>OW285205.1:15237500-17737500 GCA_935421205.1 Xylocampa areola | reverse complement strand
TCCCGCACTAAAGAATGAACATTCGTTTAGTGTAGTTCCCAGCGGCGACGCGGTCGCATACTTTTAATTTACTACTAAGCGAAGGTCGAATTCCCATTTGCTCTGTCCGCTGTGCAATTTTTCCCAGTCGCTACGCCACGCGTCACCCGATGTCCATATTGCGAATGTAAAGTTTTCAATCACATAAAGAATGTATTGCGCATTCTTAATTTTTTGTTTCTAGTCAGTCTTCATGTATAATGTCAAAATAAATGTTAATTGCACTTCTTTTCAGTATAAAAGAACCCCGTTATAAAGCATTCTTTTTTATACGTTAACTCAACATGATATAACGACTCTTATAAAATTCTAAAATGTCTGCAATATGTTACTGACATTAAAACAGGAACTATAAGCGAGGTAAAGTTACAGTTTTATCATGCAAAGTTTTTTTCCCATTTACTACGATGCGACCTGCAAACTAATTTTGCTAACTCTATTAGAAAACAATGTATATCAATCGCCTACGTGACATTATTTTGAATAATTCAATGAGTTAATAGACACATTTTATGTATAAAAATGATTAATGTATTCATTTGAAAACAATTTATTGTTTCTTGCAACGGAAGCTATTTTAAAAACTTACTCAAACAGGCGTTTTTGTTATCGTGGTAACATGTTATGTTCCTGTTTCAGATAAAACATGCGAAAGACAGACAATGAAGTCTCCATCTTGGCAAAACTTATATCTTAGAACTGGGGAACACTATACATAATAAAAATATAGTAAGAGTTTTTTTAAGGAATATATAAAATTGAATAATAAAAATACATTTAATGTAGGGAGAAGCAGCATTAACTGCTCCCGTTTTATTTGTATGAAGTCCATAATTAAAATCGTTATGTTTACAGTAAAAAACAGACTTTAAATGAGTGTTTCTGTATTCAGTGAAAATTTTTCATCATTTATTACGCTTTTTGCTGTTAGGAAAAAACTAAATACTATGATGAGACTGATACAACAAAACAAAAATTTTAATTAACCTTTAGAGTGGTAAACCGTCCGCTTTGAAAGGTCTTATGTGAGGTAGTGACACTAGTTTTCGCTCATAACGGCTCAGATGCCATTTCTAGCTCTACAAAGAAACATCGTGTGGTGTCTGTGACACGCCATCTAGTATTGAAAGCTAATTGGCAGGTGCTCGTTTTTTATACTTTGGATAATTAACCTTTAGCAGTGTGAAGTGTAGGTACTCGAAATTGCAGTAGAAGAAAAAATATAATTATGAGGAAAGTTACAAGCATAACTTCAATTTTTGAATAAATGAAATGTGTTCTTTTGACATTATGTTTTAAGACATTTTTATGGGGCAGAAAGGTTGGAAATAAGGTCATGCGGTTTTTACATTTGATGTTTAGTTTGGATTCCAATTTATTACTCCAATAATTATGGTATTAAGTTTAAAAAAGGTTACATTAATGCTAACTGTTCGGAAAGCAAACATAATAGTTAAACAATCGCCATGCAACATATGTGAGTCAATAGACAAGGAATGAGTTAAATTTAAACGTATTCTATCTGTTAATTCCTTATGTACGTGGACACATGCGATTATTTGTGGATTAATTACAAGAGCGGCAAGTATTATAACGTTTTCATAAGGACGTACTGTTATTAATTGCTTTACATTGATTGATATAATTGGAAGATCCATTGTGTGGCTAATTGCAGACCGTCTTTCATATAAAAGCACCGCAATTAATACTCGTCAATTACTGTCGCAGAAATTCTTATGCACAACATTTAGGAATAAAGTCATTTGAGGCGCACTCCATCACCTGTTGTTTTAATCGTAAAACGATTATAAAATTATTATATAAAGTGTGAAAATTATCATTCCTACTCATAGGTAGTTTTAACGGAAACTGCTGTGTTATTATTGAGACTCACATCTGCAAAGTGACCGCAGATGTTATAACGCAGTAATGGTTGGCTAGAGACGAACCATCTGTCGTCTAGTTGAGTTTGCATAAAAGAAAAAAGGCAAATCATCACATAGAACTACCTTTAATACGTAACATCAATTATTTACAAGTATGTATATCAATAAGATCATTTAATTTAAGATAACAAACATACTCCTTAATTAGGCTCTACATCAATGTAACATAAGACTTTTTCATTTATTGAAAAACTACTGCATTAACTGATAGTACTATGTTATTAATTGAGTCGCCACATTGTATCGTAAAAACAAGATAAAAATAAAGATAAAGGCACTTTATTAATTAGATTATACAGTTCCTAATATCGCGCAATTTTTTGTACGTATATTATATAAAATACAGTGTTAAATATGATCCACTGGATATATTCAAATTAAAAGTCATATCCAATCTATATTCAGCCATTTAAAGGCCGTAAGTATTTACGCAAAAACCACCATTACATGCATGCAATAAGCGCTACGCATACGAAAATACACTTTTCATTCGCACGGAAACTACTTCGTTGACTTACTCACAAAATTCCCAACGGTTACGTCAAATATAACACGCGAGCGTATCCGTTGGGAAAAATTAAAATGTGGGGACATCAATCCACACAAAATTCAACAATTAATGCTGCTTATCGGAAATGACATTTTTATTGTGACCTTTTAGTTAACTGTTGTTCTGAATTTAAAAGCACGCACTCGATATTTGCTACCGACTTACAGGAAATGTCTTTATATTGTCCTATATCGTCTGTAGTCCTTCTTAGAAACGTTGATCGTAAAATGGTATTTTTATGCTTCTTGAACTTAACAAAATATTCAAGTATTTAAAAAAAACATTACAATTACATGGTCCTACATTTTGATAGATTAAAATAAAAACTTGTGAATGCATACAATATTTCTATGAAATTTCAATTAGCGTTGTAGTGAAACTAAGTGTTTTTACTCAATTTATGCATCAATGCGGTTTTCGTTTTGTGTTAAAATAGAATATGTTAACAAAACTATTTTAACATTACCATTTTACGGGTAAAAATACCTATAGTACTGATACAAGTGGAAGTTCATCGGAAACGTTTCCGATGTACAGTCAAGAACAGTGACGTACATTTTAAATTTTTCAATCTAATAATCTAAGGCTTAAACATAAACTACGCGTGTTTTGATTAAGCATTATGCCTATCACTGTTACACATATTTAAAAATACAATTGCAAGGTAGAGACGGCAACATAGCTAAGGCAAAGGTACTAAGTAATTATTATTTATCTTAGCCATAATGTAAAAAAGATATAATGCCTAACCTGCAAAATGGTGCCTAAATCATATATTTTTTAATGTAACAAAAATTATTCCAGTAGTAGATTGAATAAGGACAAGTTTTTTGTTTTTATTTTTTTGATTAGGTAAAGGCGAAAACAAAAAAGCGAATACAATTTATTTTATTATTTATATATATTTTATGCACTTAATAGTACATGGGCGGCGGGCTGCCTATTTGCATTTTATGCGAGACAACCTTAAGGTGATACAGAGACAAAGCATAGTAGATACAATAAATATAAAAAGAGTGAAATTGGGTTTGTCCAAGTAAACAAAGAAAGAAAAGCGAACAAAGGAAATCAGTTTTAGGGAGATATTTTAAATACATACACATATTTGAAGCGTATACAATAATAACATAATATTTTTAACATTGCAACAATATTCCCCGAATGGTTAGGTAGAAGTTTTCACAGTTGTATTTGTCAATGCTGGTCATAAGCCCTATAATTGTAGGCCTATTCCTATCTACGGGTACAGTTCCGAACACTACTGAGAATTTCTTAAAAGAAAAACAAGGCCCGGCTGGAAATCGAGCCCAGGATCTTGTGCTCAGCAGCCGCGTTTGCGATCTGGGATCATTACACCAATGATGCGGTTATTGTGTTTATATTGGTACACATTGAAAGAAAAAAATGTAGCAAAGCTATTTTTGTAGTTCATAAAAAAAAAAAAACAATAAACATTTAATCAATTGGTATAAACTGAAACGAGTTCTTATTGAACGCCGGTGGCGACTGTACTTAACACGTACCGATAACTAGGCGTTACATTTGCCGCTTCTTGCCGCGTTTTGTCGCAGTCGCCGCTGCAATTTGTCGCACCCGTCGTATGACATTTAACACATATAATCGATTCCTCAACGACCGAACGTTTAATCGAGAACGCAATTCGATGGCCGCATCGATTTGCCAAGTATAAAAAAGGGACATTGAAAATATCAGTAACGCTTTTACTTACCGATTTTTTTTGTTCACTTTATTTTATTAATTAAATGAACAACAATTAGTTTTGTAGTTTTAACCGTTACGCTGTTAAATGAATGATGTTATTTGTACATTTTTTGTAAATAACGCGGCGGTAGGTATAATTTAATTACTCAACTAACTTCCTATGGATTTTTAATTACCATAACAAATACAGATAAACCTTTCAAAAGCATTTACGCATGCGAAGTAAACTTTAAATAAATTTATAGAATGAAAAATAGGATCGTTAGCAGGATTCTTATCCCCAATTTATTACTTTAGATTTCGCTCCGCATGCGTTAATGCGATTGAAATATTACCTGTATTTGTTGGTAATTGCATCTGTACCTACGACAGTTCAACTGCAAAGTTAGTGGTGCCAGTTCTGTTAGTTACTTACTTTAAAGGGACTGAACAGATACCAATGACGTCATTAAGAGATGTATCAACTTGTGCAAGAAGAATTCGGGGTAGTGAGAGAGGTCGGGATGGCTCAGTTTGTCGCCTGGAGTATTGATCCGAGAGGCGCAGATTCAAATCCTGCTCAAAACTTCCCACACAAAAATCTTACTTTCGGTACGGTTATTCTATGGAAATCCACATTATTTTTGTGTGAAAATCCGTGTTTTTCTTAGGCATAGTAAAATTGACGTAGCAAGGGGTGGAGGGTGGGGGGGGGGGCGATTGGTGATCCAACCTCCCCCGAAATCCAATCAATTTTAATAGGTAAATATAATGTTTAAACTTGCAAATAATTAAGATAAAAATAAACCAAATAATCATTTAACGCAATTAAACAATAATTAGGTTATAGGTACAATTGTAAACCCATGCGATGCTAACACAAAGTACAATTGAAATTAATTATATTAATTCGACTTTAATTATATTTTAATAACTCTAAATAACTTTATCAATACAATCGTATTGCTGACATTACTAAGTTAATGTCAAGTGACACGATAATTATTTAATATCTTTTGTCTTTATAATATTAGAGTAGGTAATAATTTAATGCATACTAGCTGTGCCCCTGACTTCGTTTGGACTCGGTCAATTTATATTCATATCTTCTGAACCCTTCTGATTGCCTCGTTGGTCTAGCGGTCCCAAGCGCGACTGCTGAGCATGGGGTCTCGGGTTCGATTCCTGGGTCGGGCAAAGTGCTATTGGGTTTTTCTGTTAGGAAATTCTCAGCAGCGTCCGGAGTTTGAAATTGTGCCCGGTAGATGGCAATAGGCTCACCACTTATTACATGGGACTTAATAATAGCATTAGTGAAATGTGGTTGTATGACTTTGTGCACTTCTGCCTACCCCTTCAGAGAATAAAAGTGTGATGCTATATGTTATGAACCCTGCAAGATATTTAAATAGAACATACACGGAAAAAGATAAAATATCCATTTTAATCCCTAAAATTTTCATTGCAGTTCGCTGAGCCGTTTCGGTTCCAATTTCCTTAGACAATTTGTATAGTTTTGATTTTAATTATTCCCACCTTTTTGAGTTGATAATGTCTGCTACATCATACCTTTTTTATGTACTACAGCATATATCTTAATATATATAAATCTCGTGTCACAATGTTTGTCCTCAATGGACTCCTAAACCACTTAACCGATTCTAATAAAATTCGCACACCATGTGCAGTTCGATCCAACTTGAGAGATAGGATAGTTTAAATCTCAAATTATAGTCGCGTGCGAAGCCGGGACGGACCGCTAGTATATTATATATATTCATTAATTTTACTAGCCTATTTCCCAGGAAAACACGGATACTAAGATTTGGATCAGGCATTTAGAAATTATGGTGGAATAAAGAAAGCCATAAACATAAACCCTAAAAACAAACATTCCAAGGTTCAATTCGTATAAATCAACTCCTTGAAAACATCAAATCTGACAAAGGATTATTGTCGTTATTAACCTACCTCTGAGCCTTCGAGGAATACAGGCGTCACTATATGTAGGTTTCATTTAGAAAATGATTCTTTTAAAGATCTCCATTAATAAAGTAGGATTTCATATAAATTATTCAATAATGGATAGAGCACAAGACTCTATGTCCAGCAGTGGAAGACTACCGGCTGATTTGATTAAATTAAAACATCAAATAGAAGAAGCAAAAAGGAAGTCAAATTCTCTACATCAGTGGGGTTGAGGATGTTTCCTCGCTTGCTCATAGAACGATTTGTCTGATAATCTGTTAATTGCTTATAATTCGCGCTTGCTTGTTGAAGGTACATGACGGGTGCATTATGTCGACAGCCTGATGTCATGCAGAGCTTCGAATAGAATCTCAGGCCATTGGGGTGACCGTGTAGACTCCCGTAATATGTCTCAATGTTCATCACAATAACTTTCCCAAGGCTATCGTGCCGTTTGCTTGTGGTGGATTTATTGTAGATCCACCTGTATTACTACTTCACTGCGTAGAAACGGACTTCCCGGAATATCAGTGTCTGTGATTCTATTTATGTAATGGACGATGAAAACTTAAATACCGCGATTCAGAACTTTCTCAATTTAAGACCTATTTTTTTACTTAAATAAATAGAACTTTATTTGCAAAAAAATGTTTTGACATTATCTCACAAATTCGTAGATAAATTATGGAAAAATAAGCAAATTTATTTATGTAGCAAGAGACAAACTGATGTTAAGGGTATAAGAGTGACAAAGATAGCAATAATAATAATATATTTTCTGGCAAAAGTATCGCCATCTATTATTGTTAAGGGACACTATTTTGTTGGGACTCTACTATGAAATTTATAGAATATGTCGCCCTAATTATTTTACGGGTATATCTAGAAATATTGTTGAAAATAGAGGAATTGTAAATTCTGTTCCATAATAATATAATATATTTATTCAATTCAAACCATTTACCTACTTATTTTTAAGTAAATAAAATTAGCCTTTAAAAACACATAGAAGAATAATACCGTTCGCCCCAAACTAAGCCTATATCGTGAGCACTTTCTTTAATAAATAATACATTTTTGCTAATTTAAGTTTTAAATTGTGACACTTATATTTCGGATGCAAGTTCCACATTATAAAGTGTTGGCATACACTTCATGACGTTTGCAGCGTACCTATTGGCTAACTCGGTTACCAACGAATTGATGGTCATATCTTTTTTTATTTTTTATTTTTATGGAATAGTGGGCAACCGAGCAGACGCAGACGGCTCGCCTGATGGTAAGCAATTACCGCCGCCCATGGACACCCGCAACCCCAGAGGAGTCGCGAGTGCGTTGCCGACCTTTTAAAGGGTTTGGGCCTCCGGTACCCTCACTCACTCGGCGAAACACAACGCAGGCGTCGTTTCACGCCGGTTTTCTGTGAGGCCGTGGTATAAATCCGGTCGAGCCGGCCCATTCGTGCCGAAGCGTGGCTCTCCCACGGTGAAATCGTCGTATGTTTTTAATATTTTTGTTCATCATACGACGCAATGTACTACAAAGTGACCATCAATTCGTTGGTAACCGAGATAACCAATACGTACGCAGGTAGAGGTTATCTATCCTTGCGCAATAGGGATGCTATTATTTTTCACTTAATAGTTCAGTCATTACAATAGTGTTCAAACCAGGGTCAGTAGGAACTGCCACCATTCTTTATTTTGATAGAGTTATATTTCAGGTAAACGGTAAAGTTTGAGTTAAGGGAATTTTCAAAGATTTTAGGTAGGATTCCTTTTTATTTAGTACTAGCTGACCCGGCAAACGTTGTTTTGCCATATAAATAAAAAAAATTGGGGTGGACTACCCCTAACATTTAGGGGGATGAAAAATAGATGTTGGCCGATTCTCATAGATACCGGATAAGAACAAAAAATTTCATCAAAATCGGTCAAGCCGTTTCGGAGGAGTATGGCAACGAAAACTGTGACACGAGAATTTTATATATTAGAAGATATTAGCTTGCGGCTTCGCCTGCTTGGATTTTCAGATTCAAATCTTATTATTACTGAAATAAAACATCATACGTTACCTACTCAGTGACGCCAGCTTTCTAACGGTGAAATATTAATAATTAATAATATTTTTTTAATCGGTTGACTACTCAACCGATTTTGGCTTAAATTCTTACAAAAAAAAAACACTTCAAAAGAATCTTTCCTTTTTATAATATTAGTATATGTATATCTGCCTAGCCTTTTCCCAATTACATTGGGGTCGGCTTCCAGTCACACCGGATGCAGCTTAATACCAGTATTTTACATGGAGCGACTGCCTATCTGACCTCCACAACCCAGTTATTGGGTAACGCGATATCTCGTGGTATGACTGGTTGTCAGACTTTCAGGTTTCTGACTACCCGTAACGGTTGTCATAGATCTTAATTTGACAACCGGGATCGACGGCTTAACGTGCTCTCCGAGGCACGGAGGGGTCTCGGTATGAAATTATGGTCACCCACCCACAGTTGATGTCTTCCACAGCACATGTTGATGTCTTCCAATTCTATAATTATTATTAACTCATTTTGGCATTAAACAATACATATTGGTACAAATTAACATATTTTCAATGTCAGTTGAGCGGATTTATTTTTAAGACCTAAACCCTACAGAATGATCAGATAGTTTTGGAAGTATACGTTACTAACTACATGTGTTGTTTTGTTGTTTATGTGTTACTAACATTGTGATGTTTTTGTATTGTTTCAGCATGTTTCGTTTATTGCATCAGTACAAATTTGTAGATTATGTGTTACCAACATTGTGATGTTTTGTATTGTTTCAGCATGTTAAATTTATTGCATCACTACAAATACCGGTAAATGTCTGATAATAGTAGTGTCAGTTTTAAGAACCGTCACAGTGTCTTTTCAACCTCGATATTGGCAAAATCATCAACTAACGATGGAGCAATAAATTAAAAAAATAAATTGAATTGAAATAGCAGCTTCAATTTTTGAGCACAAAAAGTACCGCCGTATTTACGTTTAGAATAAAGACTTATTTTTGCTAGACAATGACAGGTTGACAGCTTAACGACCATCGACAATATGAAAAAAAAAAGTCGTTAATTGTCTATTACAACTGTTGCGGGTCTCTTTCATCCCTTAACAACATGTTAACGAGTATACATTGTATACCTACTGTTAACATGTTGATAGTCATAATTAATTATTAATTACCTCCTACTGTTCTACTTACTTAATACGCTTGACACATCAAAGGAACTAGCGACATTTTACTAAAAAATAACTTACAAAATTACCGCAAAAAATTAAAGGTAATTTTGTTTACTTTTACGAAGTAACATAAAAATTAAACACTCAGTAAAGGGTAATTTATATTTATAATGTAGATTATAATAATTCCTTTGCGTTTATCCGACAAAATATGTAGTAGGTAGATAATATAATGATTTAGAACAATGTCGGGCCACAACAACATGGATAGAGACATCACCGACGGTATAAGGACGAACTTTAACTAAAAGGCTTTTCCACACGGGCGGGGGCGGTGTCGACTGCGAATAATATTCGTTGTATATTTGATGCCCACGCCATATCGACATTGCATATTTTTAGTATTTTTTTTTTTATATGTTGCATAAAAGTTCCGTCATGGACACGTTGTTACTATGATCCGTCATATTATATATATATATTAAAATATTGACAATAAATGACGTTTTAAAAAAAGTTTCACAAAATGTATGGACCAATTTTTTTAACATCGGATAGACAGTTTTATCATAGATATAAATTTGAATTTTAACAGTTGGGTTAAACCCTACAAAACCTGTCAAAATTATTTAATAGGTACTCTGATATAATAATGTCAAATGGAGTTTGGAGTAGTATCTTTGGGCTATTATCTATTCTGTGGTATTTGGGGTTATCTCAAGTATAGATATAACAGCAGGTCGCAAAAGTAGCGCGTTGCGTTGAGTTGCTGGCGTAGCCGGTGCGTCAATATTCTACTTGTGCCAATATGAAACTGGCTAACAGTTAACGAGTCTTACGCCAAATTTTCTAGTGTAGTAATTGATATTTTTATTTATTTATTGTTTAAGACGAGCAGCAGGGTCCTGCTTATATTTTTTGCAATTTTGCATACTTTTGTTTCATATATAAGGCTTCAATAAAGCATTTGGTTGCTGCCTCCCCTGAAATAAAACGCCATTTCTCTAGCCAGGAGTAATTACAATAAAAACGTCGGCTCACTCAAACATATTATTCATTAACCAACATGATATTAACGTATAATTATTCATCTAAGTATTGACAAGCCGACAATATGCGAGAATATGCCGCACAATTAATTTTAAAATTGGATATGTTCGTACCATATTTGGCAAACCTCGTTCGTGTTAATCGTTGAGACATTTGATATCTATTACATTAATTTCAATCTATCGTGACTTTTCCGTTTTTAGGGGACACGCATTGTTTTTGTTAGTCATTACTAATTATACGGTTTAGTCTTTTTATTTTAATTCTGTTGTCGTTTGTTTGTGCCGGTCGTTTTTGTGACATGTGACATGAGACGACACTTAGTGAAACATTCCGATAGCCATATATTTGCGGCGGTTGCCGCCTGAAGTTACTTCAACTGTTACGTGTTTTTACGATAATTTTGTTAGTGCAATTAAACATTATTATTATTATAAGCGCTACTATGTATTGGTTACCTCCCCCTATTCCTTTAAAGAGGTGACTATAAGGAGGTGTCATTTAATTTGAATTTATTTATTTGTTCGATTATGGTATGGTTACATGTGTTATGCTTATAAATGGAATTAGTACACAAAATGAAATGATGTCATATATTATGGGTTATTATACATAAATTATTTGTTAGTCGTATATAATTATTTATTATATAATATTATTATTTATGTTACTTATCTTGGTATCTTATCTTCTAAATATTCTTCAATACTATAATATTGTTTAAATAAAAGTAATTTGTATATTTAATATTTAAACTTAGTTAATGGCAATTCTATGATGGTTTGAGGAAGATGATTGATGTTTTAATAGACATATAGTATGCATTTGTCCTAAATATTTCTAGTATTATTGCTGGTAATTTTAGTTTGTTTCTATGTAGGTATTTTAAAATTTAGTAAAATTTAAAAATACCTCCAGACATAGGAAATTAGTATTTGTGTATGTTAACCAAATCACGAATACATGAGCTACTTAGTGTGGTGCAACGATAAAACTGTTTCTCTAAACGTAACTACCGTGCAGAAGAGTGCGGCAACTTTAGAAAAGGTATAATGTTAATGTATAAATAATTAGCCATTTCAAGACCCTACGAATATTTTGGTTACCTAATGATCGGATATGTAGTATATTATAAGAAAAATGATGTTCTATTAATATTGGAAGAAGCAATATAAAAACAAAACAGAGTATACGGGTACCTACTACACGTTCTAGTTTCCAAATTCTACGACAAAATAATATTTTTATAATTACAGTTATTTTGCGAAATTCAGCATTTTCTCATATTACTTCTATTGCGCATCGTACAGTGTCAGTTTTCAAATGTCTAAGTAAAAAAGTGAACAGCCGCATGGTATCAGTATATAAAAATGAATTAAAATGATGCTTCATGATAATTTTACTAATTAGTATGTCTAACTTTAACAGTTAGGACCACTTGTCTCAGTCTATTCCTCAGATTAGGGTTGCCAGGTCTTAAAAGCGAAAAGCCGGACGAACCAGCCAGTTTAACCGGACATTTGGGTAAAAAGGCCCGTCTACCCTATTTTTTTTAGTTAGTAGGTATAACACGACAATTTTTTGAAGTAAATTAGGTGTTTGTATCATTCAACATAATATTTTCATAATAAAAAAAAATACAAATTTAAATGCCTAAAAGAAGCCGGACTGGCCTGACGTCGTCTAATTTGGTCGGACACGCAACCAAAAAGCCTGACTGTGTCCGGCTTTATCCGGCCGCCTGGCACGCTACCTCAGATCATAGGTTCCTGCGATCCGAGGTCTATTCCCTATAAATATAAACCAAACTATTAATCTTCAAGAATAAATCACTAAGGTTAAGTGAAGTACAGTCTGCATAAAACAAAACGAGAGGAAACAATAAGTTGCATGCCTCAACATTCCCTATAGATAATTTGTTACGCAGAAGATTTATAACTTTGTCAATAGGGAAAAATGGCCACCGTCTCAGAACGAACGAAATGAACGAATATAACGTCATCTATTAGTTGAACTATAAATATCCGAGTTGGTTCACATAATTCTCTGCAAAAGATATGTATGACTCTATCCGAGCCTCTGTCGGTATGCGTACACTGTATACGAAGACTCGACAATTGTCGGATGAGATCGGTTTGAATCGGAAATCAAACCGTTTGGAATGCCAAGTCAAATTTTGTGAAAGATATTGGCCGAAATATTGTTTTATTCGTGGCGTTGTTTTTATTTGTGTATTTTTAACGAAGTCAAAGATACAGAATAATTTTGTTTTGTAGATGCCTAGGTTTTCTAAGTAGATAGTTTAATTTTTAAAGTAACTTGGTATATGCAAGTGTTTATTAAGATAAATGCTCTTAGTATCGCAATCATTCCTGCAAATGTGGTTGTTGGTAGAACTTTATAGAACATTCAGTAAATATCGTAGGTTATTGTTTGAATCTAAGGTTGCGATCATGCGTTATTACTTATTAGACACGGTCTACTAACTACATCCAGTAGATAGCATACGTCGTTTTCAATCACCTTATTACTTTTCTATATACACAACTACAGTGGAAGATTTTCATTTGAGTTGAAAAATTGCGCTAAATATAAATGGCCAGAAAATATTTTAGACTAGAACTTTTGTATTCTCAAGCAACACAAACGCGTTCAATAAAAACATATTTTTTTATAATTCATCATTAAAAAGAAAACTGTGACTCATTTTAAATTTGGAATTTTCACGAATAGTTATAATCTGGCGAACCGTCAAAACACGAATTAAAAGTTCCATCCAAATTCAAACTGAATTGATCACGGAACGCGGCGAAGTTCCACGAAATGTGTCGAAATTGGTCGAAGCAGATCGTATAACTTCGTAAGCGGTGTAGTTACACGTGGTAGCTTTTTTCTACCGGTTTAGTAACAAGCTAGGATGTAAATCAAAGTTGCTTCGATCTGCATAGCGCGGTGGGTGCATTCGTTAGAACAGATAGGAATACCTAAATGTATTAGAAATAATATTTAGTATACAGTCCGTTTGTGAAAATAATTGGGCTGGTTCTGTCGTCGTTCAACTAAGCTTGTGTTAAAGCCAAGTAAGCGTCGTCTATGTTTTGATTTATGAGAGGACATGTTTTATTTATTGTAATCATTGTATAAATACGTGAAACAAAAACTTTGTAACTCTTTTTACGCGACATACGTAGACGGAGGAGTATGAAATTTAACAATTTTAAAGTTTATATGGGGAAGGAGTGCACAAACCATAGAAATAAGAATGATGGCCGTTTCAATAGATCAGTTCACATTTGACCACGTTCGTGAAATGTTGTGAAAATGCCGTGTTGTACGGTGATATACTGCAAAAATCTAAGTGATTTTAATACCTTTACTATGGAAGGTATCACGTATGATATATAATTACACGAATGTTGTTGTATTTAACTATATTTAACAATAAATTAAAAATTCTTGTTATCTTTACTAAGTTACATTTGCCTTGATGGAACAAGACGACATTCGTATTTTTGTACGAAATACATTGAAATACATACTTCTTATCTACTAATTAAACTAGCAATCGATCAATAAAAAACGTAATATAAAGAACAGCTACCGATACTCTCAATAAACACACGCGTCGCGTGGTACGATCGGTATTTTGAAAATTTGAATAGAGAATCGTTGGTGATGTGATTGTGCAGACTGCAGGCGGTAATACATTTATCGATAATCTACGATACTAATCGTAGAATATTGATGATAAGTATTACTTTTTTATGAATAAGTTGTATTAATCTATACTAATATTGTAAAGCGGAAGAGTGTTTTTGTTTGTATGTTTGTTTTACAGCGCTAATCTCTGGAACTGCCAGAGGGATTTTAAAAATAGAAATAGAAATACTATAGTCTATCTATCATTCGGATACACCTCCCAGCTAGTCTTAAATATCTAATAATAATAATTAAGCCATCTCGACGGTCGAGATGACTTAGTGGTCAGAGCGCCTGGAGTATTTATCCGGGAGGCGCAGGTTCGAATCCTGTTCGCGACCGTATTCTTTTTCCATTTAATATTGTAACTTCACACTATATATTTCAATAATGTTATATAAAATATCGATAACAATTATCGACAATTACATGGTCTATCTGAATTAAACATTTTTACGTTGGCAGTACCTACGATCGGCATGATTGGCTACTAACATTGTGGATTTGGTTTATTTAGCGTGGGTAGCCAATTATAACGTTGTGCTCATTGTATGGAGGGGCAAAAGTGGATCGCTAGGTTCTCGTACATTTTGAAACACATAACATATCTCCTTCCTTCTAATATCTTTGGCACAAACCTAATATTTTTATGTAAAATGCGTTAGAATTACATTAAATTAATAAGGAAATATTACGCACACTACCATGCGTTTGAAATACACACATATCTTTGACAAAAGAAATCTTTGACAACAGAACCATAATGTATGAATTATGGTCGAATTTCGGCCAGTGCTAATAAACTGGATTATAAAAATTATAAAAAACAACCCTAATTTTTACCTCTCATTTGTTTTATTTTAATCAACCATGGATACTCCTTTAATTATACTCCAACTCGCCTGATGCTAAGCGATGATGTGGCCGAGGATGGAGCACGTAGATCCAGAATAAATCTTTTCACTCCAAGTAGAGTGGATAGATTTGGGGAGAACGATAGTTGGGGAATCGATGCGACTGCCCAGACCCGTCTCTCACAACGGTTGCACCGGACTACATCCTGAAACTCGACTAGGTCGCTTCATCATGCCTCGTCCAGTGGGCCGCGGCCATTTTAAGGATGCACTCCCACGGACGCGGGCAACTCAGCCCCGAACTACTACGGTATTTCTGGCTGCTTTCACTCATTTTTTTTCTTTATTTCTGCAGGTACCTACTTATAGCAGAAACCAGATATTCAATGTAGCAACAGACCCAGGATCTAAACTAGCAACATGTGCAACCAAGGTAAGGAAATTATTTAAATAAAATTTGTTTTTTGGTTCTAAAATATCACCTACATTGACGTTGACTGTACCTAATCGCTCAAAAAAAACATGCGGGACAATCTTTGGGGATTGCCGATAGAAGTGAAAACTAAGTAACGTGTGAATTGTATTGTACTAATAACGCACGGAGGTATATCTAAGTACATATATACACAGTATACATATAGCTCATGGGAAGCGTGCGGTGACGATGACGCGAGTTCCATGTTTTTTTTTTTCACCCAAAAAGTGCTCAACGCACCTAAAGAAGGTTTCACTTCAAAAATTAATTATTGGGGTATGAATATGAAATAATTGCGCAAGCCAGCAATTATTCGTCCATTATGGTTTTGATCACGGATCAAGGAAATAACTTCTTATAACAAAATGTAGACCTTCAAGTAGACAAGAAATTGTTGGCCACCATGTTAGTTTACGTCACGACAGTCTTAACATAACATAGCTTCACGCCTGTATTCCCCGAAGGAGTAGGCAGAGGTGTTGTACACCCACATTTCACCAATGCTGTTATTAAGTCACATGTAAATAGATGGTGAGCCTATTGCCATCAACCGGGCACAATTACTAACTCCGGGCTGCTGCTGAGAATTCTAAAAACTTCATAACATTGTGTGTCTGCTAATTAGCGAGCCAACAGATTAAATAAAAATTGTATGATCATTTTATTTTGGCATATTTACCCACAGATAAATTGATACGATATTGTCATTGTTGATAATTTATCTGTATTAATTATCATTACATTTACATAAATATATATATACTCTGATGCGTAAATACAATTCCAAAATAGGTGGTAAACTACCTCGTTGGTTTAGTGGTCCGTAGCGCGACTGCTGAGCAGGAGGTCTCGGGTTCGATTCCCGGGTCGGGCAAAGTGTTATTGAGTTTTTCTGTTAGGAAATTCTCAGTAGCAGCCCGGAGTTTGGAAATGTGCCCGGTCGATGGCAATAGGCTCACCACCTATTACATGGGACTTAATAACAGCATTGGTGAAATGTGGGTGTACAATTGTGTACACCTCTGCCTACCCCTTCGGTGAATACAGGCGTGATGCTATGTTATGTTATGTTATGTTAAAATAGGTGGTGAGACTATTGCCATCAACCGGGCACAATTACTAAATCCGGGCTGCTGCTGTAAATTCTAAAAACCCTATAACATTTTGCCGGACTTGAGAATCGATCCCAGGACCTCATGCTCAGCAGTCATCAACACGACAGACAAATGCCTACGGGTGGTATAAACACAAACCAAATAATAAATATCATTTATTAACCGACTTCCAAAAAGGAGGAGGTTATCAATTCGGTTGTATTTTTTTTTTCTCTTAAACTTGTGTGTCCATACAAAAGTGAATTGTATGCTGGATGTTACAGGTAGGCTCTGACACTAGATTTATCATCAACCAACGATAAGAAGACAACGATACAATTATTGCTGCCCAAGAAAGACTTTGAGAAACATCGAGTGTTAATCAAAAAGCGCATTAAATAAAAATAGTGTAATCATTTTATTTTGGCAAATTTAGCCATAGCCAAATACGATACAAATTGTCATTGTTGATAATTTATCTGTATTATTTATCATTACGTTTACATAAATATACAGACTTAGCTATGCGTAAAGTTTGCAAGTCATAAAGATAGCAAGATAATAAGATCGCAAGTAGGGTTACTATTGAAAATAAATCCGCTCGATTGACATTTCGACAAACTTGTCGACTTAATAAAAGGTTTTGAATATTTTGATTTTATCGTTTTATAACACTATAACTATGTGTCAAAGAACAATGGCGAAATCCCATAAACATTTTGTTGACATAATTATTTTGCGTCTGCTGGTAAAAAATATTTAAAAGTAGGAGAGTTTGAATCCCTGAATAGATTTAGTTCAAGGTAAGTCTATCTGTAATAAGTCAAAACTATTAAAATAAGTCTGTAATTAAAGATATTTTACTTTAAAGACGTCGAGTTTATGTACTTAGAAAATCAAATAAACAGGGATCTAGAGCAAAATAAGCAAAAATGTCTGTTCAACCAGAAAATACAAATTAATAGTCTAGAGTTTTCAATAAAAATTGTTATATTGCCCGAGTAAGAATGGCCATTAGCATAATTTGAAAAAACTAATAAATTTATTTCATTTATTTATGTATTAATGACAATTATAGACTCGTTAGACTTTAATCAATGAAATCGAAAAAAAATAACATGCTCGCACCGCTGGCTCGTTAAAATACAAAATTATACTTTATAACAACTAAATTCTATTTTGTCTACTAGTAAGTGAGTCAACAGATTAAAATGCCATAATGCCTTAAAAATAATGAAAGAATAGGGAAACTAATAATCCAACATGCTTTAAAATTGAAATACTATAATATTAATTTCTAAAGTAACCCCCGACTAGTCAAAAATAATGTGCTGAGTACAGTCATCAATATATCAATATTTTATTTATATTTATATTGAAATTGTTTTCTTGTCTTCTTTAGCGTATTGGAAAGTACCAACAATTAAGGTCTTACAGTTCCTAAGTACCTACGTCAAAAAAAAAACATGAAACTAATGATTTGGGAATTAGGGCTTCTGCTTGTAAAGTTGTACTGGTAACACTAAATTACTATGAAAGTGAGTAATCCGATAGTAATTTAGTATTGCCAGTACAAGCAAAAGCAGTTGTTACCAAAACAATATTTTTATAACTTTTTTGAAAGACTGTCACTTGTGAGCCAACCACAACTAACTACCCAACATTATGAACCACAATGACAAATATGTACCATATGTAATAATTATTAAATGTCACATGCTTTTTTTCCCCACAAAGATAAAGCCATTATACAAGTTCTTATAAAACTTGGCGACGGGAAAAAATGGGCGTTCACAGGGTGGAAGAAAAACTAACCTACAGTTTACTAGAATCTCGGAACTAAACATTTATAAATACTATTTGGAAATGTCAGTGTAATTTTTAATCACATAGGGTTGTGATCGAGTCGGTTTAATCAATATAATTTCATTGGAAAACTAAACTAGGAACTAGTGCGATATTTCTGTGGATTTAGTAATACTTCGGCTTAGCATTTGTAGAAAATTTTTCTTATAGTTTTTTTGTTTCATGTAATTTGTTTTTAGAATGTAATTGTATAGGGATAGATTTCCGAAAGGACCCTAGCCGACGTTGTAATTTGATTGGTCAATATTGCCACTTTTTAGAGTTGTCAGTTTAGAAGCAGGAACCCATTACTGTATGCTATTTTTTGTTTGTAGTGCGGCCATTTTTGATGTGAAATTAATCGCAAATTAGTTTATGTTCTTCTAAGTTTATTTAACAAACTATTTTAATTAGCCAACTGGCTAATTCAATGAATCTTAAATACAACAGTCAGATTTTAAATTCAGTAAGCCACGTTTACAATTATAAGTTCAGCCTCAAAAAATTCACATAGTTCGATTTTTGTGGTGTATTAATATTTCATATGGTAAATCGGATCTAATAAAAAAAAGCAAGATGTCGGACGGACGTAATGAGACGAAAAGTTTCCCATTTTTCTAAGTTATCAAAAAGTTGCACATCCCTAGCAGCTGGTCCTATTGTCGATATGGACATAAAAAATACCTTGGGTCCAGTAAACCGCGGGTTCCATATAACATTTAGCGTGTGCTTGTACCATAGAAATTATAATGCTTCCAGGATCTACTGTGTAGACGACAATACTACGAATTTCGCCGATATTCACTCTCTTTTTTCCACCGGCAACATTTCGCGAAAATAGGGTTTACAACCAATTACTAATTCCTCAAAATCAACCCGCTCTCTTCTATCACACTAGAAATAGACAGAGATACGCTATTTTAATATATTATAATTGCGAAGAAAACAAAATGGTGGCTTATTTTTTGCGAAAAATGATTGTGTTACTAATGGGCGGGCTTCTGGTGTCAAGTGAGCAAATCGAAATATGCAACTCATGTTATTTATGAGATTCATAACGATTTAAACAAGAACACTTACGTATTTATGATGCATTAGACGTTGACAAGAATATGAATTATTTGGTGTTCCTTAATTACTTTCTGGAAATGGGGAAGGCGACTAAAGACTTATACAGATTACTTACGCTTTTTCTTATTACCACCAATCAGAACCAGATAATTTTGCCTTCGTAATTAATATGTCAAAATGATTTAATAAACAATTATCCGGATTAATCAGTTTTATTATTTATTGTTTTTTGTTTTTCCTGACGTTTCGCAGTACAAATCTTTGCAGCATTCGTGCCTTCGTGATCGTAGGAATATACCACCGACGCGACGCTCGGTAATTGTTGATTGGAACAAAAGTTGTTTATAACTTTCGAGTTCGCTACGCATGCGTTAATGCGTTTGAAAGATTTATCTATATTTGTTAAGGTAATCGTATCTGCATGACATTGTATTAACTGCAAAGTTAGTGATGACGTGTCGTATTAAAGTATGGAAGAAAAATTCGGAGTAGTTAGCAGTAGTCGAGAAGGCTTAGTGGTCAGAGCGCCTGGAGTATTTAACCGGGAGGTGCAGGTTCGAATCCTGCTCACGACCGTATTTTCTTTTCACAAAAATTTATAATTATAATTAAAGTTGTTTTGCTAGAATGTGTAGTGATCGCGAAAACCTAAATACTACTAACTATGTAGGTATACCAAATCTTTTTCATCCTATAGCCTTGTTTTAAAATTAGTGCCAAAAGTTTCTCGGTTTACAACCCTATTAGAAATAATTACGGCATACATTACCACCACATTAGGTTAATTAAGAAGAATAATTTGCGCGACATGTTTGTGGTTGGTGGTCTTTGTATAAAAACGATGGTTAATCCCATTTATTGTCATTTAAGAGGAATTAAAGAGGGCCGTACCTACTGTGGTTACAGAGAATATTATTACGAGTTTAAGTCTGGGCGTGTTTTGCGATATTTGACGTTTTAAGTGACAGTTAGTAACCCTGTCATTGTTGATACGACCTGTGGTCTTGAAAATAATTCTTCTCGATTAACATTGGAAATATGTCAGTTTATACTTTTAAATGTCAAAAGGTCTAAAATATAATTATAGATTCGGGATAATATTAAGACAACATGCTTTAAAATTGAGGCAACTGTAATGTAGGTAAATTTATTTTAAAATTGCGCGTCATTTTAAGACTTCTATTTAATGTTGGAATTGGATTGGAATTGGTATTAGTTTCAAGAGTAACCCCACTGGACATTTCACGGTTAGAGCTAATGCGACTGTTTTAAGATTCAGTGAAGCGCGTATAAATAAAATAATTGATCAGTAATCATGCAAAAGTTTCTTTGAAATTGTTTGGGAAATCAAAAAAAAACACTGAGATTTGCAACGTCAACAGCAAAAACAACAGGGTGCATTACAAGTGATTCTGTGGTTTCCATAGAATTAGAATACGTTTGCCAGTGGTTTCTGTATTTAATATATACATATTTAATATATAGGTATACTACATAGACATAGCCAGTTTCTATTCAGAAAATAATGATGTGCATGACTGTTTCGAACTTACGCGTACACTTCAAACGTCCATATGCGTACTTATAAGCTTAATATATTCACTTTGCCATATCCTAGGGAATATTAAGGTCACCGCATACATGTATTACACTAATCACTTAGGACGAGTGTGAAGCATAACAAAAGTGACATATTTACATTATATTATGGGCCCCACACCATTGAAACAAGACATAATTACCTTGAGATTAAGCCGTTGTCTTATTAATAATTACAAATTAACATATTCTATATTAAATAACCCACAAAAAATATTGTATACATATTAATTATGTTCTATTTTAATCACCCTCCTCGTAATAAGTCGCCATTAAAATATTGATACATCTGGTTCACTTTTTCTTCCTAATAACCAGTGTTACCATTTGAAATAATTAAATAACAAATAAAAACATAATCAGACTCCGCGACGTGACTTAAATGGGATTACTTAATGCCACCTTTGTTAAATATATGATCATTACATACATATTTGTATCATTTATATTGATAAAATGAATGTTTTTGTATGACGTTAAAGGAAGGTATGGTTGATTTCCTTTAGATTAATAACTGTCATGCATGTATGTATGAAAATACATTTACGGTGGATGAATATTGAAATATGCTAGATTTTTTGCGTACGTGACTAGGGCCTCCTACGTTGGCAAACTGGGGCTTAACTTTGTATGCATGTTGATGTTATTTATGGATTCATAACTGGGACATTTTTGTGTTCATTCATTACCTGGTAGTTCATTAGTGGGGTTCGTTATATTACATTGTTGTTTAAAAAAAATAACTTGCTTATTATGTATTCCGTTGATGGGTAGTGATGGAAGGGTATTAGTTGCTTGAAATTGTATTAGTATTTTTCAATTAGGTAAATAAATTATGTTGAATTATAGAATATATTTTCGCTGTTTCATTATATTCTTATTTTAGGCTTTACACATTCTTTTTTGATGACATATTCGCTGGCTGAATTCAATAGTGGCACAAGACAAAAGTATACAGTTTGAGAAATCGCACATTAATAATTTGCCTTGTGCCACTATTGAATTCAGCCAGCGTATTCAGCAAACGATCATGCGTGCCGTGCTGAATTGATAGTAAGCGATCAACGCCGCCAATGACCTACAGGACTCAGGAGAGTTACTGATGAATGTTTCTCGGCGGAAGTCCATTACAATGGATGCAAATAAATATAAAATCTAGCTAATTCCACAATATTGACGGTAGATATGCAAATACCAGTGCACCGCCCGCCCGCGCGCAAATGTATGCAGCTAGATATTGTATTTATTTGCAGCCATAGTTACGGATACATTGCCGATTCAAGATAAATCTTTGAAAAGCATTAACGCATGCTTAGCGAACTCTAAAGTTATTATATTAAATGGAAAAAGAATACGGTCGCGAACATGATTCGAACCTGCGCCTCCCGGATAAATACTCCAGGATAAACATTGCCGATCTTTAAAGAAGACATCTATGTTGTGCTATGCTCCTTTATTGAATCTATAAGAAACTCATATTTCTAATATTTACCCATGAACTGACCAACAACAACTTACGGCTCTATAAAATTGATTGTTGAATATACGTAGCAGATAGATAAAATGCCCTATACGGTGGTAGGTAGGTATAGGGTAATTACCATATCTACTACACACCAAACTTACCGGTGGTAAACTCAACAATAAAACTATTTATACTTAGACATCATTGACACGATGACTTAAATTGTAACCACTAGATCTATACTTACAATCATTATTTTTATATATGACAATATTTATATATTATGTACATATATAAATATTGTCATTTCCATAATTTACTCATATCATATATACCACCACCATCGTAAGCGATGGTGTGGCTGAATATGGCGCACGTGGATCCAAAAGCAACAGTGGCGGTGGAAAATGGGTTAGCACCAGGGGCAGTTTATTATTGAGCATCCCCAAAGTAGAATAACAAACATAGTTAAGCGACTTATTTAGAAAGTTCATGACTTAAATGGCACATATTTCTAAGCAGAGGTCTTTCGAAACTATCCGGAATGGAATCCCTACACGTGGCCCTTGCGTGGCGCAAAACAGGCAACACAACTCTGGCGGGAGGCTTCGGCCACAGCTGGTTACCACCCACCGGACGAAGCCATGCCGTGAAGCGACCTAGTCGTGTTTCGGGATGTAGTCCGGTGCAACCGTTGTGGGAGACGGGTCTGGGCAGTTGCTTCAACTCTCGAACTATTGTTCTCCCAAAATCTATCCACCCTACTTAAGAGTGAATAGATTTATTCTGGATATACGTGCTCTATCCTCGGCTATACCGTCGCTTACCATCAGGTGAGTTGGTGGCCAAAGGTAGATACATTTTTGATAATAAAAATACAATTTGCTGCATACGTAGTATAATCATGAACATTGTTAACAAATAGTAGTAGGAAACTAGGTATTTAATAATAAGTCTTTCAATTTCACGCCCATCACTGCCAATTCCACACTTAACACTTTTCAATTATCCCCTACACTTATACTAAAGTCATTTTACGTTAGAACAATTACATGTGACATTTAAATTTTACACTGTCGAGCAATGCCGACAAGAAATGTAACGTAACGTAATTGTGTTGCAGTTGTTTGAGAAAAACTGCCGCGATCGCTACGGAGTAAGTTACGGTGTAATCAGAATATAATGCCTCTTATCAAGTACGCGTTATCAGAGCGCTTAAGAACGCGCAAGGAGAACTAATTACAACTTATTGGTAAAAAAAACTATAAGATTAGCATAAATATATAACATAGCATCTTGCCTGTTTATTCCAAAGGGTTAGGCAGACGTGTACTGCTGTAGTTAATTTGCGAGCTGTGAGATATATGAGCACATTGTGAGCCAATTGCCATTTATCAGGCACAATTCCAAACGGGCTGCTACTTAAAATTTCATAAATTTCATCCCATAACACTGAGCGACCTAGGAATCGAACCCAAAACCCCACACTCAGTAGCAGCCCTTACGACCACCACACCAAAACGGGAGTTTTGTGATAGGGTGAAATCTGTGGACTTGGATAATCTCTAACAACTAGTAGTAAAAATATCTGCCTAGTCTGCCCACGAGTAGTGACAATCGAAACTGACGGCATAACGTGCTGTGCGGGGCACATAATTATAATGTTTTAGGTAAGATACTTGTATAGATGAAGATCTATTGGTCTAATTCCCGTGCGAATGAAATCGCGGGCACAGCTAGTGATGTATATCGAGCAATCCTAATATTTAGATAGGAAATGCGATCATTTCCGAGTACTAACATATACAGAATTATCACAAATGTTTAATCTTTTAAAGCATGTATGTTTACAGATAAATCTTTGAAAGCATTAATGCATGCTTAGCGAACTTTAAATTTACACATTTTTGTGGAAATGCATCATGCATGTTTAATTATTTTTGTTGATTCGCTTGTGAAGTAATTAGCTTAATGCTTTTTATATAAAAGCTGTGTACTTATATAAATTGACTGTTATACTGTAAGTTAAGTAAGGAGAACTTATTGGAGTACTTTTTATAATTAAATTCAGTCTTTTCACCGTTTTACATAGCTGCCTCTACAGAATGAATACAGCCCCATACATACAGTTAATACTTACCTCCTTACGTTTAAAACCCACAATTTTTATAATAACTTAATAAGGAGTACGAAATCCTCTCGCCAGCCTGGATGTTTCAATTACAAAGAGGTTCGATGCTGTTATTATTTTCTGCTTTCCCCATTAGAGCAGCACCGTGATAGAGGGCTTGCACTCTAATAATACCTCCGATACGCCACAGTACAAAGCACAGAGCGCAGTAAATCAAGTCGCAACATATACTTGAAAGATTTAATCTTTTAAATAGTAGTGTAAATAAAAATTAATTTCTGTGTTCACGACTACCTGTGTTGCTTTGATTTATAGACAAGTTTGCCAACAAAAACCCCCTATTTTTGTTGGCAAACATGAGCTTAGGGCTCTTATTATTTGGTAATACTTTTTTGATCCTTATGTACCCTAGCGTTTATCGTTGCGGAACTGAAATACTAAATGGGTTTAAGTTAGTTTTAAGTGGTTAAATTTTTTGCAGAATCTTGCGAATCTATGTCCATGCGTAAATATCGTACCGTTATAATGTTATGTATGACTTTATGTTCAATGCTATGTATGACTTTATGTTCAATGCTATATATAACTTTATGTTCAATGCTATGTTGTAAATATATAAACGCATTATCTATCTTATCTATCTACCAAAGATACACATTTTATTATAAATAAGTTGTCAAACTTTCAATGTTGGGGCAGCCGAGTGGTTAGAAGCCCGCGTTTAAATCTGGCATTTACCAATGTGACTTTTTCAGTGTCATATGTACGTTCATAGTTAATAAGACATCACAGTGAAGGAAACCATCGTGAGGAAACCTGGACTTGATGGTCTGAAATCGCCGACCCGCAGTGAGCTAGCGTGGTGATCAATGCTTGTGCCTTCTCTATATGAGAAGTGGCCCTTGCCCTACAAGGAGATTCATAAATTCATTTTGATAAAAATAAAAAACTTGGCTTTTTTTGGGCTTTTTAAGTTATGTCAGATTTTAATGTTTTTTTTTTTTCAAAAATATGCTTCAGAATTTGTTCTGTATTTGACATAAAAATTGCAAGACGTGCTGCTACACATTCCAATAAACAAACGAACTTGATTTTCTGTCCCTCCTTCTCACTTGCTATGTGACCAGCGCGCCTAATCAGGATAAAAGCTATTGAACATTAATTGAGGATGTAATCCATATGGATGCTCCCAGGAACTGCCTGCTCTCAATATCACTTTTTTATAAATAAAATACTTAACCAAGGAAGTGTCGTCGTGTATTCGAGTTCATTTTTTCATAAATTCCAGGTCCAGACTGGTTTTATTGATGACACGATATGAAAGATGATTTTCTTTAGTTTTTTGTTTCGAACTATTTTTATTGTGGACGTCGTTATGGGTGATAAATACCAGGGCTATAGCTGGCAGGTATGATGGTATGATAAGGCGTGCCTGCGATTTTTCTGGGTAATGCCATTTTTCTGGTCCTTCGAGTCGATAGATTAAAATTGTAGCAGTTCTTGCGTGTCTTTGCTTTTTCCAAAGAAAAAGCAAAGACACGCAAGAACTGCAAATCATGGATATACCTGCATCAAAATGCAGGTATATCCATGATTTTTTACTTAGTCATACAGAAATACAGCATCACAGGATTATCTGTACCTATACTATCATAATAATAATCTATATCTATTTATTTTTGTCCTATGTCTGAGCTAATAAAAAAAAAACTTTATTTCTTTTATTCATATAATATTATAAAGAGGAAAGATTAGATATTTTGTTTGTTTGTTTGTTTGTAGGGATTTAACAAAAAACTTCTCAACAGATTTTAAAATTTATTTCAACAGTCGAAAACTGCGTTATCACTGAGTAACTTAAGCTATATTTTTCTGTAATATTAAGATTTCAGCCTAAAAATCCACGCGGGCGAAGCCGCGAGCACAGCTAGTTAATTATATAAATACAACCTGTAACAAAAGCCTCTAGTAATACTTTAGGGGTTCAATGTACGTATGTACTTTGAACTTCCAAACAGTGAAAAAAAAGTTCAGCTGCTCTTTAGAAAAGGCATGATGTCAGTATTAAAAAATCAAAGAATAAATGGTTTTAGGGCAAAATATATGTACACAGGATTCAAAAAAATTATCTAGTTTTAATATAAACATTAAGATTAATAAGATTTTCAATAAAAGTATAAAATACTGCAATCGGCCAATTACAGCGAATGACGACACGCCCCCGTAAATGTCAATCACCGTCGTACGTATTGCTTGGATTTCTGTCCAATTTTATCGAAGCGTCATGTGATGGCTCATCATAAGCGGTGCCATGACAGCTATGAAAGTTTTCGCGCTTAATTCAAATTAGATAGAATAAAATACAATAATCTGCGTCAAAACATAGTTTGTTGCTGAAATAATGTGTATTCGGAAATAGTAGACGTGTACCTATATTATAAAAGGAGATTTCAAAATCATTCATCATGCCTAATGTTCATACCTACTGGACCAAAATGTACGGAGCAGCCGATTTGTTTTAATACATGTTGTATTTAAACGTAGGATAGTATGAATTAGTTTAATAACTTTGCAGCGTTCATGGTCGCAGGACGAAACAAAAACCAATAACACACGCGATTATTCCGGTTAAAAGTTGTTTTATTATATTGTGTAGTGATCGCGAAAACTTAAGATATACTCGTAACTATTTAAAATAACAATCTAAGTATTGGGGATAATAATCCGCACAACTGACAAGTCTACGTTTTACTAACAGATCTTGATTCTTAGAATTTAGTTATTGCAATAAATAACACAATTTTGTAGAATATAAGTTATATTTACTTCACAAATTAGGTGGTCCTTTGGATCCGCCACGCTTCAGTGAAAGTGGTCTTTATGCGCACGCGCACGGTACGATAACGATCGCCATTGTATACCGCGGCGGTATAACTCATCACTATGATATAGCGGCATTATATTTTACTTGGTGTAGGTAGCTAATTAACTTGGACTACTGAAAGTTTACGGACTGTGGTTATACCTGGTACTGTTGATAAATACAGTAAGTCAAGAACATCATAACATAGCATCACGCCTGTGTTCCCCGAAGGGGTAGGCAGAGGTGTACAAAATTGTACACCCACATTTCACCACTGCTGTTATTCAGTCCGATGTAATAATAGGTGGTGAGCCTATTGCCATCAACCGGGCTCAATTCCAAACTCCGGGTTGCTACTGAGAATTTCCTAACAGAAAAACGTAATAACACTTTGCCCGACCCGGGAATCGAACCCGAGACCTCCTGCTCAGCAGTTGCACTTGGGAAAACTACACCCATGAGGCAGTTGGTCAAGAAACTCATGAAAATAATATTTTGGGAACCTGTGCTTTTGCTAGTACTACTAAATTTTTTTTTTTATATATCACTTACAAAAGTGTATTACATAAACACCACGGAACTCAATCCAATTACTGGGATGTAATTTAGTGTTGCCAGTACAAAGTGAGTACTTTGACAGTAATTTAGTGCTGCCAGTACAAAGTGAGTACTTTGACAGTAATTTAATTTTGCCAGAAGAAAGTGAGTGCTTTGATAGTATATAAGTATTGCCAGTACTAGCAAAAGCACTAGTTTCCAATTAATTATTTTTATAACTTTCTTGACAAACTGTAAAAATAAGTATTACTAAAACAGATCTTCATAGACTCTCTTGTAATGTTATAAACAATAAATAGTAGGTAAGTATAACTTTGCTTACATATTTAATTCTAGACCTGGCAATCAAAGATGCTACCGAACAGTTTTTTTTTACACAGCCTATCTGACTTTAATAGCTTGTAGTATCTTCAGTAGATGACAGTCCCAACAAATGTGTTTTTGACCATGGTACCTGCTCATAATTGTTCACCGGTTACTACTCACATGCATTGTTCGGGATTGCCCAACTAGTTTCGAACTCGAACTGAGCCCTTAGTCATGAGCTGAGCTTGCGGCGATGTCGTGGATCTAAACAGTTGGTACGTGCTGTGGGGTGATGATAAAAGAAATTCCTATAAAAAAATATTATTGCTAGAGAACGCTAAATCGAGATAAAATGTTACCCTTATTGGGTAACATAAGGCTAGGCAGATTGAATATTGGTTAGTGAACGCTATCAATATTGAAACTGTTATTGTCGTACAATATTACTGAACGCACCAAACTTCATTGTATAATCAGCTGTTTTACAAAACTGCTAGCTGATTTACAAAACAGTACTGTTATGAAAACAATATACATTGTATAGTAATATCTTAGGTTTGCGCGATCACTATACATTATAATAAAACAACTTTTAACCGGATGAATCCCGTGTATTATTGTTTTTTTTTTTTTGTTTTTCCTGACGTTTGAACACTTTGCAGCGTTCGTGGTCGCAGGAGGACTATACACGCGATTAATCCGGTTAAAAGTTGTTTTATTATAAAATATACATTGTATTTGACGCGAATGACACGGGAGACAATATTCTCTGGTAATCTGTTATAAAGTTATACCTTCATATAGTATATTTCTTTTTCCATAGTTGGTTCGGGACTTAGTGAGTTGGATTTTATTTCGTTGTCTTGTGTTAAATGTATGTGATTTTTTGTTAAGTTCTAATTGTGTATATATTTCTTGTGTAATGATTTTTCTAATAAAAAATAAAAAGTGCATTAATTTTTAATAATTGTAAAAGAACAACTTTTAACCGGATTAATCGCGTGTATTATCGGTTTTTTGTTTTTCCTGACGTTTCGAACACTTTGCAGCGTTCGTGGTCGCAGGAGGACTAAGGTGTCAGGTGTCTCAACAGTTTATTTAAAATTATTTCAGTCTACCGTACATATAATTGATAAATTCATAAAATTATTTTTGTCTCTGATACATGTTTAAAACTAAATCGCGACGGTATTTCCTAAGACTATCCCTGAGAAGAAATACCGAAACAAACTCAGGGGTCACAGTCGTTTTAAATTTAGAGATACAATTTTACAATTTTATCGAATTATAAACTAAAAGGTGTTCCGATGCACGCAGTAATCGCTCACAGTATCTTGATTTTTCTTGTGACTTGACTTTGTTTGGGACTTGATTATTTTCAGTACAGGGTTCCAAACAGGTGGTAATTGCCAACCATCTTCTCTATTGAAATTTGGGTGTTTTTTAATTTCAATAGCCTCGCGGAGCATTCTCGGTATATATCGGTTTTCTTTCGCGAGGATTTGGGGTTGGTCAAAACGTAGAAAATGGTTGGGTTTGTCTGTTGTATGTTCACAGACTGCAGATTTTGTTGAGCGTCTATTCTTGACATAGCTGACGTCACAACCACCCAAATTTCAATAGAGAAGATGGTTGGCAATTACCACCTGTTAGGAACCCTGTACTGAAAATAATCAAGTCCCAAACAAAGTCAAGTCACAAGAAAAATCAAGATACTGTGAGCGATTACTGCGTGCATCGGAACACCTTTTAGTTTATAATTCGATAAAATTGTAAAATTGTATCTCTAAATTTAAAACGACTGTGACCCCTGAGTTTGTTTCGGTATTTCTTCTCAGGGATAGTCTTAGGAAATACCGTCGCGATTTAGTTTTAAACATGTATCAGAGACAAAAATAATTTTATGAATTTATCAATTATATGTACGGTAGACTGAAATAATTTTAAAAAAACTGTTGAGACACCTGACACCTTAGTCCTCCTGCGACCACGAACGCTGCAAAGTGTTCGAAACGTCAGGAAAAACAAAAAACCAATAATACACGCGATTAATCCGGTTAAAAGTTGTTTTATTATAATGTGTAGTGATCGCGCAAACCTAAGATATTACTAATTGTAAAAGAACTTAAGTCCTAAATGGATAAATTTCCAATAACTCATATAAACGTGTTACACATAAAAATACGTTGACATAAATCAGCATAACAAACAACATGCATTACAAACTTAATATCCATGAAATACAGATATTGCACACTCGTGCCGGTTCGACAAGCTGGCGAAACCTATGATGAAGTGGCTCGGGGTCAGAAGTTAGTGCCTGACTCCTTAACAGCCACCGGACTACATCTAATGGCCTGGTCGAGGTTCATGGCATAAATATGTGAAATGTTGACGAGGTATTGGAATGTTGAAGGGAAATATTGTGCAATGAGGATTTTATATTGTTTCTCTATAAATAATTTGTAAGTTTGGCGATGCTATAAACATTACGCCTGCATTCTCTGAAGGGGTAGGCACGTGTGCACCCACGTTTCACCAATGCTGTTATTAAGCACCATGCAATCGTTTATAAGCCTATAGCCATCTACAGGTCACAATTCCAAACTCCGGGCTGTTACTGGAAATTTCCAAATAGAAAAACCCAATAATACTGCCCCATCTTGGAATCAAGACCTCAAGCTTTAAAATACTATCACTTATTTTGTGTTATTTTCTGTGTCAAATAATACATTTTCCAGTACTTTGCAACACATGAAATTACTAATCATCAAAATGTATTGATATAGGTAATTACTTTATATATAAAAAACAAAATATCTACTTTTGTAGGTTTATATACTGTGTATTCTAAAAATACCCGTAAGTTGTCTTTTTATACACAACATAATACATGTTTTATGGCGCATACCTACAGCTAGGAGCTATACTGTAAATTGTAGTCCACTCACACTTCAAATAAGTTCGTTTAAATAATTAAAATGTTTTTGACAAAGAACTCCTCAATCTAGGGACGTGATTACGAAGCATCTTGGTTGCGTCAGTGTTACCCATTCAATAAAAAAACTTTTGTCCCTAAATAATCCCAAATTTCAAATCTAACTAATACGTTCTCATTACTCAGACTCCAAGCAACAAATCTGAAAATTAATACATTTACCCTATACCATTAGAGACCTACTAGAAATCTATTCAAAACTGAACATCCACGTAAACATTTGCCCGTAAATTTCCTGTAGAAGACGTGATAATACACCTATAAATAAGGCATAAGATGAGTTATTACGACATTTTACAATAGAGATTGTTATCTCAGTCGCACTGTACTTAGGCGCTGTATACCGAAATTGTGATCTGAAAATAGGCGTCCGAGATTATGTTAAAAGGTTTAAAGGGAATTTTAATGTTAAGCAGGATGGGTATGTAATATTGTGGGGCTTGTATTTTGTTTGAGTCTTATACTATGTAGGTACAATTAATTTAGAATATTTATTAGGGTCATAATAAAACATTTTTTTTTGTGGAATATAATAATATAATATAAATATAATTTAATCTCTCTTCACAAGGTGGTCTTACAGTTATAGAATTAAAAAGTTGTTCTAACTAGCTTACACCTCTGTGAGGGATTGGCGCCTGAAGTAGGTAACCTACCTGTGTTACAAGTCACCAGGGCCCCCACCTTATAGTTACACCTAGCAAAACAGACCAAAGAATAATGATAGAAATTAACTAATAATAATATAATGAAAACATGCGATAGATGTTTAATTGAGTAAAAAGTAAATATATTACTGGATAAGCTGTTGCCTCAGTCATTAGCAGACACAATAGATTTTTATTGTTACAACATACAGATCTGTACGTTACTGAGCCGAAAGGTAGAATGAATACCGGAATAGTGCGTATGTAATTTATTGTTTCAGTATAATGTATGCTTTGCGACATTTGTCAGTTAATCAATAGCTAAATAAATAAAAACAATCACAACGAGCAACAGAATTTTTAATTTATTATTTGTTTTTTAATTTTTGTACTATCAACAGGTTTTCAATTATGTCGTAGTCGAGGGTTTTTCATTACTTTTTTACTGTAGATTTTCAAGTTGGTTTAGTTTTAGGATAAATATTTAGGGTATTAAATGGTATGGGCCTAAAATGCAAAAGAACTTTTGGGAGGTTGAAGTGTTTAGTCGAGTTGAAGGACATATTATCTTACCTTTCCGTCGCTTATCTTTATGTAGGTTTGGATCAAAACGTAACAGGGAGTGTTTTCTTAATACTGTATTCAATATGAAGGTTTGCCTAACCGAAAGAATATCCCATACTTTTAGAGGTCAACAGTAGGGTAACGGTACGGCAGTCGAGCACCAACCTTAAGAATAGCGTGTTGAGCTCTTTCTAACTCGATAAGGTGCGTTTTAGCAGCACCTCCCCAAGTTGTGATGCAGTAATCGATTTGTGAATGACACAAGGCGTAATATACCATCTTAATAATCTTTTTGTCTGCAGTTTCTCTGAGTGTTTTAAAGATGTATATTAATTTACGCAGTCTGGATACGAGAATTTCAATGTGTGGCTTAAAGGTTAGATGCTGGTCAATGGTTATTCCAAGAATTTCATGCAATCAACCTTTTAAAGAGTAGTGCACGAACATACCGGATTCAATACAAAACATTTTTAGTGGAAAGCATTTGAATTTATAATTATTTTATTTGGATTTCATTGGGTAATTTGGTTCATAGATAAATCAGTTTAAGGATATACACATATTTTGCACTTTCACGTAAAAATTGATACTTCTTGAAATGGTGCTGTATTGTAAACGTATAGTTTGTGGTCTTTCGGCCAAAAGAATAGTAATTATTGTTTAACGGTTATTAGTCACACGCATTATTCGGGATTGCCCGACTAGTTTGACTCACGTCATTGCCGTGGGCTCAGCTTATAACTAAGGGCTCCGTTCGAGTTCGAAACTAGTCGGGCAATCCCGAAGAATCCGCGTGAGTAATAACCGTTAAACAATAATTAATAACAACGTGACTCACGAAAGTTATTATACAAAAAAAATATTACTATATTTATTTCTGGGATTATTAGAAATTAAACTCAGATGTTCATTAAAGGTATAAATATATATAGTATAGGTATTAACATTTATATATAGAATATCACTAAGTTCTATTGAATTGAAAATCTAAGACAAACCATAATATTGTTTCTATACTATCAATGAACATGGCGTGAGATGAGTTATGATGACACAATACAATATAGATTATTGTCAGACCTCCGGAGTGCGGAGCACTTAATCGCGATATACTCTAGCTATACCAATTTGTGATATTTTATAAGAAAACATTGTATAGTTCAATGTCTATAAGGAATTAATCTTTTTGATTATTAATCTTATCGATCGAGTTTTTTATTTAAATTAGTTCACACTTTATTTATTTCGCATTCTTAAGCTATCATTTTCATTAATTATTTTTGAAATATTATTATCAGTAAATCTTCTTCAAAATCATCTCTATGGAAAATTATATATTAATCGTAGACGTAATCCTAACCGACAAAAGCAAATTCAGTCCTGAAGCGTTTGAATTTACGCAATACAAATTAATTAGATTCCATTCCTTCTAAAAATAGCCACATAAAGTCTGTCATATACTGTGCAACAAAATTGAGGCCAAGATTAAATTCCTAATACGCGTCACATAATAGTGGTGTGCGTTGAATCGGCTATCGACTATCGAGTGCTATCAAAGTATCGACTATTGTGTACCATCATCATAACTCATGTTAAGTTATTTAGTAGCTATTATCGTTAGTAACTGAGACGAAACGGTAGCTGCAGGCTCGGAAGGCGAGTGACGCGAAAATTGTATGGGAAAAATGTGAGAAGTTGCAATTTGTGTCACTTGGGGCTTTGGGGCAAAATTTGTGGTCCTTCGGGCCGATAATGTGTAATAAGAAGGTGCTTATTTTGTGTCTTTTTTATGTAGTATTACAAATTATGGTAACACTATTTTACCACATAATTGATTAAATTATTTTATTTTTCGAGACACCTTTTGTCAGATTTAATACAATGTATTTTTGAAACCGCATATTATTATGTCAAAGTCAAAGTCCTTTATTTGCCAGAATGTAGGTATACAGAGTATGATCTTAAATATAAAATGGCCCATTTACATTCAACCATTACATATGGTATGCAAATATTTGTTTTAGTAGACAAACTCAAATTATTCAAGATATGTCTTTGAAAAAGCATTAACGCATGCTTAGCGAACTCTAAAGTTACAATATTAAATGGAAAAAGAATACGGTCGCGAACAGGATTCGAGAGGTCGAGATGGCTTAGTGGTCAGAGCGCCTGGAGTATCTATCCGGGAGGCGCAGGTTCGAATCCTGTTTGCGACCGTATTCTTTTTCCATTTAATATTGTAACTTTAAACTCAAATTATATTATTTTAATGTTAATTATTTTAAAGCCTTAAATAAAACAGCAAGTTAATATGAACTCCCGTAAATGATAATTGTGATACTAATTAATTATACAATGTCAAAGTAATAATATATATGTCAGTTCGAAAGCTAAAAATAATAATTTTAATATGATATGTATGTCAGTTCAAGAGATTTCTATTAGTCCACAATTATATTTTAAATGTCAAAGCTCATATAACACTAATTAGTAGGTAATTAATAAAAAAAACTCTTTTAATTCAGGCATAGTATTCCGCTTCATACTAATTCCTATTTAGACACAGTTTTAAAATACATTAGACAAGTAAAACTTTCAAAAAGTAATTTTAAATAAAATAAATATATTAATAATAAGTTTATGTTTCAGTTTTATTTTGTTCTTTCATAGTGCAGTTTCATCTCATCACTACGCGTGGCCGCGCTTGCTTAGTCAATGTGAATTCATTTAGGTTTTATTTTATGTGTTTATATCTATAAAAAGATCGATCCAATGCTCCTCGACGAAAACTAAATACCTACGCTTTTCTAAAAATAGATTTAATATGATTGCTGGATCTATTTTAAATTTGATTTGATAAAAGAGAGACTTTTAGATATTTGTTTTGCTCACGTTTCAGTCAATTATACCGTCTCCTTCTTCGTTCTTTAAGGGTTTTAAACCAACTATTGTCAGAATTGGTCAAGCTTGTAGTTGCCTGAATTGATTTAGAGACCGCTATTAATTAAAAACACAGAAGGGAACAACTGTTAAACGTGCAGGAACACTCAGATGGAAAAGCTCCTAGCGTTCCCCCATCTCAAGACTGATGCGCTAACTGTCGACCTTAACAACCTGTCAGCTGTTGTTGAAATTAACAATTGTTTATCGACTAGAAATTACAAAGTACATTTTTTTTTTAAATTTTGTCCCACACTACGAATATCTTCCTGTATCATGGGTTCCTTTAGGGACATAATCTCACTTGCACACACACCTAGACAATTATCTATAGATCATACAAATATTTGCAGCAGCCGGTTTCATGACCACTGAGTGACGATTCTAGCCCAACGATCTGTATGTATTCTGGAATCATGGACCCCCCTTTCTCATTTAGTCTCATGTTCCCTATTTCTGTGATACTAATTTAGTGCGAATTATGGATTCGTGAATGCAATCAACAAGTTTAATATTTAAAAACATATTGTTTAATAAAACTAAAAACGCGCTGAGGTTCCTTTAGCCACCCTCCAGCTCATCATTAGATCCTCGGATCAAACATGGATTGTTAAGAAAAATCGCCAACTAGATGGGTTTATTAGAAGCTATTCTAAGGGCCCGTTAGCCGCCTATCTGCTCCATCATCCGATAGTACCATTATAATTATTTTATTGAAGGGACATTGCTGATGTACTAGTTTTGATACCAAGACGGCCGACAGCCTGGCATCTACACAGTTTGGTCGTTGCTTAGTTTAAAACAGTAATATTTGTATTGAACTGATACCAGTAAAGAAAGTTATACATATTTTCGATATGGACCTTCATGTTTTTAACTCCTACACTGGAAACCCCGATGTGTGAACACACAGGAACACACTAATGCCGAGACACGTCAATATCCCTACAGTACTGTCACCGGTATTACACAAAGTTTCAAGTAGATGCGACTTATAGATGTGAATAAAATTTTGTTTTTTTTTTACATACTGGCCGATCTAAACAACTGGACATTATAGGGATTGATTACATAGCGATAGCTGCACTAAAAGACGTATTAAAATGTGGAAGAAGAATTCGGAGTAGTGAACAGAGATCGAGATAATTTAGTGATCGGAGCGCCTGGAGTGTTTCTCCTGGAGGAGCGAATTCGAGTCCTGCTAGCGGCCGTATTTTTCTTTCTACAAAAATGTATAGCTCTAATTCAAGAGTGTTATAATTTTATTATATGCCACATATATCAGCTTGATAACAAGCAGTGGAGGCAATATTGCAACGAGGAAAATTATTTAGTCAAATAGGAGTACATGCTACATTAATAGCGATCATTTTAAGTGTTAAGCCACATATTATTACTTCCAACGCTAGTGTTGTGGCCGTAACTGTCATATCGTAAGCGTCTATGAGTTATAGCCGTCTAAACTGCCCGCCACACGTCATAAACTAGTGATGGGCAAAGCTGATATCGATGGTATTATTATTATTTACAATGTTGTGTTACTTTACTTTAATATAAATATGTTTTATGACACCTTTTTCATTTTTTTGCACTTATAAAACAATAAAATTCGTTCCTGTTTTTTTTTTTTTTAATATCCGTGTATTATTAATACGGAATTAGTGATAGTGCTATTATTGACTACTGGTGGTCAATAAAACACCAATACTTTTTAGAAAATGTCCTAAATCCTACTAATAGGTATTATAAAAAATGTGAAAGCTTGTATGTTTAGATGCTTTTTACTCAATCACGAAAAAATGGTTTAACGGATCTTGATTAAATTTGTAACACAGATAGTTTATAACCTGGGTTAACACATAAGTTACTTTTTGTCACACAGGCAAAATCACAGGTACTGGCTAGAAAATAAATAAAAAAGACCACCAGATCTGCAAAAAATAAATATTCCCAGCCTTTGCAACCTTATCATAAAAGTTATAATAGTTACTTACGTAAATAATCTTCACGTTTAGGCCCCACTTTATGGCACTTTCAAAACAATTATAAGTTAAGACGCGAAAGAAAATTGTATATTAATATTAACATCCTTTCGTCAAGTTCCACAGGATATACTCCGTCGTAAAACTCGGGTGAAACCGAGTAATTACTCGTAGTTTGAGTAAATAGGCTAACTACCAACAGCTAACGAGCATACTACTGTAATAAAACTTGTGTGTTACTGATTTATAACTTGGGAATACCTTAGTTTATTTGTCTGAGGAATTTTATAACCGTAGGTGGGATTCCGTGGCATCAGCTGTCGGTACGTTGATATCGAGAACGCATAATCTTGGTTCGTTCAATAGTTAGTACCTAGATGACCGAGTTTTTTTTTGGTGTAACGAAGTTTTCTAAAAATAAAACTTAGGTCGATGTATCGCCCCCGAAACCCCCTGCATACTAAACTACATGAGAATCGTTGGAGCCGTTTCCGAGATTCAGTTTATATATATATATATACAAGAATTGCTCGTTTAAAGGTATAGATATATATTTGATATATCTAGATCTTACTATGCGAAATTAGTACAACAGCCCCAGGAAATAACAACCCCAAAGGGGTAGGCAGAAGTGTACACAGTTAGAATTTCACCAATGCCGATAATAAGTTCCATGTGGTGGTGAGCCTGTTGCCATCTACCGGGTACAATTCCAAAGTCCGGGGTGCAACTGGGAATTTCCTAAAACTCATTAACACTGCCCGACCCGAGAATCGAATAGGAAACCTCATGCTCAGCAGTCGCGCTTGGGACCACTAAAACAAAAAAAAAAACGGTAAATAACAAAAACTCTGTTGACTTAAGAACTACAGTGACGTTTAAAAAATATAAATAAATTCACATATTCGTCGTATAAAATTTTCATTCAGGTTAATTAATAGATTCAATAATTTAATAGAAACAACTATAGCTGCCTGGATGTGGAATTACCTCCAGCATGCAGAATATCATAGCTAAATAACACTGCTCTTTTGTAGTGTTATGTTCTTAACAGTGAACAAGGTCGCCAGTGCTCGCCATTGAGGAAACATTGTGTTGGCCTACTGCCACTACTGGGCCGTTTCTGGTACCAAAATTGCTGACGCAGCGATTCCTTTTATAGGATCGGCGACGCTCTAGTGATTCCTCTTTTTAAGCGTGGAAAATCCATCATGAACGCTGTGCCGGACTCCTATACTAAAAACCACATTGTCTTACTCTAACGTTTACAATTTAAAATTCGAATCCTTTAAACTATTTTAGCGCATCCACCTTAAACATGTCATTGGTTTTCGGAAATTTTCCACCATCATCATCAATAATAGTTTATGGCTATAAACAAGTGACAATTTACTCGACATGCACAAAAAAATAACAAGTAAAATTCTTAATTAATTATTTAAATTCTTATATCTCCTTTCATTCGCTTTAAAACTGCAAATTGAAAATACGTGTAAGTAATCATCGTTAAGACAAACGCAAAATACCTACGCAACCACCTCTTTTGCTCATTCGTCTTCTAAAAAGTTGTTTCAACCGTCATAAATATCAATGTATTGATATCAATCAAGTGGAGTCGGTCGACATGCATTAACGGCTCGCGCTAAAGCTGTTACTGTCGTCTCGTACAACACTTATGAGTTATTGCGTCGTAAATGGCTGACACGCGTCATTCTGTAACAGGAATATCGATATCGATAAATTGTTGGTTGTTTTAGAGTGAAGTTGTAAGTTACATGATTAGTTTTAAGTTCTTGGCTATGCGAAGTATTGTTTTTTTGGTTACTTTGATGACAAATACTAAGTTAAAGAGATAATGTAAGTAATTTGTTAATTTAACTTAAGATATTTTTATTTTTGTCTCGGTATCACAAGAGTAATTTATTCTGCTGTGGGGCAGATATATCCTTGTTATGAAATAGTAGCTAATATGTCATTAGTTCATACTTAAGTACACGTAGGTATACAATACATCGTTTGTTAAAAGTAGATAGGCATTATGTTCTTTTGGGATGGCACTTTTTATCGACATAATGTCGATACCATCAAACGAATATGTCACATTGTCACATCCCTACGAAACCTAACACCAATAGAGGCATTGTCCCGCATATTATCACTTCATTTCTCGTACACATATTATTTATAGGGACAATACGCAGATTTAGAGGTGTCTAATAACAGAAATATTATTTTACGATAAAATACTTCCCGTCCGATAGACATGTTTCCAAATGGCGGGCCATGAAATAAGCGGTATTATAGCACTAATCTTATGACTTTATAAACAGATCCAATGATTGTTTCTTGATTCAATAATACCATTTCCTTTTAGAATTTCTGTAAATTATCTATCTGTTGGACTAACCAGATGTAGGGAAAAAGATAACACAGTGAACAAAGATCACAATAGCTTTGGCTTTAGAGAACACGTGATGCACTGAATAAACCAGCACCGCTAAGGTTCCTCGGTAATTCCTCATATCAAGGCGGTGATAATATATCGGTTAGCCATTCGACTGCTCCAATTATTATTTTCATTATGTGACAGCTTGGAATTGCGCAGGTTCTTCCCAGCTACACATTTTCATAAGCTGATTGTCAGAACCGTCATTGCATAAAAACTTTGACGAACGCCGTGTGATATCCGCCTTATATAAACGCTTACTCACCCGCTCTTCGCAAAGCCCCAACAAGATTCATGATATATCGTGTCGTTACATGGAATGTGCTCAAGTTTGTGCAGATATCCATGAATATTCCACAAGGAGGCTAGGCAGGATTACGAGGTGCGACCAGTCGGTAATCTGTGCTTTATGAACGGGAGATGTAATTAGATAATAAGTTACGTATGCTATTAGCTAGCTTCTTGTGTTACTTGGGTATTTTATTCTTGGACTAACACCGCCCAGGCTTCGCACGGGGAGTACTGATATATATACTGCCGGACGACTTCTGGTGGATGGACGGAGACGGTCATGTGACGAAGTTTTAGACGATATCTATGGCTGTGGGAAAAAACATTGAACAGCGACTTTGTTTCACGCCTCAGCCGATTATCTAACCTAAAAATGAGACATAAGCAGTATTAAGAACAACAGATATATACCAGAGTACAAAATAAAGATCCAATATTTATATTCGCCATATACTTTCATGTATTTTCATGTAACTAACTATTTTCGCAGCGCACGCCGTGGAAGTAAAAAGTCGGCATGATTTTTTCCGACTTCTTCTTTAACACTGTCATATTTCAGCAAATTTAAACAAAACCTCGATGAATTATACACCTATAATAAAACAACTTTTAACCGGATTAATCGCGTGTATTAATTACACTTTGCAGCGTTCGTGGTGGAGGACTCCTCCTGCAACCACATACGCTGCAGTGTTCGAAACGTCAGGAAATGCAAAAACCAATAATACAAGCGATTAATCCGGTTAAAAGTTGTTTTATTATAATTTGTAGTGATCGCGAAAACCTAAGATATACGCTTATTAATGTATTGTATGTATTGATATTTTTATGGATGGATAGCCCAGTTGGTGCTCAGAAGTCATGCTTTGATTAAACATTGCATACGGAAGCGTAGGTACTAATTACCGACCAGCAACATACAAACACGATTTAACCCTAAACACAGGCAAACTAGTTATCCAATACCATTTGTTAGTTAGCCGTAACGTTCTGAATTGCATCGGAAATTACATCTCGAGCATAAATGACGTCGCTTACTTACCCCCGTGTTTATTACGAGCGGTTTAAGCGATAAGCGTTAGAGCATTTATAGCTCAAATTATGGTTGGTAAGCGTGAAATGGTTGATGGGACGAATTAATAAACTGAATCCTAACTAAATGTACAAATGAAATGCGTATAACCGATGAATTTATGCGGGTATAATTATGTCTCTGACTAGTTTTTCCCTACCACGGTAATTGTCGGCTCTTCTTAGTCTAACCAGGCGTCCGAGCACGGATCTTTTCGACAAACTTGTCGAGTCGATAAAAGTTTTGATGTATTGAATTTTATCGTATTATCAGCAAGTTATGTCAAATTTGACGTTTAATATCGAACAACGCGCCGAGAAAAAGAATCATGCTCGCACCGCGGTGATGCAAGTATTGTTCTTTTGGTCGATTTTAAACGTCAAATTTGACATTTAACTTGCTGATTAAATTATATAATTCAATACCTATATTGAAGCTTTCATCGAATCGACAAGTTTGTCGGATTCGTGCTATGGCCCCTGATGCAGATTACTACCAGTATTTTACATGGAGCGACTGCCTATCTGAACTTTACAACTATGTAACACGATATCTTGCAAAGATCTTCTTTTGAGACCTGGGACTGACAGTTTAACGTGCTCTCCAAAGGAATTGTATAATAATAGTTAGAATATAGTAAAAATTTGAAAGAAAGAAAGAAAGAAAGTTAGTAAGTAAGTGTCTGATAGACCCCTCCGCCTTCCTAATTATGGAGGTCATCCTTGAGGATTTACCTCCGATCCTTCGGTCACCTGTATAGGTACTGAATTGATTGCAATGACGTCGCCATAAAACGTGTTAAAATATGGAAGAAGAATTCGCGGTGGTGAGCAGAGGTCGAGATGGCTTAGTGGTCAGAGCGCCTGGAGTATTCATCCGGGAGGCGCAGGTTCGAATCCTGTACGGTCGCGTATTCTTTTTCCATTTAATATTGTAACTTTAGAGTTCGCTAAGCATGCGTTAATGCTTTTCAAAGATTTATCTTGGATTTACCTCCCGGCAAAAAAGGCAAAAACGACGGTATGGTGACTGTGTGTACCTACGCTAAAAATAAATAAAACCTTCCAAAATAATAATAAACAAATAAAGGAACCAGGAAGATCTGTGTCTATTAGTAACTTCGAAATAATAATGTTTCAAAAATATATATTTACTTAGCTTACCTCAAAATACCCTTCGGTGCCTACTTTCCTGCCTGTTTCGTTTATGGTCGTTTCGTTTAAGGTCGTTTTGATATCATAAAAGCCTACTTACTGCCTAGTCGGTTTAGTGGTTTCAAACGCGATGGCTGAGCATGAGGTCGGGGGTTTGATTCCCAGGTTGGGCCATTGCCCAGACACCCATTTCCCAGACAGACTTTTCAGTAGCAGCCAGGAATTATGCCCAGGTTGATGGAAATAGGCTCACCATATATTGCATGAAACTGAATAAATACATTGGTCAAATGAGGGTATTCAACTATGTATACTTCTGCCCACCCCTTCGGGGGACTCTCACTCGACGGTCTTCAGACGATCTTCTTTAAAATATCAATCCAATTTTTTCAGAGCATGAAGTACGTAAGTTCGTTTCAGGTGAGTGACTTGTGTATGATACCTTGAGTCTATGAATTGATTTCTAATTCAACTCAAGCGTCGGAACTAATTCCAAATTCAACCAATAGCGCCAAACAGTTCTTATTATGAAATTAACCACGAATACATTATCGGCCGACAAAAACCAAAATTCAAATATAGAATCATGCATTTTATACACAAGCAGAATATCAACGAGCTAAATTAATAGGACAATAGGCGGTCTAACCTAACATTATTTACGTATTTATTCCACACCCATCTTCCGTTTACGCCACACATGACAACGAACACGCACGCACCCCCACTCCATTACCGCGATTTGTGACACCTCCCACTTATTAAGTAGTAGGTAGATCCCCCCCAGAATCTAAACTTGGGCGTAACTCACTAATGCAATCAGCTTATAGCATGTTGCGCATGCGCAGCCGCAGTAGTTGTATGAAATAAGTATGAACATGATTTTAAGAGGCATGATTTTACGCATGAATAACGTGTTCTTTCTACGGTTAAGTAGTTGTAATTACGATTTAATGAAATGGATTAAGTATAAGAAAATATAAACACGTCCTGTTCAAAACTTCAACTCGTGCGCTTTTAAATTACGTTTTTAAAGTCCTAAGGCATAGTGGCAACATACAATGTTTGGCATAAAAAAGTCATTGTAGATAGGAACACTACATGGACACGCTCACATAGGCCTGTACAGTCACGAGCACACAGGTACATTTGCACTTTTTGAAGTAATTTTAATAGTTATCTGAATATTCTTCACGTATGTCTGTATGTAGAATGAATGGTTAAATAAGGACGGTGGATAAAATAGGGAATTACTGATTGTTCACAATTTCACATGTAAACTGATTCTGTTAAAACTTTGCATATTGTATAAATTATTTTAATGCTACTACAACTTAATGAACATTAAACCAATTAGCCACATTAAACCAATGCTGTTATTAATACCCATGTAATAGGTGGTGATCCTATTGCCATCTACCGGGCACAATTCCAAACTCCGGGCTGCTACTGAGAATAGGCATGATGACAGATTTTGAAATCTCCTCTTATAACAGTCCTTGTAGGTACACGTCAGTACAATCTATAAAATTTTATTTAACCGCGAAAACGCTGCTGGGTGTCATGGCGCCGTTTTGACTTCATGCCTCAGCATATTTGACATAAGTTGAAGCCATAATGTACGGCGATGAACGACATTTGACTGCGGCGTGACGTCATTCGCTGTGATTGACGTTTCAGTCAACGTGGCCGATTGCAGCATTTTATACTTTTATTTTATTGAAAATCTTATTAATCTTAATGTTTTTAATAAAACTAGGTAATTTTTTAGTATGCTTTGTACCTATATTTACCTCTAAAATATTTTATTGTTTGTTTCTTTAATACTGTCATCATGCCTTTTCTTTAATAGAAAAGCTCACTAACACTTTGCGATCTCATGCTCGGCAGTCTTAATGAATACTGGAGTAAATCTGATGATGGAGACGAAAAATAGTCAAAGTAACTCCTCAATGTTTACGGCAGCTACTTCGTGTTTTAACTTATTTGATTGATATTTATAAAAATTTTAGACCTAGCTGTGTTTTGTAGATAAATACTACAAAAAAATTAAAACTTCTTAAAATCTTTATCAGATGCAACATATACCATGACTCGACAAACTCATTTAGATACAAAATCCTGAAATTTCAGAGATATACCCGAAAAGCCTTGCCTTGACTTATAGTTTTTAGTTCATTTAGTCTTAGATTTATAAAACTATCATATACCATTCTTCTGTTCTATTTGAGCGTATGCTAACTAACCTCACTTTATAATTTCTTAATAAATTTCTGTTACTCATTATGGAGAATGTTGGTTAGCCCGTAATTAGCTAGTGTGTAAGCCAATTACCACATGTACCTATATTTATTTTTAGAGAATATTGTATGCACGAGCTGTGGGTAGACCTCAATAAACTTCACACAACAAAAATATTGCCGAAAAAGGCAACTAGAAAGTTAAAATCAACGTTTTATTTTAGTCTTAATAACCGAGTGTAACTAATCTTAACTTCAACAAAATAATAAAAAAATAACATTAAATTAAAGTAATAACTAATTAAATGCAAGATAGAATTGGCACCACACGAAGAGCAATTCCTGTTCATCAGGCTTCTCACTCTTCTTGTCTTCATACGAATTCTTACCTGTCTATCTATTTGAAATACCAGAGTACGTGATGGATTTTCAATACACAAAAAATATGTATTTTCACGCATACAGGCCACAGTTTTTGCTTAACGCCTGAATAGGCGGCTTGTATGCGAGGTGCATTAGATATTTCAAATGTTTTTGTTGAACAAAAAAAGGTAAGTATTTTTTACTTCATCATTCTAGAAGCTCACGGCTTCAATAGCACATTAATTGATTAGATTTTCTTTTGCGTTCCATTTGATGCGACTATGTACTTAAAGTATTCTACAAAGTTTTTTTTTTTGTTTTATTCTGCTAAAATGTATTGCAGTGATTACATTACAGGTTGGATACAGTCTTACAGAGTTTTTTATATAATGTATTTACAATAAAGTGGGTGTAGTACTGCTCTCCTAGATAGGCTACTAACCAACCTGTGTTTAGGAGAGACAGTTCTGGGCCCCTTATTTGTGGGTACTAGTTATATACAGCGAACGTGTCTCATAGTTACAGTAACAACTGAGGTATTCAACAATACTACAATCCAGCACAACTGTAGTTTAGTATATATATTATAAGAGAAAGGTAGCTAACATTTTTATTCTAAACGTGTGTGTGTGTGTGTGTATGTGTGCGCGTGCGTGCGCGTGTTTGCGTGAGTATGTGTGTGTGCGTGTGTGCGTGTGTGTGTATGCGTGTGCGCGCGTACGTGTGTGTGGGTGTGTAGTCGTGTTCATTTAGATAGGTAAGCCTCGGTTTCCTCATAATCCAAATTCAAAAGAAATGTACGGGCAGTTTTTTTACAACTAAAGTATGAGAGAGTATACACTGGGCATTTTGCATTGATTTTATTATATAGTGATGGTCCAAGATATATGGGAAATCTTTTTATAAAAGATGTGTGTGCAGGTGGTACGTTACAGATTTTGTATTTTCGCCGTGTTGTTATTTCACGAAATGGTGTTTTTTGATGTTGTAGTAGAACTGTATATAACATAAATTGCTGTCTCACATTAAGTACACTGCAGGCTTTATACAGCTCAGTTGTTGGAAATAATATTGGCCGAAATGTAGCTACTTTTAGGATGGTTCTGTGAGCGATCTCTAGTGGTTTCAAAATGGTTTTCGCGGCACCACCCCAACACGAAATACAATATATAATAAGTGATTGACATAGGGCATGGTATATGTTTCGGATGATTATAGGGTTGGCTACATGACGTAAAGTTTTAAAAATGAATATTAATTTACGAATACGACCTGAAAGAACGTTTTGAGATTTAAAATTTAGGTTTTCATCTAAAATTATACCAAGATATTTAGTCTGGTCAAAGGGGGCTAAAAGGGCACACTGACAGTTGAGTTGTAGTTGTGTGGAACAGGAGTGAGCTTTTATGGAGATTGGAGTTTTTGGGTGAGATACTTTACTAATTGAAAAGGTGATAAAGGTCGTTTTAGTAGTATTGAGTGTAAGAGAGTGAGAGCAAAGCCACTGTAAGGTAGAATTAAAACCATTTTGAGCAATGGTTTGTAGTTCCGACCATGAATTTGCGAAAAAACTGATGGCAGTGTCGTCTGCGAAGGATGTAATTTTGGCATTTGGAATATTAAGGTTGCAGAGGTCATTTATGAACACAAGAAAAAGTGTTGGACCTAATATACTGCCTTGAGGCACACCGTAATGAATGGGAAGTTCATCACTCTTAAAACTATCTATTGTAACGATTTGAGTACGATTTGTGAGATAACTATTAAATAAAGTCAGCTGAGGTCCCCTGACACCTATATTTTCTAACTTGAGTAGAAGGGCAGTATTGCGACAAATCTTTTACAGTCCAAGCTGTACGTTTGTGGAATGCGTTGCCTGTAGCCATATGATGAGCTCAGACACGGCTAAGGGAACGTTGTGGAGTGAAAGAGGATGTAGTGACAAAGCTTGAGAAGGGTATGCTAAGATGGTTTGGGCATGTAAAAAGGATGGATGAAAAGCGATTGACTAAACTAGTACATGAGGCGAGAGTGGATGGAAGAGTCGGGGTAGGTTGACCTCGACGAACGTACCGCAATCAAATTGCAGACGTTCTCAAAAAAGGACAGGTCAGGAGCCACCTAAATCGGCGAGCATGTATGAAGAGGTTAATGAACATAGATGAAGCGAAAGAGGTGAATCAGAATCGTAGCAAATGGAAATCGATAGTCTCTGCCTACCACAACGGGAAACAGGCTTGATTGTATGTATATACAATACAATTATGTATTTAAAGAATTCATGAATATTAGGTATCCCCATAGGGAAACAGACAACATAAAACTATGCGTTTGCATCGATGCCAGTTTTTCCTACTTAGACTTTTTTAGCTTAGTAATAAAAACTATTTTATCTAAATTAAATCGAGTCACACATTCCACCAATGGTACTGCACTATGTCACACAGTCGCCACACACCCTCTCACCTTGCTACTTCCAGAATAACGACTCCACATAGCAACTAACAATTTCGATTTCGAACAATATTGGTGAGTTGGGTGCAACAGCATTCCCAATGAGGGTTGACGTCAGGCAGGCGACCGGTCATAAAACATAGCCAAAACTTTAACAGCATGCAATTTCAAAAACAATAAGAAAGTGGAAGAAGTCTACATGCTGCGCCGACAAATAAATTGGGATAAGGGAGGGGGATGATGATTGTTGAGTTGGGTGATGCTGATACATACGTCAGAATCTTATCAATTAAGTTGTCATTCATCATTCACAAAAACGATTAGGACCAAGGTGATTAACTATAACATGAACAATCCTTTCAACCTATTCTAGACAGCGATTTAACCGCTCACCATTATAATACCATAATATAATAACACCACTTTTTAACCTGCAGTATAACATGCGCACGCGCTTCAATTTTCTATACACCCAGGCTACGTAATTTCGTTTAATTAAGTCCAACACGGCTTGAGTGGATCTAATTTAGGTCTATAACTATAATATGGTCAGGTTCTCTCGCGAAAGTATAGAGAAATTACTGAGATCAAGTAACGTAAAAATTACTTATACTTATTAAGTTATAGTTGTGTTGGAGTTGTGGTACTCGAAGGTATGAGTTCCATTTCCAAATGGGGTAAAAAAATTAAGAAGTGAATTTTTTTCATCGTTCCATTGGTCAGTTGCCTGCTGTTTGATGGGTGTAAAACTTGGGTTTGATTTCGGGGTCGGTCGGTTAATGGTTTTTCTGCTAGGAAATTCTCAGTAAGTAGCTCGGAGTTTGGAACTGTACCCAGTTGAAGGGGAAGGCTCACCACCTATTACATGGAACTTAATATCTGCATCAATGAAGTGTGGGTGTACAGCAGTATACCTTTGTCTTAGTCTTTTTTACACCGTGGGAGAGCCACGCTTCGGCACGAATGGGCCGGCTCGACCGGATTGATACCACGGCCTCACAGAAAACCGGCGTGAAACAACGCTTGCGTTGTGTTTCGCCGAGTGAGTGAGGGTACCGGAGGCCCAAATCCTTTAAAAGGCCGGCAACGCACTCGCGACTCCTCTGGGGTTGCGGGTGTCCATGTCACTACTCCATAAAAAATAAGTAAAAAAAAAAAATTGTGCCCTTTTGATGGCACTAGGTTCACCATGTACCACACGGGACTTAACAGACATTTTGTGAACCGATTGGTCAACTGCAATTGAAATATTTGCCAGCCGAGCGAGCAAAGCCACGCGTGCCACGCACCAGTGACGGACTGCTATCATTCCTTTTTACCAAAATGATTCCGAGTTTCATCAGGGTAAGAAACTTGCCACATCACATCTTAAATCTATGTCAGTTATGATAAATGTGCAGTGATTATATCAGACAAAACACTCATTACCAGATTAATCAGAGCAAATTACATAAACAAACAGCAGAATGAGCAGAGCTCTAATCACTAGACAATTTAGCAGCACTTTAATTAGATTGCAAAATGTAAATGGCAGAATCGTTCTCTAATCGTGTTTTATAAACAGCCCTATATTAATTAAATTAGCGATTACGTAATCCCGGAGACGTCTTAATTTTGTAGCGTTATTTTTACCTTCCGGGACGGATGCGACACGGCTTTGATGTGAGATAAGATTTGTCGCAAGATTAGTCATAATGATGTACTTTCTTAATGTAAGATACCACAGACATACATTGAAATAAACACAGTGAGATGCCTTGGGTTGCAAACCTGTGACTTGCCGGGTCAATCACCTACAGTAGTTCAAGACGTCTAAATACCACATGGTCCTACTCTAACCTTTCCCGAGGTCCATACACGCAGCTACATCCACGCACTTGCGGCCGGTGATGGTCCGTTGAAGTTATCAACGAACACTCCAGGATTTGTGCGGGCTAAGCCGTTCGTAGGCCTGTGATTTGATAGTGATTGCTATTCATTAACGACAGATGGAACATTTCAACGCACCATCTGAAGTGTGGAGACACTCAAATGAAAATGCTCAATCAGGTTACCCATCTACAAACTAACCTCATTCATAGACATATTTTTTGGTAATTGTTACATTACAAGTTATGATATAATAATATTACATTTGATTCATACAATCATAATCAAAAGTATTTTATTATTATACTAGCTGTGCCCGTGACTCCGTCGGATGTTATAAATTAACACCATGTCGTGTATGAACACAAATTCATAATAATTAACAAATGTTGGACGTGATTCTTTAAATTGGCATAACTTTTTGTTTTATGAACCGATTGACATGAAACAAATATTAAATGTTAAGTGAAGCTTACCACAATATACTAGTGAAAACTATACTAAATCTAAATCGGATACGCCGTTTCTGAGATTAGCGTGCACAATGCACAGACAAACAGACAAAAATTCTAACAATCATTGTTTTGGGTGCTATTTGCCTCTATAAAGGTCCCAATAATAATTTTTCTCATACATCTTCCATGTACAGACAGCGATCCGTTACGTTTTTAATAAATATTTATCATATGTATTGATGATGATTCATAATTTAAATGAATTCACTTAGTATATAAAATTCTGTTATACCTAATTATAATACCTATATCATCACTAATTATAAAACCGTATTATCCTTAATTATAATATAATACTAAAATTTTATATCAAATCTCAAATTATTTTAAAACAGTCTTTGTAATCGTAAGGACGTTGCTCGATAAGCCAAGATTTAAGTTTTCCTTTAAATACAGCGTTAGAAGTAGCTGACATATTATTTATACTATTCGTAGTTCTTTAGACATTTACTGAGACGTCATCCTATTGGCACTCGACACTGAGTTATATCTATTTCATGTTTCATAATCATAGCGGTCTCCACGTCTAACATAATTGTGTAGGTTTTCCCTAGCATACACTCCCGCTTGAATCCGCCAAGAATTGCTTAAGTTTAGGCTATGACTGTCTTTTATTTATTACTAAGAACCCAACAAGTCGGCTCGTCTCCGCATCGTGTCATCTAAAGCGAACCGAACCGGTCGCTGTATATTCATGAGCGAATTCCCAAGTGAGAATATGTGGTCACAGGCTCTCTAATAATTAACTGAACGTTCATAAATTTTAATTATTATTTTAAGCAAGTCGTCCCGCTGCGTGCTATGAATACTAAAATGTTTGTGCGTGTCATGATTTATCCACAATTTTCACTTAACGGTGAATTAACACTTGAAATTTGTATGTTATCACGCTATTTCCTGTTTAAGGGTAGTTTGGTAACGAAGCGTTTAGTAGGCGCTGTTTGATACCAATTATAATACAATATTTTGATTTCTATTTCGATTGCAATTTGTCCTAAAACAGATCTTATTATTTATCACAGAGTCATTTTTTTTTTTAAATATTTTATTGTAATAATGAGATACTGTTATACACCAAGATTATACACCAACAACTTGCTTTGAAATACAGTCTTGTGGAATCGGAGGTGCCGTACTATAGGTATGTGCCCGACCCGGCTGGGTCAAGGGCCTGATACAGAAAGTGGTACTCCTCGACACGGCACGCATTGTGAGGAGGTTCCTTTCTCTGGGGCCCTAACCACCGGTGGCTTGGACCCTGTTCCCGATGCCGGTGGTTTGCTATATTTTATATTTTTAAATGTATATATTTTTTTTGTAATCGATATATAGTTAAAAATATAATTTATATGTAATTTAATGAATAAACGAGATACTGTAATAAATGAACACATGTAGTAGCAACATCAGCTACAATACAAATATTCTTTATTGTACACTAATACAAACCGTGGGCTTACTCTTGAAAATATTTCCGTTCGATTGATATTGGAAATATGTCAGTAGTACTTTTAAATGCCGAAATATCTAAAAAATTATAAAAAAATCGGGATATTATGAAGAAAACATGCTTTAAAATTGAGACAACTGTAATGTAGGTAAATTTATTTTAAAATTACGCGTTGTTTTAAGGCGTCTATTTAATATTGGAATTGGATTGGAATTGGTTAGTTTCAAGAGTAACCCCACTGGAAATGTATATAAATTGATGTTAGGTAGTTAATTATTAATTAACAAACAAAAGTTACACGCTGGAAATTTTTTAACTGACTTTGGAATCGAGAAAAGAATAAGAAATTAATTCCCCTTTTAGCAAAGCTATGGACAGACACCACAATAAAAAATTTAAGTCAAAGGGTCTCAGTTTGTTGGGAAAACTATTATTCCTGCTTCAGTTGATGATGATATGTCTTCTTGCTTCGCCGCTCACCCTACCTCTTACTTCCTACCGACGCGTCATTTTTATGTTACTCCCAACACGTAAATAAATGCTCCATTAACACCAGGATTGTAATGCTAGGTCGCGTTATTTGCAGTTACGCAAATAAGGATGGCATTTAGACAAAAGGAACATTTTAGATGGATTTATAGCCAAAGGAAGAGTCTAAAACTGTATACGTGTAGATTCTGCAGTCCAAATTACACGACGAGTACTGGGGGTGGCTTTACAAGTCTGCACGAAGGTATGTTGCCGTGATTGGGGCATTTTAGTTTATTAATAGATCAAACAAAGCACCAGTGATAACCTAGTGGTATAACCGTTGGACTGACAAATCAAAGATCGCACCAGTTTTCGAAGTAATGTGCGTATTATCAATTAATGTTCACTTGCTTAAGACGGTGAAGGAAACCGGCACACCTGAGAGATGTTCTCGATGGTGTTTAAAGCCATTTCAGAGACTTATGGGTGGTATAAACTCTCTGACTCTAGGTTATTCATCAACCATACGTTAAGAAGAAGACGAAGTATTTCAACGATCGAACAGTTTTTAATTAGTAATATCTTAGGTTTGCGCGATCACTACACATTATAATAAAACAACTTTTAACCGGATTAATCGCGTGTATTATTGGTTTTTGTTTTTTTTTCCTGACGTTTCGAACACTTTGCAGCGTTCGTGGACTGACAGTCCTCCTAATACACGCGATTAATCCGGTTAAAAGTAGTTTTTAATTAGATCAATGATTCACACTACCATCTAATATTGAGACCAACGAAGCTTGTTGCACGTATGTTAACACATCTTCTGACTAAATACCAGACACAGAATGGAGAACGCCCCATAATTACTGTATAAGAATTCCTATATAAGAAACTAATATATATTTATACCCAAAAACCAAAGAAGTAAACCGGGTGCGTCAGGAATGGGATCAGAGTATCTGATCCCATGCCATACACAAAAAGTGGTTCTCATTGTTGAATGAATGCTAACAATTTAACATGACCAGTTACTGTTAGGAATGATTAATTAACGGTTTCTTTTATCGGTATTTAAACATGTCTAAATAGGAACACGTTTATGTATTTATCATCCTTGATCATCTTTGCAGAGTTATTATCATGCCGATCCACATGCAATGATTTGTAAAAAAAAAAAAAAAGATTTTTAAAGAAGTTTGGATATTTTTAGTGATTTAAATTTAATATACGATTAACTTACTTACTTTACGATAACTCTAAAAATCAAAATATTATTTAATTTATCATTATCAAAAGTAACTCTAAAAATTTAAATATTATTTAGTTTATGATTCCCAACTTTTCATTGGGCTTATTTCTGTACACGACAACATTGAGAGTTGATTAGTCCTATGACAGGTTCAAAACTTAACTCTATTTCTAGTGATTTTTATAAGATTTTTATACAAATACAGCTGTGCCCCGCAAACATTATTCTGCTATATACATTTTTTGGATGGGGCTACCCTTATCACCTAGGGGTATAAAAAATAGCCTACGCGCCATTCTTGGACCTACCGAATATACACAAAAAGTCATTAAAATCGGTCAAGCCGATTCGGAGGAGTTCGATAACAAACACACGTGTGACACGAGATTTTTATATATTAGATAGAAGAAGATTTAATTTTATTGCGGGGATTAAAAAATATTCTGAATACCCAAAGTCATTCTTTAGGGACCTTGGTATAGTAAAACGATTCCTTCTTCTTCAATTTAAGAGCTTGGCTCTTATCGGTGGAGCAACCGCCATTGCTCTCTATCCTCTGCTTTCATTTTGACCTTTTGATACGCCTCGACTCCTACTTTCTCCTTCACTTGTGAAATAGGCTTGACAGCCGGGACCGATGGCTTAACGTGCTCTCCGAGGCAAAGAGGGTCTCGGTATGAATTGATGGCCACCCATCCACAGACCGACAGCCGCAAGCACAGCTTAACCTCGATCGATCGATCTGTGCGACTGTTACTTAGCCACGAGCCATCATAATTACATACAAAGGCAAATTATTGAAGTCACAGTCAAGATAAATTCAAACTGCATATGTATCAAATCGATCCTTTAACATGAACGTAACAAATATTCTCTATTTATGAATACCTGTTAAGTTGTACAACGGGTAATCTTTGAGATATTCCGAACAGTGTCAAACCAGCTCCTTATAATACGCCTATCCGCTTTTAATAATCACTACATGCATCCATTATAAGTAGCCATACCGTTGTGGACGAACGGGAGTGTCTGTGTGTCTGACTATTCCTTAATACATATTTTTGAGACCAATGGGCTTATTCTTGACAATAATTCCGCTCGATTGACATTGGAAATACGTCAGTTCGTGCTTTTAAATGCCAATATGTCTAAAAAATAATTATAGATCGGGATAATAAGAATACAACATGCTTTAAAGTTAAGGTAATTGTAATGTTGGTGCTGGAGGGGCTCGTGGCTAAGTAACAGCTGCACAGATCGATCGATCGAGGTTAAGCTGCGCTTGCCGCGGTCGGTCTGTGGATGGGTGACCATCATTTCATACCGAGACCCCTCCGTGCCTCGGAGAGCACGTTAAGCCGTCGGTCCCAGTTGTCAAATTAAGATCTATGACAGCCGTTACAGGTAGTCAGAGGCCTGAAAGTCTGACGACCAGTCATACCACGAGATATCGTGTTGCCCAGTAACTGGGTTGTGGAGGTCAGATAGGCAGTCGCTCCATGTAAAATACTGGTATTAAGCTGCATCCGGTTTGACTGGAAGCCGACCCCAATGTAATTGGGAAAAGGCTAGGCAGATTGATTGATTGTAATGTAGGTAAATTTATTTTAAGTTTAAGGCGTCTATTTAATATTGGAATTGGATTGGAATTGGTATAAGTTTCAAGAGTAACCCCACGATGTGACTGGGCTGAACGATTTTGTTTTTTTTTTGTGTAGAATTTAATTTTAAAAGTTCCAAAAATGATTCATATTTTTTCAACCGACGAAAAAAGGAAGAGGTTCCTAAGTCGAAGCGTGTTTCTTTTTTATGTATGACGACGCATAACTTTTAACAGAATAGTCCGAATTGGATGATTATTTTTTAAAAACACCCCTAAGGGTGGATAATAGGAACAATTGGGAATAATAAAAAATTATACTATAAACCTGTTAAGATGACAGCTTTATGAAAATCTGGAGTTAATCTAATGACAGAAATGAAAGACAGTTGAAGGAACCCCTCAACGGCTGCTAGCACCTACCTCGTGGTTGGGCTTATTTTATTCATCTTGATAAGAGATATACACATGGCTGTTTAAAATTTAAAAATAAAAACGTTTTTTATTATTATTAATTACTAGCTTCCGCCCGCGACTTTGCCCGCGTGGATTTCAGAATTGGGTCCAGCCGGGATAAAAGGTATCCTATATGTTAATCCAGGCTATAAACTATTTGTATGCCCAATTTCATCTAAATCCGTTCAGCAGTTTTTGCGTGAAAGAGTAAAAAACATCCATACATACAAACTTTCGCGTTTATGATATTAGTAGGGTTTATTTATTTGCATTACAGTACATAAAATTATAACATACAATAACACAGTTCTGATAGTTTTTAGTACTAACATAACACAATGAAAGTAGATTTATATAGTACAACTGTGTCAAAGTTAAATTCGATAGCCAATTGATGTAATTGATGCGAAAAAGACGTTGTTCTGGGTTCAGATCTAGCATGTATATACACGAGAGATTTATAAATATTATAAGACATACGGTGAAGGAAAAGATCGTCAATAAGCCTGAACTTGATGGTCTGAAATTTCCAACTCGCAGTGAGCTAACGTGGTGATCAATGCTCGTACCTTCCCTATATGAGAAGAAACCCTTACTCTGCATTGGGACAAATATGGGCTGATTATGCTATGTCTTGTAACTCGTGTCTTATAGAGTCTAAGAACTCGGGTAAAGCCCGGTTACAAACTAGTGAGTGGTGTCGAACCAGCTTCATATAATACGCCTATCCGCATTTAATTATAAGATTTAATGCAGCGCGTATCAACCATCTCGACCGTACAAAAACGGATGAACGCGCCACAGAACTGTGGGGGTATGGAGGCGTTATTTGTGTTTTGGTTACGATATCTCTCAAAGAGTACACCATAAATTGTCTTGAACACCCGAAAAGGCCTTTTATTGTATCTACTATTTGAATGGGCTTGAGTGAATGACAGCTAAGAAATTGTCTATATATTTTTACATATGAGGATGGATGGACCTCCCTTGTTTATTTAACATACATATACAATTAAATAAAAAACTAAGTTTACATAAATAAAATTACAATGAAAGTGTACATTTTTATATAGTACTTGTAAAACATAAAAAAAATACTATTGAAATGATACAACGCTGTAGTTTACAGACAAACAAAAGACAAACTTTATTATAAGAACACACAATTTAAAATTATAAAATAGTGTTTATATTATTTTTTCCAGATGGCCAGGACAAGTCTATTTTGATACACCACAATAACTATAAATGTATATCAATATTGCTCTCCAACATAACAATACATAATCTAAATTTTATTTTATTTTATTGTACACTAAAGCTCTCAATAATGTCTACTCAACAGCTCTCGTATCGATCACAAAAACCCTACATTCTTTAATAATGTTTTTCGTGTCGAACACAAAAAGGCTGTCGCTCGGACTGCCGACGGAACTACACAGCATGATTGAAATTTAGTAGCTCAAACTACTTTTCCAAGAACTAGAGTTCGTTCACATTCGTACATTTTCCGAGTGAACGATTTGAAATGTTGAAATTCATAAGTACTGTTTTTAATGCTATAAAAGCTACTGTACAAGTTCTTCGTAAAAAAAAAATAGATACATATAGTTACTAGCTGACCCAGCGAACTTCGTAACGCATTCTTTTTATTTTTTATACAAACCTTGTCCTGACAATAACGAACAAAAAATAATAATTATCCAATTTGGTGCAGTCGTCCGGAAGTCATGCGCGTACAAACATTTCAGCGATTATTTTTTATATACCTATATGATTACTTCCAGCAAAAAAACTAACGCTAGCATACTTTATTGTTGTTTACGAAAACTATTGAAGATATTCCGAATAATACAAGTCGTTTGTCAGTAATAATTTATTATAACAATTTAAATATATTGCTAAACTATGCTATCCCACTGCTGGGAAACGGTATTCCCCGTTTTCTTCCACATTTCTTTGTCCAATGCGTTATCAGTCCTCAGTAAAAGCAATAGAATCATCACACTAACGTTTCCTTGGCCTTCCACGGCGGCGACGCCCATCTTTAGGCACCCAATGGGTAGCGAATATATGTATTTTTTGTTTAAATAATTAATAATCCATTAGTACAGAAAAATGTATAGTTTAAATCATTCTGACAAAGCTACAATTCCATAATAAAACTATTGCAATCACTACATATTCCAAAAGATCAACTTAAAACCAAAAAAAAATTAAAATGTTAAGTTTTCGTTTCCACAATTTTCAGCCCGGTTTATACCAAAACAGGGAAAAGGCCTTCCTAAATTCCTACCTTCCTTCCACTCCTCGCGATACACCATACAAAAGTATATCTTATTATTTCGAACATGATGCTGTGATTCTGATTGAGTGAGACAGTGAGACTCGGTAGCTATCAACTTTTCTAGGAACTTGAGTTCGTTCACATTAACGGATTGATTTGGGCTGTGGCCGTGCGGGCTTTAGCGCAAATAATCGAATATTTGTGTGGTCTACAATGTAGTTCCGGGTCTGGGTGAATGTGAACTATGTGTTACAAACACACTCACTATGCAAGACAAGGTTTTTTTGTAAAAAAGGAAACTATTTCTAAATCAACGATTTATAAAATTTTAATGAATAACGCTATGTCACGCCCAAGAATATACAATATAAAAATTATGCAAATGTCCAAAATCAAAAGTAAGTTCATGTCGATCTATAAAATTACACAAATAAAATTATACAAATATTAGAGATCAGACTAATTATAACAATTTGAATTAATACATATGAACATACAATTGGATTCAATACATTATTGGTAAGTCGAGTCTATTAAATCTTCTTCAAACCTTCAAATGAAAATCGGTCAAACAAATAATTAATATTATTAAAGGACCAAGCTTATATAAAATCGTAGCTAACACCTCTAGGTGTTACCTAACACTTCTTTGCCAATTTGCCACAGCTATGGCATGGTACAAAGGCATTAAGGCCTGTCATAAGTAATTATGCTAATGTCATCGTCACTACATGCTAATCTTGAGCGATTCGACTCGCGACCAACGGGTGATGTGCTAGAATATCAGCATGGGTGGCGATTATACGCCTAGACTTTTTAAAACTACGAACCGGATGTGATTATAGTAATATCGTAGGTTTTCGCGAACACTACACATTATTATAAAACAACTTTTAACCGGATTAATCGCGTGTATTATTGGTTTTTGTTTTTCCTGACGTTTCGAACACTTTGCAGCGTTCGTGGTCGCAGGAGGACTCGCGGATGTGATTAAATTTTACTCGTTCAGAAAGAAAAAAAATGTTACATTTTATATACAAGAAAAAACTATTCACTGCCTCGTTGGTCTAAAGCGAGACTGGTCCTTGGTTAGATTACCGGGTCTGGCAGTTTTATATCTCAGTAGCAGCCTGGACCTTGGAAATGTGTCCGGTTGATGGCAACAGGCTCAACACCTTGTATTACACAGGATTTAATAACAGCATTTGGCATTGTCCTTGGATGCCACTCAGTCACAGCTTTGCTCCACCTGTCGTCATTACACCTTGCCAAGTCTCTTGCCCAATTCCATTTCACTTTTATCACTAATTTTCCAACGTCAAAGACCTATGTACCATCCCCGTCATTGCCGCGTAATAAGAATTGTTGAGACTGACCATCTGTCACAGAATTATTAGGCATAAAAACTTTTTCGAGATAAAAACAAAAGGACATTTCGAAAAAGGAACATCACGTTATCCATTGGTTATGCAATAATAAGAGGCGCTAGTTCAAAACCAACTTACAAGCGAAAAAGTTTTGAAATTGGTGCAGCAGGAATGAGGGTGATAGTACGTCGTCGAATCTCGACGTTTGTAACTCGATCTATCAGTTTTATGCCGCCATTCTCGTCTACTGTATAATATATACTATCCTGTTATTTTTATTGCTCTTCAGTCGAATTAGACCATGAAGCCCAAATTTCAAGATATGTCTTTGATAAAGCATTAACGCATGCTTAGCGAACTCTAAAGTTACAATATTAAATGGAAAAAGAAGAAGCCCAAATTTCTTAAAAATGGTACTGTTCTTTTCTGAAATAAATAATTTCGTACTTTTTATTGCATCCTCCGCAGCAGGTTCATTCCACTAAGTGTTCACAATAAATAATGGCCTTCAAACTTTATTTATTAAATATGTCAAAACAAAACGTGTGGACAGTTTAACGTGCTTTGTGATGCACGGCCCCTCCGTACGTCGCAAAGCACGTTAAATTGTCTCGATGTATAATGATGGTCACACATCCACAGACCGACCGACGACTTCAAATCACAATGGGCGAAAATTGTCCAAATGTCCACCACCAAACAGCCCTATGTTACTGAATAGTCCATTCAATAAGGAGATAAACGTAATTTGATTGCTAATACCTTACAAATCTAATAGATTGCTTAGCTTTTCTCTGTATGGTGTTATTAAAACAAAGCTTTAGGACAGCCCTATGTTTAAAAGCCATTGCCCAACGGCTTATAAGCTAAAGGTAAATGATACTGTCACACCATCTTGCTTACCTATTGATTATAATTTTTTTAGAAAACTATTATCCATACACCAAATTATTTGTAATATACACAAAATTCGAGATACAAATCAAATAATATATTCTTATTATATGTATATAGACTCTGCTTTAAAAAAATCACAAATGTCTAATGAAAATAACAATGTTACACGCACGCGCAGCTGAAAGCCCGCGTTCGTATCCAACGCGTACCGTATCCAAATATTATTTGGAACAAACATAACATGGTGTAAAATTTCAACATCGATACTTTTATTAATTCTAAACAAAAAAGTTTCAGATAGTAATATCTTAGGTTTGCGCGATCACCACACATTATAATAAAACAACTTTTAACCGGATTAATCGCGTGTATTATTGGTTTTTTGTTTTTCCTGACGTTTCCTCCTGCGACTACGAACGCTACAAAGTGTTCGAAACGTCAGGAAAAACAAAAAACTAATAATACACGCGATTAATCCGGTTAAAAGTTGTTTTATTATAAAAAAGTTTCAGGTTTAGTATCATAAACTAACTAAATGTATAACTCCACAATAAATCAAACACTATACCATATTTTTCAAAAATTCTGACACATGGACTGGCTCGAATGATGTATTTGTCGTACTCCAAGCAAATGAACTACATTTTTTTTTAACTTTTATAATTAATAACACATCTGCTTTATAGAATACATTTAATGTTCAATTAAAACGTTTTGTTTTTATATAGTTTCTGGCAAGAAAAGAACTTTTACAATGATTGTCTGAAACCTGTCATGTAGGTAGGTATTTATTATCTGTGTTCAACGTAAAACTTCAAACACGCAAAGTTTTCAAATTTATGTTGTCATAGTAAATAAGTTCTCGTGAGCATTTCTTTTAAATGACTTCTAAGAATAACGAAGACAGGTTAAAGTCTATTTTTTCTCACTAATTTAAGTAAAAGTAAAGCTTAAACTTATAATTACAATCGTTAAAATTTATGATTATTAATAATTAAGTAAATAATGCAATTATTACTGGACAGTCAATTAAATAATTACCGTTTACGTCTCCCTTTGATGTTATCACAATATTAATCGTGCACGACTCAATGAAATAGTATTATTTCACAAAAACAAATGTACATTTGCCATTCATTTGTCTTTTAGAATTGTGCTTGTATCGCTTGGAATTTGTGGTAAAGGTTATGGCTTCGAGAATGAAGGCATATCTGTTGATAAGCATCAGAGATCTGACGATAAAATATATGGTTATGGAAAAATTACGCTACTTATGAAGTACAAGGCTATACGTCTGTCTTACGTATGTCAGGAATGTTAGTAAAGAAATGAAGAAAAAGCATCGGCAAAGCATATTTATTAGCATTTCTGTTTCATCTATGTTTAGTCCTTACATTATTTTAGAGAGCATATGTAGAATAGTATTCTAAATGTCCATATATATATCTGCCTAGCCTTTTCCCAATTACATTGGGGTCGGCTTCCAGTCAAACCGGATGCAGCTTAATACCAGTATTTTACATGGAGCGACTGCTTACCTGACCTCCATAACCCAGTAACTGGGTAATACGATATCTCGTGGTATGACTGGTTGTCAGACTTTCAGGCCTCTGACTACCCGTAACGGCTGTCATAGATCTTAATTTGACGACTTATTTTAAATGTCCATGGACAAAAAATTGTACCGGGCCTAAATACATTATAATATCATTCAGCTTTCACAATAAATCGCATTTATCTAAATATCAAAGTAGTTTTAAGACTTGTAAGCCATAAGGTCGGGCAGTGGGTGTGCGAGCTCACGACGCCGCCGGTAGTCCGGATGAAAGGACCAGAGTTCAGATCGCTCTATGATTATCATATCAACGCGATATAAGGCAGGAAAAGTAATGCTAAAGCAACATTTGAACTAAGAGGTAAGACAGAAACGAACCTGTTTTTTTATGATATTGGTGCCTTAATTGGGCAGTCGTGTAAATAATTTTACACGACTGCCCAAAAAAGGAGTGTTATATTTTTAGGGTTCATGTATGCATGTTTGTAAGTTTCTTTATTCCACCATAACTTCTAAATGCCTGAACCGATTCCGATATAATGTATCGATAGAATCCTTACATTATCCCGGGTAATATAGGCTAGTAAGACTTTAAAAATGGCAGGCATGCTTTTTTTTATTAATTTCATCTTATTATCAGTTTTGCTACGATATGATGGGATATTTAGTTATTTAATATTTCTTATCAAATAGTAACTACCCAACTTTCTGAAGTATGTGACATTTCTACTTAATTAATTTGGTATCATTATTAACTTAATCTTCATCATATTTTATACAACTTTATGATAAACATATGCTGTAAATTTTTTAATTCATATTATTTTTAATTGAAAAAATTTGGGCAGTCCGTGTGCGAGTTCACGACGCTCGATGATCTGGATAAAAGGACCAGAGTTCAGATAGCTCTGTAATATAAAACCAACGCTATATACTCTGGGAAAAGGTTTTACAAGTAGTACTAAAGTATCAATTGCTGCGAGACTTGGTAGAAAACATTTATTTATTTATTTATCACACACAAGTTTGCTTTGCCATTACAGATAATAAACTCTATTGCGACAGAGTAACTTATAATATTTATTTCTTAACTGTAGCTTACATGCTACACAGTACGTGGCCCTTGTGAACTCACTCAGCGTACAGGTGAATATGTCTATCGTATCCGCTACCGTGTTAAGAGTGTGCAGCGCGCGGGTCAGACATTCTGTTTTTTGTATAATAACTTTCGTGAGACACATTCATATTAATTATAGTTTAACGGTTATTACTCACGCGCATTCTTCGGGATTGCCCGACTAGTTTCGAACTCTCGTTCTCGAACGGAGCTCTTATTCACGAGCTGAGGCCGCGGCGATGTCGCAAGTCAAACTGATGAGTAATAACCGTTAAACTATAATTAATAGAAAACATTATTGTCTCACAAATTCGCTGCGTTATGGAAATTAAGGTGAAATTACACTATCAACACAGTACCTACATTATTATTTGGGAATTATTTAGTCCTCCTGCGATCACTAACGCTGCAAAGTGTTCAAAACGTCAGGAAAAACAAAAACCAATAATACACGCGATTAATCTGGTTAAAAGTTGTTTTATTTGAATGTGTAATGACCGCGAAAACCTTAAATGAATGAGAATTATTAACCTAAAATAACATTTATTTGTTAAAATATAAGTTATCTATATATTTATAATTAGATACTTATATACTACTTAACTATGTACAAGAAAATGATAATAAAAGTAAAATATATAACATAAAACAAAGCGATTTAGTTTAATTATATATATTTATTACTCACATAAATCTCATATATATAATTTTAACCAACTTTTGCTCACCAATCCGTCTAGTGTGGAGATTTTAATTTTCGTGTATAAACGAAATGACGTGATGGTTCTATCATATAATAATATATAAGTTTATTTATTTTTCAAATGTTGTCTTATTCAATATAAAATTCAGGTAGATAGAAAATACATGATAGTATGGAATTTATTACTTCTAAAATTACTAGATCATTTCTATTTTATTTAGTGCAGTCGGGCACGGGCGTGCTAGCTCACGGAATGAAGCGGTAGTCCGGGCAAAAGGACAAAGTTCACAACCACTGTGATTATCATATTAACTTCATCTGTGTTGGTTTATTGGATTTTATGGACACAGGTTTATTATTTTGTGTTAAGCATAACATAACACCGGATACCGTTCGAGTTCGAAACTAGTCGGGCAATCCCGAAAAATCCACGTGAGTAGTAACCGGTGAACATTAATTGATATGAATAACGTGTTACTTTATATGAACACATCTATTCCAAACAAGTGACAGCGCGGTTGGCGCACTGGTCGAGAGACCGACTGCTGCGCTGCGTGCGCACGGAGCAAATATTTGTACGATCTACGGATAATTGCTCCGGGTCTGGGTGTTAGTGTGATGAAAAATTTAGTAGTGACTGCCTCGTTGGTCTGGTGGACCCAACCGCGACAGCTGAGCATGAGGTCTACGGTTTGATTCCTGAGTCGGGCAAAGTGTTATTGAGATTTTCTGTTAGGAAGTTCTCAGTTGCAGCCTGTATTCCCCGAAGGTTTAGGCAGAGGTGTACACAATTGTACACCTACATTTCACTAATGTTATTAAGTCCCATGTAATAGGTGATGAATGGGAATCGAACCCAGGACATCATGCTCCGCAGTCGCGCTTGGGACCAACAGACCAACGAGGCAGTTTATTAATTTAATTTATTTCTAATGCATATTAAATAACAATATTAGCTTTCTGCACTAAATCTTCCTATAAACTTTAACTGAATACTCCGCCGTCCGCGTAATTTTCGTAAAAAGAGTTATAACGTTTTTGCTCCACGTATTAATATATCTATAGATTACGCGACATCTTAATAGTCTTTAAAAAATTGACTTGATTTATATCTAGACAAATGGTAAAAACAAACTGAAAATACATAATATAACATAGCATCACGCCTGTATTTCCCGAAGGGGTACGCAGAGGTGAACCCAATAATTGTACACCCACATTCCACCAATGCTGTTATTAAGTCCCATGTAATAGGTGTTGAGCCTATTGCCATCTACCGAACACAATTCCAGACATCGGGCTGCTACTGAGAATTTCTTAACAGAAAAACTCAATAACACTTGGCCCGACCCGGGAATCGAACCCGAAACCTCAAGCTCAGCAGTCGCGCTTGGGACCACTAAACCAGAGGCTGTAAAAAAAAAAGAAATAAATTAAATAAAACTAAATTGAAAAAAAAAAACATAGAACTGTCACAAATGTCAAAAAGACCACCAACGTCCTCATACCAGTGCGTAAAAATATCGAAACGATTTTACAAATCCGGGACGCATCTACGAGACTGGAGCCTCCTAAGGTTAGTACTAAATTGTAACTATTTCGGTATTAATAGGTTATTTTGTACGTTAACTGTTGGCTATAAATAACTAGTTTTGTGCTCCCGCTTCTAGATTAATAGTTGTTTTGTATCGCGCGATCAGGAGCTGCGGAATTGTTTGCCGTTTCGTAATGTTGCCATAATAAAATCGCGGTGGTTTGCTATTTTTTACTGCAAGTGTTGCAATATTTACACTTATTGGATGTTTTAATATAGTGCTCATAAGAACTGGGTTCTCCAAAAGTTACCTAATAGATTAATCGTTCTAACGAATTAGCGCAGACCCAGCAAACTCAAAAGTTATAATTTTTTGTCGGTGGTAGAGCGCCTGGTTTCGGGAGGGGCGGGTTCGAATCCTGCTTACGACCGTATTGTTCTTTCCACAAATATTTATGATCAAGTTATTTGAATTATGATATAACATCAAATTATCATTTTAATAAATCAACTTTTAACCAGATTAATCGCGTGTATTTTGTTATACCTAGGTATTTTTTTTATTTATTAGGCTTTCGTTTTTCCTGACGTTTCGAACACTTTGCAGCGTTCGTCCGCCTGCGACCACGAATAATAAATAATGTGTATTGATCGCGGAAACCTAAGATATTACTATCAAATTATCAAACATTGACACCGCAGTATGATGGCTATATAAAATTTATATTTAAAAATTATGAATATTAGTTCACCAACTCCATAGTATAATACATAACTGCCCTAATTCTCAAAACCATGAATATCATCAACTTGCAGATAAAATTTACTGGTAAGTATAGCATTGCAAATTTAATGTATCAACTTATTCCCGTTGATTAAGTTTAATACAACCAATTCCAGAACATTAAAACAAATTAAACGAGGATCACAAACATCTATTATAATAAGTGTTACAATTAGACCAGCCAATTACAAGAGCTTGTATTTTAATAATCAGTGTAAAAATCTTCTATGTTACAAACAACGGGCCGGTTCGTGAGCTACGATACAAGGGATTAACGGCTGCGAGGGCCACATGAAATTATTTCGCCTCTATCCGCCATCTTCATTTCGCGGTATCACGCTAGGGCTGCCCCGGACCGAAATTATAATAATAACTAGCCCTTAACTATCCCACTGCAGGGCAAGGGCCTCTTCTCATACCTACAACTTCATATTACCAACATCCTTACCAATACCGAGGAACTTCCAATGCCACATGATTGTATAAATAAATACATCAAAAATTTCCGACTTTTAACATTTTATTTGATAACTATACGATTTTATCACTAAAACTGAATATATTTTAAATATCAACGACAATTTTATCTATGAATAAGTTTATCTATAAGAATTAATTGATATTAATATTCTAATAAGAATCTTATACTTACATTAAACTCCACTTATTGCTGCCATTAAAATGGTTCGAATTTTACTTTCTATTATTACTTAATGTATTTTAACATGATATAGACATCATCACAAATTATCAGTGTAAAAGGACCAGCACATATCAATGACAAAAAAGAAGTTTATTATATCAAGTCCTATTTTAGTAACAGTCCTTTTAAAGGATCAACTGTATTTAATTTTTAAATGTGTTAATTCATATTCTAGCGAGTACTTACTACGGTATTTCATTGGCTAGTTTAAATAAATTTACACAGTTAGTTTAGTCGAGATGGCTTAGTTGGTCAGAGCGCCTGGAGTATCTATCCGGGAGGCGCAGGTTCGAATCCTGTTCGCGACCGTATTCTTTTTTCCATTTAATATTGTAACTTTAAATTTACACATATAACCTATATATTAATAATCTTTAAAAAGGTAAAAAGGACCAATATTATCTAATGGTTAAAGGCCCTAGATTTAAAAATATTTAATTGATTACAAAATTAAATAAATATAATAATGATACTTCTTATAGTAATATTTTTTTTTGTTCCTTTATGTATTAAAAAATATATTTTGGTTCGAATACTATTATTTTTATAATTTAATTAATTTAATCTTACAATAAAGCCTCTTTCTCCAAACAATACTAGGAAGCCCTTACTCTTAGCTAACCGCTAAAACTAATCTATTTCTCCCATAAACAATAAAAGCAAAAAACTGAGCGCGAACCCTGCGCGCGCCGCTCAATTTGTTGTCCGATCATATTGAGATCTCTTTTATATCAGCACAAGAACGCCTGCGCAGCTAAATTGAACTAACTGTACACCGCACTCGATGATTGTAAATATTTGTGTTCAGTTAAAAATAGATGGTGGAGTAACTTGATAGATTGACCTAGGACTTGGATTGTTAGGTTATAAAGCAGTGCTCACTTCAATAATAAAGCTCAATACACGTACACAATTGTAAAATGGGTAGTCCAGATCTGTGGGGTTACTCTTTAAACTAATACCAATTCCAATCCAATTCCAATATTAAATAGACGACTTAAAACAACGCGTAATTTTAAAATAAATTTACCTAAATTACAGTTGCCTCAATTTTAAAGCATGTTGTCTTCATATTATCCCGAATGTATAATTATTTTTTAGACCTAATGGCATTTAATAGTACGAACTATCATATTTCCAATGTCAATCGAGCTGAATTATTTTCAAGAGTAAGCCCACTGGTGTCCGAGTGATTTTTATTTTTATTCGTTTATTTTCAGGTATCGCTTGGAATCGTCAACAAAAATTAAAATATAGCAAACACGAATAAAAGTATAACTTTAGTAAGCACATTGCCCACACACACAAGCATGCCTTTACGTATCCTACAGTGAACGATATCTATTGGAAAGTTCCACACTAGTACCTAATCCGTCACACCATTGACGTCAGTCTTCAACCCGAAGATAAGGCTGAAACCTAGTCGAAAGTAAATCAGCAATAAATACAAATTTTTATAAAATAAATCTGAATATTACAAATTAAATTAAATACCATTCAAAAGCTACCAAAGTTTTTTTTTCAGTTACTATATCAGAGTAAAACACATGACTATTAGGAAAGTAAAATAGGCAGTGCTTTATATTACCAGCTGTGCAAAAAGCCATAACAATACGCAAAATACTCGTGAGGGCAGGTTGTTATTGCACCTGCCGTTTGAATAAAAAGGATTGTCTTACAGAAGACGTTTGCATCTATTTTTCATACTAAAATATGTGCCCTAAATGTCAGTAAATCCAATCAATAAAATGATCACAAAAAAATCGTCTAATATTACTGTTCCCGTTCATCAATATTGTAAACATTTAATGTAATATTATAAACATTATAATTAGCATTGAAATTACAATATTTTACCAAAAGGTATATGTAAAAATGGTAATTATAAAAAGGAATTTCTGTCCACAAAAAAAAACTTACTATGATCGTAATGAACATTACTTTGTATGGAAATGTAAAGATAGGTACTCTTAACATCACTTATCCGTTCTGTTCTTTGGTACACTATTTAGTTCTTTCATGCGTAAATGGTTGCAATGTTGTTTGTTCCTCTGTTTGTATTTATTTTTGTATTGTGTAGTATGTAATTTAATATAAATGAGTAGACAGTTACGTTTGACCTTAGACAGCAAAACTCAACTAAGGGTCATGGTGGGCCCCGAAATTTAAAGTAACTTATGAATTTTTGTGTAAATTTTGTTATAACCCGGAACGTCAATGGTCGCGGGTTTAAACCCCGTTCTTGTCCATTATTTTTTCAATGTTTCTTTGAAAAATAGTAATTAATATTGGCATTACATGGCCTCAACATGTATTAAAAAAAATTAATTATATATAAATATTGTTAGTTTTTGTAAATTTTTAACAAAATAACATGGTTGCAATTTTTTCAATTTGCTTTTGTCAAACGCTCGGAGAATACAGAAGACATGACTAGAGTGGGAAAACGTTTAAAAAAAAACCAGAACATTACTTGTTTCGCTTGGGTTATTATTAATAATAAATATATTAACAATAACTTTCTTTCTGACACGTCTGTTATGGTGAGTGTATTTGATTTTCCTTATCTTATTAATATAATAACTGCTGCATCAAACTTGAAAAACTAGAACACTTGTACTCAGTTGCACCAACATAACTTAACTGACGTATTACCAAAGATCTGAAAAAAATACGGATGTAACCTTGCCTTGTCATAAGCGAAGCATAGATTACGCACACACACACGCAGCGTACTGGCGCCGAGTGGATGAGTTATATTTGTATGCGTTTAGCTCATGTTGACAGGCGAAATTGGATGACTAAGCATGCTTCTCACATGTCGTACGCAACGCTCCGTCCGTATTTTTATAAAGGTCCGTGCGTATTACTTTGTTATTTTGACAGTTTTTAATAATACTCCTCCCGACCGTATATCTGTCACGGGGGCCTATCTTCATGGAGATTAGCCAAGTACGCAGGAGATATTATAGTGCACAAGTGTATGCGCTAACACAGGTGCACTCCCTCTTCCTTCACTCTCATATTCCAATGGGACGGAATTCCGACACGACCGGAGAGAGATTACGCGCAGGACCGACGGCTTTACTTCCTTTCCAAAGCACGGGGGTGTCACATCACCAACTTCCTGACTCCGGACTGCTACTGAGAATTTCCTAATAGAAACGTGACGGAAATACGGTTGGGAGTATATTATTATTATTACAGTCTGTCGAAATAGCTCATTAATACGTTAGTTACGATTATAATTAAATTGGTGCCAGTGAGCCTTACAAAGTAAAACCTACACATATTATAATCCCTAACAAAGTAACCGATCTACAATACCATTTGAGATAAAATATTTACGTACGTATAACCTGATGGTGTTTCGAACCTCGTTAGGCCAAATGGGGTTTTGTCACGAAGACCCTTCGCCAAATTTATGATAGCAGTCCACTCTTGTTCAGATCAGGGTAGCAGATTGGTCGCACCATGTTACTATCTGCTGGGTGATCTGTACTGCCTAGTTGTATGTCGAAGGTTTTTAACTGGTTGATAACTTATGGATTTTGATATGAAGATTTCATAGCATCATAACATAACATAGTATCACGCCTTCATTCCCCGAAGGGGTAGGCAGAGGCACACTGTTGTACACCCACATTTTAACAATGCTGTTATTAAGTCCCATGTAATACGTGGTGAGCCTATTGCCATCTACCGGATACAATTCAAACTCCGGGTTGCTACTTTGTTCTACCCGGGAATCGGACCCGACATATCATGTCTCAGGTTTGATTCCCGGGTTGAACAAATGAGTTTTCTGTTAGTAAATTCTCAGCAGTCGCGCTTGGAACCACTAGACCAGCGAGCAAGTGAAGATTGTACTTTAAATTTAGCTTCTATTAGAGGCTTAATTTCATGTACAGGATCACAGTATCCCATAACCCAGCTTATGTTCCAGTTCCTCGTTGGTATGACATAACTAGACAGAAGGAGACCGTATCGGTGGCAGTTACCACAAATAACATAATTCCCGATGAGGGATGACGTCAGGCAGGCAAAACTTTAGCAGCATGCCTGATATGATGCGCCGACCTCAAATAAATTAGGATAAGGGCAGGAGGATGATGTTTTTTCTTTCTACGTAGCATCTTGTCACATCAAATTATTGTCACGAACGTATATTTCAAGATTAAAGAACATTAATCTGTTATTTCTTGAGTCGGTGCTACTCTTTCAAACAAAAAAGATTCAGTGAAATCGGTTTACAACTGGCGAAGATATCGACGGACATACGAGTACATAGAAAAGAAAACAAAAATAAAAAAATATAAATGAATTGATAACCTCCTCCTTTTTGAAGTCAATTGCCTACGTATGTTTTTAGACCAACTAGAAAAAAAAAGCAATACGCAAATTTTACACTAACTAATCTCTAGCTTACATTAAACTTAAACTTGCATCAAAGATAACCGAACATAACTACAGGTGAGAGTCAAGGTAATCTTCCTAACTGCCTGTTAAAATACAATCTCACATAATACTTTTGCACATGGCGCCAATTAACACATCTCGTGTCGATACCTCCTACCTACTTTAAATAGAAAAATACGAACTTACGTTTAGTAAAATAACTGTCTTTTGCAGTTTTTTTTTTTTATGCTAACAGTTTTATTCTAGCTACCAGGTAACTTTAAAATTAACGGTCATGTATTTCGTCGCAGATTTTGGGAACCCTATATCGACCACAGCACTGAAAGAAAGTAGGAAAAACGGATTATTCTGGCACACAAAAAAACAAGACGACGTTAAACAATAATAAATATATAGAAATGAAAGAATACAAAAATATGACGTAAAGACAGAATAACAAAAACAAAATCTGCGGTGCGAGCATGGTTCTTTTAGTCGACACATTTAACGTTTTAAAAGTCAAATTTGAAAAAAAAAAAAAACGAACTTTAAAATCGACAAATGTGTCGACAAAATTCAATACATGAAAACTTATATTAACTCGACAAGTTTGTAGACAAAGATCCGTGCTCGGACACCTGGTTTCCCCTAAAAAAACTTTAACAGTTATTACAATAAGCCTTGAGATCCATTGCACTTGTTTTTCCTCCTTACTTACCTTACCTTAGTAAATTTCAGCATATAGAACCTTTCGTCCTAATATTACTAAGCTCGCCTAGAGAATTAATTATTTAAGTATACATTTTTTGAAAGCATTGTCCAGCTTCCAAGTAGTATCGTGATGTTGCCAATGCGGCTGGGAGGATTGTTGTGGTCCGAATATACTTATTACAATCTTAATATACCACCCAAATATAATAAAAAGTACTACAAAAAACATATAATTTTATCTCAGCTAGAAACTAATTCGAAACTTCTTCTTATCGTGTGGTCGATTTACTTATAGTGTTAGAATTTAATTTTAAACCAACTGTGGGTATTTGACATGGCTTTACACACTATTGAGAATATATCTCAGAAGTACTAGTTTTCTTTCGATATTTTTTGTTTTGAGCAAGCGATAATTAATTTATAATACGCACATGACTTCGAAAAGTCAGTGGTGTGTGCCCTGGATTTGAATCTATGACCTCTGACTTGCCAGTCCAGCAATCATACCACTAGGTTCTCACTGCTCTATCTATTCGTAATTTTCGCTCAACTTTGGCTTTAGGTAATAATACAGTTGATTCTAAAACATCTTGCAACATGCAAAAATTTCCTGACGCGTTCCAAAAGACCAACCATAAAATTAATTTTCGTAAAGCTGTTACGAGCTCAAGTTTCAAAGTGTTCCCCATAACTCGTGGTCTTATTACCGCCATATTTTTAAGGGTTAATAGATGCTAAATAGGGAACTGCTCGGCTAATAGCAAATAGTACTAGTAACTCACAGTCACTGAGTAAACGGTTTACCTAATGGTTAGCTAGAGCTGCTCCAAAACGATTGTTACCGAATCGATTTATGAGAAACACTAGAATATCGATTGATGGAGTTAGTTTGAGCTGACTATCTGCTTTGCGTTAAGTTGTTTGTTGAATATCGAGTTATAGTAAAGTTTATGTGATATCGATTAATTCTGGATTATGTCAGAACAGTAAGGGATCGATAGTTGTAACTTTTTGGTTATGTTCCAAATTGCTGTTGTTCTTGTCATGTATTTTCAATTGCTTGATTGAATTATATCTTTAAATTTATTTAATTAAATAAGTACTCTATTACTCTGATGATAGCCAGCTATGATAGATTATAGCTAAGTATAAAGAGACTGAAATAAATATTTTTCTTCTTTTTTCTTTCATAGTTGCTATGCGGCCACATTGGTTAAGCGAATGGTTATCACAAACTATGTACTAAAATAAAATATTTAACAGGAATAAACCTACTAACCAGTTTTACTTCAAACTTTTTCGAAATTACTTTTTAATAACTGTCGTTTTATTTTCAGATATCTTCGTAAGCGATCCGGCAGCTGATAAAGGGTAAGCACAGCTATAGCTCATGCAAATCATTACATCTACGGAATAGGCAATACTTTATAAAGAATTATACCAAGATCTAAGAAATGTTCCACAAGATTTATTAGCTAATCTATTTAAACACGAAAGGGTAACGTAATTACACTAAAAACTATCTAAAAAAAAAAACTATGAATTTATATTTATTCATTGACTTAATTTAATGCACCTGGCTAGAACAAGTAAATATAAGATAAAAATATCCACATAAATAGATAAGGATGTAAATATTACGACATATTACAGGTGTGATATGTTGTAATGTCAAACTGGTTTGTCTCGCGACATCGCCGCGGGCTCAGCTCATGACTAAGGGCTCCGTTCGACTTCGAAACTAGTCGGGCAATCCCGAAGAATGCAAGTGAGTAATAACCGTTGAACAATTATTAATATGAATGTGTCTCACGAAAGTTATTATACTTTTGTATAACTCGCAAAAATCATAAAGTAAGTAGTTAATTCTTTAAAAAGTTGTCATGGCCAGAATTCCACTTTGAAAAGATGCCGAGCGCATGATATTTTTAAAAAGCTGCAACAGAAAATACGTTTATTCTAAAGTTGCCAGTGTATCTACATATATTTAGTCAATTCGTAAATACATAAATATTTTAATTATTTCTTAAAATACCAACATCGTTTTACATCACTTTGACCCCATTATTCTTTTATACTATCTAAAAAAAAAAACTATTTAAAGCGACAAACAGCATGACTTTAATAACGATTCTTCATAATACTGTAATTTATGATGTATAGTTTGACAAGTATACTTTGACAGGCGGCCAAATAAGGAACAAAATTTAAATTTACTAAAGCTGACAAATAACCTCTTTAGTTCCTTTACTGCGAGCGCCGCCACGAAATGACAAGAAATACTGGCCACACTGTACATTTTTCATGCCATTTAGTTTAATTATAGTAAAAACATCAAGGATACGTTTAAAAACTTAAATGTTTCTACACGTTACAGAGCTTGAGAATGCGAATCCGTCGTTCCATATAGCCATAAAAAGTAATAAACACTACCAAAATATTTTTATGGTATATTTAGCAGCAGATGTTGCAATAATTTGCGTGGTTTTGTAAATTGTTTCGAGAAAAATTGTGACGCCTGGCGGTCTGGCCGAATGCTTAGTGTAGTGCTTCTGTTTTAAATCGTTTTCAACGGCTGCAGAAATGATGAAAAATTTATTGCACTTTTTGTTTCTCTAGTGAAGGAAAATAGACATATTAGGACCTTAAAGGAATTAGTACTGGAGAAGTTTTAGCGAGCGCACCCCTCTCGCCACTGGCATATGATTCCCAATCAAATATCTTTAGATCTTTTACCTGTATGGTTACAATTGTAGTATACGATTAAATTAATTTAAATAGCGTGTGACACAAAATTTAGGTTTGTGTTTAATTTTTATGTGTTTTATTATTATTAATGTAATGACGAGAGCTATTGTTGCTTTAGTACAAGTTCTTTTATGCTTTTGTGTTACCTCACCCCCCGCCAAATATAGCGAGCAAATTTGTTCGATATTTAGTCAGAAACCGTCTCCCGTCTGGTCCTCTAAGGTTAGAACTACATAAAACTGTCAGTGTTGAACGTGCACAAATACATGGCTGATTTACTAACCTGTATATCGTTATTAGGTTTTTTATTTTCTTCAAGTTTTACATTATTAATTAATTGCTAACCAAAATACTTTCTAGACACAGCACACGCCTGGTCGATGCCATATATAGTAGGCAATAAATTAATTATCACTGCAGGGTGATGCTACAATTGTAACTAGCGCTGTATAAAGCGAAGATATAATGGTGAGGATTGGAAAATATATGTTAAGATAGTTTGGGCATGTACAAAAGATTTATGAAAGGTGATTGAGAAAACTACTACATGAGGCGAGAGTGGATGGAAGAGTCGGGGCAGGCCGACGTCAACGAACCTACTGCAATCAAATTGTGGACGTTCTCCAAAAAGGGCAGGTCAGAAGCCACCTAAACCCACGAGCATTAAGAAAGAGGTTAAAGAACATAGATGAAGTGAGGTGTCTCAGAATCGTAGTAAGTAGAAATCGATAGTCCCTGCCCACCCCATTGGGAACCAGGCGTAATTGTATGTATGTATGTAACATTTATGTCCAACAGTTGTACAAATGCGCGAAAAATGTCATTATAAGTGATTAATATTCACTTACGTGTTTTTTGTTTGAAATATCTTTGGTTTTGTTGAGGCACGTGTTAGATAATAGTCGCATCTTTGTATTGTGCCTTCTTTATTAGTATTATAGTTTGGACTTATATGGGAAGTATTTACGCAGGTGATGTAGGTAGGGGCTCATTTTACTGTGGTCTGACTGAAGTCTCTAAACTGCATGCAATTTAAATTTGTTTAATTGGTATTTTTTTACCAACGTTTATACGTACTCGTACGTGGCTAAACGCGATGCAGTAGGGAAGCAACCGCTGAATCGTGCGAATTTACAATTGCGGCTGAACGCAGAGAATCACCTGTCGCAGTATTAATGAAGTCGCAAATCTCCAATCGCTGATGCAGAAAAAAACAAGTCATCATGTGATCTACGTAAACAGGAACTAGATAACGATGACGTCACCATAAGACGTATTACAGGTGAAAGGAAGAATTTTGAGTAATTAACAGAGATCTGTAGGGCTTAGTTGGCAGGACGACTGGAGTATTTATCAGGGCAGTCGCAGTCGGAGGCCCAAACCCTTTAAAAGGCCGGCAACGCACTCGCGACTCCTCTGGGGTTGCGGGTGTCCATGGGCGGCGGTAATCGCTTACCATCAGGCGAGCCGTCTGCTCGGTTGCCCCCTATTCCATAAAAAAAAAAAAAAAAAAAGGTTAAAATACTGCTCACAAACGCATTAATTCCACTAAACAAAGAGCAACGCATTCGATTGTGTCTGAAAGATTATAGAATTCATCCTTTAATATTGAAGATGAATATATCCTATTTTCATCCTCAACTATGTAATGTTTTGTCCAGTTCGAGGATCCATCCTCATCACAGCTTACCACATCCACTCAGTAGCTTCACAGATCCTTCACTTTAAATAGTAATTGGTGTAAAGGTCACAACATATCTGGCCATTGTAGTCCGCTGGCATTCTGTGTTACCGCAACATCTGGCATTTAAAGTTTATTCCAAATTAACGTTTAGTTTCGAGATAACGTGCAAACCACTGTTATTATTATAGAAAGGCTTTCAGGTAACTTTGACTAATAAATTAGCAAATTCATATATTTTTTTGCCTTAAAAATTTTTAAAATACTGTGTGCAAATGGTTACTAAATAAATCTGTGTTTAATCTTGAGTCCAGTTTTTTTTTTGACAGATGTCTTAAAGTATTTTTCACTTGGAAAGCCATTTCGTTATAAATATGTTTTAAGACAAACTTTTTGTACGAGTAAAGAGGTGTTTGGTCGTCTCCTAGATTGTTGGTAAACATGACACGTTGGTAGATCTTATCTTTGACATATATCTACTACTTTCCTACAAGTCCTAGGATATGGTTACCTACTAAACAGAAAAACATAGTATGACAATTTTATTCCCCAAACGGGGACACAATGTAGACAGGTGTCAACACTTAAAACGGAATCTAATAAAATCAACAACACATAAAATGCAAAATGATAAAGGTGACAAAAAAAAAACGTTTAAAAGGGTATAACAAACTTCCCAAGAAAATTATCAACACATCATTCCCTATGATTTCTATCCATGTTACATTTAAATGAGTACAAAAAATACTTTAAAAAATAACTTAAAATAAATAAATAAAGTTTAAATAACCAATTAAAATAAGTAACAAAGGTCAAAGCTAAAAATATCTAGACTTCATCTACATTCGTAAAGTGTAAACTCCTAAATCAATCCGATGAACTCAACATTTTGAGATACGTCGCGAACTAAAATACTATCTGCAAAGTAATTAATTTTGTTTATCAGACAACGCGAAATACCTGCCGCTGGTTATAATTTACTACTGGCTAACCATTAACAGTAAACGCACGTTGATAGAACTGTTTTGCAACTGCTTTGTACAAAGGCTCGTTTTTTTTTAATTCGTATTGTATTTATTTGTTTTGTTATTCATATAAGCTTAGGCCTTATATCCTAAAGGATATCAATAAAACGAATAAAAGAATCTCCGCCATTTTGAAAATGGCGCTTGGACAAAATATTATACATTTCAAGTCATATCAAGTCGCAGCACTCGACACTTATGACAATCTTACGTAATTACGAGGCTGGGTTATTATTACAGGCCATAAGTAAAATATCATTAAAAAAACATTTTTGTTAATAATTATTAAAGCACTTACAGCGCGCCTTTTTTGGGATCACTAATTTCACAAATTGCATGTTTTGTCACACCAGTCTGAAAAGCGCCCAATTATATTATTACTGACTGTTAATCTAGGAATTTCTTTTTTGCCAGGGCTGTGACAAATACGTACAGTAAATAACCCTTATTAAGGCTCCAGGTCGACCAGCCGTGACACCTTGGTAATGGTGACTGTAGGTTTAGTTAAGTTTGTAGTAATTCGTCAAGGTATCAACTAGGCTTTCCATACTCAATACAGTATAAAGGGAGTTTTCTCTCTTATTTGAGAGCTCACCTCTTCTCTGCGAGGTAGTGCTGTCTGTCATTTGCCTTCATTTTGACCTTTTGATACGTCGTGACTTCTAATTTGTCCTTCACTTGTTCTGCAAAGCTTCATTTTCAGTATCTAAACGACGCAGATCTATATTTATGGACATCTAAATTTCTTGCCCAGGTTAGGTACTCAGGTCACAAAACTGATTCTCGTGGGGAAGGAATCTCTAATACTTTGTGTCAGTTTTCATACAAAGAATATCTTTGCAATTTCTTGATTTATTTATATAACTAGTTTCCATATTGAGAAAGAAATATATATATCTACCTAGCCTTTTCCCAATTAAATTGGGCTCGGCTTCCAGTCAAACAGGATGCAGCTTAATACCAGTATTTTAAATGCAGCGACTGCCTATCTGACCTCCACAACCCAGTGACTGGGTAACATGATATATCGTGGTATGACTAGTTGTCAGACTTTCAGACCTCTGAATACCTGCAACTTTGAGAAAGAAATATATTTAAATGAAAATACTGAACACGAAATTGCTCAATAAGACTTTTTTATAAACTGTTGGTATGTAAATCTTTTCGAAAATTACCTGGAGGAAGCACATGATTGTACGGTGTATAATAAAAACATTGCATGCTTATTTCCCTTCGTCCGGCTCCGCTTCCCGTCACAACATCCATTTATGACCGGCGCAACCGCAACGATTAACGCTTAATTAATCTGCCTACACACAACAAAGTGGCTCAGTACTACACAACATTTCTCTCTAACGCCATAAATCCGAGTTAAATGCTTTGTTATCACAAAACTTAACATCTAAACTAGTCGTTTGCTAAGATAAGTTGTTGTAAATAACTTCAAAAATCAGATAAAATGCATTAAAGCGAGCTGTATCGTGAATCGCTTAATTAAACAGCACTAAATCTGTCATTTGAGTGTTCTGTGGGGCTTAACGGCGGGTTTCCCCTTAAACTGTGCGTTTAAACCCTTATCTTGCAGCCATTATATCAGTAATAGAGGCTGGTTTATGTGGATCCATTGAGGTAGGAAGTGTTGTGTTGAAGATTGATAGTTTTTCTAGTGTAAATTCGTTCACATTAGACATTAATGTACAATTAACACTATCTTAATTAGAAAGACAGATTTTTGTGATAGTGTCAATTTCAAATTTAAATTGTTCTTCTATAGACCGCTTAAGAATTGGCTCATAAAAAGATAAGACGTATTCGTTTCTAGGCAGTTTTTTTTTTCACATTTGTCGAGGATGCCTTAAGATATTAATGAACATAAATGAAGCGAAAGTGGTGACAGAATTGCAGCAAGTAGTCAACCATAGTCACTGCCTACCCCAATTTTTTTTTTCTATATGTTCCTGAGTAACTTTATATAGATAATTATAATAACTATATATTATAATTATATATAGGTATTATAATTATAATACATATATATATATATAGGTATTATAATTATCTTCCACCATCTTGTGTACTTGAAAGCATTCTATATCAAAGATTGCTTATTTCAAATCTAAACTCTCAAGCTACGAAAATACCTCAATAGGTAGTAAATCTTCTACCTGACCCTCAAGTGACCCCAGAGAAAACAGGCACAGTTTTCCCGTGCTGCCGTGCACAAACACCTTCAGGGGAGACGCTTTTACAGTCTCCCCAGGAACGTGTCAAAACAGGCCTTACATAGCGAAGATTCTGGATCAGCTCTCTTCAATTAATCCGATGCTCCCTCCCATTTGTTAATTTCGGTGGTTTTAATGAGAAAAGAACCCCACATCATCATCATCCCCCTGCCCTTATCCTAATTTATTTGGGGTCGGCGCAGCATACCTATATCTATGCTGCTAAAGTTTTGGCTATGTTTTATTACCGGCCGCCTGCCTGACGTCAACCCGACGTGGGAATGCTGTTGTTGGGGGTAACCGCCACCGATAAGGTCTCCTTCTATTTAGTTATGTCATACCAAATGTTATACATGCGCCAGGTTCTGATGTTATCCTACTATCACACTCCACTAACTGGGCTAAGAACCCCACAATGACATAAAATAGCGTCACGTCAATATTCCCCAAACTACTTCAAATTTCAAGATAAATCTTTGAAAAGCATTAACGCATGCTTAGCGAACTCTAAAGTATAGGCGGTGGTGAGCAGAGGTCGAGATGGCTTAGTGGTCAGAGCGCCTGGAGTATTTATCCGGGACGCGCAGGTTCGAATCCTGTTCGCGACCGTATTCTTTTTCCATTTAATATACTTCAAATTTCTTTGCAGCCTATCCATTTCAGTTTTCTACCTCCTTGGTCTACGAGGCGTGGGCTTCCAATGCCCGCGGACAGTACTTACCGATCATCGATATTGCCTAATTTAGTTATTTTTACGATCCCCTACTTAATATGGACCACATCGGCACGAGATCTCTGATAGGCGGTTTTCGGTCCCATTGTGGAAATAGCCTTTATTTTCTGGTATTATCTTGTGAATGTGTGTTTGTAATATGGCGACTGTAAAACAAATTCGTTTGGATTCGATTTTGATTTCAAGTATATTAAACATGCATACATACCAACAAGCTGTTGACCTGTACAAGTGCCATATTAATAGTTCAAATAACAAAAAAATCATGCGTAATCATGTAAAATTAAAAATTCTATGGTTATTTCAGGGGCCTCCCTAAGTGTTTCAACTATTTTGAAATCATTTCAAATACAATATAACGAGAAAAAATATATGAGATACATTCATCTCTACTTTTCAATCACGCGTATTTTTTTTTTTCATTTAGTTTGTTAAAATAAGTAAAATTTTTTTTTTTTTCATATTTTTGCATCTTATCATCATTTCAGCGTGCGTTCGAGTTTAAGAAGATTTACATCTTACTTTTTGCAAATAATTTTCCTACATTAGAACTTTTTAACATTCGTTTTTTACCTATCTTAAAAATTACATGCATAGCGGCCAGAAGTTTTAAATTGGGATCTTATAGGCTCATTACATAATAACGCCACTGATGGAGTGTTAGCGTACAACTTTCTGCACCTCTGTCTATCCTTTCGGAGAATACAGGCGTGGCATGTTATAATTGGTAGAATGAAGCTATTGACATAAAATAGACATCGAATTAATTTATGTTTTTTAGGGCCCATTTTATCCTCCATGTTCAACATGAAAGTACTACCAGCTATCACTAAAAACACAAGCCGTAATATGGCCGTAATTTACTGTCATGTTTTCTTTACGAAATGTCGACATTTTCTGCCGTCATCATCATTTTATTGATCACCCACTAAAACTTAACACCTGTGTAACACCCTGTTATTTTTCGTCTCCTTCTGTCGTATCAATTTTCTTTAAGAGTGATTAAGAGAAGGGATACTTTTTCTTGGCTTTTTAAACACATTCTTTAATATTATAACTTTATTGACCAATAAAATTAAATATACCATTCTTACAAGCACTAAATGACATTATAATTAGTAGTAATTATAATGAGTTATTCGATATTTTTATTGGTTAATTCATGCTACTTCATTTTCAGGCCAAAGTCAGCTTTACAGCATCAAGTTTAATTACTAATGCTCGTAATTCCTCACAATTCATATAAAAATGCAAATGCTTTTATTCAAAAATTTATGTCCTAAGCTGCAATTAAATGTAAATGCGATGTTTTTATGCTTTTTCTGTTAGTTTATTCATCACTATTGAGTAATTACCAGCATTCATTACAAAACAATTAAACCGAATGTCACTTCATAGCGACGCGACGTAATCGATCCGACGTAAATTTTACGTTTCCTCTTTCAGACAATATAAACCATATACTTTACTATTAACCTATGCAGTCCCGTGAGCGAAACACCTCCAGATTTTCTCATACCTATCTGTCAATGACGCGCCGCAAAAGGGAAATTATTAGTATGGAAATTTATTTAAATAATATTTTTAAGGCTTTTGTTACATGGGATTTGGTTTTTCTGCTAGGAAATTCTCAGAAGCAGTGTTTTAGAATTGTGCTCGGTAGACACAGTCGGTTTAGCAGCCGCGGCTGTGACGACCAACAAGTTATACATACATACATAAACAGCCCGCAATTGTACTACTGCACTAAAGGGTCTCTTCTCATACAGAGAAGGCATGAGTGATTACCACACTAGCTAACTGTGGGTTGGCGATTTCAGACCATTACGTCCAGTAGTTATTCCTAACGATGTTTCTCGTCACCGTATCTGTGATGTCTTAGTTGAGCTAAGAAAGTACATATAACATTGAAAAAGTCACACAGGCCAGGTTTGAACCCAAAACCTTTAGTTCCAGAGGCGGGCCCGTAACCATACGGCCACCACGATAGTCATTAAAAAAATCGCGACATCTAAACACCATCATAACAATAAATTCCAAAAAATATAAGGTATGCGTACACAAAAACATAATAGCCCATTGAAATGCATTTCCAGTGGGATTCCAGCCATGACCTTTGAAAACCTTAGTTTAGAAACACTGCGGCTACATAGAACAGATATAGGCAAGATACGAGCCTACACACTCCCATACAGATGACAATTAGTTGAAAATAATTACATAGTAGGAATTATTATATTATTGCAATAATTATTTACGACGATAATAATTATTGCAATAATATACTTAGAAGGTTTCCAGTAAATTATGAATTCAATTAGGTATTTAATTCTTTTGGTTTATTATTTAATTACTTGTTCTGTGATAGTGTTCTGCTGAACCACTTAGCTAAACATACGTACGTTGGGGCTGGTCATCTCTAAACTGTCATGTCAGATATTAACTTCACATCACATGGTTGTAATTAAAAAATATATGTAAATACACATTAACCAGCAATATTGTAACTGTTTGATGAAAAGGAGTAACTGTGGAGTTTCTGTTTCTTCGTTCTGAAATCTACACTTTGGAACGGGACAACTTGCTTGTGACAGTTCAAAGCGTTGGTAAATAGTATAATTTAAATAAATACTTTGACTTTGACTTTGAACGAGGTGTGGTGTTCGTCCATTATTTCTCTTCTTATCGTGTGGTTGGTGAACAACCTGGAGCCACCTGTTACATACCATTACCTAAGAACATCTAGAGAGATGTTAGCATTATTTAACAATGATGTACACGTTTCCTTCGTATAAACAGGTAGGCAAAACACATTTTACAATTGTTGTTTTATAATCAATGCTAAAATCTATATGAAAACAAATCAACTATCAATATCAATTTATACAAACAACAATAAAATAACAATCTACTCAATAAATTATTAATCACGACAGACTTCGGGAATCCGAGTGCTTGGACAGTGACTAATTGTGCCAAATATCTGCGGCGCTAGATTTGAACTGATTTGATTTACAAACCAATTGGTTCTGAGTCACAGTTTGCTTTGTGATCGCCGAGCCGATAAATATTCAGCTAGATTTCGGCTTGATCTCTATCGGCCGCTCGAAGTTTAGTAAAACATTATTTATCAATTAGTTAGACTAGGTGATTATTGTGTTTTAGTATTCTGAGAGGATTAACGACACTGGCAAAGAGACGTTGCTTTTCACGTAGCCCGATGGCGTAGGTGGTAACTGGCATGCTAAAAAACAGGCACACGTGCAAATTTACCACTTCTTTGGAATTACTAGTGGTTCACTGGTACGATTAGTCTCAGGATAGCAATAAATCGAAAGATTCGTTATTAATTTTGGCAGTAAATCGACTAGCAAACGTAATACAACTAGTTCAACTTAGTTCATTGGATCCATTTGTAGCCTGCAAACTCATCACTTTTAACGTTTAAATGAAGTTTCTTCAATCCATAACTACGATAGTAAATATTTATAATTATATTTTATTGCTAAAAGCAATTTAAATCTAATGGACTCCTCACCTTACTTCAAACATTCCATACAAATGCCGCCATTTTGGAATCACAATGAATACAATATAATAAAATCAAACGCAATCATTGAATGGTACAGCACATAAAATCAAAATAATTACCTTTATCGTTGTTCCTAGCTATCTAAGGTCTAACATTTAATTACTTAGGCTAATTAAGTGTAGGGCAAGCTTTTCAACCGAGTCACGAGTCAACACTACGGTATTACCATACAAAATGTTATAATACTAAGGGTGTACCCACCTAATAGATTTACTTTGTGTGAAAGTGATTAATCTAAAATTAATGATTTGACAGCATGGTTAGCGCAGTTGTTTAATAACCGGCCGTACAGTGGGATTACCCCACTGTACTAATACCAATTCCAATCCAACTCCAACATTAAATAGACGCCTTAAAACAACACATAATTTTAAAATAAATTTAGTAACATTACAGTTACCTCAATTTTAAAGCATGTTTTTTTTCATATTATCCCGAATCTTTAATGTTTTTTTAGACACTTTGGCATTTAAAAGTACGAACTGACATATTTCCAATGTCAATCGAGCGGAATTATTTTCAAGAGTAAGTCCACTGATAATTGTTTCGGGAACTTTACAAACAATAAAAAAAATACACGCGATTTATCCGGTTAAAAGTTGTTTTATTATAATGCATAGCTTAATAAGTTGACTGTCTAGTGGCTTACATGTGATGAACAGCGATTTTTTTAGTTTTTTGTCTGCTTCATGGACAATAAAAGTGTTAATATTCCATTTTAATAGTATATTATTATACAATTACTACACAGCACTGATAACACACGAGGCTGGGTTACAAGCCCGAGCCGGCAGGTGTTGTCGTAATTAGAAATCAGAACACCTTGCTGAATTTTATAATAGGTAAATATAAAGAGCTACGCAGTTTTTTTCGATTACCACATTAGTGCAGCTATGTAAAGTGCAAAGCAAGTGAGAGTAATGAACCTCGTTATGAACCTAAAAGCTGTGCAATAAGAGCCGTTTTAAGAGCAAATACGTTGTAAAATTTTATTTATTGCCAGTATTTAAATGAATGAAAATCGTTCATGATTGCTTATTCGATTTGATCTTAAATTACGTAGGGTAATTTAAAACAAAACAAAATAATTTATTTTTGAACTATTTAATTACTAAGCTAAAACATTCAATTTCCCGCGCATCAATCACGCTCGCTTCCCGCGGCATCCGCACTTCTTCACGCTAATTACTTCGGGAGCCGGTCACGATTGGCTATTTACATACTTACTCGTTATGTGGCTGACATAAGTTGGCTGTATACCTTGTGGCCTTTGCCTGCAGCTGACAGATTGTAATGAGGAAGAAATTAAGATTGGATTTGAATTTAGATTAGGAACTGTAGATAATTTACGCGGGCATAGAAAAACTAGAGGAAAACCATTCGGTTCAGAATTTAAAGCTTGTTTGTTTCAAATGATATAATTATGAATAATTGTAGAGTACATTTTTACTCGCATACATGTTTCAGTTTCAGGACTACTCAACTTGATTTGAACACAAATAAAACCCTCAATCATAAGCTGATCGGCCGGAGAGGACTTTTTTTTAATTATCTGTTTGTAATCAGTCGCCGTTGGGTCGTCGTGCGCAACCAAGTACGTTATAATATATGCAAATTACTGAGAAAAGAAACGATACAAACAAATGGCAAACCAACTGTTGTGATGAATCTCCCATAACATTTGAGTCAAGTGCATGGCAGCAAAAGATTATGTAATTAGAAACAGGAAAATATAAGCTCTCCTATTCGAAATAGAATTTAATATTTATTAAATTATCTACGTGTCAATCAAGTAGTTCACGCTAATTACTTCGGAAGCTGGTCACGATTTGCTAGGTATTTACATACTTACTCGCTGTGTGTTGGCTTAAGTTGACTGTATAGCTTGTGCTTTTGCCTGACATTATTATCTTTGAGGAAAATCAGGTAGGATTAGATTTTATATTTATGGTATAGGAGTTTAGGCGGGAAAATGTAAAGTGCACGTTGTCGATTTTATATTGTTTTCCAAAACTTGTGTTTCTCCGAAGTATAATGTGTAATTATGGTGGATAATTAACCATTATGTGTTCATGAAGGTGTACGAGTGTGGGCAAATTGTATAAAATTGAAAATCATGACTTTTTGTGTTCACTCCTAAACTCCATCGAAGACTCAGTAAAATTTCCACCGTTTTACTGGGGCAATAACTGCAATAACTTTTTATACTTGATTAAAAAAAGAAGGAAGTAACTGAAGACGAGGCTTTGGCCTTACTTTTATTTAAGAACACTGAAGACGAGGCGGTATGGTCTAAGACCTTAGCCTGCCCGATTAGGGCGAAGGAAATAAAAAAATAAAAAAAAAAAATATTTATGGTATATATGGTAGCGTTCAAAACTTACGTAATTTCTTGGTTGCTTGTGATAAAAATAAAAATAAATGAACACTTCAATTTTGAATTTAGAGTGCTACACATTATAATAAAACAACTTTTAACCGGATTAATCGCGTGTATTATTGGTTTTTGTTTTTCCTGACGTTTCGAACACTTTGCAGCGTTCGTGGTCGCAGGAGGACTAAGATGTCAGGTGTCTCAATAGTTTATTTAAAATTATTTCAGTCTACCGTACATATAATTGATAAATTCATAAAATTATTTTTGTCTCTGATACATATTTAAAACTATATCGCGACGGTATTTCCTAAGACTATCCCTGAGAAGAAATACCGAAACAAACTCAGAGGTCACAGTCGTTTTAAGTTTATAGATACAATTTTACAATTTTATCGAATTATAAACTAAAAGGTGTTCCGATGCACGCAGTAATCGCTCACAGTATCTTGATTTTTCTTGTGACTTGACTTTGTTTGGGACTTGATTATTCTCAGTACAGGGTTCCAAACAGGTGGTAATTGCCAACCATCTTCTCTATTGAAATTTGGGTGTTTTTTAATTTCAATAGCCTCGCGGAGCATTCTCGGTATATATCGGTTTTCTTTCGCGAGGATTTGGGGTTTATCGAAACGTAGAAAATGGTTGGGTTTGTCTGTTGTATGTTCACAGACTGCAGATTTTGTTGAGCGTCTATTCTTGACGTCAGCTATGTGTTCTTTCAACCTGGTGCCAATGCTACGCTTTGTTTGCCCTATGTATGATAGCCCACAATCGCAATCAATCTTGTAGACCCCTGCATCTTGTAAGGGAATGTGGCACTTCACCGGTCTGAGAAGTTGGCTGATCTTTCTATGTGGCTTGAAGTAGGTTTTGATAGAAGCACGCTTCAAAATGTGACCAATTCTATCGGTGACCAGATGCCTTGTGCTCTCTGTAACAAAGATTTGGCGACAGTAGCTAACTGAGCAGGATGGTGGTGAGATTCACCGTTCAAGTATCTTTCTGTGTGGGTGGGCTTTCTATACACAGTGTGACTAACAGAATGATCTAGATTATGGATAAGTAATATGTCAAGGAAGGCCAGTGACTTGGTTTTCTCTAATTCCATAGTGAATTGAATTTTATTATGTATGGAATTTAGGTGGTCTAAAAATGCAGGGACCCCATTGTGAGGCAAGATGGTGAAAGTATCATCAACATACCTCTTGAAGATCTTCGGCAAAGCCGGGGCCGTCAGGAGGGCTCTCCTTTCAAAATCTTCCATGAAGATGTCGGCAACCACCGGGGAGACCGGTGAACCCATGGCCACACCCTCGACTTGCAGGTAGAATTCATCGTCCCACAATAGGTAGCCGCTGGTAAGGCAGTGCTCAAGTAACTCTGCATATGCTAGAGGCATGTCATGGTCACTCAACTGCTTCTTGACAATTTCCAAACAATCCTTAACTGGTAAGTTGGTAAATAAGGACTGCACGTCAAAGCTAACCATCACTTGATGCCGACTACCTGGCAGGGGAACTCATCCATGTGAAGCAAGTTCTCAAACATAATAACTTACGAGCTCCACATCCCCGTCGCAGAAGCCGCCCAAAGCCCACCACACTTGATCGCCGACCTGCTGTCCTACCTTTCATCAAAGGGGTCACCGATAGAATTGGTCACATCTTGAAGCGTGCTTCTATCAAAACCTACTTCAAGCCACATAGAAAGATCAGCCAACTTCTCAGACCGGTGAAGTGCCACATTCCCTTACAAGATGCAGGGGTCTACAAGATTGATTGCGATTGTGGGCTATCATACATAGGGCAAACAAAGCGTAGCATTGGCACCAGGTTGAAAGAACACATAGCTGACGTCAAGAATAGACGCTCAACAAAATCTGCAGTCTGTGAACATACAACAGACAAACCCAACCATTTTCTACGTATCGATAAACCCCAAATCCTCGCGAAAGAAAACCGATATATACCGAGAATGCTCCGCGAGGCTATTGAAATTAAAAAACACCCAAATTTCAATAGAGAAGATGGTTGGCAATTACCACCTGTTTGGAACCCTGTACTGAAAATAATCAAGTCCCAAACAAAGTCAAGTCACAAGAAAAATCAAGATACTGTGAGCGATTACTGCGTGCCCGATGCACGCAGTAATCGTTTTGTAACACCTTTTAGTTTATAATTCGATAAAATTGTAAAATTGTATCTCTAAACTTAAAACGACTGTGACCTCTGAGTTTGTTTCGGTATTTCTTCTCAGGGATAGTCTTAGGAAATACCGTCGCGATTTAGTTTTAAATATGTATCAGAGACAAAAATAATTTTATGAATTTATCAATTATATGTACAGTAGACTGAAATAATTTTAAATAAACTGTTGAGACACCTGACATCTTAGTCCTCCTGCGACCACGAACGCTGCAAAGTGTTCGAAACGTCGGGAAAAACAAAAATCAATAATACACGCGATTAATCCGGTTAAAAGTTGTTTTATTATAATGTGTAGTGATCGCGCAAACCTAAGATATTACTAGAGTGCTACATTTTGTGACAAAATTGGTGGAACCTACAGATAGGTTTAGGCAGGAAAATGTAAAGTGCACGTTGTCGGTTTTATATTGTTTTCCAAAACTTGTGTTTCTCCGAAGTTTAATATGTAATTATGGTGGATAATTTACCATTAAGTGTTCATGAAGGTGTGTGAGTGTAGACAAATTGTATAAAATTTAAAATCATCACTTTTTGTGTTCACTCCTCAACTCCATCGAAGACTCAGTAAAATTTCTACCGTTCTACTGGGGCAACGCGCGCAACAACTTTTAATACTTGATTATTCTGAATACTTGACACTGTTAAGCACAAAAAGTGTGGCGCCATATAATAAATAATCCCACGACGGGAACTATTATTACTTGATTACTCCATATACTTGACATTGGCTAAATGCACGAGGAGTGCAAAGCCAGAAGAAAAAAAAAACCTACTGTTATCTACAAACTGGCGCGAAATAAGACTATCGGCCCTGCGCCTGCGGTGCGAGCATGGTTCTTTACATGGTTCGGTACTTTTATCGATTTTAAACGTCAAATTTGACATAAGTTGTTGTTAAAACGATAAAATTCAAAACATTTTTACTTTTATCGACTCGACAAGTTTGTCGACAGACATCCGTGGTCGGAAACTAGATTAGTAATTTATGTACCTATCTTACGATATCTATAGGGTAGGAACGGCCAAAACAGAGGGAGGGCAAAAATAATAATTCGGCTAGTTTATTGTAAAAATAATAGAATGAGCAAACCATACTTTAATGCTAAAGTCAAAGACATTTTAAGAGATTTTAATGTTTTTAGCTAAACTATTCAGAACACAAAATTAAGAAAAAATAATTAAACCTTTAATTAATTAATTGTACTTAGATACAGTTGTACTCTATAAATTAACAAATCTCATAATCAATCAACCTTAAGACTTGTTCACACTTATGAAGTCTTTTTACGAGTCTGTACATTGTACGTATTTACATACGCGTTGTTCGTATCTGTGTGAAGTAGGCAGTGTACCTCGTGGCCTTTGCCGCCCGCTGCTCAGTTCTACAATGTCTATGGGTTCGGAAAAATGAGGATAATGTGATGTATGGATAATGGTAATAAAAAGACTGGAAAGGAATGACACTAAAGCCCTAAAGCTGAATTTTACCAACGTCACATAATGATACACGAGATTTAAAAAAAATATAATTAATGAACGAAGGTATTACAAACCTCTTCATTCGATGCCGGGAAACACATGAACGTGACGGTAGACATTAAAGTAATATCTTAGGTTTTCGCAATAACTACACATTATAATAAAACAACTTTTAACCGGATTAATCGCGTGTATTATATTATTTTTGCGTTCGTGGTCGCGGGAGGACTCTTAAAGAGGAGACATTATAATTAAAACACAGTATTGAACTAATTAATTCACTGGCCCAGTTTATGTTACAAGTATAATTATATATTTTGCAAAAATATTTCTGTTACTACAGCCAAATAATAACAATGTCCACACAAATTATGGTCTCCCGCTTGTCATCGCGTGCCGTCCGAAGCGCCGGCGCACAGTGGGTCGAAACTATGATTTTAGTGACTTAGGGCTCAACTTTGCTTTTTCACTTTTTTTTTATGCGGATGGGTAGAGCTCATTAACCTCAATAATAATTGTTCTGATGTATTTTTTCCTAAACTTTATACTTTGGGTAGAAAAATGTGTTTTGTTATTTTTTTGTATGGAGCGGATCAAATAACCTTAAATTCCTGCTAAGTAGCGTGTGATCCCGCGTTGAAACTTTATTTTTCATATACCTTGTCTAGTCTATTATCATTTGATGCTATTGATGTGTGCATAAAGTTGCAACTCTGCCAAATAAATGGATCGAAAAAAATGAAAAAATATATCGAATAAAAAGCTACATTTTTTACTTTCGTAAGTTCTTTTAAGTTAAATTTGATATGGAATAGTAAGTAAAAGCACGTAATAATACACATAGTTACTTAACAACTAACAACAATACATTTAAAAGGTCCCTAATTAGCTTAAATTTACTAATATATGTAGTATTAGTAAATTTGTAAATTTAAGCTAATCACACTAATCATAATACATTTAAAAGGTCCCTAATTAGCTCAAATTTACTAATATATGTAGTATTAGTAAATTTAAGCTAATTAGGGATCTATGAATTTCAATTTCTTTGTTTTAATGACTTTAACATGTTTATGAAATGTTATTTTAAGTTAGATTTAATACTGAATAGTAAGTAAAGATAGGTACATAATAATACAAATTAGTAAAGGTAAACTAATATTACTACAACTAACACAAGCAAACTAAAAACTGTTCACAGCTTCAGGTATCATTCCTTCGGGCCAGTTTATTGCACGTTCCAACCAATCACCATTTTTTCTTACAAACTGTGCTAACGTGCGACTACTTCGTTCCCATCTTGCACTTATATTTGAACAAAAGCGCGTACAGAATTTTTGGAGCTCAACACTGTTCTCTTCGGTCACGTTTATTTTATGTTGTAGGAATTGAAAGAATTTTTGACTATCCGACAGTGACTTGACCTGCTCTCTTAAAATCATAAATAAATCTAAATTGTTAACTAAATTATCCATTATAACGAAAAAGGGACGATCAGAATCACGAGATGTTAGTAGTAGTACGAATAAACGAACACTAGTTAGTATATAATAAATTATGGTCATTTTATACTTCCAGAATCCAGTGACAAACAATGTTTACTAATTTTTCTACTACCCTCATTAACTAATTATCCTAATTAATATTACAGTAATGACTAAAAGTGAAAAACATTGTTTTTTTATAAGGTAAAAGGTTAAGCTAATTACAGTAATTAAACACACAAATAGAAATTAATTGATTTCATATCCACATTTTTAAATAAAGGTCCCTAATTAGCTTAAATTTACTAATATATGTAGTATTAGTAAATTTAAGCTAATTAGGGACCTTTTAAATGTATTGTTGTTAGTTGCTAAGAAATTATGTGTATTATTACGTGCTTTTACTTACTATTCCATATCAAATTTAACTTAAAATAACTTACGAAAGTAAAAAATGAAGCTTTTTATTCTATGTATTTTTTCATTTTTTTCGATCCATTTATTTGGCAGAGTTGCAACTGTATGCATTTGTTTATAGCATCAAATGATAATAGACCAGACAAGGTATATGAAAAATAAAGTTTCAACGCGGGATCACACGCTACTTAGCAGGAATTTAAGTTTATTTGAGCCGCTCCATACAAAAAAATAACAAAACACATTTTTCTACCCCAAGTATAAAGTTTAGGAAAAAATACATCAGAACAATTATTATTGAGGTTAATGAGCTCTACCCATCCGCATAAAAAAAAAGTGAAAAAGCAAAGTTGAGCCCTAAGTCACTAAAATCATAGTTTCGACCCACTGTGCGGCGCATTGAATAAAATTAATCCCGCTGAACTGCGCAAACGCATATAAATTCCCCAACGTTGTTGTAATTTCAATTTATCCGTCAACAAAGAGTTGTTGCCGAGATTATGTTTCCGACTCCTGTTTTGTGGAATATTGTCTGAATAGTTTTGTTTACAACAAATTTAACTGGGGAATATTAAAGTAAAAAGTTTGCAAGAAAATTAATAAATGTATTAATTTTCTTGTAAACGCTAAACGTAAATAAGAATAAAACTGCTGCTCGCAATTTTGAGTTGTGTTTAATTAAACCGGCTCATTGGTGTAGTAGTGGTCGACTGCCGAGCGTGAGGTCCTAGGCTCGATTCCCATGTCGAGCAAAGTGTTGACTGTTATGTGGGTTATTCTATACGGAAATTCTCAGTAGCAGTAGCAAGCAGTAGCTTGGAGTTTGGAATTGTGCCCGGTTGATGGCAATAAAGAGGCTCACTACCTATTACATGGGAGTTAATTACAACAGCATTGGTGAAATGTAGGTGTACATACAAATGTGTTTGTACACCTCTGTCTCACTCCTCGGGGAAAACAGGCATGATGCTATGTTATGTAAATTTTTTTCATATAACTTTTTCTCCTTTAGTTTTGGCTTACGCGTGGCATGTTTGCTGTTTGGCAATTAATGGCATTACCAGTAAAAGGCGCAGAACTTAGACGTGTACCAATTTCTCTGTAGATAACGCTACGTATTGTAGTTGCGGAGAATCATCAAGTTTACGAAACGCAGTCTGATTTTGGTCGGTGGATTCCGACATAGCTTATAGGATTAGTGAAGATAAAAAAGCAACGGAGGATGCAAACCATCGCTGCCTCGCTAAAATTGGTTTGTGTTATACCTGCGAAGGCAACAAAATAATATATCTCGCATTTTAAAACTAGTGTATTTGTAGCTCAAGTACCTATACTTGAGCTACAAATACACTAGTTTTAAAATGCGAGATATATTATTTTGTTACCTAGGGGTATAGTCTGCATATAGAGTATAAAAGAAAGGTATTCAAGATGTTCGAAATAATCTGACCGCGCAAATTTTTATAGAGCATGTAGACAGATATTGATGGTTTTTTTTTTATTTTATGGAACAGGGTTTACATCAACTAACAACAAAGATTAAAAATACATAATAAATGCGACACCTTTTTTGTCGGTTTAATTTAATTCTCTGAAGGAGTATGCAGTGGTGTACACAGTTATGCACTTACATTTCACCAATACTGTTATTAAGTCCCATATAATAGGTGGTGAGCCTATAGCCATCTACCGGGCACAATTCCAAACTCCGGGCGGCTAGTGAGATATTCCTAATAGATAAACTCAATAACACTCTGCCCGACCGGGAATCGAACCCGGGACCCCATGCTCAGCAGTCGCGCTTGGGACCTCTAGACCAACGAGGCAGTTTTTTTAATATAGTTATTTATCACTATTTATTTTACTCACGTTTCGAATAGGTTAAATATTAAGACATTCTTGTATATATACGACAAATAAATTTGGACCTCTATAGTGAATAAATTGAGCAATTTAGTATTAAAGCCACTATATCGATCTCACAATACTGAGAATTGAAAGAGAAACTGCAATAATTCATATTGTCTATGACAAACAGCTTTGTCATCGCAAAATGTGCGAGTTAACTAAGTCGAGAGGATTACTCTAAAACGCGTAGGCGATGAGCAGTAGATAAGGTAAGCTTCGACAAGTCAAGTTTCTGTTGTGTTGTATTAAACCAAACGTTTTGATTAAGAGATAACTTATTTACTTTAATGATGAAGTTTGACTCGGAACATTAACAAAAGAAAAGTTTATGACGTTATTTTTTTTACATTTCATATGGTACTCGTACGTGACAACCAAGTGTCAAACTTTAAGCCGCCCGTACGACTCTGACATTATTAATATTTATTGATTCATAGAAAAATTCGCATTGTGTTTGAATTATGTAGTACATTAATTAATTCATTACAACTAAAAAAATAATATATAAATATCAAATAATAAATTTCATTAAAAATAATCAATAACAGGTTAAATATGATGTCAATAAATTGCGATTTCTTATACTGAATATATATGGCTCTAACAGCGTTAGGTATATACCTATACCTAGATACCTTCTCATCAGTATAGTAAAACACTTCATGATCACAATCAATCAATAATCGAGAAAACCGAGCAAATTTAATGCACTTTTTTTTTAACTTGAAAAAGGATGAACGGTATTATATAAAGGAAGGCCCTTTAAATAATACCGTTCATCCTTTTTTACCAAATTTGAATAATTTTCTACGCCCCTTTTGTCCATCTTCAAGTGTGGCCTTATTTGTAATAATTGACACAAAATCGTTTTCAATGGAGTAACTTTTAATCTATCGCTTTGCATGATATTACAGGTCAGTGACCACGATCAGTGCAACCTGCGTACCTATTCGCTATCTCGGTTGCCAACCGAATTGATGGACACTTTGTAGTACATTACGTCGTGTGTTACAGCTTGTCTATGATGAGCAACAATAGTCAAAACTTACGACGCAATGTACTACAAAGTGGAAAAAGAATACGATCGCGAACAGGATTCGAACCTGCGCCTCCCGGATAGATACTCCAGGCGCTCTGACCAACTAAGCCATCTCGACCTCTGCTCACCACCGCAAATTCTTCTTCCATATTTAACACGTCTTATGGCGACGTCATTGCAATCAATTCAGTACTTACAAGTGACCGAACCGACACGACTAACTTTGCAGTTAATACAATGTCGTAAAGAATGCAATTACCTTAATAATTCAAGATATGTCTTTGAAAAAGCATTAACGCATGCTTAGCGAACACTAAAGTTACAATATTAAATGGAAAAAGAATACGGTCGCGAACAGGATTCGAACCTGCGCCTCCCGGATAGATACTCCAGGCGCTCTGACCAACTAAGCCATCTCGACCTCTGCTCACCACCGCGAATTCTTCTTCCATATTCCGGGAGGCGCAGGTTCGAATCCTGTTCGCGACCGTATTCTTTTTCCATTTAATATTGTAACTTTAGTGTTCACTAAGCATGCGTTAATGCTTTTTCAAAGACATATCTTGAATTATTAAGGTAATTGCATTCTTTACGACATTGTATTAACTGCAAAGTTAGTCGTGTCGGTTCGGTCACTTGTAAGTACTGAATTGATTGCAATGACGTCGCCATAAGACGTGTTAAATATGGAAGAAGAATTCGCGGTGGTGAGCAGAGGTCGAGATGGCTTAGTTGGTCAGAGCGCCTGGAGTATCTATCCGGGAGGCGCAGGTTCGAATCCTGTTCGCGACCGTATTCTTTTTCCATTTAATATTGTAACTTTAGTGTTCGCTAAGCATGCGTTAATGCTTTTTCAAAGACATATCTTGAATTACTACAAAGTGTCCATCAATTCGGTTGGCAACCGAGATAGCGAATAGATACGCTGGTCGCAACGTCAAGCGATTCAAAGGTATATAATGCACGTTAATTCCTGATAGATTATAGTATCTAATAGTTACCTGGTAACTAATACCTATGCAATATTAATTAATAAAAATTATCAATATAACATAACATGACCAGCCCATAACTGTCCCACTGCAGGGTAAGGGCCTCTTCTCATAGTTCTCATACAGAGAAGGCACGAGCATTGATCACCACGCTAGCTCACTGCGGATTGGCGATTTCAGACTATTAAGTCAACGTTTCCTCACGATGTTTTCCTTCATCCTTCACCTTGTGTCTATATGATGTCTTAGATTAACTAAGAAAGAACATTTTATATGTTATTGAAAAAGTTACATTGGTTAATTATTTGAACCCACAACCTGTGGCTCATAAGGCAGGCCCGTAACCACTCCGCCATTCACACTCTTATGAACATAAAAAGTATAATTATATTTAAACAGAGAAAGAGCATTACAACGTCATGATTTCAACAAATAAGGTAGTACTAGTCTAAGAAAGTAGCACTTTACAGCTATTGATCTGAAAAGCTATCTCCGACGCGATTATATGAGTTAAAACTGAGAAACCAATCACATTTTGCCACCCGATCATTAAACTAGTGTTGTAAAATGAAGCCATTTTGCATTTCACTCGATGAAAATACTTATTAAAATAATTCGTTGTAAACTATTTCTATTTAAACTGTAATATTGGTTGAAGATAGACAAATACTCAATCTATGGTAGAGTTAATAGGTATAAAGCGTGTAACAAGTCCTTAGTCATACTTAAGGGGGTCAATGAACTTATTGTTTATAAGCAACAGCTTACTAGTTGCCTCATTGGGCTAGTGGTCGCAAGCGAGACTGCTGAGCATGAGTTTCGGGTTCGATTTCCGGGTCGGGCAAAGTGTTATTGAGTTTTTCTGTTAGTAAATGCTCAGGAGCAGCCCGGAGTTTGGAATTGTGCCCGGTAGATGGCAATAGTCTCACCACCTGTTACATGGGACTTAATAACAGCATTGGTGAAATATGGGTGTACAACTGTGTACAACTTTGTCTACCCCTACGGAGAATACAGGCGTGATGCTATCTTTATGTTACTTGACCAAAATATATGGAGCAGCTGATTATTTTGTCATATATATAATCCAAAATAGGGATAGTTTTTCTTCACCTCTTGCTGTATTTCACTCATAACATTGAAAGAGAGGTTAGAAGAGGCAGTGTAGGTAGAACACATGTTTCCATTTAACGTCCCGTTCTCGACTAATCTTAGAGGACCAAACGAGAGACGGCTTCTGACTAAATATCGAACAAATTTGCTCGCCGCTTTTAACGGGGAGTGAGGAAACACATAAGCACAAAAGAACTTGCACTAAAGCAACAATAGCTCCGGTCATTACATTAACACTATTAACACACATAAAAAAACTAAACGCAAACAGAATTGTGTCACACACGATTAAAATCGTGTATTATCATTGTAACCATACAGTTATAAGGTATAAAGGTTTGATTGGGAATCGCATGCCAGTGGCGAGAGGGGTACGCCCGCTAAAACTACTCCAGTACTAATTCCTTCAAGCCACTAATCCATGCATTGTAAAGAGATTATATGTAAGCCCGTCGAAATAGACTATTATCTGTGGGCCCGCACCTAGTACTCATGCTTCGATGATTGATCTCAGAAGGATAATGCGGGACGTAATTGACGCTGTCAAATGTATTGGTGATAATAGTCGATTGTGTAATTTTATCGATTGTGGAATCTGCTGCCCGTCGATCAGGATAATGTCGCACAAGAATTAGCCTCCTAAGGATGTCCCTTCAGGCTATTTAAAATACTAGAGACCGAGAAAAATAATGTCGTGTTATTTTTTCAATTATTATAAATTTTTTGGTCTGATCTTGTGTTAGATGATTATGGAAAGTGTTCAAAACTGCCTATTAATCGCCTAATTCTAATAAATAATATGATACAATATCTTTAAACAACATAATCAAAATTTTGTACGTTTCTGTCTTCAAATCTTATTAACAAAAACAATCAAAGCCTACAGGTAAACGCAACTAATTATGTCCAACAGCCAACACCAAACATTGGCCCCAACACACCAACCAATGGTTAATCTGTAGCTATAATTACCCTGCCAAAGTAGAAATATACAGCTTTCATTAAAGAGCTCAATGGTAGCTACTTGCTAACTCGTTCATTTTATCTGGTTCGGTCCATCGGTGATGCAAAGAAGATGAAATCTGTAATGGCCCCTCATTACCCTGCCACTACAGAATGAAGGCCGATTATTAGTTAACTTCAAATAGTCGTATGTCATCTGTGAGTAGGGACACCATTCATTCGGGTCATGGCGTTAGTGGCATAAAATGAATCTAGATTTTTAGAACGAATGTTGCATATTATAAATTAAGGCTTCTTATGTTTTTGTGGCACAATTAATTTTAGTTCCACACTTAGATTAGACAGCCTCAATTTAAATTATACAGTCCTTGCAACAAGAACTGACTATTATTTAAATGCTCAAATGCTACAAAATTTTACTGACCAGACCGCCTCATTGGTCTAGTGATCGCAAACGTGCCTGTTGGGCGTGAGATCTTGGGTTTAACTCCGGAAAGTGTAATGTTAGGAAATTCTCAGTAGTAGCCCAGAATTGACAAGACAACAAAACCTACCACTCCGAGGTTTGACAATTTTAATTCGGTTACTCCTTTTTTATATCTCGGTTTAGTGCAGTAACATTTTTCTATATAATTAAGCTACTGATAATTAGACCGTTCTAGATTAATAAACTATGTTCCAAAAGTCACTACGACAGAATAACAATTTACCTTTTATCATAACTAATTTATCGATACAACTGAAAATATATAAAGGGAGCCCTCTGATCGTGCCGACCGATTGGTCACACCACTAAGCACGCATTGCGTACCGATCTAGCGTTCAGACATTCAATTAGTCGATAGTAACATAACTTGGACAGATAACCGGCACGGCTACACAATTACACCTTATAATTGTACGTATTCGTATATTAATTAATATACTTGCCGTCTATCGGCAATCGAATCGATGTTTCACAATTAATCGATACAATGATGAATTGTGTCAAAACAAAAATCGAATAAAATTTTGTTTAGTAGAGTAGACTGAACATGTCACGTGACATAGGCTGTTTTGGCTAGCGTTCGGAAAGATCGAGTATAGAAAAAGTAGGTCAGGCAGTGCCAAAATATCGAACAGTAACTAATAAGACACTTTTTACTGGTTCGTACCACATAGAGCAAATATGTCAAAAAAAAATCCACCACGCAAAGTTTGCAGTTCGCAGGGTGCTGCTAAACCCTAGAGGTTCCGCCTTGTCGTGGTGGGGGGGTTCTAGTAGCCGTGGCTTGGTCACCCATGGTAAAGCTAGAGGAACCCGAGAAGTGCCTGCTCCTCTGGGCTTTGCCCAAGCACATGTTGGAGCGGTGGTACGTTGCGGGCTTTATGGGGGGTGCTGCAACTGAGGTGGACTGCGGCGTTGTATGGGTGGCACCACAGCTGAGGGATGGGGGTCGCGGCGGAAGAGGAGTGCCGGTATGTCAATGCGCCGCTCTCCCTACCTTCCGAGGCAATGACGGGGCCGCCACCGTTAGATGGCGGACGCAGTGGGGCCGCAGGGGAGGAGGAGTGCCGGTATAGCTAGGCGGCGCTCTCCCTATCTTCTACGGCCGTAGTGGCAGGCAGCGAGGCTACAAACCTAACCGGTTGCAAGGGACCTTGGGCGTCCGGACACGGGGTCGTCTGGCGCCCATTGGTCCGGTTGTGGTAACCGCTTTGTCTCACCGTGTCAGAGCGGTATGCGAGGGATTTCTCCAAGTAAAAAAAAAGCGTGCTGCTAAACACTGATCATACAACTGTCAAAATAAGTTGGTACGGGAACCTACACGTCAGTGACAACGAAAACAGTTTATGTTATCCTTGAATACTATTCAAACTCACTACGGCGATAGATCAGCTGAACGCCAAAGTTGCCATGGACGTTCAACCAACTGTACAATAAAAATAACCTAGATCCGTATGTCAACGACTGCGCACATCAAGGTAGTGATTTAGCGAACACATTAAGCATAGGTATTTACTAACTAATGGGTAGATACGTATGCTTCGATATAATTATTATGTACTTGCAAAATACATTAATTAATTATGCCTACTTAATAAACAACTCGTACATTCCGTTCTATCATACAACCATAAATTAAATCCTAATTTCTTAATCATTACGAGTAAATTTAAATTTTGTGAAACGAACCAAGATTATCTATGGCCATTTAGTGTGGCAAGATCCACGTTTACCGCCAACGGTGTTGCCAATGTAATAATTAAGAATTATAAAGACTTATATTTAAGCAGTAAAACGATATAGATCGGACTTGCACAACTAATTTCAATAGCAATTTATGTAGCCCTTATCTCAAATAGAAATCTTTTCGGCAAAGTTCAATCACAGTGATAAAGTAGTTTGTCAGTAGGTATTTAAATTATATAGATAATGTTAATTACTTAATAAATAGTTGGATTACCGTTACGAGAAATGTGATATCTGTTTTTGCGACTTCCTTTCGGATGAAGTATTTGTTGGTAGCCAATTAGATAATGTCGTGTGGCTACATTGTTACGCTGCAATGATATACAATTGTTTGCGTAAGTAGGATGCTCGTCTGAGCATTTTAATGGCTATTTTAAATATTTTCAAGTTTCCACAACTTTCATTCTACTTAAAAAAACTTGAAACAGTTCGTAATATTATTTTTAAGATAAATAGGTACTCATTTTATGGCCATTATTGACTATGGTTCATTAGTACAGTTTGGTACAGTCTTTAGCGCAGCTGTCAAGCATGGAGCAAAAAATAAATCAGAAAAAAAAAACGATGACTTAAAAACATTATGAACTTACTGGATAAATTCTTAAAACCAATGCTGTTATGACCGTATGGATTTATTCGTCCTTACCTAGACTTAGTCGGAATAATTTTTTAAATATTTTCTGCAATCAAAACCGACTAAAATAAAAAAACTGTGGACTAAAGATACGTACTTAGACCTCGTTTTTTAATGAGTAGGAGACTGACTGATCTGCAAAACAGCGCTTCTTTTTTATCGCACGGATTTTCAGATTAACATACAGAACAAATATGCATACTCCTTTACCAGAACCAACAGTATCACTCCCGTTCGGACACCTACGTACCCTGGTAAGACAACGCAACCATGGTGAGTGCAGACAGACCAAAGAAGCTCTTCCGACCATCGACAGTCGGATCACCAGGCAGCTTCTTCGACTGACAAAGCAACAACTGCTTACAGTCACAGCAGCTCTCACCGGCCATCGGTCTTTTAACAAACATCTTTTTGTTATAGGAGTTACTGACAGCCACCTTTGCAGAGCCTGCTTCAAGGAGAACGCAAAGGCGGCACACATGGTGCTGGACTGCCTTGGGGTCGCCACATACAGGGCTAAGTACTTCGGTAACCCAGGTGGTTCTCCAAGATGCTGCCAGCAAATTCCTGCTGGCCTTTCTTTAGGAGTTGGCGTGGATCGAATAATCCATTCCCACCACATCCAGACCCAAAATAATCTTCGGGGAGTTGCGGAAACCAGCTCGTTTCACCATAACCATAGCCATACTCCTTAACCATAAAATAAGATTTTAGAACGAACCTACGTCTAGCTCAGGAAAAACATTCATAGACTGAACTGATAGATATGTATACCCTTCCAATTTCGGAATAACAAAAACTGATTCATTAAAGGTATCATTTACGCTCACTTAATCACAGTGTTTTTAATCTTTTTTTTTCTTACTCTAATAGGTTACAAATTGGTCTAAGAACAACTATATTACTATCTTATGAGGAATTCCACAGTTTTTGTTTTGCAAACTCCCTTCAATACCGTTGAATAAGTATCATTTCGCGGAAAGGGCCATATCAAATCAACTAAACGTTTTACAATTAGATAGTTGTAAAGCGCAGGGACGCAGAGGAAAAAAAATTATTTGCTTTTTCACCCTAGTGTATTAGAAATGTAAATAAATGTAAGAGCAGTGATAGCCTAGTGGTATGACCGCTGGACTGGCAAGTCAAAGGTTGCAAGTTCGAATCGAAGGCACGCACCACTGTTTTTTCGAAGTCATGTGCGTATTAAAAATTAATTATCACTTGCTTGAAACGGTGAAGGAAAACATCGTGAGGAAACCAGCACACCTGAGAGATTTTCTCGATGGTGTGTAAAGCCATGTCAGAGACCTACGGTTTAAACTCTGATACTAGGTTGTTCATCAACCACACGATAAGAAGAAGATTAGAAATGTGAAAATATGTGAAAATGTTAAATTACTCGTTTCGAAGCAATCGCTTAACTGTATTTATATTTCTAATACTCCTCCCGACCGTATTTCGCGCACGGCGGCCTAACTCAATGGAGATTAGCCAAGTATGCAGTGGATATTATAGTGCACAAGTGTATGCGCAAGCACAGGTGCACTCCCTCTTCCTTCACTCTTGAATTCCGATGGTACGGCAATACAACAAGATCGGAGAGAGATTAGGCGCAGGACCGACGGCTCTCCGAAGCACGGGTGTGTTACACCACCAACTTCCTGGATCCGGGCTGCTACTGAGAATTTCCTAACAGAAAAACCCAATAACACTTTGCCCGACCTGGGAATCGAGGCCTAGACCTCACGCTCAGCAGCCGCGCTTGCGACCACTAGACCAACGAGGCATTATTTTATATTTCTAAAGCCGAAATAACTCCTTTTTTTTTTAATTTTTGACCATATGCCTTTATGCATTCAAACTATGTACCCGAAAAATATAGCTTTATGGATAGAACATTCCCCTCATTATGTCACTGATGGATATTTAATTTATTTAAATATTGGCACCTTATTTATTTAATAACTGCACGAAAATATTTTGATTTTATTAAAGTAATCGTATCTATAGTAATTTGGCTTTAAGAAAGTCAGCCAGGCCTACCACAGACGACAGACGTTTTGTGCGATTTAGTCTGCAACTCGTATTAGGAAATATTAGATAGTTAGTTGCATCCACGGCTCTAAGAATATGGACGTAATGTTACACAAACTAATCTAACATACTTGTTACTTGTAGGTCTTACAATTTCGCTTATCAATACGCGAACTACAGGCAAACAATTATATTGAGGTACGTAGTAATCTGTGACGGTACCACCTATCGCAGGGCGCTAATATACGCATACATATGTAATAGACGGCCATCTTTGCTTCACTCATAGTTAGACATTTAGACAAGGTTACTTCCGTTTTTTTACGTCAGTGCTTTTGTGAACTGAAGAATAGATCGCTATTGTGACACTGACTGTAGAAGCTAGTGTAACTGTCACTTAGAGAAACAAACGGGCGATGGCTTCTGACTAACTATCGAACAAATTTGCTGGCCACCTTTGGCGGGGGGAAGTAACACACGACAAAAAAAAAACTTGCTCTATAACAAGACATAAAAAACTAAACACAAACATAAAATAAATTGTGTCCTATCATTGTAACCATAGGTAGTTAAAAGGTATAAAGGTATTTGATTGGGAATCATATGCCAGTGGCGAGAGGGGTACGCCCGCTACAACTACTCCAGTACTAATTTCTTCAAGAACTGTCATAACAAAAGGCGACTATTTTTATGTTTACCATGAACCCATAATATTAATTCAAGCAATATTATCTAGTAGTAGAAATGGCTAACGAATGAAATAACAAACCCACTAAGGAAGAATATTAATATTTTTTCTGTTACCAGCACGTACTCTTTAACAAGGAATTTCAATGCATACCTACGACATTTTAATTCAATGTACAGTAAATAAAATTTATTAGGTTTTACAGTAAGAAAAATACGTTTTTAATGTGCACAGTACTTATTTATGTGCCGATAAAATTAATGAATGCGTCTTTTAAATTATAAATATTTCTATTAATTTCTTGCCAACAAAACAACATAAATACACTTCATTATACAAAAATAAATGCTGAGGAGGTATACTTTCTAGTTATTTCAGGACCTTGAATAGGTCATAAGTTATTTTTTATTCCGGGAAAATGCACAATTCCTATGAAAAAAAAGAATATCCGCAAGTAAAACTGTCCGGCGCAGCTAGTAATTTTCGTAAACCGGTGTTACTTCCAATTTACACTACATTCCTCGGAAGACAAGGCTGACTCTAGCAATATAAAAATATGAAATAGTAGCCCAGTGTTGCCATAAACCTATAATGTAGTACAATGTAGTTAAAATACACCATGGTTATGCTGGGATCGCCAACCTTTTGTATGTAATTGGATTTCAAGCGGCCGTCGAGTTTAAGACCATTTTAAATGACTCGGGCATTAGCCTCCTAGAAATATAATTTATATTTTTTACAAAAATACTGAGTTGATCACCATCTTTAACTCATTTCTTATACTGATGTACGCTACTGTTATAATAAATTTAATCTAAAGTGAATAAGATTAAATCGGTAGTCAGATTATCTATATTTTACAGATATTCATACAGTCAATGCAAAGGACTACATTTTTCTTTTGATATGATTCCTATTCTTTTTGAGGCTCCTTATAGTCTTATAAATTACGAGCTGGTGCCCGCGAGTTCGTCGACGCAACAGATTGCGCGCAACCCTTATTCGTTTTCTCCCCACCCTTATTCGTATCTACTTTATCAATTTATACAATGCGTCCTTCAAAAATAAAGAAGTTTCATACAAACTTTTTCCCGTATTTGAGTTTTTATTTGATTTGATAAAGAACGAATTTTCATAAAAAAGTGATTCTGTAAACTTTTTTCTCTATTCAAGTATTCTTAAGTCAATTTTTACATTTCTAACGTCAACAAAAATGACGAATTTTCTTACAACTTTCATCCCCTATTTTAACCTCTTACGGGTGAATTTCAGATGAATTTCCAAAAATCCCTTCTTAGTGCTCACTTCTTAGTCTCTCTCACTTACGTCATTTAAGGAACATTTGTGCAAAATGTCATGCTTCTGGACCCAGCGGTTTCAGCTGTGCGTTGATCGATCAGTCAGTCAGTGAATCAGTCAGCCAGTCAGCCAGTCAGTTTCTTACTTAATATATATATATATAGATTATCGAAAGCTTGATGAAACCATAATTAAAGTATTTATTATGTGAATAAAATTACAGTAAATATTTTTTTTAAAGTTGAAAGGTTTATTACCTCTGAACTAATACATAAATAAGGCCTCGTTATACTAAACATTTTCATATTTATCACTTATTAAACGATAAATTGATTGTTGTCAATAAACGTCTTAATTTCAAAATATATGGAGTACCTACGGACCAATTGATTTTTAATAGCTTGTACATAATTGGTTATGGTCGATATTTTTGTAATTTATTGATAATTAAAAACATATTTATGGTATAAAACAGCTGCTTAGGTAGCTATCCTTGTTCTAAGGTTAATTAAAAATAGTTTATGGTTTTAAAAATATCAAGTCTCGATATTGGGATCGTATACTTTACGGCGATCCTTTGCCGAAGCTCAGCTATATTTTCGCAGTCATTCCGTAAACTTTCTTTTTGTACTACGGTCTCTCTGGTTCAAGGGAAGAGTTATATTAAGGAGGAGATATATAGAAGGAAACTGTTTTATTACACATTTACCACGATAATCATTATGGAGGTTCGAGCACGGATCTTTTCGACAAACTTGTCGAATCGATAAAAGTTTAAATATATTGAATTTTATCGTTTTGTCAAATTTAACGTTTAAAATCTACATACGTGTCGACAAAAAGAACCGTGCTCGCACCGCTGACCATATAGGTACGAGTACTTTGTTCATATGTAGAACACGCATGGATGCTCTGTCGGATATTTACCGACATAAACAACAGTTATCTTGTAACTTTTACCACCACCTTTTTTATGTCATGTTACCCAGATAACATGACATAGATTTCCCCTGAGGGATAGGCAGAGGTGTCAACAGTTGTACACCCACATTTTACCCATGCTGTTGACTCTTTTCATCGGAGAAGTACAAAATTGTACTTCATAACAATAAAAACCTTTTGTGTGAGCGACCAGATTAAGTATGCTGTTATTAAGTCCTATGTGTGGTGGTTTTGAGCCTAATGCCATTTATCGGGCACCATTCCAAACTCCGGGCTGCTATTGAGAATTTCCTTACAGAAAAACCCAATGACACTTTGCTCGACCCGGAAATCGAACCGAGGACTTAATGCTCAGCTGTCCTGCTTGGGACGACAGCAACGAACCAGTTTACCACATGCGCTTATAAATCAACCAGATGTCAACAAAAGTGACAACTTCAATGCGACTGAACTTTTTAGTAACGTCATATCAAGTAATTTAAAATAACACATGATAAATAACTCGGAACTAGCGTGCTATCATTTTATTATGTAAATCAGCATATAAAATATATTAAAAAAAAACTAATTCATAGTTTTAAAACATTAACCTAATAATCTACGCCGTCTTTACAAAGGTTACGAGGTTACGACGAGATGGGACCAATTATTATTATAGAATTTTTTATTCAATCGATTTACATTTCGATTGAATAAAAAAGAACTTTATTTTGTTATTGTTCATGAAAAGATTACCTATTTCCTTTCCAAGAATAGAACCTCTTAAATACAGAATAACACTGAACGCAATGCCGTAGCATATTTCTTGTTCGCTTAGCGATTCTGATTTTAATGATGAACACACTCCCCCAGACTGTATGTCGGTCACGGCGGCCGATCTCCAAGGAGATTAGCCAAGTACGTAGGAGATATTATAGTGCACAAGTGTATGCTCAAACACAAGTGCACTCCCTCTTCCTTCGATAATCCGACACGACCGGAGAGATCAGGCGCAGGACCGACCGTAGCACGGGGGTGTGTGACACCATCATCTAAGCCTAACTCGGGGATACAACTGAGAATTTCCTAACAAAAAAAAAACAATGACTTGTTACGCCACGCCGTAAGTCTGGGCAGAACCAGCCAGCTAGCCAGCCATGCCAGCCATGCCAGCCAGCCAGCCATGCCTGCCAGCCATGCCAGCGAGCCATGCCAGCTATGCCAGCCAGCCAGCAATGCCACCCATGCCACTGTCAGCTGCTCAGCTATGCCAGCCAAGCAGTCAACGACCGCTAACATAAGCGCGCTATTACTAGCAACCCTATACCATGACAGCTGTGACGTCACAACCGGTGTTATCTAAAGTAGGTGGGGATTCAATTATAAATAACGGTGGGAGCTCAGTTTTGGGATTAATCTCGTTCTGTACTGACTGGTAGCCGGAATTCTGTCCAAATTGGTATAATTTGATAGTAAAATATATGATTTGATTATTGAATCGTGTTTCTGTTCCCTTCTGTTACAAACTAAAACAAATTTATCTGTAGATTTGACGGATAGGTATATTTTTATATTTTATGTATTTAAATTAATTTTATCAGTACTTTCTTTATTGATATCGATTTGATCAGTACTTTCTCAGCACTAGTCACATTAGTTTGGCAGCTGTCATTCTAATCAAGCTATATTTTACGGATATATATAGTACAATATCTACTACTATTCAACCGGATTACCGGATACTAGTGAAAGCATAATTATGCTTTTTACATTAACCAAGTACTGATGAAATATTACTAAACAACAAAAAGTGGTTGCAATGTATGCTTTGTTATTAAAAATCTATTATTTTAAATGAGCTGATCAACCTTTAATTTTCTGATAATATTGTAAATTATTAAAAAATATTGCATAAAAATGCTATAAATATAAAGCTTTGTTTACTTTAAGTACGTTTCTAAGAATTGAGAGGTATAATCGAAATATAATTTGTGTAAAAAACGCAACAAAATTATAATAAGGCGTCGGCAACGTCGGCCCATTGTAATTCATAATAAATTATTATAATCATTATTTACTTATTATATTAAGCTCCTATCATCTCACGGTTGAGTAAAAGCCTCCCTTGAACACATCTGTACACATACCATAGAAAAAAAAACGCACATAATATAAAGTATTTAATTTTATATAATATTACAACGAATTATTACTTTTTTATAATAATACAACTTTTAACCGGATTAATCGCGTGTATTATTGGTTTTTTGTTTTTCCTGACGTTTCGAACACTTTGCAGCGTTCGTGGTCGCAAGAGGACCCGTATCTCTCTAGACTTAGTCCTCCTGCCACCCACCCATTAACCCATGGGATGTACAGCCCACATTTCACCAATGCTGTCATTAAGTCATATGGTATAGGTGGTGAGCCTATCTACTCGGCGCAATTCCAAACTCCGGGCTGCTACTGAGAATTTCTTACCAGAAAAACTTTATAAAACTTTGCCCGACCCGGGAATCGAACCTGAGAACTCATGCTCAGCAGTCGCAATAGGGCCACTAGACCAAATAGGCAGGCGCGGGTCGCAACACAGTCACGCGTAAATCGGATAAATGGTAAAAGAATGTAAAGAAGGCTAACAGTAAACATTTATATATCTGCCTAGCCTTTTCCCAATTACATTGGGGTCGGCTTCCAATCAAACCAGATGCAGCTTAATACCAGTATTTTACATAGAGCGACCTATCTGACCTCCACAACCCAGTTACTGGGTAACACGATATCTCGTGGTATGACTGGTTGCCAGACTTTCAGGCCTCTGACTACCCGTAACGGCTGTCATACATCTTAATTTGACAAACGGGACCGACAGCTTAACGTGCTCTCCGAGGCACGGAGGGGTCTCGGTATGAAATGATGGTCACCCATCTACAGACCGACCGCGGCAAGCGTAGCTTAACCTCGATCGATCGATCTGTGCGGCTGTTACTTAGCCAAGAGCCGCTCCTCCTCTGAGGCTAACAGTAAACACTTAATTAATAATATTTACATATAATTTAATGACCAAGGAAAATATGTATTTCAAATTTAAAATATTTATTGGTGACAGTGATTGGACCCACTAAACGTATCGACGCCAACAAGCATCTAGCTACTACAACTGCCTTACTCTTTAATCAAATTATTACAAATAGCTTCTATATCCTCAGGGTCTAAAGAATACTTAAAATTCTCGTAGCATAAATAAGTCATGTTTCTGGTATGCATAATTAAAGTTAATGGCGATACCTGTGTTTGCTTTAGTCCGGCCCTGTAGCCCGCCGGCAGTATTCTGGCAATACTAATCGATGGCCCGCCTGTCGTTGAGATGTTTTCTAATCTGGTTACCGGGTACGTTGTTGTGTGAAAAATGTGTTGGTTCATGTAAATTACGTTGTTAAGGTGGCTGGATGCTGGGTGATTCGATCAGGAAAGGCTGTTTGAGAAATATGATGTCGCTGTAGATATAGTCTTTTAAGATTTGTTGTGTTATACAATGTACTTCTTTACACGAGTGCCCAAAAAAGGAGTGTTATGTTTTTAGGGGTCATATATATGCGCCTGAACCGATTTAGATGTATGCGGTATCGTTAGAATCCTTATATTGTGCGGAGTAACATAGGCTAGTAGTATTAAATAGTACCTAATATATTACAGTACATAAAAAGGTAGGTAACAAAATTATACCAACCGAATTGAGAACCATCCCTTTTTGAAGTCGGTTAAAAATATAATGAATACATATGGCAGGTGTGTTTTTTTTTTTTTTGTAAATATCATCTTTTTAAGATTCCGTACCTCAAAACGTAAAAAAGGAACCCTTATAAGATCTCTTTCTTGTCCGTCTGTTTCTCCGTGTGTCACCACCAATTTTCTCCATTGCGTTGACTCTAGACCTTGATTTTTATACAATAGGGACTATATACCTCAGTATCTGGTATAAATTTCAACTTACTAGGTCAATCCGTTCCTGAGAAAATCGGTGGTGACACACGGACAGACGGTATAATCGGCGCACGAGATCGACTCGCACTTGACCGGTTTTTTCTGCATACTAGACGTCTGCATTAGGCGTTAAAACTTCGACAATTTGACGACTTTTGGAGAGTACATACCTACGTCATATAAGTAAAAATTAATGAAAAAATATAAACGTAACTCATGCTAGTGGTCGATATCTATATTATATAATACAATCCAGAAAAAAATGGTTAATACGTTATATATATATTACAATATTTACATATAATTTTGCTGTTTATAAACAAGCTGTAACATAAGACGCATTGTAAGCACTACAAATTGAGGAAATCTGCCTAGCCTCTTCCCAATTACATTGGGGCCTGCTACCAGTCAATTGGGATGCATCTTAATACCAGGATTTTACATGGAGCGACTGCCTATCTGACCTCCACAACCCAGTTACTGGGTAACACGATATCTCGTGGAATGGCTGATTGTCAGCCTTTCAGGCCTCTGACTATCCGTAACATCTGTTATAGATTTTAATTTGTAGACCAGGAGCGACTGCTCTCCGAGGCACGGAGGAGTCTCAGTATGAAATGATGCTCACCCATCCACAGACCGATCGCGGCAAACGCAGCTTAACCTTGATCGATCGATCTGTGCGGCTGTTACTTAGCCACGAGCCTCTCTCCACGAGCACTACAAATTGAGTATCATTTCGATATAAAGTTAGCGAATACGCTGAAGATCACGCAAGAACTCTGTCGTCTATAATAGACCTTAATTATGAGCTGATCACGCAACATGTTGAGTAAATTTCTATGTTTTATACACACTATAGTATTTATACTAAGTGACATACTTTCCCAATCGATATGCCTACAATTATTTAAAATTAACATAATTAAGAACCGAACCGAACGAAAACAAACAGTACAAAACTGGTCCTATGAAACGGATTAATTGATTCAAACCCAACGATGACGGCAAAATTGTACCGTACACAATTTGTAGTCCACTAATACACAGTTGTGTAATGCCTTTATAATTGTTTAATAATAGAGATATTATTGGCATGTATAATAATAATAGTTCTTTATTTTATTGTGGCTCAACTGGCTACGTGGTCAGTCGAATTAATTGATTAATTAAAATTGGAATCAGGTAATGTAAGGCTGGCCCTTGCATTGTAACCGAGGCTTTCCTTGCTTTATTTCTCTTTTTTACTGCTATTTAATATAATGTCAATTATACGCGATCACAATTAAAGAGTTGCAACGCGTGAATTTTAATGTGTTTCTATAATTACTATTTGTAAAAATACTGCCAAGGTTCATGACAATTTTATTTATATTCACAGAAAGACCAAACGACAAATGAGATCTCTAAAAAATGGTTCTAGGAAATAATTCTATCAGATCCTGCAGTTTAATACTGACTGAGATAATTTTATAACGCGTCATGCGTTGATGAATCAACCACAGGTAAGGATGTGATAGAAATAGACATGGCGAGTAGTATACACGGCATGAGTGGCTGGTGCATATAAGGGAATGCTGCGGGTTCGAGCCCCGCTCACGATCAAGAGTTTTTTATATAATATAAATTTATTCTGTAGAAATTCAACAGTTAATACCCATGTTTCAACTCCTGTTAATTGGACAACTTTTGCTTTGACACAAAGGTGTTACATTTCAACTACACTTCCGTGTCCTTTGATATCATTCCAATACTCTGATGAACGATTTACGACTACTCCTCACCCCCTTGGGACTTGGTGTATGATATCTAGTTGGTGGCGTAATGTATGATGAGCCTAGAGCCACAGTATAGGGAGTGCAGTAGTGTAACTAGACTGTGCCTATGAAATTAATGACTAAACTCGAAAAGGGCTTAAAATGTGTTGAGGATGGTGTCCAATGTTAAAGTTCGTACACTCAGAGGATTATTAAACTATACAGTTCACAACACAACAAGCGTCAAGATAGAAACAGATAGTAATAAGAGATAGGAAATGACAAAAACACACAGAGGGAACAAAAAGGCTTCTTGTATTTATGTAATATTTTCATTTTACGCGTTTAAGAAACTTCGCTCATAATTATTATATCACTATAATTTGAGAGCTGAACTAAATGTTGACTGTTTTGGTTTAGACGCCATTTTGTATTTAGCCAACTCTTACAATATGGCGTCATAAACAGAACTGTCAAAAATGTTCAACGTCATCTAAATAAGTACCTAACGCTAACACATTTTTGCTTTTCAAATAAAGAAACCGAACTAAAGGTGACAGGTGTCTTTGTTGCCAGGTATTAAATTTGCAAAAACCCGAAGTTTTTTTTTTAACTATGAGATCAAGCCTCCGGACTACGCCATTGTCACGTACGTGCGCCGTATCATCTGTATTTTCAAAGCTAAGCTACTGTTCTATCGCTACCATGTCCTTGGTCAGTCGTGAGGTTCTCCCCGCCGGGGGCACGGGCTTGTTTATAGCCGTATTTAATTACTACGCCCAGTGAATCTAGATTATTACATTAGTTATTGGCTGTCCTCTGGCAGATCACGAAGCTAATAGGCACATAGTTAATGGACGATGGCATGCTAGATTTTTGCTCAGATATTTTTGTCGTATTGAATATCTAAATAATTGCAGAAGCCATAAGATTGCCGGATCTATTTTGGAAATTTCTTGTGAGATCATTTGACCTCTAATGTGTCTTGGGCAAAAAAGACTACGGATTTCGAAAATATCCCATAAACCGCTGATTGCATACCCGTTATAATATCGTGATCACAATGATTAAAACTATTGTGGAGCCAGTAACTGTAATACCGCAATTTTAAGACTTTAATTTATGAAAGTCAAACTTTTTTATCAACCGACTTAAAAGGGTAAGGTTCTCAAGACGACGCGTATATATCTTTTTTAAAGTATAAACACGCTAAAACTTTTTTTTTATTTGATAGACGGAGCTGTCTTTACTAAAGTTGGTCCTATATACATTTGGAAAAATTATTCCAACGCTAAGATTGGATAATAGGAAAAATATAATTATTACTTTTTCACAAGTAAGATCCTGTTGAAACTTTGCATACCTCCATAGCGTGGTATGATAATAATTATACTACAACAAAATAGAAACCTGAAGTTAAACTGATGATGTAGAGGAATGACAGTCAAGAGATAACTCAACGGCAGTACCTACCTCGTGTTTGGGCTTATTTCATTCATCTTGATGAGAACTTTAGACCTGTGTTTTATAGATTATTAGCCACAAAATATTTAAATCTTTGAACAAAATAACCTTAAAATTAAACAAGGAATTGGCAAATACACTTAGTTCATGACGCAAATAAAAACAAAATTTTCAGTTTACTGTTTCTTTGGCGCGGTTTAAATTTGCTGTGAAAATATTTTGTCAGGTAAGGTGCCAAACAAGTGGAACTCCGGCCTGGTGGTAAGTGGTTACCGTTGCCTATGGACGCTTTGAACAATAATGCCAAGATCAATAAACAATACTTAGCACGTGCTTTGGCATTATTCCTGTCACTCTCACACAATTGTCAAAATACATATGTAAGGTAGAGATAGGAATACAGCTAAGCCTATTTTTTTATTTCATTTATCCGGGCCTAACGGTATCACTTGATGCCTTAGAGGACCAGACGGGAGACGCCTTCTGACTAAATATCGAACAAATTTGCTCGCCACTTTTGGCGGGGGGTGAGGTAACACAAGCCCAAAAGAACTTGTACTAAAGCGAAAATAACTCTCGTCATTACATTAACAGTATTAAAATACACAAAAAAACTAAACACAAACAATAAATTGTGTTACATACGATTAAAATCGTGTACTATCATTGTAACCATACTGGTAAAAGATACCTTTATACGATTGGGAATCATATGCCAGTGGCGAGAGGGGAACGCCCGCTAAAACTACTCCAGTACTTATTCCTTCAAGCTTGATGCCGAGCCAAAGTATTATTATTCTATGGTATTCAAAATTTTATGGTTACGTTGTTAGGTTAATTTGAAAAATGAAGTGATGCCTTGCCCTCCCAATGCCAGAAAGAATAATCAATACTGTTTAACCGTGGGTGCAAATACGAAATAAGCCAGGAAAAGCAACAGCAAAACCCTAATTAAAACATAATCATAAGTAAACAGATAAATCTTTGAAAAGCATGCATAGCGAAACCATATATTTTTGTGGAAATTATAATACAATCGTGAGCAGGATTCCAACCTGTGCCTCTCGGATAATACTCCAGGCGCTCTGACCGCTAAGACATCTCAACCTTTGTTCACTACCCCGAATTCGTCTTCAACATTTTTATTATAGGTAGTGAACAGAGGTCGAGATGATTATCTTACTTTTATTGGAATATGAAAATTCAGACACGTCGTGCCAGAGCTCTACAGACTAAAACCACCAATCACTTAACTTTTAACGGGGTCTCCGGAACCCACCTGTTATATTACCTGCATTAATAGCAATGGCTAAATTCACACCCAACACACCGAATATATTAGTTTTTAAAGACCACTTAATACTACATAGCATAGCATCACGCCTTTATTCCCCGAAGGGGTTGGTAGAGGTGTACACAGTTATACACCCACATTTCACCAATGCTGTTATTAAGTTCCAGGTGGTGAGCCTATTGCACCGACCTATCAACCGGGCACAATTCCAAACTCCATATTACTGCCCGACCCGGGAATCGAATTCGAGACCTCATGCTCAGCAGTCGCACCACCAGACCAACGAGGCACCATACTATAACAAAAGAAAAAAACAATACAATCCACATTCGGCGTACGAACGACCGGCGCTTAATCACAGGCGACAACTGCCGGCGGCACGCTCTAACTCAGGCAAATGCGCCTGCGCATAAATCTCGTACACTGATTAAAACCCAGTTAACAATGACGGCTATAAACGTCGCGGTGCTTCTGACGGCTAATTGTATGATAATTCATGCAAAATGAACGATTCAATGGATATTCTGTTTGGTCGCGAGCTGGTATTATTGCCTGGAGGATCAAAAGTTAAATGAGGAGTATGGACATCAATGCTGGAAGATAAATTAATTTTACCTTCTGTAACATTAATCGTTTATTGATTACAATCGTTTTTCTTTAAATGCACCGAACTAGTCATTTCCCCTGCATCATGGGGTGCACTTATTATTGTTGTCGCGGTTAATGCAGCTGCAAATCGGGACCTCGGTAAAAGTTACAGTAGGACCGTGTGGGTTTTAGTAAGTAGGAGTCCGCCACAGCGTCTTTTTCCACACACAATAAAGTAGGGACAGTTATTTGTAACATACACAATAGGCATGACGACTGGGTTTGAAATCTCCTTCTATAATTTAGGTACTCACCTTTCGTCTTCTACGTCTCTCAGACGTACTTACGTGAGTGAAGGGTAAAAGGCATTCTAAAGGAAATATATAACACTAGCTGTGCCCCGCGGTTTCACCCGCTGAATTTGAGGAAAAAACCTACTAAAATATATTCCACCAGCGCCTTCCTCCTCGTGACTGCGCCTAGCACATCATAAATGCGCCTGCCTCGTTAGTTTATTGGTACCAATCGAGACTGCTGAGCATGAGGTCTCGGGTTCGATTCCCGGGTCGGGCAAAGCGTTGTTGAGTTTTTCTGTTAGGAAATTCTCAGTAGCAGCGTAGTTGAGCAATGTGCCCGATAGATGGCAATAATCTCGCCACTTATTACATGGTACTTAATAACAGCATTGGTAAAAGGTTGTGTACACCTCTGCCTACCCCTGCGGGGAATAAAGGCGTGATGCTATGCTACGTCAAGCACTTTTTCTCATTACATTTTTAGCACTAACCTCAGCAATGCGGACGGTCTGTGCGGTACACGTATTGAATGTAAATCCGCCTCCCACGCCGCGACCTTGCCGCGCCGACGCATTCTTGTCGCTATTACCTTTGTTGCTATCTCAGCCATCTTTCTTTTAGATTGTTGAGATACTAACTTGGTGTCATTATTTTGTTGTCGGAGATATTAGTGTTTGTTATATTGTGTTTTGATGTGATTATTTGTTTTGTGGCTCAGAGTATAAAATCAATTTAATCAAGTTTAAATAGTAATTAGGTACTTATTTTTACTACATATGTCAGTGGTTAATAAAGTCGGTACTTTCTAATACTTCGCCCTACTTTCTTCGAAAACAAAACCTTCCCTGACAGTATTTGATTGACTGTCCGTTATCTATTTCATATGACTTCCTCCGCAGTGGGTCAAGGTTCTCCGTCGACCACATGTTTTCCCTTAGAGTAAGCTTTAAATGTAAAAATGGGTACCTTTAAACTACTTGAAAGCAGGATATTATTAATACAAGACGTCAAATCTCAAAAAAATATTTTTATAACCTTAATTTCAACAACTGAAAAAAAATAAGAAATTACTCTGAAACCAGGGTAAAAAACTCAAAATCATTTGCAGAATATTAAAGATATTATTTTTTACCATAAAATAAAAGTAAAACTAATGTGAAAAACCCTTTTTTGAGGGGCCCAAAGCTTCTTAGAGAATGGGCATTGTCCTTTAAATTTGACCATGTCAACCTAAAATTTCCATACAATTATCATTTGACGTATCTAATTTTAGTGACTACTAAAACTGTGCCTACTAAAAACGATCCGAGAATTTAATATGACGTTCCTAAATTCAAATTTCTCATATCTAAATTCATCCTATCTTGCTCTAAAGTAACTGTTCAGTAAAAGACAGGAATGTTCTATATTTAGTTTAGTGTGCTACATTAGAATTGACGCCATTTTAATGTTTTAAACAGTAGGTGGTCTCAATAACAACTTTCTAGTAAACCCACAGAAGCTTGTTTAAATTGTCAATTTGAGAAATGACAGTTCCTTCGACATTTTTTTGTTTACAGCCGCTTGGGGTGACAAGTTAACTGATAGGGTCTACTTTATATACATGACAACTCACACCAGGCTTGCAAGCCCTCGGGGATTATGTAAAACAGTGAAACTACAAGTAAGATTAAAGATTAGAACTAATATGATGGGATAAAGTTCGCAAAAATGAGGCTGCTACTGAGAATTTCCTGCCGTCGACAACGTACCGCTTACGTAAGAAGCTTAAACAGAAAAACCCAATAACACTTTCCTCCACCCGAGAATCGAACCCAGAACCTCGCGCTCGACCTTTTGACAAACTACAACATCATAATATCTACGGCGCCGTTATCTTTTTTTATATTTAGGTACTTTAAACAGGTTAAATAAATCAAAATGTAACGTGGCAATTTCATTGCTGGCAAATGTTTCTGTCATGTTCTACTGAGGTAAGGAGATACGCAGGTACTTCAGAATCGTAAACAATCAATACCGTTTCTGATTACGATATAATCGATTAATTCCAATAAACTAATTGGGGACTGAGTTGCCCGCGTCCGTAGGAGTGCACCCTTAAAATGGAATCCCTACACGTGGAACCTGGGTGGTGAAAACAGGCAACACAACTCTGATGGGGGGCGGCCGCGGCTGGTTACCACCCACCGAACGAATCCACTCTTCTTAAGAGTGAATAGATTTATTCTGGACATACGTGCTCCATCGACCACACCGTCGCTTACCATCAGGCGAGTTGGTGGCCAAACGTAGATCGATTTTTGGTAACAAAACAAAAAAAAATGCCTAGTATCTATGTACCTATAAAGTTGGCCAGTCTAGATCCTAAGGTCGAGGTGGAGTGGTGGGCAACCACTAAATAAAGGTCTAAGCTGTTATAACTCGAGGTAATGCGGCGATTCCGAGTTAAATTGAAATGTATTACAAGTGGGGTGGAATGCATTGTCGTTGTTGCAAGGAGCGATAGCAAAAAAATTTTTTTTAACGAAAAGTTTATATTGTGTCATTTTGTGAGAATATTCAGTAGAAAGAACGATTTTTTATTTAAAAAAACATTATGTTTTATAATACTATTTAGGTATAAATTTATTTCTGTCAACCATAATTGAGGAGGTTCTTTTGAAAGGCCAATTGTTCCTAAATCCTGTTTTATAAAAAAAAAACTGAATTATTAACAAAAAAAAGAATTCATTAGCACTTAATTTCAAAATGATGCGGCTGGGCACCAAAAGCTCATTGTATCATAAAAAAACTAAAGCAACTTACTTAAGTAAGTTAAAAAAGAATATGTTCCTACAACAATTCAAGGTAATAAAACTAGTGCAATAGTAATAAAGAACCTACAATAAGTGTACAAAAACCCACATCCACATAGAATACCTAATACTTATCTAAAAAACACGTAGGTACAAAACATTTAAAGATGTATTAAAGTTTTCCCTGAAATGTTTTCTTTCACAAACACGGGTGCTAACAAGCAAAACCGTAGCAAAATGTGTTATTTATCACCTCCACGATTTATACTTATATTGTTCTCAATAATGAAACGATATAAATTCAGTATTTAAACTTGACTCGCGACGCATCTAGCACCTTCCATATTTAGAACACATCACTTTATTCAACTGCATATGAAAACCTATAAAAATGATAAAAACTTCGTCAACTCTGAATAAATTTGTTAGATACTAGCAGATCTCCTGGCTGTAGTTAAAAAAAAATTATATTGTTTTGGTCAAAGAAGCTGGTTGTTTAAAGTCTATTCTGGAAATGACATTAAATCAACCTTGCAGGAAATGATGGCCAAAATTTGTATGTTGACTATTGGCAAAACTTCTTTATAATAGGTTCCCCAAAAATAATTATAAAACATGGGTTCAGCTTTCCAACGTTAAAATATAAAGAACTAGCTGTGCTCGCAGCTGCTCGCGTGGAACTTCACGCTGAAATAAAATATAGCCTTTGTCGCTGATAATGGAGCTTTCTACTGATAAAACAATTTTAAATTCGGTTTAATTGGTCCGGTGGTTACAACGACGTTTAATCATTACGATCAAAAATATACATATTGAATAGATTCAGGCGTTACTTTGCGGAAGTCCATTACAATGGATGCAAATAAATACAATATCTAGCTACTTCCACAAAATTGCATCCAAAAATATACAGTCAGTATTGTTTGTAAATTTGCACAAACTCCCTATTTCTAATTTCAAAACAGACAAACATGCCGGAGGCATATCTTAGTGTCTTTATTATAAGTGAAGATAAAATGTACGCATTATTTAACTTTTTGATTCAATTACGGACTATATACATATTTAGTGTCGTCTGATATTACCTCCTACATATAAATGGGTTTATCAACGCAAGTTCACGTACCAAGTCGATAGGTTGAAAAAACCGATTTGTTATGCATTCAAGCCTTCTATACAGTTAAATAAGCATATCTCTCGTTTATCTATTATGTTTTCTTAGGCTTTGAAGTGTATATACGTGTTATTTATTTATTTTCTTATCTTTTTTAATAATTTATGGCGTTAAGAACAGAATGTGCGATTGCTTTTGTTTTAACAAAAGTGTTTTTTTTTTTTGTTCATGTCGTTATTGTCGGTGTCATTGAAACTGTCGCCAATAAATCATGATGAACTTTTGATAAAAAACATTAAACATTTATTGTAATGCAAGGCAAAGGTCGGCTTTCACTCTGTCCATGTTTCTCGGTCTATTGCAAACTGAGGTCAATCATTCAGGTAGAAGCCCAGCTCATCCTGCCATCTATTTCGAGAACTATCGCGTTACCGTCTCCCTAGTGTTCGGAATCCATACCTGTGGCGGCTTTTCCCATAGCTCATCTGGCACATGAGCTCAAGTTTATTTTTATTTTGAGTCAATGGAACTGCCATTGACTCATAATAAAAATAAACTTCTACGGGGTCATAATATATAAATTTTTATTATTTCGTTTGCCGTTACTGACGCTACAAACTGCGTCGTGCGTTTAAATCACGCAAGTTGGACCTAACGCACGTCCGTCGCTTACGAGTGACTTATAGCACCCTTAAATGATCACTAAACTTAACTGGACCTACAAACGTAACATTGATACTAAAGGTCTCGCGAAATATTGACAATATTATATTATAATCGTTTATGAATATATTGATACTCTTAATAAAACATATAAATGAAATAACAGAAAGAATATATAAAAATGTAATTTGTTTGAATATGGGGTCTAAAAAGGCCACTGGCTGAATCATAATAGGATCCTAATATCATTAATTTAATAAATAGTAAAATGGCTCACAAAATAAGAATTACTAATGTGTCAAATAGCAGAATCTTAAAGAAGTCAGTCAATAAAGTTATTATATTAAATGGAAAAAGAATACGGTCGCGAACAGGATTCGAACCTGCGCCTCCCGGATAATTACTCCAGGCTCTCTGACCAGTAAGCCATCTCGACCTCTGAGGTCTAATATAATAACTTTAGAGTTCGCTAAGCATGCGTTAATGTTTTTCAAAGATTTATCTTGAAGTCAGACAATAATGATTAATTTTTAGGAGAAATGCTTAAAATGGCCGTTTTAGACTCCCTAGAATACGATTAGTGTTACTCTTTTTTGCTTTTAGAACGTTAAAGGTTAGCATTTAATCATCTCTAAATTTAATGAATTTACTTTTCACCGCTTCTACTAGTTATCTAGTTTAGCTGGGAAGCCAAAACGGCGCAAGTCAACTCCCCAGCAATATGATTCTATCTTTTTCATATGTGTTCATACCTTTACAATTTAATTCATACTACCTGACCCAGCAAACTTCATACCGCAATTTTTTTTATTCAGTTCTTGTCCTGACAATAACGAACACACAAAAAAAAGAATTATCCAATTTGGTGCAGTCCAAACCGTGGTCATATAATAAGAAGTTTCAAAATAATTTATATAGATATATTTTACTGTAGTATTGTAGCAATATATTGAGTATCTTCTTAAAAAAGTTATGAGAACTTTCAAAGAATTCTTTAATAGTTTTTTTATTTGAACTTCAAACAATTAAATTATTATATTTTTAGGTTAAATTAAATTTTCAGTAATAAATTATATGCCATTTTTGCTGACCCTAATATGCACTGTGCGTTAAATCACGCACGATGTACCTACCTACTTACCGCACACCTGTCACTCTCAATGACATTAGCCGCATCGTTACATCATTTGGAAATGCAAACGACAAGCGTTTGAACGTCTAGGTACACGTATCTACTTTAAGTTAGTGCACTTTTGGTGTTGTTGGCAAAAAACCCGCGCTTGAGCTCTTGAGATCCCCAAAAGCAAATTTCTTACAATAGTGGGAACATCGTACATAAAATATTGGGTTTATAATTAAAATAAGAAACTGTACCAAAATATGTTCAAATTCCATAAAGCCAAATTTACGCTTAAAGACGAGGATTTAATGTCTTTATTTATTGTTTGTTCAACGACATAATCGAGTCCTACCACAATCCTGACACCATATTTTCTTTCCCAGTTCACCCTGCTTGTTATCAAACAGCAATAAATCAGAAGCCACTCTTCTTAATAATACTAAGAACTAATCAACTATGGACAACAATCCACTTACGGGTACGGATACATTTCATAATAGTCTACATACTCAACAATTATTAACACCAACTGCTCCAACGACAATCCATCACCTTTTTGTAACCAAAGAGAATTTAATCATAGACAATACTCGTAAGGAAATTATTAAAATACCAACAGTGGTTTTATGACGTAAAAACTATAGAAATACTGGCATTAATTGCGTTGTGAATAATTATGTGACGCCCTCTATGCTAGCGACGTTTTTTGTTTTTTCACACTTATGGCAGGGAATCCGATAATTGCAGTCCTACTTGTGTATTCATAGATTAATTACAATGTACGTCGCTGGCTGGTTTGTCTTTGCCTGTACTATTGTGGACAGCCTCTTAGATCTGTGATCCTGATGATTAAGTATTATATAAAAGGAGTAGGGAATGAGCAAATTGAAATGGTAGTAGATTTAAAGTGCAGTTTTTATGGCGTATGATTGTAGATAACTTATTTATAAACCAGGAAACTTTCGATGGTGATCGTTAAAACTATGTTGATATTACAAAAGAATAACGAATGCGCCATTTTGACTTTGATAAATAAACTTTAAAAATAGGGATATATGAGATAACTTTTAACAAAAGAATACTACGAAGGCCACTGTTTCTATTTTCATTTTGAATTTTATTATGTGTATTACCTTAAAATGCAAAATAAGAGTCTTAATTAAAAACAAACATTAAAGTTCAGTCAGGCTCGGAACTTCACCTATGCAACAAATTTGAATTTTCCGGAGTCAAAACATTATTTTTATGATAAAAACAACGAAGAAAGAAGTGGCCAGTATAATTTCGAAAAACCAAATGATATATCGTATTCTTAAAGAAACGCTCACCACCTATTACATGGGACTCTCATCACTTACATGGGACTACATGGGACTTGACAGCATTGAGAAAATGTGGGTGTACAATTATGTACACCTCTGCCTACCCCTTCGGGGAATACAGGCGTAAAGCTAGTTATGTTTATTCTTAAAAAAAGACATACGCAAACCTGACCGAACTTTAATTTTCAATAATTAAAACAATTAATCAAATCACCATGTTACCACTAGATTTCATAAATTACCGCAAAATCATTATAGGACAATGATACTCCGAAGAAAACTTATTAAAAATAATATTCTTGGAATAAAGTGATATACATGTACATTGCAAAAGAAATTAAGTCACAATTCACTCATTGACATTAATTTTTAATGCCCACACCTATGCTGTCCAATGCTTTTAGCAGTGCATCACTATCGGACGCAACACGCTACTCAAAGCGTAGCGATACCGACGCTCTATATATCCCGCCAATTTAGATAATGGTGGAAATATAGACCGCGGGAATACCAATTAGTTGTGATTAGTAGAAATGTGTGTAATTGAGTGTATTCCTGTTATACCAGTAATTTTTACGTAAGGAGTGTTGTATGAATAGGTATATACAGGCTGGTAGAGAAAAAATTATTAATTCTTCATCAACTCTTGTAAATAAATTTTATCCGTGCCCCCTTTCTACCTCTTAGCTCAATCATCTTCAATTCAATCCATAATAATATACTCCCAACCGTATTTCGGTCACGGCGGCCTATCTCCATGGAGATTAGCCAAGTACGCAGGAGATTTTATAGTGCACAAGTGTATGCGCAAACACAGGTGCACTCCCTCTTCCTTCACTCACATAGTCCGATGGGACGGCAATCCGAAACGACCGGAGAGAGATCAGGCGCAGGACCGACGGCTTTACATGCTCTCCGAAGCACGGGGATGTCACACCACCAACTTCCTAATTCCGGACTGTTACTGAGAATTTCCTAACAAAAAAATCCAGTAATACTTTGACCTGAGAATCGAACCCAGGACCTCACGCTCAGCAGCCGTGCTTGCGACCACTAGACCAACGAGTCAGTCAAATCAATCCATAATAACTATCATTCAAACCACCCAACGCCAAAGGCTTTAAGCGTATCCTAAACACTACTTACGAAATTTACTTGTGAGAACTTCTCGTTATGGCTGTTGCATTCGCTCCGTAATATCAATTAATTTTGCATAAAGCGTCTAGAAATGTTTATGGCAAGTCGCCGGCGGCAGGCGCGAGAAATAGACGAGGCGTCGAAATTGTAAGGCCTAACAGGAACGCGACAACAGTAGGCGGTACCTAAACCCACTGAGAAAAGAGTTAAGTAAAGGTAGGAGGGACACTGGACACTTGTTTCCGAAATTCATAAAATTTATGTTCTGACACTAAATGCGCGTTGCAGTTTTACTCGTAGTATTCTACGTTTCGCAGGACGTAAAGTTTTGTTCAATAGTTTTTGCATGATTGAATAACAAACGTCATTTACAAACTCACAAACATCTAAACTTTCATAACATAGCATAGCATCACGCCTGTATCCTCTGAAGGAGTAGGTAGAGGTGTACACAGTTGTTTACCCACATTTCCCCAATGCTGTTCTAAAGTCCCAGTTGCCCGGACTGGCATTGTGCCAGGTAAATAGCAATCTATCTACCACCACGTTGTGGGAGTCGGGTCTGAGCAGTTGCATCAACTCCCCAACTATCGTTCTCCCAAAATCTATCTACTCTACTTAGAGTGAATAGATTTCTTCTGGATATATGTGCTCCATCCTCGGCCACACCGTCGCTTACCTTCAGACGAGAGAGAGAACGAGAGAGATAACGAAAAAAAACCCCTTCCACTAAGTGTACCTACTAACAAAGAAAACGAGGCAGGGCACAGTTAGTAAGTAATAAAACGTGGTTATTTTAATGTCATTTCCCGTACAACATGTACGGCATTAATTTCAATCATAAAATTAATGCCGTATTTGCTAATATCAGTAACTTTGGTTTATGGGGCACAATTAATGCTGCACTCATTTTATTAGTTTTAGATCAAATAGCGCTGTCACTGTTAATATTGTAAGTGAGTGGCCAGGAAATGGTTCAAGAGTTTGAATCTTTAAAATATATTTATAAAAAGCATATTTATCGTTTTTTTTTTTTCGTATAACGTAGGTACTTTCTTCCAATCCTTAGTACTAGACAAAAATGAAGGAGAGGTGGACTGAATACCACTTAGATGACAAATGTCATGTCTTTGGAGGAAATTGGCCTATCTAGTCGCATTTTTTTTTTAATAATTAGTAAATTTTTTGGTATTATTTTCTAAGAAAACTTTGAAAAATAATAGACATGAACAGGAATCCAACCCATGACCCTTGACGTACCGTGTCATGGCTGAAAAATGAAATGTATAAAAAATGTTTATTTAGCGATCTAAAGTTCAATTTGAAAAATAATTATTTTTCAATGTTTCATTCAGTATATCCTTAATTATTATTTTTTATTTCCACCGATAATATACAAATTTGAAAATGTTTATTATGTGAAATTTGTAAGAGTATACCAGATTGTTTCAGATTAAATCGAGAAAATCGTGCATTAATGTCTAACGCAAATCCCCAACAGTTTTACTACTTCATCCCTTGCGTCCGCTTGTTGCATAGCCGTACCTGAAGCCTAAGGCATCTGACGGAGCAAGTGCAGGTATATCAAAATAATTCTTGTATCGATACAGAAATACGACGTGTCATCCACTTTCATACGGCGATCTGATCTATTGGAAGTAGGCTTAAATGTATTAAAGGATTATCGGTATGAAAAGATATTGGAAGAGCGGAATTTGTGAGCCGTTGATTGCTATCGGGCTTAGGGTCAAACGCAACATCTTGTGCTCGACACAACACAAATATTTGAGTGCTATTTAAAATTGAGTGACATTTAAATATTTACCTACATATTACCTGATTTATGAGCGTCAATTTATATTTTTTGTGGAACAAGAATACGGTCGTGAGCAGGATTTAAACCTGCATCTCCCGGATAATTACTCCAGGCACTCTGACCGCTAAGCCATCTCGACTTCTGCTCACTACCGCGAATTCTGCTTCCACATTTTAATACGTCTTTTGGTGACGTCATTGCTTGCGGAATTTCTGTTTATAACTTTAAACTTCGCTATGCATACGTTAATGCTTTTCAAAGATTTATCGGTATGAGAGTCAATTTCTAAACGACAGTTATTTCTTAGGTGTCTTCGAACTTTTGGATACTTTTTTTAATGATTGACTGATTGCTCAGAAAAAGTTAGCGCTGTAGAGTGATTTAAGTTACTTCTATCCCTTGAAAATCATTTACTCGTGACAATCTCTATAATCTCTATCACGCTTGTATTTTCTAAAGAGTTCTGCAGAGGTGTAATATTCTACATTTCACCGATGTTGTTAATTAAGTCCCGTGTGGGTGAGCCTATTGTCATCAACCAGTCACAATACCAATCTCCGGGCTGCTACTGATAATTTTCGAATAGAAAAACCCTAAAACACTGCGTGACTCAATTGAATCGAGCCCAGGAACTCATACTCAGCAGTCGCCCTTGCGACCATAGACCAATGAGCTAAAGTGGCTAATAAAAGCTGATAACTTAAGAAAAGACAATTAATAATAACTTTAAAAAAGTACAATACTATACTACAGCTTTTTTAAAGCAACCACTAACAACAATAAGCTCTCGATCACGAACTGTCAACTTATGTGAAGTGACACGCGCCGAAAATGGCATTAGGTTTGTTGCAGACTGATGCGCGGGCGTAATTAAGATGGAATAACTAGGAATCGATTTTTAAATACAGTATATTGATTGGTCGGTAACGGTTCCTACTTACTAAACGCAAAATAGTTGACACTCAAAATTTCAAATAATAAAGTTAGTAATAGTTAGTAATATATAAAGTTTTTTTTAAATAACTATGTTAAAGTTATACTTTTTTGTAGAAAGAAAAATACGGTCGTAAGCCGAATTCGAACCGGATAAATACTCCAGGCGCTCTGACCACTAAGGTCGAGATGGCTTAGTGTTCAGAGCGCCTGGAATATTAATTTAGAGTTCGCTACGCATGCGTTAATTCGTTTGAAAGATTCATCTGTTGATATATATAAGTTGCTAGACAAAATCTATGAAGCCGCAGTCTTTACCCCAGATTATGTAAAAAAATATTATATGAACTTACCTACTCCCTTGCCGGTGAATACTCCTGTATTCGCCTAACCGTTTCATAAATAAAGTTAAAAGCTAGCCTGCAAATTGTTTTTTTTTTTGGTGTCATTACCCGTGGGTAAAGTAAATAATTGTGCATGTGCCTTGTTGTTTAACTAGATGTCAAAACAGTAAAAAGTTAGTTAGTAGTAACTTACAAAGTCGATAAAATGTGTTTCTTGTTTTGTTTTTGTTTATTATATCTATAATATCTACCACATTTATTGCTTTAAAAATTACTCTATGTACTATTTATTATCTTTATACAGTGTAATATTGTTCATTCTCTTATCATGTTACAAAAAAAAAGATATGACAAAATACCGGAACCCTGCAGTGTCCGACCACCATTATGTGTCAGAATACATCCGATCGCTCAACTGATTAAAATCTAGAGACCTACCATTGTTTGGGTATTATCTTCTGTATTGTTTATGATAAATCCTGCTGTAATGCGACCTCCGTTGTCGATTGAATGGATAATCCACGTCTGGATACGTTATAAAAATATATTTATAGGTATGTATATTATTTTTGTCTACGTACAACGCTTTGAGAAACAAAGTATGTGTACCATAAAAATATATGTAGTTACTTACTATTTTTCAAGGAAACATTGAAAAATAATAGACACGAATGGGGCTTGGACGCAACCCTTGACATTCCGTGTCATCACTCTCCAACTGAGCTACCGTGTCGGTGTTCATTACTATTAAATTTCAAGCTTCCTTGTATTCGTCTTAAGGAGACGGCTGGCAATATTTGTTTTGCAATCACTTACGGATTTACTAGTTAGTTCCTATTTCACACTACCTTTGAACTTGTTCGCTTAAAAAAGCTTCACGGGATTGTATAGAGGTGTCATAATGTTGTGATAAAAATCTAGGTTATTAATTTCCACTGTTTTTCACTGCCCTCCATTTGAGTGACAGGACAAGCGTGAAGATTTGTATTCGTCTTCAAAATTTCCTTTTTTACAAGACTACCCAAAAAAAGGAGTGTTATGCCTTTAGTTAGGGTTCATGTATGTATGTTTGTGAGTTTCTTCATTCCACTATACCTTCTGAATCTCTGAACCGATTTCGATGTATGGACTATTGTTAGAATCCTTATAAAAAAAATTTATTTAGAAAAAAAAAAGCAGGCTTGCTTTTTAATTTTTTAATCAATTTCATCCTGTTCTTATATTCTTTTTCCATTTCAGGTACCCAGAACGACTAAAGGCGAGTTTAAAATAAATGGGTAAGTTTTATAACACACAAACAAGACGTGTGAAATGTGACACAAACAGGAATCAAAACTAAAGCACAAAATACTACCAATTTGAAAGGAGGAAGTAGCATTCTTTAGGACTAAAGTTATCGTCGAATTTCTGCCCTTATCCCAATTAATTTAGAGTCGACGCAGCATTTTTTTTTTCTACATTTATGTATCAGCCATCACCTCGGTGACCACTTTTCTGTTCATATAATCACATTACAACCATCGCCATAAAACAAAGATAAATAAATTAATTTTAAACAAAAAATGAAAACCGCCTTCAAAAATCTACTACACTAAAAAGTTTAAAATAATATCAAAATTTGCTTATAATAAAATCATTTTAAAAGAACAATATATAATAATAATCTGTTAATTTTGGAGTCGGTGCCTGTACTGGGAGAGGGTTATTGTTCTCCTCGTGTTAGTCACTTATGTTCGTTGTGCTGTGGTTATGTTACCGGCCTTTGTATCTGGTTGTAAACCCCATATACATCAGGCACCGACTCCAAAATTAACAGATTATTATTATATATTGTTCTTTTAAAATGATTTTATTATAAGCAAATTTTGATATTATTTTAAACTTTTTAGTGTAGTAGATTTTTGAAGGCGGTTTTCATTTTTTGTTTAAAATTAATTTATTTTAGTCTTTTTAGTTTTAAGTGTGTTATATATATATTGTATAGGTCATATATAAGTTTGTATACTTCATAAATAAGTTAATTTAGAAATTTAATAATATGGGTAGGCTTTCGAAAGCCGCTAGGACTTAATTACTGCATCGGTGAAATGTTTGTGTACAACAGTGGACACTTCTGCCTACCCCATCGGGCAATACAGGCATGATGCTATGCATGTATTGAGTGGCATGAACTGTACATGAACAGGCGATTACAGCAATTGAGAGTGATTTGCTATAATTCATTGAAGAGTTCCATCGTCTAACTTCCAAGGTCTTCATCAGATCTTTACTAAATTGAAATGGGACCACCTCTGGGGACTACTCTTTCAAACAAAGATATCGACGGACATGCATAACAAAACATGGTAGCTACTGTAAAACGTTGAGGAGTTCCCTTGACTGTCCTTCGTCTTCATCATCAGACCCCTAATGACAGTCACAACCCATCTAGGTGTAAAGTTCTCATGAATACAAATTAATCAAGCCCAAACACCAGGTAATTGCTGTAAATATTTAAAGAGTTCCCTCGACTGACTTTCAGCTCCATCATCAGATCGACTCCACACCTTCATTAAATAGTAGTGCTTTAAAATACTTAATGAAAAAAATAACTAATGCACTTGTCGCCCCTACAATTTTCGAAGGTTTCCCTCGATTTCTCGGGGATCCATCATCAGATCCTGGTTTCCTTATCATGGTACCACCGTTGAGATTTCTTCTTTCCAACAAAAAAAGAATTATCAAAATCGGTTCATAAACGACGAAGTTATCCCCGAACACACATAAAAAAAAAAAAAAAAAAAAAAAAAAAAAAAAAAAAAAAAAATATATACGGTCGAATTGAGAAACCTCCTCCTTTTTTGAAGTCGGTTAAAAATTATAGAAATTGTAATAAAAAAAATTATCATGTGACAAGGACAGATTTGAGTATGTAATGTCATTTCCTATAACAGTAGGGATGGATGAACTGTATAGGATGTATTATATTAAAGATGGCTAGAAAAGGAGTGACTGACGGTATGACGGCTGATAGAGATGTATAGAAGAAGAATACATGTTGCGCCGACGCCAAATAAATTGTGAAAAGGGCAGAGAAATTATGCTGATGATGAATAATAAAATAAAATCTTGACAAAGATCGATATTTAATAGATAATTGTTGAAAGCTGTTGCTCAAGCTCCCAAGCAAAATCCTTATAACACAGAAACAATATTCATCCCACTCAAACCACACCAAATAACGTGTAACACGGGCATTATAAAACAAATATGTAGTACAAAGAGAAAACAAGCCCAGGCCAGGCTTCGTCAAAGATCAGATACGCCGTTTTAGCAACAGATGTGCCAACGCGGCGCTTTTGATTTAGAACAGTTCCAGAGCTGTGAATAATGGCTCTAAGCTTAACACCACTACCACTAGTACTTTAGGAATTGACAACCATGTACGGGTGTGGTTAGGTTAGGCCGGCTACATGCCTCACGCTAACTGCTATTTAACATCGGAGTATGGGCAATTTTTTTGTCGCGAATTTTCTCTTTGATAACAAGTGTGTTCTTTGGTTACTTCCGAAATTGGATTTTAGTCTTTATATGTAAGGTGTAAAGTTTATTTTGATTGATGTACTGTTACGGTAATAGATTTTATGTTGCGTGTTATGTAATGATGAATGGTATCAAAACAAACGTGGTGTCGACTATAATGGTCCATTAAAATGGTTTACGACGTTACAATATTTTTCTTTTTACATGACCCTAACCTTTTAAAGAAACTACTATTAAAGAATTCTTTTTAAATCATTTTACTTAACTCATATTAAATTTTCTTTATAGTAGCCTGATGATGTATTGTGTTGGGCAGAGACACTTGTTAAATTCCGAATTAAACGATGTTTTGCCACTCGAATCGAATGAATTCCCACGACTGAGACCACGATGACGTTTTTTATTTGTAATGAAACATATCACTCCTACGTACAGTGTACGTCATCATAAATAATTTGTGTTAATTTAGACGCAATTCCCGAATTATAATACATTGTCCATATAGCTAATTAATGCCATGACTAAATGAAAAAAATATGAACATATCTGCTACTATTTATTTTGTTCTGTGACATAACTTACCGATATCAAGTGAGATATCGCGAATCGATATCGACTGAATTAGAAACTTTAATAAATATATCATTTTAGATCTTACCCTCTGTCTAACCTAACTCACTGTACATATTTAGGCACCTACACAGGTATGCAAATTACAATCGCAGCTAGAATCTAAGTCGCTATCGCAAGTGTGCGTCCGGCCCTCAAATCCGCAATGAGAGACAAATGCCCGAGATAGCATTTTGCTATCGCCGCGAGCGATTTAAGGCACAATGAGGTCCCAGAAATTTACCTGTACCTAACACCGTGGACAGACGTGCAGACATAACTGAGGAATTTGTTAGGAAAATGTCGTATTTTCAGAACAAAGTATTAGTTGAGAGATGTAGGTGCGATTGAGATTTGTTTCGACAACCCGTTCCTTTATCATATAGATTAGATTAGATCTGAAAATTTACAAGAAGAACAGGTATTGGATAGAGGAAATTAGAACGAACAACCACAAATAATTATTTTCTTTCCCTTTTAGTCAAAAGTTATTTAATTACTCATATAATAACTAAATAATATAAAGCTTTTAATATCCAAATTCTCAAAATCCACTTTAATACTAAGACATGAAGAAACGTTGGTGTCGATTTTAGAATAGGCAGACTAAACAAAACTATAACATTGCTATCTCTAAGTAATAAATACGATAAGAGCGAAATGGAACATAATTAACTGTCATCAAATTCAAATTTAAGCATGCTAAACTAAAATTTCCACACAATTTTAGTCCGATGTCTTTAATTTTTGTGATCACCTAAAAGTGTGCCGGCTTAAATTATATTTTGACATGACTCAATTTGATTTTCACGTCTCTTAATTGGTCTAATCTCGCTTTTATACTAACTATTAGTAAAAGACAGCAATGCAATCTTAGGCTACGCATACGATAAACTCAACACCAATAATTTCGAAAATTAATATCACATTTCTAACTTCTCATTAACATCAGCAGCCAACTGATTAAAACGCGTCAAATGTGTTAGACTTATTATAAATCTTGTTCTACGCCATTTCCCAGGTAATAGTCCCAATCAATAAGTTGCCAATCAGAAGACAACCGCGGGTGGTAAATTAGTACCGACATGACAGCAAAAACGTTAGTGATTGTGGAATTTTTTGATGTTGCTGCCGATGCCCCGTTGTGCGATACTACGACATATTCACACCCGCTCTTGTTCCGGATAAGTAGTAGAGCAAGGTTTATGAGTGATTGCCACCTAGTGTGATTTTTTATTTTCTGTTGTAGGGTATTTCCTTTGAGCTCCCTTAGTTATGGTTGAGCTAAACGCTGACTGATGCATACGTGCCGCCAGATAGAACAAAGTTGCTAAGGCTTTTCTTCAAAAGGCCGTTCCAGACGATCCCTGCATGGTTACACTCACATAGATAATTATGTACTATTATGAACATTAAAAGAGACATTGACCTCTGAGTTTGTTTTGGCGTTTCTTCTATCTACAGGGTATAATCTGAAAATGGTTTAACAAAAATGTTACGTATATACTCGTACATAGATTCACACCGTTTCCCCATGGGGGTAATCAGAAACAACAGAACCGATCCTTACGTACTCCTTTTGCGTTGATGTTCATACTTTATTTTGTACGAATAACATAACACCCCAGTTTTTTTCCGACACTATTAATTTATCTTATATTGTGGGTGCGCTTACATTTTTCAGCTACAAATATTGTTTACGTAGATAATATTTGTAGCCGTAAAATGTACACACGTAACCAGAATATTCTGTAGACCACACAAATATTTTTTATGTAGGGAAGTCTAACCCAGGACCCGCGAAACAACAGCCAATCACTAAACAGCATCTGACATAACCAGGAAATCGTAAAACATCTCAAGCCTGTCATAAATCACTATGAATCCATTCTCCATTGCGTATCAACACTATCAACATATCAGTCATGAATAAAGCCATACAACTCAACACCATGAACACAGGCCACAAATAATTCTAAATAGCATAATTTACAACCCTCTGAATCTACATCACAAAATCATAGTACGACACAAACACTAACTTATAGTCGGTTACAGTCGACTACACCATTCAAATGTAAACTAAGTTTGACTACGCAAACAGTGGTTTAATTTACTGCAATAAGTCAGCCCCCTAAAGGCTTGTTCAGACGTGCCTCAACCACACTACAGTGACAAAAATGTGGCCAGACACAAACATAATATAGCATCGTGCATTTAGCCCCGAAGGGTTGGGGAATGTACTGCTGCAGGCCTTATCAATTGGTAAGTCTGTTGTTATCCGGGCACAATTCCAAACTAGGGCTGAGAATGTTGTAACAGAAAATCCCAATAAGACTTTGCTAAACTCAGGAATTTAAACCCGGATCAGAAGCTCAGTAACAGCGCCCACTAGAACAATGAGGCCGGAACCAAAATTATATGAAAACGAAACGTTTTTTTGTTTCATATATACGACAGTTTGCATGCGAACGCATCATTTACACCTACGGGCTATGAACTTGCACCTAATATGCTACATGTCAAAACGTTACTATTATCAACTACAGTAACACTTTTTTTACTAGCCACTTACTAGTGACATTTTTCGCTCGGATGTGGCTGTGATATGTTTCAACAAGCGTACAGCGACAGCCTCTAGTAGAAGGACACGGCTGAAAAGTGGCATAGCGTGTAATAAACACCGGGTGGATAGTTTTTGGACTTTCTAACCCTACTGCAGCACTATGCCTGCCTATAAAATACGCCTTAAAAAAAACTCCCTCTTTCTCTCGTCCTGCGGTTGATAAACAACCTAGTGTCAGAGTTTAAACCGCCCATATGCCCTTGACATGGCTTTCCACACTATCGAGAATATCTCTCCGGTGTGCTCGTTTTGATGTTCCCCTTCACCGCTTTAAGCAAGTGATATTTAATTTCTAATACGCAAATGACTCGAAAAGTAAGTAGTGCGTGCCTTGGATTCGTACTTGCAACTTTTGACTTGGCACTCCAACGGTCTACCACTAAGGTCTCACTGCGGTTGTGCGGTTAATGCGGTGAGAGTGAGGATGTACGGCAGCGGATCACGGTGAAAGTCTGAAGTTAGAGAGTTTGTGAATTGACACTAAATCGGTCGGTTGGTGTTTTATCCATCCGATGGTGGCTACGGTAGTAAGAAATGACACTGGCCACACGTGTCCGGCGAGTCACTACAAAATGTATGAAAAATTTAATTCGCAGTGCTAACCACTTTGTGGCTGTCACTAGTGGTCCGTGTGCACTCACCCTTACTATGGACGGTTCAATTGAAGCCATTCTCGCCGGTTTTGGTGTGAAAAGCACAGATTGTATTCATGCTACGGTTGTTTTCTTGTAATTTCTAATGATTTTATTAGTTGAGAAATAGTTGTTAAGAAATAACTTAGGTTTTCGCGATCAGTTAATAATAAAACTACTTTTAACCTACCAACTTTTGACTGCGCCATCTTGTGACCGCTAACGCTGTAAAGTTTTCAAAATGTCAAGCAAAACAAAGACCAGTATTCCATGCGATTAATCTCCATACAAATTGTTTAATTATAAAATGCTTGTTATGTAGGTAATTAAAAGGACAATATAGGTATATCTGAATCAGAAGTAGAGTTCTGTAATGTCAGAGATATTTAAAGTCAGGCAGTATGCCTACGGTGCATACCTACTGCCTGACTTCAAATATCGACGGTGAACCACCGCCACCGTACTACCCATAGACCGTGTTCCCCAAAGGGTCACGCAGCAGTTTACACAGTTGTACACCCACATTTCCATACTGTAATTAAGGCACATGTTAATAGGTAGTGAGCGTATTGCCTTCTACTGGGCACAATTCCATACTCCGGACTGCTATTAAGAATTTCCTCACCATGACCGATAACACTGCCCGCTTCGTGAATTGAACCCAGGACCTCACACTCAATAGCCCTGCTTGGGACCACTAAACCAATGAAGCAGTCATAATCCACACAACTAAAAATAAAAAGCGTAACAGTAGCTATAACGCTTTTAATAAATTGTTGAAATTTATCGTAAAATCCTCACAAAATACCATAAACTATCCACAACTAGGATATAAATATCTCCTATACTTCCTGTTTGAATTAAAGTCATAACATTGTCTATGACATGTGCTTGTAATAATTCAAAATGGCTACCTTTCTTATTCATTATTTCTTATGAAACAGGATAAACGGCCAATTATTTATTATTCAATTGTTTTTCAAAGCAGGTTTTTCTTGTCGGCAACGATCTTTAGAATCTAAATTTTTAAATAGTGATGGCCAAGGAATACCTTTTATACGTACCTTTTATTTTTAAGTAGTGTAGTTTGGTCTATGAGTTCTTAGCCTAATATAAAAGGATTGATATAAATAATAAAACGAGAAATTAAGCTTTTGTGTAATAACTTTTGTGAGACATTCATATCAATTATTGTTCACCGGTTACTACTCACGTGCATTTTCGGTCGGTCGGTTGTTTGACTCGCGACATCGCCGCAAGCTCTTGACTAAGGGCTCCGTTTAAGTTCGTCAGTCGGGCAATCCCGTAAAATTCACGTTAGTGGTAACCGGTGAACAATAATTGATAATTCATTAAGTTACTTTTCAATTCCGTTCTGTTATTGTCACAAAACATCCAAATTCTCACATTATCTTCTAATATATAAAAATCTCGTGTCACAGTATTTATTATCAAACTCCTTCGAAACGGCTTTACCGATTTTCCCCCGTTGGTCCTAAGAATGAATGTGAATCGTGAATGCTGAGCATGGTCCCCGGGGACCAAAAGTAAAAGCCAAAAAAACAGATTTTTCTAATACAGATAAACATTCGAATAGCATTTAACGCATACATAGCGAAATTTAAAGTTATAAACTTTTGTAGAAAAAGGATAAGGTCGCGATCAGGATTCGAACCTGCGCCTTCCGGATGAATACTCTAGGCGTTTTGATCGCTAAGCCATCTCGACCTCTACTCATTACCCCGAGTTCTTCTTCCACATTTTAATACGTCTTTTGGTGACGTTATTGCTATCTATTCAGTCCCTATGCAGGTGACTGAACCGACACGACTAACTTTGCAGTTAATACAATGTCGTATAGATGCAATTACCTTAACAAATACAGATAAGTCTTGGAAAAGCATTAACGCATGCATAGGGAACTCTAAAGTTAGACACTTTTGTGAAAATAATCAATTTTCTAAATAAAAAATTATAAAAAATGGCCGGTGTAAGTGGAAATGGCGGAATTTATTATTTATATTTTATATATTAGTATCTAATACTCCAAAAAGGTAATGTGCGTAGTACTCGAAACCGGCGCGCGTTTATGACCAGGCGTCCGAGCACGACGCTTTTCGACAAACTTGTCGACTCGATAAAAGATTTTATGTATTAAACTTTATTGTTTTCACAACACTTTATGTCAAATTTGACGTTTAAGAGTGACAAACATGTCGACAAAAAGAACCATGCACGCGTCGATGATGTATGAACGTGGACGAAGCAAAAGGCATTTATGTAAGGATCATAGCAGGTGGCGTTCTGTAGTGTCTGCCTACCCCCATGGGAGAAAGGCGTGTGTTTATGTATGTATGTAAAAATGTTACACATACACACTTTTTGTCATACGTCATCTTCCAATCATACAACAAAAATGTTCACAGTTCTCAAACATGTGATAAACAATTAAAATACCCTTCGTCATACTATGTATAAATTCCAAAAAAAAACTGATATGGCATCAAGAAGATTAGCAAGAACAAGTACTATCAATTGAATTTACTGGTTAACTAACATCTTGAACTATAAACTAGATAAATGATCGAAGGTGATAAAGATATCGTTTTCCAAGAAGAATTTAGATCACAAAAAATCGTCAAGCTTGGCCAAGCAAGTGTGGTCGTTTATTGAGAGTTCCGTAGCAAAGATATTAAATGTACTCCATCTTAATTAGCAGTAATTACACATATTTTCTTCAACAATCATGACTATGCATTTTTTTTGTCTTATTTATGCGTATTAACATAAATTAACCAAACATAACAGGTACTTATAGGTATTTTGTATAATTTTTTTTTTAAATATCAGTAAAAATTAGTAATTTTCCTAAATTTCCCAATTTACTAGAAAAACAAGGTCATAGATATATAGGAAATTATTTTCCTATCACAAATTACCAATTTATACCTCATCTCTATTTTTTACCTTACTAGGGCCGAATGGCAAAACATATTTTTTTCTTCGAACTTCCCGCTGCGACCTAGAGGTTTCCAATTAACTCATTGAGGTTCACTGGTTCTCTGGTGGCCGGTAGTAAAAGCGTACTTAATTGGTTCTCATTATCGGCGCTTGAGAGATTAAAGTTAACATTATTTTTAAATACTACACACACGATTGAAAACTGTAATTATAATGATACATTTCCCCGATTTCAATTAGAATACAAAAACTTGTGACCGACACACCGTCCACCGTACGAGTAATAAGCCAATAGCTTCTTCCTCAGAATGCGGGACCCTAAAATGCAATAAATGTGAGTTGTAGCCACAAACCGTACTAGGCAATCATAGTCGTTGACATAATATATGTGGCTCAAGATCATTTGAAACCATAAGTGGCGTAGAGGACAAGAAATATAGCATCGGCTTATCTAAATAGTGTATATTTAGATAAGCCGATATTACTAGATAATATATTTGTAATCCTTAGCATTTTTGCTAAGTACATATTACATAGAAAAAACCTATGAAGGATTTACACTGAATTATAGAAAAAGATGTCTAGGTAGTAGGAAAAGATGGAGGTCTGGTTTTCGTTGTAATTTTGTCGTAAATTGACATGCAAATAGCTATTTATTCTGCGAAACTTTTTCTAACGATTCTCGCTACACATTCTTGGGTTTAGTTTTAAAAACTTGCATTTAAAAGCTTTTCTGGGATTCACTGGAATTCCACAGACTAAATGGTAATTTACTCCTGCCTCTGGCCTCGTTGGTATAGTGGTCCTAAGCGCGACTGCTGAGCAGGAGGTCTCGGGTTCGATTCCCGGGTCGGGCAAAGTGTTATTGAGTTTTTCTGTCAGGAAATTCTCAGTAGCAGCCCGAAGTTTGGAATTGTGCCCGGTTGATAGCAATAGGCTCACCACCTATTACATGGGACTTAATAACAGCATTGGCCAATGTGGGTGTACAATTGTGTACACCTCTGCCTACCCCTTCGTGGAATACAGGCGTGATGCTCCTATTACTATAAACCGGGCACAATTCCAAACTCTGGGCTACTTCTGAGAATATCCCCATAATACTTTGTTCGACCTGGGAATCGGGACCCAGGGTCTCACGCTCAACAGCCGCGCTTGCAACTACTAGACCAGGTAGTTGATAAAATTGAATAACTGTTGCCTGAACTAATAATAATAATACTCCTCCCGACCGTATTTCGGTCACGGCGTCCTATCTCCACGGAAATAAGCCAAGTACGCAGGAGATATTATAGTGCACAAGTGTATGCACAAACACAGGTGCACTCTCTCTTACTCCACTCTCATATTCCGACGGGACGGCAATCCGACACGACCGGAGAGAGATCAGGCACCGGACCGACGGCTTTATGTGCTCTCCGAAGCACGGGGGTGTCACACCACCAACTTCTTGACTCCGGGCTGCTACTGAGAATTTCTTAACAGAAACACTCAATAACACTTTGCCCGACATGGAAATCGAACCCAGGACCTCACGCTCGGCAGCCCCGCTTGCGATTACTAGACCAACGAGGCAGCCTTAACTAATACGTATATACCTGTTAAATATTATCTACACATGAATTATTGGTAGCCATAAACTAAGATAATCATTGAACAAGATGATCTGTACTTTTAAATATTGCTCATCTACTCGTAGTTGCGCGGACGCATTTCAGTTGGTAGGGTTGCCGAAAATATTTTTATTAAAATGCGGGAGTTTTTTTTTCTATAACTTACAAACTGTAGTTTTATCATACTTTACTTTAATCTTCTTATCCCAATACAAAAACGACACTAAAATCATTTCTTAAATGGTTTTATTGACTGTTGGATAATATTTTATATAACTACACGACCACGCGGGTAATACCGCGGACGAAGTAAACATCGAATAAAAATAACCAATTTTGTATAACCTTCGTGAATCGTCATATTCATATAAATTTTATTGTTCACCAGTAGGATCCGGTAACAACCGAAAAATGCACGTGAGTAAGAACTTACGTGCATTTTTATGGATTGCCAATTTGACACGCGACATCGCCGCTGGCTCAGCTCCGTACTAAGGGTTCCGTTCAAGTTTAAAACTAGTCGGGCAATCCCGAACAATGGACATGATTAGTAACCGGTGAACAATAATTAATAACCAGCCCATGACGGTCCCATTACAGGGCCTCTTCTCACGCATTGATCACCACTATGAATAAAAACAAAGGCAAATTTCAAAATCAATACGTACCTACTTGAGTCACGATTGTACCTAGTTAGGTACATAAATAAATAGCACCATTCATTACTATAGGCATCCCTAGTAACCCCATATCTGTCTGATCTAACACGTACCCGTGCATAGTATATGCAAATATAGCGATTGTAGAAGCGATACGCCCATTTGGACGCTGTCGGGAGATAAACATCGATTTTATGCGCAGATTACAATTTTACCCACTAATTATTACTCTATTAATGTTGGTTTTGTTTGAAACAGGAATTGATGTTTAACTGTGTGATTATAATTAAGGTTTTCAGTTTAATTAACACAAGCTCTGCTTAGCTTGAGACTAGACGGCGTTGTGTGATAGTTGTGGAATATTTATTATTATTATTATTATTATAATTCCATGCAATCATTAAATAAGGCTTATCTAATTACCTTTTATATTAGTGACTGCATCCAAGATTACGTTGTTTTTACATCCCGCCCAAAATTGTATTTAGAGAAATTGTAAAAGATATACAATATCGTATAGATATACAACCTTCCCACTGTTTGAGGAAAAGGTTGACCATCGCCCACAATCAGGCTATAAAATCAATTGCATAAATGTCCAAAACGCAGTATGCACGTGTAACCGTAATAAGGAGCAAGACATCCAATTTTGACATAGAGGTTTCCAATTAACTCATTGAGGTTCACTGGTTCTCTGGTGGCCGGTAGTAAAAGCGTACTTAATTGGTTCTCATTATCGGCGCTTGAGAGATTAAAGTTAACATTATTTTTAAATACTACACACACGATTGAAAACTGTAATTATAATGATTCATTTCCCCGATTTCAATTAGAATACAAAAACTTGTGACCGACACACCGTCCACCGTACGAGTAATAAGCCAATAGCTTCTTCCTCAGAATGCGGGACCCTAAAATGCAATAAATGTGAGTTGTAGCCACAAACCGTACTAGGCAATCATAGTCGTTGACATAATATATGTGGCTCAAGATCATTTGAAACCATAAGTGGCGTAGAGGACAAGAAATATAGCATAGTGATACACTATTTAGATAAGCCGATATTACTAGATAATATATTTGTAATCCTTAGCATTTTTGCTAAGTACATATTACATAGAAAAAACCTATGAAGGATTTACACTGAATTATAGAAAAAGATGTCTAGGTAGTAGGAAAAGATGGAGGTCTGGTTTTCGTTGTAATTTTGTCGTAAATTGACATGCAAATAGCTATTTATTCTGCGAAACTTTTTCTAACGATTCTCGCTACACATTCTTGGGTTTAGTTTTAAAAACTTGCATTTAAAAGCTTTTCTAGGATTCACTGGAATTCCACAGACTAAATGGTAATTTACTCCTGCCTCTGGCCTCGTTGGTATAGTGGTCCTAAGCGCGACTGCTGAGCAGGAGGTCTCGGGTTCGATTCCCGGGTCGGGCAAAGTGTTATTGAGTTTTTCTGTCAGGAAATTCTCAGTAGCAGCCCGAAGTTTGGAATTGTGCCCGGTTGATAGCAATAGGCTCACCACCTATTACATGGGACTTAATAACAGCATTGGCCAATGTGGGTGTACAATTGTGTACACCTCTGCCTACCCCTTCGTGGAATACAAGCGTGATGCTCCTATTACTATAAACCGGGCACAATTCCAAACTCTGGGCTACTTCTGAGAATATCCCCATAATACTTTGTTCGACCTGGGAATCGGGACCCAGGGTCTCACGCTCAACAGCCGCGCTTGCAACTACTAGACCAGGTAGTTGATAAAATTGAATAACTGTTGCCTGAACTAATAATAATAATACTCCTCCCGACCGTATTTCGGTCACGGCGTCCTATCTCCACGGAAATAAGCCAAGTACGCAGGAGATATTATAGTGCACAAGTGTATGCACAAACACAGGTGCACTCTCTCTTACTCCACTCTCATATTCCGACGGGACGGCAATCCGACACGACCGGAGAGAGATCAGGCACCGGACCGACGGCTTTATGTGCTCTCCGAAGCACGGGGGTGTCACACCACCAACTTCTTGACTCCGGGCTGCTACTGAGAATTTCTTAACAGAAACACTCAATAACACTTTGCCCGACATGGAAATCGAACCCAGGACCTCACGCTCGGCAGCCCCGCTTGCGATTACTAGACCAACGAGGCAGCCTTAACTAATACGTATATACCTGTTAAATATTATCTACACATGAATTATTGGTAGCCATAAACTAAGATAATCATTGAACAAGATGATCTGTACTTTTAAATATTGCTCATCTACTCGTAGTTGCGCGGACGCATTTCAGTTGGTAGGGTTGCCGAAAATATTTTTATTAAAATGCGGGAGGTTTTTTTTCTATAACTTACAAACTGTAGTTTTATCATACTTTACTTTAATCTTCTTATCCCAATACAAAAACGACACTAAAATCATTTCTTAAATGGTTTTATTGACTGTTGGATAATATTTTATATAACTACACGACCACGCGGGTAATACCGCGGACGAAGTAAACATCGAATAAAAATAACCAATTTTGTATAACCTTCGTGAATCGTCATATTCATATAAATTTTATTGTTCACCAGTAGGATCCGGTAACAACCGAAAAATGCACGTGAGTAAGAACTTACGTGCATTTTTATGGATTGCCAATTTGACACGCGACATCGCCGCTGGCTCAGCTCCGTACTAAGGGTTCCGTTCAAGTTTATAACTAGTCGGGCAATCCCGAACAATGCACGTGAGTAGTAACCGGTGAACAATAATTAATAACCAGCCCATGACGGTCCCATTACAGGGCCTCTTCTCACGCATTGATCACCACTATGAATAAAAACAAAGGCAAATTTCAAAATCAATACGTACCTACTTGAGTCACGATTGTACCTAGTTAGGTACATAAATAGCACCATTCATTACTATAGGCATCCCTAGTAACCCCATATCTGTCTGATCTAACACGTACCCGTGCATAGTATGCAAATATAGTGATTGTAGAAGCGATACGCCCATTTGGACGCTGTCGGGAGATAAACATCGATTTTATGCGCAGATTACAATTTTACCCACTAATTATTACTCTATCAATGTTGGTTTTGTTTGAAACAGGAATTGATGTTTAACTGTGTGATTATAATTAAGGTTTTCAGTTTAATTCCATGCAATCATTAAATAAGGCTTATCTAATTACCTTTTATATTAGTGACTGCATCCAAGATTACGTTGTTTTTACATCCCGCCCAAAATTGTATTTAGAGAAATTGTAAAAGATATACAGTTTAAAAGAGTAACCATGGAGTTTCTTGCCGGTTTTTCTCCATAGGAAGCGAGTTTTTGGAACCGTGCACGTAAATTCTGACTTTTCATAAGTGCCTTTGTATGGTTTAATTTGTAGTTTAGATTTAATTGGATGGAACAACATTTTAGCTATTCTCAAACATTTCGTATTTGGAGGGCGCGGCAATGCTCTATAGTATGTGATGTCACTATTTAACAAATCAAATCAAATTATTTATTTTTGCAGAAAACACTGTTATAATGGTGTTATAAAGCTTACATGTTTCAAGTAATTCTACCGTAAGGCATGCAAAATTTATTGAATCATGGTTTATTAAAATCAGGATTAATATTGAAGTATAATTATAAAATTAGGTCAAAATATTAAATTAATGCAATGTCCAGTTATAACACGCTATATAAACAAACATTGTAAGAATTAAAAAGTGGTAAATAAATAAAAAGTACTTTCTCATTTATGGCGCAATTTGGACACAGCCCTTAGGTATTCGTAATTACGTTTCCCTACCTAGTGACTCACCTGTGATGGGTACACGATTATTTTGTCTGATTCGTGAATAGAGAATGTGTTAAGGTAAATCCCGCAACCTCCCCACGGTTTGGGGAAAAGGTTGACCATCGCCCACAATCAGGCTATAAAATCAATTGCATAAATGTCCAAAACGCAGTATGCACGTGTAACCGTAACGAGGAGCAAGACGTCCATTTTTTTTTTTGATATTACGTACTGCCACCATTTTTTTTTTTGTTATTTTCTCATATGGATAAAAAATACGGTCGTGAGCAGGATTCGAACCTGCGCCTCCCGGATAAATACTCCAGGCGCTCTGACCACTAAGCCATCTCGACCTCTGCTCACCACCTCGATTTTTTCGTCCATTTCTTTTTCCATTTGATATAATAACTTTAGAGTTTGCCAAGCATGCGCTTAACGCTTTTCAAAGATTTATCTTTAATTGTTAAGGTAATTGGATCTTTATATTGTATTTTTTTTTCACATAGGCATGTTAGATTGCATGCACATAAAAAACGTCAAAGCTAGGTGTACGGTTCCAAAAAGTTGAGCATATAGACACGAGCCGGCAAGAAACTCTATAGATATTCTTTTTAAATTAAAGTGTTATTTGCAATAAAATTGTCATTGATGTAATATGAGAATAAATAAATTTACGTAATGTAAGAGAAAAACGAAATATAATAATTGAAATAGTAATCATTTATAAATCCAGACCAGCCCCGACAACCTGGGGCCTAATTCTGCTAATTTACCAATGCTTCAGTTGAGTGTCGATAGTGTGTCGATGGAATGATTTTAGTTAGACCGGTGGTCTTATTAAGCTAGCAGACTACCAATTAACTAAAATCATTCCATCGACACACTATCGACACTCAACTGAAGCATTGGTAAATTAGCAGAATTAGGCTCCAGCATTCATGCTAAACTTAACCATTTTAAAGGGAACTCATCGACTCGATACGCAACGCCACCATTATATATGTCTGCCTAGCCTTTTCCCAACTACATTGGGGTCGACTTTCAGTCAAACCGGATGCAGCTTAATACCAGTATTTTACATGGAGCGACTGCCTATCTGTCAACACAACCCAGTTATTGAGTAACACGATATCTCGTGGTATGACTGGTTGTCAGTCTATCAGGCCTCTGACTATCCGTAACGGCTGTCATAGATCTTAATTCAACAACCGGGACCGACGGCTTAACGTGCTCTCCGAGGCTCAGAGGGGTCTCAGTATAAAATGATGGTCATCCATCCACAGACCGACCACTACAAGAGCACTTTAAGCTCGATTGATCCATCTGGACGGCAGTTACTTAGCCACAAGCCCCTTATTAGCAAAACAATGATTATTTAGTTAGCATGACAAACTCATAATGTCTGGCAATAATTGGCAGTTAAATGTAGGTATGTATCCACATAATATTACAGAAGAGTAGTAAACATAAAACATAACATAACATAGCATCACGCTTGTATTCCCCGAAGGGGTAAGCAGAGGTGTACACAGTCGTACACCCACATTTCACCAATGCTGTTATTAAGTCCCATGTAATAGGTGGTGGGACTATTGCCATCAACCGGGCACAATTCCAAACTCCGGGCTGCCACTGATACGGACTGCCACTGATAATTTCTTTACAGAATAACTCAATAATACTTTGCCCGACCCGGGAATCAAACCCGAGACCTCCTGCTCAGCAGTCGCGTTTGGGACCACTAGACCAGCGAGGCAGTTGAGAAGAGTAGTGAAGACTATTAAAAGAAAATTTAATAAAATTTTCGACAACACTCCAGCTCCGCTCTTCCTGCCTTTCAAGAATTTAATCTAAAAAAGTATATCTATAATAATTCTATTAAACACGCTACCTACCCTTTTAAGGCAATAGGGCGTTAAGATAAATAAATTCCCCCACTATCTAGGAAACTGGTTACATTACGGGTTCTTTATACAAAGTTATCAGATGATGTTCATGGGCCAACAAAGGGGACTCATATTTCATGCTATATCCTTGACGCTATCCAGTGAAGATCATAAGTACTTCGAGTTGACTGGTGGAAATATTCATAAAGACCAGTTATTTAAGGCAATATCTTGGACAGGCTTCCTAAATTGGTTACAATGAATTGGTACAGTATGATCGACCTAATCATTTTTTACTCTACTGCCCAAAAAATAGAGTTATGTTTTAGGGTTCATGTGTATGTATTTTTGCGAGTTTATTCCACCATAATTCTAAACGCCTAAACCGATTTAGATGTATGGTTGTGGTATCGTTAAAATCCTCGCGTTTTCTCAAGTAACATAGTCTAGTAAGATTTAAAAAAAAGTGATATACTGGCTATGGTACACAAAAAGGTATGGTACAGATGGCAGGCGTGTTTTTTTAAATAAATTTTATGATTAATTTCAATTTGTATTTGTTTTTCTTTAAAATAATCGTTATCCCATTCTAAAAAATTAACCTGTATCATGGTCATAAACACCCAGACCCAGAAAATAATATAAAGTTTATAAAAATAATTGATCACAAAGTTTTACCAATTCGATCGAAATAACATTGAGAATGATTCCACAATATTCAAAATGTCGACAAAATAAAAACCGTTGAAATTATTTTTACAACCTGTATAAGACTCTATAATACATACTATTTAAATATTGTAGATATTTTTTATTAGTATTACTTACTAGCTGGTGCCCACGACTTCATTTGCGCAACAAAAGGTAGCCTATGTCCTTCTCCAAGGTCTTTTAGATGCGCTTCAGACCATTATTAATATTAGTTTAAATTTTACTTTATACTAACAGGACTTAACGCGCAATAAATACCTTGAATCGCTTGACGTTTCAACCAGATTGCACTGATCGTGCTCACAAGCAGACTGATGCAGCAAGTTTACTCAGTCATTAGTTTAAATTGGTAAATTATCTTAACTTAGTTGTTAATTTAGTGCATGCTGGGATCTCCTATAATTGAAGGAGTACACTTAATTATTACCCAATTAATGCTATTTTGTGAATTTTTATGTAAGTAGATATATCATTTGTTGTCAGAGATAGATTAGACCTTTTATTTATTTATTTATTTAAGGGTCTTAAATAAAACGCTAATCTATCTCTATACTAAAAGTCATCCTAATCCGTTCAGCCGTTTTTGCGTGTCAAACATCCAAACATAAATATATACAAACACATTTATAATAAGGATGAATTACCTTCCAAACCATACTTTTTAAGTATAGTTAACAGGTCGAGGTCATTGACGTTCCCTCCATAATTCTCGTAATCATAAACTACGTTCATGTTTTTAATCAAGTGTTTGACCTATAGTTATCGTCAAATCTCCACCAATCATAACTATCCGACCGTATATTCTCAGATCAAAAAATATGGCGGGTCAGATCTGTCAAAATTTCCTGTCACTCTCACACGAGTTAATGTCGGTTAAAGGTAATTAACGTTCAAATTATACAAAAAAGCAAGTGTTCTCGATGTCAGGAATTTTATGTTAGACCAGTTTAACCGTGTGCGCATGCACAAACGTTAAAATTCATAGATAATACAGGATGGTCACGAATTCTTTTTCGACTATAAACAAAGGGAAAAGAAAAATATTTGCAAGAAAATTCTAGTAAAGGTAAGATTCTCATTCGATAATATTATGAAATCAAATACTGTCTTTAGTAAATTTTGTATGACAGTAGGTTATACCTCTGCCTACACCTTTGGCTGTGACAATTACAACTGAAGTCCTCCTTCTCGTAGGTGGTGTAAGGCGAGTAAACGATACTATCTTGAAGGGAGCATGACGTTTTATAATTTATCAACTATTACACTTGGCCTGCGGCTTCACCCGCAGTTACGCTCCCTACAGTTAACAACCATTAAAGCCAAACTGTACCTGTTGATATAAGCGCCATCTACAATTCTTGTAAAATAACTGCGAAGTATCAACCCAAGTGGCGTTCTCTCGCATCGGAGGTTAAAACTCATTTTTTTTCACTGAACCAACTCAGTAAGTAAGTAACACTTTTTTAACCTTAGCAGTTCTCCCCAAATACGAAGCAATTTTGGGATAAAAAGTATATTTTTTCCCTAACCAGATCGTGGGTTAGTTCTGTGCCAAAGGACACGTGGTTCACGTAGGGACACGGTTCAGTTGTTAAGACGTCAAAAATTAAGAACAACCAACAGTCAGACTTTCGGATTAACAATATTTATTATAGAATTAAGCTTATGACATCTACTGGGACACTGGCAATATCGTACTGTGGTCCCCATCCGCCTTTTCCAAGCAACAACGTTCTTGGTCCTCCCACATTACTTTACACAGAGCAGTTCATGTTCAGAAATTGACATTTATGTCCTGTTATCATCCTACACACTGACACACTCATTCTGTTAGAATGACAGGTATAGCCTTGGGGTTGTTCGTTAAAAAAAACTCATTTTATTTAAGGTGGTGTTAACGCTGACGACGTAAATATCAATCACGAAATGAGTCCTTCAAAGTGTAATGGAAAAAATATTATTATATAATTAACTAATTTCCACGAGTTCATCGAATATCCAGAGTTATCTAGAAAGTTAATAAATACAACCAAATCAAACACATTAATACCTTACTATTAATAGTCCCGATCACTCACTACACCCCCCTATCTTCCGTTCACATAACTCCTTAAGATTAGGAGGTGGACAGCATTACCCTATCACTATATGTTAGGAGTGATGCGTGTGCGCACGCTGTAGCTGCGCGCGGGCCGTGTGACCGATACATATCGAGGTAATGATTGATGCTGCCGCCCATTTGCCAAACTAGTTCCTTCAAGCCTGTAGGTCCAGTAAAAGAGCGGAATGGTGTGAGAAAACTGACTAATGCTCTCGGCTAAATCTTGTAAAATATTGCCGAGACCCTTGAAGAAATTAGTACTGGAGTAGTTTTAGCGTCTCGCCACTGGCATATGATTCCCAATCAAATACATTTATACCTTTTACCTGTATGATTACAATGATAGTAGATTTATTTTATTTTATTCGTGTGTGACACAATTTTATTGTTTGTGTTTAGTTTTCTAATGTCTGTTAGTACTATTAATGTAATGACAAGACCTATTGTTGCTTTAGTGCAAGTTCTTTTGTGTTTGTGGGTTACTTCACCCCCCGCCAAATGCGGCGAGCAAATTTGTTCGATAATTTGAACGAAGACCGATAGTAACTATTACATATAAGTTTTAGATTTGACTACTGATCAATATTTTATTAGTCACTGCTGAGTAAAAGCCTATTTTTTTCTCTTCCAAATCTCTCCATTCTGGATTCCTGCAGATCCCAGCAATCAATTGAAAAATATACTGGTCCCTAATTATAGTTTACACAAGCCTTCAAGCCGTTTGGAACATAATTAACCGTTTTAAAATTCCGTTGTGAATCAAATAACGAATAATCTGAAACTGAGTGATCACAAAATATTTCTCTTATTTGTAATCATCGAACTTTCTTATACCAGGGCAGCATACCAACAAAACCATCTCGCTAACATTCCATCCTCGTATCTCATGGCCTAACGATACAAGTCACTGATGCGCACTGCCTACTGGCCGCATCCAGCTCAAATCGTGATTAATGTGACAATCCACGATCTTAACTCCTCCCGGAACATGCCACAGATGTGTCCGTACCACGATTATTTATTTTCGGCTGAAGACGCTTAATGAACGAGATTGCGGACGCTTGGCTTAAATCATTACGCGAAATACGGTATACTATTGAATACTGGCATAGAAGAAGGTAGGTATATTAGTTACTTGGTAGTAAGTTCTTGGATTTACTATAGGATGTAGGGTATTTATAATACTATGCTAATTTGTATTGATCATTTTTTGTGTAAGATTTAATAGATGTAAATGGCGGGACAACAATAAAATTTTGCAAATTATAACTTATTTTATAGACAGTTTGGGGACTTTTATATATCCATATATAACCCTAATACACTAGTTTAAAAAAAACTAGTGACGACCTTAGAAGACAAAATTTTCAAATTTAGAAATAGAACTGAGAAGAAGAATCATTTATTTACAATATAATTGCAATTGACATTGTTTTCGGTCGTCTCTGTACAAAGTTCATAGCTGGTGACGCAGACACCATTGTGACACAAACTTCTATTAGGAATATTTTCTTTACAATCAATAACTTAATGTTATCAGCAGTTGTAAAGGCACCGAAACGATATAAGTAAATTACCCCTTGTAACCATTCCTTTTTTTCCTTAAAAACATAAAAATTACTGTTGCAATGTTAACAGTGCAATATACAGCGTAAAGACGCTTTTTATTCAATTTTTTTTAACAGCTACCACAAAACCTGCCATTACTTTCGTTTCGCCGAACATCGCGTAAATATCACCAACACCTAAACTGAACACGAGGATAATAAATATTCAACGTATTTTAAAAGGTGCAGCTCAATACCTAGTACATTAGGTCTTCACAGCTCTGCCCTGGGCGACCACGGTGACAGCTCAATCGAAGCATTCACCACGTCAACAATAACGTATCGATCCTATAAACAGATAACTTCGACACACCGACCAACATAAAGATGTGTTCCTAGATATAGATGTCAAAGAAAGTTGTTAAAGGAGTTTCTTAAAAAAGTTTGGTGCGATTATGTTGAGTTCGTGTTGTGAATGAGCGATGGTTGTAGTTACTTAAATTACTATGAGAGTGCTTCGTCTCTGTCAAATAGTTAGTTGTATTATTAGTTGTTAAAGTACATATTATTGAAAGTACATATTTTGTAACGTTGCTATCTTGAACATTATAATAATGTGCGATGCAATCTAAAGAGGCTAATTAAATTATTATAATACAGGCAGGTTTAAAAGTATGGAGTGAAAAAAAAAAAAAAAAACATTACTCAGCCATAGACACGTTTACTTTTTAAACTTATCTCTCGAACACAAAGCAAGCAAAGGTATACATTACAAGTACAGCCTTACACTCATTTCTTACAGCCGGTGAATGAATAACATTATCAGGCCGAAGCTTTCTTGTGCTTGGTGTAAATATTTATTCTTACTGGCAATACCGGCCGACATTCCTCGAGTATTGAGTACCCACATAAAAATCTCTTACTTGTGTTATGGTTTAATCCAGAACTTAAGTTGAGGATAAAATAAGTTAAATTTCGTATTTGTGGTCGTATTTCCTAGTTTAGTGTTTAAGACTTTAGTGTTTGCTTATTCTTAGTTCACAAGTTCTGCCACGATGGCTTGAGTTTTGTAAGTTTGTCGATAAAATAAGAACCATTACTTTCTAATTAATATATAAAACACAATATAAATACATGGCAATATAAGGCATAAAATCTACTGGTAGTATGAAGACAAGGTCTAGATCACAGAAAATGATAAAAATGTTCACTAATGACATAAACAAACGGAAAATCAACAATCGTGTGACTTTAAAACCACATCATTGTAAAAGGTTATTTTGACACATGTAATTTCTGCTCATATTTTTGCGCACGAAATATTAGTGTTGCCAGTTACAAATAAATACTGCATATTAAGTCGTACGTCGTGTTTGGCGTCACGCTGAGCCCGGGACATTGAGTAACGTCACATATTTACGTCCCAACGCATATTTATTACAACTTTACAAGCTCAACGTTAATAATGGCCTATTGGATCATTTATTTAGCAACACAAGAGATTAGGATGAAAAGAAAGATGTTAATGATGATGGCTAAAAGAATAATGCGTAAACTTTTTATTGGGTAATTAATAATAATGCACATTTTTATGTCAGGTCATATTTTAGACGATGGCCCTTCAAAATTTTAATTGCTGAAACTGTGTCACTGTCCGCCCAAAGATACATATCAATATCTACTGTAATCGATATTGCTGCGTTATGTACGGACTAGGGATATATTTCAGAAGCATCATGAGCATGCGATGCTCATTTGACCTTTGACTGGTAGTACTTTTAAAATGTCCACCTACCATAATATATAACCTGTCACCTACACCTTGATATCTCTTCATATATTTATCATTTTGGCCCAAGTAAGAAAACAAAAATAGACTGCCTTACTGTCCGAATCAAGGGTTCGATTTCCAAATAGGACAGCGTTTTTAAAAAAAAACTGTTCAGAAACATGTTCAAAGTTGTCATGATCAACCCCGAGTATCCAGAATAAATAATATGGGACGACTTGTGTAGAAACATATTGCTGAAGATGTTCTCTTGACACGAGTTTACTATGAGTGTATAAAAACTATTGTAAAATTGGTTCTTCAGTCATCCGCGTCAAGAAATATAAACACAAAATCAATCCTAAAAGGCTTTTATATATTAATATATACTTTAAATATTTATGTAAGTTGTCATAAACCAGACAGAATTATGTCTGATCATTAATTTTATTGTGGCCAATTGACTTGAATGGCGTATGGCGATAGACGCCATGATGTATTTTTTTTTTATCTGTGAAGTGTTGACGTGTGCAGGTGCGCGGATGTTGCCAGTTGCGAAGAAGTAAATTCATCATAAATGATGAATGGTGCGTTCGCCTACACCGATTTGCGCGGCATGAACGCTTTTTTTTAATCAGGCATGGTATCACTTGGTGAAATAAGCAGGAAAATAGACGTGTAGGTACATCAGTAAAAAGTATACTGACTTTATGATACCTATAACATATAAATTAAAATGATATTATTATTATCTTCTAAATGAAGAGAAGCATTGTATCCGTTCTAAACATATGGCACGCTTCTCCGTGCGCTCCGTGTGCGATTTGGCATAGCCTATAGAGAAGGATTGCAGAAAGCTAAAATTTATATTATAAAATAGAAAAGAAAAAATGTATTTCTGGCTAGTTTTGGCGCTTTGTTTTTTCTAGTACCTCCGTTTTAAAAATACATAGAATGGCTATGTCACATTTTGTTTTTGCACAATAAAGTCTGGTCTATCTTTAACCGGTGTATAGTTTTACCACACCATTTAATACAGCAACTTTTAAATTCCATTTATTTGTGACTCTTCCAATAATAACGTTTTATGCATTCAGACTAAATCAAGGCTTCTCTGTGAATAAACCCGTCTTATTATTATCTGTTTAATTTACGAAAACGCGCTACTATTTGTCTAAATCGTTAAAGCAGTCCCATCCACGAACACGTATGCTATATTTTACGTAAGGGGCTTACGTGAGCTGCTGTCAAGGAAAGCTGTCTACGAAAAACGTGGTAGGCCTTCGAGGGTTAAACAGACCTGTGACAAATAAACACTCACACCGCGCAATCCTAGGTCACTAATAATATTTTGCTATTTGGTATTATAAACAGATCAAAAATCAAAAGCGGAACTTACTACCATAAAAGAAGATTTCTACACTCATCCTAGAAGCGCATTAAACACACACACACAATCAAATATTTTCAATAAATATATTATTATCAAACAACATCATTTATTTATCAATGTGTTCTTCAAATCAAACCAGCGACATTACATAGAAGAGCAATCTTTCCAATTCCATCCGAAACACCGCCATATCTCACTAAAAACATTGTAAACTAATCTTTACAATAAAGCAGTCGAAACATTGTATCGTCTGCCATCAAGAACGCGACGGAAGAACTAAGTTCGGTCCCGATTGCGGCACGCTATGCAAAACGTCGCCATCCCGGACATTCCCGGGTCATTCCTGTCCTGAATTAATGGGGTATTCTGGTTACCTCCGCTTCAACGAGTGTATATTTCTGCTAAGTTTCGTTTCCTCTTGAATACGTTATGTTGAGAGATTGAAGGAGAACAAATATTTGTATGACCTATAGATAATTGTTCTGGGTTTGAGTGTGTGTGTGTGCGTGTGAGATTGTGTCTGTCACGATACAGGATAAATTCCGAGTGCGGGGCAATGTTTATAAAAAAGAAATTAACAACCGATTAGTTTTACTTTTCTAGCTCGGATATTAGGAAGTACAAAAATAAAGGTCTTCATTATTGAATTCAGTAAGGAAAATATTTAAATTTTTTGAAAATATTAATTAGTCGAACGATTGGTCTGTTTTTTTTTATGTATTGTATCTCGCAACCCAGGAGGTTGTTGACTGCTCAACCGGACTTTCCTGTGGTTGCCTTAAAATAATAAATTATTATTAAGGCCCCCAGCCAGGGCATTCAACTTATAAACTAAGCGACAACACGCTAAGGGCACCCCCTGCGGGGTACGAGCCTCGGCTTAGGGCGTCGCTGGTGGGAGGACAGCAAGGGACTGGCTGGATCGGATTCGAGTCATTATTATTAGTGGATGAATTTAAACCTACAGGCTCAGCGGCGCGGGCTGGCACGAGCGGATTGGGGTCTGTTAATATAAAATAGAAGTTATTGATATATATTACGACGGTTAAAAGGCTATTTGTTTCAGGCGACATTTTTGTGAAATATGACGTAAGACTTGTTTTTATGGTTTATTTTTTAAAAGCACAGAAATTTCACTTAGACCAGATAGCCGTTCAACCGTCGATTATATTACTAATAAACCACTGTTAATTTATCCGGCTTTATCACGTGATTTATTATTGATTTTTGTTTGCCTGGCGTTTCGAAAACTTTGTAGTGTGCGTGGTAACAGGATCACTAAGGTGGCAACAGCCATAACCGCTTATTTAAATTTACTTTAGTCTACTATACATAAACATTAAATTATTTTTCCCTCCGTAGCCTCATTATTGAACGTTAATTAGAACGTAAATGTTAAGAAACCGGTATTTTGATCTAATAAATACTAATTTACTTGTTTAGTACTCCAAGATGAAAACTTACTTTAATTAAAGGACAGCCAACATTATTAACCAAATACAGTGTAATTTAGAGGAAAAGATGTCCACCCTTAATTATTATGACGACGTCAAGCTTTCAGGTTGCTCTAAACTTCATCCAAGATATAAAATGGCGTCTCAGTGTCAGAAATAAACACGGCCATTCTGACATCTGTCTGTCAATGTTGCCGTGCAAACATCGGATATTAATATAGATACTCGTTAGTGAATTCTTATCATCTTGTTAATGGCAACACTTCGGTCATTTACATACCATGTTTGCATACAGCCTAGTTTTGAAAGTGGAATAGGAATTACACGTATCCTCAATATGTCTATTTGAAAGAGAAAATGGGCTTTTAAGTTAATACATATGCATTATTTATTAATGTTAAACTTGGTTTCTACGAGAACGTACATAAATTGACGTATTTTGCCAATTTTATCTATAAATGCTGAAATAGTGTTGAAGACCTAACCCGTAGAATATTTTTATACCTAGTTACGTAGCTAAGTATATATAAGGTCCTAAGTACGGATTTAAAAAAAATACGGATTGAACCTTGCCTTGTCATAAGCGAAGCATAGATTACGCACACACACTTAAATTACACGCAGCGTACTGGCGCCAAGTGGATGAGTTTTAAGTATTTGTATGCGTTTAGCTCATGTATGAAAAGCGAAATTGGATGACTAGGCATGCTTCACACATACCGTACGCAACGCTTCGTCCGTATTTCTTTAAGATCCTAATCTACTAGGTAATTTTGTTTAAACCTGCATCTATAGTAAATAAAACAAAAAATACTGCAAGAAAGTCGTAGGCCTCTGACATGGCTTTACACGCCATCGTGAACATCTCTCAGGTGTGATAGTTTCCTCACAATGTTTTCCTTGACCGTTAAGCAAGTGATCATTAATTTCTATTAAGCACATGACTCTAAAAGTCTTAGATTTGAACTTGCAACCTTTGACTTAGCAGTCCAAAGATCATACCACTTATCACAGATCTAAAAAAATTGTTTAAATAAAAATTTAAGTAAATTATTACATTAATCTATTTAGACATGAGCCTTAAGTCCAGTTGCGACAAAAAAAAAACAGATCCTATTCGCTACAAGAATGATAACTTGATAAGTGACAAAGAATATAATCAATAAACATCATTCGAGGCTTTATTTTGTACAAAAAGTGTCTCCATATGAATGAGGAGGTTTTTGTCTGATCATAACATGTCGAATGTCGTATCGGATTTTATCGTGACAGTCATAAGATATATTTCACACTAGTATTTTAGTTATTTAGTTAGAGCAAAGTTTGAAGTATGAAAAATTGGGAACCCACGACCTTCTTCTTAAATAGGTACACCAGTCGTATTTGTAAATCATGCAATCACTGCTCGCTGTGCCTAATTGTTTCACTAACTTAATGCTACTAATAATTTTATAAATGCGAAAGTTTGTGGATGGATGGATGTTTCTTAGCTTTTATAGCAATAACTACTGAACGGATTTCGATAAAATTTGCAGAGATACCTAGAAACCTATGTGTTCTAGGTTTTATCCCAGCTGGACCCAATTCTGAAGTCTATGAGCGACGACGTCACAGGCATTAGTTACATTTTACTACATGAATTAAAAGATTGCGTATTCTAAACAGCTCCTGTCGTATAAAAAAGACTGTTTAATCTACAATAGTTATTAAAAATAATTAGAGTTATTAAAAGGTCAACTACCCAACTACATCTTCATCGCCCTACTACGTAGTGGTAGGATTAAGATGTACTGCAGCGTTACGTACATAATAATATAGATAAAAACGTGTTCAACATAAACAAACATATAATAAACACTATATTAATGTGTATTGCAAGCGCGTGTCATATCAGAGATCGTTATCAATGCGATCTTAGATGTTATCTCTTGAATACATCAGCTTGAACTAGTATGTGAGAAACACGGTGAGTGCGGACTTAGGACAAGTTTGGTGTATAAATTACGAAGTATTTTTTCTTTATTCACTTGTACAAATTGCGCCCTATTTAACCAAAAACATGTTAGTTTTGATTAGCTTAAAATACTCCAAAAGGTTATCTTTGTAGCCCCTTCTACATTCGTCGAAATGATTAAGGACAGTGCATGCGCTTAAACATTTTTAGTGTAGAGAGTTGCTGATTTAGTACGTACAAGCATCTTCATATGTTACATTAAAGACTTATAGAACAATCTCCTCAGTGTCACATCATTGTACTGTAGATAGTAGTGATAGTAGTCTCAACATACATCAACTCCTACAAAATATTATATTTTCTGGAAAATTTAAAAGTTTCATTTGATATCTATCATATTCAGGAGCATCTCCTTAACATGATCGAGTCAATAGCTTACGTGGCAAATTGTAATTCCAACTTGAATCTTGCTACAAAATTATTATTTCAGAGTAAATAGATTCCTCACATTCTTCTTACTAATTAGCATAACGTCAACATTCTCAATTTCATGGCTAAATTCATATATAATGTTCAGTTTTACTGCTACAGAATATATTGTATGTTAATTTATCCCAGTGTTATAATTATAACCGCCTAACATCAATGACATTTAAAAAGACATGGTCAAGTTCGTAGTCTGTGTATTATGTAGATTGCAATCTAATTTCCACATTGTGTTGTTGTGCACAATGTTCAACAAAACATTATTTGCTCAACAATTAAATATCATTCTTTTTTGGAAAATCCTCCGGAAAAGTTGGACATAGATATGGGATTTTTGTATAGGTTTATCAGCGCAAAACCTAGGCCGAGTCTATTTTTTTTTATTATGTTGTTTGACCGCCATCACCCCTGATGTTAAGCGATAAAGTGTGTTACAATAGCTGCATACTTCCAACACGCTAGTAAAATGTTAATAGCATTTCTATTAACTTATTATTTAGATATTTTTGGTGCGTACAAGTCTGCCTCGATCATTAACTTAAATATAATTGCAACATCATGACACTAATTAACAATACTTTAATCGGTCGCTTACGCCCGTTAGCATTTTTACTTCGCATAGCTCGAGGCGTGCATCGAATGCGGTCCGCATTAAACGCCTCGAAATATGTGTACCTACCCGGTTTTACATGACTGGTAGATCGTTATGTCAATGTACAGTGGCACTGCTTCGGAATACATTGTGTGTTAATTTATTCTGGTGTTACAATTATAATCACCTCCGTACATCTGTCAGAATAATGAGCCTATTCTCAGAAAGCTCAAGTCCGCAGCATGTGTGGTGGATTATTATTTCAATGTACAGTGGTACAGGTACAGAATACATTGTGTGTTAATGTATTCTGATGTTTGTTCGCCGTCGATGAATAATTGGAGTCGCCTCGCCACCTATCGTCTCCTGGACTAGTTAATTCTTTAGATATATTGGGTGAGGATGTGGTGGCTGAGTGGCTACGGGCCCACTTTTTGAGCCATTTCGGTGAATTATTTATTGTCATGTCTATGTAATTTCTTAGTTAATCTAAAAAATCGCACCGGGAAGAAAAACATCGCGAGGAAACCTGGACTTAATAGTCTGTAATCGCCAACCCGCAGTAAGCAAGCGTGGTGATCAATGCTCGTGCCTTCTCTGTATAAGAAGAGGCTTTTACCCTGCAGTAAGACAATTACGGGCTGATTATGTTTTACTTGTGCTTGTTTAAAAGTTTTTTAACTAGATATGGATAGTATGATCCCCTAAGACGCTCTACGACCCCTACTTTGGCGACTTTCGTCGCTAAAAAAGAACTCGGCTAAACAGCAGGGGCGCCAGCTACGTGGGTGCTCGAGGGTAAATAGAGGGTGCAGGGCACCGATGATCATAGGGATGACAACTGACTAGATTACGAACGTGTGGTAGTAAACTGTGATTGTGATGATGCGCAACATCTTCCTGTCCCACTGCTTGTCTGTTCGCTAATAACAGGAGTTCTACTGAACGAAAGTAGAAGCAATTTTCACTTATGTAGGTAGGATGTTTATTTTTGTCGATCGCGGGCAGTTTCCTTCTCGCACTTTTCCCGTTATTCAAGACAACCCATCAAGTGGGCACGAGCAACCATTGGTTTTTCTAAAAGCCTCTGGGTAACCGTATGTAATTAGGGTTCAAACAATATATGTCGTTGTAATGTTGCACAGGCAATGTGTGAAGCACACTAGATCCTACAATTTCGCTAGTCAATATGCAAGCTACACGCATGCAAACACGTCAAGGTCCGACAATTCGGTGACAGTACTACTTACTAAAAAAAATTAAAAGGCAAATTATAAAAAAAGAAAATAACCAACTTGCTCTCTGAAAGCTAAAATGATAATCAGTTGACTCACAGAGCAAAAATGTCATCGGAGTTGATATTCTATACAAAACTCCATTCAACTCAAATATATATGCTTATGATTTACGCTACAGTATTCTCCACAACATTTTTCTTCTATCAAACCGGTACCATGTATTTAGTTCCACCATATCCAAGTGGCCGACAGGCACAGTGTCAAAGTGACGCTAAACCTGCAATGCTGGACCTGCCGCATATTTTTATATTATGCTTATCACGTATAGGAATCTAGGAAAAATATACGGGCGGATAATTGAGACTGGTGCGTTTGTGTTCCGATACACACTGAGTTAAAAAAAAAAATGTTTTCAGGCATTATGATCAAAAAACCTCATCTGATCAGACTGAAAGCCGACTCCAACATGATCCGTAAAAGACTTGGTGGATTCTGTGATTCAAAATCTAAATATCGTTTTTAGAAAGTACTTTGATTTATTTAGTAGTTAGCATTTTAAAGTCGATTGTTGGAACTTGTACTTTCACTTTTTACAACACCAGCAAGATATCAATGCAGTATGTATGTACACATACATTGACTTCTACAATCAGAACAAAATATCCTACTCCCTCTTTTTCATCAAAACGCAATATTAGTCTAACAAAAAAAACATAAAACCAGTTGCACCAGAAAAAATCGTGTGTCCAGGTCTAAGTCCATATCGTACTATTTTTAATAGGGCCTAAGATTTTAACTCCAGACTACCATAATTTTTTTTTTATGGTAACTTTTGTTTGTTTCTGATTTGATTCCAATATCAAAAATTTCAAGGTTTTAGCGTTCCCGCCCCCAAAATAAGTGCTCAGTATGTTTACAAACTAAAGCGCCCAGTATGACTCGTCGTGAGAACTTCTGAAGCCGCGCGACTGACAATACGACTATAAACGATGCACACGAGTTAACTGATCACATTTGTATTGTTTACTGCGCGTGTGGAGACAGAAGACAGCATGTGGGACTATTTACACCGGTCGGCATTATGAGTTAGGAATTAATACCAGGGGCCACGAAAAATGTATATTTGAATAAATAAAAAAGAAGAATGAGGATCATGTGACCAGGAAAGTCTTGAACAATGTGGATGGTTACACGAGTAAAGAAAGACCGAAGAAACCATGGATGGATTATGCGGAATATGCGTGATATTTAACTACGGAGATTACGGCTGACAGAGATGTATGGAAAGACGAAAAAGACATGATGCGCCTCCCGCAAATAAATTTGGATAGAGACAGGAGGATAAACGCCTCTCTGTTTGCAGGTTGAACTACCCACCTCTGTTTAATCTTCTTCGTATTGCCGAAGAAAGTTAATTTTGCTCGAAAATCATTCGAAGCAGATCCATCAACTCCGTAGCTCGTTTCCTAACAGCGGTCTTAGCCGTTACTCCTATCATATGGCTTCCTATACAGTTTCATTGCTCAGGCTGATCCAGCCCTTCAGCAGGCCGTTTTGCCTAAGATTCTTAGAGAATAATGAGAAGAGTCTCGTGTTATAATAAAACGACTTTTAACCGGATTAATCGCGTTTATTATTAGTTTTTTGTTTTTCCTGACGTTTCGAACACTTTGCAGCGTTCGTGGTCGCATGAGGTCCTGCTCGCGTGCAAAGTATAATGTGTAGTGATCGCGGAAACCGAAGATATTAATAGAGTATCGGGTGTCAAATAAAAAAAAAATACGACCAAGAAAGGAAACTGAAAAGTGAAAAATAAAATTGACTATTAATATATTTAAATTGACTATTAATATATTTAAATTGACTATTAATATATTTAAATTGACTATTAAAATACTGAGTGTAACTAAATTGAGTCGGCGCCAATTCCATGGGACATTTGGTTATTACTTTTATGTAATGATCTTTATTGATTGTTTTATTTGGTTCAATTGTTTGTGGAAAAAAGGTGTTTTTTTTTGTAGCTAAAATCCACAGCTAGGTCTAACGTTCTCATAAAAATCAATGAAATAAGCCCAAAGACGAAGAAATTGCTGTTACTATACTTATTTCGTCTCCATCATCAGATTAACTTCCAGGATTCCATTATTTTGTAGTGTCATCAGAGAAACTTAATATATGTTAGTTTGAACAAAAGCGGTAGACATGTGAACAATAAATTGCCTATCAATAATTCCCTATTTTTTGTATTAACCACCCTTAGGCATGGTTTTTTTTACCACCTATGAAGTAACCTCTATCCAATAAAAAAAGAAATCAAAATCATCCAATTTTGATGCTACTCTGTAAAATGTTATACACATAACAAAAAATATGAAAACCTCCTCTTTTTTTCGCCGGTTGAAAAGCCAACCAATCCAGTCATACTCTCACCCAAGTCGAACTGAAAATATCACACTCCAAAACTCAATAGTGTTTACAGGTGCTAGATAAGATAAATAGATGTCATATTTTCTCTCGTTTTCATATCGGCCCCAAAGGATGGTGATGAAATCGGGAAGCTAATCCAAGACAAACATTTTGCTACAATAATCTTACACCTTAAGCAATTATGCTTCCATGATCACTGATCAGATTTATAAATGGATGTCAGTGAGGTAGTAATTATAGTTTCATATCTCCACATCCGTGACCGCCTCTTCCGCGTTTCCTGGTAGCCAATATAACAAATATTCGAAGAAATATGTGTGGCCAACATTCATAAGCCTACACTGCTATTGGCCCATTCACTGACTGTCTCACACTGACCAATGAGGATCGACTTACTCGTGCGTAACACTTCCTTGAAATTTACAAGAAGTTTAATAATTGTTGAATAAAGATAGCACTAACATTTATTTAGTTCTGTGGTATGTTAGACGAGGAGGTATGAACTGAAATGAACGCAAAAAAAACATAAGCCTGCAGCTGCGAAAAGAAAGTATAAAGACGTGATAATAATGATTGATTGACATCAACAGTTTATCGTTTCTGATGATCTAGTAGTAACATTTTCGATACTGGTAGCCTTAGCGAAACGTTTTCCTCATAGCTAAGGTTGCCATCCGTCTGGGCTTGCGGGAGGGGTTCATTTAGTCCGGGGTTTAGGCTGTTGACACATCTACCGAAAATACGCGGCCGAAATTACGTCTATAATGCAAGACTTCTAAAACTTTATTTATACAGCGGTCCGTACCGGCTTCGCGAGGGTGAACATTTACACCTTGGGTTACATTATTGAAGTTTTAGTAAAGATCCCTCATATTTTCTAGTAATAAATATAGCCTATGTGACTCAGGGATAATGTAGCATTCTATGATGGGAAGAATTTTTTAAATCGAGCTAGTAGTTTTTGAGTTTATTCGTTACATAAAAAAATACAAATCTTTCCTCTTTATAATATTAGTGTAGATTAAGTTAAAAAAAAAAATGTCTGTATGATTTGTCCTGGTTAGCAGATAATATAATTAAAAAAATATATAATTCTTAGGAAACATAAACATACCTACAGTGACGGACAAAATCGCTAGGAAAACTTTAAAATTTTCTTGTCGATGAATACTTGTATTTATTCCAACTCATTACAATTTCTCAAGCGCCTTTCTAAAGGACATTTTATTCCTTAAATAAGGACACTACTTTTAAAACAGCATCATTTTATCAAAATACTTCTCTAGATACGGCTCACTTATAATATTTTGTGTTACAACTGAGCTGTACATTTCAAAATGGCGGTGCATTAAGATAGGAAATAATATGGCAGACTATTAGACGTCATATTATATGATAGTACCTACTCAATACACAATGAAATATATGCTGTGATTAAGAAAGTGGACAAAGGGTGTGGACTGACTTTATACTTTAGAAGCTTAGTATTTGTATTTGGATCATTTTACTTTTAGTATCCTCACAGGCCCTCCAATAAGGTAACGGTATTCTGTAGAAATAATATTTTTTTTTTATATCATGACACCTTTTAATCCTTACCTTATAACAAAGGTTTGTTTCTTTTTCCTTCTCTTTTTTTTATAATGTCATTCTTGTACAGGAAATCTTGTTGAAGGTAACTATGTGTAGATTTGAAATTTTCACCACAAATTACGAATTTTAGAGATAGTTTTAACTAAGGCAGAAACAACTTAAGCATACAGCATTTCGACAGATTTATTCCAATTGCATAATGGGTAGTATCAGTGACCAGTTAACTACTAATGTTTGCTCATCTGAATATTTACTATTCAGATCAGCAAAACTTTTCTTTAAAAGTGGTATTTTCTTAATAATACGCATTTTAGATTTGACATCGGGAATGGAGGGTTGACGTCAGGCAGGCGGCCGGTCATAAACATAGCCTAAACTTTAGCAGCATTCCAGTACAAGTACAGAGTATGTATGGCAGAAGAATACATGCTGCGCCGACCCCAAATAAATTGGGATAAGGGCAGGGGGGTGATGATAACGCATTTAAGGTTTGACCAGTCACAATTACAAATCAAAGGACCAGATTTCGTTTTCTTTGTCTTTCTTACATCCTTAGGTACATGTATCAACAAATAAAACAAGTAGGTATACTCATGCTAAATGAATCCTGCATTAAATAAATCATTTAAAACATTAGTGCAACCCCTTACCAAAGCCTACGCAACACTTGCGACGGGCACGCTGCGATCGCTTAAAATGCGATTAATCGTAAGTCGCCGCTCAAGCAATCAACGCATAATTTATTGGTACATTTATGCGCAATGTCGCATCGAGCCATATTCATGTAGCAAGTCATTTGCTCTACGTACTTTAATGAGAATTACTTTATTCCGCCATTTTAATATAAAGATATTTACGTTAGCCACTTATTATAAGCATGATGTCAGCCGCCTAACGGCTTTTGCACTTGCTTCGCTCATTTCTTGATCGTTAATTACTCTTAATGTAAAATACAATATTACCAACAGTAAGAGGAAATAGTTACGTATTTATCAAATATTTTCTATTTGTTTTATAGATCATATTTTTCCTTTTTTTACAGCATTTTCATCTTATAAATATTCCATTATAAAATCGCAAGAAAAAGATTTAGGTATGATACTTAGCGAGACTATGTCAGTGACAATTTAAATGAAAAGGAAAAATTAAAATGAATACCCATGTAACAAAATAAAACTGCACTTCAATATTATTATTTGCGGCCCCTGTATTGTTTTATATAAGAATCAGAGACCTGTGGGGTTACTCTTGAAACTAATACCAATTCCAATTCAATTGCAATATTAAATAGACGCCATAAAACAATGCGTAATATTAAAATAAATTTACCTACATTACATTTGTCTTATCTTGTCTTCATATTATCCCGAATCTATAAAATATTTAAAAGTACTAAAAGCCATAAAACTAACTTACATATTTCCAATGTCAATCGAACGGAATTACTCTTTTCAAGAGTAAGCCCACTGTTTTAGTAAGTCTGTGCATTTTTATAAGATTTATTCCTTTATCTCCTAGGGGAAATTTACAAGATTTTTTGGAAAACTTTACCGATACAAAAAAAAACTATAAATAAGAAATATTAACAGAAGCAAGGGAAAGATCGTTACAATCAAATAACTTCAACTTACTATACAAAAGTCAGTCTAGGTATATCTAAATTATCTTAAACAACAATTGTCCACTCCTATAAATTTCCTTGACTCCTAAAAATTGCATGAAAGTTCCTCACATTCCAGTATAAATAACTGACCAAAAGCCGATCAGTAAATCCACATTAATAGTAAAATACTAAATACATTCACATATTACCTATTTAGCGCTTAAAATACTGGATAATCTAGTTACAGATATAAAATATTCGTCATCCCATCATATATTAAGAGATCCAGTAGAATAATGTTAATTTTAAGCGTAATGGAACTTATTTTCCATTTTATACACATTTGTTTTGTACATTATCATAATAAAATTATTTAAATACCAACTGGGTAATACTTTGGTACGCCAAATACGTTATTACAATTTCTTTAGAGGCTTTATACAAAGATGTTATTTGTATAAATATTTTTTTATATACCTACAAGTACTCCTACATCAGAATTGAAGATACAAAAGCGTTGCGAAAGCTTTTTGTTAGTGAGTATGTAAAAAAAAAAGAACATGCGGACCAGTCTTTGGGGACTGCTGATAGAAGTGAAAACTAAGTAACTTGTGAATTGTATCGTCGAGCGTTCGGTGTTGATGACGCGAGTTCCATGATTTTTGTTCACCCAAAAAGTGCTCAACGCGCCTAAAGAAGTTTTCATTTAAAAAATGTGGCTATATTTCTAAAACCAGCCTTACCAGCCTTAGCCAGCATTTACTTCGCGGCCATATCTTAGACTTTCAGTAACGTAAAATATAGTCATATTTTCTGAAAGTTTCAGCCGAACGAAACAAACGGGTTTCGCCGAACATTCGGTCCAAGGAGAATTTAAAAAAAAACCCTACCATGTGTTCTTGCTTACATATCGCACACCTAGATCTGAACAGAGCTAACTAAAATCATGTTTTTTAAGTATTTACTATACTTTTTAAGTATAGTAAGTATTTAGTATTTTTTTCGTGTTTAGTAAGTATTCCAAAGTTCAACAATTATTATCGTTTTAATTAATTGACGGAATAGATTAGTGTTATGTCAAATAATATGTAATTTTGTATCTGCATAAAATTAAAACATATGCAAGGATTTTTTGTGAAAGGAAATATTGCCGAGGTGTCATAACGTACATAATAAATCTGTCTCAGTTATACATTGGGAACTGTAGAGGACCGTATTTTAATTTCAACAAAAAATATGTCTTTTAAGTTCGCTACATGCCTTTGAGAGATTTGTCTATGTATTTGCATGATGTACAAATCAATGGATTCTGGGTCTGGGTGCAAGAGAGATTTCAGAGTTTTGTTTGTAAACGGCACCCACAGCACAGAAGGAATTCTTAGTAAACATAAAAAATAACACCTTTCAAACCGATTTGTGTAAATGTAAATAAACAAACATATTCTCCCACATTAACACACAATTATGCAGATACAAAACGATTGTGTAGATATATATATTCTAATGAGGCGTTATGCGCGCGCTGTGTTAACACTTTTCACAATCGATTTATTTTATTGCTGGCAACATTGAAAATTAGTTGCTTTTAGCATGCAATTGATAATGTGCTAATGCTTTATGTAAATCATTTGTTATAAACACAAAGTGGGGTTTGCAACCATAATTATGATTAAGTAGGTGTTCATATGTAAGTGTTATTGATATGTAAATTAAGCTCATTTGTATAAATATAATTAATATATGAATGCATATACAAATTGAGTCATTTGTAAAATTTATCCATTATAGGGGTGAGTCGTTATCAATTTTTAAAATTAATTACCTAATTCCGGAATCAAGAGCTTAATAAACATACATAGATGAAGCGAAAGAGGCATGTGCGAATCTATGAAGTGGAAACCGATAGTCTCTGCCTACCCCAATAGGAACCGGCGTGATTGTATCTATGTATAATATCAGTTCAAGTTATATCTTTTCTGAATCATGCTTTTTGTAAGCGGTTGGTCAGCAACACCAGCTTAATTGCTGGTTTCCCACAAGATTCAAATTATTTAAGCTAGTCCGGCTGAGAACGTAATCAATCGATGCTGATACCCCATATAGCCTCTCAGATTGACAGCGCGGTTGGCGCAGTGGTCGAGAGACCGACTGCTGCGCTGCGTGTCGCAGGTTCGATTCCTGCACGGAGCAAATATTTGTACGATCTATAGATAATTGCTCCGGGTCTGGGTGTGTGTGTGCTTGTGAGATTATATGTCTGTAAACGCACCCACGACACAGGAAGAAATTCCTAGTGTGGGGCAACGTTTTTATTAAAAAAAAAAAAAAAAAAAAAAAAAAAAAGATTTCAAGAAATTGAACAGCATCATCTCTTCTGAGAACATAATAGCTTGAGGCCCCCCTTTTTTGTGTAGAAATCTTTTGTAGCGTCATCTATCTCGCTACATAGTTACTACGCGCATAACGCTACAAGTTCCTCCATACCTTCATAATTTTGTACCGGACTCTCACGGACTAAAACTCCCCCTCCACCATATCACTGTCTTACGTTAATACAAATAAATCTTTGAAAAGCATTAACGCATACATAGTGAACTCAAAAGTTATACATTTTTGTAGAAATAAAAATACGGTCGTGAGCAGAATTCGAACCTGCGCCTCCCGGAAAAATACTCCATGCGCTCAGACCACTAAGCCATCTTGACCTCTGCTCACTAACTTGAATTCTTCTAGGAACTGAATAGATGGCAATGACGTCACCAAAAGACGTAGATATTAAAATGTGGAAGAAGAATTCGGGGCAGTGAGCAGAGGTCGAGATGGCTTAGCGGTCAGAGCGCCTGGAGTATTTATTCGGGAGGCGCAGGCTTGAAACCTGCTTGTCTTACGTTAAATTAATGTTTAAAAAACGCAACAAATGTCTGAATCCTAACTTGCGTTCCTAACACATTGCCAAACACAAAGGGTTTAGGAAGCACGATGTAGTGTTAATCGGTAAGCGTTAAAAACAGCCCCAACACATAACTCAGAAATTACCAACTTCAACTCAAACATATTTTCAAAATTACCTCAATTATTCCAATGTTCAGCGGATACTTGACCAGTTCACAATGATCTACATACATCATAATACATAATGACATGCTAGATCATGTGTTATAAATCTATGCGCGAGCGCAGTACGGCCGAAATGTGTGCAGAACACGCAACAGGAATTGGATCATATTTCTTGGTATACTTTGCGATGAAACTGAGTTAATGTAGAGACTCTTTATAGAGTAAGTCGTGTGAAAATTATAGTAGGTACTTAAGTGCTGTTTCCTAAAGTGTAAATTGGTCCTTAAAATATAAAGATGATCATCAATGATAATCCAGCATTTATAGCTCGTTTACATAGGATGTGATAATGGTATGTAATTGAAGTTAAGGCTAAATTGTTTTGTTAAAAAAATACGGTTGCGAGCAACGATCAAGCCCTTAACAAACAAGGTGTTGTGCAAATTACAAATGAGTTTGCTTTGCATTATTAGAATTTAATGTTATGAGGTAAGATGGTTCTTAAACACTTTATTCAGGTGTATTAAATAAGGATTGTACCGCTCGTTAGAATCTCCACTGGAATCCTTCAAAGCTTCAAACCCTCAATCCAAGAGAGAGCTAATCACACGTCATTAGTTCGGTTCAATTTGTGACTTGACTAAAAACATGAAATATTCATGTTTTTAGCCAAGTCACTCTCACAAGTTGTCACGGTATAATTTTTAACAAAAAGTAAAAACCGCCTTCAAAGATCTACTTAAACAAAAATTCAAAATAATATCAAAATTTGCTTATAATAAAATAATTTTCATAAAAGAACCATGTATCTGTAATCTGTTATTTTTGGAGTCATTGCCTGTACTGGGAGAGAGTTAATGTTTCCCTCGTGTTAGTCACTTAAGTTCGTTGCGCTATGGTTACGTTACCGGCGATTATTTATGATTGTTTTTTTTATGTTAGAGTTTCTGTGAGATTAGGTACTCGTATCTGGTTGTAAGTAACATACATTAGTGGGGTTACTCTTGAAACTAATACCAATTCCAATCCAATTCCAATATTAAATAGACGCCTTAAAACAACGCGTAATTTTAAAATAAATTTACCTAAATTACAGTTGCCACAATTTTAAAGCATGTTGTCTTCATAATATTCCGAATCTATAATAATTTTTTAGACAGTTTGGCATTTAGAAGTACGAACTGACATATTTCCAATGTCAATCGAGCGGAATTATTTTCAAGAGTAAGCCCACTGAGCAGAGGTCGAGATGGCTTAGTAAAAAGACTATAAATTCCAATAATATATTATGCATTAGGTTTACTTCCAGTAATGATGGATGTATGTTTGGAATGTAAATTAATCAATCAAAGCATTAGTAGATTATGGAATTTTCGTTTGAAAATAATAGGATATATAAATCTCCGAAAATAAGCCGATGTTTTAGTACACAAAATAGGAGATAGAATTAAAATTTAAAACTCAATGCAATTTAGATGGGTGGTCGTCAAGATAATAGACGCTCCGTTTCAGGTTCCACAAGATACATTTGAATTCCGATCCAAATGACGTTTTTCCAACAACCATCCATCTTCAAACGTAAACGTGCCGTGGTCATTTTTTTTCCACGATTGTATATGGCTCGAGGAGAACCTTTAACGCCATAAAAGTATCGAGAAAACGTTAAGATTGTTCGTGCCGATTCTACATAATGTTTCACTCTGGTTGAATCGAATCATTGAATATTTTTTCACTTACGGCTATCTTGGTTTGTCTAAAAAGCCTGGAATTTACAGAGGTCGGTTGTCATTACTGATTCTTAATTCAATTTGTACATTGAGCAGATATACTTGCAAGAATCAAAGAAGTGGTCGGGCTGTTTTAGGAAACCATTTGTAAAGAGATCTTTATCCTGTCATTTATAGAGTGATTTACGATTTATCAAATGATATGGATAATGTAGATATTAATCATAAATGTGCACACAACGGCACAGGGTCCATGACGTATATTCCACACATGAAAAGAAAAGGAGCTATCGTATGTCTTTACTGATACTAATCGTACAAATAAATACACTAATAAGCGTCAAATACACTGGGAATTATCTACCGGAACTCGTATTTCGCATATTTTTATTGTACTATTAAACCATTGCAGAAGGATGCAATTTTGATGCCGCAGTAGCGGTAGAGAGAATACACACGAACGTATCAATAATAACTTCATATGTAACCCATAATTGATAGTTACCGATCTAACTTTTAAACTACTATCGAGTTCTGTTCATTATCTCATAAACAGAGCATTTTTTATCCCAAACCAGAAATTCCAAGCAAGAAGCATGTACATCACTAACTTAAAACATCTACTTTAATTATGAATTTATTATTTCTACCGTAACATCATTTCCACTTATAACGAAACTGCATTTCTTTATTAGGCACGCTCTTCAAAGTCGAGTCCTCGATCGTGATTTATCGATTCTCGGCCATCCTTAATTGATCGAATGTATTGATAATGGATCGATTCATTAGGAGGTATAGTCGAGTCGTAAGTTAGCACAATGCACACCGATGTCCATATCGGTTTCCGCATGAATCTGTGGTTCTCAATTAACAAGAATTTAGTTTTAAAACTGAATGGACATTTGAAATAGACTTAGATTTACAGTAGTTAAAAAAGTTCGTGTTATCTTGACCAAGTAGATATGAGAGTGACTAAACTAACTTCGTAATTAAAACAGCTGGTTTAGTAGAAGAGGCCATAAAACGAGTATGTGTTAGTAATTTTTGTCTACGTTTATGGTAGAGACAGTGTTCAAGGTTTATATACTTTATAAACTTCATCCAAGGTATTAAAAGCGGAAAGGAGATAAAAAAAAAGTATGAAATTACCAAAGACACTTATTATTAAAATATTTGTTTAATACTAAAACTCGACTACGTGAATATGAAACAAATAAATATTCTTGTCTGACATTGGTATCTACAAACTATTTAATATATATCTATCATACCTTAACATACTCATAATAAGTAGAGAACTTACATTTATTTATTTATTTATACGTACATGAACAACATTACAGATGATCATCTAAAGCGTTGTACAGAGCAAATTAAAAAAAAAACTTAGAAGGACGTTATATAAAAGAAAACAATTAAGAATGAGTAAAAAATAAAAAAATATAAACACATTAAAATTCAAAGATATGTAAACACATAAAATAAAAACATTAAAATAAAAAAGAAACGTAAAAACACATTAAAATAATAAGAATATTTTCAAACAATTTTCAGGTATAAAAAAATATTTAAATAAAAATAAAAATTCAAACAGGAGAATATAAATAACATCTCATCTCTCATCCATCTTCTCACAAAATCCTAAACATGCACGACACACATCTATCCATCTCCCAGCAAACAAATCGCACTCCGGTGTTGAAGCCAGAAGAGTATTGAGCAAAGATAGTGCACGAACTAGTGGCCAGTTGGCTCGTGACACTGTGCGTGATGGAGGAACAGCTAGCAGCCTGTATGTTCGCGGTCTTAGCTGTTGTTTAGGCACGAGAGGAACAAACAGCCTGACCAGCTGAGCAACCAATTCAAGGCAATCAGATTCACCCCGAAGACATCGACATGCGAACATGAGCAAAAAGTAATTACGCCTTACTTCAAGAGAGTTAAATTTCAGCATGCCAAGCAAAAATTTGGTAGGGTATAAAAAAGGATAAAATCCGAACAGTTTCTTGAACAAAAATCTAAGGAATGTTTTTTTGACCTTCTCAAGAAGCAAGACGTAAGTACTCTCATAGGGGTTCCAAATTATAGAAGCAGACTCTAGTTTACTTCTGACTAAAGCCATATATACCAACTTAATCGCCAGGGGGTCATCAAATTCATGCACGCTCCGAATAGTGAAACCCAGCCTACGGTAAGAATCCGCGGCGATGGCCACCATACGTTCGTGGAAGGTTCGTTTCGGATCAAATAAAACTCCTAAATCTTTGACGGAGTTAACACGGGCAATCGATTCGGCTCCTAGAAAATATTGCACATGCAGAGGGTTAAGTGTCCGACTAAAGGACATAACACTGCATTTAGCCGTGTTGAATAAAAGCTTATTTTCAATGCTCCATCGGAGCACTGCGTTAATGTCCTCCTGAAGAGTTAGCGTATCGGCCATCTCCTCAATGCCGTAGATCAACTTGTGATCATCAGCGTAAAGTAAACACCTAGCGTGTTTGAGAGCGTTCTCAAGATCATTAACCATGATTCCGAAAAATAATAGCCCTAAAATGGATCCTTGACTAACACCAGATTTAGGTTGATATGGCTCCGAAACAAAACAACCATGTCTAACATATTGTTGGCGGTCCTGCATATAATTCGCAAACAAAAGTAGCTTCGGTGAGAAGCCGATGATATTAAGCTTGTTCAGTAGCACGCCATTATCTACACGATCAAAAGCTTTTTTGAAATCGAAATATACAACATCAACTTGTATGCCTTTGTCCAAGTGTACAAAAGTCCACATGTAGGTACATCTTCCTTCGCTGGGCAAGGAGCCAATCTAATATTGAAATTATTGAAGATATAACCCAGACCTCTCATTAGAATTAACGACCGCGATTAATTAACAAGATTGAATTAACAAAAAATAAAAAGGCTCGCCTTTTATGTGTGAATTACCCACATTCCCCAATGCTGTTATTAATTCCCATGTGGTAAGCCGATTGACATCAACCGGACAGAATTCTGAACTCCGGGCGGCTACTGAGAATTTCCCAACCGTAAATCGGACACTTTATAACTTTGCTCGATTTGGGAATCGAACTCACGCTTAGAAGTTACCTAATTAGTTAACAATCTAATCGTAGCTTAATTTCAATACATTCTTTTGACGTAGTACTTCTTTAGATTCGAGGCAAAATATGACGCAATTCAGAAAACTGATGATAACAGAATCGGTGAGTACAGTTTGATATTGCAGCTATATATCATCTACATTCAAATTTTAATTACACCACGCTATAGGATCAAAGAATTCGTTACGTTCAGTGAAAACTGTTTGGGGTGGTTTCGCTGCTAAAATTCTTCAAATATTACCCGATATGTACAAGTATTAGCATAAAACACACGGCCGTGTTCACGACACAGCCCGAACCCGCCTTTTTAATTAAATTTTTTACGGGGCCAAGAGAAGCTAACATTAAGTTTCTAGTTTTATGACCAGCATTTGACAAACAGCAGCTTAAATATGTCCTCCATCGAACCGCCCATAACTTAAAAGCTTAGTGTTGCAACTAAAATACGTCACCCAGTGTTGCCAGTTTCCGGCATACTAAATGCTCATCTAACATGTAAGAGGATATATAAATTACCCTTACGTTTCTAATTCATCCATAAACGTAAATTAAAATTTAATCGTGATCTTTAGCACACAAATACGGTTAACGACATACGCTTAATTAGCAGAAAGGCCGTTCTGGTCACCTCGTAAAAGAGAACGAGCGTGATCATAGATAAAATTACGCATTTTAAATTTGTCTGAAAGCGTTGATATTTCTTATTTTACCACATTTTTGTGAAGTACGGCATTTTTTAAATGTATCTATCTACAACACTAAAGTGCTTTAATTTCGGTGCAAATCTTACTTACGTGGATAGAAATTTGTTTCTTTTTTTAAACTTTGTAGGTGTATGGATATGGGCCTTCCATATTCAAATTCAAATTTAATTTATTTCGTGAACACAGGTGAATACAAAGATATTGAGTACAAACATTATACATGCAAAAAATGTGCGCTATGTGCCGCCCAAGAGCATATAAAATTATATTTATGAAGGTTCCGAAATCAGAATTCAATCTACAACATTAAATAACTACAACTAAAATTATACAATTATAAAATTGGAATCAAACAAATATTTATTTTATGTCAACTTATTAAATTAAATAATCACAAATAATTTATACTTTAATTAAGAATTTAATAAAAACACTACCTACTAACTATTGTTATCATTATTAATCACTTAGAAACTCAATCACTGTAACATATTATAGTCCAGGTAGAATTCAGTCCAAATAACTATACTACTATCACTAGGCCAGATGGTTTAGGTATATACATCATAACACTAGCTATTGTGTTCCCTGGTCCTGAACATACTGCAAGAACCTTAAGCCGCCTCAAGCTTCTCTCAGATGTACTGGTTTCACCACAATGTTTTCTTTCACCGATTCCTTCCGTTCCGCAAGTATTAATTTATATATAATACGCACGTGACTACGAAAAGACAGTGGTACGTGCCTTAGGCTCGAACCTGTGACCTTTGACTTCCTAGTCCAACAGTAAAAACAACGATATTATATTTCAAAGACATAATATGTCTAAATTCCATAAAATAAGTAATAATACTTGTTCATATCTGGATCACAAGCAAATGGCCGAATACAGTAATTCTGTGGCCGATATCAGTTTTGTGGTGTTGCTAGCGAGCAGAAATCGCAGCCCTGGTTTTTTTTTATTTTTCCTTTTGGTAGTTTTCTTGTTTTTTTCTTTTGTTTTCTCTTTTGTTGTTATTTTTATGTGTGCCTATACTGGTGGCAAAATAAGTATTTTTTCTTTCTTTCTTCTTTCTTATAATCTGCCTTTGCCAACTAAGTTTGGGTTTGGCTTCCAGGCTAACTGGATGCAGCTTTATACCAATATTTTATTGGAGCGACTGCGTCTTGTTCACAACCAATTTCACACAATTCTCAAAGTGAAATTCTTAAACTCAAAGTGTGAAAATCAAACATTCCTGATATAAGTGCTGACGTTGACGAAATTATGTAAGTGTGAGCGCAGATGAAATTACGAATGGTTCACGGCTGTCGCGCGGTTCCGCGGTCACGCGGCTACGCGACTCGTTAGCCGCGCCGCGATTTATTCGCGTTACTGTCGCCGCACGTTATGTTATTTATTATTTTATACAAACCGCTTGATTTATTTCGTGTCGGTTCAATGGCGAATTTGTTAGAATTAGAATTGCACACCCACGACTGTGTGGGTCGTGTTAAAAAGTGTACCATTAGCTTCTGTGATATTCTGTACAATGCATATAAATGTGGGTGTCAATCCTGTCAGTTCAACGGGCTTACTTGTAAAATATTGTTAGCTTGCAGCTGTATATATATTCCACCGCAAACGTTGTTCTGCCATATACATTTTCTGGATAGGGCCCCCCCATGGATATCACCTAGGTGAATAAAAAATTTCCTACGTCCTATTCTCAAACATAGGTACCAAATATCCACAACAAATTTCATAAGAATCAGTCAAGCTGTTTCGGAGGAGTTCGATAACAAACACTGTGACACGAGATTTTTATATATTAGAAGTCTCGATGGCATTGACGTGGTTATTAATTTTCAGATTTTCCTTCCGAAAATAAATAAAAAACATAGGAATTTCATTATTTAAACAGATTAAAAATATTTTTGTCGTATTTATACGTAAAAGGCGTTCCAAATTACGCAGAAAACGTTGTATTTAGTGAACAAATTGTACCGTGACGCATTTTAAAGGTCTAAATTTACTCCCGGTAGCAGGTTTCGTTGATTAGATTTAATTAGTTAAATAATCACTAAAATGTTTCTAGTAATTAAGCTATGTGAGAACTTTAGCATTGCTAAATTAGTAATCTGCAAAAGGATGCACACTATTATTATTTTCAAATCTAGAATTCTTCATAGAATGTAATAGTTGTACTTATTTTTATCCACACCACAGTTTATGCTTGTACGATACTTTTTGCGTTATTTATTTTCCAATTCAATGTTGCAACTGTAGCGAGCAATTTCTAAGGCATTTGATACTACGTATTCTGCACGTGAATCGCTTGAAGACCGTTAATGATAAATGAATACACGAAGAGCGTACTTACCAGCACTCATTATACCCATAACTTGAAATAAAAGCATGCGGGGGCTACTTAAAGGCGGGATCCCAATTACATCGCAGTATTCTTGTACAAATGTTGCTTATTCCCTTATCGGGCACGCGTTACCCACAGACATGACTTATAATTATCCCGAGCTATATATCACTTTTTTTGCCGTGGCGTGTGTACGCGTTTGCAATTGATTCCGCGCGTTCACGCGATCCGGCAAGATTTCTACTCGCCAATTGCACAGCAAAAACGCACCTCACCATTTACGCGGCTCGGCACGTCTGGCGCCTCTACGCACCCCCCGCCCCTCCCACGCTGCGCCCGACCAATCACAGTAATCTATTCTAAATTAGAACTTCACGCGCGCGATTACAATCAAAGAGTGCGGTTTGCGCGGGAAACGTTGCGGCGGCGCCATATTTGTTTTTTTATGCCGTAACGTTCCGTTTCACGCGACATCGTTAGCGGTAGATCGCGAAATAATATTTCAAACCTCAATTACTCTATCCGTCAAGCTGATTATCTGAGGGCAGCAATTTTGTCATTCAAAATCGTTGGAACCAGTCGGTGACCCGTTATGGGATTAATTAATGGTCCGCTGGTTGCAGGGCGGCCATAAGCCGATGTAAACGACTCGGTTGCTTGTCTCACATGTACAAGAAAAACGTTGGAAGCGCGTGTCTCGATCGTGACTACATCAGTCAAATCTTCGCTTGATATGCAGCGGATAGCATTCGTTACGACAGCGCGTGCGACTCTCATACGTATTATGGGTTATTTGCTGAATATATTACTGTAATATGTGCAGTTAACAACCCAAAATGGCTCTTAAAATGACTGTTTCAAAGACAAATCGTTAAAGTTACACGTAAATATATTGTTATTAAAATGCTCTTATATATTTGCAATATCAATAGCGTTATACAAATATTTATAAGATTTCCTCCATTTTACTGCATCTAAAACAGAGCGTACAATAGCTGCCATATTAGAAGGAATATTTCATTCGTAATGAACTCAAGTGAACCGTACAGAAAACTATAATAGACCGCCTATACAATCGGCGAGCCATCGTAAATAAAACTAGACTAAAGCCGCTTAATTTTGTTGGCAAGATATTTATTACATAACACAATATATGACAGCACAATGAATCCAATACGGTAAACATTTGTAATTAAGCCAACAGAGAAGCTACACAATCATACCCTTTGTCCAGCAATACATTACATGACAGGCTACTATAGCACCACAAACTTAAATATACAACTGCACCATTCGAAACTCATCTTTACGTCTCACAAAATTAAATCTAACATTCAAATTTCGGACGCAAATTAATGTTGTCGTATTTATACGTAAAAGGCGTTCCAAATCACGCAGCGAACGTTGCGTTTAGTTCACAGACAATGCTAATAAGACAAGTGCTTCGTACAACGGAACGCACAGATGACAGGTTACAATGCTTACAGTATGTTACTATTGTAGGGTTTGGGTTTGTTCAAATTATTGTGGAAATTCATTGTGATTTTAGATTAAAGGGGCGGTTTAGAAAAAGGATTAAAGGAGTTCATGTGTGTCATATACCTACGTGAACCACAAGAACGTTAAATCCAAAAGTTTTAATCATATCGAAGAATTGGAGAGAGAGAGATACGAGTATATAAGAATGGGTAGGGTTCAACAAAGCTGGAGCTTCTCGATTGGGAAAGTACCTGTACCTTGCAGAAAACCATATAAAAGTGAGCAAGGTCACCCAGTGCTCAATGAAGAGTGTAAACATTGTGTTGACAGTGCGGTCATTCTATGTCGCTTAAATTACTGGAGCGTGCAGCGATTACTCTCACTGGGTTGGCAATGCACGAGTGACACCCCTGATTATAAAAGCTACTGTATTACTAAGACTACGGCAACCGCTTACCATCCGGTGAACCGTACCTACGCATGTGTATTTGCCAAAATAGTGGTATAAAAAGGAATTTTGGTGTAGGCGTATGTATTTTTTTACCTAAGTATTTATCTTAATTAACATGTTCCACGAAGCTCCACTTTGTGTCCACGAAGCAGACACAATCGCCGTGTACCACATGTGAGTCATTGGACAGTGAAAGGATTAAAATATGTCAAAGATTACTTTAATTTTTGATTTTGACTCTTGAATAGTCTTTAGACAATATTTCATAAACTTACAGCAATGAAGGAAGCCAAAACTCGAATCCTAAATAGTTCCTGTTTATAAATAAATCCTTATGCAGGGATTTATTTATAAACAGGAACTATTTCGTAGTGTATTCAACACACGATCTGAATTATTTGGTATGTTATGTTGGATCGCTAATTACCAGACACAATAAAAATATTATTGTTAGCAAGTACAATTTTGTACTTTCGCAAGTATACAGATTAATCAAAGAACCTGTAGGTGCCTTTAATTGTCCATGGAATAATTAAAAAACCTAGCTAATCGACCTTTATACAAAACATTCAAAATTTCAATAATAGTTAAAACCTACAGTGGGCTTACTCTTGAAAATAATTACGCTCGATTGACATTGGAAATATGTCAGTTCGTACTTTTAAATGCCAAAATATCTAAAAACATATTATAGATTCGGGATAACATGCTTTAAAATTGAGGCAACTATAATGTAGGTAAATTTATTTTAAAAATACGCGTTGTTTTATGGCATCTATTAAATATTAGAATTGGATTGGAATTGGTATTAGTTTCACGAGTAACCCCTGTTGGGTTACTCGTGAAACTACCGTCTACTAAAAATACACCTAACGATAACTACACCATAAAATTAATTTGTCTTTGTCTCTCAAGAAAGTCAATTTTTTTAACCGACTTCCAAAAAAGGAGGAGGTTTCTCAATTCGACCGTATATTTTTTTTTTTTTTTTTTTTTTTTTTTTTATGTGTGTTCGGGGATATCTTCGTCGTTTATGAACCGATTTTGATAATTATTTTTTTGTTGGAAAGAAGATATCCCAACGGTGGTACCATGATAAGGAAACCAGGATCTGATGATGGATCCCCGAGAAATCGAGAGAAACCTTCGAAAATCGTAGGGGCGACTCGTGCATTTGTTAATTTTTTCATTAAGTATTTTAAAGCACTACTATTTAATGAAGGTCTGGAGTCGATCTGATGATGGAGCCGAAAGATGATCTAGGGAACTCTTTAACGATTTACAACAATTACCTGGTGTTTGGGCTTCATTAATTTGTATTGATGAGAACTTTACACCTAGATAGGTTGTGACTGTCGTTGGGGGTCTGATGATGAAGACGAAGGACAGTCAAGGGAACTCCTCAACGTTTTACAGTAGCTACCTTGTTTTGTATGTATGTCCGTCGATATATTTGTTTGAAAGAATAGTCCCCAGAGGTGGTCCTATTTCAATTTAGTGAAGATCTGATGAAAATCTTCGAAGTTAGACGATGGAATTCTTCAATAAATCACAGCAAATCACTCGCAATTTCTGTAATCACATGTTCATGTATAGTTCATGCCACTCAATACATACATAGCATCATGCCTGTATTGCCCGATGGGGTAGGCAGAAGTGTCCACTGTTGTACACAAACATTTCACCGATGCAGTTATTAAGTCCTAGCGGCTTTCGAAGGCCTACCCATATTATTAAATTACTAAATTAACTTATTTATGAAGTATACAAACTTATATATGACCTATACAATATATATATTAGACTTAAAACTAAAAAGACTAAAATAAATTAATTTTAAACAAAAAATAAAAACCGCCTTCCAAAATCTACTACACTAAAAAGTTTAAAATAATATCAAAATTTGCTTATAATAAAATAATTTTAAAATAACAATATATAATAATAATCTGTTAATTTTGAAGTCGGTGCCTGATGTATGTGGGGGTTTACAACCAGATACAAACGCCGGTAACATAACCACAGCACAACGAACATAAGTGACTAACAAGAGGAAAACAATAACCCTCTCCCAGTACAGGCACCGACTCCAAAATTAACAGATTATTATTATATATTGTTATTTTAAAATTATTTTATTATAAGCAAATTTTGATATTATTTTAAACTTTTTAGTGTAGTAGATTTTGGAAGGCGGTTTTTATTTTTTGTTTAAAATTAATTTTACTGGTTCACAACAATAAGTTAAAATTGTATACATCGGTAAAGAGTTATGCATTGTTTAAAAAAGTTCCAAGTTCGGTTGGTGCTATACTCGGTGCCACAGCTGCCTAAAAACAAAACTGTGTTTTGCGGTAAAAAATGGCGCCTGCGTATCATAGACAAACGTTCTGCACTAAAAACTGAATCCCGTGACTGAATTTTACACTTGTAAGATTCAGTCACAGGACTATCCGACGTCAGTCGGCTTTCACAGCATTTGTGTGAAACATCTTGATCTCTATGTTAGGTATTTTCCCAAAAATCTACTTGGTTCTTTTTTATTCAATGATCTTTACAGGTTAAGCAAGACAAGTCAACGTCAAATTTGGTCTGATAATATACATAATTCCATTTATTCTTTTATCATTCAAGCCAAACTGAACATAAAATCAAATGCATTTCAAGCCTTTCCCATATAATTTACCTAATGCCCATAATGAGTCGCACCACCCAACCCACAGTTTAGTCACAAAATCTACGACAGCATAAACATTTTTTCAAGTCGTTATGTCTAAAACATAAGGTTTAAAATCGCATGTTTTGAGTGTGCAGGCCTTGGTAATGTGGTACAACAATGATGGAGGAGTGTGTCCAAAGGCGGGAACAAACACGCGCCATTCACGAAACTATAAACATTGTGCGACACATTGACTATTGTATGATTGTTCATTTTGATTTGTGATTGAAGATTACATTGTTCACACATATATTGCAAATTCAGTCTTATTTATATTGTAAAAGGTTATATTTCTGAGTGAGAGTTTCTCTTGAATGATGTTGATAGTGTGTTATTTGAAATAATGCCGTTCGATATCATTAGTTTGTTTTAGCGTTAAGTAATCTTTACATCATGTTAACAGAGGCCTCTAAATTACCGTTAACAGGTACCTATGCATTGATTGCTTTATTCTGATTAGTCAACAGTCCTATTGCAGAACACATGGCTCGGCTATAATATGTTAGTAAATAGAGCACGTTAAACATCAGCACTTCATGTAGTACCTCCAGGGCACTCCATTGTGTGTGGTGAATACAAGCGCCAGGGTGTGTAGCGCCTCCCCCATACTAGACAACAGTTGTTAATCAAATCTACGGTTAGTAACGCGGTTGCCATTAGTTTTAATAACAGTTTTTTAACGTTGCCCACACACTAAGAAAATCTCCTATACCGTAGACGCATACATTAATTACATGGACACACCCGGGATAACTATGTACCTGAAGATCATACAAATATTTGTTCCGTATGAGATACCTTCTCTGTACGAGAAGAGGCCCCCTTGCCCTGCAGTGGGGCAGTTATGGGCTGGTTATTTATTTATTAAATTTTTTTATGATAATTGATCCCGACATCTCTTTACCACTGCGCGAACTGCGCCGTCAGTGTTGGTTTACAAATTCAATATCAAAGACATGGTTAAAAGTTAACTGTTGTTGAAGGAGATGCTCAAACCGTCCTAAGGCAAAACGGAAACTGATTATACTGTTGATCGCCTCCTATATCTCCCCACCACCCCCTTTGGAGCAACCAGCGTAAATACGACAAAGATCCTTAAGTGTTTCACACAATGTTCTTAAACGCAGTACGCATAAATCGCACGTTCTTAGCGTCGTCGCTTGCGCATGTTTACCGCGCGGTACCACGCTATACCGAAGACTGTGTACCGCGCAACTGCACGCACAATGAGACGCATCATCGCTTTAAATGGTAAACTGTTATAGAAATTATTTGTGACGCAATTAAGAAAAGGATAGCGACAAACGAACTGTGGGGTTACTCTTGAAACTAATACCAATTCCAATCCAATTTCAATATTAAATAGAGGCCTTAAAACAACGCGTAATTTTAAGTAAGTTGTCTTAATTTTAATGCATGTTGTCTTCATATTATCCCGAATCTATCATAATTTTTTTGACATTTTGGCATTTAAGAGTAGGAACTGACATAGTAATATCTTAGGTTTGCGCGATCACTACACATTATAATAAAACAACTTTTAACCGGATTAATCGCGTGTATTATTGGTTTTTTGTTTTTCCTGACGTTTCGAACACTTTGCAGCGTTCGTGGTCGCAGGAGGACTGTCCTCCTGCGACCACGAACGCTGCAAAGTTAAAAGGAACTGACATATTTACAATGTCAATCGAACGGGATTAATTTCTAGAGTACTAGTACTGATCCCCTAAAATAATAATCTTAAATGTACAGTTATAGCAGGAAATTGTAAAAACAAAGAGTGTTTGTATAAAAATGAAATATAAGTTATTACAGATGACGATAATAAAAAATGAAATTGAATTCATGAAAGGCATTGTTATTTTGGCTTTTCATTTTAAAACTTAGCAGAATTGCTCCCAAAGATGATTTCTAGTATTGAAGTAATATTTGGTTCAAACGACATTCTTGTGAAATATGAAAACTGACTTCAAAGGCTATTCTTTAAGGTTTATTTTCTTAAAGCACTGACATGTCCTTTGAATTAAATATTCGTACATTTCTCGATTTTTATGGACTGGTTTACGTTTGTGCTGCGACGCTGCGCTTCCCTCCGTTAACATTATTTCCTTTTGATATTTAAAGGAAGGATTGACGTCAGTTACCTCGTCGCTGTACATAGCACAGTTAGCCCTGCTTTGCTTTGCAGTCTCTGGGCATTAAATAAAACCTAACAACTACCTATCTACATACTGTCTTTGCTTTTTAATAAGAACGTAACTTAGTTTCTTGTTTCTTGGTTATTCGCAGATACTTGCTATCAAATCTATTAAAGACTTCCTGGATCTGATGATCTGACTCTTTGAAGCGTTTACACACAGCTCTCTGAAGCTTTGTAGGAAATAGTCCTTATTTGATCATTTGCTCATCGCTTGCACCCCACGTTATTAGTATGGTACAGGATCACGGGTCGCGCCAAATTGTCCCATTGGCGGCTCATTGTTGGGACACTTTGCCGCGGAATATCCCACATTGTTATACTATAAATGGTCACCCTTTATTTCGTATGCCAACTACTGTCTACTTTCAAATTGGCTGTAATTTAGAATTGTCTTGATTTTATATACAATTTTAGCTGGCTTACATCTTTGCTTGAAATTAATTCAAATTTTTTTTTTGTTGGTTGCTCGCGCCAGGAATTTACTAAAAACCATATGGTTACTAAAAACATTTATTACGTAAGTAGATTTGGTTGAAAGTATTGACTGCAGAGTTTAAAGCAAAGAGATGGTTCGTTCTTGGTCCTCCGGTTAATGACAGGTATGTCATTAGCACCGAAGGGTCAAGAACGATAGATCTTAACTTTACTTTCCATAACATAACATAGCATCACGCCTGTATTCCCCGAAGGGGTAGGCAGAGGTGTACACAGGCGTCAACCACATTTAACCAATGTGTTATTAAATCCCATGTAATAGTGTGAGTGGTGGTGGAGCATGTGGTGGTAAGCCTATTGCCATCTACCGGGCACAATGTATAATAGTGTTAAATTAAATAATATTATATCAGAGTACTCACGACATATTCAGGACGGCGACAGCCACTTCACAATGACGAAATTGTTTACAAAGTTTGACAAGTGTTTTGGTTCACATTGTGCTTGAGTAGTGTTGTGAACGAATTATTTCGTTGAATAATTTCATAGAGAACGACTCTATGAAACTATTTTAATAGACCGGACCCGTTAATCGATATTATAGGGCATTTTTTTAAACTATGTCGTTCGGAGCCTCTAGTACCCGATGGCGAACAAGTGTTTTTTTGTTTTGGGTATCACGTTACCCCGCAACGTTTAAGAGGTTTCCAATCCAAACAATTTAAAACTGCATATTTCCTCAAAGTATTAATCTTCAGCGCTATTCACTCACCAACAAATATGTGAGAAAGCCAAACTATTTTCTTAGCGTGAAAACGCGCACACGAAAGGCGGTTTTAGACACGGAACACGCGCGAAGATTGAATAACTACACCAATTATACCGAACTAATTGTGTGTATGCGCCGATATAACGTACGCACGTGTGTAACTAGCTGATTTGTACCCAGAGAGAGTTAAGAAGCTACTTCGATAAATATTATAATATTAATATTTTTCTTGAATTTCGTGATATATTGCAACTTCATTTGATACTATATTAAATGGAAAAAGAATACGGTCACGAACAGGATTCTAACCTGCACTTTACGTTAATGCTTTTCAAAGATTTATCTTTAATTCATTGATACTTTAAGGTAAGATATTTGTGGTTGAAAGGGTCCTGGCTGGTTCTGGGGTCAGAACGCCTGGGTTAGCATTAATATTTAACAAATGTATTGACTGTGGTGTGTTTCCTGACTTAATGAAAAGTAGTAAAATAATACCGTTGTTTAAATCGGGTAGCACATCTGACCCCACTAATTTTAGACCTATTTCTGTTCTACCCACATTTAGCAAAATATTTGAAAAACTAATGCTGAAGCATTTGCAAAGTCACTTTAATAAAAATAAATTATTACATATTAAACAATCTGGTTCCACTAGGGGTCGCTCAACAACCGATGCTGGTGTTGCGCTTCTTGAACATATATACAGTGCCTGGGAGGAGTCTCATGATGCTTTTGGAATTTTTTGTGACTTGTCTAAGGCATTTGATTGCGTTTTTCACGAGACATTGGTCAAGAAATTACGTCACTACGGAATTAGGAATTCTGCCTTGGATCTTCTTATATCTTATTTGAGTAATAGGGTCCAAAGAGTGGATGTTAACGGTAAGAGATCTCCGGGGTCTGTGGTTACTATGGGGGTTCCGCAGGGCTCAATTCTTGGTCCGTTTCTTTTTCTCATTTATATAAACGATCTTCCTTATCTTATAAAAGATAGCCAAGAGATAGTGTTGTTTGCAGACGACACGTCACTTTTATTTAAGCTTAGATGACAAAAACCTGTTACTGACGATGTAAATAGCACTCTCTCTAGAGTTGTGCACTGGTTTAGTGTTAACAACATACTTTTAAATGAGAAAAAGACTAAATGCATTAGATTTCTTACACCTAATGTTAAGAAGGTACAAACCAGTGTTGTAATTAATGGAGAGGAGTTGGTCACTGTCAATACCGCTGTATTTTTGGGTATTACTTTAAGACTCAAAACTGCAGTGGAGCCCACATATAGATAAATTGTCGAATAGACTTAGCTCTGCGGCTTATGCGGTCTACAGGATACGCCAGTTAACAGATGTATAGACGGCCAGATTGGTATATTTCAGTTATTTTCATAGCGTGATGTCGTATGGTATTTTGCTTTGGGGAAATGCCGCCGATATTCAAACCATTTTTGTGCTGCAGAAGAGGGCTGTTCGAGCAATATATAACCTTAGTTTTAGATATTCCCTGAGGGATAAATTTAAGGAAATTAATATAATGACTGTCGCATCTCAGTATATATATGAGAATTTAATTTATATAAAAATGAATATCGGTCTCTTTTCTAAGAACAGCGACATTCATGCTTTTAACACTAGAAATAAAAATAAACTTGTATTACCAATGACAAGGCTTCAAAAAATTAGTAATTCATTTCGATGTCAAAGTATACGCTTTTACAATAAAATACCAAGCAATATTCAAGAATTGAGTCTTAATAAATTTAAATCTTACATTAAACGTAGCCTTTGCAAAAAGGGTTATTATAAAGTTAAAGACTACTTAGAAGACTAAAATGCTTGGGAATGTGCTGCTCGCTCTAACATAAAATAATGCTTGTTTATATTGTATACCTTCTTTACATAAATTTTGACACTTGATATTGTACTGTTGCTAACTTTATGTTAGAATTATTCAGAATTATTAAATATTTACCATTTCACATTTTAATTGATTATTAATGTATTTAATTACATTTGACATTCTAATAAAATTTATTGTTATATGAAATGTCTATCAATACTATAAAAATGTGAATGTGAGTATTGTGTAGGGTTTGTTTGAAGTTATAATTAATTTATTTGTCTGGCGGTTTTTGAGATCTCTCTGTGGCCTACGCAAATGTCCTGCCGATCTGGTATCGTCTTGCGACGGGTCGTTAAGCTCCCTAAATTGTGGTTGAGCTACACGATGACTGATGCATACGTACCGTTGGTTAGGACAGGTCAGCTCAAAACAGCTATGGCTCTTTCTTCAAAAGGCCATCCCAGACCTATCCCTACAAAATACACTCATATGTTGAATAAAATGATGTCTGGACTTTAAAAGAGACGTTGACTTCTGAGTTTGTTTCGGCATTTCTTCTCAGAGCTAGTCAGATAGGAAATGCCGACGCCATCTAGCTTAAAAAATGTATGACTTGTAAAAGTGTCTATAACAGATCTATTTACAGAAATAAATATCATTTATCATTTAGAACACTAATTTATTTTTAAGAACATAGAAAACTCCGTCAATGTGACCACAGGGCTGGCACGTCATGATACTGTCAATCTTTGGGCAAAGTGGCTAGTTCGGGTATTTATTTATATTTAAGTCTCTCTCGTAAGGTCATCCACATTTACCAACAACGGCATTAAGTTATGCTGAGCCTATTAAATCTGGACCAAACTCCGGACTGTGACTAAGAACTTCCTAATAGAACCCAGCAAAAGTACCCTACCTGGGAGTGCTACCTCTAGATCAATGAGGCAGGTTATTACAGGACAAGAAGATGGACGGCAAACTACCAGCCCTTCCTCCTCTGAAAAATTTGTAATTAGCAACGATTTGGATCCACGCTCATGATACGTACTGCACATGAATAGAACTCCTTTTTTTATGTGGAGAAATGCCCTCGCATACCGCTCTGACACGGGGCGACAGAGCGGTTATGTGGGACTCGAATCCACTAAAACTCCACAGTTTACCTCCTCAGCTGCTTGAGGGCGGGACGCGGGGATGCTATGAATGGAACTCCCTGCCGTCTTCCGTGTTTCCTGAGAAATACGACCTGCATATTGAAAAAAAAAAACATTTATTACTAAACCATATAATTATTAACAGATAACAGCTCATAACATTACACAATATTATTAAACAGCCAAAACCTACATATTTTACACGGATTAAAGTTCCGTAAAACCGCATTTATACATAAATAATATACATATTCAAGGCTAGAGTATATTTATTCTGGATCTGACGTAGATCCATCCTCGGCCACCATCCACGACCGGAGAGAGATTAGGCGCAGGACCGACGGCTGTACGTGCTCTCCGAAGCACGGGGGTACCACCAACTTCCTAACTACGGGCTGCTACTGAGAATTTCGTAACAGAAAAACTCAATAATACTTTGCCTGACCTGGGAATTGAACCCAGGACCTCACGCTCGCAGCCCTGCTTGCGACCACTAGACCAAAGAGGCAGTCAAAATCCAAAATAAACCGAGTAGTTAAACCACCGAGTACCTTCCACCAATATTGGACCCTTACAGTAGCACATGCAGAAACAGTAAAACATATTGGGAATATCAGCCGACATAGGATTTTCCAATGAATAAATTACGGTGTCAAGTCGCACGACCGGACATTTGCATCACAGCAGTAAATTGAACAAATTTGAAATTCATCGATCCGACATAGTTTCAACACTTGCTGAATTAAACTCCCATAACATGGATTTATACGTTAGCTTATTACCATTCTGATCTGGATATCAAAAATACAATATGTCCATTCTCTACAATACTATGAATGCAGAAACAAAGCATTTCCATTGATAATTTAAAGACCAAGCATTTCTATTCTATGTTCCACGTTTGAATTGTAATAAAAAGAAAATAATTAAATAAAACTCTGGGAACGAACGCGGCGCCGGTACTAATCGATAAATAAATCGATAGGGGGATAATCGATCGTTAATATAATCAATTACTCGGTAATTGATTAACTCGCGAGTTCAGCGTTCTCGGAATCTCTACAATGTCTATGAACCACTTAACTTTTTTTAAGGCACAGGAACAACGACATTGGTGCATTATTTACAGGTTTTTTCATTGCACAAACAGCTTCATCCAGCCTTTACCAGATAGTAATTGCCATATAAGGCAGTTTACTTGATCCTAGAAAAACCTTAACATGAGTCCTGCATCGCAGGTAAATACGGAAAACTTTTAATTTGAAATGAACTATTTTCAACTTTAAATTAGCTAAGGCAAGGTTTACTTCTGATTGGTGTGTTACAAAATCAGTATTCGAAGTAATATTTAAATATTCCCGCTTTAGAATCATCTTGACAAGTCAAATCAAGATTTTTAAATACTACGAGCTATGTGTAGAAGGTGCATTTTAATATTGCATACAAGGAAGAATGAAAAACACAACTATTTTTATTTGTATACTACTGCAGAGCTCAAACAACGATGTAAGCCATCTCGGCTTAGCGGTCAGAGCGCCTAGAGTATTTATCCCTGAGGTGCAGGTTCGAATCCTGCTCACGACCGTATTCTTTTTCTGCAAAAAGTTATAACTTTAGAGTTCGCTAAGCATGCGTTAATGCTTTTCGAAGATTTATCTGCAACTGTGTAAGGCTGTAATTTTCTGTATAAGTTTGCAAACCCTAAAGCCTGCACAACTTCTTAAATACTGTATGCAATTAAAAAGACACTCTAAAATCAATTAAATCCACATCACTAGCACCGCCACATTAAAAAAATGGAACACACCAATTTCAAATTCAAAGTTCTTGCTTCTTAATTCGATTTCCAATTGATAAGTATTATCTACTGTATTAAATATTTATCACCCTTAGACACGACACATAGACGATATTCTAATTTAGAAATTTTACTTTTATTTCCTAACAATTTGTTTTAACATTAAACACGATTTTAATATCCAAATAGAAGCTAGGAAATGAAGGAGGTATTCTAACAAGTTATACTGACATAACAAAGAGTAGCCGGGAGCGGTTTTCATTACGTTAGAGCAAGCATAATGACACACTGCAACCGACCTTTGGGCTCTGAGGAAATCCATGGCGCGCAAATAATCGCTTTGTTATTAATAGTTACCAGTAAAGATTGGATTTTAGTAGGCAATATATTGTTTATTATAAAGTGGGTAGGGTAGTTGGTACAACTTGTAAGTCTGCTATAGATACGTAATTAAGTACTCATTACACCTACACCCCGACCCTTGCTCGAGCCGGCCCGCGCTGAGCCAGTAGCTTTAAATTCATCCCTTTATAATAAGGGATATCTGGGATATATGATCCAGGTAGTCCCTAGTTGTCCCCTAGCAACTCCCTAAGCCGAGGCTCGTGTCCCGCAGAGGACGCCCTTAGCGCTGTTGCTTGGTTTGTAGTATTCTGAAATTCTGAAAAATATTCTTAGGTATTGTCCGGTTACGCAGACAAAACTCCTCTAGGTATCTGCAAGAAGCCATAACAAAAAAAAGCATTACACCTACATAAGTTGGTACACACTTCTATAGGACCTCATGCTCAGCAGTCGCGCTTGGGCTCACTAGACCAACGAGGCAGTTGTAATCTTTCCATACATTTTAATTGCTATAACATCTAGGGCCTTAACAAGAATAAATTATGATAATACTACTCAGCTAGGGCTTAAATTAACAGAATAAAAAACTTCTTTATTATTATTATTTATTTTTTTATTTGCAGACTATTTAAGTCCATAGTGTTAGTATTACAATTATTCTTAATTAACTATTGTTAGCACAACATAATGACAAAAACAAACAGTTACAAAACACAAATACAAACAAAACATATAACATATACAAAGTGGCATAGATGCTCATTTAGTTCCTACCCTGTGTGTAGCTTCACCCATCTGCTGAGCATGGGGCAGTCCCACCGATTACTCAATGCCCTCAGCATGCTATGGGAGCCACAGCATGTTCTGTGCCGAAGCGAGGCGCAACGCTTTCGCATAATCGCGTAGAAATCGTCCACCCTCGCATCGGCAAACATTCATTTATGCCACCGTTTTAAATTAATAGTACCTATCTATTTGTCAGTGTCGTTTCTATTATTTACTTATTTTAATCACGGATTTGAAAAAAATACGGATCGAACCTTGCCTTGTCATAAGCGAAGCATAGATTACGCACCACACATAGATTACACGCAGCGTACTGGCCCCGAGTGGATGAGTTTTAAGTATTTGTATTGTTTAGCTCGCGTATGACAAGCGAAATTGGATGACTAGGCATGCTTCTCACTGGTCGCACGCAACGCTCCGTCCGTATTTTTTTAAGGTCCGTAAGTGTAATATGTCCTATACTGGAGATTACCCTCTTATCCCTTAATTGCCATGATGGATAAGCAATCTAGTCCAATCCATAACAAAAGGATATGTTTGCGCTTTTCTACCGCGAAAAGTCAGAAAACTTTATAATTCCATACATAAATCTGTAGGTACAGTTTTAATATTTTGTTTCTAATGTTATTTGAGTGCTAAAAAGGCTGCATTCGATTTACATTCCAAATCAAGTACAAATAAAGCACCTCAATAGTTTTTTATTACAACAATTTAAATTTAAATTGTTCGAAATTTAAACTGTGCTCCATTTATCATGCTGCCTGCACTGAAAACCGTCTAACGTATAACCGCGTCCGAACATTCTTAAATTAAAATCTGAGCTAGCTGCACAAGTAGCATCACTCTACCACATCAGTCCCACGAGATATCCCGAGTCATTTATTAATACAGCCTTAGATATATGCCTTAAATACTGTACTAAGCGAAGAATCTCCATCACACAGGCACTTAAGATACACGCATGCTTTATTTTTACCGGTACTAGAGCGGCCGGCATAACCGTTAGCGCTGGTACAAGGTAATTCCGCGGTATTTGCATAATGTTGCGCCCAAGCCCTTATTATGTGTTCCCGGTAAACGTCCAGTGTAGTAATTTAACGTTATCAGCTATAAAAACGATTAATTTGATTTTAATCTTGTTTAGGGTTGACAGATTAGGTCTTTAATTTATGATGCTTACCTTTATGAATTGGAGTACATTTTGTACCTAATACTTTTTACTTGCGTAGGTATATTAACTTTAACTTGCCTGATTCAAGATATGTCTTTGAAAAAGCATTAACGCATGCTTAGCGAACTCTAAAGTTACAATATTAAATGGAAAAAGAATACGGTCGCGAACAGGATTCGAACCTGCGCCTCCCGGATAGATACTCCAGGCGCTCTGACCAACTAAGCCATCTCGACCTCTTCCTCAAGAGGTCGAGATGGCTTAGTTGGTCAGAGCGCATTGTAACTTTAACTTGCCTGATTGATGGCAGTGGGCTCGCCACTGACCTACTAGTTACTTACTCTTCACCACCTATTGGGAGTTTAACTGCATGACGTGGATGAAATGTGGGCAATCTTATCTAATAAAACTGATATAACCTATTTGATTTTAAATCCATAATGTATCTAGCCAGCTAGTAACAGCTCATATAAATAATAATGAATAGGGGACAGTACAGTTTAATATTTTTTTACACATAAATAAGTGCTAAGTCCCCCGACTGCTGTGAAAATTCTTCACCTAAATTGTTTTCACGTTTTTTATTAGTTCACACTTGGCAGGCGTGCTTTGAATTTTTTGATTAATTATATTTGTTCATCGTTTTTTGTGTACTACTAGCTACTGGAATTTTTTAATCTTACTAACCTATGTTACCCGGAAAAATGTCAGGATTCTCACGATACCCCGTATTTCTAAATCGATTCAAGCATATAGAAGTTATGGTGGAATAAAGAAACTTATTATGTACATAAAGACGTGTTTTTTTTTTTTACGTAGATTCGGTCTAGCTCTTTCTTCTCTATCTTAATATCATGTGTGTCACACACACCCAGACCTGGAACAATTATCTGTGTAGATCATGCAAATATATGTACCGCGCGGGAATCGAACCCACGACGCAGGGCGCAGCAGCCAACCTTGCCGTCAATCGACACTTCACTAAAAGGTGAAAATATTACGGTACGTCAAACTAAAATAAGACTCATATTAGTTATCCCTTTGACTCACTAATTAGCAGACACAATAGATTTTAATTGTTATGACGTACATAGTTATACGTGCGTGAGCTTACATGTGTTCACCGGTTACTACTCACGTGCATTCTTCGGGTTTGCCCGACTAGTTCGCGGCAATGTTGCGAGTTGGACTGTCTGACTGCCTGACTTGCGACATTGCCGCGCACTCAGCTCATGACTAAGGGCTCCGTTCGAGTTCGAAACTAGGCGGGCAAACCCGAAAAATGTACGTGAGTAGTAACCGGTGAACAACTAATATGAATATGCCTCAGGAAAGTTACTATACAAAAATAATAATAATAATAAGACTCAACAAAACTTAATTATAGAAACTCGAAAAAAAACCAACTATTATTATTAACCCAATAAGCTTTAATATTTTAGAACACTGATACAATCAATGGTTACCACATAAAGAAAATTAATTGGTACTTTCATTACAGCCTACATAGCATTATCTCATACACGCGGGAACAGTAGCCTGCTCTATAACAATTACTGTTTATCATACTCATAACTTACTTGGCGCTTGGAACTATAAAATGGAATGTGTTTTTACCATTTACGCTTATCCATCTTCTGTTTAATCTTAGTATGTTTGAGTGAGGAATGTTCTTTAACTTTTAACTTTAAAATTTTCTTTGTATCTCCTAAACCCGTACTTTCTAGATGTATTGTACATCTAGAAAATACGGGTTTTTTATTGCTATTTTTTATCGCTAAGTCTTGTTAACAATACTGTAGTAGAAAGTTGTTAAAAATACTGTAGTAGAAAGCTATTAATATGTACAATGTACACCTACTGCATAAAAACTGTAGATATATCTAATGTTACCACACCAAAATAACAATCAATCTCAAAAGAATACTTTTTCTTTGATGTGGACAGGTTTTTTTTCTACTGTGTAATATTTCTTGATAGTTTTCAAGTATTGCAGTATAATTTATACATGGTAAAATTAGAGCAGGGTTGGGTGCAGTTCTGATCTCCTAACTAGGTTACCTGTATGAAGAAGTAAAAGTTCCGATCCCCCATGGATTACAAGCATATGTATTTTTACTATTTACGTACATATGTATTTTACTGCTACTAAAATATGATACAACTAAATGTAAGCAAATACTAATATTTAGAGGATAGGATATTTAACATCATTTTTCGGAGCTTACAATTACAAAGGCGCTCTGGTAACTCTGAAAGAAATAAAGAAAGACTACAATAACGTCTAATAAAACCCAAAATTTGAGAATAACTACAGCTAGCTACTGTTTTTTACGGAGCTACCTACTGGCTGAATTAAGAGACATCAAAAAAAAACTAACTTTGACACATAAATGGCTCTTTGTTTGAATTTAACATTTTTTATTTATTTATTTACCAAAACTTACATCTATCATTACAGGTAGTACACCTAATGCAATAGATAAGCTGAATACAACACAAAAAAAAAAAACCTATTTAGTCCGACCGCGCGCTCATAAACTAGGAAACTGTTAGTCAAATAAAGCAATTCTCAAACTTTAGGATAGTTGTTTTATTAAACTTTGAATTCCTGCTGAAATCTTGAAAACAAAAATAAGTAAGTAGTTAAGTACAATGGGCTCTGTACAAAACATGGTACTCGTGCCAGTTTTTGTCGTAAGTAGGGACATACTTACTGGCATCCACGTCCGGTACACGACAAGCATGTCTCCTGCAACATCAGACAACGTTGCTTCGAACTTTGCTTTGTTGTATGTTGTTTTTCTAACCAGCCAGGCTTACTTTGTTTATCATGAATCCTTTTTTGTACTTTACCTTTTCAGTAAACTTTTTTTTTTATTTACAGGTAATTGGAAACTGGAATCCAGGCAACAATAGATTATTCGTAATGTGGCTACGCTTAAACAGTAAAAAATATGGTAAGCAGAATAAAAATATATGAACGTTTTATTTGAAAATCTCTATAGGTACCTTCCCAAAAAACATTTCGACTTCTTTTCAGGGAACTAAGCACACTTTTCTAAGTTTCTTAGTATTGAAAGTCATAATATTTTGTGGAAAGAAAAATCCTGTCGTGAGTAGGATTAAAAGCGTCTCCCAGATGAGAACTCCAAGCACTTTCCACATTTATCGGAGAGGCAGAGGTTCAAATCCTGCTCACGACCGTATTTTACTTTCCACAAAACTTTATAAACTCATGGTTTTGCAACCGATAATGTGTTAGAATGAAAGATTTATGTGTACTTATTTCTTAGAATTTGTTCTAAACAATCACTTAAGAATATATGGTCGATGCCACGGACCTTAAATAAAATGGACGTAGCGTTGCGTGCAACATGTGAGAAGCATGCCTAGTTATCTAATTTCGCTTGTCATACACGAGCTAAACGCACACAAATACTTAAAACTCATCCACTCGGCGCCAGTACGCTGCGTGTGTGTGTACATAATCTATGCTTCGCTTATGACAAGGCAAGGTTACATCCGTATTTTTTTTCAGATCCGTGGTAGATTCATTGATATCCACAAATCCCTATATATCAATGGGTAGGTGACTACTTTTATAAGTAAGATTGAAACATATAATTATCATTTATTTTAAATATAAGCTAACTATTCTTAAATATAAAAAAAAACACTTACCGTTTTTGCACTAAACTTAAATAACAATGTTCCAAGTTTGAACAATATTTGGGCCCAATAACAATGTCATAAAAACGATGGTAATTTAATACATTCATTTGCATGTACAGCAGCAGTTGGCTACTATTTGTTTATGGCGCGAACGCTACAGATAAAATATTAAAATTACAACGCGCCTATTAAACGTACACACATTCGAAAAGAATGGATGGCAAATTGAATATTGCTAAAAATGGAGGGTTTCATTATTGCATTGAAGAATGGTGACCACAATTGTAATTTCAAAGATGTTTCTTTTTATTTTTCCTATTTTCAATAATGACTATTATAATAATTGGAAAGCTTGGGAATCGAAAAATGAAACGACATTATGTATGATACTTATTTACTCTTTTTTTTTCGGTGATGTTTTGCTTAACGTATCATACATAAGTATATTCATACAATCACGTCGGTTTCCCATTAGGGTAGGTAAAGATTATCAATTTCTACTTGCTCGATTCTAACTCGCCTCTTTCGCTTGGATTATGTTATTTTTAACCAGGCTCAAGCTGTCTGATCACTAATTATGTTATATAAATAATTTTGAAGGGATAAATATTTCAACTGTTACTTAAAATAATTATGCATTTATTGCACTTCATTTAAGTAGAAACCCTCGTGAAGATGATTATATTTATATTATATATACTCGGTTGAGGTATTAAGTAAATATCGCCCAGGAAATCCATAAGTTTAGTTTCAAAATACCCATGCCAATCAATACCCATGAATAAAATTAAGGTAAAATTCTAGTGAAATCATTCAGAAGATATGATTATAAAGTGCTGTTTGTCCAAGTCTGTGTGAACGGACACGACTAATACTAAATAAAATACAAATTGTTGTAATGTTCGCCTATTTTACGGCCCGTATGTCACGAAACAGCAGCAAAAATAATCGCACCACATACTGCTACTACCTTGACGTATTATTTATCGATATTAGAATATCGCGATATTAGCGAATCGCGTGTGTTTGCCGCTTCCATCGGGTGTTACAATTTATATCGCTTCACGAACATCCGTTAACTGAACTGCAGTATATGAACTAGATTCTAATAGTTTCCACCGTATTTGGTATATTGTATTCCAAAGGGATAGGTGATTAGGCGAGGGTGTTAAATCTGTCCGAAATCGACGAATTTATTAAGGAAACAGTTCGGTTCATAAATATTAAAGGCTAGTCTACACACCTTTGTTGTTTACAGGTACACTGCTTGCTACTTTGAGTTTATTGTACCGATCGATTTTAGTGGTTAATTTATCTGAAAAGTAATTGATTTGTTTAAAAAAAATTGATTAAGTCTTATTATAATATTATAATAGATATCTTATTTTTAATCTGTGTTTTGGATATTCGCATTTGACAAATAGAATGCTTTTGGATGTCATATATCATTTTTCGGCCAGCAATTGTATCATATCATTAGAACTTATTAGGCAGTGAAGAATTGCTACTTCTGCTTTGTTCTTTAACTACAACATTAATATTGTAACAGAAATTATGTATGTTTTCCATAGGTCACGGAAAAGTACATTTATGTATTTTTACTGGCGAAGTTTTTGCTGGGGAAGCGAGCATTTTCCTTAATCTTCGAGTGGGACGGATGACCTCCAAACGAATGCAGTTGTTATCCGAGAACACGGTAACAATTTGTAGAGTTTTAAATAATAAGAGTCCACTATGCATTACCACCCATGAAATTAAAAATAAGGAGGGAAACCCTGACGGATGGCAACCCTGTTTGTACGCTAAGTAGCATAAAACATGGTCCATAAATAATACTTAGATATCTCTCCTTGCTTATAAGCTGTAATAATCAGGTTAAAACCCATAATTCTTCAGTCATTTACTTACGGTATTAACAATTTTGTTAAGTTGTCAGTAATAAACGACATCAAATAGGTACCTGTTTAATTTTTCTGTGTAACAACACCGTTCAAACTATTTACTGAGTTTTATTTTTAATTGAAATGTTACCTTTTTACATAATGAGTGATGTTATATGTGTGCTGTCATGGCGGCGCTTTGCATCTTATTTTGGTATCTATGTGGTTACTTTTTTGGTATCTTACATCTGAATGCATTTATTTTATCTATGTTTTTAATTTAGATAGTAACTTTAACAACAAGTCAACATAGAATATGTAGATACAATACTGCGGAGAGTCTGATGATCTCAAGTAGTTTTTTCGTTTACGGCGTAGGATTCCACTTGCCAGAAGAAAAAAAGACTGCCTCGAGTAGGGTTATTGTTATTGGGTTTTCTGATAGAAAAATATCGTATCGTGATAATATGTTATTTTTTAAAGTTATACCTATAATAATTCTGATTACCTGCGTTGATATGTATTTAACATACGAAAACCCACATGCTTTTCATTTATCTAAGATCTTTTGTAAACACCGTTCTTGGGAAAATTATCATAAGCTGGAGGATAAAATGTGCTATATAAACAAGAATTTACGAGTATATGCGGGTAGGTATTAGTGTTAGTTCAAGTAGGAATATATAAACAAAGTTTTTTTACCTTTCTGTCACACTTTACATAAAAGCTCAAAGCTAAACCATTACAAAACAAACATTCTCTGCATATATCAAATACCCCAGCCCTTCTTGTACTAGCCACACGCCCCACCTATCGCAGCAACGAGCAGCGATAAGACGCGATGTAGATGCGATACGATAACGTAACACCGCTACACGTGTGCTTAAGCTCGAATTAATTAAACTCGGGGAGCGCATGTTAACGTATGTACTTATATTACTGTTTATTTTTGATAGCGTCATTATGTTCGGCATTTGGTTTATAATGAGATTCATATAGGTAGCGTCGCCCAGGTGGGACAAGTTGGCGTGGTAGTTCTAATTCCTTGATAAAAAGGTGAAAGCAAGCTTCTCAATTGTTTATCAGAAAATAGCTTTATACTTTATTTGACATTAGTTGATGATGCTGTTCACGATTATGCAAGCTTGTCTTATGACACCTATAGATACTATCGTGTCTTGAAAGTCCTTTATTTATATTTTAATGGTTTACGAGCGGGCTTAAACACGCTGAAAAAAAATTGAATACGCACATGGCTGTACAATGAATTTCTAAAATTGAGTATATTTTTATGCAAATAAAGCTAATCTGATCGAATACACATACCTTTAGTGCACTAACTCGGTACTTTACAGTTACAAACAGACAGTTCTAAAATATATTCTATCAGATCGATTCGCCTGAGGTATCGATATCGATAACTCGAACTAAGAAGAGATTCGATTGTCGATAACACACCGATCTAGACGCGATAACGTCGCCCGCTACATATGTTAGACGCTGACATTATAAAGTAGCTTTTATACGATGCGCGTATCCGAACGTGCCTGGTTTATGGTTTGTCTGTTCGTGTAGTGGGGTGTTCGTGAGTTGTTCGAAGTTCAAAAATCTTTCTGGCTTAGCGGAAAATATAGAAAGATTACATTTTTCTAACGTTTGATTTTATTTTTATTTATTTTTTCTGTTCCATTTTAAAGTTATTTTAGTTTTTTCTAAGTTTATAAAATACTTCAATACAAAAAAAAATGTTACCGGCTTAGGCAAAAGTTGATGTCATGGTCGTCGTCAGCCTATTGCCTAGAAATGTGAATCTGAGAAACTCAGAGCTGCTACTGAGAATTTCCTAACAGAAAACCCCAATAACATAGGTTTTTGATCTACACATAAAGTTATAAATTTTTGTGGAAAACGTTTTATTGCTTCATTTAGAGTTCGCTAAGCATGCATTAATGCTTTTCAAAGATTTATCTGTATCAGTACAGAATAAACTACCAGTAAAACAACTTTGGACCTGACTAATCGCGTGTATTATTGGTATTACTTATTTAAAATTATTTCGGTCTTCTATATAGTACTGAGACGCCTGTCACCTTAGTCATCCTGTGACCACAAGCAGAAAGTGTTCGAAACGTCAGGAAAAACAAAACCCAATAATACACGACACTTTGCCCGAATGAGATGACGGCTGACAGGAATGTGTGGAAGAAAAAGACATGCTGCGCCGACCCCAATTAACCATTACCTCCCTCCTTGAAGGAATTAGCACTGCAGTAGTTTTAGCGGGCGTACCCCTCTCGCCAATGGTATATACTTCCCAATCGAATTTTCGCGATCACTACACATTATAATAAAACAACTTATAACCGGATATTTTCGGAACTTTGCAGCGTTCGAAACGTCAGGGTCAGGTCAAATACCAATAATACACGCGATTAATCCGGTTAAAAATTGTTTTAATACCTTTTACTTGTATGGTTACAATGATAGTAAATACACAATTTTAATCGTGTGTGACACAATTTTATGTTTGTGTTTAGTTGTTTGTATGTGTGTTAATACCTACTGTTAATGTAGTGACGAGAACTATTGATACCTTATTGCAAGCTCTTTTGTGCTTGTGTGTTACCTCACCCCCCGCCAAAAGTGGCGAGCAAAGTTGTTTGATATTTTGTCAGAAGCCGTCTCCCGTCTGGTCTTCTAAAGCTCCCCTGCGCTGGAGGCTACCAGACACTAACCAAATGCCTCACGTTATCATCATGCTTACAAACTACGGCACACGCCAACAAACCCACTTTAATATTACTATGAACCATCGTAACATGGAACATAAAGATTAATTTATGTTACTATAATTACACAATTATCTGCACTTAATATCTACAGCCGTCCATTGGTTTAAATATTATTTGTAGTGAGACTGCATCGGCCGAGATTCGGATTGAATGACCAGCGCTCGAGGCCCTAATTATGACGCGGTACAATCTATAAACGATACAGTTTTAATTGGTTTCAACATGATGGAGGTGTTGATGAGTCATTTGAAGAGTAGTAAAATAATAAAAAACAAGCGTTTTTTGTATAGATTTTGACAGCAAAGAAAACCTTTAAGGCAGAAACAGTGACAAAAATAGCTTCTTAATTTTCACCACTTAATTTTGGGTTACTATCTTCTATTTATTAGCTTATTACTATTTATGTTTATGAGTGAAAATGTTCAATTAACCATATTCTATTTATTTTTAATCTAGCTGTATTTTTTCCAAAAACGTAAAAATTTAATCTTTTAGCTCCATTAATGCCTTTAGTCTATTCAGGCCCACAGTACAAAAATTGATTCTCAATGTATCATCTATGCAGTTCACAAAAATACTATTGATTTGAATGATATTTAAACTACTTTATTGACTTCGTCTTTGTGAACTTCAGAATTGTCCAGCCGGGATAAAAAAATATCTTATGTGTTAATCCAGGTTATAAACTATGTGTGCCGAAATCCGTTCAGTAATTATTTCGTGAAAGAGTAACAAACAGCCATCCCTCCTCACAAACACAAATACGAATTCTGTAATGAAAACATCAGATTTTGAAAATACTTTGAGTCAATATTCTATTGAAAATGACGACCAGAATTTGAAGCCAGCTGAAATCGCTTAACTCCTAAAGCTTGGGCTCCACTAAAAGATAAAGTAGCCGAGAAGGTAGCAAGTGGGCAATCACGCACAACCACGCTCTGGGGTATGTGTGTCCCAGCCTAATCATTACTACATCACTATAATTACGAGATACAGTTTTACGCAAACTACATCAAATGTTTACGTGGCCTTTAGGGACTCCGCAAGCTATAGTGGGCACCTATAAAATATAATTTTATTCACACTAGTGAACTTGGATAAGTAATAGCTGAACCGAGATGTGTGTTCGAGGTTTTTATTTATTTATTTAAATAATTAGGGATATAATATCTCTGGATATATTATCCTCGGACTCACCGTTGTATAGGTAGTTGCCTAAGCTTATACAGTTATATTAAAGGAAGCTCCGCTTGCCGCGGTCGTTCTGTGTATCATTATATCTATATTGAAACCCCTCCGTACCTCAGAGAACACGATAAACCGTCGGTTTCAGTTGTCAAACAGAGCTATGACAGTTAATACGGATAGTCTGATACCTAAAAGTCTGACAACCATTCTTACCGCGAGATGAACAATTTATGGGCGAACGTTTTGTCTTGCATGTACAGTATTTGATAAGATTCCATCTAGGCAAAGCAAACATTAACACAGTCAGGAAAAATATGTTTGGCAAAACTAAACTTCACTAGCGGTTGTTATAACTTAATAATGACGATAATAAGACAAAATATGTAAGCTTTGGATCCTGAAACTCCTCAACAAAACTCTAGACTAATATGGTCGGGCGTGTACCATACCATAACGAGTACCATAGACTAAAATAAACGTCGCTGTTTATCTATTTCGTGTAGAACCTCAACTTAAATATCTTCTTCTCGCCCATAGAGCACCTGTAAGTTAGAAACATCACAAATCCCCGTGACCTACGGTGGCACAGTATCGGCGAAGCGCACGTATTGCAATCGATAGTTAAATTTAACCGGTGGTAATAAGATACAGATATCTGGGTGCTACTTTAAATTTATCCGTTCAGCCAGTGTGGCTACGTAGACTAGGTACTTACTTAATAAACCACAAGTTTTTTTTTCTTAGATACACTCTTGAAGGAACTATACAATCCTTAAAAGAAAACCTATTAGGGTCTATCTGAGTACTGGTGAGCCATCATTGAACTGCTATAATTATATGATCGTTAACAATTGTAATGGTTATTTAAACAGTAATGATATTTCGTGTAAAAAAGCGTTTTGAATTGTACTTATAACTTTTCGAAATCGATTCGTATAATTGCTGTAAATATTCCGGAAGTTTATTTAGGTAACATAGAATTAAGTATTCTGAAACCCTCATCCCTTATACATTATTGGTTATATTTTATAGCAGTATACTTTACAGCTGTGGTAGCCTAAATGTATAATCGTTGACCTGGCAAGTCGAATGTCACATGGTCATTTTTGGGTTTCGTAGTAATGTGCGTTTTATAAATAAATGATTACTTGCTTAAAACGGTGAGGGACACCTTCTCGGAGATGTTCTCGGGATGTGTAAAGCACAGTTCTATGGGTGGTTTAAACCCTAACACTAGGTTATTCATCAATCTTACAATAAGGAGAACGCTATTTCAACAGAATTATTACTGGCTATATGTTCGGAATGTGCCTGAAAGTCTGACGTATTACCGGGTGGCTGTAGAAATCTACTAAGCAGTCGCTCTACGTAAAATACATTTTCAATTTAGTACAGATACCTACTCTCGTATCCTGTTAAAAATTCAAATGTATCCGCTATGGAGAGGACAGGATATAATTTTTGACAGGTGAGGTATGATGTCAAAAATTTAAATGTAGATATCCAATGGAGAATGTGATCCTGACTTTGGTAAAATTTATCCTACTTGTACTAAAATAACAACGTTAACATTGGTTAGTATCCTTTTCGAATTTCTCCAAAAATATATTTGCTGCAGGTACATAGTTGAAAAAACGCTATGTTAGTCAGTGGTCACCCTTTACAACGATAATCAAGCTCTTAGCTGGCCGCCCATTAAGGGGCAGATAACTCTAACATCGCTAAATAAATAAATACAGCGCTTGTCACGACAGCATTAGCTTCCACTTAACTGGATTAGATTAAATGTTCGATTTTGTTAGCCAATACCGCAGTTTATATTGGCAACACCGTTACTGAAGATCTGTATTGATATACGAGTGTAATTGGCTGGTTGAATGGTCCATTTCTTTTAAGTCTGTAAAGCCATGGTGCAGACAACTTTTTGTACTGCGAAAATTTTGTTGCAGAAATGCAACTTATGAGTTTATATCTACTTCCATTGCTTACTATAAAAAAGCGATATTTTGAGATATATATCTAACACTATCTGCCTTAAGAAAGATGGAAATACCTCAGACCCAAGTGATGAAAACAAAAATGTTGTCCAAGAAATCCATACATCGTTTCTCCTTCCTAATGAGTGCAAGAGGAATCCGCCTTAACTTATCCCTTGAAGGTTCATAATCACCGTGCTATGTATTCTGAAATAGTTTATGCATTCATGTATCTGTTATCTTCTCAATATCCCAACAAAACAGGAGTTCCTCTAGGTAGTTTACCATATCGCCCGTAACGAACTTTGCTGGGAATTCATTTTCAATCAACAAACTTGGGAGGTAAATTGCGATACAGGGCGATTAAAAACAGTGCAGGTGCATCTACCGATATCCTAGGAATAATATATACATTGTAATCTCTGACTGTTTCCAGCAAAGACAACGACACGGTGTCCTTTCTTCAATACCTGTGCGTGTCATGAAAAATTACAGCAAAAGATACGCAGCAACTAGTGTTGTAATCACAATCAAGGTCAAAACATTGTAAACCGTGTCATGCACACAAGAAAACTCTTGAATACATTAAGTCTTATTGTGCACATAACACAGCCAAAACACACTTCGCTATCATTACACAAATCGATGGGTGAAAGGCTATTTGGTTCTAGTCTCATTACTGTGCTTTAAAGAAATAAACTTTAAAACAACAGCCTTTAAAGACATTTTCATATTTCACTAAAATGTCGCTTAGATCAATTAGCCTTTCAACCATCGAAATACAAACTATCCAACAGTGTCACCCATCCCATCAAAGTATAATATTAACACGTAGGTCTAGACGAAGTGTCGACCGTCGCGTGCGCACGTGGGCGGGGCTAACGAGCGTCGTCAACGTCACCGCCCGCTGACACATTGATTGATTTGAGCGTCGGCTAACCAATTAAATGTTTGTAATGAAGCGTTTACTGGATGTAAGCTGTCTTGTGATCTTCCATAAAAGGTGTGGGAGATCCAATTTCTTAGACAAAATTCGCTTAGTGATAATTATACCGCTTTGGCGTTGTCAGTTAGTGGAGAGATATGGATTGGAACTGGCAGTTTTCCATTACGAGTTGTAACGTTTAATTAATATATAAAAAAGAGCTTATAATTTTGGAGGAATGCAAAAAGTTAAAATTTATTTTTTACTAAAAAAATATAAACTAGATATTGCCTCGTTGGTCTATTGGTCCAAGGCGCGCCTGCTGAACACGAAGTCCTAAGTTCGAATCCCTAGTCGGGCAAAGTGTTATTAGGTTTTTCTGTTAGGGAATTCTCTGTAACAGCCCGGAGTTCGGATTTATGTCCGGTAGATACACACAAATGAGACTTAATAACAGCATTGGTGAAACGTGGGTCTACAACTATGTACACCTCTACCTACCCTTTCGGGAAAATACAGGCGTGATGCTATGCTATGTTATGAATTAGTTACATACGGTTGAATTTCGATCACATTTTCGATCTCGATAACTTTGTTTTAGTTTATGTACTAAGTCCTTCCTGAGACACATTCCTATGTCTCATGAAGGACTTAGTACATAAATTAATACAAAGGATCCAACATTAACACTGTAGTGACGTAATAACTAGACTTGGCAGACGATAAAGTCTTTATAATGTTGCTGCCAAGCATCTGAAAGTTACAGATCATTATAATACCATACTTCAAACGATTCATTAGATATAAAAATCAAATAGAAATATTGATTCTATAACTACGCCATTTGCAATATCAAATCGTAAGAGTCGATTGCACTTTGTGGCTTTAACAAACGGTTGATATAAAACATAACTTCAGTATCAGTTGATGTCTCGTTAGAGGTAATTGGAACTCCTTGTACCCCCAGGGAAACGCTAAAGTTGTTAATAGTATACATAAAAGGTAGTAGAACCAAGTCGAAGCAAACAAATCAACCGATTGTTTTATTAATAAGGTGGAATCAAACCATTTTACAACTGACTTCAAGTAATAAAAAAAAGATTTATGATTGTATGTACCTTCGTTAGACACATTCATATTAATTATTATTACTCAACGATTATGTCTCACGTGCAGTCATTCTTCGGGATTGCCCGACTAGTTTCGAGCAGAGCCCGCGATGATGTCGCGTGTCAAACACAACCAGTGCACGTGCGTAACTGATAACTGCCCGACATAGCGGATTTTACAACTTGTCTACGCCGCCAATTGACTATAGATTTCATAAATGCACGGAGATTAATCGTGTTCAAACTACGTACTCACTTACCTATTTGTTGGTCTTGGGAGTAATCCATACATTTACATTACCTATTACATTTTGAAGAAGGGGGTTTTTAGGGGCTGAGTTGCCCGCGTCCGTAGGAGTGCACCTTTAAAATAGAATCCCTACACGTGGCCCCTGGGTGGTGCAAAACAGGCAACACATATCTGGTGGGAGGCTTCGGCCGCGGCTGGTACCACCCACCAGACGAAGCCATGCCGTTAAGCGACCTAGTCGTGTTTCGGGATGTAGTCCGGTGCATCCGTTGTGGGAGACGGGTCTGGGTAGTTGCATCATTTCCCTAACTATCGTTCTCCCCAAGTCTATCTACTCTACTTAGAGTGAATAGATTTCTTCTGGATTTACGGCCACACCGTCGCTTACCATCAGGTGAGTAGGTGGCCAAACGCAGATCCATTTTCAATAAAAAAGAAATAAGTCTTGAATACATATGAGAATAATCGTGAAATTGCTTCATCTATGGGTCACTAGCTGGTGCCCGCGATTTCCGTCTGCGTGACAGAAGATAACCTATGTCCTTCTCCAAGGTCCAATCTATCTCCATGCCAAGTTTCATTATGATCCATTCAGCCGTTTAGTCGTGAAAAGTTTACAAACAAACGCACAACAAAGTTACTTTCGCATTTATAATATTAGTATGGATTTCAATTTATTACGAGGACCAAAAAGCAAAATACCACCTCATTCATTTAATTTCTTTGCCGCAATCTGTCGCTTCTAAAATATTTCGATAATGACAAAATGAGTTATAATAAATGTGACGAGTAGTCCCTATGTACCCAAAAAAAAACATTAGGAACAACACAGCCACTTGTCCCGTGGCAGCGTTGAACACGAAAGGACTTGTGACAAAATTATCTCGGTTTTCGTTAAATTAGATACTTATTATACCTATTATTGTGTTATAGTAACCGTTGAACAATAATTAATAGATCTATGATCTTCACATCCGCAATTTAAATCAGGCACTCGGACTTAACTACTAATTAAAATAGTCTTTACAAAACTTTTACGTGTCACTTTTTTATCTAAAAGGCATGTTCTATCTGACTACCTCTAATAAGAAAAGCCGAAACTCACTCAGAGGTGATACATCACTGTTTATGCCTATATGAGCGTAATCATGTAGGGCGTCTGGAAAGGCCTTTTGAACTAAAAGCATTTTCCTCTAAGCGTCTCCGTGCTTTGGTGGGCTGCCGCCATCAGACTCGCTGCTAAGCGAATTCAGAAGACTACGGGTGACTTGGACAACTATAACTGTAGGTGGACACAGGTAGATTTAGTATAAGGGAATAGTAATCGCATGCGTAGTTGCCAGAAGTGAGATTTTGGTTTCGGTACCGAACAAGCATTGATTAATTGGTAAAAACTAAATAACGATTAAAGAACGTTGTGACTACACAGAGAAATGTATAACACTAATATCCAGACAATACTAGAAACGACAGTTCAGAGAACAGGATGAAGTTAATAAAACAATTAAAAAACATGCCTGCTATTTTTTTTATCTGACTAGCCTATGATACCCGGGACAATGTAAAGATTCTAACAATACCCGGAATCAGAATCAGTTCTCTATCGGAATCAGTTCAGGCACTAAGAAGATATGTTGGAATAAAGAAACTCACAAACATACATACATAGGTACATACAAACATACCTACATACATACATGAACCCTAAAATATAGCACAATTTTTTTTGGGCAGGCATGTAAAAAGATATGTGAACAAAGCGTTCTACTGCTGAAGCAACGATGCTGTCGACTACGGGCGACACAACGGCACAGTTGTTGCAGTGGTTAGAATATCCTATTTACACCGCGCCTCTTGGGTTCTAGTCCCGCAAAGTGCGAGGATTCCTATATTTTATCTACAGATAATTACCAACCAGTTTCTCTTCAATTCAAATTATATATTGTATTTATAGCTTCATCATTTTATCGATCGACAATCACTTAATAAATCCATTTTGACTTGATCCTTTGGCCCTTAAGAAATAGGACCACACTTTACCATTCTATGGAATTCGCACACAATTCAAACAATGCTCCAGCAATCAACGGAACAAATATTACGGGACAATAGTCAATAGTGTCGGAGTTGTACTGTCTGCAACACAATTACGCAGCGCGCCGTGCAGTTAATTGAGGCCGGTTAATTAGAGACGTGTCGCGTGGGCACGACGCCCCCGCGCGCAGGGCTTTTGTGCTGACCATACTGGTTACAGAAAAATTCTAATAAAATATTTTTTAAATAATTTGAGTTTATTAATACAAGTGGTGATATCAAATATTGTACCACTTGCAAATACAATATTTACTGACTATTTCTGTTGTTTCTGTTATATGTTCTGTATTGGTTCTTCCTGTATAATAAATCAATAAACAAATAAACTTTACTATCAGACATAACTAAAATATCCCTACTTCAACATATAGCTATAATATTTTACATGAGATAGTTACCGTTGACATCAGAATTCAGTAAGGAATCCCAGCGGCTTTTACAAGTGCCACTTCTGACGGGCTGATATTAGATACTATCATAATTAAAAAGCGGTACAAATCTTCTCAGTATTTTCGTTCTGTCGCTACTTAATGTTGAATCTTAGCTTAATTCCTCTGCTGTGTGTACACGTGCCTCGCCCGCCTTTATGATATAACTACAACGCACTTTAATTGTGCAAATATATAACACAATAAAGTATAGAGAGCTGCAAATATACAATAAAGTACTGCGAAATACAAAATGCACATTTTTGGAATTTAATATACATATTAATACCTATGTTTCAGATGCTGATCTACCTGTTTGAATAGAGATAGAAATTGTATCTACAGCGAAGAATTTTCATAGAATGGTTGGTAAAGTAATTCTCTACTTTATGATGTGCTAGATACTCAGCGTTTCACTCACGAAAAAATCCGAAAAGCACAAATCATTAGAAGACCCAATGCCGTCAACATAGCTCACAGTATGAGCAAGCTGAAGTAGAATGGACAGAAGCTACATGGTCTGTCCAAACAGAACAGTTAAACGATGGGGAAATACCTTAGTTCTTAAAAGACATTGAATCGGTAGACGCAGTACAAATCGTCCCCGCACCCGATGGACCGATGGCATCACAAAGATGTAAAAGGTAAATGGTGGATGGAATTGGATCAGGACCGTCCATTTTGCAAATCCACGGGACAAGCCTAATTTATGGAAGCAGCAGTTGACAACATTATTTACCGACTGATATGATGATGATGACCCAGTATTTATCACAGGTTCTCAGAAGCCAGACAGCTAGGAAAATAAATGAGGAACATTTTAATAATGTAATGTTCAAATGTAATTTTCTTTTTACATTTATCTAAATTATGGTCAAATTTTTCCAAAAAATAACCATGAAATTATTATTCCAGCATTGTCCCAACCAGTCTGCAGTGGGTTTTCATAAAAAAACATGTATTATTTATTTTATTTTATTAAGACTTCCTTAATTTTAATGTAAATCCTTAATTTAAACTAAACTGCATTGTCTATCCCTACCTAGTTTCAGCTTGATTCTAGTGCAATGTAAACGCATTTATGAAATACAATGACTACACGACACAACACTGCGATACTAACTGCACTTATTTGGTTGCCATGGTTATGCTCATCTTTAGATACAATAATGTGTTGTTATTGTTACTGAAATGTATATATTCATCTTGCCATTATAATAATTCTCCTCCAGACCGTATTTCGGTCACAGTGGCCTATCTCCGTGGAGATTATAAAACAACGCAGGATATTATAGTGCACAAATTATGCGCAAACACAGGTGCACTCGCTCTTCCTTCACTCTTATAGTCCGATGGGACGGCAATCCGACAAGACCGGGAAGAGATCAGGGGCAGGACCGACGGATTTTATAACACAAGATTTAAAACGAGAAATGGTGTACTAAATCAAATAGTTTCAGGGTCAATTCTGGTTGCAGTCGAATTTTTCTTAAGGGTTTTTGATTGGTCGAGTTTCTGTCAATTCAGAGACATGCCTGAAGTTCCACAGGCTTCGCAGACGAATAAAAGAGATTGCTTAAATAAAGAAGATAGACAGCACTATGTTGCTGTTGCCAAAAATAATACATATTTCGACTAATAATATAATCAGTTTAACTTGCATAGCAATAATTATTATTAAAATAATATTTGTAGAAAATATTTACTTGTTTTTTTTTTTGAGATCTACATATGCCTAGGTAGACTAGCTAAATACTACTTTGAGCTCGGCCTAATATTATAAGTACCCAGTCATGAAGGTATGTAAGACTCAAGAATTTAGTTGTGGTATTCGTAAAGTGGCCCAACAGTAATATAGACATAAAATATCTAAATCCCGCAACTAAAGATACCTTTCTCAATTCACCTGCACAGCATTATGCAAACTCTCCACAATAAATTCACAACTTGGAAAAACCTTCCAGATTAATAGATAGAAATAAAATCAAGCCATTGCTTTGGATGTATTAGAAATTCCTTGGCAGTCGTGACCGGCCCATCGCGAGCCGAACAAAAGACGGCTTGAAATGAAACCAAACAATAAATCGTAGCCGACTGTACACGGAATCAATTGAGCTTCGAATGTGAGTGCTACTTTGTCCGGTGCCCCCTTTCATATTACCGTTTGTTTAAATCCTCTTTTGTGATCACGATCGGATTTAATGTTTTGACAGAATGTCAAAATGGAAGTCTGTTTTTTTTATTCGTTATTCAAAAATGCTTCTTTAGCTCCTTTTGATATCTTTAAAGAGGTTTATCATTTATACTTTTAACACTTTTATGGACAGTGATAGCCAAGTGGTATGACTTGGATGAAATATAGGAAAAACCCTTTAAAACTTTTCCCGACCCGGGAATTGAATGGCAGCCACTCTCGCGGCAACTAAAGTAATGAGGCAGTTCGATTCCTGTACTAAGCAAATATTAATTATAATGATCCAAAGCCGGTGTAAAGGTCTCGGTGTGAGATAGGTACGTGTTTATAATGTTACAGGATTTTGGTGGTTTGGTAGTATGTGAGAAAATATATATAAATTTGCTAGCAGAACAAAAGCATCGCATCCTGAGGAAACCTTCAGATCAAAGAGACGTTCTCGATGGTGTATGAAGCTGTGTCAAAGGCAGTGAGTTCAAACTTTGATTAGCACATGTTATGACATGTTTTTTGGCGATAACACTTACAAAGCAGTATCGACCTAAGATAACATAACACTGCGCTTACAGTGCCGTCATAAATCATCTTACAATATCATCGAAGAAATAATATTTTGTATTAGTAGGAAAATCAAATACAAATGATTTATAAAATGTTCACAATGTCTTGTATTTAATAAGACTTCCTGCTCTAGGCCTACGCCTGTCCCGTACGACGCTTAACATTTTCCATAATTAACATAACATATGAAATAGTCTACGTCACAACTCTATTTTATGATATATATTTACACATAACGATGAAAAATTAAATATATATAAACTTACTCATTTCCTTACATAATAATAGACCTGCTATACCGTCACAAATTCATCAATTTACCCCTTACCCATAGAAACAGGAACCATAGATAAAATTCCTCGTTGGTCAGTTCTTCTTGCGATGGCCATAGATAACTGGGCACAGGCACACCTGTTTCCTAGGCCGACGGTTTGCCACACAGGAACTGGGGTCGAGTCGCCGCCGGCACTCACACTGATTTATATTAATAACTAGCTTTTGAACACGGCTTTGGCTGGAGACGTCTACCCCATTGCTTTATACGTATAGGTAAGTACCTTCATTGAACTAGTTATTGCCGAAAAAAATTGTAGGTATCTTCGATAGCTCCATGCCAAGTCTAAAACTTAATGTAGGTAGATACATATTTTAATGACTTTGAAAATGAATACCTAAATAAAAAAAAACTGCTGTTCTCCATAAAAGTGAAGTCTTCTTTTGGAGTTATTTTGTATTTTTATTATTTTGCTGGGACGCTGATGCCTCAGTCTTTTTGGGGGTGAGCGTTAATGGCTGCAACACAGTTTTTTTCAAACGAATGTAGCTGTTATCGTACACAACTGTATTATAACCTTGTTTTTGTTCCAATAAATTATTTGTATTCGTATTCTTCTCATCCTGTGGTTGATGAACAACCAAGTGTCAGAGTTTAAACCACCCGTAAGCCTCTGGCTCATGGCTTTACACACCACCGAGAATATTTCTCAGGTGTGCTGGTTTCCTCAAGATGTTCTCCTTCGCCGTTTTAAGCAAGTGATAATTTATTTATAATACGCACACGACTTCGAAAATACAGCCGTATGTGGATTCGAACTTGCGACCTTTAACTTGTCAGTCCAACGGTTATAACACTAGGGTATCCCTGCTTAGCAAAGGTGAGATTAGGTGCAATGCAGAGCACCTACTTACAACCGCCGCGCGTGGAGAACTAGATGTTTAAACGAGGACGAAGCTAAAAGAGTACGTAAGGATCGTAGCAAGTGACGTTCTATAGTTTCTGCTTATGACCACAGCACAAAAGCGTGAGTTTATGTATATTTTTATTAATTTTCCGAGCAATTTAGAGGGTCACTCAAGTCAACATATAATGTATCAACTATAATAAAGTTATTATAGTAACTATACCATAACCAAACCACAGCCAAGCTAGAAGCCTTCGAGCGTCTGCAACATTTCTTGTTAGAAACCTGTTGGTTTCAGTTCTAACCACACGAAAAACTAAAGTAGTTCACAACTAATTAATGAAACCTCTAATCTTAATTATTGTCAATAATCTATACCTGCCTAGGCGTTTCTCAACCCCGTTGGAGTCAGCTACCAGTCTAACCGGATGCAGCGTAATTAATACCAGTACTTCTAATGGTGCGACAACTATTTACCCTGTACAACCCAGTTACTGGACAAAACTATATTTTGTGGTCTTACCACAAAATATCGCCTGAATTTATGTATATATCTGATTGCCAGAAATTTATCGCAAGCATCTGACTACCAGTAATGACTGTTAAGTATCTCTGGAATATTCATTTGACAACCGGGACCAGGCTTAAACTGCTCTCCAAGTCCCGGTATGAAATTTTAGCTATCTATCTATCCACAGACCAAGAAACCTAACAGCAGGCAACGCCTTACCCCGATCGAGGCTAAGCTCGAGAGTTAACTAAATAGTATCTGCCTAGCCTTTTCCCAATTAAATTGGGGTCGGCTGCCAGTCAAACCGGATGCAGCTTAATACCAGTATTCTACATGGAGCGACTGCCTATCTGACCTCCACAACCCAGTTACTGGGTAACACGATATCTCGTGGTATGACTGGCTGTCAGACTTCAGGCCTCTGATTACCCGTAACGGCTGTCATAGACCTTAATTTGACAACCGGGACCGACGGTTTAACGTGCTCTCCGAGGCACGGAGGGGTCTCGGTATGAAATGATGGTCACCCATCCACAGATCGACCGTGGCAAGCGCAGCTTAACCTCGATCTATCGATCTGTGCCGCAGTTACTTAGCCACGAGCCCCTCTTTGTCTCGACACTTAACTAAATCTTAGTCAAAATACATAGACCCCATCCCACCCATCCAAAATAAAAAACGAGATAACTTTAACGTTCGTGATCACAAAATAGAACGCCATTAGTATGAAACAATGGATGTATGCTTTAAATAATATCAGCTAACTGGAAGGCCATGCTCGTTATCATTACAAAGGGAATCTGATGCATTATTTATGGCTGATGTAACGGGTTCCTGTGAGGGGGGGAGTAATCTTCTAATGTAGAATGTATCTGGGCTTTGGTTGTGAGGATTTTTCGTTGAGATGAGATTCCATGGTATTTAGTAACTTTGTAGTTCGTTATTTAGTATTATAACTGTTAGTGTGGACAAAACAAACTAAACTAAAATTAGAGTATCCTTGTGTTTTGCTAGCTGTCACTGGAGTGAGACGGGACAAATTAACAAAACCTCAAACTCAAAATAGATGCCATACTAAATCTTCATAAACAATTTTAGTTTGACATTTCTATTTGCTGTGACCACCTAAAAGTGTGACGACTAAACATTTTCAGTTCAGAGTTTGACATGCCTAAATTTGATTTTAATACATGTTGTCATGCTGCATGTAATAAAAGACAGCAATCCAAACCAACATAGAACTGAAGTGATTGTCGAAGTTATATTGTTTGTATTAATGCACGAACCTTAGTATTAATTGTTATTTATATTCTTATGCGACAAGTTTCGGCCTCAAAGTCTTCTTCGCATATCTTCGAGGTCCTAGTCATAGGCCAGTAGTTATTCATAATTATTCAACCATCTCATAGTACCTCGTAAATGTCGTTTTGATGATATATTGAGATGAAAATAAATGTATTAAAGTTGGTTCTAATTGTATATAGATATTTCTATCCCATTCATTCACTTATCCCTTGTACACTTACGAACTTCTACGCATTCGAGATTGCCTAGCTCTTGGGAGTTCTCGCCACAATTAATTAAGAATTGTTTAAGATAATTATGAAACTTGAAACATTAATGATGTTTCAAGTTTCATAATTATCTATCTCTGTCATAATAATTATGATACTAAATTAAATAACCACCGTCTTATACTTCTCGTCCATGTAATTATCTGTTTCTGTATGCATATTATGTTATAGCTTCCCGTCGTGAATTTTTATGCGTGTGCGTCGACTTCCACTTAATCAATCCAAGCGAATTATGAGACTAGCGACTAGACAGTATTAACTGGAATTTATACCAGGATATCCTTGTACTTCAAAATTAACGCATTGGTTTATAGTTTTCTATCTTGAAGCCAAACTTAGTGACAGTTAATCAAGCAGCTCGAAGACCTCTGAGTTAGTTTATCGACGCCGTCGATGTATTGACCGAGTCCGAGTAAAAAACAATAATTAGGTGACGTATCATTGTTCCACCACCATTCCATTTGTATAGTAACTTTCGTGAGACACATTCATATAAATTATAGTTAATTTTAGTTAGTTAGTTAACGGTTATTACTCTCGCGCATACTTCGGGATTGCCCGACTAGTTTCGAACTCGAACGGAGCTCTTATTCATGAGCTGAGCCCGCGGCGATGTCGCGAGTCAAACAACCATTCCATTTACAGATCCGAATGGTGCAATATCGTCGGAAAGTAAGTGATCCTAGGAGGGGATGATCACGACCTATTGAGGAGTACGACACTAGGAGGAAGATTACGACTTACAGAAAGGGTTAACTGTGATACAAAATGTAGGCTTCTTACCTGGCTGCCCTCGAAGAAGGGTATTATATGTACCTATGTATGTCTATTTCGTCGTTAATAGGTACTAATGGACTGCATGTTACAATTATTGGAAAATAATTTCGCTTTTTTCGTCTTTTTTCCCTCTTTTCAGAGCAATCAGGCATTTTGTTATAAAAAAAAATATAACTAAAAACACAAGGAGAATAAAATTAAAGTAAAACCATAGATTTTTTATTTAACATAGATTGATTTACATTATTTGTTTCCTGCTAGGCACTTCCATAGTCGACAGGAAACAGGTGAACTCTGCCTCTAGTTGTAGACATATTAACATTTTTGCCTGGAAACAAACTGTTATCAGAGAATCGCACTATTGAAATTGTGTTTTTTTTTTTGGTTTCTAGATTTGTTGATATATTTTATTATACTCTTAAATCTCGTAATCAGCTGCGGAAGCTTTTAAACATCCAGATATAAATCTCACCAGGAAAGGAAATTGCAACTGTTTTAAACATTGGGCTCCCTCCCATTTTCCATTGCAATTAAAAGAAGTTATTGTCAAGTAAAAGCTTCAATTGGTAAAAACTTAGTAACTCGGTACGTAGTTTTGTTTGTTCACGTGTTAGATATCGTCTTGATAATATAATTTGTAAAACATGCAAAGTTATGCTTTAAATTTCTAATTATTCATTAATTGAATGAACATTAAAGAGATAACATAATATAGCATCTCGCCAATAACAGCATTGGTGAAATCTGGGTGTACACCTTGTAAATGCTGTTATTAAGTCCCATGTAATAGGTGATGAGCCTATTGCCATTTAACGGGCTTAGTTCCAAACTCCGGGCTGCTACTGAGAAATGTCTAACAGAAAAACTTAAGTTATAGAGATAAGACATTAAAAAAACATAATTACAAAAAAAAACATTGATTTCTGATGGCGCCTTGCGTGTAACTACTTAGCTGAAGACTTTAATAAATGTAGCTCTGGTGACCCTAGAAGGTCCACAATGTACTACTTTGTAACAAACACCTTTAATCATATTTGTCGTGGTCCATTGTCCAGACATCCCATTTCGAAAATTGCAGCAATCACTTTTAGAGACGAACAACACGAAAACCACGTTCCTCCATCGTCCTCGGGCCAAATAAACGTTATTTTCCGATTAAATCAACAAACTCAGAAATAATAGATACTTATTCCATGAATAAATAATCGAATACGGTAAAATAGTATCGATTTTCAAACAACGAAACCTACCTTTATTTATTTTAGCCCGAAGCGTCGCATTACTTATAAACGAATAATCGATTCAGCACTCAATTTCCCGTCAGCACTCGGTATAATAACAAAACTATCGATAACTGAATCGCGGGCGACGTCTAGCGATTTCTATTATTCGAATGAATCGATTTGCCCGAAGCGAGTAACGATGCGACAGCCATTATACGATTCGGACGGGATTATTTTCGACGAATTTATCACCGAAATATAAATCTTATGATTTATACTTGTGGATAATGAAGGTTATATTAGCTTCCAGCTTGTATACAATGGTGCTGCCCCTTGGTTTATTATTACAGAATAATATATTGTTTATCTTCTAGATCTCCGGTAGCGACAGATTTGTTATTGCATTGTGTAAATAAATAGGTTCAATATTGGATTTTATTATAACAGTTGTCATATTTCTTCCACTCGTACCATTAACTTCATTTTATGGGTGCCTCAATGATTTTATATAAGCTATAAAAAGCCACTGATTGATAATTTAATATAAATATTTACTTTGACTCGGACACTATCATCGCAATAGCCTCTCATGCCCATGATAAAGCATTTCAATTAATTTTAAAAACATAATATGTAAATTTCTTACTTTCGATTATAGTCACAAGTTAGAAATTTACAAGTTACGGCGCAGTTGGCGCAGTGGTCGAGAGACCGGCTGCTGCTGCGCGTTTCGCAGGTTCGAATCCTGCCCGGAGCAAATATTTGTATGATCTAGATACATATCATTGTTCCGGGTCTGGGTGTGCGTGTATATCAGATTATATGTCTGAGAACGCACACACGATACAGGAAGAAATTACTGGAGCGGGTCAAAGTTTTCATAAAAAAATATTGTTTTATGAAAAGAAACTCCCGCGCCTTCAGGATAAATACTCAAGGAGCTCTCTAATCTCGCCCTCGACAGAGATGTTTAGGAGATAAAGGACGCTTGGTGAGGTAAATCTGTAAGAGCTCAAACAGAGGAACGGCATTATTACACGGCACAATGTCGAAAACATACGTTATCTTATGTCGGGCCGTTTAAAAAAGTAACAGGCAAAACTAGAGTTGTGCTGTCACAGTACTTCGTTGCCAACCCCATTCGTCCCACAATCAGAAAATCTCTAGAAGTCTATAAATAGACTTCAAACCTAGGTTGTACCGAAGTAAGGAACCAGCTCAGGAGGGGATACATAAAATATTCTAACTCGGAGTGCAGGTGTTGTGCTGTTCCGCAAACGATGGTACACTTGACATCGTGCCTTGTGTGCGCTGATCGTTAAATGGCCTCATGGACGCTACTGACAATACGGTTGTCGTAGCAGAGTTTTCGGCGATACAATTTCAATTTCCATTGATACGCTAAGAAGAAGAAGTACTGCTCGTCTGTACATCGTCGGAATAGTTTTATCTGAACATCTCCGTTCTTCGGTGCGCAGTATAAACCATGGGTCCCAGCTGTTGTAATTAAAAGCAGTCGCATTTTTGACACCTCGTCCTAACACACACGAAGGAAGAATGATATCTGCAGAAGCTGCTAAATATTTAACTTACATGCTAAATTGCTGATATGACAACTTCATACGTATACGATCTGCAAAGCCTTTTCCCAATTACATTGGGGTCGGCTTCCAGTCAAACCAGATGCAGCTTAATACCAGTATTTTACATGGACCGACTGCCTATCTGACCTCCACAACCCAGTTACTGGGTAACACGATATCTCGTGGTATGACTGGTTGTCAGACTTTCAGGCCTCTGACTACCCGTAACGGCTGTCATAGATCTTAATTTGACAACCGGAACCGACGGCTTAAAGTGCTCTCCGAGGCACAGAGAGGTCTCGGTATGAAATGATGGTCACCACAGGTCGTCCGCAGCAAGCGCAGCTTAACCTCGATCGATCAATCTGTGCGGCTGTTACTTAGCTACGAGCCCCTCATAACAACTTCATTTAACTACATACTTATATGACAACTTCATATATGACAACTTCATATATGACAACTTCATATATGACATCTTCATATATGAAGTTGTCATATATGACATCTCCATATATGACAACTTCATATATGACAACTTCATATATGACAACTTCTTATATGACATCTTCATATATGACAACATCATATATGACAACTTCATTATCATCATCTGCAGCATGACTTCACCCTGTGCTAAGTATATGCCTCTCTTTGCTGGTACCCTGCTCCATGGTCATGTGCCAGCCTTATTCAGATGCAGTCCACAACGCTAACAATGTCCTCGACCAATTTTGCCAATGGACGTCCAACGCGTCGCATTTCAGACCTTGGCCACCATTCTGTCAAGCCTTGAACTACTATCATCACCCTAAGTATATTTATACGAATGTCTTTCCTCAAATCACAAAAAGAAGTCCATCTCCTTGTATTTAATTGGATTTGAATACCCTGCTTTAAGCATAATTAGGTAGGTACTCCTAATTAATTATACAAATTAATCGCATTCATACTGAAAGCCTGTAACTGAAGTACGTAACCTGAACAATGATTAATCGGGACGACTATTAAGAATATAAAGCCGGCTACTCACGAACGACTGAACGTCTGCGATAGTCGCCGCCGGCGGTATAAGAGAAGACAATTGTAATAGTCGTATGTTTCAGTCGTGTGCAGCTTTACATAGCGCTGGCAGGAGTATATACCACCAGAGTGTATCTATATAAACCTTTAAACGAGCAATTCTTGTATATATATAATCTGAATCTCGGAAACGGCTCCAACGATTTTCAAGAAATTTTGTATGCAGGTGGTTTCGGGGGCGATAAATCGATCTAGCTAGGTTTTATTTTTAGAAAAGGTCGTTTTACCAAAAAAAAGAAACCGGGCAAAGCTCGGTCATCCAGGTACTTAGAATAAACAGCTATTGATGTGGAGCTTTAGGATGGGTAAAAAAATAGATATTATGGTTTTATATAATATATAAAACTAGAAAACTTTTCCGGTAACTGTTTTTTCGAAATCAAAACGGATTGAAAAAAAAACGGTAGTTATTGTTGTGCTTTAAATCGAACTATGAAGTAGCTTGGAAATAACGTCATCGATTAGCTTCTTTATAAGAATATCTACCTTATTTTCAGCCCGTTAGCCAAAGAGTAGTAGGTAGCGTTCTGTGATAAAGAAACTACTCAACTAGTGTTAAGAAGTTTAACACTATATTGCGATTATTGTAAAGCAACCTGCATAAGTGCGACTAGCTGTGGTGAGCGGCACAATCTGTAATCGCAGCCCCAGGCCAACACGCGAACCATTCTTCACCTGCCGACGATGTGAGCTTGATTAATCGCCGGTGTGTAGATACCCTAACGCCTACGGAGAACACTAAGATACGATTGTAATATGCAGCTTAATGCTAGTGTAAAACTTCTAGTTTATATTATTTTAAAGTTATTATATTAAATTGAAAAAGAATATGGTCGTGAGCAGAATTCGAACCTGCGCCTCCCGGATAGATACTCCAGGCGCTCTGACCACTAAGCCATCTCGACCTGTGCTCACTACCGCGAATTCTTCTCCACATTTCAACACGTCTTTATATGAAGAAGCATGCGATAAGCATTATCGCATGCTTCTTCAAAGATTTATCTTTTGTTGTTCAAAGATTTGTCTATTAAAAGGGAATTAATAACAGTATCGGACAAACAGGGCTGTAGAACCCACAACTCTGCCCAACCCCTTCGTGGAATTTGATTAAGGAAGAAGAAGGAATTTATTTTATAATTAATTTTATAATTTTGTAATTTATTTTATATTTATGCTTTATTTATTTATTTAAGCTCGATGCTGTCATGTTTTATTGTATGTCATTTTGCTTCTGAATTAAAATTGATTTATTCTTACAAAAAACAAGTAATGTAACGTTATCCGGTTTCCATAATCTGTCAAATACAAGTATCAGGTACCTACATGAATAATAAATAACAATATTATGTTAAGGAAGAACTTTCTGGAAGATTGGTAAAATCACTCAAAAATTCACAAAGAACATCAGAGCTTCAAGAGCTACTTTTTTACGGTATTCGCTGATTAGAGCGTTTTTAGCTGCTACCTTTAAAAAATTCAAATTTTCTTCCATCTGTATTTAGCCACCGAAAGAAGATTGGGTTCCAAGTGACTGTGAAAACTGCTGGCACGAGCAGTGTACTAGTTTTCAACCCCACTATTAAAGTCGAAATGGCTTAGTGGTTAAAGCGCCTGGAGTATTTATCCGGGAGGTGCAGGTTCGAATCCTACTCGTGAGTAGGATTCGTATTCATTTTCCACAAAAGTTCTTAAGGGTTAAGGTCCCGCCTCCTGAGCCACAGATTGTGGGTTCAAACCTGGTGGCATGTACCGATGTGACTTTTTCAATGTCATATGTGCTTTCTTAGTTAAGCTGTTGGCTCGCTCATTAACAGACACAATAGATTTTTATTGTTATGAAGTACGTATTTGTACGTGGGTGAGCCAAAGGGTATCTAAGACATCACTGACAATTACTTTAAAGGAAAACATCTTAGAGGAAACCTGGACTTGGTAGTCTGAAATTGCCAACCCGCAGTGAGCTAGCGTGGTGATTAAGCTCGTGCCCTCTCTGTATGAGAAGAGGCCCTTGCCCTGCAGTGGAACAGTTATGGGCTGGTTATTTTTGTAATTGTCACCCGCCGCAGATAGGTACCCCAGTTTGCCCCCCCCCCCCTAGATCCGGGCAGAATTAGCAATACATACCCACACAGCCACCTTACGGTTACAAATGAGCAGATAAGGTCAAAAAGTGCACTTCTAGCCTTCTACTTATCCCAGTAATAATAAGCTGACGCTAATGTTATTACGCGCAATTATATTCCAATATTAGCGTTTCTATAATGCTTCTTGTGTCAGCTGTCTCAAGTAATCAAGTAGTTAAACTCAATTGATACTTGATACCAAACAAAAGTCATTCGAAAACAATTATTCGTAATCGTACACCCCTCCCATGTAACTTCGTAAAAATAATTGATTTCAAAGTGTTTCTACAATTATTGTCCCTTATTCATTGAAAGAGGAAAAGACAAGGTGTATCAAAAATAATTATTTAACATTTCACAATAGTGCAAAGACTGTAATTGTTTTAAATTAGGCACGCCATACTCATCTTGTTGCCGGCAATTGAATGACGTCTATGAAACTGTAACAGTCGCTGAATTAGCAATAAAACTATAAACAACGCAACTCTACCTTTAATTTTATTGTAAGCAATTGACCTAATGATAGCAGAGACAATTCTATATACATAAAAGTTGATTAAATGCGAGTGGTGCGGACGGCAACGGGCGTATAATTGTATATTTTACGCTTGCTACCCTGAGGAAGGTGATTTAAAAAGGTTGCTAGTTTATACAATTGCATGTTCACTATATTGCCAACTTGATTAAATATTAAAAACAGTACCCCACTTTATCTATCTCTTATATTATATTTTTTTTAGTTAATAATGTTTATTTTGTTGCAGATAATTTAAAAACTAGTAATTTGGTGAGTATTCAACAATAGACACAATACTTAGGTAAGCTCCTACTGAAACTTCTACGAATGATGGACGAACTCATAAGTCTTGAAGCCGGTCCATCCACGGCAAGGGTCTTGGCGGTCTGGTCGGTGTGTGATTCTTACTGGCCTGCTAAGTCCCAAGCTATGGTGGACCTCACCAACGAACGAAGATACGATCGTCAAGATGAAGATTTAAATTAGTATTGACTTTTCTGAAGGAACATATTAATTTAAAAAAATACAGATTGTATTGTATTTTTTAAGATTTAGGTCTGTTTATTTTATAACAATTTTATCGTAAACACTTCTGGACATAAAATTATATACTTAGAAGTTTGTTACATGATCTCTAGCAAACTTTGGCATTCGAGTCATAAAAACTCTATTAACTACTTAGCTTTTTTCTCTCATTTGAAAATGGATTCTTGAGGCCATAGATTATGCTTAGCTAACTGTCTTTGCCCCTAATACAAATTCTCATGCTTCCATTTAGGGATTAGCCCTATTAATTGACCAAATACCCACCACAATATTAAATACAGACGAGTAACAAAACCTAACAATTGTAGCGTCCACTAATTGTGCCATGCAATGTCACTTGTTAATTAAGAGCGCCCTCTGACGGAGCTTTCATGTAGCCGGCGCATGCGCATTGTATTGTAGATCACGAGTTCACGACACTGTCACCTGTGCCTCTGTCTTCAACTTAGGAATCTGACAAGCTAAGTTTACATTATAAAAGAAAAATACATAGTTACTGAAAATTGTAAATCGCTGTTATTAAGTCTACCCGCATTTAAAGAACATGTTATATATTCTCACAATGCCTTTATAAGTAATTTAGCTCTTTAATTAATTCTCAAAATTATAAGTATCCAATTGTCAAGAAGAAAGCATAACAAAATTTTCTTGAACGAAGTAATACTTTACAATCTTTGCAGAGCTGCTGTAGTGATATTTATATTTTTTGTCATCAACATGCCCCAGTCGTCTTGGCATCTACATTTGAAACTCCTTGACACATGTTTTTGGGCATTGACATCTTATTTATTCGCAGACTGACTTAATCCACTGCTGGGTTTAGCCCGTACCTATAGGGTCTTTTTACACGTACTATTCTCCGTGATCCTGTGCCAAACTGATTCAGGTACAGGGGCACTTCTATATGAAACGTGTTTTTTTCTTAATACCTAGTATTATTTGTCAGCTATAATTCGCTATAACTTCTGACTTGTGTCCAAATCTCAATACCCAATATTGATTGAGTTCCACAATGTAATAATCGGGGGTAAATCAATTAGATCATGATAGATCCTGTCGGGCACAGCAATGTAGGAGGAGAGAGGAAGCACTGTGTCTTTCATTATATCGATAGAATTAGAATATTTTTGGAACGAAGTTCCTTATCCCCTGGTCTGTCACGGTCTGTGCCACAGCAAGGTAAAAACCTCCTTTGTCTGTCACTTACCGTGGGACGGCAAGTGACAGGAAGTATGAAAACGTTTGACGAAAATACGTATATCTGTGGAACTAAATGCCCTATCTCTGTTATTCTAGTCTTATTATAATCAGGAATAACAGGGCTAGCAATATAATATTCACTGTTACCAACATTACCCACAATAGAGGCGCGATAAGTCACGCAAAATTTTCCGAATTTTCCGCGTGAATTTTCCGGTATTTTCGCGAACTTTTAATTTTCTTTTGTAAATGTTTTGATGCTATTATCCTCTTTTTTATTTTTTAATCGCGTAGAGTGGTTAATAAACTATAGAAATGAATAGTACCGTTACGAAAAAATAAAAGTTTTAATTGAATTTTTTGTTTTTTTAATAAAACAATAATAATAATTCATTTTCCAATTTCCCTTTCAAATTACTTATTTTATTAAAAAAAAAAGACTCGAAACTAATTTTAAAAAAAGCAGAAATTTCATACAGATTACGATAATGTAACAATGTTGTATACGATTCTTATTGGAATATTGAGAAATCGTTGTTTATATTAAAATTGAAAAGGGGCGGGGCTACGGTAACGGCCATTTTGACATTTCGCAGATTTAGCCTGACAAGAGCCATACCAGGTTAAAGGTTATCGCGCGTTTCGAAAGGGGGCTATGGAAAAAATTAAGACGAAAGGTTGTAACGACACTTTTTGCTATAGTAAGCTATTGTAAGCCGCGTGCGCATGTTTCTATGTCTGTCTCTCTATCTCTCTCTTATAGAAAGCAAGCCAGATATATATATATATATACATATAGTTTATATATGTACTCTGTCTGTCTATTCTTTCATATACGTCATAGACGCGCGGGACTTTGTAATAAAAAAACTTAAAAAAATACAATTTTATTACAGTTTCTTCAGTAATTAATCGAAAGGAACTTCAATAGTGATCATTTCTTTATTTGAAGCCGAATATAACCTATCAACAAGCCATCTCTGTTAACTACTGTCGAATTGTATTTGTTTAATAATATGTACGTTGTTTACGAGTACGAGTATGTCGCCGTAGAGCTGGGGTTTCAAAGCGGCATGTGCCTCCTGCTATGCAATGCCCTTGGAAATCCCAAACGTGCTGGCGACGACTACCTGCTGCGATGCGTCGAAGAAGACTGAAGATTACGTTCGATGATAAACCCGGTTCTAAAAAGTTCTTATTAATGTAAAATATCTAGAATAATATTCGTTTATATAGGTATCTTCACTGTTTCTTGACCATGTTTTATTTTGCCATCATGAACATAAAGCAGAGTAATTATCTGTTCTTTGTCTACTGACTACATTTGTTATAAAACAACTTTTTAACCGGATTAATCGCGTGTATGGACTCAGTCCTCCTGCGACCACGAACGCTGAAAAGTGTTCGAAACGTCAGGAAAAACAAAAAACCAATAATACACGCGATTAATCCGGTTAAAAAGTTGTTTTATTATAATGTGTAGTGATCGCGCAAACCTAAGATATTACTATAGATTTGTTTCTTTTTTTTTCAGGATCTCGTGCAATGCAAATCTGAAATAGAGTCTAACATTTCCATTTTTTTATATACAATACCAACAAACAACAGATGAAGCTGATACATCGCCAAAAATTACGGAAATACATAATATATATCGCTTGTCGTGAAGTATAAGAGAGTAGGCGAGAGGCCATAGATAATAAAAACAATAAATTAATAGTGCGTTTTATTTGTGAATCGTTCATTAATGTGAACCAATGAATTAAAACCTCCAGTTAGCTTGAGATGACAAGAAAACGACCAAGCACGGTACCCACTAGGGGCACCTTAATATTACAAAGTTGACAAGTGTTTCACACGACATCCAACAAAAAAAATCAATGAGGACAAAGCCCCCCAAAAATAAATTCCTGGCCACGGCCCTGATTCAGTGGTAGTACCTACTAGGAATTTACAAATTTGTGTAGGTGTCAGTACGAAAGAATTTTGCTACTGATGCTCTATTACGTCATTCTTGCATTTTCTATCTCTACTCAAATCTTAGTGTGCTAAGCTTGAGCGTTAGAAATACGGGTTACAACTGTATTGAGTCTTTCGATATAAAAAATAATTTTAATTGGTACTGTAGATACGATTGTATTGTGGAATTCATACAAGTATCACCTTTATGTCATAGCAGTAAAGACGGTTTTCATAATTCAAGTGTTACTATTCAATTTGTTTTACCTTAAATAAAACCACGCAGTACATCAACTTATTTTATTCTACATTCAGTCCCAACTATCGCTTTCCTTGAAAGCAGTCACGCAGTTCGACTTAGCTTTGCTATCAAACTTTTCAATTACTTTATCATTTTTCTTATCTACTCTTTCATTCTTTCCCATTTTGTCTTTTTTCTTTTCTATAACATCTTTTTTCTTTACAACGGTTTCTTTTTCCCGTTTCGCAGTATCTTCTGTATCAGTATTTTTCCGGCCGTTCGAGTTTGGTTCGGCAGGCGTCCGTGGGCTTTCGGACTGCGATCGGGAGCTCTCGGACTTCTTCGGCAGTGGTTCCGATTCGTCAACCTGTTAATATCGATTCTCAGATTATTTTATTGATAATACGAAGCTGTAATATTTGAGCAGTAAAAAAAGCTGCCTAGCCAAGTAAATTGGGGTCGGCTTCCAGTCTAACCGAATGTAGTATATTAGTTGGACGGCTGCCTATGTGACTCCACAGCCCAATTACTGGGTAACACCAATACCACGAAGTAAGACTAGTTGTCACTACAAGGATCTGACTAGGTACTCGTAAAGATTATTAAAGATCCTGAGGTGCAAGTATGGTTCTTTTTGTCGACACATTTGTCAATTTTAAACGTCAGGCGCCCGAGCACGGATCTCTTCGACAAACTTGTCGACTCGATAAAGTTCATCCACAGATCAAACGCGGCAAGTGGGGGCGTGACCCCGACCAGGATCCCTAAATATTCAAGTAGGTAAGTAATTTAGTATTATGCAATCAAAAGTATCTTACTAGGAATACGCCGGACGAAGTCCGTTTTCTGGTAAAAGTGGGCGGCGAGGTCATCGAAGTACTGTTTGAACGAATTCGGCTCACTTTCTGTGGTAGCTGCGGGGACTGCGGGGGCTTCGGCGTCGTCCAGTGACTGACAAGGTTGCTCCTGTTCGACACTGTACCAAAACATTATATATAATAATAATATTTAATTTATTTTTTTCCTTATCGCGTGATTGACGCAAAAAACCACCCGTAGGCTTCTGACATGGCACAACACAGCATTGAGAACATCTATTAGGTGTGGACTCACGATGCTTGCCTTCGCCGTGTTACGACATGCGACCTTTTAATTCCCAGTCTAATTAAATTATCAGTGCTTATCTTGGAGAAAAAAAAACGGGCCAAATGAAGAACTCATTATTTAAAGGTCAGTTAAAAATTAATGTTTGTAGTTTGTCTTTCCATTAATCTGATTACAATCAAGCTTTGGTGAGTGTCGTAGGCGTAGGTCATACAAAATATAAAAGGTCTAACTAGTAAAAAAAAAACATTATGACTTCAGTGTCGTTTTATGAACAAATATTCCAGTTGCACGGAACAATTGTCTGTTAGCCATACAAATATAGTATATAGTAAACTAACCTTGCCGCGATTTCGTGTCAGTCCTGACTCTGAAAGAAAATAGAATTTTTGTCAAATTATTATCATTCTAATCTGCTTTACTAAAAAGCTGAACCGTGTTTATATGAATAAGGTACATCCCCGTAGAATTCGCGGTGATCGATGACATGGCAAGACCTACCATTGTCTTTTACTAAAGTATTTTATTAAATAACAAAATAATAGTTCTACATGTCTTCATTTTTTAATATGCTATTTCCAAGGATCGCAAACCATACAGCTTCAACTATATTTTCTTCAACATAAATGAATAGCCCATTGACATATATATTACTAGCGTAAGGACCCGGCCGACCGCGAAACTAAATGGCACCAACGCGTTGGCCCTAAAATTACAGTTTAGGGGGCCAACGCAACTCAGTCGACAGTGGACCGCACGCAGGAGAGAACGAGTGTTTGGTTGTCATAAATATGCCTAGTTGCGTGGTAAAAGGCTGCAAAAATTACGATACAAAGATTAAAAAGGAACATGGGATATCGTATCATCGATAAATAACCCTAGATTACTTCTGTTTCAATTAAATTATTAAATTATCACATTTTAAAGGTATAATTATTTTACTACCGAAGTCCGTAATGGCGGCCATTGTGTGGCCGGCCGCGCGCGAAGTAACGTTGAAAGAACGTCATTTTTATTTGTTTTATTTTTGTCTTAAGAACTTAGTGTAAGTAATTTTAGAAAGTACCTAATATGTTAATTCTTATTTATTATAACAATATTTATTACAATTTCAAATAAAGCTGATTGATATGTTTTATATGTTTTACATACGTTTTTTTTTGTGACATGTATTATTATCGCAATAAATTATAGTTTAAAAAACTAATATAATCTAACGACACCTCTCAAGCTAACATCCATCAACCCGTTTAGGCTACAGCGCGTGCCAAAGAAATATACATACGTACACCCGGAAAAATTATAACCCTCCTTCTAGCGCAGTCGGGTAAAAACTCAGTTCAGTTTGTGACTGATGTGTGTATAAAAATATTGACCATTATTAAAATGTGATAAAAAATTCATGTACGCATGTACAAGGTTTAGTCTTCGACCTATGAAACCTACGGCTCACGTAGTTTGCATGAGTTATGACAGATGGCGCTACTTTTGCTTGTATGAAGAAGTTTTCTGTAAAATGTTTAGATGGGCGTATCCTTTCTTTTGAAATCATTGGAATAGCCATTTGAAAATAGAGCACTGATTAACGGCGCCTTTTTTAAAAGAGGAAGGACGGCCTTTTTTATTTTTCTAACCAGAGCGAAGGCGCAGGACTTGTCGCCGTGTCCGTTTAATTGGTATCCGAACGCATCCGCTAATTGTGGGTGAAGTATCGGGCGACACTAGCGCCGCTGTCGCGCATTCACCTGTCGCGGACGCGGGAACACGCCGCCAGCAAACCAAATTACTCGAACGCGGTCACGACTAACCAAACTCTTTTTTGCATTTATTTTCGAAAAAATCTTGTATCATGTTCCTTTTTAAATGTACAATTAGAAGTGAATGATCAATTGAAGTATAATATTTGTAATTTTCTTAAACCATTCTAAACAAATTACATAAGGTTTCCTCAAAAATATCACGGTAGTATATAAATCATTATATGAATATCAAATAAAAGTAGACTTAATACGGAAGCTCTGAAATCTAATGTTAACTTATAAAAATGTATTAGACGTTCACACTTCAAAGCGGATGCATTTCATATAGATTTATGGAAGTCTACTTAAATCTAAGAGGATCCTCATACCTTACTAAGAGTCCTCTTCAATCTCAAACTAACATACTGCCAGACATAAAACGTCGCAATTCTCTTCATAAAACCCTCGCATTGGATATAAATTGACTTATTTTAAATCTAATACTGGGTACTGGAAATAAATCAATTATATGTGATGAGGCAAAGCACAGTCCAATAAAAACTTCTACGTGATTAGATTGGAAGTATTAGAGAACCTCTCTCCGGCTTTGATATTTTTATATGAAAATGTTATTTATATGTTATAGTTGCGGACGTAAGGGGGTTCAAAGCTGACGACGGTTCATCTATCAAACGTTAGACCGTATAAGGCGAGCGGCGCGCCGCGCGGATGACACACCAGAGACAACGTTTGATTGACTTGTAACTTTTTATTTTTTGTTGTAACGCTCGCTAATAAGCTATGTTCCCGCCGTTAAGGTAGCGTTCGGATACGCCGATGAACGGAAAGTATCCTGGTGAATCAGTATTATGTTTCTTGGTTATGCAATCGTGAAAAAACTGTTCGATCGATTACAATACAGCCAACCCAACACATAGCTGCTATAACGATTATTATTCAACGCCTTAGTAATAATCTCTACACTTTTCCAAATAAAATATTTTTATTAAACAAACGATGTTATGTAATAGTTGAAATATATTTAATTATTATTAATCAAATTTCCTCAATATTCCGCAAATCTCTTTGATGAAGGCAGAATGTTAATGGTATCAATCTTATTATTTATTACTAGCTGTGCCCCGCAAACGTTGTCCTGCCATATACATTGTCTGGATAGGCCCACCCTTTTCCAGGCCAAACTTAGATAAAATTCGGTCAAGCCGTTTCGAAGGAGTTCGATAACAAACATACAAGATTTTTATATATTAGACTATTAGAAATTATTTTAAATTCCAATCGCATCACTCGATTCGGTATGATTGCAAAGTTTCTGTATAATTTGGACGTGCATTAAGCTTGACAGTCAGCAGAAGAATGGTCAGTATTATCCCGAGCCGGTTGAACAAACCTCCAATTTGGCTCACATGATTTAAAATGCCTACACAATCCGACATCTCACCAGACGTGTAACACAGCAAATAACAGCCTTATAAAGAGAAATAGGCGATGTGCCGAACTAACAGTCTATATACAAGGATAAGGACATATTGTTAGTATGATGGAGTCTCATCTGAAAACAAACGACGACGCAAGGGGTCTGTCGGACCGCGGCAGAACATCCGCGACGTAACGAGCGTCAAATACATGCGATTTATGTATCTTCACGCCTTTTACCTTATAGGGAGCTGTTTCTGGGCCGTTGTATCGTCAACGTCACTTTGGCAGAGTAGCAAGCTAAAGACTAATTTGGTTGATTACTTAGTCAGCCTTATCACTGCCATATTGGAGACTATAAGTATAAACTGATGAACCATCTCAAAGAAAAGTAGGAATCTTTTACAAATTCTTCATCATTCTTTCTGCACAATATCTTAACCATTTCGCACAGAGAAATACATATTAAGGGAAAATGTTTCGCTTTTAATTTGCCTGTGCAGTAAATATTTAAACTTTCGCGAAAAAGAAAAAATAGGAACATTTGCCATTTCGCTATTTCTCTCATTACCATTACGAAACATAGATACTGACTTAGATTAAAGGTTTGTAGAGAACCGTGTTGTAAGTCTGTTTAGGTCAAATACACGAAACAAAATGCCTACCAGTGGCTATGCCCGATACAAAAAGCCATAAGTACTCTGCCGATAATATTCTAGAACCGTATAGAATCGAGTCTTATATTCTCTTAGTTCTTTGTGAATTGCGCTTTACCTCGCATTTAGCTGCTTTAGCCAAAGTTATTATTTCTGTCAGGTGGACATTATGATTATTACTGTTCGTCGTAATTCTACACGGCAGTGTTACAGGTCACTCCGCATTTATTACACACCAAATGGTTTTACGTTGAAATACTTGTTAAATTTCGCAAGATTGTGTTGAATTAAATCAACGTTAATGATTTTAGCAATCAAATTCGCTTCGATAGTGAACAATAAGCGTAGACTTTCATTCCATAATACGTTGCGTGATCATTCCTATTGCCCTATTTCAGTGTGAATATGCAATTAATTCGATTTAATGTTGATTTTTTATTCCCTAATCGATTAACGGTAAAGCTCTCTTTTCCGCGCTGCTTCAATAGCTTTACCTGCAATTTAAAACAGGTACACCCCTAGCAGTTTAATTGGAACGACCATCATTGGCTTTAGGAAATTGGCTAACACATAAATTTTTGGCATTTATTCATACATTTCCAATTACTCTAATTGACGCCTGATACGAATGGCAATGGATGCCGAAGTGTTAGCGCAAAGCCTTAAAAAGTTAAAACAGATAATAAGCCCTCATTATATCATAAACAGCATATTGACACGAAGTGGTCACATTTTCATGGTATTATTCTTTGAAATGATTACATTTTTATACCGGGTGGACTCGTTGCGGCAAGTCTGCGCTCCCTTAGCCTTATGTTAATAGAATGTACGGCACAACGATGGGTGATTATCGCGAGGAGTAATCGCTGTTAGTAGGAACTATTTGGCGCGCCATCCTGTCAGGGCTGGGACTTGTTTTTGGTTTAAACTGTTGTGTTTCGCTGTAGGGTTTCGTACGTGTTTTGTTTATTGAATAACGTCGAAAGCTATGGAATTTCTTACTCAATTGAGATTTAATAAGAATGTAAAAGTATTAAATAACAGATAGATCGTTTTTTTTTTTTATGTTATAGGGGGCAAACGAGCAGACGGCTCGCCTGATGGTTGGTGGAATGTTGCATTAAGACGAATCGTACATTACATGTAGGTCCCTAGACAGGTAAAAGGGATTAATGGCGATATTAAAACAACAAGAAACTTAAACTAAGCAAGACTTTTTCTGTATTGGAAATAAAAAACATTATTTCGATAGAGCTTTGAGAAACACCAGGGACGCTCAAAAATAAGCTCATACGATACAAAAGTTTTCTGTCCATAAATAGGATAATTAAGGACTTAAAAGCTCCCAAATTTTCGATCACCACATTCCGATCGCGTAAATCGAGCTATTAGTGACGGAATAGTTCTTCCGTGCAGCAGCCCTACCTGTTACACTTCGGGTGCGTGTGAGCACGCGCGTTACGGCGCCGTTTTGTGAGCCATTAACGCGATCACTGACTAATCGCCATTTACAGGAATTTCATGCGATTTCTCGGCGTTCTGTAACTGACACTTACAGCATTCGTTGTGTATGCTGAAGATCTTATCGACAAATTTATGTGATCACCCGTGATTGGCGGCAGTAGATGAAAAAGTGCTTGTTTAAGCCACACTGAGAAAAAATATAGTTGACGAATGTGTCGCATGCGCTTCATGCAGCGAGAATTTTTCGCGCGTGGTGTATCTATCTATAAAACAACGTTGATTAAAGATATTAGATTTGTTGTCTGTGCACGAATTGAATTTTATTTAAGTATTTTTGTATAATAACTTTCGTTACACATATTCTTAACAATGATTGTTCACCGGTTACTATTCACATGTATTTTCCGGCTGAGCTGGCTGTTTAAGGACTCCGTTGGAGTTCGAAACTGCTCGGGCAATCCCGAAAAATGCACTTGAGTAGTAACCGGTGAACAATAATTGATTTTATTATATAAGTTCTTCTTTGAATCACACCACAGGGGTCTAAGTCTACTTTTCTTTTATTTACCAATGCTTCAATTGAGTATTGATAATATGTCAATAGAATGATTTTAGGCGTTTGGTATTCTGCTAATTTAAGACAACCACTTGTTCCACTGAACCATCTATCAAGTGTAATTTTTTGTGAGAAATTACAGTTGGTGATGTCATTGAAGTTTTTGTAGACTATCAATTCACTCACAATTATTGTAATGGAGTTATAATGGGGTGGCGTTTGTATGACAATTGTACGCCATTTTATTAAAACTAGTCGTCGCCCACTGGCCGAAATTCGACCATATTTCATTTACATTTTAAATATGAACTTAAGTGAGATTCTATTAACCAAAATGTCTTTTATCAAAGATATATGTGTGTGTGCGTCAAACGCATGGAAGGGTGTGTTTTTTTTTATATGTTATGTATATCTAATGCTTATTAATAAAACAAATATTTTTATAAATATTTGCTTTCTGCACTCCTTTTCCATATAAACTTTATCTCCGCCAAATTTCACACAAATGTCCACAAAATTTTCGTAAAAAAGTTTTTGCTACACTTATATATAGATTTAGACCCCAGTCGTGTGTGTCGACCCGTGACCACGGCCGGTGCAATTCGGTCGAAAGCCGGGAAAAAAAAAGGAACCGTAGAAGCCTTTTTATACTAATATAACGCGATTTAGACCCGATTTACTATATTTCTAAAATGTGTACAAATCGCGAAAGCTTCAAATCATAAATTTGATATGATCAAGCATATTTTTATTATTGGTTCTGCAAATATGAGACACCTGTTTTACCGAAGGAGAAGGCCTATTATTGAGTGCCATGTAATAGGAGGTGAGCCTATTGCCATTTACCGGGTACAATTCCAAACTCCGGGTTGATACTGAGAATTTACCAACAGAAAAACTCAATGACACTGTCGGACCCAGGAATCGCACCCGAGACCTCATGTTCAGCAGTTGCGCCTAGACCAACGAGGCAGTCAACAGATCAACAGCTTGTATCAATCGATTGTTCTTCGAAAAGTGTGCAACAACGCCGGCTGACTCAAATTTCGCAAGTATCGAAACAGCTCTATCACGCCTTATCGATTCACAGAATGATAATAATTCTACAATGTTATTACAATATACTTTGCTGACATTTAACCGAATAGTCAGGTCGACAGGTGTGAACGAGAACTGTGATCCGATATTATTTGAGTTTATGTAAATCTGTTGCGAGATTTGTGTACAGGTGTTTTAGTCTCATGATTCAGTGTCGCAATAGAATTGTTATTAATATATTAAGGGGTAGGCAGAGGTGGGCACAGATTATGCACCTACATTTCACCAATGCTGTTATTAAGTCAAGTATGGGTGGTGAGCCTATTGCCATCTACCGTGCACAATTTCAAACTCTGGGCTACTGAGAATTCATTGAACTGAAAACCCAATAACATTGCCCGACCTGGGAATCAAGCCCAAGACCTCATGCTCAGCAGTTGCGCTTGGAACCTCTAGACCAACAAGGCATTTTGGGCAAAATTTCGAGGTTCTTCAGCACTATTGCTTTCAATTTATTACTGGAGTGCATTCGGAACTGTCCGATCAGTTTCGATATTGAGTGGAGCCTTTATTCATGAGCCGAAGACGTGATCATATCGCGAGTCGAACTTTAAAAATTATATATATATTATTTATAATTATTATATGTGACATACAAAATTTATACGAGTATAAATACGATGATAATTAATAAAAAAGTACTTCTATATTGTTATAATATTTACTCATTTTAAAATGCAAATTATTTACACATAACTAAACCTTCATAACGAGACCCAATGCACTCTAAAAAAAATCACAGCCAAGAACTTTCTAGACCAAAATAATTTTCATAGCTCAGCACCTAACGACTACAAAACCGGGTTCTAAAGCTATCAAACGTAACCCTATACGTTCTTGTTCCGGAGTAACGTTTAGGTCTCGTCTCTAAATCGCTACCCGTATTTATTAGTCATGTCGCTTAGCGAGGGGACAAGGGCGCACCTCGGGTAAATCACCTGCAAGTGCCTGCTTGGCCAGACACGGCGCGTTTACATGTTGCCTAGCCACTTTTGGTGTTACCACCCATAAACGGTTTAACAAAGAAAAGGAATTGTTTTGGTGTTAGGTGACTGTTCTTTTGTTGCTTGCTTGCTTAAGGTGAGGGTGAAGTAATTAAACTAGCATTATAAGGTAGGTGTCGCGGTGAATTTGCAAAATGTAGGATAATATTTACGGCTCCACGGGGAACGGTTAGATTTTGGGGGAGTTTCAGATTATCCATGTGACTTTATACTCATACCTAATACCAATAAATATTGTGTATCTACATCTCGCATCATTGGGATAAGGGTATTAAACTAGGGAATTAAAAACAAACTCGATCTATCAATCAAACAAGCCACGTAAATCATGAGTCGGGGTGACATGACACGTCGACACATCACACTGCAGTCTATCCGTACAAATATAACATACATAGTTGGCGCGCATTTTATTGCCAATGAACACAGGTTTAGCTAGTATTGATACAACGACATACTTTGTGCCTTGGATACATTAAAAGAAGAAAGAAGGGAAATTAGGTTGCAAATAGATACTAACAAGCCACGTTAATCGCGCGTGGAAGCGACAAGTCGACATCACTGTCACTACCACACTATATAGTTAGCGCACATTTTACTGCCAACAAATGTAGATTTAGATAGTAGTTACGCAACCCGTTCTACTTTGTGACTTAGATGTATTTGCAGAAGAAAAAATTGGAGACTAACAAGGCACGCTAATCGCGCGTCAGAGCGGCACATCGACACGTCACTCTGTGATCCATCACTGCGCATAAATCTTACATAGTTAGCGCGCATTTTATTGCCAATAAACGCAGATTTAGATGGTATTGATTCAACGATGTACCTTGAGTCTAGACTACATTGAGCAGGAATAGAACGCAGGAAATTAGATTAAAGACACATTCAGACCAACTGCGCACGCAAGGCACGATAATTTCCTAGACAGAGGGACAAGACGCGACGTTGCACGAGCGCATTTGAAAACCGCCCTACAAATCTAACGTTGTTAGCACGCATTTTATTGATACTAAACTTAGATTTAAACACGATATGTTTTACTCTAATGTGGAATGAAATGAGCATGAAAATTATACAAAATTCTTAACGTCATGTAGGCCCAGCTCGCACTAACAAGGCGCGCTAATCGCGCGTCGGAGCGACACATCGGTACGTCGCGTGCGCACGGTCGATCACTGCCGCACAAATCTTACATTGTTAGCGTGCATTTTTACTTCGAAGCTTCACAGATGCATCTTCGTTGTAGTTGACCTTTTTGTAGGTTTTTTTTTTGTTAAACGACACACAAAATAAATTACTTTCGTGGTTATATTTAATCAATTAATTACAATTTCTACGCAAACATATTTTACTTTATTTACTGGTTTTTTTTTAAACATGTCGTTCAAATTGCTTCTCGTATTACAGAAGCCACGATCAAAGTCATCACTTCTTTTGCGTTAAGTTCATCACTCACAATCTAAAATACCTGCCACAATTACGAAGCACATTCAAACGACATTCACACTAGAAGATCTCATGTACGAGTACGACCCTACGACCGGCGTGGGCGCAGTAATTGACGACCATTTGACAAGCGTCGTCGCGCCCAAAGCGGGCCCAAATAGGTAAAACTCGAAATGTCACTGACAAAACGGCCCGGACATGTCGCTCAACGTAATTGGCTATTAGCTAATGAGATTGAAAGATAGTTATCTGGTCGGCGTCGCAAAGCGAATATCGCGTATATCGAAAGCGCCCCGTTAGGTGCCAGACGATGACAGCGGGCAGGCGACAAGACGAGAGGGATTTACTGAGATACGATGTGCGAATGTACCTATCGACGAAGACGATAACAGCTGATCCTTATAAGGAATCGTCTAATAGAAGGATGAGAGGTCATTCTGTATGTAAAAAATAAGAAATAAATAAAGAAGTAGGCTAATTACATACAACTTTTTGAACGTCTACAATACTTACAGCACCCTAAAAAACCCTTTGCTGTTTTCTAGTTTTTGCTTTAAGTCGATTATAACTAGGTATATCAGTTATTCATAAACGCTTTATCACGTTGGCTCATCGTTCATTTTAGAATGGCTTATTATCGGGTTCACCGTTGTCCCAATAAAGTCACCGTACATGCCTTTCAATTTTAATTTTGCCATCCAGGTACAGGCATACACACTGCCAATTGGATATTGTCCAAAATAATTTCAATGCACTCCCATTACAGTGTCGCAGAATCCGGAAAACTTTAAATATCTTCATTTGCTTTTAACAATGCTATTGTTATTTTCCATTAGTGGTGGTTACCTAATGAAATGTTACCGCAATCCTAGTTTGATCTCAGCGTAGAATAGCACCGTGTAAAGAAATCGTTACACGTATCGTCCGACCTGTCGGTTGAACCCGGGCCCTTTCGAGCGAAGCGTTAATTTCACAGAAACGCTTGGCTACATGACTCTATGACCTTTGAGGTAGGCAGAAGATTTAACGCAATTTATTTTCTGCATTGTTCGCATTCGTAAGACAGTTCCTGATGTGAATAAAATTGAATACGTATGGGGGAAAAATAATTTTTAACAAAAAAAAGAACCGACTCCAAAAATCTTTCTGTTAAGTAAAATTGCACTAAAAAGTTATAAAATAATTGCATTATTTACTTACTACAATTTATAGAAAAATACTTTTTTAATTTTAGAGGATTCTGAATAAAGTCAATTTATTAGGACAATAATATACAATTATTATTATTTTTGGAGTCGGTGCCAGTAAAGGATAATAAACGTGTAAGTACATTCATGAAGTAGCGTATTACGTTCGCTTTAGGCAGTTGTTGTGTTCATTTGTAAATAGGTTCAATTAGGTATAATAATTTATCGTAAAAATAATGATGGTTAATGTACCTTTAAATATACTTTGCAAATTTTTGGAAACTTCCTCAATATTTTTAAAGTTTGTCTGGCACCGACTCCAAAAATAATAATAATTGTATATTATTGTCCTAATAAATTGACTTTATTCAGAATCCTCTAAAATTAAAAAAGTATTTTTCTATAAATTGTAGTAAGTAAATAATGCAATTATTTTATAACTTTTTAGTGCAATTTTACTTAACAGAAAGATTTTTGGAGTCGGTTCTTTTTTTTGTTAAAAATTATTTTATTTCTTACTTTTTAGTGAATCTTGCGTACCATAACTGATTTATCGGAAGAATATGGGTAGACCTATTCAACGCGCTGCCCATATATATCTGTCGCAGATGGATTGTAGAATCCGCTGTTTTACAAAATCTCTAGCTGCTTTTCAAAACAGTACTGTTTTATAAAACAGCTGAACAACGTTCAGCTGGATTGCCATTGCGATACGTTTAACAAAAATGCTACCCACCCTTAGACGTAATGCAGAATGACATATCTACAGTGGGACAGGTTTGTTTATTGTATAGGTATATTAAATGGATAGTCACCATTCAAGTAAAAAAGCGATACTGTATTCTGATTTGACTTTCCGTGGCTGGGTCGACGGAGCCCCGCTTAGCGGGGCTCCTATTTTTTTGTCCGTAAGGTTAGAAAAAACCTAAACACGAAGAGGATGACGGGGGCTGTTCGCTCGCTACGCTCGCTCACGGGCCCCCGTCATCCTCTTCGAACCTAACCTGTCCGTGTCGGAGTACACGAAACTCCCGAGCTCGCTTCGCTCGCTCATGGATCAATTTAATTTATTTTCTTTCATAATCCCGATATATTGTCGACTATTATAGTGGTTTAGTATTTACGTCATTAAAAATTTTCATATTTTTTTTTGCTATTGAGAAGTAAAATAAAGTTATGTTATTATTGTTAGGACATACAGAGCCATATGTGACAAAATTTCGAACTAAAATCAACAGCGGGTCTACGATCAGAGATTATGTAAAACAGTGTGAAATGAACTGTCATCATTTCACACTGTTTTACATAATCTCTGATCGTTGACCCGCTGCATTGACAAACGCAAAACGTTCATTCAATTCTGCGTGTTATAGTTCAGTAATTATGTAAAACCGCTAAACGTCGTTCAGCTGTTTTTCATAACAGTACTGTTTTGTAAATCAGCTAGCAGTTTTGTAAAACAGCTTATTCTACAGTCCATCTGCGACATATCCATATCAAAGTAGGAAATCTAGATCTGAGGCTATTTCAAAAGAGAGTAATAAATTGCGAAAACAAGATGAAATTAAATAAAAAAAAAAACTGACTAGCGTATGTTACTCACGGGACAGTGTAAGGATTCTAACGATACCCCATATATCGAAATCAGTTCAGGTATTTAGAAGTTATGGTGGAATAGGTAAAGAAACTCACAAACATACTTACACATAGGTATACATACTTATATACACTCCGTTTTTTGAGCACTCGTGTAAAAAGAGTTGTTTGAGAATGCGGTCTTACGAGTACACTAAAAGTATTAAATGGCAAAAAAAAAGACGGATTTCCGGTGTTTCTCTTCCGGTTTCATCATCATCATCATCATCTGATGATGAAGCTGGAAAATAGGCAGTTCATTAGAACTATTCTAGAGACCGTAAACACCACCGGAAAGTCACAAGAAAGCAAAATACACCATTTCGTTTACTTCGACGACGTATTATTTTTCAGTTATTTTGATTTAAATACCAAACTACTAAACCAATTTTCATAAAATTTAAATGGGACCAATCTGAAACTAAATCCTTTCAAATAAAAATAATTTTCCAAATCGGTTCATAAATGACGGAGTTCTGAGGTAACAAACATAAAAAAAAAAAAAAAAAAAAAAAAAAAAAAAAAAAAAAAAATACAACCGAATTGATAACCTCCTCCTTTTTGGAAGTCGGTTAAAAAGGTGTGGTAATTATGGGTGCATTCAATAAACGAATATGAACAATACATGAATTCAAATCATATATAATATATATAGCAGCATAGATAAGTAACAAATCGTTGCTGTTGTATTGAGATGTCCTATAAAACAATTTGGCTGAGCAACACCGCTCAAGACAAAAGCCTTCCTTTCAAAAGATATAAGTTTCAAACAATTCACACAAAACAGCAACAAGGTGCGTAACTATTCAAATATTTACTCATAATACAAAACTGCAAAAGCTCGCATACAAAGTGGTGACAAATATGCCTCTTTCGCGATTCAACAAGCCTACAAACAGGAGTCTTTATAAAATCTAAAGCAAGTGGCTCCACGATATTTGTCAGAGAACAGACTCAAGCGCACGTGCCAAAGAAACAAAAGGTGAATGATAGCGGCAATAGCGGTGCGCGAGCGCACGACATCTACCCACTGCGCTTAGAACACACGCGCTGACTAGTACTCATGAAAGGGGTTTACGAAATGTCTGTTTTTTTGTTTTTTAGCTTATTGACGCCAACCCTTTTTTTTTTAATTATTTGTGTCTTTTATATCACAGGGACCAGAAAAGATCTATTGTGATCGCCACTCTTGCGTTTAAATTAGAGCTCATCCCTAAACCCTGCCGCTGTGATGAACTGCAGGATTTTTCTAGGGGTGAGTTCTTTTATTTCATCCGGGCTTAAAATGTTTCCCTAGGTGACCGTAGCGCTTATGTATTAGCGGTCCACATTCCTCCAAAAGGTGAAGAGGTGTTTCCTCAGCCTCTTCACACCGTCTGCAGGTTTGTGTCTCGCTTAGCCTCAAATTGAACATGTGCTTATTTAAGCAGCAGTGTCCAGTTAAGGCTCTTGCCACAACGCGCAAATTGTTCCTACCCAGCTCTCGGACGTAGTTTGTGTACCTTTTGTCGTAGGCTTTAATGAGGATTTTGGAGTGAGTCATGCCTGGCGATTCCGTCCAGAGCTGGCTTGCACTATTAAAACATGAGTCCATGAGGGATTTTTGAGCTAGGCTTTTAGGTATACCACAGAAGGGCTCGGGGCCTTGCTGTGTACCAATTGCTCCTGCTCTTGCTAGCTCATCGGCACGTTCATTTCCAATGATGCACGCATGTCCTGGTCCTCAAAACTACTCTATTCCATTTGCCTAGAGAGTTTAGTCGAGCCATGCAGTCTTCCACTAATTTTGATGAGACTACGTTTGAATCTAGTGCTAGGAGAGCTGCTTGGCTATCAGAATGAATATATATCGTATGGTTGATGTAGCGCTTTTGCAGGTTGGCTTCCGCACATTCTACAATGGCGTATACCTCTGCCTGGAAGATGGAGGCGTAGTGTCCCAGGTTGACGCTTTTGCTGAACCTAGGTCGCTCTCCATATATTCTAAAGCCTACATCCTGTCCAATTTTGGACCCATCGGTGTACCATATTAGGCACCCGGCCTCGAAGGTTAATTGGTTATTGAACCAGGCTTCCCTTGAAGGCATTTCCACGGAGTATTGTTTTTCGAATACATGCCGCAGAAGCATGACATCTGTTGTCATGCCAAGTAATGGCAATTCCATAGCCGAGTCCTGTAGAGTCCTCAGTTTTTGGGAGAGCCAGTTTGTCCTACCTTGGATGTTTGCCCTAAACATGCTGGCTTTCGCCTCTTTGTGTAAAAATACATGAAGAGGCGGTAGCCCAAGCAGGGCATTCAGTGCCATTCCAGGGCATGTGGACATAGCGCCCGTGGCCATGAGACAGGCAGTCCTTTGCAAACTGACGCCAACCCTTTGCCTGCGTCTAAACAGCTGAAGGATCCGACAAGGACTTTACCAGGGGCCAATGTGTTTTACTGCACCACGAATTTAAAAGCAATGATAGGTTAGTAGTAGGACCGTTGAAATGACAAGTCAAAGGTCGCAAGTTCAAAACAATGGCACGCACCACTGTCTTTTCGAAGTCATGTGCGTATTAAAAATTAATGATCACTTGCTTAAAACGGTGAAGGAAAACATTGTCAGGAAACCAACACACCTGAGAGATTTTGGGTAGATAAAGTAATATCTTAAATTTTTGCGATCAAATTACTTTTAATCGGATTAATCTTTTAATTCGTAGTGCAACTTCGCAGGATGACTCCTAAGACCACGAACGCACTACAGCGTTCGGAACATCAGAAAAATCAAGAAACAGTATATGCGCTTAACACAGGTAAAAGTTACTTCAATTCTTTTTGGATGTGGTTTTTACACTATAATTTAGATATCCTTCGCTTTTGAATGATGAATAAAAATAAATCACTCTATTCATCGTAGTAGAAACGTAAAGTGTAATGTTTGCTACTTTCCTACATAACACATTCACGGAGCGATTGGTCGCTTTCTACAAATTTATATATCATTGCCACAATGTAAATACTGCTAGCATTATTACAGAAGCTCCCAGCGAGAATATATCCGTGTGTCCCTTGCTTTATTCGCTGACGTGATACTAATGGCACCACCCGACGATGCCCGCGATTTATTGTCGCGAACACCGCCGTCGGCTCAGCGACTCCGTATGTTTCAGTCCTTACAAAGTGTAGATTAAGCTTTAGAAATGGAAATACGGGAGTGCAGTTAAGGCATTTAATTTATGACATCTTTCGTTGGGTTCTAAGCGGGTGTAACTGTTTTTTATTTGTGTGGCATAACCGTATTGGTCGACTTAAATGCTTAGAATGAATGGATTTGATGCAAAATCGAGCACATAACGCATGTACAACACTGAAAATTGAAAAAATTGTGGTTTTCTAACATTATCAACATAATTTATAATTATCATCGTTTTTCTTAACCGAATCTGTCACACTTTAAATAGACAAAAAGAAGAATAAAAGAAATAATTCCTATGCTCATAAAGTCAAATTCTTATGTAGATAAATAAATAAGTGGGTTACAGACGTACAGCAAAAACCATTACCAACCAAAATATTGCATCATTAAGATAACATGCAGTTCACATTTAAACTATGCAAGACTAAGCCTTCCTCAACTTTAAAACAAACAATAAATTCAATTCACACAATTATCGTGTGATCGACCGGTGTTCCCGTACATTAGCATGTGGCCACATCACGAACTATTAAATCAGGCACAATGTGCAACTACCGTCATTGCTATCTCGTCCGAGGCGCGAACGACCCAGTTCGGCGCGTGCGCGCCATAGATCAACTGATTAATAGCAGACCACCAACGTGACGCGAGAATTTTGCTGCCGGTTTAGTATTTAAAATGTGTATTGCGAAATTTGAACTTAATGGTCTGAAATCGCCAACCCGCAGTGAGTTAACGTTGTGATCCTTGGTTTCTCTGTATGAGAAGAGGCCCTTGCCCAGCAGTGGCACAGTCGGGATAGTTAAATGCAAGGCTTGCAAACTTGCTTTAAGAACTTCCTAATGCAAGTATTTTAAAAACCAGCAAAGTAATATGGCGTCTAGTCCTAGATCTGCCACGTTGTTTTTGTAATTGAGAAGATAAATTTTTAGAGCATTAGGTATTGTCTGACAAAATTTTCTTTTTTGATCTTTGATAAATCATCTCATGTCAAAGTTTATACCACAACTATCGGTAACATCTCGCAGATCAACTCAGATTCCTCACGATGTTTTCCTTGATCCTTTCAAGCAGGTGATAATTCATTTTTTAAAAGAACTTCTGTTGCATCTTCAAATACATATACAAGCTGTGGTTCTAGACAGTGGCCAAATTCAAGGAGGTGAATCTATAGGTGTAACTGATTACAAAACGTTACGTAACAGATCTGGAGCATTGACAGAGACAGGTAAAAATTCTATTAAACAGTATTATCGCTCTATCACGTCGAGGTCTTACAATAACCAGCCTAACCATATCAGAAGTACCTAAACAGAGATGATCGATACGCCGGTTCTGCGTATTCAACAGCTAATCTATGTTGCACGACGTAAGTTCGCGAGTACGATATCATCGGCACGAGCGATGCATCGCAGCAGTTTACGAGCCTACCGACCAGATTGCGGCCACGGGCTTTTTATACCAGCTTTGGAGGGTTATTGTATGCCTTTATCTATGCACTTGTCCGTTCTATGGATTCATGGTAGCGATTTTGATCTGGAGGGTTTGTGCAGGCTGACAGTTATGCAAGAACGTAACTTGGGGCCCCACTGTATAGAATATATTCGAAGCCTGTGGGGTTTTAGCGCCAGAAATAACACTTCGCCTACCTGGGGCAGAATGTTTCCACTCGTAATAAGGGGTAAAAGTACCAACAACTTTTAGGATAATGCACCTAGTTGGTACATACAGTTGCATTATAAAAAAAAAAAATAAGGAAATAAACACCTGTGGGTTACGCAAAAATAACCTAATCTTATCAATGCATCAGCTTCGTACGCAGTAGTCGTTCTGTTATTTTAGAAAAAGTAGTTTTTTTTTACTATAAAATTAGTTGAATTTCTGGTTCAGGCGTTTTCCGAACTCCGCAAGAAATTATGACTCTCAGGAATTTCTTACGAACTGCGGAGTTTTTATTATTCTTCAGTTGCTTACAGCAATAAATGGAAAGTTTGCAAAAACGCCTCCTAGCCTGGAGGCGTTTTAGCAAACTTTGAGGTTACTTTCCAATAGTGATGTCATTTTAATAGTTTGATAATAAATGAGCTCTCGCTGACCGACCGGGTTAAAAGACAACGTTTATTTGACACAATATGGCTGACTGTGGCGGAGACAATTAATCTAAATTTCCTTTTGTGCCTCACGACTGCTACAAAATTTATACGTGATTCGCATCATAATGAAATCCCTGAATCTGGATCCTTAAATAACGTTGACTTAGGATTTATCACTTCTGCGAAGAGGTTATGTCGCAGAAGGAGGCCGCGGAGCGGGTCAGGGAGAATGCCGCCCTAGCAGACCCGATCCGCCGCAGAAGAAAAGGAAGGCGGAGGGGGCAGTTTGCCCACCTCCTCCTTCCTACGTAGTGGGGTCACCGGTGAAAAGTCGGAGGACTCTTCACCGGATTGCACGGCACCACACATGCGGGAGGGAGGTGGCCTTGGGGAACGAGGTCACCTCCCTCACAGCGTAGTGGCCCGGCTTGGCCGGGGCAAGACGGTGAATGCTAGCGCGACCCTTCTTGCCCCATCTCGGCGGAGGACTGCTCACGGGGGGGGTTTTAGTGGGTTAGAGCCCCACATACCCCTTACGTCAAAGCCCAGGGTGAAAAAAAATATTGTTTTATCACTTGGAGTGGACGAAACGCAACTTTTTCAAATCATACGGGTATTACAAATGTTGTGGAAAGAAAAATACGGTCGTGAGCAGAATTCGAATCTCCACCTCCCAGAGAACCCCAGGCACCCTGTCCACTAAGCCATTATGACATTTTTCATCCACAAAATTTACCTATTACTTAAAAATTCGCTACGCATGAGTTAATGAGTTTGAAAAATTTATCTGCATACGAGTATTTTTTATTTATTATTATTTACTAAATATATTGAGATTACGGCGATAACATTTATATAAAAAAGAACACACACGACTTCCACAAACAGTTCTACACAGCCTACTTATTCCATCCCACACAAAAAGATCAAACGCAACATCAAAGTCGGTTCAATTTTGGCGGCAAACACGGATAACCATTCTAGGAAGCTAAATTTCAGTATACCTGTCTATAAAAGGAAACAAAAGATTTGCCAAATAGACACAGGAGGCATAAAGCAAGCGAAGTGGGCGGAAATCTCCGAATCTTGGCTTGTGCAGGCGCATGCAAATGGCTGTACGACAATATTTATGAACTGTGCGGCTAAATGTTAATAGAAGTTGACATGCTTAGATAACTGGGGAAAGAATAAAAGTAGGGAGGGCAGGTACCTATTAGATAGGTGTATAGTGTTTTGTCTTAGATATTATTTAGAATGTGACCTGTGAAGTAAATTATGTGCAAAATAACAGTTGCTTTAAACATGCACGGCTGCCTTCATTCGTTCTTTTGCATGTGTGACATTGTTTTATTATTAAGTTCAAATATGGTCTCTAGCTTTCCGATAGAAAGATTAGATGATCCACAACAGTATATTTCAAAATAAAGTGGAACCAGGTAAGTATCTTAAAAATTGTCGTTACCATGTTAGGCCAACGAGCTAAAGACTCAAAGAACAATAAAAAAGGTTAACAATTTCCCTTCCATTTGGATTTAATTTCAATTTACTTGCCTCTATTCTAAATATATATATATTAATAAGTCGAAAGATTTGATTTTTTATTTGTTTGTAAAGATGTAATTCTAAAACTACTCAACCAAAGATGTATAGTTCAAAATACCTAATTCATTTCGGAATGATTGCCTTCACTTACTGGAGAAAAGGGGTGGCAGTTTACAGAAAGCTAAATGATTATTCTCCCCAATATAGACAATAAACCACTAAAATAATTCAAAACAATTAAATCCTAAAACATTCTCCACAAGAGCACAACCAAACCAAACTAAGCACACAAAGGTCCATTTAAGTAAATAAGTAAACTAAATGAGAATAAAATATCATCGCACACGTCTTAGGTATGCAAATGGGCCGGTGCGCGAGCGCATTAAAATGCAAGATGGCGGAAGCGCGCACGCGAGGTCGCGGGGTCGCCGGTATCGCCACGCGCCATTGTCCGGGCTACTGACTAGAGTAGCATCAATTACCACGATACCGGGATATATTTTATGAATTATCCAATACAAGGGACCAATTTGTAAGTGCCATTCTGGAATGATATGAGTATCAATCAATAAAATGGTGTTGGGTGGTCGTTACAAATGGGAACGTTCCGTCATTTCTGAGGAATGATCGGTGAAGTAATAAAGGCTATACCAGTAGCGAACCATGATTTCTGAAGCAGCAAAAGATTGCCTGGGATATGAAAATGTTAGATACATTAGTCCGAAGTCAGCCTCAGATCATTCCCTTATAACTATAAAATATTCAAAACTGTTTTAAGACATTTAACTGTCCTATTTCTATTTATATCTACGGCCATAAACGTCTTTTTACACAACTGCCCAAAAAAGGAGTCTTATGTTTTTAGGGTTCGTGCATGTATATTTAAAATAAATGTCAAAGAAAATGTCCCTAAAGTATGTTGTCCAGCACATACTTTAGGAACAGAGCATTGCAGTTAAAAGATATTCGAACCACGATTATCTGGAGGCAAGAGTGCAGTAAATTCTTTAATAAGATATAAAAAAGGTGTCTATGTCAAATTCAACAACATTAATTTTAGTCTAATAAAAAACTGTGTTCCAGGTTTTGGTATCGCGGCATCTTCTGTATTCAAGTCAGTTCAAAAGTAGATAAAAAAAGAATTAAGTTCTTATGATAACGAACTGACAGCAAAGATAAATAGGGTTAAAATCGAACGACAAAAAAAATATTGAAATACTAAAATTCCTCATTCTAGCTGTCCTGACTCCCACAATTTCCTGTACCCACTACTGATATCTTCTCACGATCCGTTAAATCGCGTCGTACAATAGCCGTGGTTCGGTTAGCTTAAAACAAAGTAGATTCACAGCTTACACAATGTGTGGCGAACAGTTAGAAGATTATTTATGTACCATTTATATAGGTCGAGTACTTGCTGTCCTGCAGGCTATATTGGCCGGTTTTATTGTAACACTTGCATTGCCCGCGACTTCGTCTGCGTGGACTCAGAATCGGGACTAACTGATGAACAGTTTTCACTCGCGACATCGCCGCGGGCTCAGCTCATGAATAAGGGTTTATTATATATACTCCGTTTGAGTTTGAAACTAGTCGGGCAATCCCGAAGAATGCGCGTGAGTAATAACCGTTAAGCAATAATTATTAATATGTGCCTCACGTATGTTAATATAATACCTCCCTACTTGAATCTCATTTTGCGCGGCTCCCTGTAAATTTTTTATAATCCAGCCATTTCGGAGATTAGCCGGCACAAAAACACAGACGGAAAGAAAATGTGTTATATAAGTATCGTACATACGTTCATGGGCGTTTAGTAAAAAGCTTCATATAAAATTGAAGTGTCTGTTTGAAATGTCAAAACATCAAGCAGACTCTTCAATTGTTTAAATTTGTATATGTATAGATGTTCGTATACACCTCCTTCAGACAAGTTCACTGGGAATATACATAACGCTGTATTCCCCGAAGGGGTAGAGTAGTGTTGTAAAACCAAATGATACTGACCCCGTTATTGATTCCCCTGTGATGTAAATGATGAACCTATTACATTGTTATTTTTTCTGTGTAATGCATTTATATAAAGAGATTATTAATGTCACCACCGACGGACTAAAATGTATCTTAAGTTTGTATAAACTTAGGCTCAGTTAAAGAGCGAGCGAGTTTATCTTTCTCTTCTTCTTAATTGCACTGCAATGTATGTTATGCACCTGGGTTCGATTCCAAGGTCGTATTTTGTTGTATTTTTCTGTAAGGAAATTCATAGCAGCCCAGAGTTTGGAAGCGTATCCGGTAGATGGTAATAGGCTCACCACCTATTACATGGGACTAATAACAGTATTGGTGAAATGCGAGTGTATAACTTCGGGGAATCCAGGCGTGATGCTATGTTATTACTCGTAACGCATTAAAATAAAATTATTTCTTAAGTCTTTTAAAATTTCAATATTTAATTGGATCCATACTAATATTATAAATGCGAAAAACGGCTGAAGGGATCGCAATGAAATTTTGCAAGGAGATATATTGTTTATTGAGGAAGGGCACCTTTAGTCACGCAGATGAAGTCGCGGGCACCAGCTAATTTCTTCCTGTGTCGTGGGTGCGTTTACAGACATATAATCTCACAAGCACACACACACACCCAGACCCGGAGCAATTATCTATAGATCGTACAAATATTTGCTCCGTGCAGGAATCGAACCTGCGACACGCAGCGCAGCAGTCGGTCTCTCGACCACCGCGCCAACCGCGCTGTCAAAGGTTTCAAAGTCATCATAACATAAGATAATAAAATATCTGTAATGTTGCCTAACTTTAAATAACTTGGCTGAACTTTTAGTTGTATTAGTCAATCAGCCTAGCCTTTGCCTTCGTCTAACCCAGTCTTTCCCAACGTGGGCGATAACGCCCCCTTGTGGGCGCTGCAGGCCTAAAGGGGGGCGGTAAGAGACCCAGAAAAAAAAGGGGGCATTGTGTAGGGCTTTGGGGTCGATTTATAATTTCATCTACCTAGCTAGGAAGACTCTTAGACACCGACTGAGCTCTCGACTCTCGACTACATCTTGTGAACATCAACTAATATTAATTAAGATATAGCTCAAACTCGGTTCGATATAAAAGACCGCGGGCAATCATATTTTAACAACTTTGTTAAATAATCCGAATTGTACATTCCTATACCAATAGGCTGGTTCTATAATACTTGTTCTTGCTTGTCGAGTACGATGGGGCGTCGAATGAGATAAACGAGTTTATGCACGTTTGTCTTATTCCTGTTGGTGCGTGCTGCTTATGAAATCCTATAAAAACGACGTAAATTTATTTTATTTTCATTTGCGGTTTCGCGCATAATAGATAAGCAGTACTTGATTTTAACACTTACGTATTTCTTAAAACAAAACAATGTCGGAAGTAAAAAAGAAGAGACGGCAATACTCTGCGGAATATATTAAATTCGGATTTATTGAAAATCCCACAAACCCGTCGTCGCCTTTGTGTCTTCTATGTCTAAAAACATTTTCGAACGAAGCAATGAAGCCTTCAAGACTGCAAGATCATTTGAATAAAATGCATCCAGATAAGACAGAAAAGAATGTAGCATATTTTCAAGACCTAGAGAAGAAGCATAATACTCAGCCAAGTGTATCAAAACTATTTTCGGCGGCTGCTAAGCAAGATGACGACGGACTTCGAGCTTCGTACAATATCTCTTTGTTAATTGCTCAAAAAGGCAATCCCCTCAAAACATCGGAGAAGAGTTAATTTTGCCAGCAATAAAGGAAGTAATAACTACTGTGCTTCATAAACCGGCCGCAGATATTATCCGAAAAATTCCTTTGAGTAATAATTCTGTGCAAAGACGAATTGATGAAATGGCTGAAAACATTGAAGAATCATTGTGCAATCATCTGAGGACTAGTCAATTCTCAATTCAGCTCGATGAGTCCACTTTACCAACTAATGAAGCGTTGTTGCTATCTTACGTGAGGTTTATTAAAGATGAGAAAATACGTGAAGAACTATTGTTTGCCAGAAATTTGGAGACAGATACAAAAGGCGAAACCATATTCAATACATTGGAAAAGTTTTGTGAAGAGAAAGAGATTCCTTTGAAAAATATTATATCAGTTGCTACGGATGGCGCTCCGGCTATGACAGGGCGCCATAAAGGCTTCATAGCATACTTAAAGAATAAAATTCCAGATGTCCTTGCTATACATTGCGTTATTCATAGACAACATTTGGTTGCTAGAAACTTAAGTGAACGACTATTTCAATCACTGCAATATGTCATCAAAGCAGTCAATAAAATCCGTAGCAGCTCTTTGAATGATAGATTATTTCATCAGCTTTGTGTTACTAATGACGAAGATTTCAACCGTTTGTTGCTTCATACTGAAGTTCGTTGGCTGTCAAGAGGCAATTGTCTGATTCGATTTTACAACCTGTTTGACTCTATGATAGAGTTCTTGGAAACTAAAGATACAGAACTGCGCAACAAGCTCATAACATCAAAGAATGATATAGCTTACATGACAGACCTGTATAAAATGTTCAACGACATGAACCTCCAACTGCAAGGCGATGAACTAAATTTAATTAAAACAAAAAATGTCGTTGCTGCTTTCGCAGCCAAACTGCTTCTGCACAAAAAGAATTTATCAGTATACTGCAGTAACGACGACTTTTTTGCCTACTGCCAACATTTGGAAAACCTCCACATTGACTTCACCGAACGATACCAGGACATTTTAAACTTGGAAATACCAGACTGGGTGTTGGATCCGTTTTCAAATGTCAACACAGCAATGTCACCTCAGCTGGAAGAAGAACTTATAGAATTGACAACAAACGAAGAAATAAAAATCAAGTTCAAAAATTGATATCAAGAATTTTGGCTACAAAAACCGATCCCGCAATTGTACCCTGGATTGTGGTCAATTGTTCAACGATTTTTGATAGCATTCCCATCGTTATATTTGTGTGAACGTGGATTTAGTGCTGTGGCAACGCTGCTTACTAAAAAGAGAAATCGTTTGCGTGTTACAGAACGTGGCGACTTGCGGCTGTTTTTGAGTAAATTGGAACCTGATATCAACAAACTTATTGAACAGCATCAGATTCACCCTTCACATTAGTTTTTATATAAGAATTGATTATGTTTGTTTTATTTTCAATAAAAGATACTCTGTCCGAATACTATAAATTTGCGTTTCAATAATCAGTTATAAGTACTTAGCGGTTTTTAAGTATGTTTAAAAAGGGGGGCGTTAAAAAATAATTTATTCTTAAAGTGGGCAGTAGACAAAAAAAGGTTGGGAACCCCTGGTCTAACCGGATGCAGCTTAATACCAGTATTTTGTATGGAGCGACTGCCTATCTGACCTGCACAACCCAGTTATTGGGTAACACGATATCTCGTGGTGAGAATGGTTGTCCGACTTTAAAGCATACTAGGCTACCCACATCGGCCGTCAAATATCTTTATTTGACACGCCGGGTCCGACGGCTTAACGTGCTCTCCGAGACACGAAGCGGTCTCGATATGGAATTATGGTCACCCATCCACAGACCGACCGCCGATTGACAGATCTGCTGATGTGCAGCTGTTACTTAGCCACGAGCCCCTCTTATCAATTGTATCAGTATCGATTAAAACTGCATCTTATCACATTTGTTATAAGGTTGATTTTTACGAAATGCTCCAATTAAATTGACTGTTTAATACTTTATTTGGAGTATTAGGCGATAGCCTCGTTATTAAATGCCACTACACTTTTGACGCTGACTATACCATAAAATACATACATGTATTATTATAAGAATAAAAAATGGAATCACAAGATGAAAAAACAATAAACAGTGCATTCAGAATTTATTCAACTATGTACAGTCAGTACTACAGCTTATAAATATTATTAAATATCAAGTGTACTTATTGCTTAACCTACCATTATTATAATATTGTCAATAATGTGCGATCACGTCACAGACAAACATACATTAAAGCGCATTCCACAATTAAGCACGTAACATGCAACGGGAGTTACGACACATATTCGAAACGGAACCAGATATAATTATATTTTTCTATACATGTCAAGGCCACGTAATGCCTATAAAATATCATTATCAGGATTGGGATGTTGTTCGGCGCCTTACAACTGCAAAGTGGTAACGCTTAGTTCAATAAATCAGTAAATGATTGCTAAATAAATGTCGCCAGGCGTCTCCTTAAGACGAATACAAGGAAACTTGAAATTTAATACTATCGAGCAACGACACAGTAGATCAGTTGAAAGAGTGATGACAAGGAATGTCAAATTTTTCAACGTTTCCTTGAAATATCCTAAGGAACACAGATATATTATCTGCTTAACGAGGCCACTAAAACTAAAGACGTATAGTTTTAACAGACTTCAAACACGAGGAGGTTCTCTATTCGACTATATATATTTTTTTGTATGTTTGTTGCGCGATTATTCCGCCAATTATGAATTGATTTTGATATTTTTTTTTGTTTTGTAGGTCTTACTTCAAAGTTGGTACTATTCAAACATTATCGAAAATGATTCAGAGCTTTTAGAAAAAATCAACATAAACAAAACATAAGTTTCCTAATAGTCTTCTTTAATTTGGTTTAACTTTTTCTAAAACATTTTCTTTTATGAAAATAGTCATAAAGATTAATAGAGAATTTAAAACGGTTTTACTATTGATGACAATGTGTTAGTGTGTGTGGCTTAGTGGCAATATTATAACTTTAGAGTTCGCTAAGCATGTGTTAATGCTTTTAAAATCTTTAAATTATAATATCTGTCTGGCACTTAAATAGTCAAATGGAAAGGGATGACAACAGATATTAGATATTTTAGTTAAAAAACATTTGAAGCACTACCATCTTATTCACATCCTAATAAGATACAATATTATTTAAACATGCAATTAGTGACCGAGTTTTTGTTCTTTTGCCTTTAGCCCGTACTAACGGCAAAAGGTACTAACCAGAATCGCATAAACTCATGATTCTAATCGTTTCTAAGGACGTAGTTTCTTCAAAATTCTTAACATATTCGGAATCCAACGACTACTGAAAGCAGAGAACTCCTGTTTTAAATATATTTACGTAGTTAGAAACGCTATATGCAAATTTAAATTAATATTAATTCACGTGACTAAATAGTAACCTGTCTCTGATAAAGTTTATATATCTGTGACATTTTATCTATGGTTACCTTCTAATAAAGAAAAAGTCTTGTCGCTATGCACGTAATTACCAAAATTAATGAACGCACAATCCCGGAGCCAGAGGCCCAAAAAAACGAATCGAAAACAATCGTAATAAAATATTCGTCCATGAAATATAATCAAGCGGAGAAAAACCCGGATGTCTCTATTTAAAATTTTAGAGCTAGTAAATGTGCAGGACTTTTATAATAAGCCGTGATAATAAGCTGAATCATTATTCTGATAACATTCAAGAAGCTTTGCCTCTGAACCTAACCTTTTAAGTACTTACCTTTGCAGTCTTTTCTAATCAGATTAAAGTAAATTCGTCGCCTAACTACACACAATCATCCACCATCATCGGGTTTTATTAAAAAAACAGATTTTGTTTTCTGCTACTCATTAATCCAACACTACAAAATTAATTTATCGATATTTGAAACAAAATTTTTTTGGTATGTCGTATGCCTGGCAACTAAAACCTAAATAATAACCTCTTTCTAATACAACTGACATTTTTATTTCTTTTTACAAGTACTTTCCACACGTATATATGAAGTTATTATGCATTAGCCAAATGGCAAAATAAGTCACTTTTCATCCCGTAAAACTACATACTACCTGTTGTAAGTCAAAAAACTGTGAACAACATACTAAACGATCGCACAGCTAAAGTTCTTGCTTACGGGCCAAGTCTACATCTCTGACTACCGACGACACGAGGTAGCTACTATAACAGTACGTAACTAAAAGGGCTATGAAACACATGAACATAAATACGAACATTAGTTTATACGTATCCGATTTGGGCCGGTCGCTCCGTAACGCCATCTGAGGACAAGAAAAGAAAACATAAAAAATTGTTTAAAAAATAAAATTGTTCGTCTTGATCTTTTTACATTAAAACATATCATAGCATCACGCCTGTATTCCCCGAAGGGATAGGCAGAGGTGTACACAGTTGTACACCCACATTTCACCAATGCTGTTATTAAGTCCCATGTAATAGATGGTGAGCCTATTGCCATCTACCGGGCACAATTCCAAACTACGGGCTGCTACTGAGAAATTCTTAATAGAAAAACTCAATAACACTTTGCCCGACCGGGTGTCGAACCCGAGACCCCATGCTCAGCAGTCGCGCTTGGGACCACTAAACCAACGAGGCAGTTCTTTATCTTTATACCCCAGAATAAATAGCATACAATATGCGTTTTTTTTTTTAAGGGTATCAATAGGCATAACTTTCGCTTTGCTTTAACTGACTGGTGAACCTCCCGGTACACTAATTAGTAAGCGTGCACTGGTCAACTAGAAGCGGCTGAAAGCATGTTGTAATGAGATGAAATAGTTATATATGATGCACTTACATACTTGTTTACCTTTGGAAAAGACTACACTGTCCGGAGCTATGAATCCGGAATGTTATTTAAATATATGTATGATTTTATATAAACGGTAAGTTTTATCCCCGTTAACCCCTTCTTCATAAACGTGCTTAAAATGTATTGTAGCTAAAATGTCTTTTAAATCTAAGTTACACATTTAAGTGACAAGTACATGTTTGTATAATATAAAGAGCGATACAAAAACGACAGCATTTTATGAAAATTACCCTTAAGCAGATCGCTCAGTTATCGTTAACTTGGGTGTTTTTCTTGAGATATTTGGCAACGTTTGGCTCTTAACCAGACCTTGCTTTATAACATTGGACTCAGTATAGAAACAAAATACTATCGTCGAATAAAGGAAACACTTTTAATTTTTTCGTTTTGCCAAAATATAAAATTAAATGTTAAAAGTTAAGATATCATTACAATGTATTTTTTTTTTTTTGAAAATGTTCGAAGAACAGGTTTACTCTCGATTTTTACAAACACCATCGTACCCGAATATGACATTAACACCACTGACTGTAAAAGTGCCGCAATTATATTAATATCAACACTACGATTTGAGACATTACTATTAATTTTAATTTAGAATAAAATCTAAATTCGTTTGAAACGTTACTGGTGTTAAATAAAACGTGTTCAAATAATAGGCAAAATGAAAAAGAAATAAGCGTATTCATACTTACTTGCACTCGGCCGGCCCAGGATGGGGCAAAGAGGAGAGAAAAAAAACGAATTCTAGTACATTCGCCACCAATCACATGGGACTTAATACTGTCATCGGCGGTAGAAGATCCAACAGATAAGATAATTATTTTAAATCATAATAAAACGCATAATTAACCATGAAGAAAATAATTAAACCAGAATAGTAAGAAAATCACATCACAACGTAACCTTTTACATTCACATTATTTTGAGGATAAACGATGAAATTCAGGATATTTTTATTTTGTGGAAAGACCTTAGCAAAAATATTTAATAACAAATTATCTCTAAAACCTCGAAGGCGGAACAGATTGCCAATGCCGGTAATAGACCCCATGTGATAGGACTAATATATCGCCTATACAAAATAAATACCAAAAAAATATCATAAGCTATCAAACAATTTTAAAATGAAAAATCATAGGATGACCTGTTGTCATGTTTTGCGTAAGACATGTTACTGGCAACATGCAACAACATTTTAAATAATTTTTAGTATTTTAATTATAGAAAAATCTTTAACGATATATATTTTGCTCATCTGTGCATTAAGACACTACATAAAATTTTACGGCGACACTGGCTTTTGAATTCTTAGAAAATTTTGACAAATATGGACTTATTGTTCAACGAAGACTAAAGTCGAACGCGAGATTTGCCTCCCGACATCGCCGCAGGCACAACTCGTGAGTTCGTGACTAAGGGTTCTGTTCGAGTTCGAAACTAATCGGGCAATCCCGAAGAACGCACGTGAGTAATAACCGTTACAATAAATCTGTATACTCGCGATAGTACAAAATTGTACTTGATAACATTAATATTTCTATTGTATCTGATATTAGCGAGTCAACAGATATGAATGTGTCTAAACAAAGTTATTATACAAAATGGAAATGAACAAACTAACGTAATTTTTTTACTAGTTTGTAATTAATTATTGTTCAACGGTTATTACTCACGCGCATTCTTCGGGATTGCCCGACTAGTTTCGAACTCGAATAGAGCCCTTAGTCATGAGCTGAGCCCGCGGCGATGTTGCGAGTCAAACTCCTTGTTAAACTAGTCGGGCAATTCCGAAGGATGCAAGTGATTAATAACCGTTGAACAATAATTAATATGAATGTGTCTCACAAAAGTTATTATACAAAAATAGTTTGAAATTGCATGAAAAAATAAAGTTTTTTTTTCGATTGTTTATCTAATTATGAGAAACTTATTTGGCTATTTTATTTTTATGAGAGGAAATTAACAAAATATAGCACATAATCAAAAATCTCCAAATGGTTTTTCCGTTAGCACGTCTTACGAAAAATCAAGCATTAATTTCCACTCATAAAAGTAAGAGATTACAAAATAAAAGGCAAAAGTAACTAATAACCTTCATTTGACCTGAAGTCACAGGCAGTGACGTCACATGTTCATATTACATATAATCTGTGGACTGATGGTATGTTGTCATTTTTAGTGATGCCAGACTGCGTAAAAGGAAATGTTTTCTGGCATTTTATAGTGAAGTTATTTTAACTAAAATCGCATTTCATGATACGAATGTATTTTATTTTTTGAATTAAGATTACTATGTATATTTCTACAAGTATATCAAAATAAATCTATGCCCAAAAACGTACAAAACATGCGTTTTATATTAATAAACATCAAAATTTTAATACTAGAGCTGGCAGCACTTGTCGGTTTGACGTTTTTGACCTTCATTAGAAACTGACAGCAATTTGCTTTAGTTCGTTTCTAAACTAGGTGTGTTAAAAATTTGTGAACACTACGTCATTTGGAGAAATATTAAAAAAAATATAAAAAAATAAATAATATTCTAAAAAATTAAATTGTCAAATTAGTTTCTCATAATTAGACAAACATTCGAAAAATATATAAAAATAATACCTTATTATTTTAATGCATGCCCAATTCAGAAAATTTTGAGATCGTATATATTTAAATTTTGAAAAATTATTTTCGGTCTAAATGTGCTAATACACGTACTGAACACGGCCATCTTTTTTACGTTAATTATAATATTTAATGGATGTTAGGTCAAAATTTTTACAAGATTAAATTTTTTAATTGGGCTTTTACTACAGTCTTACATCTAATAGTCTGCTACGTAAAATGACGCATGTATGTGTCTCACTAGCGTAGTGGCACCTAATTATGATGTTCTAATGAAGTTCGATGATTTCAGCCATGGCTGCACATGAGATACTTATACATGTAGTTGAATTGCATCCTTGGTAAAAAAAAACCCTATCGCGTTTACAATATTGGTAAGATAATCGTCGACCGCACCATCTCTAAACAGTGGCGGTACCTTCATATAAGCCCAAAAGCCCGGCATGCCTTACTAAAATGCTCGATAGAGAATCAATATCAAACCCGAACTATTTAAAAGTTCGCGCGCTTAATTCTTATCAAAATAACACAAAGTATCTACCTATGCCACACTACTACACATCGCGATTGTTCGCGCGCAGAGTTTCGCATTTGCAGCATCTACATATAGCTATCTCGCTTACACGCACGGGCTTTTACCGGGCTTTCAAATACTATCTCTGTCACTTTCGCACTTATAGCGATGTGCCGTATAACGAGTATATACCTTGTGCGTCTACAAATCGATCAGTATGGAAGATTTAAGCCGTGCATGCGTATGAAGTTGCACGCGTATGCGTGACCTTGTCACCTTGCCAACTCTGCAGTGTTGCCGTTTTAGCGACGTTGTGAGATCTTGGAGATTTTTAACGAGTTTGGAGACTTTTTTTAAGATTTAGCAACAACAAAAACTAGCGACTTTTTAAAATTATTAATAGTTTCGAGTCACGTGACACATACATTAAAAATTATGAATTTGTTTATCGAATTAAATGTATTTACGAGTTATTAATATTATTTTCAAAAATACCAAAGAGTCAAATAAAATACATTCTATCATTATAGCTAAGTTTCATATTTTATTTCCATCAGTGTCAAATACCCTATTGCGACATCTAGCTAGATTTTTCATATACCTGGCGACTTTTTTTGCCTAAATGACAACACTGCAACTCTGCGTAAGTACCGAGTGCAACTCACTTCAGTTTCATTTCATTTGCTTGAGTGGGAAAAGTTTTGTTGTTAAAGTTTTTTGTGTGTTTTCTTAGTATTTCTCAGTGATACAATTGTTTTGGTGACTTACAATGGAGGTAATTGTACCTTGTGAGGATTTAAAATGCGTTCAAGTTTTGATTGGCGAAGATAAGGTAAAATCTTTAAACTTTGCTCAGAAAAAACAGTTAATTTCTTCATTAAAACCGACGCCTAATCTGTGTATTTCTCAGACTAGTAAATCGCATAAACGAAAATTTTATAGATCAGTGTATAAAACTAGTTGGCTGTTCGCACACTTATAAGTTGTATTGCTGGTGCTGCATATTTTTTTCGAATGAAGATTCCGAATACATCTGGTTAAAATGATTTAAATAACATATCTGGCGCCATTAAAAGGCACGAAAATTCCCATAAACACCTGTGTACAATGGTTTCTTTCGGTAATTTTGGTAGACAACGAATTGAGACATCTATATCACGCCAGTTATCTGAGGAAATTTCAAAATATAACACGCGCGTTGATAACAACCGTAGTGTATTTCAAAAATTAGTCGATATTGTTTGTCATTTAACACAACAGGAACTTCCTTTTAAGAGGACATGATGAGTCCAAAACTTCATTAAATAAAGGCAATTTTTTAGAACTGGTCTCGTTAATTTCAAAATACGATGTCGTTTTAGAAAAGCATATACAGCATCAGGAAAGTGACAAACCGGGGCCGAGAAGAAGACGGATGAATTCAGTTTTAATTTATTGTACCTAACCAGTAGTTTATGAGAAAATTGCGATGATACATACGTAGGTATCTACATACTCAGTTGAAAACTGAACTTTCTTTTTTTTGAAATCGGTTAAAATTTTATTGGGCTTGCCTTATTTTGAAACCCTAGGCACGCCACTGTCTCTAAACAACAGTTGCAAACTCATTTTTTAAAGATGTGTTTTTTTATTGAATGTCCATCACTACTACTGAACTGATTTTGAATAAAACTTTAACGTGTTATACGCTTAAAACCTAGAATATTTTTGTATGAAATGAAAATCAAAATATCTTTTTTCAAATAAGTCTAAAAAGACCACCCTTCACCGCTTCCTAATGTTTTAGCTGGGAAGAAGAAACGGCGCAACAAACTCCCCAGCAAAATAACTTCCTTGTCCCGGAAACTTTATAAAGAAAGTCGCAATATTAAATTGGTACGTCATGGCCTACTATATTATTAATCGTATTGGTATATTATTTACTGAGTTCATTTTAAAAGACACAAACTAAAGAACGAGAAACAATAAGTGTCTGAACAAGATGACGAGATGAACTAGATTCCCACTCGTCCAAACTGACATGGGCTGGGAAAAGTAGAAGAACACAATTACACTACAGGCTCATGTTAATAATAATACATTTTCTAGCCTTTATTCTTTTGTGGTTTATTCGAAGTTTTTCCATAGTTAATTTTTGTTAATAAAATTAACTTACTATTTTTATACCGCAAGTATGGCAAGGATGCATATCAACACATTGCATATTATATTAATGGCAGTAAGCGTTAAAAATATTAACAAGTAATATTTACAAGCATATTTAAGCAAATGAGGTCACGATCCTCGGAATTCATGGACCGAGGAAGATAGGAAGCATAACATTACATTTATTAAACAAAAACTTATTGTAACTCCAAAAACATAAGGTATAAATTAACTTGGCATAGCTGCCTAATCTCTTTATTATGAAAGTAACGTTACTAATTAAACAAAAAGTAATCTTATCGACAACAACATAAAGTATAAAGTACCTCGGCACAGCAGCTTAAGTTTTTATATTTTAAGTTTGTATGGTACCGTGCCACTGGTTTCAATAATACAGCATGAAACCAAATCAAGCGGAACAATTAAAAAAGTGGATTGTACCAATAAAACTCAATAACTAGGCAGTCATTATTTCATTTCATGCTGTATAGTTTAAGCAAAAACCAATCTTAACAACAACAACATAATGTATAAATTACCTCAGCATCTCCACTGCTGAAGGTCTTGTACTTGTGGAACGGAGTGAGTGTGACGCGGGCATTATTTGCCAATGCCCTCATGACGTCACCCGCCTGGTCACGACGGTCCAGGCCGATGAAAGCGGACGTATCATCTAAGAACTGCACCGTTATCGCTCCTAGGAAAAAAATTGATATTGTTTTTTTTTAAACTTTGCCCCTTGTTTTTTTTCCTGTATTTTGGGTGCGTTTACAGACATATAATCTCACATGCACACACACCCAGACCCGGAACAATTATCTGTAGATCTTACAAATATTTTCTCCGTTCAGAAATCGAACCTGCGACACGCAGTCTCTCGACCACTGCGCCAACCGCGCCGTCCTAGTCGTAGTAGTAATTGAAAGACAACTGCATGCAGCTGACATGAGAATGGTAAGAATGATATGTGATGAATTGACCTAGATTATAAGCTAGGAATATTTTTCAAAAATCCAATGATGCAGTTTTAGTTTTCATTAAAATTGGGCCCGAGACTCGTTATAGTTTCGGACTTGGCTATCTACTTGAAAAATTCAACCTGTATATGAGGAAGTCTGAAAGTGGCAACGGTGACTGAAAAGTAGTGTGGAAGTCATTTGTCATGGTATGGACATTTGATGTGGAGAAATATGGACCATCTGACGAAACTAAAGTTTTGATTATGAATGTAAACAGCTAGAGGAGTAGACGAAAAAAGAGAAGACCGATGAATGGATATTGGATAGTGTGAAAGAAGAGATGGCTATAAGCGGAGTGACTAACAAGATGACGACAGATAGAGATGAATGGAAAAAAAATACTCGTACATCTACCACCAAACTCAAATGAATTGGGATGAGGGCAAGCGGATGATGATGATATTCTTAAGAATAATGGTTTTCAAGTCTTCGAATCGGAGACGTACAAAATTGTACTTCATAACAATAAAAATCTATTATGTCTGGTGATTAGCGAGTCAACAAATTACACACTTTTTTTGTAGTTTAAACATAACATCACGCTTGGATTCCCCTAAGGGAAAGGCAGAGGTGAACACAGTTGTACAGCCGCACAGATCGATCGATCGAGGTTAAGTTGCGCTTGCCGCGGTCGGTCTGTGGATTAATGACCATAATTTCACACCCAGACCCCTTCGTGCCTCCGAGAGCACGTTAAGCCGTCGGTCCCGTTTGTCAAATTACGATCTATGACAGCCATTACGGGTAGTCAGAGGCCTGAAAGTCTGACAACTAGTCATACCACGATATATCCATATCGTGTTACCCAGTAACTGGATTGTGGAGGTCAGATAGGCAGTCGCTCCAAGTAAAATACTGGTATAATATATCGATAGTCAAACCAAATGCAGCTTGCATTTAGTTTGACTGGAAGCCGACCACAATGTAATTGGGAAAAGGCCGAAAAAAACCCGAACGAAACGCTTTGATTCCACGATTTATAAGAACCGCGAAACAGTGGAATGCGCTGCCAGAGTGGGTCTTCCCCGATAATTACAATCTGGGTGTCCTCAAGACGCGAGTGAATCGGTTTCTTCTAGGCAAGCGGCATCGTAGACCGCATCATCGCTTAACATCAGGGGAGATGGCGGTCAAACGCAAGTATGTACATATAAAAAATAAATTTAAAAAAAGGCTAGGCAGGCAGTTTAAACATTGAAAAGAGATATGCAGATATTTGCGAGACTAGAAAACGCGACACTCGCTGAAACCGTGAAAGTGTAAAAGGATAATAAATTGTAATACATATCTCACCAAATGGACTGAACAGTTGGTTGAGGTCGGTCCTCTGCCACTCCTTGGGGAACATTAGGTGGAACACGTGGTCTCTGGATGGTGAGGCTGAAATCAAATAAATAACACATTTATAATAGAAATATAGGGCGCCAAATGAAATAGAACTGCGCAGGACATGAGCTGATCAGCTTCATGACATGGCTTTTGTTTAGTAAAACTCTAGTCGCTAAAAATGCATATATTAGCAAAAACAGTGCGGGTGATGCGATTTGGTTCAACATAGTAAAATTTAGTTCCACGTTCGTAATACGTACTGCTCGTGAATGGAACTCCATGCCGTCTTCTGTTTCCTGAGAAATACATTCTAGACATATTCAAGGCTAGAGCGTATAGATATCTTCTGGATCTACGTGATCCATCGTCGGCCACACGATGCGGCACTTACCATCAGGCGAGTTGATGGGCAAACGTAAATCCATTATTGATAAAAAAAAGTGACTTAATGATGATGACGCTGTGTTACTAACAATCACTCCCTCCACTTGGGACCACTAAACCAACGAAGCAGGCAGAAAAACTATAAACTATAACTTATATTAGTCCAATATTTAAGTGTTGAAAAGAAAATTAAAGCAAGATGTACAACAGCTTCCCTAAAGCACGTCAAGCTCAAAAGCGTCAAGCATAGTTTCGTTAAATTTTTTGGTCATTCACCGCTGATCCTGGCTAACAGGAATAACTATGACTGGAGAAATGAGAAAAAAAAAATGGAATACTTACGATCAGGCCCAGCTAAGTTGATGAATGGACTATCCTGCCTCGCCGTCTTGGCCAGGAACAGTTTGTTGAGGAACGGCTTCAGGGTGGCGGACTGCGGCACGAGGCGGAGGGACACGTCACCGCGCATGCGCGCCAGGTGCGCGTGCATCGCTAAGAAGCAGAGCCCGGTGATGTAGGCGTCATACCCAGCTTCGTGAACTTTTTCATCGCGGTGGGAATAACCTCGACCTTCTTCAGACCCTGGGTAGTGATAAAAGTACCTACTTATAACTTTGATAAACATGACATCACGCTAGTATCCCAGCAAGATTATCCAGAGGTGTCGTCAACCATCAACCGGGCATAGTCCGTGCTGCTTTTGAGAATTTCCTAACTGAAGCACTCAATAACACTACCCAATCCGTGAATCGAATCTAGGATTTCACGCTCAGCAGCCGAGCTTGAGATCCCTAGACTATTGAAGTAGTTCCTGTGTATATTCATAATATACAACAGCTTAATCAACTATTATTGTCATAGTATAACTGCGCATATCTAAAGTTGTACGCAAGTACGCGGGACGCTAGTCAATTTTACAATAAAATCGGCAGGGCGCATGCACTATCTGGTGGGAGCACAGTAACAGCGTGCTGTGTCACTCACCCCTGTACATTCCGTCAATACATCTGTCTCGCTCACTTAAATTAAATTAAAAATAAGAGGAAACTAACTCACAGGCAGGGGCGCCCGTCACTTTTCAGGCATGGTGTTGTTTATTTTAGAAATTTGCAAGATTTTGGGGAAAATGCGGTAATTTGGCAAAAAAATCGTTCAATATCCTTAATTTTTTTTAATATTTTTTATTCATCTATCTGATTAGGATTATTAGGCCTTCTGTCTTACATGGTTCAGAATGTTGGCCCACGAAGGGAATGAATAAAAGACAACTACATGCAGCTGATATGGGATATGTGGTGTGACGCGGATGGATAGACTTAGAAATGAGTATATAAGAGGAAGTCTGAAATTGGCACCGGTGACTGAGAAGTTGTGTAGAAATCGTTTAGCATGATATGGGCATGTGATGCGGAGGGATGAGGGTCATGTGACGAGGAAAATTATGAGTATGCATGTAGAAGAGTAGAGGAAGACCGAGGAAGCGCTGGATGGATTGCGTTAAAGGTGATATGGCTAGAAAAGGAGTGACCGACGATATGACAGCTAATATAGATGTATGGAAGAAGAATACATGCTAAACCGACCCCAAATAAATTGGGATAAGGGCAGGGGGATGATGAATGTGATTGGGATACCTATATGCCCCTTCCGGATCCGATATGGTTTCGTAAACATACTGTATAAAAGACTCACCAACTTCAGGCAGTGTGATAGGTGGTTCTGCCAGCGTGACTAACAGTTCTGTCAGTATAGTGGACCCCAGCTTGTCTTTAAATGGCGGCAGACTAGACATGTACTTTGTGTCTAACAATCTGGAAATAAAAATTAATGAATAATTATAACAATGTTACGTCCAAAGGACTGTTACGAATTTATAAGGTTCTCGTTTTTTATATAAATGATTGCCAAATAGACATCGCCAGACGTCTCCTTGAGACGAGAATAAGGGAACTTGAAAGGTAAAAGATGGGAACATGCGACACGGTAGCTCAGTTGGGAGGGCGATGACACGGTCTGTCAAATATCGCGGGTTATTTTTAAGATCACTTTTGGCTTGAGCTTAGCTCACAAAATCTACCACTTACCATGATCAAGCAATCTGCCTAGCCTTTTCCTGAATACGTTAAAGTTGGCTTCCAGTCAAACCAGACGCAACTTACTACTGATATTTCAAATGGAGCGACTGCCTATCTGATCTCGACAACCCAGTTACTGGGTAACCCGATATCTAGTGGTAAGACTGGTTGTCAGACTTTCAGACCTGTGACTAACCATATCGGCTGACATAGATCTTTATTCGCTAACTGGGATCGACAGTTTAACGCTTGAAGGAATTAGTACTGGAGAAGTTTTAGCGGCCGTACCCCTCTCGCCACTGGCATACGATTCCCAATCATATTAAAGGTACCAGTATGGTTACAATGATACTACACGATTTTAATCGTGCGTAACACAATTTTTTGTTGGTGTTTAGTTTATTTATTTTAATACTTTTAATGTAATGACGAGAGCTATTTTCACTTTAATACTAGTTTTTTTTTTTGCTTGTGTGTTACCTCACCCCTCGCCAAAAGTGGTCAGCAAATTTGTTCGATATTTAGTCAGAAGGCGTCTCCCGTCTGGTCCTCTAAGGTTTAACGTGCTCTCCGAGGCACAGAGGGTCTCGATATAATAATAATAATAATAATAATCTTTATTATGAACTTAATACATGTTCCACAATTTTAAGTCCCTGACCTCCAAACTAGTTAAAAAACTGTATCTTGGAGATCAGTTCCTTCCTTTTACAATGATCTATGTTCACATTATATAAAAACCAAAAATAAAAATAAAAAGTTATATAAGAAAAGAGTACAAAGCAAAGCACAAAAAAAAGAAACATCGCATGGCATCAAAAATCGCACGATGCGTGTGCGCGCGCGCGCGCGCTTGTGTGTGTGTGTGTGTGTGTGTGTGTGTGTTCATGTGTGTGTGTGTGTGTGTGTGTGTGTGTGTGTGTGTGTGTGTGGGCGTGTGTGCGTGAGTGAGAGAGTGTGCGTTTGCGTGTGTGGGTGGTTGAGTGAGTGTGTATAGGTTTGGGTGTGCGTGAGTGAGAAGACGTGTTTGCCAATGTAATGTCTTTTATACTTGTAATGATATGCACGAATACTTTAAGTGTATATGTCTTACGCATTATACCGGAACAACAAATAGGGATTCAATACTATCATAGTTCATGTGAGTTAACCAATTTTTGATTGTTATCTTAATTTGAAAGTTAGTATAGTTTTTAATGTTTTGTTTAAACCGAATTAGTGAATTATATAGAAATGGTGCAAGAAATTCATACTGCTTTTGAGCAAATTTGGTATTAACCCTAGAGGGTACACAACGCTCTCTTCTTTTTAAAGTTGAATGCATTGATGGAATGCTTAACTTATGATACCGGCGGAGGGCTTCAAAAATGTATAGCTTGCGAACACTCAATACTTGTGCGTCCTCATACAAATCAGCAGTGGGATAGGGAAAAGGAAGTTTTAACATAGTTTTCGATATGGAACGATGGTCACCCATCCACAGACGTACCGCAACAAACACAGCTTAGCCTCGATCTGCGATGATAGATGACTTAGCCACGAGCCACAACCTACTATTTATTAAAATGAAATATATTATATGATAAAGAAATATATCTTACTTGGGGAACATACAATGTGTGAACTCTTTGAAGGCATTGTACTCGCAGGGCAACTGTTGGAAGAAGTGGCTCAGCGTGTGGATGACGTCCAATAACATGTTATGGCCAACCACCAGCTTCTCCTAAACCACAAATATCAGTTACATCATAAGATAAACTTAAAAAAAACATATTATCACGCCTGTATTCCCCGGGGGGTAGGCAGAGGTGCACACAATTGTACACCCACATTTCACAAATGCTATTCTTAAGTCATACTCCGGGCTGCTACCGAGAATTTCGTAACAGAAAAACTCAATAACACTTTGGCCGACTTGGGAATCGACCAGAGACCTCATGCTCAGCAGTCGCGCTTGGAAACACTAGATCAATGAGGCAGTTGTGCAATTTAAATGTAAATAGTATCACCTCTGCCTATTCCTTCAGAGAATACAGGCATATTGTGAATGTGTTATGAAAAATAATGTTTCTAGACAATAAACTGATGTTCAAGGTGTATAAAAAGCAAATTTATGACTCACGGACTGACTGATCATCTGTGCCACTTTAGAGAAGCCTACAGCTTCTTCTAACTCGTCCCACTCTCGTCTTTTCCTGATAGTATCTTGATCCTCTATGTCGTCTGTTTTTCTTATCACTTTTAGCACTCTGAAAAGTAACATTGCCGTCAATTAGGAAAGGTCATCTCAAAACTGCTATTGCTCTTTCCTCAAAGGCCTTGAGTCTATATGTGGTTTAGGGAATGGTCCTGGTTAAACTCGGTATGAGAGTCCCGGGATATCCCGGGATTTGGGGTTGACTTAAGAACCGGGAAATGATAACCTCGCCCCGGTACTTTCATTACTTTCGGGAATAAATTTAAGTAAATAAATATTATTTTAATTAAGACTGTTGATTTAGGCTCTGTGATGATGTGATGAGATACGGATGAACGTGACCAGCAGAAGGCTTATTGCAAAATATGCAATAGATTCAACTTTAACACCAGAAAATGATGGTGCTGCTCAAGAAGAAATTACTACCTCATAACAATAAAAATGGTTAATACAAATGAAATCCACTTTAATGGTGGAGCATCCTGAAAGTCCCGGGAGTCCCGGTTCCTTTATCAGATAGTCCCAAAATTCCCGGGACTCAATTAAAGCACCGGTTCTGCATTCCCTAATGTGGTTACTCTTATTACTAAATGTTGTTTGTGGTATCACAGATATTTTGATAAATAATTCAAATGTGATTCTAAGTGCTGTCCTTGGTATTACTAGTACATGCATATTATATGATCTGTGGTATTACAGATAATTTCCTAAATAAACCCAAAGTGAATGAGAATATAAAAGTTTATTTACCTGTTCTTATTCTCTAAGATCTTTGTGTCGACCATAACATCATCCTTGAATCGGGCCCTCAACTCTTGGAAGAGCAGCATTCTTATGAATGAATTGCACCCACCAATTTCCATCTCATTTTCTGTTTTATTGTCAATGAAACTCTTTACTTTTAAACTGTAACACAAATTAAATAAGTCACTTCACTAAACAGAAAATTTTAGTTGAACACATTCAAGTTACTAAATCCAAAGTAATTTTTAGAACATTGTGGGACTGATATCTCAACATTTTCATCAACTCTATACAGTACTGGTAAGAAAATTATTTCATAATTATTTTTTATCTATTATATTGGGTTATTTGTTATTGTTCATCCCATGAATATTGTTGTTGTTTTTAATCAATTTCACTGCACCACACAAAACATGGCCAAATACATAATTAATACTTCAAACATAAATAAATCCCAAATCCACTAAAAAGTAAATAACACAAAGCATATTTTATAATTTTGTAGTGTTGTTGTTGTTGCATTCTGATTACTAAATTTGTATAAAGCTAACAAAACTGGATACATATAATTGTTAACAGATCTTTATAAACCCTTACTCATTGATTTTACAGTGAACATAATTATAATTATAACTAAGCCATAAAAAAAAATATGTCTAAATAAATTAAATTAGATATGTAAAATATAAATTACTAATTTTATGGTATTTTAGCTGTATCTACACCTTAAGTTGACTATGAATAAAGAATTGCCTCAGCTGGAAACTGCCAATAACAGCCCATTGTACCCATACCAATAAACAGTTGTCGTAATACAACTGTGCATATCTGATGTTAGTCATTCTAGATTACTACACAGGTACAGTTGTATTGGAAAGTCTTATCATGCTAAAATATTAAATTTTGTTAAGAAAATCAACACAACTGTGAAACATTTATGACACCAACAGTTCTCAGAGCTTGTGCTAGCGAGACAGATGTATTGATGGAATGTAAAGGAGTGACATAGCTGTTACTGCGCTCTCGCCAGCTCTCGCATGCACCGTACCAATGTTATCATAAAATTAACTACCCAGACATGCAGTTATAAAATTACAACTGTGCACAAATAAAACATAAAAGATTGTACCATATGTCCTCAATTTGCTGCTTATTTTCATCTGGTATTCTTACTGCATCCTTTTCCTTGGCATAACTCAGCTGCCTTTCTGTCAAGTTTTCTCTAAGCTTTGCCGCTGTTGGACCTGGTAGATATGAAATACCTGCAAGAGTAATATTAGCATTATTACTTATATACAGCTATATAAGCAGCGTTATATAAGCTCTCTAAGCTGACTATGACTATGACTACACTAGCAGGTTAATGAGCAGATGTGTTATTATTAGATATGCAGATATTGTCTAGTCTGTTCTTGCAGCAATTAAATGTGGTTGAATTAATAACACTGAAGGAATTTATTCCACACTGTGATTACACAGTTTGGTGATAATTATTTCAAGAGTTTTCCTTTAGATAATGCTCTCAATAGTTTTATATAGCACATAGTTGTTCATTCTCATTATGTGCTTACAGATTCACAATTATAGTAAATTTAGGTGCTGGTGAGTATTTTAAGTGTTAATAAGACTACCCTATCTCTACCCTGTCTGACTTTCCAAAGAAGTAAAGCAAAGTTGTACAGGTACTCTTTAGTGCTGTAAACACTTTAGTTATTCCATCAATGTACATGGGCCACACTGCAAAATCATTACAAGAGGTTCCTAAAGTTTAATTCGCCAGATTTCTTTTTCCATTTAACCTTTCGGCTCAGTAACGTACAGATCTGTATGTTGTAACAATAAAAATCTATTGTGTCTGCTAATGACTGACGCAACAGCTTAATATAATAACTTTTAATTTGCCATTCATGAAATCATTATATTTTCTACTAGCTCCTAAGCATTGTCTACACAGGCTTCAAATTGGCTCCAGCTGGGATAAAAAGTATCCTTTTAGGATAATCCTGGTTTTAAACTATCTGTGTGCCAAATTTCATCCAATTCGGTTCAGTATGTATTGTGTGAAAGAATAATAAGCATCCTCACAAACTTTCACATTCATAATTTATTATGAGTAAGATGTGAAATAAATTTAAATATAATTCTTATTTACAACAAATCCTTTGCTTAGGAAGTTCTATAAAAATTAAATATATTAAAGAAAAAACAATTATGTGTAATGGCACTATGTAATAGAACAATAATATTAAAGATAGAATCTTATTAATAACTTAAAAAAAGAAAGATATCATTGGTTATAAATCTCTGACACATAGGAGGCTAACATCAAACTTCTAGTATGGGTGCCAGAGCTTTATCTTTTAAAAAAAAATAACCAATATAGAGTAACAAAGGTAACCTATGCAAGATGAATAATAATGCAACTCACCTTCTCTTATAAGCTTGTTAAAGTCAAATCCATTGGACGCCAAGAAATCTAAGCTGGAACTCTGACAAAGGAACATTCTGTCTGGGCCCGGCCGCCCACGCGGGTACAAGTAGAAATTGTATGCATCATTCATGTAGTGCTGCTTCTTCTCGTCCCAGTAAAATGCACACAAACCAAACTGGATCAAAAGAAATTCACTCGATCCATTCAACACGCGAAGATAGTAGTCCTCCGGGTAATCGAAAATAGACACATCCCGTCCGTTTATAAGCCCTGTGAACTCTGTATCTATCGACAAAAAATCTGCTTTTTCTATTGAATCACTTATTCGAGGTAATAACTCTTTGAAATCTGAAAAATAATATAAAAAAATATGTTTGCCGCGCTAGATGTATATCTTCTTAGAAATAATTATACTCACTCTTACGAACGACCTCCATTATTTACATATAATATAATTATCAGAAATGAAGAATATTACATTGATATTAAAAACCGATGTGTATACAAAAATTATTTTATAAAATTATACTAAAAACAGAAAAAGGATTCACAACAAGCGTGTGCAGTGCGTGTGTCAAGAATACCGAGTCAAGACTTGAATGTCACTGTCAAGTGTCAAAATGTCACTGTCACTGTACCTAGTCTTATTAGTGTTGTTCCCTAGAGCCAGTACCTAGGTACTCTTGAGAAAGCCTAAACTATTTATGCCGATACAACGTAAAAAATTGGTTGTACGGATATCATACATAGATGTGAATAGGAAAAAAAGACTAAATTAATTCAAATATTAAAAGCACTTCACTTGCAAATAACGAATGAAATGAACTCCCTGAAGTTGAATGATGTCTGGACCCGCTGCTAACTACTTAAAAACAGAAAGGCTAAGGCTTTTCGGACTAAAGTAAACCACGATGGCAGCATAGACCAATATAAGGCTAGACTTGTAGTTAAAGGATTCAAGCAACGGAAAGGAGTAGATTATGAACAGACTTTTAGTCCGGTCGCAAGAATGGCCACGATGAGAGCCTTATTAAGTGTTGCCACCTAAGAGAAACTGCATTTGACACAGTTCGATGTATCAACAGCATTTCTGAACGGCAAGCTGAACGAAGAAATTTACATGCAGCAGCCAGATGGTTTCAGCGATGGGACATCAAATGTATGTCGGCTCAAAAGGAGTTTGTACGGACTTAAGCAAGCATCTCGATGTTGGAACTCCTGCTTCGAGGAAATCTTGTTACAAAAAGGTTTCGTGCAAAATGCAGCAGACTGTTGCCTTTTTATAAAGAAAATAGGTGACAAGAAAATTATAATAACCCTGTACGTAGATAACGGGTTAGTAGCCACGACAGATGAAGATTTGGTGAAACAATTTCTCGAGGAATTTGGTAATTCACTAAAGATCACCAGCAAGCCAGTGTCGTACTACCTTGGACTTGAAATTGATCAGTCAATGGACGGTTCTATAATGATCAAACAAGAATCGTACGCGAAGAAAATGCTCGAACGATTTCGGATGATGGACTGCAATCCAATCTCAACACCCATCGAAAGGACTACTAAACTAGGGAAAGTTGAGATAGAATACCTCGAAGGGAAGAAGTTTCCTTATCGAGAGGCAGTTGGTGCTCTAGCATATTTGATGACAGGCACAAGATCAGACATAGCCTATACCGTAAGTGTTGTCTCACGAAAGATGGAAAATCCGACGCAAAATGATTGGGCTCGCGTCAAGCGAATCATGCGTTATATTAAGGTCACTTATTCTTTAGAAATTAAATATACTGCTAAGTATTCATCTCATATACTACAAGGTTATAGTGATGCCAATCATGTCGGTGTTAAGCATACGGGACGCTTCACAACGGGAGTAGCGTGTTTATTTGCTGGAGGAATAGTCTCATGGCTAAGCCAACGCCAAGCGTCCGTAGCGATTTCAACTGCTGAAGGAGATAGTCGCCGCAAGCGAAGGCGCTCGAGACTTCGTGTGACTCCAAAGAGTATTCAGCTCGATCACTGTTCTGAAAGGAGTATGCACGTTAAAAGTAGATAACGAAGCTACTATACGTCTTGCTTACAACTCCGAATTTCATAAGCGGACTAAGCATATCCGCGTTAGACCTTTCTTCATCAGAGAAACTGTACAAGAAGGACTTGTGGTTGTAGAAAAGACTGGCCCTGCTACTCAGTCAGCAGACATTATGACTAAGGCAGTTCCTAGGCCAAGACTCATGACCATCCATGATGCCCTGGGTCTTCAAAGCTTCACACTTAATGAATGAGGGAAAGTGATGAGGTTGCATTACATTAGTTAAGATGAAAAAGACTTTGCAGTTTCTATAGTGTATGTATCTCGTATAGAATAACAAAAAAACGTTGGAAACTCTGTTAGTCCGTGTAGTTCGTGTCCGTCCGAGTTTAGCTAAAAGACTAGCCACCTTGGCATTTCCACTGCACATAATCTCCGTTAACAGGTAGAACATCTCATATCTTGCTGTTAATGATTACTAAATTAAGGTTAATTTAATTTGTATTTGAAAAATAAAACTAGTTCCTTTTATGACTCCACTAATGAATAATTGAATCATGATGTTCCATTTATAGAATAAAGACTAACTTCTTCTTCTTCTTAGCGAGTTGACGGCAAAACTACTCAAATTTGTAATGAAAATATAAAAATAAAATATAAATTAAAATTCTCGCCTCTAACCGCCTCGTTGGTCTAGTGATCCCAAGCGTGACTGCTGAGCATGAGATCTCGAGTTCGATACCCGTTTCGGGCAAAGAGTTATTGGGTTTTTCTGTTAGGTAATTCTCTGTAGCAGCCCGGAGTTCGGAATTGTGCCCGGTATAATAGTCTTACCACCTATTACATGGGACTTAATAACAGCATTGGCGAAATGTAGTTGTACAACTGTGGTACACCTTTGCCTACCCCTTCGAGCAAATGTTTATGTTGACCCTACTTAAACGTTCGCATTTTTTAGTTAAATGTCATAACGTTCTTCGAATCTGACAGTTCCATTAGAAAAAGAAACTGCTTATAACGCATCTTTAGCAACCAAAAATAATAGATAACTTTCGTTGAATTGTTGAGCTACACTAGTGTCAAATAATAAATAGAGATGATCTCTCGAACAGTCGAGATACATATATTACTAATCTGTGACTCGATATGATGGTCGGCATGATGCATAAATTAAGTACTAACCTGTGATATGAAATAAGAACGTAGTGATTAAATACTCTTTGATGAAATATTTATACCTACGAATTGTACACAACGACTTTTTCTTTATCATTGTGAGAGTATTTTCCTTACAATGTTTCTATAATACTCAGAGCGATATTATAGGAATGCTGTATTTAAGATAACAACGTTAAAAATTAAATAACTTCATTAATGTTCTGTTTTAATTGCACTCAAACTTAATAATTACATTCCAACATCAAGTAACCAAACATGGTTCATTAACTAAATAAAATTAAAACTAAAAACTAACCTAAAACTTTCCTATGAAGTACAGTTTACAGTTGTAATCTAACTGTACCATTAATTAAAAATAAGTAGGTACACAAAAACTTTACTCAAATTGTTTCATGCAGTTTATTTATTTATAGATATCTAAGATCCCTCTACATGAATAGAGTCTCCAAAAGTTAAGCCGGGCGTCCATCGCGTTTAGCCGTAAACAATACTCAAAAAAACCTAAATTACATAGAAAGCCTACATAAAATATTGTTTCACTACATGTTGTAGTTTACATCAAAGTTTTTGCTTTCCATGCCCGGCGGAAATTATCTACACAAACTGCCCCCAGACGGGTAGACAGCCAGCGTACAATAATTTGTAGATAACTCTAGCGTTGCATTTGCGTGGTTGTTCACCGCAGGCTTCCTCATCCGAACTCAATTTTAATTAAAAATAACAAGATCCAGTAGTGTTCCTAAATAATTTTTTGATACGATTAGTACATCAAAATAAGGTAAACGTACACTGTACTAAACAAGTGCTTTATTTTCAAAAACACCAAATACTCCTGCCGCACAAGTGTAGAGAAATAGGTACGGTGTGACCGTGACGTGTTTAAAAAAAAAACCTTTGCTGGACGTTGAAGATCCGGCTCTGATATCTGACATGTAAGTCCGGTGAACCTATTTCATCGTAGCATGAGTTCCGTAGTAAGAAATACGGTTCGTGCCGTCATGAGAGGAGAATCTTTTTTCTTTTTTAACTGCATTTGAAGCTCAGTATTTTGCGTACAGCAAGCATTATAAATAATCTTAATCTTTCAATATTTTTTCAATATGACTAGACAGTTTTTCGTAAGCAGCCTTATTTCTATACAGATGTATGTTCGCCTTCACCTTCTTCATAAGTGACATCGGGTCTATGTCGCTGAGTTTGATCAACGCCTCTGAAACAATCAAATTACGAAGTCAACATTATTCTCCTGTCCTTTATCTAATTTACTTGGTACAAAGTCCAAAGGCATGGAATGGAAAATGAATTTCACAGACATTTATGAGATTTTTTCCAGTGTAGTGAATCCTGATGGTAAGCGGTTACTGTAACCCATGTATTGCCCGCATATTTCCGATCCTGTAGGAGGAATTGCTGCACCGCTAATGTTCGTCGGGGACTAAAACGGTTTCTTCTACTGCCAATACAACACAAGAAGTGTTGTATTGATAGTAGAAGAAACCGTTTTGAGCAGGGAGGAGGAATGAGCACTTGCTCAACGTTAAAAACAACACTACAAAAGAGCGTTGTTATTGGACTACGATTTTCTGCAAGGTGGGGGTACTTCCCCAGTTATACAGCTCCCAGTTTTTGCGAGCTCTACCTATCTAAAGACATTCGAATTGAGTTGACATTCTAACAATTTGCTTGTAACCAATATCGTGAAACGTGGCAAAACATGATGAATTTATAAACTTTTTGTGGAAATAGAATACGTCGTGAGCAGGTTTCAAACCTGGGCCCCCCGGATACTCCAGGCGCTCTGACCACTAAGCCATCTCGACCTCTGCTCACTACCGCGAATTCTGCTTCCACATTTTAATACGTCTTTTGGTGACGTCATTGCGTTCAGTCCCTATACAGATGACAAAAAGTTTATAACTTTAGAGATCGCTATGCATGCGTTAATTATTTTAGGAGATTTATCTGTATCAAGATGAATTGTTGATTAATGACAAGAGAAATAATTTTGGTACTCAAAAGAGTATGTGATCGCGGGTATTGGTACTCAAGCAAATTGACAATAACTATTAAGCCGTCACTAGTGGTGGAAAGATTATGGTTATATATATAGCCAGTCGGTTTTTGCACATAACTTAATGCTCACCTAGCATCTAATTACTCACCCAGCATCTGTTTCCTGAAGGCTTCGTCTGCATCATCTAGGTGTATGAGCATGGCGCTGTACAGGGCCTCAATGTGGGCGCCGTACAACGAAGTGTCGTACGGATCCGGTCGGTTAGTGAACAGTGTGACTAACGTCTGGACGGCGTAGGAGCGTACCTTGTCACTACTGTCGTCCAAACGTTTGAGGACGACTGGGAAAAAAGTAACGGAAACTTAATTTCAGATATAAAATATGGTCATCCATCCAAATATCAGGGCTGTGACCACAGTTTAACCTCGCAGATTGATTGAACTATACGAACATCTCAAAGAAAGTGAACGTTAAAGTGCTTCTACACCGATAAAGCCACAAAATCCAAAAAAGCATCAAGATTACAAGATGAAATTAGAAAGAGGGGCTCATGGCTAAGTAACAGTCTGTGGATGGGTGACCATCACTTCATACCGACATCCCTCCGTGCCTCGAAGAGCACGTTAAGCCGTCGGTCCCGGTTGTCAAATTAAGATCTATTACAACCGTTACGGGTAGTCAGAGGCCTGAAAGTCTGACAACCAAACCAGCCACAAGATATCGTGTTACCCAGTAATTGGGTTGTGGAGGTCAGATAGGCAGTTGCTCCACGTAAATGGGAAAAGGCTAGGCAGATATATATTACAAGATGACATTAATTCAAAACATCAAAATCCTTGAAAAATAGCAAATAAAAAAGCTCGCATGCCATTTTTAAAAATCTCACTATCCAGCCTATTTTACCAGGGACAATTTAGGGATTCTAACGATACCCCATACATCGCAATCGGTGCAGTCATTTAGAAGACACGGTGGAATAAAGAAACTTACAAACATACATACATACGTGAACCCTAAAAACATAACACTCCCTTTTTCGGGCAGTCATGTTAAAACCCTAAAATGTTACAATTCCATGGACACATGCACTTACAGTTTTTTTATTTCCTGTATTACTTACCAAAATACAATTTATGCAGTATTTCACCAGTGAAGCAACCGCGTTGTTTCCCTAATACAGCGAGACAGCACACAGCTCTTAGCGTGTGCTGTCGCGTCAACGCAGAGTTGTCGTCGGCTAGCCCCACCAGCAGCGGTACCATCTGAGCCAGAAACGGTTCCAAAGACTCACAGGTCGGGAACAGGTTAACTGCCTGGTAGAGAACAGAATGGGAGCCATGTTGATGAGATAAAAATTATATTGTAGCAACATGGCTGAAGAGGGCTGTCTGCCAAAATGTTGCACGCCTGCCATTGTGTTTTTTTTTACACTTTTATATCTTACTAGCCTATGTTACTTGGGACAATTCTAACGATACCCCACAAATCTAAATCGGTTCTGACTTTTCATAAGTGCCTTTGTATGGTTTATATGAAATAAAAACCTTTGAATTTGACTTTGAAAACTGTGTCGGTAAAAAAGAAGAATGGTTGACAGTAGCAGGTTGAGGCCGAAACCAAATCAGTTAAGTAGTTTATTCCGTCTCAAGAGACACATGCGGGGAAGAGTTTAACCGTCCAGCAGGTATTACCATTACACTATAAAGCTTTAAAATAAACGAGGCAATTTCCGAAGAGCAAACATAATTTTGTAGTTTTCAATGTCAGGAAGAAACGGAAAGAAACTGAACAAACAAGATCGTCGTTTCTAAGCTATAAAAAATTATGTGTTCAATTTTGTTGCTAACCTTTGTTTTGCAGTATTACCACTAGCGGACGTTAGCGCTGTTTATTAACGGGTGAATTTGGGACGAGTAATTTAAGCAACCGTATTACGATTATAGTAATTATGAAATATATAAAGCGTATTTACCTTATCCCCTGTATCGCCGTCCCCACCCTTATCTACCGTAAGCGAGTCTTCTTGCGGGTTCTCCTGTAAGGCCGAGCACAGACACGCGACCGCAGCGGTGCGGATAGCTTCAGCCGTACGGCCCGCACACCACACCAGATTTGGCATTATCACCTCTGTAGACAATTTGTTTATAAATTGTAGATTTCTAGACTTATTTCAGGTAATGAATGTGAACGAAGCAAAAATCCTTACATACTCTATGTAAGGATTTTAGCAGGTGGCGTTCTATAGTTTCCACACTCTCATGAGAAAAAAATGTGAGTTTATGAATGTATGCATGTATTTAGGAAATAATTTGGCTGATACAAGAAATGTTCTATTCTAACAAATTCACACACTTTTAAATTCTACCAAACTTGTACACTGTTGACTTACTACTACTTGACTGTGGTAGTCTTCAGGCCTTTACATTAAAACCCACCCACAACAAACACTCATTGTTTGTTGTGGGTGGGTTTTTACTATTTTTTTTACCAACAAATTCTGTCAAAGAGAAAAAAATAATTTGTAAAGTACTAAAACTGTGGATAAGAATATTTTCGTCTGGTGTTTTAGTTAGCTCTGCATAGTTTATACCTTCAATAACGATTTTGAGGAAAGCCACCAGTTTGTCAGTGTCACACTTCCTAAAATTGGTATCTCTCTGCAGCAGCACGGTGGAGAGCGAGGTGAAGATACTCAGCTTCACCTCTGGGTCCACCTTAGGTGTGGCCAGGCACTCCTTCAAGAGAGGTGCGATGAGATGTAGTTGGCCACCCATTGCTGACCCTAAAACAGGCATAATATTTCTTGCGTATATTTTAGCTTGTTCATCAGGTTGTGCTCGATCGATCTGTGGATGGGTGACCGTAGGATGCATTTCAATTTTAGTATAGTATTAGTGCTTTTCGCAGGGCACGTTATGGCGGGCCCCGTTGATGGCGTTAAAACAGCCGTTATGCGAAGTATAAAGCTACTGGGCAACTTGTAAATCTCGGATAAAAAGTTAGCAGAGAAATTAAGAAGAAACATAATGGGGGCGGCGCCCGCGTATCATTCGAGGTCTCCTTCACTAGATACGATTTCCTAGCGATTTTAGTTTTTCCAAGGACTATGCCTTTTAAATATTATTACGACAATGCAGCATGGCACATTTAAGTGTTTTGAGCGCATTGCACATTCCAGCGAGCACCGTACCAATGTGCTTCTCATACAGATTGCCGAGAATTTTCCGCAGGCAGTTTATTAGGGTTTGTTACCAGAATGCAGCATGGCGCACTCCAACAGACACTTGTCGGGTGAGAGCTGTGTCCAGGTGAGCGCGTCGCTCGTGATGCCGGCCAGCACCTTGCCGACGTGCATCTCATATAAACTTGTGAGAGACTTCCCGCATTTTAACATGAAGCGCAGCTTATCTAAGTTGGCTGAAAATGATAGGGTGGTTGAATTAGGTTTCAATAGTAAACAAGCTCGAGGGAAATGCTGAACTGAACCTATTTAGTACATTCGTAAGTCACTTATGTCATCTGCGAACTGCTTAGCTTTTCTTACAACTTTTCACTTTTATTCTAAACTAGCTGGTGCCCGCGACTTTGTCTGCCTGACAAAAGTAGCCTATGTCCTTCTCCAAAGTCCAATCTATATCCTTGCCAAATTTCGTTACGATCCGTGCAGCTGTTTAGTCGTAAAAAGGTAACAAACAAACAAACAGAGTTACTTTCACATTTATAATATTATACTAAGATCCATAGATATCCATATGGTAAAATTTTATCCTGAAATATGAAATGCTTAAAGCTTCTTCAGAGTCAATGTATCGTACTACTCCTACTTCCTACTAAAGTGTACTATAATATATGTTTGAGCGAAAGAAAAGAAGTGTGTCAGAATGATACCAAATGGAAATCGATATCTCTGCCAAACCCAATGGAAAATAGGCGTAATTGTACGTATGTATGTATATTGGATGTTTGTGAATTTTGTTGATTTTTAAACAGTCCCTCATATAAACTACTGAAGGGATTTTGTAACGTATAAGTATGAATACTGTCTTAGAATAGGACAAAGAATATGGTTTATTGCGGGAAATGGGGGATCCCGCAATTGAATCTACGGGGCGCGGTTTATTAAATACTGGCAAACTTACACAAAGCCATGAACTGTATCTGGTTGTCGACGGGCATGGCGTACACGGTGTAGTTAATAGTGAACAGTTCATCGGCAACGGCTGCGCACGCCTCTCCACAAACGTCCAGCAGAGCTTCACAAACGTACAGCAGATTCGTTTGGTATTTAGGCTGATAAAACAATAGTAACATATTTAAGGACTCTGTAGCTACAGATTAAGAATTAATTAATTCTTAGCTTCATTGGTCTAGTTGCCCCAAGCGTGACTGCTGAGCATGAAGTCTTGAGATCGATTCCTGAGTCAGAAAAAGTGTTATTGAGTTTTGCTGTTAGGAAATACTCATCAGCAGGCCGTCCGTCGTTTGTAATTGTGCCTGGTAGATGGCAATAGGCTCACCACCTGTTACATCGGTCCTTAATAAATATCTGCATTTGGGAGTTGTGGAAACTGCAAAGGTTGCAACTTTGTACACTTCTGCAAACCCTTTCGAGGAATACAGGCGTGATGATATGTAAGTTTTAAGCTTTAATAAGTAATAAAATATAATTATGGGCCTTGACGTGCCCATAACCAGTTGCAACATCGGGTCGGTAATCGATCGTTGGAGTTAAGCAAGATCTAGCACGATTATTGTTCAAATGTTTATTCGGTAGAACTATTTCTGGCAGGTTAAACCGTTAATCCTGGCTGTTTTTAATTAGTAGCAGTTACTAAGTCAATTCCGAGCCCTACGGACTACTATGAATACTTTTTGACACAAAGTTGACCCCTCGCACCATACGAATAAACAAATTCAAGGTCTTTACTTTTATTATCTGCCATCGTAAATACATTACATCATAAATAGATTTTTCGTCCATTCCAGACGATTTATGGTGTACAGTCTGGAAGACAGTATTATGCGAGAACCACATATCAAATCCATTTTACTTAATGATATATCTACATCCATTCAACATCTAGAATCTCCAATGAATTTCCTTACCTTCCTGGTCCTACATCTATCAGGATCAGCAGCCTCCCTACAAAGTTCTTCTAGAACCTTCTCCTGGATGAGTTCAGCGCGAGATCCCTTGATGATGTTGGCGATAACCAGTAGTGCTGCCCACGAGTCCACCTCGGCTTCGAGCAGCGGCCACCAAGTAGATGGCAATATGAAATAGCCGAATAATTCGGCGGCGCGCTTTATCTGAGAAAGTGGCATATGTATGTATACACATTATTTATACACAGATCACAGATGAAGTCAATAGATGTATAGCTACCCTATGTGTGCATCGTTATTTCAGCTCCTCAGGTAAGGGGTAAAGCAGTGCCAATAGTTTCATTTCCGCTGCTCTGTCATGCCATTTCTGTTCATAATTTACCCTCGGAGCCTCACCTCAAGTACAACCCTTGGATCTTCATCAGTAGCGCCGCGAAGCATAGCTTTTACGATGGGGTGGGCATGCTGAGTAGCACCCTCCTCCGCGCAGAGGATTAACCAGCACAGCAGCTGCGAAACACGTAGACGAGCATCTGCTTGCCAGCCGTCCATCTCTGAGGACACGATCACATGAATCAAATATGTTTTGCTAGCTTATCAGGCAAAAGAGATCTGATGAGACCTACCATTTTTCTTTTAGAAAAGCGTTATTGGCTAGCTTTTAAATAATACAAGTGACTCATCTTAGAATCAACAATCGTCATGCGCCCATTAGTTAAACTTCAAAAGGAACATCTAACAACATCATCACGGAGCCTAGCAACTACGAAACTGTCATTCACGAAACAATTGATGATGACCAAAATAAATCACGCAGTACCTCTGCAAATAGCTGGAACAATCTTGCCAATATTGTATTGTACTAAGACTCTGCAGCCAAGGTTAGGTCTCGGAACATCGGGGTAGTGGGAAGGCACGTCCTTCAGGAAGTCTGTCTTCTTCTTAAGGTCTTCTTCATTCTCCTCCATGTACTGGAGACCAATGTCCGTCCAGAACTTATTGGCGGTGGTCCTGATTTCTTCCATAACGTCGCTTAGACTGAAAATAATGCATTTATTAATTCTAGAGCTGTAAAGTGGAATTTACAAGTATCAATGGAACAAAGTGAACAAAGATAGAAGCCTAAGCTAATGCTATTATAAAGTAATAAGCATGTTTTGCCTTTAGTATATGAAATGTCTATAGAGGGAGCAGTGGAAAACTTGGTGGAAAATGACTTAAAGTATAAAAACTTTCATGAGACATATTCATATCAATTATTGTTCACCGGTTAGTACTAACATGTATTGAGATTTAGAGATTGCCGCGGGCATGGCTCATGACAAAGGGCTCCGTTCGAGTTCGAAACTAGTCGGGCAATTCCTAATATGACTTAAAGAATCTGACCTGCTACCGGAAGTCATAATACGCGTGATACTACTTCATCTTACTCTTCTTCTGCTTGTAGTATTCATTTAAGTATTTAAGAGAGGGCTGAGTGGGCTATATCTACCCCAGAATTGTCTGGTGGGCACCCCAGGATATTGAGTTATTTACCCAACAAGGGCAGGCCTCCTTGAAAAATAAGATGATGCAACCGATTGTAAGGTTAACAACCTAATGTCCCAGTTTGACACACCCAGGCCTTTAACATGGCTTTATACAACATCAAAATCAGCCTTCAAGTGTACTATTATAGTTTCCTTGAATATGAAATAGATGGTAACAAAGGTGGGCAAGGTGGGCCTGGCTCACCCTAGATCAGTCTTTCCCAACGTGGGCGATAACGCCCCCTTGTGGGCGCTGCAGGCCTAAAGGGGGGCGGTAAGAGACCCAGAAAAAAAAGGGAGCATTGTGTAGGGCTTTGGGGTCGATTTATAATTTCATCTACCTAGCTAGGAAGACTCTTAGACACCAACTGAGCTCTCGACTCTCGACTACATCTTGTGAACATCAACTAATATTAATTAAGATATAGCTCAAACTCGGTTCGATATTAAAGACCGCGGGCAATCATGTTTTAACAAGTTTTTGTTAAATAATCCGAATTGTACATTCCTATACCAATCGGCTGGTTCTATAATACTTGTTCTTGCTTGTCGAGTACGATTGGGCGTCGAATGAGATAAACGAGTTTATGCACGTTTGTCTTATTCCTGTTGGTGCGTGCTGCTTATGCAATCCTATATAAACGACGTAAATTTATTTTATTTTCATTTGCGGTTTCGCGCATAATAGATAAGCAGTACTTGATTTCAACACTTACGTATTTCTTAAAACAAAACAATGTCGGAAGTAAAAAAGAAGAGACGGCAATACTCTGCGGAATATATTAAATTCGGATTTATTGAAAATCCCACAAACCCGTCGTCGCCTTTGTGTCTTCTATGTCTAAAAACATTTTCGAACGAAGCAATGAAGCCTTCAAGACTGCAAGATCATTTGAATAAAATGCATCCAGATAAGACAGAAAAGAATGTAGCATATTTTCAAGACCTAGAGAAGAAGCATAATACACAGCCAAGTGTATCAAAACTATTTTCGGCGGCTGCTAAGCAAGATGACGACGGACTTCGAGCTTCGTACAATATCTCTTTGTTAATTGCTCAAAAAGGCAAACCACACAACATCGGAGAAGAGTTAATTTTGCCAGCAATAAAGGAAGTAATAACTACTGTGCTTCATAAACCGGCCGCAGATATTATCCGAAAAATTCCTTTGAGTAATAATTCTGTGCAAAGACGAATTGATGAAATGGCTGAAAACATTGAAGAATCATTGTGCAATCATCTGAGGACTAGTCAATTCTCAATTCAGCTCGATGAGTCCACTTTACCAACTAATGAAGCGTTGTTGCTATCTTACGTGAGGTTTATTAAAGATGAGAAAATACGTGAAGAACTATTGTTTGCCAGAAATTTGGAGACAGATACAAAAGGCGAAACCATATTCAATACATTGGAAAAGTTTTGTGAAGAGAAAGAGATTCCTTTGAAAAATATTATATCAGTTGCTACGGATGGCGCTCCGGCTATGACAGGGCGCCATAAAGGCTTCATAGCATACTTAAAGAATAAAATTCCAGATGTCCTTGCTATACATTGCGTTATTTATAGACAACATTTGGTTGCTAGAAACTTAAGTGAACGACTATTTCAATCACTGCAATATGTCATCAAAGCAGTCAATAAAATCTGTAGCAGCTCTTTGAATGATAGATTATTTCATCAGCTTTGTGTTACTAATGACGAAGATTTCAACCGTTTGTTGCTTCATACTGAAGTTCGTTGGCTGTCAAGAGGCAATTGTCTGATTCGATTTTACAACCTGTTTGACTCTATGATAGAGTTCTTGGAAACTAAAGATACAGAACTGCGCAACAAGCTCATAACATCAAAGAATGATATAGCTTACATGACAGACCTGTATAAAATGTTCAACGACATGAACCTCCAACTGCAAGGCGATGAACTAAATTTAATTAAAACAAAAAATGTCGTTGCTGCTTTCGCAGCCAAACTGCTTCTGCACAAAAAGAATATGGGCAGACGTGAGTTTCACAATTTTCCGAATTTATCAGTATACTGCAGTAACGACGACTTGTTTGCCTACTGCCAACATTTGGAAAACCTCCACATTGACTTCACCGAACGATACCAGGACATTTTAAACTTGGAAATACCAGACTGGGTGTTGGATCCGTTTTCAAATGTCAACACAGCAATGTCACCTCAGCTGGAAGAAGAACTTATAGAATTGACAACAAACGAAGAAATAAAAATCAAGTTCAAAAATAGATATCAAGAATTTTGGCTACAAAAACCGATCCCGCAATTGTACCCTGGATTGTGGTCAATTGTTCAACGATTTTTGATAGCATTCCCATCGTCATATTTGTGTGAACGTGGATTTAGTGCTGTGGCAACGCTGCTTACTAAAAAGAGAAATCGTTTGCGTGTTACCGAACGTGGCGACTTGCGGCTGTTTTTGAGTAAATTGGAACCTGATATCAACAAACTTATTGAACAGCATCAGATTCAACCTTCACATTAGTTTTTATATAAGAATTGATTATGTTTGATTTATTTTCAATAAAAGATACTCTGTCCGAATACTATAAATTTGCGTTTCAATAATCAGTTATAAGTACTTAGCGGTTTTTAAGTATGTTTAAAAAGGGGGGCGTTCAAAAATAATTTATTCTTAAAGTGGGCAGTAGACAAAAAAAGGTTGGGAACCCCTGCCCTAGATCATTGTTTATGAAGGAATAATAAGATAAATCTACAATAATCGAAAATTTTACCCCCGTAGGAAAAACATTGCTACAACTATGACGAAATGACTGACTGACATGACTATGAAGTTGGTGTTGGTGGCGAGCCTTGAGTTAGCACCTACAAACTTAAATTTGCTAATTCAAAACCCATACCACTAGGCTATTACAGCTAATGTCATACTGTCTTGCAGTTAACGGTAGCAAATAGTCAACTCTAATTAACATGACCTTCCTCTCCAAATTACCTATTAGGAGAAAAAATATACTAATGGATTACACTCACTGCTTTGTTTAAGCTCTACCTACAATTAGTACCTGAGTCTTGCTCAAAAAACATATCATAAAATTAAACACATACTGGAAGGTCAACAATTAGGTTAACATCTGAAAAGTTTCAAAAGTGGTTATTGGAATATGTTAAGTAATAGCATTTTTGTGTTGCTGTCTATACTATCAACAATGTGTAATAGGTACTTATTGTATGTGTTCAGAGGACTTCCCTCAAAATGTACCTTGTTAGCAGTAGGGGTATCATACGATGCCAGAAAGAGTATCTGTCTCTATAACTTAGCATCCAGTTGCCTACTTCCAGTGTGACCTGCAGTCGCACCTGAGTGTTCTCATCAAATAACTTTTCAGCCATCGGGCTGATAGACAGCTCAAAGCATTTTGCATTTCCAGCTAGAACTATTGCTCCTGCAACAAAATATTCTGATAATAAATTTATTTTAATATGATTATAAAGCATGTTTCTAACCACACTTTACATAAAACTTTCTTTTTTCATAGGAAATCTGTATTGATAGTAATTGTTTATGTACTGCATAACCCAAATTTTGAGAAAAATCTATTGCCTATATTGAAATGGTTAAGGAAAAGAATTACCAATAGCTTTAACAGCAGCAACTCTAACTCTAAAATGTTGATGTGCATAATTGGACAGGACTGGCTTCACATAACTCTCAGATTGGAAGTGGAAGTCCCTCTGTAGAACTTTAGTTGTCATGATTAAACACTCGCATGCCTCCAGCTTTACTTTAGGGAACGGATCAGTGACTGTTTTAGTCAGGATGTTAGTGAGGTCATTGATAAATGGACTTAAAAGATAAGTGACTTTGTACTTCTCTAATATTTTATGTACTAGTTCAATCAGAACAAGTCGGATTTCTTCAGATTCTTCCACAATTTCAGGGCAACCGATACGACGTACTATTACGGGCAAAATATATGTCAAATAGTAATCGTTCAATGGTAGCTTTTCGATAAAGTTTGATATTATGATTGCCGATATCTCCCGACAAGCTTCGGAAGCATCAGAGAAACTTTTTAATATGTAAGCATATACTTCAGGAAATACGATGGTCAAGTCACAGTCCTCATTATTATGATTTTCAAATATTTCTTCATTTAGTTTCATCAGTGCATTCTTTCTAGCCATTTTCGACTCGCTTTGCAACGCAGTAATATAAATCTCCACTGCTGCGCGGGGATTGTTCATTAGAGTAGGCTTAGTTTCACACATTTTTTTTTATTTCTGGAATTCTAGACAAATGCCTAAATCAAAATTATCGACAAAACAAATTTTAGGGAATCGAATGCCAATATTGATAAACAAAATCAGTTTCCATGACGACTCGTGACATTGAAATGACATTTCTCGATGGCAACCAGTGTTAACAGACTAAACTTTCAATTGCCGTGTTTGGCAAGCTAAATTGCCGTTTTTGGTTGGAACGTGGCATTTTGATTGCCGTAGCATGAAAAGGCAAATAAATGAAATGTTCCAAAATTGTTGTATATATGAAAATCGCTACAAATATCTTCCAAGTTAATATTCAGCCTAATAAAGTTCTGATGCTAGAAACATAATTCCCGTGCGAGTTCATGCATTGCGATCATTGCTTTACTTGGGTACTTTACATTATTTGACCAAGAATTAAGCCACGCGGTCAGGTCACGCAAAGTGTCGACCCGTCTTCGTTCGAATTTTTTAAATAGAAGTTTCGCACTCAAAGTCCTAGCAGATTACTGTATTGTACTGCGCCGTTGGAGGGTCTCCGCTGCTGCAGCAGTGGCACCATCTGACCCCACTGAACTAGGAAGATGGGATGGAGCAACGCTGTCAACACATGTTGCGTTCCATACCAAAAGCATACACAACTTCCAAGGCAATAACGTCATACTAGCGGAGCCAGAAGAAAGAAAAAAAAAAAAAAAAAAAAAAACGTCATACTAGTCTCTTTCCATAGTTCCGAACCAAGCCATTGAAAACCCGATTTCCTAATTTTCAAACAAATGTAAATCAATAATATTTATACACAAAACACCTCCACCACAGGTTCGATTCCTGCAAGGAGCAATTATTTGTACGATCTATAGATAATTGCTCCGGGTCTGTATGGTGTGTGCTTGTGAGATTATATGTCTGTAAACGCACTCACGACTCAGGAAGAAATTCCAAGTGCGGCGCAACGTTTTAAAAAAAAATCTTTCTTTCTTTCATTGGTTTCTAAGCAGCTTATTGATGCTGGCGTGTCGTGCTATGTGACCTGCACTCCTGCTACAGGACAGGCCATTGTGTCCAAGGCTGTCAACAGCTTCGCCCCAGTGACACCGATGTGGGGAAACACAGGAAGCGCCCAAACGCAAACAAGTAGCTAGCCAACAGCCCGGCTCCCATTCTCCCACGGCAAGCAAACTAATACGCTTGGCAGTATTGACTGCCGTATTTAACAGATTATTACGTGTCAAACTGCAGAGCGGCTCATCCCACCGCCTTTGCGAAGGCAGATTGACGGTCTTTAATGTTAAATATAATCAAATAAGCATTTATTTGATGTTAAATGTTTAATTAATAAACAATGTGGAAAATACGTTAAGCACAATTGATTGATGTTGAATGTTTATTTAATACTGAATGTGAAAAGTACGTTAGGCACTATTTATATATATTTTAAAGACAGTATTTGGAATATCAATAGTAAAAATGCCTAGCAACCACACATTAAAAAAGTAAGTATATAGTACATACTCTTTGGAGAGGTATATATACTTCACATCCGAATTTTTGGATAAATTTTTCAGTCCTATTCTGGAACTCAAATCTTGCAGCCTGGGGCCGAATAGAGGTTTAGTTAGCATGTCAGCTAACTGTAGTTCTGAGGGAACTTGCTTGACATTAAAGTCTCCGTTAGTAACACATTCTCTAACGAAGAAATGTTTTAGTTTAATATGTTTGGTGCGCTTGTGGTATTCGTACTTTGGGTTGTGTGCGAGTTTTACAGCTGATTCATTATCTAGGTTCAACAGGGGTTTCTCAATTTCTTCAGCTGCTGCTAAAATGTAATCATCATAGCGTTTAGGAGCTGTGATATTCGACCTGTCTCTTAAAGACCTTATTTGAACGGCAGTGTTTTCTCCAGCATCATGTACAGATTCATCATCATTATCGACATTGAAAGAACCGGAAAGAGATTCGTATTCACTTTCATTATTTTTATCTAGTCCATCGTAGAACATAGTCTTCATCACTCGAATATCTTTCGATGTAATAATTTTATTCTTCCTTTCGACGGTATGAATATTCTGAAAGCTTTAGATGTTTCAGAGTATCCCGTAAACATACCAGAAATTGCCTTAGATGCAAATTTATGACCATTGGTGCCTTTCATAAGCACATTTCGTTGAGTTGTTTTCTCAAGGGGAACAGGTACTCTATGAATTTTTGCTTGAATGCAGGTTTCACACTCAGCCAAGGTTTCAGCTGCATCAAAGTTCAAACCAAGTATATTCTTGTTATTAAGTGCACGTTTCAGATCTTTGGCGTTCATGTGACCAAGCTTTCTGTGCCAATCATAGATGTTTGATGACTTTCGTTTCTTTTTAGTTGTAGAAACAGTGTCATCATTTTTATTGACCAAATTGTTGCGCTCGTGTTTATTCGGTTTAAAATAGTACAGACCATCTTCTTGCTTACGTGCAGTGAGAGTTATTCCAGCTTTTGGATTGGTGACCGTAGCTTTATTTTTGGTAAAGAGGACAGAACAGCCGCCATCTGTTATCTTGTTTACGGACATCAAATTCGTGCACAGACTAGGTACGTACAGTACGTCTTTTAGATGTGTAAGCGCAATACCATCATTATTTTTAGAATAAAAGGAGACTGTACCTTTTCCCTTAATCTCTGCAGTGTGTTCTTCAGTTGCGAAGTTCGTGTAAGAAGACACTGCGTAGCAAACTTGATCTTATGAGAACCGTTTCAGACACTGCGTAGCAAAATTGATCTTATGGGAACCGTTTCTGTGTTTGATAGGTTTCTCATTATTTTTCTTCCAGCAGTTTGTGCATATTTTGTGACTCAATTTTACCTTTCCGCTTGCATGAAGTGTATAGTGCTTCTTCTTGCGTAGAAAATTCAGGTTCATCTTCGTTGTTATTGGTCATGTTTTTACTATGACGAGCTTCACACTCTTCAATTATTTTTATTTTAAGCTCCTCTGGCTTTGGAAGAGTGTCTCGCGATTCTATAGTGACTCTGAAATTCTCATATTCTGTTGAGAGACTGTACAACATTATCATAGATAGTAAATCTACGTTGATTTCTACGTCCATTTCTCCCAATTTATCAACAGTGTCCAGTAGTTTATTGAGTTGGGCGCGTACATCGGTCTTACTTCTAGTTTCGTAAGTATTAGTTGTTTTAGTAGTGATGCCTTTTGCGCAGGTCCCTTACTGGCGTAAGTGTCTTTCAATTTTTGCCATAATGTTTTAGCGGAAGTGCAATTTTTGATTTGTTTAAGCTCTGAAGGAGCGATTATAAGGACGAGTTGAGATCTTGCCTGTCTGTCTCCTTCTTTATCATCCGCAACAGCATCAGTTTACGTATTTCCACAGTTTGTGTCGAACAAGAACGGCTTCAGCTTGTATTACCCAAGTGTCATAGTTCTCTTTTGTTAGAGGGTCGATTTTAATATTCGTCATTTTTTTACTAGGGTATCTACTTACTTTTTGTTACTTTGTACACGCTCTGCTACCATGTTAAATATAATCAAATAAGCATTTATTTGATGTTAAATGTTTAATTAATAAACAATGTGGAAAATACGTTAAGCACAATTGATGTTGAATGTTTATTTAATACTAAATGTGGAAAGTACGTTAGGCACTATTTATATATATTTTAAAGACATTATTTGGAATATCAATTAAAAATGCCTAGCAACCACACATTAAAAAAGTAAGTATATAGTACATACTCTTTGGAGAGGTATATATACTTCACATTTAACCGTATTGGGAAAGCCCATTTTCCAAGCGTTCACTGCATAGGTCAAGCGCGGTACTTGAAAATTAACCAGTGATGATTCTATAATTTACCTAGTTAATTTTTTGGTTCTACAGACCGAAGTCAGGAACTCTGGTCATATAGTCATTTCTACTCATAGGTACCTCACGAATACGATTAGTAATACTAACACGTGTACATCTCCAGTGTGCCACGACGTGCACCAATCACAGCTCGCCAAGTAAAGCTGTCAACGTTTTCATTTCCATGAATGGACGAGATTCTTCTATTACTTCAACTTCATATTATTTCTATTTTATTCTGTTACAAGTTGCTGTGTATTTAGTAGCAAGAGTAAAATTTGTTAATGCTCGATAACAAATATTAGTGCAAAATGTATAAATTAAGTGTGTTTCATTTATTCTGCTTGGCGACAATTCTGCAAGTAGCGCTCGCGCTGAAAGAAGGCGATTGCGAAGTTTGTATTAAAACCGTGGAGAAATTCGCCGCCACGTTATCAGATGATGTAAAAAAGAACCCTAAATCTATCGAGACTGAATTTAAGAAGTTCTGTAAAGGTTCCAAGAATAAAGAAAACAGATTTTGTTACTATTTAGGCGGACTTGAAGAGTCCGCTACCGGTATCCTAGGTGAACTTTCGAAGCCGCTCAGCTGGTCGATGCCCGCTGACAAAATCTGTGAGAAGATAAAGAAGAAAGATGCACAAATCTGCGATCTCAGATTCGATAAGCAGATCGACTTAAACAATGTCGATTTGAAGAAACTCAAAGTGCGTGATCTGAAGAAAATCCTGAATGACTGGGATGAGGTCTGTGACGGGTGCATCGAAAAGACAGACTTTATCAAGAGAATAGAAGAGCTAAAGCCCAAGTATATGGGCAAATCGGAATTGTAAAATAGTTCAATTCAAATTAGGTAAGGTTACATACTGCATATGGCCACTCTCTGCGATTGGCTGTGAGCCAATGGCTGTACACAGGGTATCTATTTAAATGTTGTCCACACCATTATATCTAACTACACATTTTATAGCAATGAGTTGTTCACCGAGTGTGGTGAAGATATTTTCTAGTTTACTAATAAGCTGAGTTTGTTAAATGATTAAAGAGGTCAACAAACTTTTACTACATTTCATAAGTACCACCATCTGAATTGATTATAGAGCAAAGAAAAATTTTTTTTCTACTTTTGTACTATTACAATAAAAAATCCTTTGAAAGACTATTCTTATTTGAATTAAATCTTTATCATGGTTACCATGACTAAAATAGACTGGAAATTTAGTATTCAATGTTTTTTTCACGGAATGCCTGAGTACCTCAGTCGGACTTACACTTTTGTCATATATAATTATTGCTCATCCTTTTACATGACGATGATGAGTGAGGAAACAGAATATCTTTCTTTTAGCAAAAAATCAACATCATATCAACTCTAATACAATATTTTCTTTTTACAGTATAATTAATGGGACACTTATGTGATATCACATCTCAGCAACAAGCCACGGTGTATGATGGTGTGGCGGTCCAAGTGATCAACAGACTATTGCATTTTACAAACTGTTTGCAAGCGTGTGTGGAGAATGCATGTGTTGAATAAATTATTAATGCTATTATTAATAAGTAATTAAAATATTTTTTCCAATTAAATGTTTTATTTATGTTTATGATATTCGTAGTCAGCCTGACTAATATGTATACTCAAGAAAAAATGTAGTTACATTAAATTCATTGAACTGATTGTCATATGTTACATTAATTGCTTTCAGATTTACCACTACTAATAACCTCTCATATGTTGCATTTCCAGACACTATAAATCGCATTGTGTCTTGTGTGGATCCACGTTCCGGCAGTCAAAAGGTTAAAGAGTATATAAATGTACCAACTGCATATTTCAATGCACAGATTAGTAATATATGTATCTTACGATTTCAATGTGTTTAATTGTGGCAGATTATTTCAATCATAATATCTATGAAGGTGTTGTTCTTGGATGAAGTAGGTTTTGTTCAAATTTTGCTCTTGCTACTTTGCTCAAACAAATTGAATATGGATACTTTAATAATATATGGGTTGTAACATTTCTGACAAAGATTAAAAAACCACTTGAATATAATTATTAAAGTAATTGAAATATCTGCATCCATTAACTGCACTGTGTCACACTTTTTTTAAACTTGGAGAAAAAATAATTGTTTTAGGATTGCCACTATCTTTAGCAGGTTTTATAACTACATGTGACTACATGCTATGCTGAAACACCAACCTCAACTATACTAAAATAGAAGTCTGTGAACTCAATACACACCTACATGGTGGCAAAGCTGCAATTTCAGATAAATAGCATTCTATCTTCATTGTTATCTCAATTTCATAGTATCCGAATTATGTTATGTGTTTCTAAATAAGAATAGTTCAGACATTTATGTATACAAATTTTATTTATTATAATTTTAGATTCATACTCCTCACATCAGTTGCAATTATAAATCAACTGATGTGAGGAGCTATAATCAACTAATAGATTATAATTATACATACTAATGGTAAGACAATTTCATAAATAGGTAAATAGTAAAAGAAAAGAAAATGACTGGTTCACACTAATAACTTTATTGCAAGTATGTTTGATCTATTACATACAGATAGACATGATTTTTTGCATACATAAATAACATGCTTATTAGACATTGGAGAATCCAGATTAGTGGTATTTGTAGTTCCTGTGGTGCTCTGAAAAAATGAAAAATATTTTTTAAAATTATATTCACATAATATAAAAAAAAAAGTTGAACTTGATTGATTTTGAATGCCTGTATCTCGAAATTTTCTACTTTGCTGTCTTGAAGAATTCTCCGCTTTTACCAACACTAGCTAGTTAATAGATATTGCATTATTTAATCATAAATTTATTAATTATTTAGATTTTTATTATGCACCTATATCAGTCCTCAACTAGGTGGTTGTATTACCGCCTCACTTGGAAAGGGATGATGAAGAGGAAGGAATGTACAGTGTCATTGCTGAGTTAACATCACAAGAGTGCTTTTTGAGCAGAGTGACCAGCTGCTGACATTGCCTAACCTTTTTTGTGCACCAATCGTGTAAGCCCAAGTTGAAACTGACCATCAGTCATAGAATTTAAGAAAGTCATAAAAACAAAAGGATAACAAAAAGGGATTTATCTAATTTGATAATGATTTTGGGCCAAAATTGAGAGGCAGGGCTAATTCAAAAGAAACTGCAAGTGCTTAACTTTTCTAAGTATGTACAAACCAAAAAATTTACTACCTTCCCCAAATTATGAATACATTAGCTAGCCTTGTTTAATTAATCTCAACAATTTCTTACTCATTTTTCCGTAGTTGATGACATAGAAGAAAGTCATGCTGCCCACCAGCAGCTGGAAGAAGGGGGCAATGCCCACCTTCTTGGGCTGCACATACTTATGCTGCCACCTCCACCAAGCTGGAAACAAACATCCATTGATATATGATATTATTATTATTATCATACTGACGACTTCAGGGCCGATTTCACTATATCAAATAACTTCAAATCGATGAATTAGAAATTTTCACCCTTAATTATAGTGAACTCTTAAATAATCTAGTAGATATAACTAAAATGATATAACCTATAATAATAATTGATTTATGAATATTTTATTACATCAACTATTATTATTATTATTTACTCAAGCATTAAAATTTTACAGTAGAGTCATTACCCCACAAAACCGTGTTGACAGTTTGACTGTGGGATCAGGTCTCCATACAATAGTATGGATTATTTACATTATAATTATTAGCAATATAATATTTTTTATAAAACTGCATGAAAAAATACGAAGAAGGTAAGATTTCACCAGACCCACTGACCTAGGTGGGTATTAAGGTTGTCGGATGACTAATTATATTTAAGATTTCACGGATTTGGCATTCGAAAAAAATACCCACAGAAGCAAACTACATCCTTAACCTCAAACTATTATAACTTAATCGTAATTTTAAAGAGTGCCTTACCTCGGCTGAAAGCGCCTGCGACAGCCTGAGGCGACTTATTCCTGCGAGCAAACCAAGAACCGATCTCGTTGATTTTTACTTGTCCGAAGGGTGTATCAGCTGAAAACAAGATTGAATTGAAAATTACATAATCGCAAATGGTAAAGTGAAGGACGACATTATTTTTCGTATTTAATACTTACGCTTGCCATAATAGCGGGCTGGGTCAAATGGCCCGTGGACTGAAGGGTTGTATTCCTTAGGATAATCACCGAAACCCATGTTTCTCTGGGATTTCACAAAATTTTATGTAATTCAATTTTTTCCTCGGATTTCGGTATTCTTCGGTGAGTCTGTCAATCGTGGGCCATAGACAATTTATATGGACAATCATAGAATTTTTTGTTTAACGTAGAGAATAGTCCATAACGTCAAATTAATCCATAACGTCATTCTGGAATTGAGACGCCGATGATAAAGATTATTATTAAAGGTGAGACACAAAATAAATTATCTATTCTTTATACTTAGAAAATATAATAACTTTTAAAGGATGACTTTCAATAAAATGACAAATGAACAGATGATGATTGCTTTATCTGTGTGACACTTTGCCCCAATGCCCTCTATGTTTAAAAATTTGTAGTCTATGATTATACAGCAAATTTCATTCTTTGTGACCTGTCCGCAATTTGTTTATTTCCTAAATAGTCGCTAAATAATCAAGCAAAATGGTCTTGGAAAGTACTATGATTTGTGTAGACAACAGTGATTATATGAGAAATGGAGACTTCTTGCCAACCAGGCTGCAGGCACAGCAGGATGCTGTAAACCTGGTATGTCATTCTAAAACACGGTCAAATCCTGAAAATAATGTGGGTTTACTGACTCTAGCTAATGTAGAGGTGTTAGCCACTTTAACCAGTGATGTTGGGCGCATAATGTCTAAGTTGCACCGTATCCAGCCCAATGGTAACATCAATCTGTTGACTGGTATCAGAATCGCGCACTTGGCGCTGAAGCATCGTCAAGGAAAGAACCATAAAATGCGCATTGTTGTATTCGTCGGCTCACCTGTGGAACTGGACGAGAAAGAGTTGGTTAAGCTTGCTAAGAGGCTAAAGAAGGAAAAGGTGAATTGTGATGTTGTCTCCTTCGGCGAGGATTCAGACAACAATCCTCTTTTGACATCGTTTGTTAACACTTTGAATGGTAAAGACAGCAATACGGGAGGTAGTCATCTGGTATCTGTCCCAGCTGGTGGATGTGTTGTTCTTTCGGAAGCTTTAATTTCAAGCCCATTGATTGGTGGTGATGGTGCAGGTCCATCTGGCTCAGGTTTATCTCCATTTGAGTTTGGAGTTGATCCAAATGAAGACCCAGAGCTTGCTCTTGCTCTTCGTGTGTCTATGGAGGAGCAGAGACAACGCCAGGAGGAAGAGTCACGTCGCCAACAAACTACTACTGAAGGGGAACCAGGCAAGCCTGGGGAGCCTCAAAACACTGGCATGGAGCGTGCTCTGGCTATGTCATTAGGTCATGAAGCCATGGAATTGTCTGAAGAAGAGCAGATTGCTCTTGCAATGCAAATGAGCATGCAACAGGATGCTCCACCAGCTGAAGAGAGCATGGATGTGTCTGAAGAGTATGCTGAAGTTATGAATGACCCAGCTTTCCTTCAAAGTGTACTGGAGAATCTACCAGGAGTTGATCCTCAGAGTGAAGCTATTCGCAATGCAATGTCTACCATCAAAAAGGACAAAGATGAGAAAGATGACAAAGACAAGGATGGGAAGGGTTCTGGTTCCAGTTCTAAGTAAATACAACATTGTTTTTCAATTTTTTTAATTGATACATTTTGCTCGTAAACTTTAACATTACACACCACATTGCAGTGTTACTACCACTATAAATTTATAAAAATACAGATTGTTTATAATTTTAGTTGTGATTATTTCCACGTGATCCAGTTGAGACCTTCGATTTTGTCATATTCTGGAAAAACAAAGTTGATTGTTCAAAAATAAGAATATAAAATATGTAATGAAACAAATTAAATATCTTGGATTTTGACATTGCCTTTAGTACATACTTGAATCAGTCCAAAACCTTTTACTTTGGAATTTTTTTTTTACTTCTGTCAGCTTCTGTTTTCTCATTTCTTCATTGAATCCATTTGGCTGTGGTATATTAGACTGAAATTTTCCTAAAAGAAAAAAAGGTATGATTAGTTATAACATAAGACACAAAAAAACATTTAAGAAAGTGTTCTATTACCTTGTGACAAATTGGACTGGATTCCATTATAAACATCCTTTAGACATATCAATAATCAGTCACTCTTGAAAATGAATAGGAATGCAGACCCAGCCCAGTTTTCACTAAAATAATAGAGATTTATTACTTAAATAAATATTCAAGAAATTGGAACATCAAGGAATGGGCAAAAGTGTACTAACCCACAAATGTAATTATGACCTTTTTACACAAAATATAGTGACCATCCAGTAAAATTCAAGTAGTGAAAAACTATGGAACTTCATTCCTTGTACATAAAGATAACAGGGGACACCCCCTGTTATCTTTATGTATTATTTTCTTCATTAGTTGAAGCTAATGATAGGTCATAAATGAAAATACATATGAGTGTGGGTTGGGCCACTTTTGTGCAAGCCTCATTTATTGATTTAAATACATTTATAATCAATTAGTATACCAGTGGTGGCACAAGCCTTCATGTTAAGATCCTGGGCTTTTTGGTTTAACAATAAGTATGAGCTCTTTATATCTTCTAACTGGGGTTTGAAACTTCTATTACTGTAGGCAGTAGCTGAAAAGTCGTAAAACATGTAAATTTGAAACTTAAATATTTTAGTCAACTTTACCTCTGATTACATTAAATTTATATGGAACCAAATTATCACTAAATACTTTTGTGGAACAATTACATTTTGGAAAACTGAAGTAAAGAACTATAAATAAGTATAATAAGTTATCACGTTTGTTTCCCATGAAGGTATCCAGAAACTATTGATTTCCTCCTACTATGACTTTTTAACTTTTGACACATCTTTGTCACTCATCTACGTTCAATATCGTTTATAAGGAACATCCTTCACGTCAAAAAAAAACTAAATATTAAAGATTTCAGACTCACCATTATTAAGTTTCGGTGGGGTTGTAGAAAATGTATCTTTATTTAACATTTGTTTCGATCGGTCCTGAACTAGGTTAATATCTTTTTTCGGGGCAGGCGGTTTTCTCGAAAGTACTGAAAGCAAAATCAACTTTTTAATTTCTCCCGCGTTGCTTTGGCGTCCCCGGTCCCGTGGTTTGTCGTCGCGATTAGTGCCGTGTTTGAAAGACTGGCTGCTGCGCTGCGTATCACGAATTTTATCCCCGTTAATTAATTATTGTATTATATACAGATAATTGTTCCGAGTCTTGGCGTGTGCATCACTGGCAGTACCAGTTTTGGCTTAGTCGAACACAGAATTCGAAATAATAAGTCAATAGAAATGCTATGAACTACATAGGTAATTTACTACCGGGATGTGTGTATCGCCTGTTTGCTTGTATGCCCAACCTAGAGTAGCTCACATACTACTTGTACACTCTGCTTGTGGTGCATTCACCGTTATGTCTAGTGTGCCACAAGCCAGGGGCGACGACTACGGGGGTACTCGAGGGCTCCAGCATTCACGAGAATGGAATCCCTACATGTGGCCCCCGGGTGGTGTAACACAACTCTGGTGGGAGGCTTCGGCCGCGGCTGGTCACCACCCACCGGACGAAGCCATGCCGTGAAGCGACCTAGTCGTGTTTCGGGATGTAGTCCGGTGCAAACGTTGTGGGAGACGGGTCTGGGCAGTTGCATCAACTCTCCAACTATCGTTCTCCCCAAATCAATCCGCTTTACTTAAAAGTGAATAGATTTATTCTGGATCTCCGAGCTCCATCCTCGGTCACACCGTCGCTTACCATCAGGCGAGTAGGTGGTCAAATGTAATCTTTTTTGATAAAAAAAAAGTGATGACATAATCATAAGCATAAAAACTGACCAGATTGTGGACGTACGAGTCCCAGTGCGGTCGTAAGTGCAGTTGTGATGATGCGCATTTTTTCTTCTAGCTTCTATTATTTTAGATGACTCATCAAATCGGTTAGCCCCACTGGCCATTCTAAAAGCCACCTCTGCCCTAAGCGCGGCGACAAGGTCTCACTCGCCTGTCTTTAATTCTTTAGTACTTCTACGGACTTAATCCGCAAACAAATATAACTAAAACAATTACCGGTTGAGGTTTTCTTCGGTATAGGTGATCCACCCCTATTCGGAGAGCGCGAAGGTGTTCTATTCGTTACTGAAATCAAAGTTTTTGCGGATAATAATTTTTGTTTACATCGTACTATTATACGTCATATTTCCCAGTTTCTTGACTGACCTGAGTTGCCTAGGGTTCTACTATTATGTATTCTGTGCCTAATCTTAATTTTACTACTCTACTATATAATAGAGACCTTTATGAAAATGTTACATTACCTGGACTACAATGTTTTGTGTCGCGAGTATCACGTTTGGTTTGTCGTTTTGTTTTGAATGTCGGAGCGCTCATTATATCTGAAAGCCAACATAAGTAACTTGATTGATGACCTGTTGTTGTGGAGTATCTTGCTAAAAGCATGCGATTCCTCTACCACAACTAGTCAGTCGTTAGCACCCATATCCTCCGGCAGTCCATATACTGTACCCATTATGTGTAACTTTGTAGATCAAATAATTAAATACTGGAATCACCAAACTCAAATCGCTCACAAAGCCAGGCGCACTCAGCATCAGCTCAGCCTTTATCTATATTTTAAACATTGACGTATAATTTGTGCGACCCTAAGACGTTCTTAATACCTCCATTTCCTACCTTTTCCATTGTTCAGACTTTCACACCTGGAATAGCCTTTCTCTCTTTCAGTCTCTCCTCCAAGAACTGATTTGTTGTAGATATTTAGGGGAACTTGTCTACCTGTCCGACTGCTCATACAGAGAAGGAACAGACGTGTGCAATAAATTCTAATTATCACCATGTGTGGTAGCCATTTGGATATTTTAAGGCTCTATATAAATAGTCTTAGAATACCTTGAGGGTTATCCAGGGCTTTTTGTTTTCTCAGAGGACTTTTACTACTAGATCTGTATAGAGATGACACTGAAGGCCGTAATGCTGGAAAGAGAAAACATGCTGAGAAATCGCAGTGAGTTTTTGATTGAAGCTTAGGAACAGTACCTAATCCTTTACAATTGTAAGTTTTTTCGCGTGCCGTAATGGTACACGGACGCTACTCCTACCGGATAAACACGGTCCTCCTCGTCTACCCTTTACTCGGGTTGTATCACAGTTACATTAACTCCAACCCTTTCAGGTTGTGGTCCGTTCAAGTTATTGTCAGACCCCATAATAACAATCTGTTTCTTTAGCAAAAGGCTCTACAAAATAATGACGTAGTATGCCGCGCTGGAGATAATGTGACAAATTAGGCGCATTTATGAACAACTGGCCTATAATAGTTCTGGAACGAGACAACTCGCGTGCATGGGAGGAGGCCTTCGCGCAACAAACGAGTAATATTTTGGCTTATTCTTAGGAAAAGAAAGATTTATTCTATAACCTACTAAAAGTTCATTGGAAAAATGCACTCACATCTACCGCCGAAATTGCTTCTCAGGATGGGTATTTTAGTATCCGGAAAGACATTGGGACTAGTATTCGATGCCCGTAACTTGTTCCCGGATATAGAGGCCTTCGTGGCTGTCCAAAACAAAACGGCAAATACTATTATAGTGACAATCAAAATGCCTCCTCCACTCCAGTGAGGAATGAGGTAGGTAGTGATGCGTGCCACGCGCCAAAATATTATGTGTCCTAGGACGCTCGTGACAACGTCTACTTTATGAAGCATTACTGAAATAGAACCGTCGAAAGGTCGACTGTTAAAGATATACTTTTTATGTTTTAATATCTAAACTATTCATTACTATAGTTTTAACATTTCGACAACTGTCATACAAATGAAGCGCTGTAACTACTTCAAGTAAACTGGTGTTTAGTTAGAAGACGGTTTAACGGAAGCCGTTACTCACGTATTTTGGTTCTCATTGATTCAGGTCGTTGCGAAGCATTTGGAGAAGAAGATTCTCTGTTTTCCGCTTGAAAAAACATTCCATTAATCAACAGAAATACATGGAATTTTCTTAAACAACAGGTTTCGTGCGGTATTTAGAAATACTTCTTCTAATGTTAAACTAATGTTGAACTGACGCACAACTTTTAAAAACTCGTTTTGTGAGAGTACCATAAAAATTACCTGTATTTATGCTGTAAAATTTTTGGAAAACAAAATGTTGCTAAACATACTATTAATAGCACCTACCATACGTACGCGTGTTTTATGGCTGAGTGCATATCAGGCTTCGAAATGCTAGAACGAAACGGAAAGCTAACAATATTGTGTTGTCTTAGCTGGATAGCACAGCGCGTCATTCAAAGCGACGATGCGCAAATCATAATATACGTGTGTCATAGACGCGGACCGAGTCCATTATGGTTGCTATTTGGATATCTAATGTGTTCCGGATAGAAATAACAGAAAAGCAGTAGCTGTCTATCTAATTCTAGATAACTTTTACTCAGGGTATGGTCGACCTATAGTCATAGATATAAATGTTAAACTAGTATACTTTTCAATCTTATCACAAGCTACGCCGCGTTGGTTGACGCGTCTTGCCACCCAGCTGGGACAAACTTTATTGAAAATGAATTTAATGCTTGCGTGATCCTAACGCTCGAAAGAGCAATGATATGGGATCCTAAACAGGGTAGTTCTATCTTATAAATACTACTATGTACTTATGTACCTTTCCATGACCGTGTGGGGGATTTTGTGCCGCCGCCGATTGACGGTGAGAACTTTTCTATGCTTCCGTTAACTATAAAAATACTTCATGTTACTTCGACAAAAGAGAAATTCAAGGTTTCATAAAGAGTGATGATTCTACTGCTGGACAAAAGTCTCTCCAACTTCTTGCTACTGAGCATTATTTGCTGCTTTCATCCAGCCCTTGCCAGCCACCAGAATAAGGGACTAGTTTATCAAAGTCCAAATGCAATCCTACATTTAAGCAGGTAGGTATCTGATACTTCATCAGCACTTATTTTTCTGTCTGGCTCTGGGGGGTTGCCTCTCCTCTCACATTGTAGCTGAATTCATAACACCACTTTTTTGGGGGATGAGTTGCCCGCGTCCGTAGGAATGCACCCTTAAAATGGAATCCCTACATGTGGCCCCTGGGTGGAAAACAGGCGACACAACTGTGGTGGGAGGCTTCGACCGCGGCTGGTTACCACCCACCGGACGAAGCCATGCCGTGAAGCGACCTAGTTGTGTTTCGGGATGTAGTCCGGTGCAACCGTTGTGGGAGACGGGTCTGGGCAGTTGCATCAACTCCCCAACTATCGTTCACCCCAAAGCTATCCACTCTCATCTCTACTTAACGAGTGAATAGGTTTATTCTGGATCTACGTGCTCCGTCCTCGGCTACACCGTCGCTTACCATCAGGCGAGTTTGTGGCCAAACGTAGATCCATTTTTGATAAAAAATAAAACACGGTACTCAGATTGTATTATTAACAAGCTGGGCAGGTGTAGGTATATATCAACAATTACTAACGCGCGGATTAAATTACGCCTTTTGGCAATAAGTAAGCATACCTACGTTACCGGGCGGTAACTACGTTTCAGTATGTTTCAGTCAGTTCAACAAACTTAAGTAACATTCTCACGATCGCACAATAATACGTCAAGAATCAAGATACTCGCCCATGCTCGAGGGCCACGGCATGTCTCGTCTTATGGTCAACTTCTTGTTGACGGGCGTCACCAGTGGCTTGCCGTATCCGTTGGTGTCTGCGCTCTTACAAGTACCTAGTAACAAGTAGCTAATGTCAGACAAAGAGTGGCAGAAGGACTTAGCTAATTCGCGGAAATAATGACCTATACTTTCTAAATTAGTAAGTGTTTCGAATGTAAAGTTCCACGAAATAAGATTGCTGTCGCTACATATTTTATTCCAAGTGAAAATAGTCGACTAGTATAAACATACCCCGACCAGTCCTACGAACTGGGGATTTCTTAATATTGTTCATGATGTCCATCACCTCGTCGGCAGTCGGTGGTTGGCTTGGCGCCACAGAGCTTAATGTTTTTGAACGTGCTACAGGCAGAAATGACACATCAAAATAACAAGTAAGTGAGTGACTGCATTTGGGCGCGTGACCACTATAGTGTGCAGTTGGCATAATACATACTTAGTTTATATTGTAATGAATTTGAGATAGTGTGAAATTTGAAAATGGTTTTCCTTTTGGAACCAAGCAACGAATCAATTGAAGATTCAGAATGAATAATAAATGTAGGATTGTAGGTACTAACTATCCACAACATGTCCTGATGAAGAGATGTTGGACACCTTAACGCTGGCTAGGGTATCCCTGCTGAAGTTTTCGCTGACTGACCGAGCTGTAATCAATTTTCATTATAATACAGCTGATTTTCTCAGAACAATATTGTTCAATGACCAGTTTCCTTCTTGCAACAAAACTGGCATAATTACTCTAGGCTAGACTTGTTTATACGTCTACCGAGGATCGAGATTTTACTATACGTGCCGCTACATTAAACCGCACTCCAGGATGCATCTGGACATGTTCCGACGAAGTTACATATTTTCATCAGCCTATAGTTCTCCATCACTGGCTAAAAGAGTCCCCAATAGCATTGCACCCTTTAACTGAAATACCCGTTCTATCGCAGACATAATTTCAATCTGCAGAACAATCCTATTTGCCATAGACGTTCGTACAAATTTTAAAGAAGTGTTAATAGTTATGTTTTCTCTTCAACTCAGTAGTTCAAGAACATCACTCATATATATGTATGGCGTATTTTCTATCGTTAATTCCTAAATTTCTTCTATAATTATACTTACTGGTTTGACCCTTCGTCATCGTCGTCTCAGTAGTCTCTCCTCTTCTTGCCATATCATCTATTACACGATCAACCCATCGTTTTATTTGTATACCCCTCCATTCACAACTTTTACTGTCTATAAATTCATAGCGGTCTTAAAACACAAAATAGAATAAGTATGTGTTACCAGAATATGTACTAGATATTTACGTGTTGACGCAACGTCCAGAGACTTCTCCTTGTCTGATGAAGCCGTCTCCTGCTTCGACTTTGTTGGACGCTCGCTACTTGGTTGCCCTAAACACATTTAGCTTATTCGTTTTGATATCAAAAGCAAAAATGAAACAGAAAAAGTAACAAAAGTTATTACGGATCGAGACACAGAAATATATCAGGACAAGTTACGCGGCTCATTAAAGGTGATTAAGGTCTCGTCTTGTGGTATTTTCAACACCTCTCATACAATACTTTTTTTTATTCATATCTAGGGCCCGACTACATAAATATACCTATTACAATCCCGCCTATTTCCCAATTGGAGTAAACAGAGGCTATAGGTGTAGGTCCTCATTAGTTAATTAATATTCCATTATTTACATACGAGATGTATTTCGTGTGGCACTCTTTCGTGAATCGGGCGAGGCGGATGTGGACGCCGAGTTGCTGCGGCTGCGCTGCTTCTTTACCGTGCCTGTCACTGTCATACCCTTGATCTCTTGACGGAGTCCTGAAGTGACAAGACGTATGGAAAAAATCGGAAATGAACATTTGGCGATGATACGTTAACAATTCAATAATTTATTTAAATTGCGGTTTAGGTATGTTGATCAATGATTTCGACATTTCTCGCGTGTCGAATGCAGTGTGCGAAAGGCTGTTAGCACATGTAGCCATAGTGGAGCATAGAGAAGACCATAGTTACCTAACTTGACCCCAACGCTTATTTGCTATTCTCCTCTCACTACTCCCATCAAATCCTAAGACTGTGGCCAATATGGCCTCATTTGCAATTACGAAGATGCATGACTGCCATAAAATCCTTGCAGGTCAACCTATCTTCTTTGAATGGTTGGTACAGAAAAAAAACAATCTTACGTGAAGCATTACTCTCTCTGTATCGGGCATGTGGCGCCGGCACGGAGGTGGCGGCGCGACATGCGGCAACACGCCTGGTGCGGCTCAGAGCTGCGCTGGCAGCATCTATAATACACGTTCTATACTCACTTATCTGGACTATCTGCCTGTGGTATCAGAGGAAAGAGAGAAAGGGGCGGCTACCCCCTAAAATCCTACTACATTTTTTCCAATCTCATCTTAAATATGACTTCGTAATTTAATGTTTTGTTATCAATCACGCCAATACGTCTGAATAGATTAGGGTGAAATTTCGTATATAGTTTCTTTAGGTCTTGGAATGCTAGTGAAAAATAAAATTCGTGCTCTAATAGGAATAGGCCCTCTCACCCCTCTCTAGTCTATTGGCTGGTGACGCTGTTCCTAGGAATGGAAAATGGAAATCGACTTTTTGGTACTAAATGTATCACTCCGTATTTGTTTCTCCAGTCCCATGGCGGTTGCGACTCAGAGCCATTTTGGCAGCATATTCTTACATTTATAATTTTCATATTATTTAGACAATTGGAACTTATCTGAACTAAGTGTGACCCTACCCAGCTAGCAGTGTCAGGACAGTTTGTGTATTTATATTGAAACTTTTAGTCAAGTAACAAAGATCTACACAAATATAAAATGGTTTCCGTCGCTGAGAAAGCTAAAAACTACATTGGATACATACAAGATTTGTACTGTCAACAGAACGTCAATGGTAACACAAAATACGAAAACAGTCCTTACTGCTACGTCATAAAGGCGGTGTTAATGTCAAATTGTTATCATGGAAGTGCGGTTGACTGAACTCCTTATTAGACTACTCAACTCTTACAGGAAATGGGATCAAAGGGTGACAATAATGAAAGAACTTTTACATGAAATTATTTATTATTAATAATAACAACATAACTATACGTACCAACTAAATGTACTTTATACAAAACTAATGTATGCTATGCGAGCTTTGACAGTCTATATAGTTTTATGTTTAGATAAGAGTTCAGGCACACTGGGTCAAAACATCTCGCGTCAACGTTTCTAATGCAAGAGGAAAGACTGTTCGCAGGCAAAATGTAATGAAGCGTTAGTTGCTTGCATTTTGCAATTATCAATTTGAACTTAATGTCTTTAAGGTCTTTAATTGCATGTCACCGTGAAATGCAACAATATCTCAAATTAGGGGCGCGTCCAGTATTCTGTTGCTAAAATACACCGAAACTACCACATACCTTGTCTGTTAAAAATCTGGAATAACTAAGCAACTTTATAACAGTTTCTCGATAAAATATGCTTTAATGACTAACAGCAAGATATATATCTGTATAGAAACGTTAAAATACAATAATTTAATTACCTACCACTAACTGTAACAACTGGACACGTCCCAGGCACAACAGCAAAAACAAAAATGGAAAATAAAAACAAAAAGCTGTCTTATACATAAAAGTCTCCTATCTCCTCCTAGCTATGATTTTCTACACTATTTTCATCTGTTTTTGTAATATCGTGTTCCATACAATCATTTCCTAATTTAGTATCTGCCGGTGCCTCACACTTCGTACTAAATTTCCGAGCATGAACTGGCGATACATTTTCATTACTATGTTTTTGGGACTTTTTAGGTGTACCAATACCTGGCAACGTACTCTCTGCATGGTAGCCCTCGTTACTATGGTTACGGGACTGTTTAGCTTCGTTGGTTGCATCGGATTTGTTATCGTCATTGTTATAGTTACGCGAGCGTTTAGGCATGTCACTAAGTTCGCTGGATACGCTAGACGCGTTGCTATGGTTACGAGATCGTTTGGGAGTGTGGGTACCGGGAACGATGTTGGGCGAGGATCCGCGTCGTTCCCGGATTTGTTGTCTGTGCGCCGCCTTCAGTTCCATCTCAACGCAGTGCTCCGCGAACATCAGTTGTAGGGGCGCGTACATGTGGGGCAGTAACTCTAGGTCACTCATTGTGATCTGGGGACAGGAGTTACAATAATCAATTTTGTGTAATTAATCAACCTGAACAACCATTAACGCATAAATGTGAAAGTCTCCATCCAATAAGCCGACTCTTCATACAGAATTAGGGTCATTGTTAAACAAGAATTTATGAGATGTTTGATGGCTGTTCATACAACAAGTTCGGCTTAAACAAATGATTTTGCTTTAAACGTCCGTTATATTATTGGTAAATTTAGAGTAGACTAAGCAGCAGAAACTACCTGACACAGCGTTGAAGATCGCTGAATACGGCAAAACAGTTAATTTATATCCAGGACACCTCTCCTGATTTATAACACTTTGGTAGTAATTTAGGTAAAAGGTAAACCTAGTAATATCTCTGGATATTCGTCAGTACTCTGTAACGCGAGCGATATACTCGTACATCTGCCGTTACATAGAGACAATATATATCTGCCTAACCTTTTCCTTGCTACGTCGGGATCGGTTTCCAGTCTAACCAGATGTAGCTTTCCTACAAGTATTTTATATGGAGCGACTGCCTATCTAACCTCTATAACCCACTTACTTAGTAACACGATATCTCATGCTATGACTGGTTGTCAGACTTTCAGACCACTGACTAACCATATCGGCTGTCATAGATCTTTATTTGCCAACCGGGACCAACGGTTTAAGACTTCTTGATATGAAATGGGTAAGAAAGTCTGACAGTCAGTCTTATTACGATTGGTTGTCAGACTTTCCTACCCATTTGCTACCTCAGACCTCATAGATCTTCATTTGACGGGCTCCCCGAGGCTAGGTGGGGCCTTGATATAAAATTATGTTCACCCATCCACAGACTGACCGCAGTAAGCGCAGCTTAACCTCGATCAATACGTACATAATGACACATACCTGCATATTATCGAAGGCGATGCCGACGCTGTTGTTGTCGTTGAGTATGTGCGCGTTAAGCCGCGGCAGTCGCGCGTATCGTTGACTGAAGTGCGTCAGTACTGTGTAGCGCGCGTTCATCTGCCGTCCGATGTCGATAGCTTGTGTTGTGGTGGAGTGCATCTTCATTCGTGCTTCGTCTGCTAACTCGTCCTCCATTGTGGCTTCGTGAATTAGAAGGGTTGAGTTTTCACCTAAATAAATATTATTTTAAATAGTATTTTATTCTGTGCCTTTGAGAGTATTTGAAGCGGGGTTTTTACAACAGGCAAGGCAGCAAAGGGATTTTGCAGCTGTCATTATTTTATTTATAATTTCTCAGTTACATTGTGTATTAACGAAACGGACAAGTGGGAGTAACCTTAAGAGGAAAGCCCTGTTTCTTTTTTCGCTGCAGTGGTTCGTAGACGGGTCTGGTTATACTGGACCTACTTAAAAGATAAGCTGCCATATGTCGAAGTGGAAAAGTAGCATACAAAATAATTTAACTACTGTCGGCGACAAGTCGACTAGGATATCGGGGTATGTGGTGCTGTAGGGAGGGGAGTACGCGTCCCGCACCTGCGCAATCATAGTTTAAGTGCTGCACGAGTTCACGTTGGATGCGTTTATCGATTTTAATCTTGCTTATAATACATTGTTGCTTGTAGTTGTGTTTGTATACTAAAAGATTTAAGTTGCCTCGTCATCGTGTGGTAAAAAACATTAATCTAACGACAACAAACACGACAACTACCAGAAAAGTTTTTAGAAAATTGTGACATAGAATAAACTGGAGATTGAATACTGGGAAAAGGATATAGAAATGGAAGATTTTATTATTATATAAGTAGGAGAAACCTGTAACTAAGTTTTCTTTTTATTTATATTTGTAGCGATATAACTATTAGTTCATTTGATTCAAACTGTAATCAATAAGAAATACATTAAATAATATAGTGATTATCTCCTTTGTCAACTGTACTTTCATTTTATTGAGTACCAAATATTTTTTTCGGTTTCGACAACCTGTTAGTGGTGGCACGTCACTAGTAAATTGCCATATCGACTTGTCGCGGACAGTACGAAAGTTTACATGTGTGACGTCATACGCACCGATCTTGATGAGCTCTTCGCACGGCAGCGTGTCTCCGGAGTAGGTGATTTTGTGTCGCTCGTCCACTTCTATAGCGATTCCGAAGGCGTTGGGACAGTGGGCTACTAGGCAGGTCTTTAACGCTTGCACGCCTACCGCTGCTAGGAATACTGACGTCACTTCTGTGTTCTGTTGTGGCTGGTGGTCGTGTAGCTGCAAAAGAGTATAAAATAATCTCATTTCTGAAATTTTATTTGATATCTATCTAATATATCAAAATCTCGTGTCACAGTGTTTGTTACCAACTCCTTCGAAACGGCTTGATCGATGTTTATGAATTTGTTTTTGTATATTTGGTAAGTCTAGGTCGGTAGAATTGGTCGTAGACAATTTTTTATACCCCTAAGTAAGTGATAAGGTTCCTATCCAGAATATTTATATGGCAGAACAACGTTTGCAGGCACAGCTAGTAGTATCTAAAAAGGTGTAAAATAATTTGGATTTGATTTGAGCCGTAAAATAATCTCATTTCTGCGCCTCTGCTTCATAAAATTATTCAATTATCACTGAATGATCTTCTTATCGTGTGGTTGATGAAAAACCTAGTATCAGAGTTTAAACGACCCATAAGTAACGTTGAGAATATCTCTCAGGTGTGTTGGTTTCTTCAAGATGTTTTAAGCAAATGAATACTTAATTTCTAATACGCACTTGATGACTACGAAAAGTCGGTGGTGCGTGCCTTGTGTTCGAACTTGCGACCTTTGACTTGTTAGATAAACGGTCCAGAACTAGGCTATCTCTGAACGATTACGATCGTTGACTATTGTAGGTGGTTGACCGCTACGAACATTTACATCTAAGAGGTCATGTCTCAGAAGGCATGTTAAACAGAGTTAATTAATTGCAGTAGCTAAGCCACGTTAGAGGCCCAAGAGTGGTTTTGAAATTAGCTCCTAACCACACGAAAAAAGAAGATTCATGAATATTTGATCACCTTCTCAAACTAAAGCCTCTTTCCGCCATCGTTCTAGGCGACAGCAGTTTCATCTCCATCGTTTAGATGGTTGGCAGTTCACAACTGACCGTTTCTCTAGAAACTTTCTGCCTCGCACAACTAAACTGTGGAATGAACTGTCGCCTGCGCTATTTCCGGACTTCTCCGTCCTTGGGCGGCGGTAATCGCTTACCATCAGATACCTCTGCTCGTTTGTCCCTATCCTATAAAAAACGAAACAAGAACTAACTGGCAAATAATATCCAAGTACTTACCAGATTCTGATTAGGTATGAGGGTGTAATCACTCTTGAGCTTCTCGAATTGATGATCGTATAACGTGAGCCACGTCACGATCTGTCCGGGGGCTAGGAGGTACAGGGGCTCGGGGGGTGAAGACCCCTCCGGCGTGGGCCCCAACTCTTCTATCGCTTGACGGTGTGCTTGTATGACGCCGATTAAACCTGCAGATGAATTATAGAGGGGATTTATTGCAGAAAAGCATACCCCTATTCCACAAAACTTAAACCAAAGGTTTCCAACACAAAATTTGTCTTTAAAACCACCGGTTTATTACTTCTTATTTAAGAGTTGACACTCGACTTACAAACAGTAGAAGGATGGTGTTGGCTACCTCGAAAAGAACAATGACCATTTAGTTATGTTTTGGTTGTTAGCCATATGAAAACGATTTTGTTCACTGTCATAACACTTAGGTATATTGGCGTTCTAGCATTCTATTTTATTTGCTTCTGACCCCATCACCCGTTTCGTGGCTTCACCCTACAAAAGTATAAACTTACCGATATGATGGTCTGCGTGTAAATGCGAGATGTATATCGCCTTCAGTGTCCTTAGGAAGGCGTTAACCTTCTTCGGGCCGTAGAAGCGCGTCAACTGACCAAATGTGCCCTCGCCACAGTCCAAGAGCATTGAACGATTTTCACTGCAATAAATACCTTAGTAAAGCATTGTGAATGAATCGTAATTTTTTTATTGTTGAGATGAGGTATAATACTATTACATAGATAACCAAAATATTTCTTAATTGGATCTACACACTCACTTATCTCTTTTAGGGTCATTTATCAAATGAAATAACTAAAAAAAAAAAAACTTAAATCTGATGAAAAGACTTGCTATATCCACACTCTTTTATACTTTAGAAAGATTTCATAATTAAATATGTAATTTATTAAGAATTAAATTATTAACACTACACAAACTCACTCTATATGCAGAACAATAGCGCTGGTATTTCTCGTCTTGCTGGGTATACAAGACCCTGTGCCCAAGAATACCACCTTGGGGTACTCCTTGGAATCACTCTTAGCGTATCTCATACTATCCACGAGGCGACGGAACTGCTCTAGGCTGCCCACGAAGCCATCTACGTCCATCGTTTCTTGAATGTAGTCTTGGATGTGCAGCTTCGGTTCCGCTGATCTGGGGCGGTAAAATGTAGTGTTAAATTGTGATTTGGGAAGTCATACGCTTCCTACGAACTACTGTAGAACTTTTATAAGGTAATTATAGTTCGTTTTCCAAATAATTTATAAATACGAATATATATTTAACTAAGTTGCTTTACGTAAATATTAATCATGTATTTACTTATTTATATTGGATGTCGACTTCACGCATACTATAAAAAGCTGAACGAACAAAAACCACTAGAATAGTTAAAAAAGAAAAGGTTTTTGAATGCAAGAAAAGACATGTAGCTCATATTATACTAACCTGTCAAGCTGTTTCTTGGGCCTCAAATGGTACATCGTCAGCGTCCGTCCAGCCAGTAACTCCAGCTTCGTGACCGAGTCGCAGTCATCCATCGTGGGCGGGTGCCCGTCACCCTTAGCCGACCCCTCCAAGTTTATAATATTCTGGAACTGCGCGAGCGCTATCTACAAATCATTGTATTTGATCGCACCTTCACCGCATGCATTACTAAACTACGTAGTATAAAAAGCATCTTACAACATTCTATGAATACATGCAAACTCCAGGGTCAAATTAATATTTTTGTCAGTATTAAGATTAAGATGAGAAGATGGAAGGCACCTTACAAATTACATTATTTCAAGTCTGATAATGTTTTCTTAGATAAAATCTTAAGAGGTCGTCGTTCCAATCGTTCCAACCTCTGAAGCATCACATTAAATCTCCAAGTTTATAATATTCTGGAACTGTGAGAGGCATATGTACAAATAATTGTATGATATCGCATTTTTACCGCATGCAGTATTAAACTACGTATATCGAGTTTTGATGACGTGCAAACTGTCACAGTTAATTTATTTTAAAAGTAAGTAAATTTTTATTTTTACTGGTTCTCATGATTCGTTTTTATTAGTTTCAGTATCTTCTATCTTTCAGTATTCAGGCTTCATGGCATGCAATTTACAAGTTTGAAAAGGCCATTAAAATATGTTAATTAAAGCTGTGCGTAGGGACAAGGGACCTTCGTGACATAGAGCAAGAAAAAATTGAGACCACAAAACACCAATAATTTATATGTAAAAATGTTTTCGTTGAACGACCACCGCAACAACTTTATATATACCGCCACGATATTGAGACGTTTTTAATCTGATTGCATTAATGTTTAATTTTTTCCAACTATTTGTTCGTGGAGGTGCATAAAACGTTCACTGTGCGTGAAGAGGTCACAATAGTTAAACAGTGCAAGGGAAAGTTTTTTCATAACGCTTTCGCAACTTATATGTGTCACTTTCAGTCTTACAAAGAATTACAAATCTATCAATCCCAGCAAAAAAGACAATAACATACAAACAAAACATGTCAACAACCACCCATCATTAAAATTCTTACCTTATTCTTTAGTTCTTCTAACCCTTTCAGTCTTACAGGACTATTAGTCTTAGGCACTGGGGGGTGGGCATTCCAGACCGCAGGCACGCTGACGTCACGGAGCAGGGGGAAGATGTCGGGGTCCAGGAGATGAAGCTTGTGCTGCGTACGGTGAACAGCTTCGGAGCCAAGACACGAGTTCTGGCCGTTGAGGACCAGGTGGCGCGTCAAAGGACCGAATAGAGCCATGAAGGAGCGATACCTGACAATGAAAGAGACGTAAAGATATCGTAAATTAGGCATGTCTCATTCATGACGGTATTAGGATATATATGATCTGTACAGCTTTGTCTTGCGTCATTTTATGTAATACCGGTGTTCATCTGACAAGCAGAAATGACACTAGTGATATGATGACGGCTAGAAAAATATATTTTAGTCAACTTTAGATAGCGATACTACACCATAATGCACATTACCATAAGGTTATGTGCCATCTGATACTAGTAGTTTCTAAAAGATTTTTTTATTTCGTCTGTAATTCGTGAATGCGCAAATAATACAACGAAAAAAAAAAAACACATGATGAGGGAATCTGTATGTGACTCCGATTTCAATTTAATTTTTAAATTACATAAACATAGCATCACGCCTGTATTCCCCGAAGGGGTAGGCAGAGATGTACACAGTTGTACACCCACATTTCACCAATGCTGTTATTAAGTCCCATGTAATAGGTGGTGAGCCTATTGCCATCTACCGGGCACATTTCCAAACTCCGGGCTGCTACTGAGAATTTTCTAACAGAAAAACTCAATAACAATTTGCCCGACCCGGGAATCGAACCCGAGACCTCATGCTTAGCAGTCGCGCTTGCGACCACTAGACCAACGAGGCAGTTTTTAAATTATATACCCATTAACAGCTTTGGTAATGTCATTACTCATCAGTCTGTAATAAGGTATACATTAACGCAAAAATGGCGTAGATGTAGCTGTTGACTCAACCAACAAACTATGTCCTACCTATTTTTATACACCTTCCACCTTCTTTATCTTTGAGCCTTAACACCTATAGCTTGTCGACTTGCCTTGAACGACATACGAGCAGAAATGAAAAAAAAAAAAAAGTACAATCGGAACGAAGAAGAGGCAAGGTGTTACCATGCTTTACACGCAACACACGACGGTAAGTAAGATAGAAATGGAAACTCACGCCTGGCTGTGGAACACATGCGGCGGAGTGAAGTGCACGATGAGTGATGGGATGTTCTCCTGTGGATTGGTGTCGTTGTCGAAATGCGCTGAGAACTCTGCCTCCTTCAGATATGATAGGTCCGGCACATCTATTACTGGAAATGAAGGTTATCGTTCGTATTTTTGATGAAATAATATTCTGTACATTTTGTGTATTTGAATAATTTGCAATTTTAATTTTTTTTGTCGCTTTGTATATATGTTGAGTCGTAGGTTATATAGCTCCTATATTAAAAAATAGATCGCTACTATTATAAAACAGAACAACACAATGTACAAAAAAAAATACGGCGCGGTTGTCGCAGTGGTCAAAGGATTCCCGCACGGAGCAATCATTTGTATTATCTACAGATAATTGTTGCCTAGGTGTGTGTATGTGAGATTATGTGCCTGTAAACACACCCACAATACAGGAAGAAACTCCTAGGTGTGTTGTAAAAAAAAAAAACTTACAGAGATTCAGGATAATTTGTTATTTCTGTTAGTTTTAATAAACACTAGAGAGCAGCAAAGGTTTGGCTCAATCGGGAAATGTCTTTAATGGAAGACGAACATTGACGATTTAATACAAAAATAAAACACTTTAAATTTTCTTACCAATAAACACGGGTCCCGGGTCATCAGGTGTCTTCACGTCTTTAGACAGTACTAGAGAACCGTCAGGCAGCACCACATCCTGGCCGTTCTTCAGCTGGCCCAGCATTGGACCAGGCTTCACTCCTAACTCCACGCATTTGGCCAGGTCGAGGGTGCCTAGCCGTTTCTATGGGAGGAATTCCATAAATAAGAGTTTTATTATAGGCATACAAGTGGCAAGAGTCCAGACCCATAGCCCCTTTAATGGCTGCTGTTACATCAGCCGGGACCGACGGTTGAATGCTCCTTCTGAAGCATGGAGGCAATCAAATAAAAAGAACAGACGTGTACAGAAGTGTAGCTTAACGTCGACGATCGCTTATCGGCCTGAATTTGCAACTGCACTGCCTCTAATGGGTCTAATGGCCTAGCGCGACTGTTGAGCATGAGTTTTCGGGTGCGATTCCCAGGTCAGGCATTGATATCGAGTTTTGGAAATTCTTAGTAACAGCCCGGAGTTTGGAATTCTGCCCGGTAGATGGCAATAGGCTCACCATCTATTACATGGGAATCAATAACAGCATTGATGAAATGTGGGTGTACAACTATGTACACCTCTGCCTACCCCTTCGCGGAATACAGGCGTGATGCTATGTAACGTTATTTGCAAACTGGCTATGAGCGATATGACGAAAGAAGAGTGATATAGCATGAACATTTTACATCCAAAACTATTGTAATTTCTAACAATAACTTTTAACCTTATAAATTCTGATATGCATTTTGTACTACACCTTTAATGTACATATGTAGGCAACAGAACAGTTGGTTTTCTTCTGCAGTTCGTGTAGAACCTTTTCAGTTTTTTTCTTCATAGAATCTGTGGAAAAGTAATACAGACATGAGACATATAATAATAATATTTTTATTGGGGTCTCTGTGTGCGTTATTACGTTTTGTTGATACTCAACTACCAAGTAAATACAATAACCATAGACACTAGGATTAACTAACTCATAACAGTAATTCGGTTACAGAGTTACGGGATTTCCTCGGAAGACCTTAACATAAACATTTCCAAACCACTCTAGGTCTCTACAACACAGTTTTCCAGGCTAAGTGTAAGGGCATATTTTTGGCAGCATCGGTGGTCGTTACTGTCAGTCACAGAATACACAATCCGCATACTCTCCGACAGTATGGCGGTCCAACAAGCTCTAAACAGCCAAACGGTCAAATATTAAATCAGGTAGGCACTTTTAATAACATAACCGAACAATGGATTAAAGGACACAGCGGCTCTCAAGGCAACGATGCGGCGGACAAGCTCGCAAGGAGGGGATGGAGTGTGGCCGCTATAGTTCTAGAACCCATAGTACCACTCCCCTTCAGACATCTATAAACCCTGGTAAGACAACGCACTAGGGACCGACGCAGCACTCTCTGGAGGAACTATGGTGAGTGCAGATAGGCCAAAGAAGCTCTTCCACCCATCGATGGCCATATCACCAGACAGTTTCTCCGACTGACAAAAGAACAGCTAAGAACAGTCACAACAGCTCTCACGAGCCATGGGTCATTTAACTAACATTTCTATGTTATAGGAGTTACTGAGAGCTCTTGCCGCACGTGGTGCTGAATTGCCCTCCAGTCACCACATACCGGGTTAAGTTCTTCGCAAACCCAGGTCTCTCCGAGAGGTTGCGGCAAGATCCAAATCCTGCTGGCATTTCTTGAGTTGGGCTGGATCGAATAATCCATTCCCATTCCGGACGTTAAACAATCGCCATATCGGAGAGAAACCAGCCCATTACACCAATACTATACCATAACAGAAGTCCAATGTTTTTTTTTAAATTTAATTCATAATCAGTTTGATTATTAGAATATACATATAAAACAAAATTATATGGATTACACTGAAATGGAAGGAAATTGAAAAGGAGAAAAAAAAGACAAAAAAATTACCCTTGTCTGAAGACATCTTTTGTTTAGCAAGAGCCTTTTCTCTCGCAAGATCTCTTGCATTTTTGCTTTTATTAACAGTAGTGTGCGCTTCCATATTACGTATCTCAGGCCTATAATAGTCCGTGTCGTCATGACTAAACTCCTCATACTCTTTCTCCGAGTCCAATTTTGGCTTTTTAGCCACCGGTTTTAATTCTTTGCCTGTCAGCAGATTGTCATGAGGTCCCCTAAAATTACAAAAAATATTTTGTAAGTATTGAATAGATTCAGGCGTTACTTTGCGGAAGTCCATTACAATGGATGCAAATAAATACAATATCTAGCTACTTCCACAAAATTGAGGGTAGTCATGCATTACCTGTTCACCGCCCGCCCGCCCGCAATTATATGCACATACGCAAGCGGTGTAAATTCCGACTACCACCAACTAGAGAAGAGCGTGTTGGAACAGTTAGAGATTATCAAACATAGCGTTGATGGGACCATACTAAATGAGCAGCTGTTTCCTCCTCCCCACTGTTGCGTATTTTTACATCAACAACCAATTAAATTAAATTATTTTTATTATCTCTTATATACCATAATTATTATTCTTAATTAATTCATTACATATTTCTTTACATCCATTTTTCTTTTTAAATTAATTTATTACAGATTAAATTTTTAATAAACTTAATCAAGTTTAAAAACACAGTAATAGAGGTGTGGAATTAGAAATAGGGAGTTTGCGCAAATTTACAAACAATACTGACTGTATATTTTTGGATGCAAATAAATACAATATCTAGCTACCTCCACAAAATTGAGGGTAGTCATGCATTACCTGTGCACCGCCCGCCCGCCCGCAAATATATGCACATACGCACTCGGTGGCGGACACTGCACGGTCTAACAGCTCCTGATGATGCCCCGTGGAGGGGCGAAACACGTGTAGAGTAGTTGGTGGTAGTCGGAATTTTCACCGCTTGCGTATGTGCATATATTTGCGGGCGGTGCACAGGTAATGCATGACTACCCTCAATTTTGTGGAAGTAGCTAGATATAGTATTTATTTGCATCCAAAATATTTTGTATTTATATAAGATATTCCAGTTTAGTATGTGTCTAAGTATAAATCTATATTATATATTTTGCAAATCAGCTAGCAGTTTTGTAAAACAGCTGATTCTACAATCCATCTGTAACATTTATATCATTCTCCGTGAGAAAAAAACATGGGCATCCTCCAACTGTTATACTGGCTTCTTCTCTATTATATGTAATGGGTTCTTTAGGAAACACAAACTGAACTTTTAGTACATTTGAGAGAGAAATAAACCAAAGTAACTCACAATAACACATATTTGACATTCATGACATTATCTTCAAAGTCTTCACTGGGGCTGCACTTTGCCATTGTCACTTGCATGTCTTTCATGATAACGAATCGCTTTGTCGCAGCATATAGCTCATCCTACAAAGATTAAAAGATCCAAATTGTGTTAAAGGAAAAACCCGTTAAATATTTATTGCTTCAGCTAATATCGGAAACGTATCTAGTAGTAAGACAACATCATCAAACCAGGAAATTGCACTGAAAACATCTGAACAGTCAATCAGTGACTAAACATGGTAATTAATGCTATTCGCATCATTTCATGATTATCTGAATTCTCGTATCTAAGCATGCTAATAGGCATGATGACAGATTTTGAAATCTCCTTTTATAATGTAGGTCTACTATATCCGAAAAACACATTATTTTACCAATAAACTAAGTATCAACGCAAATTATTGCATTTTAATATAACTAATTTGATTTAACCGCGAAACGCTGCTGGGTGACATGGCACCGTTTTGACGTCATGCCTCAGCATATTTGACATAACTTGAAGCCATAATGTACGGCGATGTTTGACATTTGACTGAGGCGTGACGTTATTCGCTGTGATTGACGTTTCAGTCAACATGGCGGATTGCAACATTTTATACTTTTATTTTATTGAAAATCTTTTTTTATTTATTTTATTTGATGTGTTTTGTCGCTTAGCGATCATATCACAACCATATTGAAAATCTTAGTAATCTTAATGTTTTTAATAAAACTAGGTACTTTTTTTTAATCCTTTGTGCCTATATTTACCTCTAAAACCATTTATTCTTTGGTCCTTTAATACTGTCATCATGCTTATTGCTAATACTAAATTAATATGGCCTTGTTAAATAAACGCATGTAATTATGTGAATTGATAAATAGTTAATTACTGTATTAGCAACTTGCTAATAGCAAGTTAGTATTCCGGCAGATGCGAATGAGAGCGCATGTCGTATGCTGCCGCGATGCGGTAACATACAAAGTGCAACAATTAATTTCACAACTCTATTGCTATTTGCTAAATGAAAAATTGCATGCTAAAAATGAATGTGAATGCTAATATTGTCAGTGGTAGTAAAACAAACAATAGGAGCTGCAATTCTGAAAGCCTTATATAGGTTAATTGAGGACTATCTGATTTTAATTAGTAGTAATTGCAGTATATTTGATAGATTCCACACACATGACAAAAGTAAAAATACTTTTTTTAACTTTGGGATATGTTACTTTTTTTAATAGGATTATAATAGCTATACTATTACTGTAATGAATTAGAATATTGTCTTTCTACAGTGAAATCTTTTTGAGACTATGAAATTAACTGTCTCAAAATCTCAATTGAAAAAGTGACATACCAAGCCCTCAGGTCCATGCAATGTCATGTTAGGTACTCCAACATCTTGCAAAGTGAGTGATAGTCCTGGGAGGCCTCCAATATTCTTCCATGTTTTACTGGTAATGAAAATATGATCAAGCCGTGACAGTTTCACCTTGTGTTCATGAGCTAGCCTCTGTGTGCACTCACCGCAGTTGAATAGATATCTGTAAGATAGACATGGCAAGATTATGGCAAAGAAAATATTTCATTATAATGTAATTTTCAATTCAATTTAGTATAAATATATGTTTATATAATTAAATGAATATACATTTTAGAGGGGTGTTCAGGTCCAGCAGTGGTCTGCTATAGGCTGATGAAAAAAATAAAAACAGCAAACGGTCTGATGCAATATGTTGGAAAATTGCAAACCTATTGTTTTTGAAATTCATTAGTGTTATTTTTAACTATATTTTTTCAGTTACTATATTCTACTATCCTTCACTGCCCTACTTGTATTAGTAGGTGTAACTACCTACCAGTTTTTTTACAAACCTGACTATCCGGGTACTTATCTTAACATTTTTTATTTTTTATTCATTAGGAATTTAGTTTCAATATTATCATGAACTGCAGGCACAACAGCTAGACTAAGACCCGGTCAGAAAGTCAGCTAAGGCCCCACAGTAAAATTAAATAAGATGATGAGACCAAATCTCATAAAATAAAGTAAACAAACTTTATAAAAACAAAAGCATTTCTGTTACTTGAAATTGTGGCTTACCGTTTCTGGTCTGTGAAGAGGTACAATGTGTTGGGAGCACCACGGGCACCGGAGCCCAACACCTGAAGGTACACAGTGCTAGGTCCATACTTCTCGGACTTTCTGGATATCTGTTGTCTTTGACGTTGCGCCTCAGCGATTCTAGTTGAAGTCGCTTTCGGCATATTGGCTAGAAATTCCAATAGCTTCTTAGTACTACCAGACGAGTAATAACATATTACGCTACGTTTGCTAACTACACGGAAATTAAACAATACACTTATACCGTACATGTGTTTTGAGGTTATTATTATTTCAAGCCAAAGTTTACGAGCATTCGTCTCAATTTTTACTTGATATTACTATTTTTGGCATAATACATAATTAATTACTTATTGGTTTTCATGACAAATTTTCAGATTTGGAACATATTTGAGTTTTCCTCCGCGACATTCAGTATTTTCCTAACTTTTCTTTTTTTTTTTTTTTTTTTTCCTTCGCCCTAATCGGGCAGGCTAAGGTCTTAGACCATACCGCCTCGTCTTCAGTGTTCTTGAATAAAAGTAAGGCCAAAGCCTCGTCTTCAGTTACTTCCTTCTTGTATTAATCAAGTATAAAAAGTTATTGCAGTTATTGCCCCAGTAAAACGGTGGAAATTTTACTGAGTCTTCGATGGAGTTTAGGAGTGAACACAAAAAGTCATGATTTTCAATTGTATACAATTTGCCCACACTTGCACACCTTCATGAACACATAATGGTTAATTATCCACCATAATTACACATTATACTTCGGAGAAACACAAGTTTTGGAAAACAATATAAAATCGACAACGTGCACTTTACATTTTCCCGCCTAAACTCCCCTAACTTTTCACATCTGACAGTTGACTTTCGCACGACTGGTATTCGCGATGTTTACATCGATACATTTTATTTTATATGGATATTTTTAATAAACAGTGTTTTTATAAAATTATATTTTATAGTCAATTTGATTTTTTTATATAATTTCACATTAGAATATTATTTCTACAGTGATTATTACATATAATAAATGTTGCCGACGTTGCAAGAAAAGACAAGACAATAGCAGAAAATTAAAATAATATACTGCAACACTGATTCAGAAAAATGGCGTTCTATACAGCTGCGGGTTGCGCAATTTTTATGTAAATGTGCACGAAATTTATTAGTAAAATTAAGTTTTAAGTGCAACAAACACTTCAAACTGTGGGCATGATCATTTTATGTAATATATAGAGTAAAAAACGTTTAGTGTAATAATATTTTCAGTTCAGTGCAAACCTGTCATGGACCGTGTATTTTTTGTGTTGTGATGTATGAAAACGATAAATAATGAAACGGAAAATAATACGGCTGTGCAAATAATGTGACAATGATGGGTATGATATGGGTGGTGTTATTGGTGGCCTTGACCGGCTCACACTTAGGACACTGTTCGCCTCTCCGACCAACGCCGCAAACCTACCCTCATGGTGAGTCATTATGTCGAAAAATACATGTTTTACATTAATTAAATGAGAAATCATATCTATGTGTATCTCCATCGCGCGTAAGTGAAAGGAAAATGCATTACATTTTTATTTTCTGTCACTTACATAGTGTCTACAAACGCTAACATCTGTTCAGATTAGAAAAATATCAATACATAAAAAAGGAAGTGATATAGATTTCCGTTACAAATACATGCCAATTATTGTAAATGTACCCACAAAATAATTATTCACCTCCAGTTCTTCATAACTGCTGCCACATACATTTTCAAATCTTTGTTTTTATACCTACCTACATATTTTTATGTATGTTTACATTGACATAGGAATTAAATATTTTGTTTATTTGAAATGAGTTATTTATTTCATGTTTATTTTGTCATCATAATAACAGTACAAAATCAATAAAAATATACACATCTACCATAGAGACTGGTGTCTGATTTAGGTAAAACTTGTATTACGGATCACCAGGCTTACCCTCAGTGAAACAAGTAAAATGAGATATCAGACTAAAATGCCTCAAGATTAGGTACCTATTTCCTTAGCAATAAAAATATTTGATAGTAAAAGTTATATGTTTTCCTAAACCATGTGTAATTGAAATAACTCAAAACCTAAGACAACCCAACCATTTTTTATTGTATTATTTAAAGATGATCTAGCAAGTCATTATTTATTTTCATAATTTATTGTTTGATTTGCAATTTTTGTATTTATTCTAGGCTAATTGTAAACTAAATCCATTCATTATTGTCAACATACTAGGAATCATTAATTAATAGCACAGCGGTTCGAGCATGGTTCTTTTTGTCGACACGTTTGTCGATTTTAAACGTCAAATTTGACATAAACTGTTGATAAAACGATAAAATTCAATACATAAAAACTTTTATCGAGTCGACAAGTTTGTCGAAAAGATCCGTGCTCGGACGCCAGGTTTGATTCTGTTCTGCCACATAAAAAAAAGAAAATATTTATATTATATCAAAAAGTGGAGTTTATTCAATTATAAAATCCTAGTAATTACAATTATTTACCTTACATTTAGGTAGTAAATTATGTAAAGTAAATAAACATGACTTATCTTATTTTGTTATCTAAACATTGCTATCATAGGTTTTATTATTGTTTAGGTATTAAAAAATAGTGTTTATGTATTCTAAAGAAATGCTTATAGACAACCATTGGAATAAAATTTGTATGAAGGGTATGGTAGCACAATAAAGTAATGTGTTAGCTGATAAAAATGTGCCTTTAGGTATTTCTTAATCTAATATATAAAATTCTCGTGTCACAGTTTTCGTTGCCATACTCCTCCGAAACGGCTTGACCGATTTTGATGAAATTTTTTGTGCTTATCCGGTATCTATGAGAATCGGCCAACATCTATTTTTCATACCCCTAAATGTTAGGGGTAGTCCACCCCTAATTTTTTTATTTATATGGCAAAACAACGTTTGCCGGGTCAGCTAGTAAATATATATGAACATATCTGACTAAACCAAAACAAGATAATTTTGTTCACTACACTAAACATAAAAATATTAAAAAGATAGAAAATATAATGCATAAAAGTGGTGCATAACTTGAAAAAATACACATAAATTGTTAAATGTTCTATAATAATTTACCTACCTGTGTTAAACAACAAGTGTTTCAGTGGTTATGTTATCATAAACAATATTATTTCTGTCTAAAATATATTTATGCAAAACTGATTACAAAGTACTTAATTATGTATATTATTTAGCCTTGACATAGTGCTTTGAAATTACAAAAGACTAGACCAAATTCTAATAGGAATCCTGTATACTTTATAAAAAAATATATTTATAAAAATGGTGGTTATAATTAGTAGCCATAGAAAATTATAACAACAAGTAAAAAAAATTGTTAATCTAATCACTGAGAGAAGTAGGAAATGAGTCAATGAACTCAATAATAAATGATAAGACATCTGTACTACTTACTTACAAAATAAAAAATCTGCCCAGCCATTTCCCTATGTTGGGGCCAGCTAGTAGTCTAACTTGAATACAGTTTAATGCCAGTATTTTCCATGGAGCCACTGCCTTCTTACCTCTACAACCCAGTAGGATGAAGTAGTTTAAGGCTTCTGACATATCAGATATATACCCATAACAAATGTGATTGTATCCTAACTTACAAAGTATGTTTTTTTTTAATACTTACTGTTGTCTTTTTGTTTATATCATAATTATCACATCTTATAGCTCCCATTCTAAAGAGTGGTGGTGCCTGTTAATAACTTCTGTCTATATGGTTTTAACCTTGCTTCTTGGCTTACTCAGGATCCATTCAGTAAGCAAAGTCCACATCTAGTCTTTACTGAGTTTGGCTACTAACATAGGTAATAACTCTGCTATCTATCCACTTAAGATCTGATAACATCTCTTAAAAATAAATTTAGAAGCAAACTGTTTATCAGTATATTGACTTAGCCCCATTGATATAGGGCATAGTATACTAAGTTAAGTACATTATGAAGTAAGAGTCAATAGTACAGAAAAGTAAATAATAGAAATGCTTTCAATTTCCTCTTTTTATGCTACTGGGACATGTGTCTCATTGGTCTAGTGGCCGCAAACGCGAAAGCTGAGTATAAGGACCTGGTTTGATTCCCAGGTTGGGCAAAGTGTTATTGAGTTTTTTTTGTGATAGACATTTCTCAGTAGTAGCCCGGAGTTTAGAATTGTGCCCAGTAGATGGTAATAGGCTTACCACCTATTACATGGGACTTAATAACAGCATTGGTGAAATGTGGCTGTACAACTGTGTACTTGTCTGCCTACCCCTTTGGGTAATACAGGCGTGAAGTTATGTTATCTTTATGTGATGTTGCCGGTTTGTAGGTAGTCTAACACAGAGTAAGCAAATTGCGTGTTTTTCGCATACACACTATGTTCTCAATGAATAGCAGTCCATAACCGTGGCGATATGGTCGACATCTTAAGCACTTCTATTGATTTATTATTTAGATTCTGCGGTCTATACACAACTCTGAAACATCTATCAGTTATGTATTATTAATGTATCCAAATCACTATATGCATTAACACACTATAAAATCTTCAAGATGCAAGTGCTCAATCCCGGCTGGCCGGCTGGGGCTCCCAGGGCAGCATGTACGCGGCGGTGCCTGCGCTGGCGCTCATCATCACCGCTATCGGCTTGCTCCTCGGCTGCACCTGGTGTTACCGACATAAGGACTGCAAGGTATGTACTTAGAAGGATATTCTGCACTTTGGTTGCTGGAAAGAGTGCATGAGTTTTGTGCAATTGAAAAAGTACTTAATCTCTGGTTAGCTAGTTCTGAACATCTTTGCATAAAACAAAGCTATTATTGGAGCATATAATATTATAAGTAACCCTGGTACCTAGTCAAGCTGCTTATGTATTGTCCGTGAAGCAGTAAATAAGCTAATTTGAGAAAGAGCCTAAGCCTATTATTATATTTAAGTATTATGATAAATACCTATCAAACGAATCGTTATCCTTTGTTTTCATTCTTACTACAAAAATCTGTCATAAATGTTAAATACAAATAACTAATATTGTTATTTATGTCTATGTACTATGCAACTCGTTATGGAAAACTGCTTAGATTACATGCTTTGCCTACTGAGTAGTGTGTGTCTGCAAGTTATTATTAAATGTTATTAACTTTACAACCAGTGCAATATAAAATAATAGCTATTTCCCACATAAATATCTCTTAACTTGCTATAACGAAGTACTTTCTCTTGCATTTTAACACTGTTTTAATTAAGTAAACCCATTTCGTACTGAATCGTCTTAGCCTGAATAAAATTGATAGCAGATCAGATTACAGATTACTCAATTTTTTATTTTTTTATTATACTTTATTCCATCTCCAAGGTTAACTTACCGCGCGAGACGAGGCAACTTATTTCGTCCATTATACCATGTATTTCTGGTTACTCAGAAAATTGATTTCCGCATCCATTAGAGACAATATCGCTGTCTTTTATCGCGATAAGTGCTGTGTAGAAAAGCCACCCTGATGATGAACTTCATGATTTCAAAATAATTTGCCACTCTAACTCCACGATCGATTGGAGAATCCTCCCATCGAGGCCCATTCAAAGCATATGAAGTTTGGTTGGTGATTTTCATGATGATGAATTTTTAATACACCTTTTACGCTTCGCACCCACTTAAGGAAGCCAGGTGTACTATTCTTAGCTGATGACATGAATATTTTGTTCTATATACCACCCACCTTCTTAAAGTTCAAGGTAGATATATTAATAAACAGAAAATAACGTCTTATATACTTATTTACATGAAGCATGACTGTTCCTTATTGATTTGTGTCTAAAAGGCGACATAATGCATCAGCTGTCATTTCCCATGCATGTTGTAAGAGTCAAATAAGGGTTACCATTGTGTGGAGGTGAAGGGTTAATAACTCGTCACATTGTATACGGCGTTGCAGTGTTTTAATCTATGTACTACGAGTATCTTACGTTATGTAAAGAATAAGTAGGTACTTGTGCAAGATGTTTTTTTATGTTATTTCGTGAATGTAACTTTGATGTCGTGTCGAAGTGCTATATAAGGATTTTATTTCTGCTAGTATTTTTAGGCGTACTGCAGTCGCTGAGAAGTAGAAAACCAGTTTGTAGTCTTATAATTGATCAAGTTTAGGTAGAGGGTTTGCAGTCCTGCCATCATCTTTTGCTTGCATCCGAAATCTTCGCATTCCGCACCTGTATCCGGTTTCATAGAGGAGCCTCGAGAAATGCTATGCATTACTTTCAAAACAATTCTGCGTCTTGACGCAACCGAAAAGATTATACAATTGCTCAGTGCAGTACACATTCATCTTCATATATTAGCAACTAGGAGGTTAGACTGTCTGTTTGGCATACTGTATTCCGTTTTGACCCATTAATGCTGGCAGGAGCAACCTCAGATAATGTTCTAATGTTACTTAAGTAGGTCAATGAACTTTATCAGTTTGTATATAAAAACATGATTTGGTTTCTAGTTCAAGACGGTTTGTATTAAGAAGTTTATAATTATGTAAATATTAGAGGGCATTAACATAATTTTAGTACTCACAGCTGCAAATTATTTTTATTTAGAACTTACTGCATCAATCAAGACTATAAGGCCTCGGCATTGTTGTTTTTATTTGCTACCCTGAAATAAAAGAAATAATATTTGTGAAGTGCATTATACAAGGTCGGCGAATTATTCGATTCGTTAATTAATCTAAACCAAATCAATATTATTATCCTGGTATTAAATTGAATATCATACAATTTATTAATTAAGGTCAACCGCAAAGTTAACAAGATAAGCCTTGGTAGAACATTTGTGACTTCCAATTAACAGAATTACATTAGGAATTAGGATAAATGTAATTGACTTAAAAACTGGCTATGAAGCTATTTTATTTGTAACTAATGATCCGCTCCGGGCTCAGGAAATTTGTACCTAATTATGTCTTTGCTAACAACATGTCTAAATAGTAGTGAAATAGTTCATTTTATTTACCAACAGTTGAATAAACAAACTCGGTCCTTTATCACGTTATTAGTAAGGATAAATAATTCAAAGCGTCATAATCTCGCTCCCATATGCGGTGTCTAATAAAAGTTGCAGTTGTGTATCTAATCAGTGGCCGACGGGCGGGGTCAATGCACTCGGCACGCCCACGAACACAATACATGCGCAAGACAATAGTGCAGATCCCGTGCGCCCTCAGAATGAACATCTGTTTGTGTAAACATACGCGAACGACGGATCTAAAGACCAACCTAAAGAAAAGAAAGATGTACTATTGTCAAGTAAATGCTTATCTAAAGTTACAATATTAAATGGAAAAAGAGAAGAAAGAGTGTTCGCTAAGCATGCGTTAATGCTTTTTCAAAGACATATCTTGAATTATTAAGGTAATTGCATTCTTTACGACATTGTATTACCTGCAAAGTTAGTCGTGTCGGTTCAGTCACTTGTATAGGTACTGAATTGATTGCAATGACGTCGCCATAAGACGTGTTAAAATATGGAAGAAGAATTCGCGGTGGTGAGCAGAGGTCGAGATGGCTTAGCGGTCAGAGCGCCTGGAGTATCTATCCGGGAGGCGCAGGTTCGAATCCTGTTCGCGACCGTATTCTTTTTCCATTTAATATTGTAATGCTTTTTCAAAGACATATCTGGAATAAATGCTTATCTGTTTAAGCTTCGTCTTAGCCGAATATCAAGGACGTAAATCTAGTACAAAGAAAGTAAGGACACCAGGTCCTCTACATAGTTATGTGCCCGAATTCCACGACTAGAATTACTTACTATGTGCCGTATTCCTGCGGTCTTAAATTAAACTTCTGTTTTGTTCCTGATTATTATTTTGTGGCCGGAATAAGGTATTGTGTCGTGAGAGATTTGGTAAAATATCCGCATAACGTTTTGGATGAAGTGCACTTTTCTGTGACGGACAAAGATTTTGTGGAGGGCCCCTCCAGAGTAATGGAGACGATAACTGTTTATTTTTTGCGTAGGGCGTCAATGACGTCATTGTTACGCTATTCTCGGCCTTCTAACTGTCCCTTTCATGACGTAATTTCTTGTATCACTGTACGTCGTTTAGACAAAATATGCGTACTATAAGTTTATAGCTATCATATTTTATTGTCAAGCTGAGGCAATCTGGTGGACATTTGCGTTCAATTTGTTATTAAAGTTTCCTATAAGAATGAAGTAATCCATATAAAAACGAAACCACAAAACGAATGCGGGCAAGAAGTGTAGTAGCTTAATACTCGTTTAATAACTTATAACAAACCACACTCATAAGCTTTTAAAGTTACACCAGGTTTAAGCGATTAGTGAATTTCATAACAACATTATTTTAAAATGCAGTTGCGAACGCAAGAGTTTTTGTTAAGCTCTCATTCTCTACGGTCTAGGGATATTTAAAAAAAAGCGAATTACTATCAATATGTTAATTATTTATATGACATGTATATATTTAAAAGATACGTTATTTAATATTCTACCATTTTCTAGTAATGGTTAAGGAACTTCGATTAAAATTTCAGGATTTTATGGAAAAAAAATGAAGCGTAGACGGAAACCGTATATGAATTAACTTTTAATTTATGATTAAAAACTGAAAAAAATAGAAAAATCATTTAATTTGTGTTTATAAACTTGAAGTTAGTAGTCTGAGAAAGCGCCCATGATGTTCATAACACATCGGCAACGATTCGGCATGCTCAGAACAAGGTTGTCAATGTCTTGCTGCGGAATATTGTCCCATGTCCTTCTGAGGTGCGCAAAAAGTTGATCTTCCTTCAGAGCTCTTCTTTGCAGTATATCCCACGCATGCTCAATGGGATTTAGATATGGCGATTGAGCAGGCCAGTCTAAGGCCCTAACATTGTGTGTATGTAACCAAGCTGCTACCGTTCTCGCCGTGTGTGCCCGGGCATTGTCGTGCATGAGCAGGAAATCTTGCCCCATTTGTGTTCTGTGGGGCAAGATTACGGGCCCCAGCACCTGTTGGACGTATCGTTCTGCCGTCATATTGCCCCGCACCCAAACGAGATCCGTCCGTCCTCCAAGACGAATTCCTGCCCAAACCATAATTGTTTCTCCTTGGTATGGGTGAACTTCCTGAGGGTTCTGAAGACGGCTCCATCGTTCAGGAACTCGCCAAACACGCGTCCTTCGTGAATCTGGATGGAAGCCGAACCTGGATACATCCGTGAACAGCACATTGGACCATTGTTCACGGCCCCAGTCCACGTGGATCCGAACCCATTCTAATCGTCGTCCACGATTGCCTCTCCGTAAAGGTGGGACCCGGAGTGGTCTACGAGAGCGTAGATTGCTTTCATGCAGTCGCCTTCTTACAGTTTGGTCACTCACAAGCACTTGGTGTTCCACTCGCAGCCTTTGGACCAATTGAGTCGCCGTTGCATTTGGTTGAGCTCGCGCAGTAATTTGCAAAAATCGGTCTTGTCTGTGGGTAGTGATGCGACTTGGCCCCCGGTGCCTCTCCACTACTTCACCTGTGGCACGATAGCGTGTCCACAATCTTGAAATTACATTTTGGTGGGTCCCTATGGCCTCAGCAACATTACGCTGAACAGACCCAGCTTCCAGCATTCCCACAGCTAGTAACATCTCCGCCCTCGTCAAATGTTGGCGTTGCATGGCTACAATACCTCAATTTTAACTTTATCTTTCGTTTAAAAATGAAATAAAGCTGTAACTAAATGTAATTCGCATTGTTTTCTAAATTTCGCACAAATGAAAATTCCCTCTCCTACACATCAAGACATTTTTATGCCACCGAAACAAAAGAATTTTCAAAAATTTGAATTTGGAATTAGTCTGAGATAAATTACAAACAAATCGGTGTATAAAAGATTCCAATGCGGCCAGTACTTTTCGAGTTATTTAATTGAGTATGAAATATCCCTAGACCGTGTTGATGTGTGTATTTCTAACTAAAAAGTGGTATTGAATTACGAAGGGAACAGAACAAGCAGTGAAATAACTCAATTTATATACAAATATAAAATGAAAATGGGAAAAAATGCATGAAAAAATGAGGTATTTTTTTAATCTATTTTTTGGAATTTTTATCTAATTATGAGAAACTAATTTGGCTATTTTATTTTTTTGAACATTATTTTATTTTTTCAAATGACGTAATGTGTTCAGAAATGTTTAACACACCTAGTTTCTAAACGAACTAAAACAAACAGCTGTCAGTTCCATGTCAGTTGGTAATGTCAAATGAAGGTCACAAACGTCAAACCGACAAGTGTTGCGAGCTCTATTATTAAAATGTGTGATGTTTATTAATATAAAACGCATGTTTTTTACGTTTTTGGGCATAGATCTTATTATTTTTATTTATTTATTTATCTTTATATCAAAAAGGTAAGTATAATATATTCTAAGCCCCACAAAACCGTTGCAATGGTTTGACTGTGAGGTCAAGGATCTATTTTGATATACTTGTAGAAATAAACATAGTAATCTTAGTTAAAAAAAAAATACATTCGTATCATGAAATGCGATTTTAGTTAGAACAGCTTCACTATAAAAATGCCAGAAAACATTTCTTTTTACCTAGTCTGGCATAACAAAAAATGACAACATACCTTCAGTCCACAGATTATATAAAAAATGACCATGTGACGTCACTGCGAGTGACTTCAGGTCAAATGAAGGTTATTAGTTATTTTTGCCTTTTATTTTGTAATCTCTTACTTTTATGAGTGGAAATTAACAAAATATAGCACATTATCAAAAAATCTCCAAATGGTTTTTCCGTTAGCACGTCTTACGTCGTCCTTACGTTATTAAAACCACAGTACATGAAGGTTAATCTTTACACTTCAATCAACAACGAAAAACAATATATAACAAACAATATAATAAATCTGTTACGTAAAACATTAATTGAAAGCCGTATCAATCAATCGCCCATTGATACTCCCACAATCACAGTCATGCTGTTAATTGAGCCACTGTTACTCAACTACTACCCTAATGAGCGGGTCCTACGACATCAATGCCCACACGCATGAATTGCTCCAGATCGGCAGGTATATCCGCAGTTGTATTAATTTACTCATAAAAATGTCCAAGAAAAATTGTGGCAAAAGCGAAAGTGGTATTAAACCAGGGTAGATGCAGGGCTGACCATGATTGGCGTAGTAAGAACTGATTAGCTGTTGGTTAAAGCATTCGGTAAACAATGATTCTATTGTAAAGCATAAGAGATGTATACATTTTTAAAACAGATTCTTGTCGTTAGCTCTCACAGTGCAAGGAGACACTAGTGTCGCTGGGAAATCCCGCATCCTGCCAGCTGTCGCGTTCTTATTGTCAGCGCATGCACCTGTCGACTATGAGCTGCGACATCCAGACACTTCGGATGATGCCGAGGGGGCAGGGGCTTTTGTCTGTACCTCAACTTTTGTTTATCATACCGGGTGCTGAAATGAGTCACAGACATAGCTTTAGATCATAAATTCTGGAGGTCACGACAAAGGTCGTTTGGGGAAATGTTTTCCCAGTTATCGGTAATACTCTCAGTAACAGTAGTAGATGCATAACGGGGCTACCCGTCACTTACTCAGTGTTTGGCACCGGTATTGTTCTATTCCACGCGATGATGCATCCACACACTCAAACAAGCATGTGTACAGTTATTAGTCACAGTGTTTATTTCTGGTATTTATTACCGCCGATATTGATCTGCATCTGATATCTTGAATTGTTGATGGATGAGACTTCTCTGTAATAGACAAACGACAGCTATTTATATGCCGTTCCCGTGTGCTGCAGATTGTGTGCCTGTGTGCTATCAATGAGTTACTGTTTCGACTAAGTTCATACAATATGTAGCACAGCACTTAAAACACGCACACTAAGTGCTGTGCTTATGGTATTGTGTACAATGAATTAGCAAAGATTCAACGATATCGATTAGTGAAACAGCTCATGTTAGAAGCGCAGTGACTGAGCTTAGACCAGGTTCACGTTCAAAATAAATTTAATGTCGTCTATAATTTTATTTATGAATGATGGTATAAAAAAGCACAACCTTGTTTCATTTATCTGTAGTACATACTTACATATACACGTTCTTACCATTATAATAGCGGAGAGCAAAAGCAACGACTTTGTATACACCAAAACATTTCTCGCCAAATGCGTAAACCGTGCCAAAATTCACCAAATACATAGTTGTCGAGTTTGGGTCAAACAAATGTAATCAGGAACTTAGATTTAACATTAGTTTCGCGATTGTGTCTTGTGTGGAATAAATGGATTTTCTTTCATATGTTCACGACATTTCATAGCCAAGCTACCGTAGGTCACTTTTTCCTGACAGGAAAACTGAGTTCAGTTTTCATAACTAGCCGGACTGTTTACTTTACACATACCAGCTATGTCAGTGACTTGTCGGTTGTATTTAATACCCGGCTAACAATGCAGAGATAGTTTCTATATTTTGGCTAAAGTTGGGAGGGATAAAGCTGTAATATACCGTTTTTAACCCAAATTGTCCAGTCAGACGTAAACTACATGTTTTGGGGTTTTAGGACCTCGAGTCTCTGGGGTCTCTTGACCTCGAATGTTATCAATTGAGGGAAACTCCCAAAGGAAGCTTTAAAAAGGCTCATTCTTGCTTTCGCGACCTTCTGCGACCTTTCCCGAAGGGAAATAGTTTTTTTTATATAATTCAATAGAGGGAAAAGGTATAAAGCAGTAGCTTATTTTTTTTTCCATCGTAGTATTCTGGGATCCACGTGATTATCACGAAATCTAATTTTGTCACTTGTTAGAAACAACCACCTGTTAATCTTAAAACATAGATTAAGTTTAATTGACTGTTTATCCGGTCTTTGACTGACTCATCAAGCAGGCCATCTTTGTCTATGAGTCCTTATATCAATTCAATCCTATAAATCATCATAAACGACTCGTTCCAGTCCGTTCGTAGTCCAGTAATATAAGCTCGATCGAAAAATAATTTATGAATCTGGATCACTGTATACAAGCCTTTACAAGCTCAGAGTACTCATACAATTTTATCAGAGCACTCATTATAATTAAGTGATTAAACTAAGTGTTACAAAGTGGGGCTTGTATTGTGGCGCCGTTCTTGAACTGAGTGCGATTGATTCAATGAACTTAGGACTTACCTGAACAGGACTACCCGAAGCTAATTGATTACTCCAGTTGAGGACAAAATATATTCTAGTTTATGTGGCCTTTAAACACACTCATCGAAGCCCGATATATGTATTTAATTTAAAATATCACAAGTCACAACCAATATTGACGTAAATACGTATTGTTTGCGCAGAAGCATCTGGTAGTATCGTACTTTGAAGTGAAGGTCGAACTTAAATGGTTCGATGTAAAAGAAACTTGTCATATGTAAGGTGAAAGGAGCTGTCGTAAAATAGTTTATGACCACCACGCTGACCATAGACAAAAATTTGGCAATATAAAAAGATTGGTACTTACTATAATATTTTTATTACGGGAAAGTTGCATTGTCACGTACCTTTTGGCACATGATATGACATTTTCCAACCAAATTAAAGTACTGGGCTATTTTTGGTCAGAAACTAAATGTTCGTACGTATTAATACATGGGACATCAGTCGGTAGGTATCCCAAGATAGTTACAGCATTTCGTGAAAGTATAATTTTATTAAAACTACAGCTGACCGCGGGGCTATTATTGCCCAATTAGCGAAATGGAATTGGATTCACTAAAGAAAATATACTGTGTTTTCTATTTTACCTACGACCATTAACTTATAATAGCCTAATGCTTTTAATAGAATTATGCTATATAGAGTTGTAGATATCGCATAGCATGGCGATCTTGAAAAGCCATTTGGTGAAATTAAGCATTTAAACAGAACAACGTACCTAGGTTATAGATGTTCAGGTGAAGCTTTGAAAAATGTATTCAAAAGATAATTTAACCAGCGAATATTCGAGGACTTAAATCCTGTATTCGTAGTCTACTACGACCAAACCGAGGTAGAGATAAAGGCAAAATTGTGCCAAATTTATACCCGGATTGCGGAGAATTATAGCTTGTAGTTTACCGAATTTTGTTCGGTACTAATTCTTGATAAGAAGTACCATGACGATGATATTCGGTTAGTTCGTTCACAATACACAATTGATATGTTCACAATAGTAAAGTCAATGAAATATTGATTGATAAATTTTTCTTGAAGAACTCACTGGGTCATTCACATTTTACTTTACTAATCTTATGTTCTAATACTTCCAATGGCCAATTAAGAGTTGAGACTGAATCTATTTGTTTGAACACTTCGAACTACGCATTACGATACGTTTCGCTGTCTAGAGTCTTATTGGGGGCACTAAGAAGAGTACAGTCATCGTTGACCTTGTAGGAAGCCTCAATTGCAATGCCCCAGATTACACACTGGCTGTAGTAAACAGTGTTATTCACACTTATAATGAATGTCTAAAATATTGTGATAATCGTTATCTTTGAGTCAAAACGCCCACTTGCCCTGACTATGCAAAAACGTAAACATACATTGATTGTGCATTAGTTGGGTTAGAATTGGAACCAACGCACAAACTCATAATTATTTAGAAGACTTGTCTTGTTTGATGAATCAAGTTTACGATTTCTTTATTCAATGCCATCTGAATTCAATATAGATATACATTAAGATTAACGACGTAGAACTGAAAGTCATTGACGCTGTTTGTTATACTTACCTAAAACTTTTTTTAGTATTCGTTTTTTTTTTATTTCATGTTATAAGATTACAATTTTGAAGAACTTCAATTAATGTCTTCTCGTAGTCAAAATTTCAAAATCATAATTTCTTTATTCAAATTAGGCTAAAAATTTGCGCTTTGTGAACGTCAAACATTAAGACAGCCCCCAAAAAAGCCCACCCTTCACCGCTTCCTAGTGTTTTAGCTGGAAAGAAGAAGCGGCGAACTAACTTCCCAGTAACACGTCTGTCTGTATCAAAATTATTTATAGATGCTATACAAATCTAAAATTGAATTTATTTAAAATAATTGTATCTAGTGAGATAAAATAGTTATTCAATAAATGTGCCTTCATACTATCAAGCTCAAGACAAAAAGACAAAGAGGGCGCCAAAAATATACAGCAACATTTCTCACAATACGCTAAAACAATTTCACGTGAATTCTTTGCAGCGCGGACTTTGAGATACTTCACATAAAAACCCTAGACTACGCGCGAGACATTCACACGAGGAAACAACCATTTGATATTCTTCATCCTTCAACTTTTAAAATGGACCGTATGTGTAAAGGATTAAGATTGGAAGTAGATGTAGTGAGTGCAATATAATGCCAGTCATCTGACGATGCAGTGGCGCTTCTACTTGGCATAGAGCCCGAGGCGGGCACACCCCACAGTCGTGCCCCTCCCACGCTGTCATCGCTTAACACCTCCCCCATCGCTACTCTGATTCATGCACTAAAATATGAAGCGGCTATAAACCCGGCAATGTACTGTCATGATAGTAGAATGCGATTAACATTACTAGCAGAGTAATGCGAGTACCTGAGTAACATTCGTCACGTGCCAACATCGGTATTGTTGTAGCTCTCCTCATCAGATCTGTCTGAATCGTATTCATGGCAACTCTTATTGAGACCTGTCTCAATTCCATTATATCTACTAGCCACTGCGTAGTCTTTTATAAAGATAGATATAGTATCGTGTTTTTTGTAGGTTCCATCAAAAATGTTATGTTGCGAACTATGAGCTAAGTTTGAAAAAAAAAAAACTTTTTGTAACCTGTACATTGGCTGTCTTATAACGAATATTGGAGATAGTATAAAAAATGCTATGCTAAAGCACACGGAAATGCATCACGAATTCAAGATAAATCTTTGAAAAGCATTAACGCATGCTTAGCGAACTCTAAAGTTATAATTTGAAATGGAAAAAGTTGAAGAGAGAAAGGGAGTTTGAAGTGGTCAGAGCGCCTGGAGTATTTATCCGGGAGGCGCAGGTTCAAATCCTGCTCACGACCGTATTCTTTTTACATTTCAAATTATAACTTTTGCATCAAGAATATCATTCAATCCATTGAAACTAAAACCTTGAACACTGACTATATTCTCAAATGCTTTAAAAAATATTTGCCAAAACGTCATCTGTTTGAACTATGAATAAATGATCTTGCATTAAAATTACGTTTATATTGCTAAACGAAATTAGCACACTGACTCTACAACTAATTCACGAAGCAAATCCTTGACGGATTAATCTAAGTATCACTGGGCTTCACAATAACTTCGTTCGTCTTGGCGCGTTGAGGCAGGTCTCACAAAATTTGTTTCTTGTTTAACAGAATTTTTCATTAGTGTCGAGTTTTTGCATAAAAATTTAAAAAATGGTGTAGGTTTTACAGAGAATAAAAAATAAAAAAGCTTGAACGAACAAGTTGTTGTAATATTTATTTAGTGTTTGACAGTTTACTTATATTATTTGTGAACTCGGGCGTACTGTATTAAAGGTAGACAATACTGTGCATAATGTAATTTTAATAATTATCTGTTAATATCACCTTCCTACCTATGTTACTAACATTACCAACTACAGAAATACTTTTGGCCACATCCCTGTCACATTTTAGTTCAGATGTGTCTATAAGGAGTTAATATCCCGATCCTAAGTTTAATGTACTTACACATTTGTACTAAATTCGTATAGAACACACACATACAAGGTTGTCTTCACACATTACAGGCATTACAGTCTCGCACAATTCTCGTATGCTTTTAGCAAAGATGTCAACAGCCCTTTAGCAAGCCTAGGGTCTTAATACGCCATACAGCAGCGAGTACCATTGTGTAACCCGTTTGAATTATAATCCCGCACCGATGAATATTTTATATCAGCTGCATACGATTTACAAGTTTAATTTGTTTATCCTTGCCTACATTTGCAGTACACGTCATCTTCCCAACATAGATCTGTTCAGTAATAACTTTAGTACATGCTGCACTTCATTTTGGCCCTTTGTGTATTTTATGATTACAAAACGAGAATAATTTCCCACATATTCTTCTAAATTAGCTGGAAAACGTGTACAATTGTATTTGTAACAACGCAGTTGTCACTCTTGAAGCTGATTTTCCATATGTGATTACTAGTTGAAATTGTAGTTGCTTCTAGATTCTGAATATGGTTACTTACAGGTTCTAATGAGCCCTATTACCTTTCTAAATCTAAGATATTTAACAGACCATAGGATAACTACTAATACTATATTTTTTGTATAAAAACTTTCGTGAGACATATTCATATCAATTATTGTTCTCCGGTTACTACTCACGTGCATTCAAATTCGAGTTGACCCGCGATCACCGCGGGCTCAGCTCATGACTGAGAGCTTCGTTCGAGGTCGAAACTAGTCGGGCAAAAATGCACGTGAGTAGTAACCGGTGAATTCATACTACTATATTGATTGGTTTAACAATTACCCAACATATTTGAAATAAAGCGAGCGATTTTTGGTAGGGGAAAATCTTAAAGGTTCGCGTCACCAACAGGCTAATGTAAATAAAAAAAGCACTGTTGTTTCATAGTTTTAAGATTTCGCTTCGGTCGACAGTCCCCATGATGGCTTGTTTTTTTTTATAAGAAATATGTAATATGAATTGAACCTATACAAATGAAGTAGTTCCTATAATTCCTGGAAATATACAATATCTGCCTATAAAAGTTTCCATAAATTTCCTGATAGCCCACCACAGGTCGCTACCGCATCGTGTTATGGTCGCAGCCGGATGTACGGCTCTAACAACATAAAAGCCGAACCTTTGGAAGCCCGTCGCGATACGGTATAATGGCCAATTAATTGTGTCAATGTAATACGACCGCTCCGCTCCTTGCTATGGTTATCATTGTTTCCGGAATAGCTACGGATATTTGGGACTAAAACATAAATTAATGGAACGCGTATTTCTTGTGAACATGCTTAGTTCCCTCATTCCTTGTGTTCCTCCGATAAAGCGATTGTATTAGGGAGCTTTACTGTATCTACACCTACATTCGCAGAAACCAACCTAGATTTAGGGTTGTTCAAGCAACGCCCCTAGGCTTCTGACAACTTGACTTATCAAATGCTTGCTGATAAATGAACAAGAGCCAGCACGTAGACTCTCAGATGGAAATGCCTAGTAGTCAACCATCTATAGGCTGACCACGCTTACTGACGCTTAACCTTTACCGATCACAGTTTAAAACGGGCTACGAACGACTCCGGTGTGTGACAGAACAGTGATTGTCTCAACAATTTTCAGATTAAAAACGCAATCATACCTGCCTGAGATGACTAGACGACCTCTCAGATTTATTTATTTCTCCTTCGCTGTAATGCTTCCTAAATATTTTTAAAGTTTGTCTGGCACCGACTCCAAAAATAATATTAATTGTATATTATTGTCCTAATAAATTGATTTTATTCAGAATCCTCTAAAATTAAAAAAATATTTTTATATAAATTGTAGTAAGTAAATAATGCAATTATTTTATTACTTTTTAGTGCAATTTTACCTAACAGAAAGATTTTTGGAGTCGGTTCTTTTTTTTGTTAAAAATTATTTTATTTCTTACTTTTTAGTGAATCTTGCGTACCATAACTGATTTATCGGAAGTGAATATGGATAGACCTACTTAACGCGCTGTCCATATATATCTGTCGCAGATGGATTGTAGAATCCGCTGTTTTACAAAATCTCTAGCTGCTTTACACAACAGTACTATTTTATAAAACAGCTGAACAACGTTCAGCTGGATTGCTATTGCGATACGTTTAACAAAACTGCTACCCACCTTTAGACGTAATGCAGAATGACATATCTACAGTGGGACAGGTTTGTTTATTGTATAGGTATATTAAATGGATAGTAACCATTCAAGTAAAAAAGCGATACTGTATTCTGATTTGACTTTCCGTGGCTGGGTCGACGGAGCCCCGCTTAGCGGGGCTCCTATTTTGTGTCCGTAAGAAAAAAACCTAAACACGAAGAGGATGACGGGGGCTGTTCGCTCGCTACGCTCGCTCACGGGCCCCCGTCATCCTCTTCGAACCTAACCTGTCCGTGTCGGGGTACACGAAACTCCCGAGCTCGCTTCGCTCGCTCATGGATCAATTTAATTTATTTTCTTTCATAATCCCGATATATTGTCGACTATTATAGTGGTTTAGTATTTACGTCATTAAAAATTTTCATATTTTTTTTTGCTATTGAGAAGTAAAATAAAGTTAGGTTATTATTGTTAGGACATACAGAGCCATATGTGACAAAATTTCGAACTAAAATCAACAACCTGACAGTTCATTTCACACTGTTTTACATAATCTCTGATCGTTGACCCGCTGCATTGATAAACGCAAAACGTTCATTCAATTCTGCGTGTTATAGTTCAGTAATTATGTAAAACCGCTAAACGTCGTTCAGCTGTTTTTCATAACAGTACTGTTTTGTAAATCAGCTAGCAGTTTTGTAAAACAGCTTATTCTACAGTCCATCTGCGACATATCCATATCAAAGTAGGAAATCTAGATCTGAGGCTATTTCAAAAGAGAGTAATAAACTGCGTAAAACAAGAAGAAATTAATTAAAAAAAAAAAACTGACTAGCGTATGTTACTGACGGGACAGTGTAAGGATTCTAACGATACCCCATATATCGAAATCAGTTCAGATATTTAGAAGTAATGGTGGAATAGGTAAAGAAACTCACAAACATACTTACATACATACATACTTATATTCACTCCGTTTTTTGAGCACTCGTGTAAAAAGAGATGTTTGAGAATGCGGTCTTACACTAAAAAGCACTAAATAGCAAAAAAAATATTTTTCCGGTGCTTACCTTCCGGTTTCATCATCATCATCATCATCATCTGATGATGAAGCTGGAAAATAGGCAGTTCATTAGAACTATTCTAGAGACCGTAAACACCACCGGAAAGTCACAAGAAAGCAAAATACACAGTTTCGTTTACTTCGACGACGTATTATTTTTCAGTTATTTTGATTTAAATACCAAACTACTAAACCAATTTTCATAAAATTTAAATGGGACCAATCTGAAAGTAAAACCTTTCAAATAAAAAAATAATTTTCTAAATCGGTTCATAAATGACGGAGTTCTGAGGTAACAAACATAAAAAATAAATAAAAAAAAAAAAAAAAAAAAATACAACCGAATTGATAACCTCCTCCTTTTTGGAAGTCGGTTAAAAAACGCAATCATACCTGCCTGAGATGACTAGACGACCTCTCAGATTTATTTATTTCTCCTTCGCTGTAATGCGCTAGGATGAGTAGCTAGTATGTGCATTCTAATGTTATGACGTTAGTGGTTTATCAGTGCAAGTGATACAGCTGACGGAAATAGATAATTAGGAGAAGTACGTATAAAATTGTACGGACGAGTTTAAATAAACATTTTACAGCTTGAAATTCCCATAAGCTGTTCGTTAGTTTCAATTAACATGGATATCTGTCCAACACTATACTTAAAGACCAGATTTACGTGACGACAGTTTCAATTTATAATCCTTCATTGTTAAAGTTATGTCTATAATACTTATTCAAACAACTCTATCCGTCAACGAAGTGCCGACGACACGCGCAAGATAAAAGCGAATGTATTTTATTATGCGCGGGCGCATCACTGCGGTGACTCACGAGCACACTAATTACAATGTTCAGAGCACGTGTTCGCCTTGAAACGGCCCGTTTATTGATAACTCTTAGTTAATGAATGTTCTTGTGTTTCAACAAACAGATCCTCGTCCATGTATATAGTTTTAATAAAATTACTACCTACATTTTGATTCTGTGTTGTAATTCTTAGAATACGCAACATATTAACTGCATGCCGAAAGGTTGATTGAGGTATAATGTAGTACACTCACATTTGAGGCTGTGAGCGCAAGAGACTATCGCGGCTATCTTTTTCTAGACAATTAAAATCAATTATCGAGAAAACAGGCCACTCTTGCGCTGATGGACTTATTTCATCGTTGCCGTTGTTAAGTGTGTGTGGTGGTGTGCCGTGTGGTGGAAAAAATCCAAACTCCAAGCTGCTATTGAGAATGTCCTAACATTAAAACCCGCACCACACTCGGCAGTCGCGCGTGTGACCAATAAGGACCAATGACGCAGTTAGAACAGACGACCTTTATCATTTGGGGTAGCTTAGAAAAATAACGAGAAAAGATTCACTCGTATTATATTTCAGTTGCTATTCCTTACAGATTTTGGCTAACATAAAAGCTTTTAGCGTCGTTGTTGTCTCAGAAGTTTAGCCAAAACATTTGGCGAATGTATATTGAACTAAAGTGACGAAAGAAAAATGTTGATCAATACGCCATCGTATTTATTAATTTTGACATTCACCTACTTTTATGATAAATAGATTTATTTATGCTACCGTTTAATATCAGTCATTGTATCACTACATAATATTTTTATAAGATTTTTATCTGAACTTTTATTTCGAAGAATGTCAATGCCCACACCGCTATTCCAATTATTTTGGCACCAACGCGGTGTCATTCATTTTAAATCTATTTTTGTTTGGAATTCACAATGTGTACATCAAATGAGAAATGCATGTGGTCTTGTAAAATTAAATTTTCTTTACAGTTTTTGTGTACTCAACGCTGCAATTAGTCAGAAGATTCGGTGCTAATAAAAAAAAAAACGATGAACTCAAAATGCTCTATTGACAACATTTTGAAGATTTATTTGTTTTCATACTCGGAGACATCCAAATTCCTGTAATTACTCTCGAAATAACTACATAAATAAATGTCGTGATTAATTTAGTCTCGATTTGATTTCCTCTATTTTTAATTAATTTAACGACTATTTAAAGGAAGTTATTAACCGTATAATTAAGAATAAAAAAAAAACATTTCTTTTCAACCCATTAACGTTAGTTAACTTTCTTTGCGGCGCGGGCGGCGCGATGTCTTGCATGCCTCAGGAAATGAGTAATTAATGTACCAACAAGGATAATCACACGCACACCGACCGATGATTCATAAAGATAATAGAGTACTTTGCTAGAAAACTACTTACGCCTGGGTTCAAAGAACATAACAATCGGAAAAATTCAATGATTATCATTTTAATATCAGGAATTTAGCAGCGACTTAAATTCTGGGAATAATTTTTATTAGTTTGCAAAGGTCAGAATGCGTCCTTTCCGTGAAGTAAACAATGTCTTACAAAATAAACAAAAGCTTCTTTCTTTTAAATATGGCTCAACAATCAATAATTAGGAGTATTTATCCGGGAGGCGCAGGTTTGAATCCTGCTCGCGACCGTATTCTTTTCAACAAAAGTTTCTAACTTTAAAGTTTCGCTAAGCATGCGTTAATGCTTTTCAAAGATTATCTGTATTAATCAATAACGCAATTTATTTTATCGGCTACCACCATCCGATACAGAATTCCATTAAGATTAGTCTGTTAATGCCTACGCAGTATTACTGAGAAGAGTCGCTTACGTTCTATCCTTATAATAATATGTCAACTTCCTCGTCTTGGCTCGGCTGCTCCCCTGTTGGCTTTGCTTTGTAATATTTCACTACAAGACAGTTTCGCTTGAAAGGATTTGAGTTTCATTTAAATTCCTCAGTGGAATAAATGTAATCTGTGTTCTTGCTTTAGATGAAACGGTTTCTCAAACTCGACTGAGAATTTTAAGGTTTATATAAAATCATTAAAATTGAAGGAGGCTAAAACAGTGTGTAGATCATGTTTATAGAAATCTCGCTTAATTTTTAACCGACTTCCAAAAAGGAGGAGGTTATCAATTCGGTTGTATATTTTTTTTTTTTTTTTTTTTTTTATGTTTGTTACCTCAGAACTCCGTCATTTATGAACCGATTTGGAATTATTTTTTTTTAATTGAAAGGATTTACTTTCAGATTGGTCCCATTAAAATTTTATGAAAATTGGTTTAGTAGTTTGGTATTTAAATCAAAATAACTGAAAAATAATACGTCGTCGAAGTAAACGAAATGGTGTATTTTGCTTTCTTGTGACTTTCCGGTGGTGTTTACGGTCTCTAGAATAGTTCTAATGAACTGCCTACCTGTCAGATTGTTGATTTTAGTTCGAAATTTTGGTTTAGTTAGTTTCGGCTCTGTATGTCCTAACAATAATAACCTAACTTTATTTTACATGTCAATAGCAAAAAAATTATGAAAAATTTTTATGACGTAAATACTAAACCACTATAATAGTCGACAATATATCGGGATTATGAAAGAAAATAAATGAAATTGATCCATGAGCGAGCGAAGCGAGCTCGGTAGTTTCGTGTATCCCGACACGGACAGGTTAGGTTCGATGAGCGACTCCAAAAATAATAATAATTGTATATTATTGTCCTAATAAATTGACTTTATTCAGAATCCTCTAAAATTAAAAAAATATTTTTATATAAATTGTAGTAAGTAAATAATGCAATTATTTTATAACTTTTTAGTGCAATTTTACACAGAAAGATTTTTGGAGTCGGTTCTTTTTTTTGTTAAAAATTATTTTTCCGTATTCTAACGTGTGTAATCGAGGACAGCATAACTATTCTGCAATGTAAAATGATGTCAGTTTCATCAAATTGTTTAACACCCATCCACGGTGTTGTCGAAACTAATTCATACATCCACTTCACAGATTGTAGGTACGTCCATATTTTTAATTCGCCATAAAATCATTTTACTCGTTCATTTCGATTTTATATCATTCGGACACGCAACATGCCTATCGGCTACGATACCGATCAGTGTTACGTCTAATCTAATTTGGTAAAATTTATCTCGTGAAGTAATATTTTGCACAATTCAGTATTATGTTGTGTGACTTGTGTGCAAGTTACAACCTCGTGCAATTGTTGTAACAATTCGCGTCATCAATTCACACAATTATCATGCTTCAGTGCAGAATTATCGATGTGTACTATGCGAATGGTCATTCAGAGAATTATGTATTGTAAATCGTAACATTCTGGGCATTTGAGGCGATTATGAAATGACATTGACCCAGATTGAGACGAAAAATCGAATTAGGGTGCACGTGTCAAAAACTTGAGCCCTTATTCCTAAAGCCTAACATTAACTTGACTACAATAATTAAGTTACTTTGGAATATTTACTTTACAGGTAATAATAGGTTTTACGGTTTGAATTTAATAGAATTATATGACCTTTGTTGAGGGTTGTCTGTTCCACCAGTATTATAATGACGTCACGCTGGACCTTTGTCCTATTTACTGGAACCTCCACAATTTGCTTAGTTGCTCGGGCTAAGTAATTACAGAGGGTGGGATATTAATTAAGTTTTCCACTTCGCGTTACACAGGGCTAATTTCTTTAATTTTCAGGTCCATTTATTATTATATTGAATATTATATTGTTTTAGAAGTTTATATTTTTTTTTTGTTAGGTGGAATATTATACATCCTTAGCTAGTATCCTTTTTGCACGGTTTTGCGGAACCTTTTGATAATAATTGGTGAAGGCATCCAATTTTCATGCATATAAACATATGTCGGCGTATTATCTGCTAATATCATGATACATCGTAAAAATCGTAATTCCGAGCGAGAGATCAACAGTGACTTCGATAATATTTAAATTGTCATGATAGAAAAACGTTCATAGGCTTGTGGGGTATGGACTGTTGGGAAACTTATGAAGAAGAAGTTAGAAGTATTTAACGTTTATGGAGGTCGTTATATAACCCTATCTGAAGCAACAGATTATGCTGAGATAGGGACCATTCGTATCGTCCTGTCGTCGTGCAGGTGGCCTTCAGTATAACTTTTAATAAGTTCATTTTTATGTTGCATTTACTTAGTCAGTTCTTGTAAGTATAACCTGCTGCGATTCTAGAATGAACTATTTGTTTTTTTTTCATTCTTGAATCGATATTCTTTTGTTAAATCTAGTACGGTTATTAATCTAAAGAAAAATAAAGAATAAAGACAAATAAAAAACAAGACGCGGTGAGATGAGGTTTTTTTTTTCACCATTTAATTTAGGAAGCAATGGTTTGATCCGACCATCTAACGCCAACATGTCACACTCAAGTAGTCGTCCTACATTTCAGCACCGTTATCATTCACTTTCCCTAACAAGACTTGGATCAAACAATATATGGACTCAGCTATAAAGTTTATAACTTCATTGTGTGGGACTGGTGTTCTTATGAATTGGCGCCTATTGTTGCCGCGGCGACAGGGAACACTTTTTGTATGCATATTACGAGCACGTTCTGTTATTGCGCAATTGTTTCCTTGAATGTGGTGTTAGTTTTTTTTTCGTATTTCTGGGTGGTGGTGATGATCTATAGTTTTAAGAGTTTATATGAAGTGTTTTTGAACAGCATAACAGCATTATTTCTTTTGCTTTTGACACACTTACTCGTCATAGCTACTGTCTAATAACATTTTGGAGAAACTTATGTGGTTCTGTTTTAAAATACTTAATTTCAGATAAGCCTTTTCCATCGATGTTTAGGGTTAGCCTTAACCTTTCGGCTCAGTAACGTACAGATCTGTACGTTGTAACAATAAAAATCTATTGTGTCTGCTAATGACTGACGCAACAGCTTAAAGACATTGAACTTAAAAATAAACCAATCCTAATATGACAACAATGTCCGGAAATAGGCCGATGTACAGAGAGTGCGAATTAAAAATAAACGGTCGTTGCAAACCTTGACTTAACCCGCGATGAACTGCATAACATGAAACGTAATACGATCCGATGTCGAATACATTGGCCACACACACATACATACACAAGTCCGAACAATTATCTTGTTAGCCGCGTCCCGCATGCATTTAATATGTGACGTCATTCCACGTAAAATTAATCAACTAAGGCAGGTGAACTACCGCGGGCATGCTGATGTATCTTGGCAGCTGTCCGATTTTATACTTTTCGGGACCTGAAAACAGTTCCAAAGGCGCTATTGGTCATTTCAATAAACAGAACACATCAAAAAATCTTTGAATTCGAACCGCTGCTGTCAATGGGATTCCCATAGTCTTGTGTCACGAAATACATAACTTGTCTGGTGTGAAGAACCTCATTTCGAATCTCAGAATCACACAAATCCTCATTAACATATCTATTAAATTAATTTAACCATTAACACAGTCTAAAAAAAGTGTTCCAGCTAATAACATTACAAGTAATTAATACTTAAAATTCGTGCCAGTTCACACGAACGTTGCGTGTGACACCTCAAGAGATGCAACACGATTGCCATAATGAAAACCTTGCCTTCCAAGTATTGTGTTGTACCTTGTAATGGGCAAGCAATTTTGTCGCTGAGTATACCTTTATGACACTGCGATAGACATCCAACACTTTATGGGAACTAAGTTTATTCAATTATAAGTACGTAGTTACGTATTTCTCATTGTAAGAACGTTTTGGAGTAAGATCTGCGTACTAGGTAACATTATTCGCGCTATAGCCTTTGCACGTTGTAATCACATAATATGATAGGTGTCTACCTTTATACTCATCCAACCCATTTATTTATCCTAGCATTGCAACACGTTTTAATTAAACTACCGATTCTACATATCGTAAATATTGACCTAAATATAGCAAAATGAATCGACGACCTATAAAATGCAGAGGGCCATTACATGCAAGCGGCTTAAAATCAATCCTATCAAATAGTGAGGGAGGCCTGTGTTCTACAATGAACATCTTCCGGCTGTATAGTTCGTAATGATAAATCTTTATTCAATGATTCCTTTGTCCTAGTTTTAGTACTAGTATAGTGTAATTTAATCGTAATATTCGGCGCTTTTAACAGTCATAAGTTATGGATTGACTCCTTTGAGTGTTGAACCATACTGGAAGGTTGACGGTGATAAATGCCCTTGCTAAATATTTTGCACACGATCCTTTGTTTGGTTGTTTTGTTCACCTGCTGATAATCCGATCGTCACGACAGACGTCCACTGGAGAAGTTAAAATGGCTCACTTTTTGCCATGTTCACAACATAGTCATTCAGTATTTACTCTTTGTTGGATATTATGTTTTGTAAAATCGCCTTCCGTTTTCAGAACCGTTTGTGTCTATTTATCTCGTTAAACATCCCAGTTTTTATAAATCTCGTTTCTTTCAAATAACTTATTGTCAAAAAGCCTTCGGATTGGCTGCACTGACTGAATAACCCTTTGTGACCACCGATCCCACAGTCAATGGGCACGCCTTTACGTGAATAGAGCGCTAATCAAGGTCACATAGCTTAGTACATAATTATTGTTAATGGTTTTTGCTTCTGGCACGTTGTTAATATTTTAGGCATACCCGTAATTTGCCTAGCCTGAGTTGTAATAGTCGTTAGATAGGAAAACTTAACCCTTGCGAGATTAAGTGGTTTTGCGTCCGTTGTAAACACGTAACATCGGGGCGTTATCAACCAGATTTTCCTCAGTATATCCATAGAACCAAAGAGGAAATAACCATACCTAGACATCATGCTTCCTTATGAGCTGATTACCAGCTATTTTAACGTAAAATGTTACTTAAGGATAAGATTTGGCCTGTATCACAAACGTGGCTCCAATTCTGAGCACACGTAGTACCTCGAGGCTAACACGTATAATACTGCTAATGACCTAGTTATCTAAAGCAGTACATATTATTATACGCCAGTAGTATCCTTTGTGAAAGCGAGCAAGTCGAGCGCTGTTTTCCTGCAACTCTCTTATTCACAGAGACAGTAATTGGCCAATTTAAGTTCGTATGTAAAAGCGAGGATTAATACTACTGGGTACTGCGTGACTTTTCCAGCAAGGTATTTTAAAGATAATTTGACCTAGGTAGTACCTACTTGTAATGACTTTAATTATCTCTAATGCCTTTATTATTCGGATAAGTCGGAGAGGAGTACCATTTTGAAACCATGCACACTTTAAATCACTGTTAAAAACATTTTAGATCAAATAAGTAGTACAGTTATTGTAATTTAATCTAGTCACAGATACTTTTCGACTTGGCATTTTTTTGTAATTTGTATGAATAAGACACGCTGTGTAGGCTGCCGCATTTGTTATTCCAATGGGCTCAGACTGCAGGTTGATCGTGTTAAGAGATTAGACATGACGGCAGTATGCCACCATAATTTTTTTACCAAGGGTATGCCTGTTGTAGTCGAGCCCCCTAATGCCATCTTTATTTTAACCCAGAGCATGACATCATTTAGACGTTGAACTATGTAATTCACCATCACTCTTCCATGTCATCCCTACTCCGTAATACACGTAACCTTACTTAGGTCCTTGTAGGAACAATACAAAATATTATACCTCTATATGAACAAGATCAAATGTCTGATGCATTGTTTTCTCTTGTCGCCAGCCGAACGAAGGAGCGGACAATCAGGTACTTAGTAGATGACGTAGTTGTGTGTGTCCCATTGCGTTTGTTTTCGCTTTAACTGTGTGCCACTAGATTGGTGGTTATTGTTTTATCTTTAGTTTTGCGCAATTATTTTATGTAAAACGTTTATTGATGTAGATGGAATCCCAAAGCAAAATAGAATTGAAGCCTAAACCACTTGAACTGACCTTAATTCTGCATAATATTTTAGTATGGATTTACAATTTGATTTAAACTTTAATTATTAACTAACAAAAATAAGACTCCACCCCATGCAACGCCTTTAGATTTTATTTTCATAATGCCAAATTAACACTAAAATTAATCTTATTACCTTCGACCCAAATATTAACGCAGCCAAAATTCCTACAGTTGTTCACGGCGAGCGCGACACACCTTCACGATGGCCGTCGGACCCATCCGCCCGATTCGGGCTTCGCGGAGCCCGTCAACAACAACATCAGTGAAGACAACAACAACGGGCCGATATCATTGCGGGAGATGCAGAATATTGCCAACAACAATGCGGCTGCGTACATCGTGAGCGAGAACGAAGAGAGGAACAGAGTCAGCAGAGAGTCGGTTGTGGAGTTCGAGCCACTGCCTGCTGGGATTCGCGTCCAGGATCCGCTGGAGCACTGCGCTGATTGGTTCGGTGAGTATTCTTAGTTTTAGGTCCAGCATAATAGCGATGGGTAGCTCAGAGAACGCTAATAATGTAACCCTGAGTGGCGGTAATTATGACCACTTTCCCACCGACCCTTTGAAATCGAATCCTAGCTGTAGCCCTTTCAATCCACGAAGTACCGCACCACTCTTAGTCACTGTCTGTCTTTCAGGTGCCCATTTTATCTGAGGGGAAGCCGTGCTACTGTAAATAAATAGTTTTGGGGAACATCAACTATCAGTAACTCAAAAGTGTTTTTGTATCCCGATGTCACTGTTCTCCCTCGTCATGATTTTCTTTTCCTTAACCTTTCGGCTCAGTAACGTACAGATCTGTACGTTGTAACAATAAAAATCTATTGTGTCTGCTAATGACTGAGGCAACAGCTTAAGGGCGTTAAGGTAGACATTTTGAAAGATGTCCATGACTGTTAAGCATACGTCGCTTCCAAGAGTCCGTTAATTTGGTAGTATTTTGGATATTATCGGAAAGCCAAAAGTAGAAATTAATAGAGTTATCTTTCCAAGACCACCTACCAACATTTGAATTTAAACTTCCAAATTCAGGTGGAGTGCTTAAGGCGTGGCAGTTAAATAAATCATTCTAACTAAATGGAATGTTATAAAAGTCACAGATAAAGCCTCGTAAAAGATAGAGACTCAAGGTCTAGTTCGAAACGTCTCTGGTTTTTAAACTGGGTAAAATTACATTTAACTCACTTCAAGTGTTCCTCCACTAAGCCAAAAATTATCATCCAACCGCGATTCAAGGGAAATGAATTAGCAACATAAAAAACCTTTATTATTAGGGGCCAAGTCCCGTAATCCATAAATCAGTGCTACTTAAAACATTGACTCTGTTATCCAAGTTTCGATCTTATATCCTTGTGATTTAGATCAGTTTTTGATTATGGCATTATACAGACCAAAGACCTTTAAGTTATCAAGCGGGCACTATTGTAATCGGTCGACCATTACAAAATTCCCATGACCGATGACTATCGCTACATAGCTAACGATAGAAACATACGGACAATAAGTTTCGGGTGCAGACTCGTGCGTTTTGGATCTTATCGAATCCCCACAGAGTAAACTAATAAGTTTTGATAAATGCAATGCGATTAAGGTTTATTTGTTCCCGAAAACAGGCGTTAACATAATCGATTTAAATTATATGTAACTAGAATAAGATAAAAAACTTTTATTTCCTTTTGCTCCGCTCCATAGCCTCGTAGCGTGATGTTAAATAGTATATGCTATTCCTAATGAATCTGGCTATCATATACGACTTTTTCTTCTCATCGTGTGGTTGATGAACAACCTAGTGTCAGAGTTTAAACCACCCGTAAGTCTCTGACATGGCTTTACACACCATCGAGAAAATCTCTTAGGTGTTCTGGTTTCCTCACGATGTTTTCCTTCACCGTTTCTAAGCAAGTGATAATTAATTTATCGGTACTGACTGATTCATCTATAATAGAGATTAGCGCGTTTAAATAAACAATAAAAAAAAACTAATTGATTTCAAATGTATCTAATGTACTATATTTGGTTACAGGTGATGAAGATTTCCCGCGTAATCGGTTGCAGTACCTTAGAGAAATTGGTAGAGGATGGTTTGGAAGAGTGAGTGATTTAGTTACTTACATTATTTGGTCGTCGACGCCTTGAAGGACCAAAACAACAAAATATTTTTACTGTATCTAAATCAAAGATTGAAATTAGTAGTGCCAATAACGATACACAACAACATAACATAGCATCAAGCCTGTTACCCCCGAAGGGGTAGGCAGAAGTGTACACAGTTATACACCCACATTTCACCAATGTTGTTATTAAGTCCCATGTAATAGGTGGTGGGCCTATTGGCACCTACCGGGCACAATTCCAAACTCCAGGCTGCTACTGAGATATTCTTAACAGAAAAACCCAATAACACTGCACGATTTGGGAAGTGAATCCATGACCTCATGCTCTAAAGTTGCGCTTGGGACCACTAGACCAACGAGGCAGTTACGTTACTATTGTGACATAAGGTGTAATAAAATTAAGCATGACATGAACATTTAAACCTTGTCTTGAAGCCATATTATATTATTAGTTTAACGTTGTTATTGATTATCGCACTATACTGCGAGATGTTTACACGTGGATGCCTTATTATAAAAGTCATACATACGCTTAAAAATGTTTGATGTAAAGCCAAAGTCACATATCCAACAGCCTGGCCAAAATTTGGGGTTGCCCGAAAACCCTTGTAATTTTAGCAACTTTATAAGATCTGTAGAAACCCAGGTTGCAGCGAATATATCTCTGAGTAACCCTTTTTGAAGATATAGTACCACACTGTGCTTCCAATAACCGAGGCGGAACTGAGTAGTCCGTCTATCTGTCAAGTAGAGACCAGCACAAAAGTCCATGAAGACGTCCACACATAAAACATAATGAGTTCTAATGAATTACTTCGAAATTAGAAGACCTATTGTGACGAGACAAACTTCATCAAACCAGTACATTCTCCTTGTTTAATCAGTTACTTAACTCCCCCTACAGGTTGTAGAAGGCGAGGTCGAAGACGGTGGTTCCACAAGCACAGTGGCAGTTAAGATCCTCAATCAGAACGCGAGCTTGGAGGATAAGGCGCGGTTCTTGGACGAAGCTAGGATGTACCGCGACGTGCGCCACGAAAACGTTCTCATGTTCGTCGCCAAATGTTTGCAGGAAGACCCTTGGATACTGATATTTGAACTTTGTTCTATGGTAAGTGTAAAGGTGCTGGCTATGGGAGACAATAGAGTTTCTTTAACTTTTTTATAATTCAGTTTTTTTTACTTTTCTGTGTGAGTTCAGGTCAAACTTATGTGTTATAAGATTCAAGATATCCATTATTTTTGTGAGCAAAAGACATATTCGTCGCTTTAATATTTTCCTGACGAAATCTGTTTGTTTATCTGTCTATTCGTTTAAAATATCAAAGTTGATAGATATTTTAATTTACTAGAAGTTTATCCACGAGGCGCAGTTTCAAATCCTGCTCACGACCGCATTTTCCTTTCCACAAAATTTTATAACTTTAAAGTTATTGTCAAAACCCTATAGTCGACCGAAGATAGGTTATGGTTGATTATAGATGGGTCGTCATTAGTATTATTCGCTTGCAGGACCTCCAGCAATATTTGGTAGTGAACCGTCCAAAGATGGCCATCCTGAATGAGGGTGGTGTGCCGCTGCGGCTCATGTGTGACGTCAGCGCTGGGCTTGCCCATCTACACTCACGAGGCTACTTGTATGGGTATGTATTTCTTACTTCTTTGTTTTGAATATAAATAATGAATATACACTGAATCCTTCTTAACTGATATTTATTGATTGATGAGAGCTTCAAAGATTTCCTCACAGAATTAGCATTAGTAGGGATTCACAGATGTATATATGTCCTGGTCTGGATTATTGTTAAAGATATTTTTGAGTCCCTTTTTTACTTTGTTTTGAAACCTTATTTTGTTTTTATGACTTTTCTATGACAATAGTCAGTCTCAACTTGAACCTACATTATGAGTGCATAAAAAAGGTGGGCAGTATCAGCGGCTGGTAACTCCACACAAAAAGCACCATTGACGTGGTAACGCGGCGCTGACGCTGATAGTACAACAGTGTGCACCTCTGGACTACCTCTTCGGGAAATACAGGGTGATGTTAGTGTCGGGGTCCTTTCGTTTACAGCAGCAATAAAAAAGCGGACTATATATAATTTATATACAGTATAATAAAAAAAACATAGATCAAACCCGAGAAGCGATCAAACGCCCGATCGTGCCACGTGACCGTTGACGAGTTGTTGTTATTTATATTTTAGCCTGTTTTGTCCCACAGCTGGCCAAAGGCGTCCCCTTCCTTCTTCCACTTCTTTCTCTATCCATCCAGTTCTCCCTAAACACACTAACATAAAGGAAAAGTCTAAGGTTGGCATTATTTGGTCGCCAAAATATTTACAAAAAATTACAGACAAAGATTTAGGCATTTTTTTCTTGCTGTGAACCTACGAATAAAACATTTTCTAACTACTGTTTACATTTTTCCTCAGCAATGTATGGTGTGGTTCCGTGCTAGTACGCGGCACGGCCGACACTGCGCGCGCGGTGCTAGGCAGATATGTTTCAGCAGAACCGCCTTACGATCTGTCTGCACCTGAAACACGTACGCACCCTCCCATCTACACGGTACGTAGCCATTATACTTGCACGTTATACAGCGATACAATATTTAACTGTAAATGGATTTAACAATAATAATATTAGAGTCAGTTTGAGTCGTGACATCACCGCGGGCTCATCTCATGACTAAGGGCTTCGTTTGAGTTCGAAACTAGTCAGGCAATAAGCGTTGAACAATAATTTATATGAAAAAGTGCCTCCATAGTCTTGCTAGTTTTACCAGCGATTTGGCGATTGCATCAATGCTGTATCGAATTTGGCGACTCATGCGTGTTCGGTCGCGGTAGCCAGACCTCGCGTTTCAGCGTTTAGTGACTGTAACGAGCTTCCAAAAAGTGCTGATCGCTGATGCTAAAGGTGCAAATTCGCGGAGGTAAATTATTGTAAAGTTTAAGGATTTTATTAGATCTTGTATCAACTGTTATTACTACATGTTTTCCTTATAACGTCCACTTTTTAACCATGTATGCTATCGGAGATTGATTAGATGCGCGCTTTATGGAAGCCTTTGAAAAGGTACCGAATGTGGAACTTCTGTCAATTGCGATGTAATTTTTCTTTCTAATCAGATATTGTTGTTTTATTTTGGTCCCGCAGGCCAGTAGTGACGTGTGGTCGTTAGGCACGCTGGTGTGGGAGGTGTGTGCGTGGGGCGGAGCACCCGCCATACACCCACCGCCGCTACCCGACCTGCCCTGTCCTTATAGGAGCCATCTGTAAGTATACTGCTAAGGAAGAACGCAACGATTTGCCAGTTTAAGGGTGCACGGACGCGGGCAACGCAGCCCCCGAATAAATTTGGAAGCATTTGTAATTGATAATCTTCTTCCTTGTTCCAGCTACCAAGTGATGCAGCTATGCTGGAACCAGAGCCCCGAAGCTCGTCCCACATCATCACAAGTCCACGCGCTAATCAACCACCTCTACAGTACCCACCGAGACAGTTCCGAGCCACGCGACGATGGCTACGGCAGTTCTGACTTCGAGGAACGATGGCAGCGCCTTAAGCCAAACACCATCCCTAAACTCGATGAACATGTTGCCATCGTCCACGCGCCCTCCACTTCCATGGCCTCGCACTTCACCGCCTCCGAACAAGAACTCAACCAACACATACAAGACTCGCTCAGCGTCGACATGGACACCGCCGTCTCACGATCTAGCAGCATACTCTCTGACAAAGATATGTCCATACAAATCAAATCGGAAAGCCTAACTAACTTACACGGTTCTCTGGAAGACGTCAGAAATATCTACCTCACACATAATGAGACAGCCGCCCTCGAATGCCATCAAGGAAACATCAGTCTCGAAGACAGCAGAGAGAAGGAACAAGACCGCTCGGACGCTTCCATGGATCCGTGGCTCAAAGATATCATAGCCGGCAGCACAGATGATGTCAGCTATTATAAAGATGTCAGTGACGTCATCAAGAATCTCGACAATATACTGAACTCCGAGAAAACGTCCAGTTCAGAGTCCAGTCACCAGGCCAGTCCCTCTAGAGACAATCTGAGCTTAGACTGCAAAAAAGATTATCCAACGCAATCCAGTATGGTCAAGTCGCCTGGTATAACGAATTTCCAGAATATTTTAGATACTGGTTTTAGTTCAAAGTCCGAAGATGCTGAGACATGCGAGGATGATGACCTCGACCGCGATACTGTCGGTACACTCAGTCACTCGTTCGAACGACATAGTGAGGTTGATACCACTAGTCAACACACGTTGGAAAATCTTACCCCAGATACGCCAGTCAAAGACGTAGACGTCGGTAAAACGGTCGAAATTCAAGTTGAAGTGCAAAAAGACCGTATTATAGTTGATAATGAAACAGTTAAATCTGTACATCAGGATACTGAATTGCCAAATGAAAACAAAATAGTGAGTAGTCATAGTGAAATACCCAAGCTGAAGGAATTATGTGTAGCGTCAATACCTAGTGCTAGTGATATCGAACAATTGAACGATAGAAAAGACTGTCAAACATCATGTGATAGTAACTTAAAAGAAATAAGTACTGATATTAAGAATGAAACTAAGTCAATAGATGATGTAGGAAAAGTGAATGAAGGTACGCCTCTAGCAGTAGAGAATAAGGATTCTTTAGATAAGATCGACCTGGATCAAATGGTAGATGATTTATTCTTGCCCATAACGGTGCATGGATTTACACCTAGTAAATTAGAACAATCACAAGATGAATTGCCTGAAGAGAAGCAAGAAGATATAACAAAAGTCGATGAAGTAAGATCTGTTACAAATACTGATAGTGATAAAGAAATCCTAGTTAGTGATCTCATAAAAGTAACTGAAAGTCCGATAAAATCCCTTGAAGAATCAGAAGAGGATAGTTTAGAAGAATTGAGAGGCTTAGTACCCCTATCTCCAGTACACACACCTGAGCCAGTACAAAGTATGGATAATGAAAGTACTACCTTGCATGAAACACAAGAGACTGAAATACCAATCATTGTAATAGAGGAAGTGAAATCTCCAACGCCAGAATTGCCACCTGAAATAGTACAAAATATTTATAAGGAAGAAAATGTGAAAGAACTTGAAAATGCAATGACAGAAGGAGAACATATTTTGAAAGAATCTATTACGAGTAGAACTGAGGAAGTGAAAGATCAAGCTGCCATTTTAATAGATGATGAATATACTAATAAAGAAAATTTTGCTGGAGGCGGTGATACTGAAAATATTAAAGTTTTTTCAGAAGAAGTTATAGCAGAAACCGTACAAGATTTGAATACCAATTTCGCAATAAAACCAGAAATAAATATTACTAAAGAAGTTTCAGATTTTATAATGGAAGAAAGGAAATGTGCAATTTCACCTGAAGTTGAGATCGTGTTGAATATAGAATTAATTTGCACTGATGAAGACAACCAGAATAAAGAGTTCGATGCTATGCTAAATGAACAAAATATAAAGCCATCTCTGTGTGATGAATCAAATAAAACTGATGATGTCGTGTCACAGGTAGAAACTAAAGTTTCAAAAGAGGAACCAGAAGAACAATATTTCAGTTTTTCAGAAGATAAACTCAAGGACGCCACTGTATCCCAAAATATAAATTTTGTCAAAGAGGATATCCCTTTACTTCAAAATGAAATTATCAGTCCTCAAACTATTGTAGAAACAAAAGATAACGTTCTTGAATCTTCTACCAGAACACCGGAAATAGCTAACACTCTTTCGAATACAGTATCAGGTGAAGGATCTATTGTGAAATTAGAAAAAGGTATTCCTAAGGATTTTTTTTCTATAGAAGAAGTAAATGATCTTGAGGATAATGAAAATGTCCCTTTAGTGATAGACGAATTGAAATCAAACGTTTCTGATGGGTCTGCCAATTCCAATACAGAGAATGACAAAGAAATTGTGATCACTAAAAATGAAATAGCAAATGTTACGGAAGAAAGTTTTTTATCCAAAGTTGAACAAATTGTAGATGAAAGATTTACTGAGCCAGAACATAAACATATTAAATCATTAGTTTCAGTCATAGCAGAAGTACGTGTTGAACCGTCAAAATTTGAAGAGAAAATAGATGATAAGCGTCTTAGTAATTTGGAAGAGCATATTCACGTGTCTCCTATCCAAGTAAATATCGAAGAAACACCTAATAGGGATAATATAGATGTTCCTAAAACACCAATTGCTGAAGAGCTAGAAGCTAAACAAAATGTCAATGACACCATACCTAGATCTGATTTGAACTTACTGACCGACGTAAGAGAAGGTTCAGATAGTAGCACTGTTTACATGGATCTCATTAACGATACTAGTCTATCGTATATAGAAATCTTAAACGATAACACTTTAGATAATAATCTCAAAGAAGTCATCAAAGCATGTTTGGAAAGTTCCAACACTGACAACGCATGTTCTATCGTCAGAAACGAATCTACTGAATACTTAGATCTGCCCAGTTTCGGAATCAAAGATGTTAATAATTTCTTGCACATGGAAAGAGTGTTCAACAGTCATGATGCTACATGTGTATCGAGTACGCCTCTAGCGAGCGACAGTTCGGTCGAAGTGAACAGTACTATTGAGAACTCCGTCAAAGGTGAAAGTCAAATACTATGTGAAACGAAAGTCCCTGATTACGGAATGGGAACCTCATTTACTAAGCTTGAACAAAAATATGTTCCGGATAACATGAGCCCATTTGAATCACCAACAAAGAGTCACCATACCGATACTTACGATGAGAACAGCTCAGTGGTCTTAGGCCCTTTTGAGAACTGCACTTTAGAGCTATTTAAAGGTGTAAAATCTAGCGAGCTAGTTGATTTACCGAAGGAAGAACTACTAGCATTTTCCTCAAATTTTAGCGAAATGAACCTCGAAACGCCATCTCCATTACGCGACGGGAACTTTCTAAACGAAGTCCCAGACATAATGCACGACGATCTACAGTTCGATGATATTCAGAGTCTGAGTGACAAACAGTCCGACCCTCAAACTGAGACCGACAGTGGTAACTCGGGCACAGAGAAGCGGGTCTCTCCATTGACCCCGCCGAACTCACCTGGAGTATTTCTAGCGTCGACATCACAGCAGAAATACCTAGTGGACATCGATCTGACTTCTGAACCTGCACCTGTATTACCTGTAGATCCAGTACCAGATCTATCCTTGCAAAAAGAAATAGAACTCAACCAGATCGAGTTACAAATAACTTCGAAGTTAGCAATGGCGGAGAATGAGAACAACATGAATATAGAATATTCTGGACCTCTAACTGTGGAAGGTCTGGTTTCTGATGAAGAGATCATGTTGAGGGAAAGTGACTCTTTGCCAGAGTCGTATTTGGCGGGCAATGGGGGCTCTGTGGAGGATTTAAGGGAGAATTTGACGCTTGATGAGGAGTGCGTCAAAGCTCTGCGGAACGAGCTCGAGCTTAAATTGCCGTTGGCACAGGTGAGTTGGCTATGTTTCATTAATGATCCATCGATTTGCCTAGCCTTTTCCCAACTACGTTGAGGTCGACTTCAAGTCTTCACACATTTACCGACCGGGCAAGCGCAATTAATCTTAATCGATCGATCGATCTGTGCGGCTATTACTAAGCCACTAGCCCATTGTTAATTATTATTACTTACATAATATTTTGTGCCTACATCAATCTTCCTACTCCTATATTATACAGGGTTACCAGTTATTAGTCATCCCGATATTTGAGATTCGTTATTCATACGTTCCGCTTTATTTTTGCATTGGTTTCTTGATGCGAATATTATCTAGGTTTACATCATTTGACTGTTAAATGTTGAAGTATCAAAGATCATAGATCGGATACGTCATAGAAAACGGTAGTTTATGTCGAAATTAAACAAATACGTGTTTGTATTCTAATGCTTATCAGAGATAAAAAAATATCTATCGTTGTGTGTCAGCATATCATTCGGTAGCAATCAATTGCGAGAAATGGTTATACCAGTAATCCTTGTGCAATGATAAATTGATCAGTAAATGTCATCAACAACACTACACAATTTCGTAACGAAAACTGCGCGTGCGCGTGAATAATGAAAACGTATATTGGTGGCTTTCAAAATCATTCGTTTTATAGGTAAATGGGTTTTTTTTTATTGTTATAATTTGCGGCATATGTTTTTTTTTTATAAATTTTATTATGGTCGTAATAAAACAGGTACTTATGAAACACAGTTTAGAACCCACGCTGTCATTTGTTTTAACTTGTTGCATTTTCGGTTAGGTTCACCAATAAAACTATTATTAGGTTCTGTTTAGACACCACTCTAGTGACTAGAAAAATGTAGATTTTTGTGTGCAACGAATATATACTGTATATGTCGTATAGGTAGCCGCAATAGAGCCTTCATGCGAACAAGAATGGTCGGCCGAGTTGCCGCCACCTCCTGAACTGATCGTGAGTTACCCAGGAGCCCTGAGTCCCATCGCAGAGGAGACCGGACAACAGCTGTCAGCATACGAAAACGACATTAATTGTAAGTAAACATAATATAATGGTACTACCATTAACCAGCGAATAGAAATGGTATGCCAAGGTCACGCAACCGCTAGAACTTAAACAGTATTTTCATCACCCAAAAATTTATAGAATCTGATATTTTAAATCGTTCTGCTTATAATATATTTCTACTTCCCCATTCAGGGAACTTATCAACCCGCACAGAATCATCCGAAAGCTACCCAGAACCGTGCAACAATAGTACGGACGATGTGACTGAATTACCGACTGGAGCTCAAAGCGGAACCCACGAACCCTCGACTTACACTATACAGTCGCGAGAGCAGTCTCGCGACCCGTCGCGAGAGCTGTCTCGAGATCCATCCCGAGACCAGTCGCAGAATAACACGTACACGCTGCACAAGGAACTGGAGCTAGCTAGCAGTAGAGAGTGAGTATATACACGAACACCAGACATACACGTACTATGCAGTCATTAGATCAGCCTCGAGACCCGTCGTGAAAGTAGTCTTGACATCTGTCGCACAATATTAAGGAACAGGTTAAGTAAGTGGTAATTACTTGCAAATGCTGAAGAATTATGTTAAAAACAATGATTAGTGTGCATTCTCTACTAACTAATGCGACCACCGCTCGCTAAGTCGACTTTTTCTTCCAATTTTTAATACATACTATTGTGACGTCATTGTCATATATTCTAATTTTAAGACTCTAACTTTGTAGTTAATTCAACTCGTATAAATGCAATACCTTAATAAACCCTAGTATATTTTTAAAACAGATTATCGCAAGCAAAGCGAACACATGCTATTTTGGATGACAGAAATAAAAGTATGCCCTAACAATCGACCTCATGAAAATGCTAATAGGGATTAATAAAGTCGTCAGACCAACCGTGCTGACGATAGAAACCAGCAGTGATAAGTCTATGAGTATATTGTATAATTTCACGACTGGCTTTATAGCCAGTTAGGTTGACCTTAACTCATGTAGCACCTTTGAACTAAATGCTAATTTACCGAAACGCCGAGACTTTTATTCGCTTGAATAAACTGCTCGGCGAACCATATTATAATCAGATTTTCTACCCAAGTATGAAGGAACCGTTAGTTTATAATTATGACTTCCTGGTTTCACACAAAATATTCACTTCATTATTGAATTCACATGATAAACACGCGCCTTTAATATTTTTACTTGACATTTTCGAAAGCTCCCCAGGGGAATTGTTAATGTAGTTAAGAGTTAGAAAGCGACCCATAGTCATAGTCGCTGTTATCTAATAGGTTATTTAAATCGATTCATATTAAAACCCGACACGCAAGGTATTCGATTACGAAATTATGCGGCTGTAATTAAAACGTTAATACTTGTAAAAATGCATCAATTAGCAACATCACGTCATTCGAAACTGCAGAGCTTCTAGCAACAGGTGTGTCAAAACTCTAATCTATAAATTAATCATTTTACAGAATTACAATGAGCGCAGACAGCTTGAATGCCAGCCCTTTTAAGAAACTTATAGCCGATGCCGAACCCGAATCCCCGATCGACGACAAAACGTACACTAAAGAAGAAGAAAAAGAATCCTTGGAAAGGATATCGCAAGTGTCGCCCTTTCTGCTGAGTCCTACGACCGATACATCCGCGCCAGACACCTCCGATAACCTTGATAACGCCACAGGAGTGTCAACGTTATCCAAAACTACCTTGCCGACAGACGCGAAGTTGTCCAAGCCGTCCGAAACACAGTGCCTGTCCAAAGCCACCAGCATCGACTCATGGTGCTCTAATGACACCCTATACAATGTCGAGGAGAATTTTGACGACCTTGCGATGGACCCGGACTTGCCGGAATTCGAACCTGAAAAAGAAGAAGAGAACAGTGAAAGTACGGACACTTTGACCCATAACGATGATGAGAAGGAAGGCAGTCACTGTTCCACTTACATCATACATGACAGCAAGTCAGATGCCTGTGAAACTTTTTCCCCAGACTCGATAACAGCCAATGATAACTATACGTATACGAAAGTGAAGACTGAGAATGCTGGTACAACGCCGTCCGTTTTAACCAAATCCGACTTGAACGATTCCACGAAGAATACTACTAAAGACCTAGCCTATGGCACCCTCATGTCGGGAATGCCGTCCTACTCTAATTGTACTACGGAAGTGGTGTCAGGATTCGATGACTGGAAGGTGGCCCAACCTGAGTTGGTCAGAAAGTCACCCATGCCAGGGGATGCCGACATGACACCACCCAACCCGACAGAAGATAAGGTGGGAGATATCACATCCCCACAGCTGGTAATGGAACCTTGTCTCAAGAAAATGGAGAGCGTCGACATATCTTGTCTACAAGACAATCTAACAGACAGCCAGAATAAGTCAGAAAACTTTGAAAGCCAGGGTCTTCTAGTCCACACCGATAGTCCGAACTACAACTACAGAAACATGGCACCGTCTGTAACTAGCACGCCGATAACGGACCACATCGACGACGCTGACAACGCCGAAGGAATACCCATGAAATTACCAGAACTTAGCAACGGAAGTCCCGAAGATAGTGTCAATGTTCCGAATTTCCGGACTTTCATGCAATCAGCTGAAGTTAGGCCACAAGATTTGTCCTCCAACGCAAGCCATGAATGCGTAAACCAAGATACAGAGATACTGTTAGAGGGAGATAGCAAGACTTTAAGCAGGAATAGCAATAGGGATAGCATGGCCGTGTCAGAACGCACGCCAACGTATTCTGACTTCGAAAATTCTGCCGTATCGAAACCCCAAGACATGAACTCAAAGTCTAGTCAGAGTATGGAAAGTGGAATCAGTTCAGAGGATTTTCAGAAGTTTGAGACCTCCGTGAGGAGCCGTCCACAAGATCTGTCTTCGTTGATCGATGCCAGCTCTTTGTTACTAAAGAGCGAGAGAATGTCAAGTGAACTCGCAATGGGTTCGCTGCCCCTAGATCAAGACCAGACTAGTCAGTCAGAAAGCCGAGAAACTGCGAACGAGCCGCAATCTCAAACGAGTCCGCCTAACATTACGAATTTAAATGAATCTCACAGTTTAGTTAATGTAAGAGAACCAAATTTTTTGATAAATTTCGACGCAGACGATGAGACCGAGCAACCGCATTCGATTATAATAACCGAAACGACGATGGATGCGTTCAAAGACAGTCCCAACAAGAATTACGACGCAACGGACGTACAAATCTTAGATGTAAACCACTCATACGATCCACACACCGGTAGATTTCAAGCAAACGATGATTTCGAGACACTACTAGAACACAAAATAAACGGAGAACTAGATTTAAACGAAGAACAGAACCTGATAAACTCCGAGCATTTATCGCCAAAAGTAGAAACCGTATCGGAGAAAACAGATACTACAAACAGCATTTTTCTAACTGAAATACACAAAGTATCTCCAAACACGTCTAAATCGAACGACAAAAGGAAGATAAACGAAGAAAATTGCAATGGCGGTAGCGAGAAGTTTGCTACAGTGAACTTTCTAAGCGAGACTTTCGAAGAATTGATCGAAAGTAACGTAGATGATGATACTAAAGACTTGAAGACTGATGAACAACCGGCAAGTGAAGAAAATGTTCCAGAGAATATAAAATCTATTGGAAGCCCTTTATTAGAGGAATTGGATGTACTTGAAAGTCCAAAAGAATCTAAAAGTATAAAGGACGAGCTGCAAGAGATTGGTGAGCTGACGAACGGAGTCGCAGTAGAGAATGAGAGGATGACAGTGTTAACGGATGATTTTCTACAGAATGAGAAGAAGTACTGTCAAGTCGACTCTTATTTTCCGATGCTGAGTGATATCAGATTCACTGGTAAGTTAATTGCTTCTTAATACAGTTAATATTGTCAATTCCACTTTAATAAGATTCGTAAATGCAAAAAATGGTAATTTATGTTTAGGTCTCGAATAAGTAACTATTCACTAGGTATTTATTTAGAATTCACAAACAGAGACTACAATTATATTTTGTTAGTATATTTTAACGGCACCCCGCAGTTTAATCCTAGGAAATTACTCTTATCTTAACAATTCCTCTTTTCCCTCAAAAACTCTAAAATTATGCTTATATTTATTGCAGGACTAAAGTAACTACCTATTTAATCAAATTTCATCCAGATGTTGTTTAGAAGTTTTTGGGTGATTGATTGATTGATAAAATTTTATTACAGTAGGATTGCAAATAAAACCGTAAAATATTTTCCTTTGCAGGTCCAGCTACAGAAATAATGAGCACATCATTCACTCAAGATTCCCCCACGGAACCAACATCACCAGAGAGTTCGGGCAAACGAGACACTGCCGCAGAACTACTGAAGGAGTGGGACAGCGACTCCGACTCTCACACCAGCAACTCCTCCAGCGGAGAGTTTATATGGAAGGTAGGTGGACTGGAAATATGTGGGTTAAGAATGGGTTAGTTGCGTTAGACTTGCTACAAATTGTTGTAACACAGTCAATCAGTGTGCCAAATCCGTTAATGGTGTGGTCTCAGTAAGTTTATTGATGTTTTTACGTACTGGACCAGCGGCTTATTGTAGAACTAACTTCCAATTTCAATAGCTTTTAATATGACAGATATACGTTGCGTCGATCATAATAGTCGAGGAGGTAGCTTAGGTTTTTTACTTTTTAGAGGATGTGGTGCAATGTATGTCAAATTGAAATGTTACCTTCCAGCTGCTTTGAAACGGGTCGTCTGAAATGGCCACTTTATATTACCTTAGGAGAGAGTATATTATGACGTATGGTTGATAGATACTTGATCAGTCAACATTTTTAGTTTCTGTACATCGTTTGTCTTAATAGATTTGATATTATCGTGTTGTATTAGAACAATATTGGCTTACTATATTAAAGAACTATATCAGGCAGCAGACACGATCTTACTGCTTTCCTGTTTTTTATTTTCATATGTCGTCATAGCAAGTCTTACGCAACCAACAAATCTGTGTTAAAACCTAAGCCGGTGTGAGATTTCGCGGGCTTTTATAACTAAAGCAAAATAAACAAAATGTGATTAATGTAATGGTGTGGATACTCTGTAGTTTCTGTCCCTGCTTTGTGTTGGAAAACCATATATCTAGATATGTGACGATGTTTAACTTGACAGCTTGAAATGCTGAAGATATTTTTGGTGGCTATGGTTTCCATAGACAATACCATTATAGAGTAAGGCTTTTTATAATCTAAATATTTATTTAATATGTCAAGCTATCAAGTTAAACACAAAAAAAAATTATAACGCATTTCCAAATATAATGAAGTTATTCCTCGCTTTTCTTTGATCTATACAGTTTAGCTCCCCGTAATTGTATTTATACATATGTACATGAACACACTTATGCACTGAGATGCCGCTTGGAATTCAAATGAGTATGTGAGAGATGTGATGTCATCCTAACAATATATATATATATATATATATTATATCTGAATTTTAAATGCCTTTAACTATGAGATATGCTGACGAGTCTTGCACGAGATTATAAATTTACACTATTTAAAGGCAATAAAACGTAAAAACCTGCATTCTATGCGTCAGACAACAACGACAGGAGAGAATCTTGCCTTCACAAACTACTAAATACTTATCATTTAGTAGATCAATAAATCCCAATTAAATCCCCATTGATATCGTAAATAAGCTAAGTGAGGGCTAGTAGTAAGGAAATGACTAAGGCAGGTTAGCATTTCAAATTTTCGGAAGAATATTTCTTCTAGTCATTTCGCATCGCTTAAACTGACGTCACGTCTCCCTCAAACCAAATAAAGCGAATGTACATGTATATAAATATGGGTGTTGGTGTGGTGTGCATGTGATGTGACATGTGTGTGTGCGCTAGGACGGCGACGGCCACGAGACCTCGGTCGTTCCATCCACGCACTTCGATCACGTAAGTTGTGCCCTTATATCTTATGTGTTTATGTGTGCCTGGTACTTCTTTTGCTTGCTAAGGCTTTTGGAAGGCTGGTTAAATAGTTTAAAGGATATCTCTCAGCTACTAATTGTTTGTCAGTCACAATATTCGCTCTAAAATAACGACAGATTCTCTATTTAATCAGCACTTCAAACTTTATTTTATATTATTCAATTTTGGGTTTGCATCTGTTTTGTGACATGCTTAAATTTAGCAACAATTTCTGTATAAAGTTGATACGTTCCTTTAGTGCCATTTCATTCCGTCGTATCCATTACAACACATTTTATGAACTATTGTTTACCGCATTGCAAGATATAATCATCTCTCATAATATGTTGTAATATATAACTTTCAATTTAATTTGTTAGATTCTTACTAGTTTCATCATTTGCCTAAATATTTTCGGGTCGTCTTTATCTCATAAAATGCGGCTTTCATAACTAATTTGAAAATGTAATTATTCAACGATTCAACATACAGCTTTACGACTTAGTTCTAAAGCCTTTATTCCATACACAGCAGCGTACAGGCGAGTCACGTAACAACAGCGGGGGCGACCGCCACGGGTCCCCGCCCGGCGGCTCCGCAGGCTCGGGTGCTTCGGACGCATCCGCCGACTCAGGCTCGGGCTCCGAGGGGGACGAGGTGGAGTTCGTACCTTCCTCGTGGGACTGTCGAGCGGCCCCCGCTAAGTCTTCGCTAAGGAGCTTAGAGCAGGCCACACCCGTATGTATATTAATTTTAATAGTTCTGCCCCAGAGCTCTGACCACATCTATTATAGATTGACTCGCTTAATTCGTGTCTTTCAATTTTAGCTCATCACACAAACCTGTCTGAAGATTTCGCTTAATTGACTAACAAACATATAGAATTATTATAAATTCGTGGGTATGTGCAAATGTTACACACCCTCGCATTTATAATATTTCGGATGATGCAAGTGTTATTTCTTTGCAAAATCATTGCTTGCCACAAGCGATGTGCCCACTCTAAATTCATCGAAATACTTCAAGTCATTTAGACATGATTGAAACAATCAACGAAACTTTAATTATTGATAACATAAATGTGATTATAACATTCGTGACGTTGATGTTTTAGTTTACTCCATTCATCATTGTTTTCTAATAAGTAGTAAGCCATTCTTGATACCACAATCGTGAATATCGGTGATAGTATTGTCCGAGTTTGAATAGTAGTAAAGTTTATGAAAGGCAAAGGCTTTTAGATTAATTTAACAATACAGTTAGCTGTTTGACTAAGAAGTGATAAAATTATGATGTTTTGTGGAAAAAGAATACGGTTGCGAGCAGGATTCGAGGCAGGCGGGAGGCACAGGTTCTAATCCTGTTCGCGACCGTATTCTTTTAGAGTATACCTTTAGAGTTCGCTAAGCATTTGTTAATGCTTTTCAAAGATTTATCTGTATTTGGAAGCAGTGTTAATACTAACAAAGGTATTACAACTATCTTTCAGTCCTTCATGGTTTGGTTTATATTAAAGTCTATCTCGCTCGAACATAAATATATTAGTATTAACTCGATCAAGTGCTGGACTGGGGTTTTTGGCGCTGTTTGTTCGGATACGATAAGGATGATTATTATGCCTTTCAAACAGCGCCACAAAACCGGTTAGTAAAATATACTTTATGGCATTTCTATTGACTTATTAGCTGACCCGTCCGACGTTGTGCTGTCCTAATTTCGGTATTCCCAAATGTTCCAGACAACTTGTCTTTCTATTAAAACCTTACTGGACTACTAAAAAAAAAGATGCCAAACCGGTCCTCGGCTGTTCTCAAGTAGTGTGCTTAACGACGAACAGCATTTATTTGTTACATAAATTAATATGGGGCTCGATGGGTTATCTACAGGTGGTAGTTTGTACACTAACACATCACATTTTGTACTTCAGGACAACAAGAAGCGCGTAGTGTTCAAGCGTCAGAAGTATCACTGTGTGTACGAGTATCCGCGCGAGGTGGCCGACATTGAGGCGCACTCGCCCGCCGCATACCTACCAGACTTGTCGACATACTCAGGTAACATATCCAGTAATTACTGCCCTTGCAGCAGTGAGTAGTGAATTTTTCCAAAACAAATTATACCCATTAAATACTTTTTTTTCCAATTCTTTATTGTACACAGATCAAGTAACATACATAGATACATTTAAATAAAAACGTACAACGGCGAGCTTAACTCAGAATGAGTTTTCTTCCAGCAAACATACTGGGCGAAAGAGAGATTAAGAAGACACAGTGGGATGTCAGTGTACAATTTTATAAAGAAATTATTTTTAACATTCTTAAAATATTCTTAATAAACGATTACTGATATACAAAATATTAATATAATATATATAATACATGCATATATAAATAATAATCATGAAGACAGAAAATGTTCCTTATCTGTTTTTAGGGTACCGTTCCTCAAAAGGAAAAATGGAATCCATATAAGATCACATCGTTGTCCGTCTGTAGGTCTGGCAAGCCTTTTTTTTTTCAGGAATGCGACCTTCGATGCCATCATATTTAAATTAATATCAAATTCTTAAATCTATGGTATTATGGCGGTGCAGAAGCCGACCTCTCGACCTACTGCGTCAACAGTGTCTTCAAAATGTTGTATATTGTTGCAGAATGGGATCCAACTAGTGCAGAGGAAGCTGAGCTTGGCTACGGGCAACTGTTCGGTGCTCCCAGCCCCTTGGATCTTTATCCTCTAAGAGCTGGCATCGCATTTGGAGCTGGTGTGTATTTTAATAGTATCAAAGTATTCCTTGCTATATCAAAGCTTTCGCCGCTGCGGTAAATATAGCATCAATATGACATTTCCAGATTACGACGAAGACTTCTTCATATCGTCATCAGCTCGACCGTTCGAGAGCCTAGGCATCATGTCGACCACAAGCCAGTTCTTTCCCGGCAAACACGTGAAGCCGTCCCTCCTAGAGCGAGACTTGTCCGATGACATCACGGAGGACTTCCCACCACCCCCCTCCCCATTGCCCACCACAACGTTAATGCAGACGCGCACTCCCTCCTTAGACTTTACCACGCCTGATTCAGGGGTCGAAGACATAACGCCAGGCTCTACTACTGATGAGGATTTTAAAAAGAAACTCCCAGATTCAGAACTTACGTGGAGGCCGGTGGATAGCGCTAGTTCCAGCGAGTCCGTCAGCCCGAGCTCCCCGGGCGGGGAGGCACTCGGTGGCCTGCGACACACGCGCGACAAGCTCAAGCTGGACCTGCCGCCCAGCCCGCACATACCCTCGCCCAGGCACAACAGAGTCTTCAACTTCGTACTCGACAAGCCGAAGCGACGGGAAGAACGAACGGCCGAAATTGGCACCACACCCTTAGTGATGACCGACGACACACCAATTGTAACCACGTCACTCCCTCTACAGAAAGAATGTGAGGACTTACCAGTACCCGAACCGACATTCTCAACATTCGGCAAGAGCCCGCCCAAAGTTGAGCCCGAACAGAAACTTATATTGACCGATGATGTCGAACAAGACGATACGGAGGTCAAGGTCGAGAGCCCTAAAGTCGTGGACGCCGTCAAAGGCGAGGGTACCGTTCTAGACAGTGGGGATGAAGACTCGGGCATCGAGAGTAGCTCCAAAGCCACGCTCGAGCGGAACAAGACGAACGTCTCGTAATTAGAACATAGTAGCAGTAGTTTTGTATAAATAGTTACTGAAGGATAGATCTGATGTTATCGTAACTGAAACTTTGTTATTGAAATAAAGTCGGTTGTTACGTTTACGTTAAAATAGAGGAAAAATATGCTAGTTTGCATTAAAACCTTATTTTTGTGATCTGTTAGTGTGATCGTCAATCAATTGTATGAAGATGATTCATTTCTATGTGTTTTCTAGTAGTAGGTCTCATTTTCTGATAATATCATAAGGTTACTACTTCACGGTTCTAAGACAAACTAACAATATCATTTCTCGTTGAGATTTTGTGTCATTACCACATCAATGCGTCAAACTAACGTTTAGTCGACGCAGCATTGCCATTATTAAATAAAATAGTTTTACAATCAGCAAAAAGTATGAAATGCTGGACATAAACTTGATATACATATCGGAATGGACATGTTCGATGTTTCACAGCCAATCATTATTGAAACGTCGAGTTAGGAAAACAACATTGAGAATATATTTCATTAATAAAGTTAAATAAATTTGTATTTAGAATGTCCTATACTGTAATTATGTTGCCAATAGTAGAAATAAATCAATATCATGTTACCAATCTACTTCTCTTAACATAAAGATGGCGTCTTAAAATTTACTGCTGGAGTCTTGACTCACTTAGGTGCTCCAATTTTTGGCCATAAAGTGTCTCACTAAACATTATATGCAATGTAAATAACAGCTATGTAAGTTTTGATTTCCTAACTCGATTCAATCACTAAACTGAACGCTTTGTTCGAATTACGGGCTACTTCTATAGTCAATGCAAGAGCGGACACAGCTTATTCGGTGATCACTCGCAAAGGTACAAATCGCCATGAGTTAGTGTAGCGCTTAAATTATCGCGTAATTTTAAGGGCTTTGATACTTTTTACAACAAACAGCCTAATTTTATGAGATCAATCGCGTCCGACACTTTTTTAAACATTTATTTCGATCTAATATCACGTGCGTGTGGAATATTGTTTGGTGCACGTACAATTCACGAATACAGTAAATTAATTTTAACTGTAAAACTTTAAATATATATTTAATTCGCCATCGTGTATTCGGACTTATTGTGCACGCAGCTGCACGCGGCAAATACGGTTTTACACAAATTGGTAATACAGTTACAAGCCTATCATAAAAATAACTGAATTATATCCATACAAACTAGTTATTTATTCTCAATCATTTTATATTCGTAACTGTAGTATGGAACTGGCCTATCCAATTGATCTACAATAAAGGCAGCCAATCGTCATACTTGTTAGAAATTTTCATACGTAACGTTTTTTAATCTTATTTCGTATGTTGTAGTGTTAGAATATGCTCGCGTTGCGTTCGAGATACACGTCAACAAAAATATATGTTTTATGTATAGTATTGTATGATTCCCACCAAAATTATTTTTTATTATTTTGATATGTGATGAATTATGTTGTGGTGTAGTGTGGCGTCCCTGGTGTGTATCCGAGCGCAATACTAATAACTCAATGTCTAAATTACATGTTATTTGTGAAGACCTATTACTTTACGCACAAGTGAGTACGCATCTTCCATCTTTTAAACCTCAAAAAATATCAAAATTAAAACGTTTCGGTCTACGATTGAGGTTAAAAAGCCAATTCTTAGTTAAGTAAAAGTTTATATTAGATAAGTGTAGTGTTAGATGTAACAAGTTGTGGTGATAGATCGACATTGCGTATTACGTACACTCAGCAACAGAACGTCTAGATTTAGTGGTTAAACTCCCAGTTATTATTTATTATTATTGAAATATAACGTAGCGTATCTCGATACATAACTCGGTAGGTAACGCTGTTGCTGACTGTACCACGAAGTGTGTGCCACTATATTAACGTCATCACTATAGTATGCAATACGTCCAAGTGTGAACCTAATGTGCAATTCTTCTCATTTCCATATCATCGCGTTTTAGTTGTTTAGTTACTGCTGTAAATATAATTTAATGTTATTATATATTGAAAGAAAATAATCTTTTTGAATATGGAAATTTATTGATTGTATTAATTGTACTACACGTTTATTGTTCTGAACATTATTTTTTACAGTTTTAGAATGTTTTCGTTAATGTACAGATGTAAATAAGTGATAGATGTTCATTTTGTTACGATGCGTAGGGAAGGTAACTGAGATATTGCCGCGGCCTCGCGCGGCATTGTTGATAGTGAGCCGAACAAGACAACATTTACATTAGCTCGATGTAATGTGCAAGTTATACATTTCTATTCGTTTGTAGAAAATCTTACTCATCAGATTAGTTTACTTGAAGCTTATGATATAAAAAATAAGGAATTTATTTGAATGAATTGTCCAGTTTAATTATGGTATTTATTGATCGTAAGTTGTTATTAATTTGTATGAGTTGTCGGCAGTATTTAGTGAATGTGAACGCATTGGAAGTCTTTTCATATTGTGACTTTGTCGAGTCTTTTAAAAGTATTTCTATGAAAAAATAAATAATTAATAAAACTTGTGACTCAATTTAAGCTTTTATTACATTTAAAAAGTAGGGAATGTTATTATATAATTTTATATTATTCAATAATACTTTGACATCAGATCTGACTCTTGAGTTGAGGGGTTGGAGGTCAACTCCGTCTCCATATGATGACGAGGCCGGACACGTCGCTGGTTGCTAGGAGACTCTCATCGTAACTGAAGCTTACACCAAGTACTGGGGACGCGTGACCTAAAAAAAATACTCGCTACAACGATAGGTACTTAAAAGTCAACCTTTATATATCACGCTATCGCTCATAGGAGCCGAGTTGAAAGCCAAAAGATGTATAAAATGTGGAAGAAGAATTCGGGCTAGTGAGCAGAGGTCAAGATGGCTTAGTTGGCAGTACGCCTGGAGTATAAACACATAATTTCGAAAAAAAAAAATTGTTATTAAAATTAAAATCTCTGATGGTGCCCATGCCAGTGTCAGACACACCATTTTCCACGGCTGGTTTCAAATGTGACAGTAATAAGTCTTATATTTATTTCAGTTTTAGGTTTCGGCTTTGGAGGTCGTCAGACTCAGAATGGACAAAAAAAATGTCTACCTAACTCCTCCCAAACTCTTACCTTGCAATTTATTAACGACAGGATGCTCAGCATGGCCCTCAATGTCGAGGAAGTATACACACGAGTCCTCACTGCCGCTGACGACGCACACGCCGCGTCTGAACGACATGATGGGGCAGAATGTGGACTTGACGCTGTGTTGTGTGTGAAGTACATCGAAACGCTTCTTCAGGAGTAGGTTGCCTTCTCGATCTATTATTCTGTGAGGGGAAATGGAAGCTCTCTTCATTAATACTAAAAAAAACTATCAAAAATATGGAAAATCATCTTGGTCCCTGAGTACCTACATAATTTTACACAGAACCAATGACGTTTTATGTATAGACGCGTCATCATAGGCGTAGCAACAATTTTATACTAGGGGGGGGGGGGGACATTTTTGGATTATTGTAGATTTACCTTGTTATTTCTTCGTAAACAATGTTCTAGGGTTTGCCCGAAGGATTCTAGGGTGAGCCAGGCCCACCTGGCCCCCCCGCTCTGCTACGCCTATACGCGTCATACCCGAACATTAGTGCATTAAATCAACAGCAACTTTAGAAAAGGAAAGAACCGTACAGCATACCAGTTATTAGAAATAGATAAACATATATCGTTTAATTTCAGCAGATTTGTGATCAAAATAATAAAGTGGAATTTGGACACTATTAACACCCGAAGGAATTTTTTCCTCGTATTTCATTGGGAATCGTGGGTGATAGTGGCGTGTAACCGCGACACGTGTTCGAACATGACTAAGTGCAAGTCGGGAAATAGGGTATATGCAGGTATTTTTATATATTTTTATTCGATTCTATAGGGTTGGTACATTACCGCGAAAAAATATAACACTTATAAAAATAAGATTATTGAGAATTAAAATTATCAAACAAACCTGCAATCAGTTTTGGGCGTTTCAAACGCCGCCATCTTGGCGCGGTTTCTCTGACGTCAGAGTCATCATAAAACATATCTTTTATAATTAATTAATTAACGATTTATAAATTTTATTGAAGGCATTATCTTTAAAGAATAACACAAAAACTCAAAACAAACCACAAAACATGATAAACACCCAGTACTAACATACTCGAGATATTGTCATCACGGATAGTGACGTCACGTTTCACTCCAACCATGATGATGATTTTCACTTTTCAATTATAATATTTCATAGTTAAAACACGTTTTTTTTTTTATTGAATATGTGTCTTTCTACAGAGAAAAAGATTACGAATAAAAATATTAGACCTAAATTTGAATCACATGCTTATTCCCTATTTCGCCATTATTGAGCGTGCGTAACGTATCTAAAGTTTATAATATCATTGATTAGTACACTATTTTTGTCCTCGAATGCGAGATTATCCAAGAAAATTACAGCAATAGTCTCAAAAGCAGTAAGTGAGAGGTTTATACTCAGTTGAGGCTGAAAATATTGATAGGATAGGCAGCACTGTCCACATTTATCACCATGAAGATGACAACTATTTAATGAACCGTTACCTGAACAGATACAGCGAGTTGTCAGCGGCACTGACGAGCAGGGCGGGGTGTCGCGCCAGCCAGGGGCTCCAGCTAAGACAGGTGACAGCTCCGCCCACGATACAGCGCCGCAGCTTGCTTAGGCCTCCACCCGCACTGTCCATGCGATAGCTTACTATTACACCCTGCCGATTTGAACGCGTTCATATTAAGAAGGTATGCTTTTTTACGTATAGAAACTCCAAAGGGTGGAGGTCCCGACTCTTACCACTTAAACCACTCAGTGTCTCTAATTACCTTTACTCGGGTTCTAAGATCGCAGCTGAATTCGTAGCAACCCCGACAGATGTATATAAACTTTTATAGAAAAGGTGAATCACAAGATACCCGCAACGTCCTATCACTTCAAAACTGTGTAGTGATACACAAAGGTTTGAAGTGAAACAAAATCAGCAAATTCAGTAGGTATTCTAATACCTATAGTACAAAAGTCATCTGTGTGGTTAACACTGAAAGCCACACATTAGAATATTTTGACGCAGTTTAGTTATATTTTAAAATATATTAGGAATGTCAGCAATAAACAATAAATTCTAAACTAATATATTGTACACACAAAATTCTGTAAACTTCAAACTATTCTTGGTAAACTATTTGGCATGTTACGAGTTCCTGGTATTTATTGCATCTAATATTAGTAGTAAGAAGAAACTGCACACTGCTCACTCATACTTTGTCATTGGCTGCCCAAAACATGCGGCCGCTGGACTCACACGCTATCGACAGCACGCGGCCTCCCAGGATACTGCTGCCACCTAAACAGAGAAATACTCGTACATTGGCATGGAGTACTTATAGAATCAGAGCTAGATATTAATGTTTACTTTTCGTCTTGTCTTCGTTCCGGAAATAGAAGAATTATATATATAAATATTATTCCATGCATACAAAAAACATATAGGTACGTAATGCACAATTTTATGAGGAAACGAAAAAACAGAACGACGACGGTTTCGCCAATGATTTGTGGCCATATCTCAAAATTAAGTAAAATGAATACGGTCGCGAGCAGGTTTCGAACCTGCGCCTCCCGGATAAATACTCCAGGCGCTATGACCACTAAGCCATCTCGACCTTTTCTATCATCATCTAGAGGAAGAGAGAATCCTGTTCGCGACCATATTCCTTTTCCACAAAAAAAAATCGTATGTAAATCTAAGGTTCGCTAAGCATGCGTTAATCCGTTTCAAAGTTTTATCATTATACAAAATATGCTACTTCTCTAATTTTATAAGAGTAAATTGATTTCAGTTCTTTATTTTCTTTTGGTAAAATTCAACGGATCCCTATAAGACTCAGTTGCATGGTTCCTCCTACTATCACGTAACTGAGTAAGCGATTTAAGTTTATCGTAACTTATTCGCAATAGATACAAGGTTTAGGTACTCACATACTTGTGTATGTTAAAGATTGTGATACCACCATATTTGCTTGCCTTATGTACCTATTTACCAACATTGCGCAGGAGTTCGCACCTTGCATGTTGACGAATGACGTAAAATACTGTCGTTTTCACATGAATCACATTTTGTTTGCAATATCGATTACAGATAAGTAAAAGACGTTTTACACTGGATAACTAAATAATTCTCAACAAGTTTTCTATCTTCGACTTTTTATTTTATTTTATAGTAAAATAAATTAATAATATTTTTTTTACGACAAAATCTCCAGTTTATGGGCAGGAGATCACTTCTTTTCTGTATTTCTAAAAGTTAAACACCAAGTTTTTTATGGAAAGATTTAGATGTAATAGCATCACGCCTGTATTCCCTCGCGGATTAGCAGAGATGTGTGGTAGAACACTCATTTTATCGAACAAATCGCATCTATCGTGCGCAATTCTAAACTTCGGGCTGTTGACTGAGAATTTGCTAACAGAAAATACCAATAACACTGCTCTAGCTGAGAATCTAACCCACGACCAGCTAAATCTGTATATAATTTGTATTAATACAATATTTTATTTGCTTACCTCTGGGATATATTCCAGTCGATATGTTCAGTACTTCGACCATTCCTCTAGCGTTGCCCGCCTTATATCGTTGTTAAAGATAAATCATTAATATGTGCATTTTATACATTCTGACGTTTGTACTTTGAATTGCTAAATAGATCGAGACTCTTACATACAAATAGAAAAAGAAATACGATATGTTCTCTATAAATTTCAAGAAGTTTTTATAAAGGTATCGGTAGCCCTAGCCATGCCTGAACATTTGAAAGAGTAAAGAAATTGTTATTACCATTCATTGTAATCTTACGTATCTTTAAATACACGAAGCAAATACTAAACTCAGGCTGCTTTTCCTCTAGAGATGTGCGAGGTAGCTAAGCAGAGAGCGAGGTTAAAGCTGAGCAATGAAACTATGTGTCTATTTCCAAAGTTACATGGTGTCGCGGCGCGGGTAAGATATGAAGACACGCTTTGCGCGACGTAGCTGTGAGAGACAGATTTGCTAACTACGCAGTACCTCGTCTATACTCAGCTGTGCTCCATATCCATGAAGGTGGATGGCTATAAGAGTAAAGGATGACCAAGGAACGATGGATAAATTGTGAAAAGATATGGCTAGGAAAGGAGTTACAACCGATATGTATTGAAAAATAATACATGCTCTGCCGACCTCAAATAAGTTGGCAAGGGGGCGATGACGGTGAGATTATCATTTTATTAATTTGTCATAATGGGTTTAGGTAATTTCCTTTTAAGGGACCAATGTGTAAGTGATAAGGATTTATTTAAGCCATAATTAAAATGTTTACAACAATTATATTTTTTTCTTAATATGCGTCGTTAAGGAGCAGTTTTCGTCTTGCTAGTACCTACTATGGTTATTACAAATGATTTGTTAAATCCATTTAATTCTTAGCTTATCTGAATGTATTTGTCTTATATATTACCCCTTTCAAAGGAAATTACCTAATAAATTAGGACCTTATATAATAGATAAAAGGATACAATGACCATGTTATTATTGGCCGGCTGGAACACGCAGCACAGCAGCGGCGCGGCGAGCTGGTCCCGCACGGCACGCAGCCGCCGCCGCGCGCTCACCTCCCACAAGCTGAGCGTGCCGTCCAGTGCACAAGTCACCAACAACTCGTTGGACGCGGACCAGTCGCAACCTGGCCGAACAAACAAAATCAAGAACTCTTCTTGATATAGCGCAGCGTCTTTCAATCTTTTTTAATTGGTTGTGGACCACTCACACACTTATTGGCTACATACGTTAAAAAAAACTAGCCCATAGTTGTCCCACTGCAGCGCAAGGGCCTCTTCTCATACAGGGAAGGCACGAGCTTAATCACCACGCTAGCTCACTGCGAGCGATTTCAGACTACCACCTAGTCTAGATTCCTCACGATGTTTTCCTTCACCATATGTCTGTGATGTCTTAGATTAACTACATGCCAGCCACAACCTGTGGCTCAAGAGGCGGGCCCGTAACCACTTCGCCACCACGACCGTTAATCGTGCTTAAAATTTATTTTAGATAAAATGACACTAAAGTCTCAATTAATGTTTACCGGTTACTATTCTCTAGCATTTTTTGGGATAGCCAAACTAGTTTCGAACTCGCACGGAGCCCTTGATGAGCTGAACCCGCGGCGATGTCGCGAGTCAGACTTTAAAGGCTAAGTAATAAGGTAAGGTATAATGAGAAGCGTTTTTTATGAATATGGCCTATCTATTTATAGCAACAAATCAATAAGGAAATTATTAATAAAAAAGAAATACACGTGTTTTGGTAACACGATAATATATTTGTTATTTCCTAGGAAAACATATTTTCTGGAACAAGCTGATTCATTCATTCGAAGACATACAATAACATAATCTTTACTAATACCTACCGTAATAAATTTTTCGAAGGTAGAGATTCTCATTCGACTTTTTTTAAACCTGAGATCTGATAAGATGTGGATTGGTTTACACTAGATATTATTTGGTACACATCACCGACCATCACAGCTAGTTATAGTTGCAGAACTGTCTCAGAGGATGTTTAGCATAACCATGTATCATCAATATCCTTAATTAAAGTTAAATAGCTTCACCCAAAAATATCACCCTGCCAACCTCCTGCACTGGTCACTCCCGACCCCACAACTAATAACGCAACGTCTACGCCTCGCTGGACAATGTTTTCTAATAAAATTGATTGATTAGCAGTATTTGTTTCTAAGAAAGCATTACCTTTACTAGGAATTTCTTTGGTAGCGTGGGTATATTTACAGATACAATTCTCACACGCATACACCTGGACCCAGAACCACACCGTGCAGCAGCCGATCAACCGACCACTGCGCTAATAGTGTCATAGATGGATAGAGCATAAATCTGTTTATAACATACATGCATACAATCACGCCTGTTTCCCATTGGGGAGGCAGACTCTGACACACCTCTTTCGCTTCATCTATGTTCATTAACCTCTTCAAGCATGCTCGTCGATTTAGGTGGCTCCTGACCTGTCCTTTTTTGAGAACGTCCGCAATTTGAATGTGGTACGTTCGTCGAGATCGGCCTGCACCCGACTTTCATTCTGTTTAAAATATAGAAGTTTTCTCTTTACATTATTGTCGCAGTAATATTTAATGCTTACCAGTGACAGGTTTGGTGTGTCCATCTAGAATGAAGGAGACCCGTGGCGGAGAGGCGGTGACGTCACAGATAGAGACCGTCCCGTCATCAGAGCCACAGCACAACTTGGAGCGGTCGTTGTTCGCGAACTTTACTACGCTCACTTGTTCAGTGTGCTAGGGACATGTGGACAGTGTCTTATTGAGAAGGGGGAAATTTATTTATTTAAATAATAAGCAAATAACAATTCAAGATAAATCTTTGAAAAGCATTAATGCATGGTTAGCGAACTCTACAATTATTATATTAAACTAGATGGCCCGGTGTACTTCGTATCACGTCGAACTTCAAATGTTTGACAGGAAAGTAGGTAGAACAGTTTATATGGGCAAATGAAATTGTCGTTTTTACTATCTTCCTCGCAATTTTTCTACATTTTCTCACCGTTTAAACCTTCCCTGGACTATGACAAACATTTCTAGACCAAAATCAGCTAAATCGGCCCAGCTGTTTTCGAGTTTTAGCGAGACGAACGAACAGCAATTGATTTTATATATATATAGATGGAAAAAGAATACGGTCGCGAACAGGATTCTGATCTTCGACCGCTGAGATCGAGATGGCTTAGTGGTCAGCGCGCCTGGAGTAATTATCCGGGAGGCGCAGGTTCGAATCCTGTTGGCGACCGTATTCTTTTTCCATTTAATATAATAACAAAAGCAAATAACAGTTTTAATCAAAATCTTATCTTCTGATGAATCATTGTAAGATTACCAAAATTTTGTGTATATTTTCTATAACTCTTATTTATTGACTGTAGCTTTTCTGATGTAATCAGAAATAGTCACTTATGGTTTAAGTTAATATTTTTACCTGATCAAATATGTGATGAACACCAGAAAATGCATAGTTCTCTGATATTGTCATGTCATTCTTCCTCTTAGAGTTAGTTCCCGCTGGACTCTCATCCATCAGCATACTTGCCTATAACATCAATGTTTTTAAGTTTTCATTTTTATGTGATGGTGAATTTTCAGTTCTAGTGGTACTAGTAATATATATATTTCAGATTATTGAAAAATAGTTGTAGCATTCTGTAGCTTCCGCCTACTCTCACGGGAAGAAGGTGTGATTTTATGTCTGTATTGAACAAGCTAGGTTCTGATTATAAATAATAATTATAATTAATAAAAAGACGGCAGATTAGAAAAAGATCATTACTCATTCAAGTGACACATAACTGCTAAAAAGTGCTATGCAAGCATATAATAACCTCCTACTGGGATTTTGTACCTAATTTTCAGGCATGATTTTACTAAATAAAATTATACTTCAGTAAAATTGGAACTTTAAAAAAAAGTATACTGGAGGAGCTTTAAAATTTATGCAACATTTAATGTTATTCTGGTGTTGGTGGTATGTAGATTTAATAGTAAAAAAATCACCTCACCTTACTACTAGACCTTTGTCGAGATGAAGATGAACTGATGGAGATATTGTCCTGTACTCCATACCGACGTTGCAACAGCTGACTTCGTACATTTATGTACTTCTTTATAGTTTCTATGTCCTACAGTAAATGAAAAATTATACAAATATATAATTGAAAACAAAACACTTTATTTTTAATATATATAACTAAATCTACTTGAACTAGGGAAGTACTAAACTTGATGAAATATAGAAAAATGTAATTTTCTGTATTTCCCTTAAATTTTGTGTATGAAATTACTGTTTCAATATTATTACGCTGATTATTTTCATTTATACCTTGAATTTCGCGTTTTCTCGCAGTAGCTGGCTTCGGCGACGTATGTAAAGTGTTTCTAAAAACAGAAATCTATTTAAAACCACTATGATACTATCCTTGATTTAAATAAGCGAACTATGCTATAACATTACACAACACCTCTTTCTTACATAGGTAGTCTTTTGGTCTATAACTAACCTATGTTGTTATTTGGTGGCTGCTTAAGCTGTTGCCTCGCTCATTAGCAGACACAATAGATTTTTATTGTTACAACGTATAATTCTGTACATGACTGAGTCGAAAGGTTAAGGTAATAATTATGAACTATGATTTGTAGTACTGGCATCACAAGGTTAATTTCAGGGAGGTGAATGTATAATAAAATATTTGCACTACAAAATATCATAGAAAAAAACCTAAATTATGACACTGAATTCATTGACTCGGTCATTAATAATTATGGACACAGTGACTTTGATAAAAGTACAAAATCTACATCTTGTGTTGTTTCTTAACAGAGGAGTGCCTAAGACGACCCTCTGACCTACTGCTTAAGGATGTGACAGGCGAAACCCAATTTTGTTTTGAATATGCTGTTGCAAGTATTGCAATAGAGCTAATCGATTTCATTGCTTATGTAGTTGTAGATAGGTTTTGGCCGGGTTTTTCAGAGTTGGCGTTTGGCATCAGATACAGATGCTCAGAGTCCTTTCCGAGTCTTCTTCGGGGTTCGTAATCGACGATGGATAGGTAAATAGATTGATTGGCCTCGTTAAATGACAAAGATTACTCACTGAAGTTAGGATTATTCGGCGCTCTGTACGCATTAAACCGTGCATCCAGCGCGAATATCTGTTGTTGGAATGCCGCTGCCATTGTTACCATTAATTTATTTTCACACTTGTTTATCAAAATGGGTGTTCTACGATGACTAGTTCTAGTAGAAAAACAAAATAGTAAAATTCACAACAAAAACATTTTGTTACTTGATAGTTGACAATTTTGACATCTATTTGACAGAAAACAGCTGTTTTATAAATGCATTATGTGTGCATTTACAGAGAACGATTAGTGTTTATTAATGGATTAATCGCCAAAATGATTAAAACCAAAATTATAGAAAGCTTTTGTAGGTTCCACTAGAGTTCATTTATTTATTTAAAACTTTGTACAACCGCAATATCTCTTTGACAAAGACATGTAAACTTCATAATAATTTAAAATATTTTGCCCCAAAGTTGGCACATAAGTGTTCGAATATAAATAAATACAAGAATTCAAATCTTGACCTCAGTCAAAATCGCGTCATTGCAGCCGGACCCAAAAATTCATTAGTCACACCCACACAGACGTACAAACGCGTCGCGCGTCCTCCACACGCGGCCGGCTGAGGCCAGCAATTTCCTAGAATCCTTATTTCCGATCCGAAATACTCGGCGCGGTAATACCAGGAAATCTTGACGGCGTTATTCTGGGGCAATGCCGTGTAAAACCCGAAACACGTAGCTTTCTAGCGAGGTGGCACTGCCAGCCGTTATAAATAATCAGAATGCGTAAAAAGGAGTCGCTGACCCTCAATTACACGAGTCATCATATCTTATAATACTCGGAACACTTTCTGCTTCTCTTAAAATTATATTTTTCAGACGAAACGTTTCTTTGGGAGATTTGAAATAAAACGACGTAAGTAGTTGTAGATATTTTAAATTTCATTATACATAATTAATGAATGAACATACCATACATCGTAACCTGTAAAATCCATCATACAACAAACGTTCGTATAAATGACAACGTGATACAATCCAGTGAACAGATATACCGACTTTATTATATTTACAAATTACAACTATGAGACGGATTAGTGCTTGGGTTCGATTCAGGACAAATAATTACTATAGTAACAAACATTTATATTTAAATAATCGCTGCAAATAAATTAATGACTTACACATCGTTATCAATAAACATATTCCACTAATCCATCTTAAAAATATTTAGTTGACTATTGTTTGTTGTACCTAAATAGTTTAAAAAAAATATTTGCATTGACTTAAAAAAAATGCATGGAGTGTAAAAAAGTCACTATAAACTATAACACGTGAACATTTAAATCAGTCAGTCAAAACTTATATAAAACTATGAAGGCAAGTATCACTAAGGATCACACTGAACACTGAGACGTAACATTGATAAAATCCTCCAAGACTACATTTTACTTAAAATACACAATATCTGTACAGACGAATCTATAAAAAATACGCCTCAATGGACAATGACGTCGTACCGTAATAATAATAGATATACGCTAACACTTTTATACAATTAAAAACATCTACATTAAGTTCTATGTACCTATATACATAATTTCGTTAACAAATTCATTATAATATCAATATAGTTTTAATTAATTTTGCCGATAAGCTACACAGTTATCCTCGCAATTCGTTCACCCTACATAACTACTCAGATTTATATTACGCTTGCTTACAAGTTAGTGCCTTAGGGCCGAATGTTGCCACCTAAACTTACTCCTTACCTACGTTTAATTTTGGAAAACGATATAATGTTTTTTCGAATATAAAGTTCCTCTGCTCTTTCAGTCTTATGCTATCGCTACACTTTTGCTTAATGTTGTTCGTAAACAAGTTATTTGACCTAATTCCTAGTGTCAAGTTTTGAAGGAAATTTACGCCACTACTGCGTTATTTCTATTTTTTTAACGTTAACTCTGAACTGGCATTAGCTACCAATAGAATTTACATTAGTCTTTTAAATGAAGCCTGCTTTATATTATATTGAACTTGGTATACAATGTTAGTCAGTTAATAGTGATCGATTGCGATTGCGCCACAAATAGATCAACATTTTGTAGGAAAGAATATCCTGTGCTACTCTCAATGAATGCACATTAAAATGTATGGTAGTGTCTGGTTATAACACGTTAGACATTAAACGCAAGTGTAGCCATTCGATTAAACACGCTCTACAAAGGCGTCCTGAGTGCGGCCCTGTAATTACTTTTATACTTAATTAAAAAGATAGAAATAGAATACGAATTCAAGGCGACTTTATTTTACATATTTTTGAATAAGTCGGAGTTTAGGATAAAGTACAATATAAATATATAAGCCCTTTAGCTTGCATAACATGTGATATTAAATACTTAGTATAATATTGGCGGAATTTAAACTTAACTTTTAATATAAGCTAAAACAATGGCATTACGTAAAGCACCCACACACGGACAGCTGCGTTATAATTTGTTACATAATCTCTGACGTAACTGTGCAATTCTTCCTTAATTACAGAACTTCTAGATTGGAAGAGAGTCGATACAAACCAAAAGGAATAATTATGTAGAATCAGCTCATTTCCAAGTAAAATGCAATTTATTTTTAACTAGCGCAGCGTCGCTTCTCTATGCACGCTCGCAAGACTTCGAAATAACGCGTCGAGTACTTTGAAAAGCTCGTAAATTTCCAATTTGTATCGACTCTATTCCAAACTAGGAAAAGCAATCTCCGGCTTTAAACTTATATACTTACTTTAAAACTAGAAAATCGCACAGAACGATAGCTCTTGAGGTCTGACGTGTAACAGGCAAGACCCGGCTTCTAAGCTATTGCGAAATTGTTAACACGTGGACTCGACATGTTTCATATATTCATATGACAATACTGACAAATCGCGAACAAAACACAGAAAACAAACTACGATTTTTCCATTCAAAAGAACAGAAAGGAAAGAATAACAAAGTGTATGTTTAAAGTACGTGTTACAGTTGAGATAAACAAATCCAATGTCCTAAATAAACAATTTGCTGAATCTAATATACTTCTCTGCTAGCTTTACATTTACATCAGAATAGCATTTTAATGAAGGACTAAAAGACCAAAACCGTCCTCTTCCATTGTAATTTTAGTACTTCATTTTGTTAAGACAATGGTTACCTAAATAAATATTCTATTATTTTCATATTCCAACGGCTCAAGCGGAACATTAATTTCAACGGAACTCGTAACTCGTCGAAATACTACTTGGAATAGTATTGCTTACCCTATGCCTTAACGATAAGGTTCAATCTCGAATGTAAGTAGAACACGTATTGATTATTCGAAGCATGCTCCGTTTTAAAACAACAGGAGGATTAGTTGTTAAAGGCAAAAATAGCTAGTATTAATTCATATAAGGATACGTATAATATTTTCAGGAAAACCATTTCATAATTTGTTTAATTAATATCATTATATAAATGGGAAAACAAACAATTGGGTATAATTAGACGAGAGTTTAATAAACCCTAAAATGATAAGTATTATTGATTTGTTGTTATTAACTTAACAACATTATATGATTACAAAGATTAAATTTCTGCTTAAAATAGTAAATCTCAAACGTTCCATTTATAATATTTAATATAAAAATGACATAGAGACTATTCTTATGTTCTAAAACACCAACATCAACACCAACACCTAGAAACGGATTAGCTTACAAATCGCTTGAGTGTCCCTAACCCGTGAGTCGTAACAAAATGAAGCTAACAGCTACTTCATTGGAATAACTGTCGGCAGTGTGAGCCCGGCGAATACTGATGACCAAAACAAAATGAAGCGACACCGCCGTTTTACCTAATTCACATATATCAAAACCTCGTCACGTGCACAGATGCAACACATGTGTTGAGCACGCGAATGCCCGTCATAGGATCAGCCTAAGAGCCCAAATTGCCTACGTGCTGTGCCTGTAATGAGACCTTTGATTTTCTTTTTTTAATTATGTAGATTAAGGCTCCTCCAAACTTGTCCATTAAAATTCTCACCGACCTATGAATGACTAATCGATCATACTCTAAGAACCGCGTGGCTGATGTTATTTACGATAGCGCCTCTACAAAAATACCCCAAGTAAATTACGTAATCTTTACGTAGTTATTCTAACCAGTTTAAAGTTAACAAGTATGTACGTAGATTTATGCAGTCACACATCCTCATATACTTTATAAACAGTAAAACTTTACATAGACCCTAGAAAGAGATGACACACATTATTCAACATTTAATGTACATCAAAATTTGCTTTCTAATAGCGCATAAAATCTGAATTATATTTCAACTTCAACAGTGTCAAGAAGTTCTAGGTATTGTGACGCACTGACGTCGGACAGTTCACTGGCAAGTGTGAATATTCGCAATGGATATATGTAATACCATTCATCGCCAATTTATACGGCGCCGTGTGTGAAATACCGCTGACTACGTCCACATTACCATGATTTCCAAACAAGTCCTCCACTATTCATAACCAGTCTTGACCTTACACATAATCAACGTGCTATTCCGCTTATAATTTAGATTGGACTCCCGAATTGTAACGATTAATGCAATACTTCTTAGTACTATATTGAGTTTTTTTTTCTGTCATGTATATAGCACCTGTCGCGCGATACGATCATCACAAGCTCATAACAACTTCAGATTCTGTCCTGTTTACTCCGCTAACTTGATATTAATTTTAGAACAAATTTTGCTATATCCAAAATTACGTTTATTATCGTGTATATTCTAATACTATAATACCATCTCTATTTGGATCTAGTATATTATACACTTCACTTTCTCTTATTGGACCCTACATATCGATTATTATCATTGGCCTCATCGATTAGAAATGTCCAACCCGATTATATCGAGAGATCGATCGTTCTCCCGCGGCAGCGTTTTCTCAATTCTGGAAATGCTAATCAGCCGAACCAGTTGATAGTTTGCGGGGAACACTGTTAGTGTGGCCGAGCACCTTCTCAGAAACGAAAGCGAGATAGTCACTAGTGAGAAATACGATTATCGTAATAACCTCCCGGAACGAGAGCCCTTTTCCAATCTGCGTTTGTAAATAGAAGTAGACTATTAAAAACTTCACGGAATACTACTGGTGTGTAAATGTAATTTTTTCTAAGATTCGCTTTAATTATTCCGTAACAGCGTTTGTATTTTAAACCCTATAACATTATTTTCATATTTATAGTACGCAATTTAAAAATATTGTTATAGGGTAGGTACAATGTGTAACAGAAGTCTGAAATAATATTTATGCATATTAGGTGCCCTGTACATATACAATCATTGAGCATAGATTTCGAAATCTTATCCCTAAAATTAGTGTGTTTATACCAAAAACATTCAACTGCCCTGAAATCATTTTAATTGGTGATTATACGAAAAAAATATATATATTAATTATTTTTACAGATGAGAACCATCTGTATATATTCCTATATATATTATATACATATATCATAATTGTGTCCTTCAATATTATTTCGGACATATGTTACACGTACTGTATTAGAAAGTGTGCAATTACATTCTGGAACGATTAAGATAAATCTAACTTAGCGATTAAAACACATTAGACAACACGATACTTCGATATCTTTTTAAATGAATTATGTAAATCCCTATGCTGCGTCACAGTCGGTAATTAAATAAAGTGCGACGGTGACGTTCAACTGACGCTAATGTTCGTATCGCTAACTGTGACGCAAACATACTTTTTATAATAAATCGATAAACCGGTATTATTTACCCTACCCAGTACCGTTCCTTTCAAATATTTTTAATTCGGCGTAATTGACGTCACTAAGAAACGTGTTATTTCGATCTACATTGTTCGAACTCTACCATTTGGCTGGATGAATCTTACGTACATATAATAAACCTGTGTACTATTTATTTTCTCTGCAATCCCAAAGAAGGTCACTTAAGCCTTTATACACAATGGAGCTATAGCATTTGTCATGTACCGATGGTGCATATCCGATTGACAGTTTAATTAGAGATCTAATTGCATTACACATTAACAATTATCCAAGAATAAGGAAAATGTTTCCAAAATTGTGGCGATCATTTTACATTGCGTGCTATCCGACCCACCTCCGCAGAGATATTTGTAAACATACCGAGAATTGAGGAAACTCATAGAAAACGAATTCAGCACTTGAAATAAACACAACTCGTTTATATAATCAAACACTTTTTGTTTCATAATTTGAACAAAAACATTTCATTAGACAGAAATTAGACTGTTCTAAGTATTCGGAAGCGGTCGAGATAGAGGTCGGCATTAATCGATTCAGAATGATATGTACCACCGTTTCCCAGAAGGTATGAAGATTGGGTGTTACATAAAAACCTAATACGGAATGACCATAAATATATCTATTATACGACCAACAATCGATAACGAGTTTTCGGAGAACAAATTAATGTGGTTTTACTTAGAACATACAGATGGCACTACCAGGAAAATTATCTTAACAGAACCTTAATTGGAGACTGGAGAAATACCACACATTTGGAAATATAAGCAATAATTACGACCTTTTTTGTTTAAAAATGTACACAATGTGATTCCACTTAGCAACTTTGAGTTTAATTTTACAAAAGATATACTTATTTATGCTATGTAAGCATTGTTATATATCAATGTATGTAAGTTATTATGTTATGAAACAGAATAAATACAAATTTCATATAGATTGATTTTCATTTGCGTCAGTGAACTCAAAGGACCTGCAGTTTATTACCGTGTATTAATATACAAACTTTATTTTTAAACACTCATGCTCACTATGAATAAATCGTGAGAGAGTGATGGCGCTATTCTTGTTTACTTCTCCTTTATAATGTGTTGTTTATCTGTATTTGTATCAGGTTTGTTTTACTATGATCAACCTTTAGTGCACTTATACTGTTAAATTTTACTTTACTATACACATAATTTTAATGCTTTTAAAGCCGTGAGTCACTAATCAAAGGATACGAAAGGAAAGCTTTTTAAATATCAATTAGATATTGATATTATATATGCAAGTCGCAGTATTAAAGCCACTTAAAAGATCTATTTGAATTTATCAACTATAATATTAATTATGTAGCCAAGTATAAGAAAATGATGTCCTGTCTGTTACTGCGTATTATTCCCAGTCGTCTTCGCTGGAGGACCGTTGTGGCGAGGACTGGTCGGGCTCGGGTATGTAGCTCGCCAGGGTGTGGAGGACGGAGCCCCCGGACCGCTCAGCCCCGGAGATGCCCCGCCGACGCATTAGGAGCTTTGCGTGGAGGTCCGCCATTAAGTCACCGCCGCTCGGTGTTGTGCCGCCCTAGGAAGAGTAAAGTATTATATAAATTTATTACATTGTAATACAGACATAAAATGAACTCCAAGGAAACATTGTAGATAAGGGAAATCCTATCACAAAGACAATTATCAAAAAAGTTTGTTTCTAATGATTACACACCTGCGAATAAAACAATAAACCTGAAAAAACATTAAGAGTTTCTCGAAAGTCTTTTCGAGAGAACTCTCTACTGAAGACAGAAATTACAATTTTCATCTGAAACTGAACACATAAATTTTTAATGTTAAGTGATCTGAGCTGTTTCGGACCAAGTTCGACCCACTTACCATTAAATATTCAGACTCACTTAGGACAGGCTTTTCAAACGTCCCATTATTTTCCGGAGATAGATCTGGATGATTTTATATAAAATTTTATCTCAATAAATTTATGTAATCTGACGACTAAAAGTCGGTCCCTTAGCATGTAAGCTCACGCACGTATAACTATGTACGTCATAACAATTAAAATCTATTGTGTCTGCTAATTAGTGAGTCAAAGGGTTAACGAAAAATAGGTACAAATAGCTATAGGTTTGCACAGCATGTAGGTAGGTAGTAGGTAACCGTAGGGAATAATAATTGGAAGTAAATAAAGAAATATGTAGATCGTCATTAATTGAAACCTTGACACGTTTGTAGGCAAGTCACTTCGGGGAATCGTAACCAAATTGCGAGCTTACTAATTTGTGATGTCTAAAGAGTATGTGTGTACAACAATTGAGTACTAGGCCAAATGTTTTTAAATAGTAACAATGTCAATTAATCGTGAGGGTATGTGACTGCGCGGGTATATTCTGGGAATTATATTAGACAGGTCAAGTCTAACCAGGCACGATGCCACTGCGATTGCCAGCCATTGGACATCTACAACCCTATAGTGGGTGGATAGACAAATATCCAAAAACAACTCTACAAGCACAGCTTTACTACACAGATAGATCGATCCAAACAGTTGTTACTTAGTATGTAACCACGAGTTCGTCCCTGTTTTAATCTTAGTTTTGTTAAAACTAAATAAGTAATAGTATAATACCCATTGATGAGCAATGAGTCATGAATTTTCGATATCTGAGCGGACTGCTCAGATATCAGTCAAAATTCCCCTTACAATGAATCCATGCTTTTTCTTCCATGTAATTCAGAAACAGCCTTTAAGGAAATAATAGTTGTTAATTACAGTACAGTACCCACATGCCGACAGTTCATCGAATTGGCCAGTTTGGCCAATTGTCAGGGCGTCAGTGGGCGCGATGGGTGATGGTGCCAATAACCTCGACTACACAAACGCCTGCCAAACAATAAGACTGATACAACACGATCAATTATTATTGTTAAAAAAAAAATAGATACCCAATGGTTTATTACTCTATCTTATTATTCTGTTTTTACCTTACAAGACATTAGTCTCATTGTATCATCTCACTATTGTAAGGCCTTGTAACAATTTCTTTTTTTTTATTCGAAATTATGGCCTATGTACATTCTGCAGTTCCTTGGAATCCTAATCTTAATATATATAAATCTCGTGTCACAATGTTTGTCCTCAATGGACTCCTAAACCACTTAACCGATTATAATAAAATTCGCACACCATGTGCAGTTCGATCCAACTTGAGAGATAGGATAGTTTAAATCTCAAATTATAGTCGCGTGCGAAGCCGGGACGGACCGCTAGTAATGATATAAATTTGGATTCAAAAAATAAAATTGAACACTTTTGAGACTATAAAGTGTGACTTCTGGATATGTTCAATTTTTTTTTATTTATTATTAACCTAAAATAAATCAGAAAAACACAATTTTTGGGGAAACATCCACAATTTCTTTGTATATGACTCATTTAATTAATGTTCTCAAAAATAAGTGAACCATGTATCATGGCTGTTACTTGGGTCATTGGGTGTGGAGCCACGTCAATAGAAACGCGTCATAAAATCTAGACATAAACTTCTAGTGAAAGTAGAAATCGGTCCTACATTAAATCTACAGAATTTCCTGTTACGATCACCGATCTATCTTAAAATTATTAATTTATAATAGTACAAATCCTGTGGCCTACAAACCTGTTTTATGTTCTTAGGCGTTCTTCTATCGACTGCTAAGGACGGTGAGTCGTTGACACCAATAATTGATATTTGACCAGATTGCGTATTGCGATATAAAATAATTCAATAATATTTGTTTTCAATTTTCATTTGAAGTGTATTCCAAGAAAAAGTTATATTTATATATATAAGTAGTCACCTTCGTTTTGTTTCGTCATAAAGCTCGACTTTCGCAATGACACAATGCGAAAACTATACATATAATAAAAATGTAACGGATCGCTGTCTGTAATTGGAAGATATATGAGAAAAAACATGATTGGGACCTTTATCAACGCAAATAGCACCCAAAACAATGATTGTTAGAATTTTGTCTGTTTGTCTGTTTCCCTGTGCGTTTGTGCACGCTAATCTCAGAAACGGATTATCCGATTTAGGTGTGGTTTTAGCTAGTATATTGTGGTAAGCTTCACTTAACATTTAGTGTTTGTTTCATGTCAATCGGTTCATAAATAAAAAAAGTTATGCCAATTTAAAGAATCGCGTCGATATTTGTTCATTATGAATTTCTTCACGACATGGTGTTAATTTACGACATCCACGCGGACGGAGTCGCAGGCACCGCTAGTAACGTAATATATTTGTTCAGTTTATTATGAATGTTTCTAATTTGTTTATAAAAATAATGATAATAAGTTTTATCGCGTAGTTTTAAGCCGAAAAGCTAGACAGGAAAAATATAAAATCTCATTGATACATTTAGCTACAAATTGTTTTTACAGCTCGTTAATGGAAGGTTTAATTTTCCTCTTACACATTCACAAATCCTATCGATCCTAATGCTAACACGTATTAAAATGGGAAAGTTTGGGTGTTTGTAATTCAATTACTCAAAAACTACTGAACAGATTTGTGTTGTTCTTACTTACTTTAGATCCTGGAATAGGACATTTATGATGTTTTTTATCTCGGAAAAAGGCAGAGTAGGTGCGGGAAAAGCGGAATTCTGAAACTGCGGTGCGCAGCTAGTCGAACATTTTAAGCTATTCCTAATTTAAAAAGCCGTGTTTATCAGTACTATTTATAATTATATCTAATTTGCCTGACTGAAGTACCATAATTTAAATTTTAGTATATCGGATTGTTTCTTCAACATTAATGTTAATTTTATTTTCGTGAACAAAGTAAAGATATGAACCTTGATTTCATCTAACCGGTTCACTTCCGACGCGTGTTCTCGCTAGCGCCGTCCAGTTGCTGATAAACATTTAATTATACTATCGTTGGTGATAACTCGGAACTGACATGCGCGCGCGCACCATTGCTTTACGAAGAAGCGGCATATCTAATAAACATACTTATCACACTGACAACTAAAGGTCAATGGTGCGCAATTATCTGTAACTGTAAATTTTACTAGTAGAAATACTAAGAATTTCTAATTAATTTAACAATATAATCATGCCATATCTACGGGTTTTTTTTGGATCGTAAAATACCTGCAGACTATTAGGCATCGTCAGATATTGATACAATTATAATAAATATGTATAATTTTGGTAACGACCTCTAAGAATTAAATTATTAAATCTGATTTTGGAACTTATATAGGACTTGAACAAGAGCCAGTTTTGTCAAGATTTAATTATGGCGACAGATCGTCTTGTTCGGAGAATTATAATTTAAGATATGAATAAGTAATTTATTGAATCGAAAAAGCTTGTTTCCGCGGATCGATAAAAAAACCGAGATCAAAATACAGTGTGGTAAAAAAGAGACACATCCATCGACAAAGAAACTTTTTCTCTGTAAGTTTGCTCCATCGTCGACAATTCGACATATTCGCTCTAGGGGTTAGATTGTGATCTTTGATCACAATATAAGCCCATTTAGGATGTTAATAAGAAAACATAACACTCCTTTTTTGGGCAGTCGTGTAAAAAATAATACACCAACTCAATTGTCGTTTAAAGATTTAGACTTTAGTATGACGATACACAAATACTCTATCCCTAATATGACTACAAAAAACTTAAAGTATGTGAAATTGTTAAATATCGGAGCTACGATATTAGTCCTCTCAATTACGGAACTGCGAATATCGTAAAATGTTACGGTATTCCAAAGTTTCAAGATTCCGGAGACCCATACATAAACTAAAAAGTACTATACTATGTAGTTTGCATTTTTATAAATCATTAATAACAAGAAGAGGACAGGCTGAAAGCAATATTTACAAGAATTTGGAGTTGTATGTGGTCTATTCATGACGGAACGTAATAAAAAAACTTAAAAAGAAACATTAGCAGAACCAATATCGTTTTATAATATACGAGCGCATCATACCCGCACATTGGTACATTAAAAATCGGAGTCTACTATAATATAATTACATACCAATGCATACAATCACCGTACAAGAACCGTACAACATACCAGTTGTTAAAAAGAGATAAACATAGTTTAGTTACGGCAGATACTTGCGATAAGCTCATGCATGCTCATTGGCGCGATAGCACGTGACGCGGTTATCAGAGCATTGTCGGGAACAAAGTAAACATTACGAGGTTTTGATTCAAAAGAATTATATTTAAATATTCCTAAATAAATATGAATACATTGTATTATGTCACTACATGAGTAGGTATACTAATAATAATGTTAAATTTTGACACTATATTCAACACAGGAAGGCGTTAGTTCTCGCATTTCACTGAGAATTGTATGTTACAGTGACGTTTCGCCGTGACACTGGTTCGTACATGACTGAGTGCAAGTCAGGCAATTGCCTTACTTTTTTATCGCCATTATTGAGCGCGGGTAACGCATCTGTAGTTTATAATATCATTGAGCAGAACAGTGGAAACGTTAACTGCCTATAAAGACTATAGGTACTTTGGGCCCTAGAGGAAACTTTTCTGAGCAAAGAGTATATAATCCACACTCGAAATAAATAAACACCAATCTAATAGATCCGAAGTGTGGAAGTGGCCCATGACAACCATTACGCCAGCCGGAGCCTCGGACGGACTGACAGATATATTATGACCTTATCTCACTCATTACCTTAACTGAGACCACTTCGTGGAAAGCATCTCCTTTCTCGTAGCATTGTCAACCTTGCCGGGATATTTTACGAGGAAAAAATTCATGAGTCGGAATGTGTAGAATAAATTTGTAGTTGGCAACACAGTTACACATGTTCGTCTTCGTATCCTGTACGATGCTAAGTATGTGCTAATTGTGAGAGACAATTGAAAGTCTGGTATTTTAGGAAAGAATAAGACAAAGCAACCTTAACTATTTATTTAAAATGTTTTAGATCTAATATCATAGCAAAGATGTAAGATGTATAAATAAATATTTCACTACGATTACTAGGTTTCCCTACGGAAATCACAAATATATAGGCTAGAAGTAGTCAAATTTTATTTTCTATAGTAAAATATAAATACACAACATATCAAAAGCTTATAATCTCAACGACATTTGGATGTCGGTACCAAAAAAATATATATCTGCAAACGTGACAACTTACGTGTTTACGAAATTGAAATTGGACGCGTTATTGAACAACGTATGTCGTTAAAATACTCAAACGGGATTCCGAGTACGGGCTAGAAATTCTAGTATGACGAACCTTTTGTAGTGAAGGCTCCAGGGGGCAGCCACGGCTAAATCGCGTATTGTCCATGACAATGAACACGTCCCAGTTCTAGCCATGCCCCGAATTCAAGGAGTGCCTCTCCATTGTCGTGCGAGCTTGTTCGATAGTAGACTATACAGCGTGTTAAATTTCCTCAATTTCGTTTCAACCAAATTTTTTTTTTCTTGATTTAAAATAAATTAATAAAGCACGCCTGCCATGTGAGATTTTTTTTCCACACCTATTTGTGAATCAATTTTTTTTTTGTAGTCTTAGCGTATTTTTCCCGGGATAATGTAAGGATTCTAACGATGATACCCCATACATCTAAATCGGTTCAGGTGTTTAGAAGTTATTGTGGAATAAAGAAATTCACATAGATACATACATACTTACATACAGTGATAGCTCAGGGTATGACCGTTGGACTGACAAGTCAAAGATCGCAACTTCAAATCCAAGACACTCACCACTATCTATTCGAAGTCATGTGCGTATTAAAACGAATGTTACGAATAAAAGCAAGTGATGCTTATAACGGTGAATGAAAACATCGTGAGGAAACCAGCACACCCGAGAGACGTCCTCGATGGTGTGTAAAGCCATTTCAGACTGGTTGGTTTAAACTCTGAAACTAGGTTGTTCATCAACCACACGATATGAAGAAGAACACACACATGGACCTTAAAAAGATAACACTCCTTTTTGGACAGACGTGTAAAAATAAAATAAGCAGACAAGCCGTAAGTAATGATAATCAATTTCTACTGTAACTTCCAAATGTCCGTATTTTGTTTCGTTTCTATCTTGATTGAGATCCACGAACCTATAGGTAAAAATATATTAACAGTCGCTAACACTTCTCGCAATTGTTCTTTTTTTGTGGAATTTTTATCAAGTTTTAATATATAATTTTCATACGATGAACCATGTCCTTTTGAGAATAAGATTTTTTAATCCAACTTTCATGCTATTAATCCAGTACGTGTTTGTTTCAGGCACTGGTTAACTGGTAAGAGAGCTGTCAGCTTCAAACGTTGTCCCCGCCAGTAAGTAAGTCGAATATCAAAGTTCTACGTGTCTAGTTGTCAGTTAGAACACTGATTAACGTATAATTTAACAAATCCTAACTGTCTCAACTGTTGGGATTTGGTTTCAGAAGTAATATTTTATGTCTGTTGGGATATTTGGACATAAAGGTATGAAATACATTTATTATTAAAATACCCAATACCCATTTCAACTGATACATAAGTCTGTCATATGACGCCTACAGTGTTATTAATTCAATACTTCTTAGCTTTTATGTTCTTAATAAATTCGTCCAATCAATGACAAATATAAAAATCGCGTTTTTAAAATAAATATTCAATATTTTTGTGCAAAAGGCACCCACCTACGAATTTTATGAATTTCTCTTGAAGAGCAATTTATAATTTATACCAAAGCAGGCTGCACCCACGTTTTAAAACCACAAGCTGTATAAGTAGAAAATAAGGACCAATTTGTATTGTGTTATAAATCCTTATAAGTAGAATATAAAGGGTATAAGTTCCACTCGGGTTTGTATAGAACTTGCTCGGAGCGTAGCAAATCAAACATCTGAAATGTAGCGTATAATTGGCCAGGCCGACCAGGAATGCAGCCGGCCCGACCAGTACAGAACGGCGACAAGTTCAATATGATTATAAATAAAGCATTTGCTGTATAATTTGGTGCTTGTTGTTTGCAGTTCTATTAGCACATTAGCACACAATAAGTTTCTAATAATCATTAGTGAACTTTTTGTTGTCAAAGTAGTGTAAGTTTACTGTGTTTTTACTCAAAAGCAGAACGCTACGGCCAAAATCATCTTTTACTCAAAGTTAAAGTGCATCGTTACGGAATTCTGAATGAAAAAGAAAACTTATATTTTGGACAGGCACAGGACAGTCGTCGCCGTGAGTCTAGACAAATCGATCCGAACGCATTAATAAATCCTTTAAACAACTGTAGAACGGTTGAATCCCAACAAACTTAATCATATTTTAAAGTAGCTATTTGGTTCCTTCACGTATAATTAAAGTAATATTGTATGTATAATTTAAGTAAATATTAGTGACAACTCTGGATATGCTTTTGCTATGCAAACTTTATTAACAGAGATTTAGGTCCGTTATAAACTAATATAATATCAGAGCCTACTCAGATCTTGAAAATTTCATACACTTCAGCATCTCAAGTGATATCAGATTGACACAGACAAGCTTATACGAAATGAATTAATAACTTAACAGATGACTTAGTGACTAAATATAACGATATTTAGTCACTCTTCGGATTTCGCTCCAAAAAGGCATTTTCAAGTACAATTTATTAATACAATCCCTTGGTATTGTTGATCGGATACTACTCGTTTCCTAGAATTCGTCGCGACTTTGACCGATCTCATCCTCTATGAAGATCTTTGGCGCCAACCAGAGATCGCAGATCACTAATAATACGTACGGAGATCCCAAAATAGCTGAACATTTGTCACGGCCCGAGGCGCCAACTGGCAAACGCCGATGTAAACTCGTTTAATTAGAGCGTATAGTAGAACTATCGTAACAAACGTATACAATCAAGAAGTACTTTAGTTTCTTCTGCCCAAAAAAGTATTTGCTAAAAACCTAGTTGTTGAAGTAACTGAAGGAAAGAACTTATCAAAATCCAAATTTTAAGCTTTAGTATAATTTCATTGTGCACAAGAGTGACAGGATGCAGTTCCTTTTGTAATTCATTCGCACTATTAATAATGACTATCACATCCCGTGTGTTTACCGCTCTTAGCACCTATTAAGGCGATCAATAAAAAATCCCGAACGATACACACATAAAAACTATAGTACATAGAAATCAACAATTCTTCTAGGAACCTGTCCATATGTAAGACATAGATGTAATATACGTTACTGTACCTCGAACGGACGGGAGTTTAACAAAAACTATTTATTAGCCGAGTTAGTCATCCATGCTATCAGAGCTTAGTGCTAAATGTCAACTCGAGGTATGTGACGTCATGATCAACCAACCCTTTAACCCTTTGTTGTGTGTAGTGCCTCAACGGAATTGTAGCAAACGTGAAGCGAGTATTTAATGTAATCTTATGGTCATTCAGTTATTCTCTCTGTTCACGTAAATGTTAAAGTCCATTCAAGCCCACACGTTAATAATAAATTCTGAGAGTGAGTATGCTCTCAGAATGATGATAAGTGACTCTATTTGTTGGAAACTACCGGTAGGACGTGGATACAATAGTACTGGACATTATAAATCCACATAAGGCTTGTCCAGATATTCTCGACGAACAAAAATGTTTACTAATAAGGCAAATCAAATATTAAGAAATCGTTTATTGCCGTATCTTTGCTAGCTGTCAGTCACAGATAATGTACTAACTTATTTAATACTGTTATGATGGCATGTGGCATTGGCAATTTTCCTTGGGTAATGTTAATGTTGCGTAAAGAACAATTATGTAAAGGAAGATTGTGTACAGAATTTATCATTAAACATTCTTAACAGGATGGCAAAAATCCGAGATAGTGTAAAGTTGAGCATTCATTCAGATTGCATATTTTTTATTATTCATGACCCATGCATCGAGAACACTGGACTTCAATATCCCATTTGACAATGGTATCACAGTTTTTTGTACTTTGCCTATCATAATCATCGTGGGCCTAATTCATATCTAAGTCAGATAATTCAAGCAACGTCCCAAAAGTACCTAGGGCTCGACAAAAACCATTAAATACATAGAAGACTGTTTTTGTTCCGCATTCTGCTTAAGTACAGTAGGTTCAGAGATTTAAGGTCTAATTTGAATAAACGGACAAATCACATAGAGGCACAGAGATGCATACATGTATGCGTTAACTGGAAGCATACACAATGTTAGCTGGAAACGCACAACAAAGTGGAATGATGAGAAGCGCGGATTCCGTTAAACTGTAAGACGATCGATACCACACGACGCGCGCTAAATAAATGTTTGGGAAGACATTTTATTGCTGTCTTTGTATCCTCACGGTTCGCTGCTAAGATCGCGTGAGCAGCACTTCAAAAGGACTACATCAATACGATTTGTTCCGGCAATCAAAGCGGTAGCTGCCGTGTGCGGTCTATGGGTTTATGAAAACATTTCGATTTTAGTAACGTGAAGTCCTACATTTACAAACGAATATTGTTTGAGGTATTTAAGCTGTTGCGTCAGTCATTAGCAGACACAATAGATTTTTATTGTTACAACGTACAGATCTGTACGTTACTGAGCCGAAAGGTTAACACCTCCACTCACCATAAGGAAAAACACAACATCTGATGCAATCTTGGTGATGACCATCACTTAAAAACGGAAAAGGCATCGGATTTCTTGTAAATTGGGAGCATATATATTCAACTGTAAGATTTAACACAAAGTATGGAAAGCCCCATACGTGATGCGATTTAAAAAAGAACTAATCAAGTGACGAGTCAAATTCAAACAGTTTTTTTTTTAAGAATCGTTCATTATCGTGGTACAATCTCAGACAAAATTACAGATAAGGTCGGCGCTACAACCCACGCTTGAACAATGTTTTCTCGTCGGTACCCGATAATAACTGCATTTACGATCTTATGCAAGTACGCCTCTAAAATAACAATGTGCATTTAGTATGCATGACTTTTAGAAATATCCTTTAACACAGTTATGGGCTTTTGTTCGTTAATATAGGGTGCTTTGTGAACGATATTGCTAAACGAAATTGCTACTTGATATTGCAAAATAGTGGAATTTGTAGTCTACGGTTTATTGAAATCATTAGGCATGCAAGTTGCATTAAGCATGTCATCATTTTTGAGAGACAAGTAATGTGACACACACAAGTTTGAGTACAAGTTTTGAAAGCTGACTACTATATCGATTTAAATTAATCCACTGATGATGTCCATAAAAACTCATTTGCATAGTGATTTCATTCATCTGCGACTTCTGCGAGTCTTTTACAATCGAGTGTTTGTGTAGCCGATGAGATGCATTTACTATGCGCAGTTAACGTGTCAAATGATGCACGTATTTATTTGACTAACAATTCAGACTGAGAATTTCCAAGAGGTTTTCACATTTCTCCGGGTTAGCTTTTTACATAATTATTTAATTAAATGTCAAATACCTTAGGAAATAAAATCTCTACAGCTATTGAACTGAATAGACATAACTCACAACAATCAAGTCACATTTAATTTAATTAAAGATAAATCGTTGAAAAGCATTAACGCATGCTTAGCGAACTCTAAATTTATTATATTAAATGGAAAAAGAATACGTTCACGAACAGGATTCGAACCTGCGCCTCCCGGATAAATCCTCCAGGCGCTCTGACCACTAAGACTACTGGAGTATTTATCCGGGAGGCGCAGGTTCGAATCCTGTTCGCGACCGTATTTTTTTCCATTTAATACATTTAATTTATTTTATTTAAACACGCCTTTACACATTCAAATTGATCGTGATAGATTAATTTCCTCATTCTAACAACAAGATAAAAGCAAACAGTCATTGACCAGTAAATATTCGTAGCTGCATTGATTTCAAGTAAAATCGAAATACGTCAATGTTGCCACAATAAATCGTTTATGTTTACATTCTCAAAAAACAGTCTGTTCATTCACAATGAGGTGTTTACATAAGCGCCGACGCAATTTGCGTTTAATTTAAACTGGTCAGCGGAATCCCGGTCGTATCAAGGTTCCGTAACAAAAATGCGAATAATGTCATTATAAATTGAGGAAAAAATATAGTAAACAATGCAGGAACCACGTGGAGACGCTCACAATGGGTACTGATACCATTATCGTTACGTTATCATGCATTATAATGGCTTTTCTTAGAAGCGGAATAGCCTGGCGTACAATTATCTCTGCTTCTGTGAAACGTCAGTCTGTGCTCGTAATTATGTGGGTGTACCGACTACCAAGGTTTCGTTGTTTTACTAACAAAAATTGAAGTTATTATAGATAGTTTAGATAAGAAAACAATATATTACTTGGAATCATGTGTAATACGGACGGACGGTAGGGGTAAAGCTTGCCTTCTTATGATACGTAACCCAACTGCATCGTTACGTCGTCAGAAATTACCCTAAACCATATGTGGCCTTAATCTTAATCATAATCATATTATTTATAGCAAATCCACAATGTAAAGATAAGATGGTAATATAAATAACATGGTAGCAATCGTGGACCCTGATGGGCACAGCAAATAGTAAATTAGAAGAGAGGAAGGCGTTGTATATATAGAAATATTTGTTTATGCTCAAGTATTCATATTCCTTTTTAATGTATCTAAGTATGTATAGTATTGTTATTATGTTTGTATTTTTAGTAGGTATTTAGATTTAAGTATAGTGTTTGTATTTTAGTACATTATATTATTAGGTTTTATCCGTTCAAAATTTTGTATAAATTTATTGTGTTATATTTAGTTTATTGTATTATTTATATTTGTTGATTGTGGTTACTATTATGCAAGCTGATACTATCAACAAAATTATCTTGTAAGGGGATTCCCTCGGGGACGCAGACGTAAACAATTTAGTGGATTACAAATAAATACTCTTTAGAGGCTAGACATTGTCTCAAGGTTATATATTAATTAAAGCGCATGGCTTTTATTTTATTTAGTCTGAATTCTCGGTCATAAAAGCGAATGAGTAATCCAAGTTCAAATTACGGAGACAGCATGTTTTGCCAATTGTCTATTCTCAGGGCATAAACAACAAATGTTTTCTGTCAACGCCCGAAGCAACGTGTTGTTACGTTTGGTACATTGGAATTTGTAATGAGCCCAAAGTAATGCTTTATGTTGTTCCATAAGCAAGATTTACATTACAACATAATTTTGGCATAATTTTATAACAGAGTCTAAGTAATGCTTGTTAACTAATTAGCAGAATGTCTAGACAAGTGATCATAATTGTATACATGTAGTTATACAAAAGCAAAGTTCTCTCCTCTAATTAAATTTATTCGTAGAAACGTACGCATTAATTCGATAGCCAAAATAACTTTCAACGGTTATACAGTACAGTTGCGAACAAAAATGTATTACCAATTTTATTAAATTAACAAAACGTCTAGGACCAAATTCCAATGTCGATTAGTCTAGTAGTTACAAATGCAGTTCCTGAATATGGGGTCCTAGAAATTGTTTCTAATTTGGAGTGTCCGTGCAGGCCAACTGTGGCCACTTGGCCGGCCTGTTCAAATTACTTTTTTTTTTATACTTTGGGCTAGGCTAGGAGTTTCTTCCTATATCGTGGGTGCGTTTACAAACACAATTTCACATGCACACACACGCAGACCCGAAACAATTATATATTACGTAGATCATACAAATATTTACTCCGTGCAGGAAAACCGCGCCGTCAAAAATCGCGGGGTATGCCGAAGCATTGGACAGATCAGGATCTGCCGGATGTAAAGCGAATGTAGCTGCGATCCCTGAACCCCGGTGATGAGAGACGGTTTTTCATGGTTCATGATATATTTCCACACATAAAAAAGATTAAATTCCTGGGTCGCACAGTGTTATTGGGATTTACTGCTAATAATAGTTTCAATGACAACCGCCACTATTAATATAACCAGCCCATAAATTTCCCGCTGCAGGGTAAGGGCCCCTTCTCAAGTCCTCATACAGAGAAGGCACCACGCTAGCTCACTGCGGGTTGGTGATTTCAGACTATTAAGTCCAAGTTTCCTCACTTTGTTTTCCTGCACCGTATGTCTGATGATGATTAACTAATAAAGTACATATGACATTGAAAAAGTCACATTTGTATATGCCAGATTTGAACCCACAACCTGTGGCTCAAGCGCGGCCCGTAACCATTCGGCCACTACGACACGTAAACCACCACTATTAAAATGTGACATAATAACGGCATCATTGAAATGTGTACCTACAACAATACACGTCCGCCCAACCCTTCGGCGGTTACAGGCGTGATGTATTTATTTATTTATTTATTTTAAACTTTATGAAACATTTAAGTTACATGTATGTGAAAAATATAGGTATTCATAATATCAGTCAAAAGGTTTTAAGGTTTGTCCTAATTTATATATGTCCTAAGTCGATTTGCTATAACTTGAACTTAAGAGATGTAGAGTTACACTTACAAACATAATAAAACCGTTGAATATTCGAAGTTGAAATCAAGTATCATTACTATTTGTAAGTATATTATATATTATTATTATATATTATTTGTAAGTATTCAACTCAAAGGCAATTATTTTCCTAATCAAATTAATATGTAGGTAGATATTCATGTTCTAAGATGCCTTAGATAATTAAATCAAAAGCGTACTTTCTTCTCATTTAATTATTTTCATATATCTTTCATCAATGTTAAATAATTATTGTACTTTAAATACGTACATAATTGCCCTATTGGCAGGCATTATTCGTTTGTCATGCTCACTGAAATTTCTTTTGAATTCCCTTAAAAATTGTTAAGTTTAGCAATGCTGATGCGTACGTCATACTCGTGAACGAGTCCTGTCTGTCGGGACTGGTCAGCTCGTAATTGCTTTAGTAATCCTCTTAGCTTTGTAAATGATGACTATTTAAGTTGTTTTCTCTTATTTTTCCTGCATTATACATGCATCATACATACATCAATAAAAATTGTAAATAACATTTTATTTTACTAAGATCTATGGAGCTATTGCCGGTTCCATAAGATCAACTTTCAGGAACCGTGCACCTAGTTTTAAAGTTTCATAACATAACATAGCATCACGTATGTATACTGTATTCCCCGAAGCGGTAGGCAGAGGTGTACATAGTGGTACACTCAAATTTCACCAATGCTGTTATTCCCAATAGGAGGTGAGCCTGTTGCCATCTACCGGGCACAATATTAAACTCCGGGCTACTATAGAGAATTTCCTAATAGAAAAACCCAATCACACTTTGCCCGACCCGGGAATTAAACCCAGGACCTCATACTCAGCAGTCGGGCTTGGGCCCATTTGACCAACGAGGCAGTAACGGTACCTAAGTCCCTGTAATCTGGTCCATTTGAAATACAAAATTGAATTTGAAATGTTTTCTTGTTGATAGTACACACTGCCATTGGAGCGCATCGTAAAATGTTAATTGGTCGTCAATGGCTCTGACATTACAATTTCTTCGAAACGTAAGTTTTACGCGGTAATACCAAATTTTTTACATGTGTACTATTTACTCTATGACTTATAATTATATATTTACTACATTCCTCGAATACGGAACAGACGTTAAATGTATATAAAAACTTTAAATCTTTGAAAGTTAATAAGAACTTCTTATTATATTTCCTTTGAATATCTTTCGTTTGATGTTGCTTCTTCATTGTTGGGCTTTGTGAAAGCGAGTCTGCAATATTCCATTGCTTATAACTCAAAGGCTCGACTCGTGCCCTGCAGCGATGATCAGACATTACGTTGTTAAATTGGTATTATAACATTTACATGAAATCCAGTTTTTCATTTGTGTTTAAATTTTTTGGATTAATATTTAAGAGTCCGTGATACTGCCTTATGTCAAATCTCATTAATTCAAGAGAGCAAAGGTTCTGCGCAGTTCATATGAGCGTACATTGCACGCTCAGATGTCAGCATGAACATCATTATGTTTGAGCAGAAAGCGTACCATAGCGAATGTATTCTGGGTTTCTTTTTAAATGTAAATCCCTAAGCTATAAAACAGCCAGCAAACACGTGTTCCCATTCCGCGACAGAAACACATCCGAGTTCAGAGATACAAGCCAATTTAATAGATGCGAAAAAGCGACACGATAGTTCCCTTGGTAGAGTGGTGTCAAGGATTAAAGTTACTCGACCTCTTCGAGATGGCTTAGTTGGTCAGAGCGCCTGGAGTATCTATCCGGGAGGTTCGAATCCTGTTCGCGACCGTATTCTTTTTCCATTTAATATTGTAACTTTAGAGTTCGCTAAGCATGCGTTAATGCTTTTTCAAAGATATATCTTGAAGTGTCAAGGATTGTCAAAGGTCGCGGGTCGAATCCCATTCGTGTCTAATAATTTTTAATGTTTCCTTATAAAATAATAATTAAGATACAAGCCATTAAATTAACAGAGGCCGGTCTGATAATGATTCCTATATTACCTATCGTACGTAACCCGTCGAAATCTTTGCCCGCTAAACGGCTGGTGAGGTCAAGCAGTGCTTGTCGCTGCCTATAGGTGAATGACCACTAGAAGTATTCACATCTGAGCGTTAACTTTCCAAGGGCCCGTTAATCCGTCGATAGATAGCAATCGTTGAGCTCAGCCAGAGACGGGCTTGAATAAACCGAACACAAGGTAAGTTTATAACCAGAGATAAGAGTATTACATTCTAAGCACCGCTGCAGTGACTTCACAGTTTCATGTTATTTTACGTGAATACTTAGAATTAGTGACCAGTGGTGTGCTATAGACTAAATATAGATGTGTGTTACCTTCTGTGGTGTGGAATCTGAAGCCGAGCGGAGCTTGGCGCGGCCAGCCCCGCCCGCCTGGCGGATTGCAGCCATCAAGTTGGAGTGCGCGTCGCCTGATGCTGGCGGAGCGGGCGCCGGCGCAGACTGCGCAGCCTTGTTCTCTCTGTTGACAAGAGGAACAAATGTTATTGATGACATTCTGTAAAACATTCACCGTAATATAGTTTCTGCTGCTCACCATGGTTTCACCATGTTGTACGAAATATCAAGACTACTATTGTACGACTCAATGAAAATTTATATTTTTTTACTATTGTTAAAAGCAATCTATATCAGAAAACACCAGAAGTTAGGTATATCTATTCGAAGTAAATCTAAAGACAGATAGATTACAGAAGACAAATTATCTACATCGTATATTTTTTACACTTTACAAACTGACAATGATACTGATGATAGACCGTGAGAAAAAACTATAGCAATTAAAAGATTATCACTCATTTCATACTCACTTCGCGAAAACCTTTTCGATTCGCTTAAATAATTAAATTAAACAACTATTAATTTGTTTACCAGATCCTTGTGTGTTTCTCAGTAAAACATATTATAATTAATTATACCCACCTCAACATCATTATAAAATCACGATATTCATTTAAGATAAGTTCACACCTGCGCTCATGTACCATGACTTGATAATTCTTCCCCTATCTTAGTACAAAATCGCGTCAGCTATAAAATTAAAAGGCAGATGTGTCCTAAGCATTACAAGTAACATTTTGTGGGCAGTAAAACCCTTGTAACGTAATAACTCGGTACTTAGAACACGAGTAATAAAACGTAGCCATTATTTAAATGAGATGACGAATACAAAGGGCACATTCGCCAGACTACACATTCAGACAGACCTTGTTGATGTTTACTAAAATGTATCAGATCCTTAAATTCCTACGCATATTAACGTAATGAGGCGATGAGATAACATAACCTTCACCTGTCTCTTGAATGCCAAGGTTTGTTATAGATACTGTTCGCCCTCTATTCGCAATAATGTATAAGTTATCCAGCCTATTGCCATATCACTAATTTAATCTAAGCTACAAAATCTTAATTTATTTTTGACTAACAAATATCAGTCGATACATCTTTTATGAATGCCTCCATTTGAATATCTTTCCAAAGATTCTGTCATTAATGTTGCAACAAAATATTACTTATATCCGACGTGATACCTTTTATTACCTCTTACTTATAGGTTAGTTATAAGTTACGTTAATATACGTCACAGTATACGCAGCTCTAAACCCATCCCACTCGGGGAGGGAGAAGCATGCCGTCACACACACACACTCAAAATCTCGCGTTAATTGTATGTGGAAATTAATTCAGAATCTAGAGTGCATGTTTGGTTGTGTGCAATGCCTTCAACAAAGCTACTTTGATATGTGTGCATGTTAGTGGCTCTATACATGTGATTTCTGTGTGAGTTTCTCAATTGCTGCATTAAATTAATTCTGACCTTTGCAGGGGCGAGTATCGATCGGGCTAGTCTTGTCTACAGTTTGGACTAGTTTCTGAGTTTCTCATTTTATTGTGTTAATATTACGTCGCAAAGTAATAAGACAGGGACACGGTTTTGAAAGGCGAAAGGGCTATTTATGAGAAACTGGACGTTAGAACCGTAGTAATTTAAATTGAAGGAATAATTATTTTCATCGTATTACTTATCGTCTGCAAAAGAAACTACTAAGGGTAAACCTAGTCCTTTAGGTCGGTTTACGCGAGGCTCTATAGAGAACTTGAAGTTTCTATTAGATAAGTTAGCGTCTCCTGTATTGGATCCTGCCTATTGTTAGCTAAATATCAGACTAAAATTTAGATTAATTTAGGAATGACAAGAAATTGGCACTCTACCCAAAGCAATAGACAAAAAAAACAATAATACGTAACTGACTTTGAATTGACTGAAAAATAATTTAAAACAACAAAATATGATATGAATTTTAGACAAGTTTAATGTGTAGTGATTCACTCTAGGACATCAAATGAACAAAAATAACACAAATTAAAACTGATTGACACAGATTGCAAATAGAAATAACAACTGTTAAAGGTTTATAATACAAAATAAACAAAAAGAAAGACTCAAAGTATACAGCGTACACAAAACAGAAAAATATGGCAACCTTTCTTTACTACTGTCCAAAGATCAAATAATAATACTTAGTTATCATTTCTAGCTGACCCATAACAGGTTCGCATGTGTTCAGGAATAAGCTAAATATAAATACATAATAGAAAATTATTCAATTCACTCAAAAATCCCCACAAATTATGTTTTGAAACATTCCATTAATTTAATTGAAAACCTAAATAAAATCAGTTTAGGAATTACATAGAAAAATCACAGGCCAACAAACGCGGCAGGGGATATGTTTTATACTTATGTAGGGACTTAGTGCAACAGTCTAACAAGCCACGTAAGTTACAAACGATCAATAAGTGATTATTTATGCTCAAAGAGCAATTTGCAACCGACACAAGTGTTAGTTCACTTGCGTAACGGATATTATATCAATATGTAGTACTAAATATTCAGAAGATTTATAAGTAAGAGTTAGTACTGGGTTGTGTTTCATAGTTTCATGGTAACAAGCTCCTAACAACGCTTATGCTCGGTAGCCATGACGTTTTTCTTCTGGTCCTATAGACTCATTTTAATATATGTATTCATTACTTGTATTAAGACTATCTCAATACACTATTGATTCTTCATTGATGTTTGGTTTAATTCCTGTGGTCCTTCGGTACATGTGGATGATAAGAACAAAAAATCAATAAAATGTTGCCCAACGTGACTCATATCATCAATACATATAATAAAAATGTAACGGATCGCTGTCTGTACATGGAAGATATATGAGAAAAAAAATTATTTGGGACCTTTATCAATACAAATAGCACCCAAAAACAATGATGTTTAGATTTTTTTTCTGTTTATCTGTTTGTTTGTGCGTTTGAGCACGCTAATCTTAGAAACGGCTTATCCGATTTAGATGTGGTTATCACTAATATATTGTGGTAAGCTTCACTTAACATTTAGTGTTTGTTTCATGTCAATCGGTTCATAAATAAAAAAGATATGCCAATTAAAGGAATCACGTCGAACATTTGTTAATTATGAATTATGTTCATACACGACATGGTGTTAATTTACGACATTCACGCAGATGGTGTAGCTGGCACAGCTAGTAACAAATAAGCTGTTACCATTAGGGTCAAGAAATAAGAACAAATTGGTCATAAAGGTTGTATAAGGAAAAACAAGGAATGCCTTGTTTGTAGCCAATCACCGTTTATAACGTGAGGAGCCAATTTTTTTGTTGGCTCCGCGACCTCTGTAGTTACGTCGGAAAGGACCAATCACAATGATCCGCTGACCATTTGAGTTGATCTTGATTTGGTTGATAACCACAAGGTATTGACCTATAGCGGACGCGAGTTATTTAACTGTTTACAATATGATTTGTAAATCGCTACGATTGGTACTGTTTCCCGTGTTATCGTTAGTACGTAGACAGTTTTGTCGTAAGATTAAAGAGAATTAAGTCAAGGAATCGAAACTAAGAGGATAAGTAAAGCCAATTTCAAAGGAATTTATATTATGTAACAAAAATTTAAATTAAGAAGTTATAGTATGTAATTTTTTCAAAGCTGGGCAAAGCTTTTTATTTATTTCTTCATTAATTTCGATACATAAAGATTTCCTTAGCTACACAGCCGAAAGTTTAAAAAATAATCGAGAGTACAGAAGGATGATTGTGCCAGCACTGGCCAGGTGATACAAAAACCTGCTCGGGCCAAGACAGATTCGACGTATGGAAGAAAACACTCCATGGAATTCGATTCACCTGTATAAATAATGCAGATTGACAAGAAGTCAATGTAAGTGTCGGAGTCGACTGATAAAAGTTGCCAACGTCCGAGGAAAAACTTACTAGACGGTAAAAACTAAGAAGTTAATAAAAAAAAACAGGATTCAAAACCACCACATTGTCATAAAACATTACCAACAAGACATAATTATCACACCTCGTGTAATAAGTAACGTTAACAAGGTATAAATTCTCTACTTACGACTAATATTCACATAACTCAAAGCACTTATAATAACAGCAAGAAAATGCCGTTGGCTCCCAGGACGCGATTGTGTACAAAGAGACATGTACACAATTTATTACCCCCATTTACAGCTGAAGAAAAATATGATTCCACGTTTGGCGTAATTGCTAACTATTCCAAGGCAAATACATGACATTGCAACATCGGAATGAGTACGTTAAAAAGCTTCACAGTTCACACTCAATCCTACTACCCCAGCTTTTATATTTCTCTACATATTCATATTTAACGTCCTCGAGTTGAGCAATTACAAACCTTAAACACCCTGTACAAACAGCCAAATTGGCGTGGTTATTTGTCAAGTTTTGTACCGCTGTCAGGACAAAACCAAACAAGACATTCCAGTCTGGCTATCATTCCAAGTAACATGATGAGATCAAATTCGCGAAAACCATAATAAAGTTATTTACATCAATTCTTAGTCTTTATAAGAAAATAAAATGTGGGTTTTGATAATGATAACTTTATCTTAATTATTTATTTAATAACTTGCTTGTAGGACGATCAAACATACACAAACTCAATGATTACCGATAAATGTTTAGCTAATAATAGTAACATCTATCCATTAAATCAATATTTCGCTACGACTGGTTGCTTCATGAAAATTTATTGACTGTGAAATAAACCGAATACAACGCAATGATAGACGTAGACTTAAAACAAAATAGGAGCAAAAGATCATTTGACCATTATATTATTATGCGACTATTAATTAGACCATTAATCGCGCTACAATGGGTTTTCCTCATGTCATATTTTGATAAGAAATGCCAATGTGATTCGAAGACTTTTTATTTAATTAAGTAATGGTAAAATCCCTTACATAGATTTATACGTTTTTACAGATATCATGATCAAAGCCTTTTATTTTAAGGTTCAGATATTCATCTGTATTTATTTTTTATCTATATCTTTATTTGATGTAGATATAGATCTACAATTCTACATACATCAGTACATAGAGATCTTCCATGTGCTTATTCGTCTACAATTCACTATATTAGAACACACTCACACACGCGACTTGTACTGAATAGAACAGACCGCTACTACAGAAATAGAATTTTGCAGTATGTATAGTTTACGTACATTAGGAGTAGGTACATAGTGTTATCTATTATGTATGGACAATTGAATGAGATTACTATAAACAAAACCCGCATAATTATGTTTGCTGTCTTATGATAATGAGCATTGGCAACTAATCTGTATTTTGGTACTTTCATAAATCCCAAGAATCCATTCCATTAACAAAAAAATATGATTCAAAATGATTTATTTAACAAAATTGTAGATAAGCTTTTTCTTTAAGCTTAACTGAATTTACGTATAAAATGGCATTGTCAACGTACAAGTCAATCTATTGCTGACTATGGGTTCAAGGGATCGATACACTTCTTAATGCATGAGGCACTGCTGTTTTTAAAGTGAAAGTGAACAAATAGCTGTAATTAATAGGGCATTATAAAAGCTATTCCTTCATGTAAATTACACCACAAACTATAATAAGCAACAATCTCGTAACTATCATAAAACGGTACATGATTGCAACCTGTCAGACTCAATAGAAGGCGTATTAGACTGCATAAGTTTTATCTAATAGTATCGAGACCTATCTATAATTAACGAATTTCAGCTCAAGGTTTCTAGTGAAAGGTTCCATTTTGCCGGCAAACCCTATGGAAACGAGTCATAATAATCCTAAAATATTGACAGCAAGATTAGATCTAATGGATAAATCTGTTCAAATCGCGTCTAGTCAAGCCCAACAAGACCAAGTTACGTAAGACCTACTCAAGTGGACGCAAAGCTTCAGTCTTCTAATTACACGTACACACAAACACGCAACGTCATATCAATGGATGTTAGTAATGAATAATATGCGCGGAAATTCTATAAATAAATACAAGGGAATGACGCCAGTTTCACGCGTCACGTTTCATGAACTTATTTCTTGTAAAGGGAATGGCCCACCGTTCAATCTGGAAGGAGGGTGAAACTATAAAAGTTATAATAACCTTGCTAAGTGATTATTGGACGATAGTTATGAAGTATTTATTTTCAATTTGAGAACATAACGCTGAAATAATTGAGAGAAGACATTTTAGTTACAGACGGAATAAAATAATAATGGATTGAAATCCATTATTATTTTATTCCGAAACAAAAACAATTTGACCTATTTATTACGAGAACTCATTACTTTATGTGCTGATAACCACATCCAAGAACCATGGCCGTGCGTATCATTAGAGTAGATCGACCGGTCATGACATTGGGTTTCTCAATGTCAATGCTCAACATCTAAGTAAAAGTACGTTAAAGAATTGTCAGGACTCAGGACACGTCCTCAAAAGGTTGACGACCTTATGAGATAATACTTAACTCATTAATCTAATAAGTGATAGGTGACCTGGACAATCATCACATGACGTAATCAGGGAATCCCACTCATCTTATTATGCAACTTAACGCACGCGGGTCATTTGAACCTTATGGCTTGGCGAACCTCCAGTACATGCTAATTCTAAGCCCCGATGATAATAAGTTCTCAAAACTCTATGAATAACAAAACCCAGACGTATCGAAACTAATCCTCATTGTGAGACGTGACATTATGTAGTTACTGCATTATCCCATAGTACATAAGCGTGATGCTATGTATTAAAATTCACCAAAAATACGATTGACTTATTTTGAGCTCAATTAATTCATAATGGGTCGATAAAAACTGCCTTATGAATCTGTTATCGCAACTGAAATCACCCGTAACAAGGCAGTCAAAACAAATTTTTACAGAACAATACATAATTTGCATGCACGCGATAATTTAATTTGCACGTGCGCTCATTGCCTGTGAAGCCGATAATGATTTAGGATCCGTTGTAAAAACTTAAGGAGGAAAACCAGGGGTAGGGAGTACTATAGGGAAGGGTTTTGGTAATAATTTGATATCAGAAGTCTGCAGATAGTAGTCAATCGATATTTGAACCCTTTAAGCCATGTTCATTTTGAAGGACAAAGTCTATCATGTCCAATCATCAATACAAATAAATTAAATTGAAGTGTCTGTTTGTAATGTCAAAATAATAGTTTATTTTCAAGCAAATATTTGCACGATACCTTTGCCAAAAAACAGTTTTTTTTTGTCTGACTATTTGTTCCGGTAAATCTGCGAAACGGCTGAACCGATTCTGATAAGATTTTAATGGCAGGTAGCTGACTATATAAGGCGTAACTTAGGTTAATTATAATATAATTATACGCGGGTGAAACCGCAGGGCATAGCTAGTCAATAATATAAAATAAATGAATTATTGTGACTCCAGTGACCACATTTAATACCGATTCCAATGAAAACATACTAGGCTATAATTTTGAATTCATGGGACGATGGCTCGTCAATCAGTATGCCGTCGAACACCATTTGTTAATCGATCAACGCCGATGTGACACGAGCCGCGTACATGTGGTCGAAGTCGAAACGATCGTAAGGCACCCTCAATTCTTCACAAAACTGTGCCAGTATATGCATGAATTTATGAATGTACCGCCGCCGACAGAATAAATTAGTAATTACTTTGTAATGAACTGAATAAAGATGTAACCGTGTTAGTGGCTCAATCTAGCCTTCGATACTGTTCATTGGTTTAGTTTTAGGGATCAAATACTACGATTTAGTCAAATATCCCGACCAAAATCCGCTAAATGCTTTCACACATGTACAAATAATAAAAACAAACCTGATGACGATTAATGATTATATTATATTAAAATTAAAAAATATACAGCATATCACAGAATTCTCAGAACAAACCGAAGGTCGATTCTTATTTAATATTGCACACACATACGAGGCGACACTATTCGTAGTACACTTTCCACCTGCGAATATAGAAAGCGACCAAATGAAGTTCCCAAGTTCATAAGAACTCTATAAATAGATTGCAGTACTGCGTACTCAGTAGATCGAACAGCATTAAAGTAACTACCACGCTAATAAGAATTTTCTTTGCGAAGGAGGTAATCAATAGCGAAAGAGCTCTCTAAATGATTGATAACTTTCCATATCATTTATCAATATCAAAAGCCAACGTAGGTATACAACGATTAAGAGTAATTGCAATTCTGTGTCTACGAGACAAGTTAAGGTCAAACTTCAAACAAACAAAAATATCTCTTAGTTTTTATTAAACATTTTAATTAAAAATACTCGGTAAAATGAAGATCATTTGAATACTATGTAGACTGAACTAGTAAGACTGAGCTTATAAGGCAATTTAAAAAAAGCGAAGAACTCGACAGCTGCACATTTAAACGTAAATTGTAAGATAGTCTGCGTTAAATGAGTAATTAAGTTTTCACACGAAATTGCACTATGAGGGTTTGGTCTTACAACCCGCATATAAAAGACCAAAACCCTTTTGAGCCAAATTGATCCATGAGAACGGCTTTTGAAAACTCACTGAGAGCTACCTAATTTATATCATAAATGGTGATAGTATAAAGAATTACATACTTCTAAACGCTACCCATACACTAAATAAGGCGCTCGCGCAACCCTAAGTACACACGACTTAACAATTCATTGTATAGAAACGAAATAAATAATATAACATTTACAATTCAGTTATGGTCACGCCCATGTTGGGCAAGTCATTAGCATATGGAGAAACAATGCAGTCGGACAAGGACGTTTGCATAAACAATTTCAATGTAGACGATGATTTATCTTTTGCGGACTGTACTACCAATATGGGAGAGGATTTTTTGAATGTCAGATACTCGGAAGACATATTAACGAAGTTCTGGTAACTAATAAATGGGAATTCGTAGAATATACATATAAATTAGCACTTAATAAAGCTTTTAAGCTGTTATTGTCCGTTTCTCAACGCACGGCTACTTATATCAATAAAAAGGGCACCTTAATTGGGGATCTTGACCTTGGCCAAATCATTGACACACTGTCAAGATGAAAAATCTTTTATCTCAAAGTCCCTTCATCAGAGCTCATCTCGTTGATAATTGGTTCCGTAATGCTTAAATTACAAGTACGTTGTCATAGGTACCATTTCAAGCCAAATCGAGCATAAGTTAATGGGATGTTGAAAAATCAAACAACATAATCGGATGGATTCCCATGTTTTTATTTGTTGGTACTTGTGTGCCTAAAATAATTTTGCTTTGACGTAACAAACCTGATGTCTTGTATGGTTACACCACACATCGCTCTTAACATTCTCATATGCTTCTCATTAGCTGATATGAGAATGTTAAGAGCGATGTTTGGTATGACGCGGATGGATAGAATTAGAAATGAATATATAAGAGGAAGTTTGATAGTGGCACCGGTGAATGAGAAGTTGTGTAGAAATCGTTTAGCATGGTATGGACATGAGATGCGGAGGGACAAGAATCATGTGACAAGAAAAGTTTTGAGTATGAATGTAGATGGCTATAAGATTAGACTTTAGAGGAAGACCGAGGAAGCGATGGATGGATTGTGTTAAAGATGATATGGCTAGAAAAGGAGTGACCGACGATATGACAGCTAATAAAGATGTATGGAATAAGAATACATGCTGCGCCGACCCCAAATAAATTGGGATAAGGGCAGGGGGATGTTGATGATGACGGTACTATGTAGTTTTTAAAGGTTATGCTAATGAATAGTATATTCGTAATTACGTTTTCACGACCGAAAACAATACCATTGAGAGTTCACGTTTCAAAAAGGATAGAATGGTTTTCAAAGGGAGGCATTTCAAGAGTTAAACCAAATACGAGGCTTCAAATTGCTGTTAAACAAATGTCACTATAACAAATTAATTCGCTGTTAACAAGAGGATAATTGGAAATACCTTACAAATTATGTAAATTGGATTTTCAGTAAAATAATCAGTACCTACACATTTAACATCCAGGATGTGACATCATATCACAAACAAAGACCACTTCGGAAATAGCATGAACACATTTTCTGGGAAAAGCGATCAAAATTGCTTTATATTTTCTGTGATTCCATCTTATTTTTTTCTATCCCCGGCTCATGTTGTTATTTTACTTCTTGATAGTATATACAATACACACGTATTCTTAAGGAAAAAAAATCACTCTCACTTAAATCTTACATGGTAATCTACAAGATCACGCTAATACCTACATGATATTATATTATTTACTGAAATAACCAGCACAGACTATTGTTTAGATTTCTCAGTAACATTAAACCGCTGACTCCTAAACTAGCTCATAACCTGTATTTTGGCAGTCAGTATTCCTTCGGTTGGTTACATGCAAAGTAATAGTATACGGAGACTTTAAACAGTCGATATTTAATATTTAGGTAATCTACGTCTTTTAGACCAATAATGATTAGTAAGATGTAAGTTGGTAGGATATTGAGATATAATAATTCGGGTGTAACCGTCGCCGTCGCCGGCAAATAATGTAGATGTCGCAGATGAATTGAAGAATCAGCTGTTTTCCAAAGCTGCGAGCTGATTTATAAAACAGTGCTGTTATGTAAAACAGCTGAACGATGTGTAGCGGTTTTGCATAATAACTGAACTATAATATTGCGTTTATCAATGCAGCTGTGCAACGATCAGAAGTTATGTAAAACAGCGTGAGATGAAATGTCAGATGGTAGATTTTATTTCTAAATTTGTCGCTCATAACTCTGTCTCTTAACAATAATAATTTAACTTTACATCATTTATAAGTCAGTAGCAAAAATAATGAATCGGGATATCCATACTAAATCGGGATTATGAAAGAAAATAAACTATTGATGCATGAGCGAACGAAGCGAGCTCGGGAGTTTCGTGTACCACGACACGGACTGAGCCAGTGAGCGACCGTAGTAGGGCATGCAACCCGGTTAACCGGAAACCGAAAAAATCGAATAACCGACAGAATTTGAAAATCGGTTTTTTCTAGTTATAAAGCCGGGTTTTTCGGTGTTTTCGGTTTTTCTCTACGATTTTACTTTATTCTAACTAAAACATGCTCCTTTAATTATAAATACTATAATAAAAATAAATATAATTTTAATATATTATATATAATTTTCATGTGATATTTATAGTAAATACTGTATCTAAGGAAAGTATTATGGAACGCACATCTTGAGTTGACGTGAACGCGGCCGCCATTTTCTTTGGTTAGTCTCTGTCAAGTAACGCATTGAATCACGCGCGTACGTTACGCGCTTAACTTCGCATTTACTTCTTTTTTTTTAAACTTACATTTTTTATTTGGTTAAACAGCGAATTTTATATTAAAGGTAAGTTTGTTTATATATATGTTTGTCATTAAATTATAATTCTACGCCTTATATTCAAAGAAAGGAAATAATAACGGCAAAGTTGTTATTGTTGCTTGGTGAAAGATGGTTTAAATTTGGCACTAGAGTGCGTAAACTAATATATATTTTTAAGAATTTACGTAACATAGCTGACTATACGTTAATTAAACAGGTTTATTTGGCTTTGTGTCAATCGATTCTTACCTATTGCATAACTTGTTGGGGTGGTGCGGCAAAATCAATTTTACTTCCTCTAGAACGTGCTCAAAGAGCTATTCTTAAGGTTGCTACCTTTAAACCCTTTAGGTTTCCCACACATCAGCTTTATATGGCATGCAATGTACTAACAGTGAGACAATTATTTATTCTGAACATTGTACTGCTCCAGCATACTAAACTTCCATTTGACCCAATACCTTCAGATAAGAGAAGGAAGGATTTGGTTTGCATAAAGAATCAAACCAAATCCGCTTTTTCAAATAGATTTTATGTATTTTTGGGACCTTTTTTGTATAATAGGTTAAATAAGTTACTAAATATTTCTAGTTTAAGTTATAGGAAATGTAGCATAACGCTATCGGAATTTTTAACAGAACTTAACTACACAGACACAGAAAAAATACTAGAAATTTTTAAATAATGTTAATATACTGATATTCGTAAGTATTTCATTTTGTATACTTGTATATTTAAGTATTTTAAATTAATCTCTAGATTGCTTATTCTCATAGACTTTATAAATAAATTTAGTATTAGTTTTAGTAAACATAATTTAATGCCCTATTTAATTTGCGATGTAAGTGATTACCTGAGACACAGGTTTTTCTAAACCTAGTTCGGGCAGGTCACAAAATATTAATCTAAGTAATTCCGAATTTACACTGTCAGCAACTTTTATTAGAATATTTTAGTTTTACATAAATAGTATTTAAGCAATAAGTAAACTTTTGTATGAGCCTACTCATTTCATGCAATTGCGGCAAACTGTAAAATATTGTATTGTAAAAAAAAATACAAAGTACTCAATAAAATTTTTATATATTTATTTATTTAAATTGAAAGATAAGAGAGGCAGGTAGTGAATTACATATTTTTCTCAGAATGACATTATGTTACTCAGTAGTTTTATACCTAACCTAGGGTAGGTTAGGTATAAAACTACTGGGTAACTACTGGGCTTTACTTTTAAATATATTTGGCCAAGAATGAGGGTTATGCTTTTTGAGTGTATTTTATGTGTGTTTATATTTATAGTAAGACTGCCTCATTGATCCCGCGGCATAAAGCGCACGCGATCGTGAAGTCCCTGGTTAGAATCCCAGATTGAGCAGTGTTATTGGGTTTTTTCACTAGGAAATTCTCAGTAGCATCATGGAAACTGGAAATATGCTCGGTAAACGGTAATAGGCTTCCCCTCTATTACGTGTGACCGAAAAACATTTGTAGCGAAACGTGGCTGTAGTAATTCACCTCTGCCTACCCCTACGGGGATAGAGGCGTGTGATTATATATGTATGTAAAATACATAAATACATAATCATTCCGCCTCACGCTTGTATCCCCGAAGGGGTAGGCACTAGCCACTAGGTGTATTACTACAACTAAATTTCACCAGCTGTTTTAGATCCCATCAAGTTCCATGTAACAGAGGGCGAGCCTATTCCCGCGTATTGGGCACATTTCCTGACTCCGTACTCCGTGTATGTAAACTGGAACATGAAAGAAAATAAAAAATATCTACTATTTTCAGCATTTTTATTTACCTACAAAAGTCAACCCGAAAAACCCGAAAAAACCGGTTTAGCCGGATTTTTTTAAAATAAAAACCGAAGAACTCGGTTCTCCAAAACCACCCGGTTTTTGCATGCCCTAGACCGTAGCGAGCGTACTACCCCCGTCATCCCCTTTCGTGTTTAGGTTTTTTCTGACCTTACAAACACAAAAATAGACCCAGCAAAGACACTTCAGAGTACAGCACCTTTTCTTTTACTTGAGTTGTGAACTCTTGACTGTCCAATTATTTTAGCTATTCAATAAAGAAATCTGTACGATTGTAGATATCTCATTCTGAATTACGTCTAAACGTGGGTAGCAATTTTGTTAAACGTATCGTAATGGCAATCCATTATATAACATTATATTCCATATAAAACGGATCTGTTTTGTAAAACAGCTAGCAGTTTTTTAAAACAGCGGATTCTACAATCCATCTGCGACATAGGCATCTTCATATTTAGTCTTATAAAACTGCTGTGTAATTTCGAAGCGATTATCTGCGATTACAATTGTTAAGATAGTGAAACTCAGATTATGATAAGAGCACAAGATGATTCTCTATAACTCATTATGGATTATTTCGGTAGTGATTAACGACAGATTGATACGATATCTGTTTTACGAAAAAGTCTGCAATTACATTAAATTTCATTTGAATTTTATTAGATTATCGATAAGGATTAATAGGTTTTAGTCGATTTCTCGGAAAGGTGTCTATCGAAATATTATATTGTTGTTTAAATAGGTAATTGATAGGATTACAAGTGAAATACAACGCGTAACGTTTAACGCAATACATAGATAAAATATTAACCACAGATAACGAATGTAAAACAATAATTTGAATTTAAAAGCCTGTAAAGGATTTATCCTTGGAATAATGCAATTAATTCTGGAAAGCAGAAATAATAATAAATGTTTGAGATATTTTCCCTGTAGCTCATAAATAGTAGAGTAGATCTACTAGTTAACAATAATGGAGGTGTTTATTGTTGCTGACGTACTGAAGTATTTGGCTCTTATCCCAATTTACAATGTTTTTTTTTCCATGAATACTAAGATGGCGGCTAATAAAGATGCTATGAGCCGTCAACTTAGTATTCACTCCCTTTTGAGCGATAGGTATAATTTTTCACACATACCAGCCATCGTTTCGTTATCCAGTCTATACTTATTATACGAAGGAAGCTCTTGCCGATTTTGATCCAGTATCAATAATTGTCTCTCTAACATCATCATCGGTCTAGAATCTTCTCAACTATTTGAAAGTCTTGTACACAAGATGCTGTTTTTTTTAATATGGAGTATATGATGGAATCAACCTCGGATATACAATTGCCTCCCGGTCATATTTCGACAAAAGAAGCAGTTTTATTTTAAAAAGTCTGATTATATAAACAAAGCAAAACAGAGCAAAAGTTAATAATATCTGAATAGCACCCTTATTTTGCAATTTATGCCAATAATTTCGATTTTCATTTCAAACTCATGTGAGTGGCTCCTTGTTCGATGCCCTATGGCTGTACACTTAGCAAAGGAAGCTCACAGTTACTGGCAGTGAATATAACAGCGATACAGTTTATGTAATCATCCGAGTCATTGTACTGCTTGGAGCACCAATTGATGAATCCGTTCAACTAGACCGGGCCAGGCCAATCTTAAAGCATTTCGGCAACCGACACGTTTATTCCGTTGTTGACTTTTCTAAATATATTAAACCCGGTTAGTGATGAATGAATATGAATTTCATACATAGTGTAAGGCCTACTGGTCAATTGTGAAGTTGTTACTTATACGAAACGACTAATGTTCCCATGAGTCTGCTTATAGATCCTATATTCCAAATCTTATCGTTTGGTTGATGAACAACCTAGTGTCAGAGTTTCAACCACCCGCAGGTCTCTGACATAGCTTTACACACCATCGAGAACATCTCTCAGGTGTCTCGCAATGTTTTCCTTGACCGTTTTTAAGCAAGTGATAATTTATTTATAATACGCACATGACTTCGAAAAGCCAGTGGTGCGTGCCTTGGATTCGAACTTGCGACCTTCGACTTGTCAGTCTAACGGCCATACCACTAGGCTATCACTGCAATATGCTATTCCAAATATGGCCTCGTCTATCTGACCGTTCTTCTCCGATTTTCCAACGCTTGGATATCAGTAGCGACCTGGGTAACCTTTATTAGTCGCGAGTTATTTTGTACTATCATAATACATAAGCAAATTAAATCCCTCGGGCACGCCTCGAGCTTCAAAACTCATTAAAAATATATTTGACTTTTTTCGTAACAAATAACATAATTATCTATGGAAAACATTAAGCGCGTGTTCAAAATTAAAGTTAATGTTAATTACTATTGGACTAGCTCACCACCAATAGCAAAAATTACTGGGAAATGTTAAATACAGATGTAAAGGGAAATTATAATTAGCTACAATTAATGGAACTGGTACACGGGGTGTTTTGGTTGGCAAATATTTTGGCATTTGTTGAGAAACCGAGTCCGACGTACTCGTGCCACAGTTATTTGCTGAACATTCAACTTCAGTGACTGGAAAACAAAACTGCGATGTTATCGCTTTGCAAATTGTTTGTTTACTTTTTATACGTTATTATGGCTAAATATTTTCTGTTTACATTATTTTATTTGTATAATTGGGATAAACAATCAACCAGCACTTCTCATAACGAGACCAATATCGTGTTACCTTAGTTTATTAGCTAAAACAAATGTACGAATAAAAATTAATAAAAAACTGGATAAGGGTGACGTCATCGCCATAAGACATTAAAAGGTCCACAATAACCGATACATTCTCCTCCTTTGATGTAAGAAATCAGTGAAAAGGTGAAAATATTCATTTTTAAAATTGCAGTAGTTACAGTGTAGAGATTTACAATAAGAATTAAGAACTTATTTATTTACTACTAAACTTGTCTATTCAATGAATTTAATATATACTTATAGCATATATTATACCTTTATGGCAGAATTGTCAGAACTTTAATAGTAGATAGGTACATGGTCAAATGGGTGTGGTGAAAAAAATATGTTTTCACACACCAAACCTGGAAAACGATGAAATGCTATTTCTTTCTTTCTAATAAACCATACGAAAAGAAGAAGAATAGAAAATAAAACACATATCTTTGTGTATTACAAAAGTGGAAGTTAAAGATCATTTGACTCGACTCATTAAAAGCGACTAATAGCCTGTACCTGTACGCTGCCACATACTATTGTATTTCTGCAATACTTAATACTGAAAAAGCAGCAACTACACAGCATTAGGCCGACTAGCGGCGCGATTAAACGCAAGATTTATTACCGCTAAAAATATGCCTCACCATGTCGATCATATTCCATACAAGCTTCGCATTAACGATTATTATCAGCCCACAAACTTTTTCATGCCTTTTATTGCGACTGAAAATAACTTTAATGCGCTCCTTGCCTTACTTGCATTCTGGTAACAGCAGCTAATATTTAATTACGCGGCATAAATACGGCAATACGGCACGAAGTAGAAATGAGTTCAATAGAATGCTTCGGCCTTCCCACTGAATTCTAGAGCTCAATTCAGACTTAATTGCCGATATCGCATTAAGAAGCAGTCTTGATTGTACCCTTAAATAGTTAATCATGACGAAGACACAATACTACAACTTCCACAGTTTAAACAATATTACGGTACTGATAAAATCGACAGGGACTATCGGAACGACAGCTAATCAATATCAACTGAACAGTAAATAGCTGGGAATAACACGAGACTCTACAATACACAAACATACAACATAATCCCACCTATTTTGCTAAATAGAACAACAATAAACCCACGTACACGGAACAGGACTCGTAACTGTTAAAGAATCGTATTGCAACTTTCTAAGAATGTGTTCATTTTGCTAATTCCTAAAACACTAGACTTAGGTACTAGCGTAAGATTGATGGCTGAATAGTCGTCGGTTACTCAGCAAAAGCTTACAATCTATATTCCCTTACATAGAAAACAGATCTGGAGTTCTACAGACTAGAATCCGCATCATTAAATTAATTGGGTTGAGTCCACTCAGTCATTCAGTGTGACGTTTGTAAGGTGCTTATATTTGCCGGACGGCTAATTGGGTATCCTACCATTCCTATCGGACCTGACACCTGGCGTCCTGGTATACTTATCTATAGAGATGTCATCCTGTGATGTTTTATCTTTCAGATATCTGTGGGTTTTACTATAACTTTGTCAAAAGATTGAATGATAAATGAACCTGAATTGAATATTAACCCAACTCGCGCCGGATGTGGCTTTTGACCAGATATGTATTTTGGCTGGACATTAATTTGAAATTGTAGGAGTGTTTGGGAATCTGGCATTGGTTTATTGCAAATAAAATCTCATAACGGTATTAACCATTGCATCCTATTTTAGTAGTTCAACCTTTAGGCAATAAGCAATTTATTGGCTATTCATTATAATAAAACAACTTTTAACCGGATTAATCGCGTGTATTATTGGTTTTTTGTTTTTCCTGACGTTTCGAACACTTTGCAGCGTTCGTGGTCGCAGGAGGTACACGCGATTAATCCGGTTAAAAGTTGTTTTATTATAATGTGTAGTGATCGCGCAAACCTAAGATATTACTATTATTGGCTATTTTTTACCTATTGCCACAGAAACAAAGTAAACATTAATATTATTTGTACAATACATCGTTCTGTGGAACATACGCTGCTTGTTTTCAAAACGACTGTTTCTACTTAAGAACACGGTACCGGGAAAGCAGCGCGGTTTGTAAATAGTCCCCTTATTCTCGAATATTCGAAGGTCTAGAACTTCAACAGTTATATAGTAATATGTGTACGACGCAAGTCACTATTTGCGTATGTATATTTTAATTGAAAGTAAATGTTTACTCTTTTTCGCTTGTGTGAAACGCAGAGCTTTGGATATAACTCAATAGCAAATTGGAGCGAAAACCTTGTTTAATTTTTGCTTCGGTAAACTCCGTCGAGACGAAGCAAATATAAAGTTAGGTTATCAATTATTTTATTTGCTTTGTGACATCGGCAATTTGAAATTAATGGAAACATTTCAAAGATGGAAACACGGCTGACAACGGATTAAAACAAAATGTACAAATTCTGGTAAAAATTAAAAACACAGGAAATTCTGATAACTACCTACCGTACCTTTAACTATGTTTGTACAGCACACGTCAAATGATATAACCTGATCAATGAACCGTCTATCGTGTGTAGCAACTCTTCATTTATAAGAACGTGACCATTTTCTAGATAGAGTACCTAGTTTCATAGATCTAGTACCTTATCTATGAATCAGTTTATTTCAAGAAATTCTCAAAAGTCCTTCACTTAATAAATGATTATGAAGCGTTCTAGGTAGCGCGACAGTGTTAAAAACCCAAGATTAATATTTAGATTATAAGAACAAAATCCATCCTTAATATTGTATTAAATATAATTTACATGTAGCGACCGACTCCTTACCCTCACGTCACAGATCGGCTGGAAGAAATTACATTATGAAATAAAATGTACTTTTGTACTCAACTTTAAATTTGTTATAGTAACTGTACTCCTATTTTTAAGACGTATGGAGGAGTTGTTTTTTTACACGATTCCTATATCAACAAATAGATACTACGTTCCCATGTCGACTAGTTTATCAATAAACACTTTTTATTAACTAGTTTACATGTGACAAAAGAAAGATCAACACGCATCAATATTGATTAGTACCACACTAAGCCACTAAAGGGTAATCGGAGCCGATACGGCCACCTTGATCACCAAGTATCCATATAAGTAACACTTAGCCAGCCTGACTAACTTTTTCCATCACTCTTAGAATGCATGAAAATTATTTATAAATTTAAAAACGGCTAATTGGTTAAGTTCATGAATAACAATCTCAATTTAAAATCTTTAATTAAGTACATACCAGATACTATTATTGATCAATGCAGAACATTCTGTTTTTGTTACCACACACATTTGTATGAAAAACTAGTCGATGTCGTTTAGTTGAATACATTAATTAAGCCTAATCCTGCGTATGTTTTTTGTTCTGCATGATAATCGAGCTTCTTCTTCTTAAACCACTTCATGGTACTGGAGATCGCGGTTGATAGTGCTTATACCCCTCGGTGCTTGCATTTATTAATAAGCGTAACTGATAAGTAGCGAAGGTATACTTAACAGGCAGTCCACCTGGGATAGTTGCATACAAATTACACAACCTGGAATAGTCTTCAAGAGGTATTTTTTAAAATATTAATCCATTATTTAATTCAGTTATTGGAACGAAGTTCCTTATCGCGCGTTGCGAAAGGGGGCTAGACGGAAAAAATTAAGACAAAAAAGTTGTAACGACACTTTTTGCTATGTAAGCTATAGGCTATTGTAAGCCGTTCGGCTTGCGCATGTTTCTCTGTCTGTCTCTCTCTCTTATAGAAAGCAAGCCAGATATATATATATTTTTTTATTGTTTTTCTTTTTTTCTCTTTAACTTCGTTCCATCCGGGTGTCCCTTGACACCTCTCAAGTAATTTTTTTTAATTACATCCTTGAAATGTATACCGCTTATTACTCTACTTGTCATGCGTACATCACGTTTCAAACCATTTATTTTATTAGGCTGTTTATAACACGGTTGAGCTTGTTTAAACAACTTTAAATCTGTTTAATATTCCATTGATGGAGTAAACAGGGGTCAAGTGACCCATAACTCTAATCCGGAGGTGGAAAACACAGCGATTTACATTTTTCTACGAATTTGTATCTATTATAATGCCTTTCTTTTGTAGCGAAGATGCTTACGATTCATGTAATTCAATGCATCTACTGGGAACTGTGGCTTGGCGGCAAACCCTGAAGCGTCGGCACACTTGGCGCTTTTACCGAGAACTATGAGAATCAGCCGGGATTTATACTAAATTAGGTATTTTAATGTGATTAATCCCACATTAATATCGTGGAAGCTACGTGTTGAACATTTTCAGAAACTCATTTCAACTTGTTACAGATTGAAGTGAATTGCTTCCGATTTAAGTCAAGATGGATATTAAATTTGTAATGAATAACACAAATCTGTTGTTACTGATGCCTTCTCAACTCCATTGGCTCCATTCCCTATCCTGAAAGCCAAGGTGTATTTGTAGAAGAATGGAAGACGATTTTTTTAATAAGCTTGCGGTTTTGTAATAAAGACTGAATGACATCATGACAGGATTAACTTTTTTTTCGTTTTAGTTGTTTTTCCTTTTTTTTATACTTTCACGGTGTTTGTATTTTAGTGTTACCTATTGGCTAATTGCTGTACCGTATTTTTCCTATAAATAACCAACTCGATTTCCCTGGTAGAATCTTGCACGGAAAAATGTCTGAAATAGCTTTATTTCAGAGTGGTAGCAAAAATATTCAAGTCTGAGCATGTGTTTACATCATAGACTTAGAATATTTTTGCTACCACACGGGTTTACATAGCTTATGTATAGTTACTGTCATTTTTACGTAACCAATAAGCATTGAATAACTGTATAATAACAAAGTGGTAGTTGTCTAGCCGTTTCTTGCGGTCGTCTTAAGGGTGGCACTCACATAAGTACTCACGCGCGCAATATTAACAATGTGAATTAATTGAGTAATTGATAGTTATCTTACATAACCTGTCATACAGCGTTAATTAATGCCAGAGATCCTGCATATTCCAAACTACTTTTTTTATTGTATCTATTACAAAACCTTAATTACACAAAATCCCATAGTCAATCAGTGGATACACCGAGTGCTTTTAACATAAATGTTTAATGCATACAGCGGGTTTCACGTGCACCTTGCTAGCGTGGAATGAGTTTCATATTCATATTAACTTTAGAACTATTTATCTAGGGTTGGAAAAAAATCTGTTCGCAGAACATATGGTGTGGTGCGGGGTAGCGCACAAAAAATCAGGTAAAGATACATGATAAGGCTAATGGGCGTTGATATGTAAAAAAATTACGAGGATCTAAGGAATTTGGTACAGTTTTTGTTTTAATCTACTTCGCGAATATTCTGAGAATGACATTAACAATGAGTGGAAAATAAACAGGGGTCCGATGATAATTAGTATGTTTCATAGCAATAGAAAGAAAATGTATGATGGTGAAGAAAAGTCTATTATTATCGGTGAAGAAATGCATCGTTTGGTATAATGACGTCATCGGTATAGTGGGTGATGAAAGGTAGTTTGTTTACTAATAAAAAAACGTGCTAGTATATCCCATCAAAAACATTTCATGTAAAGTTTGTTGCCAAGACTCCAGAGTTCATAATGCTTTCATTGTTAAAAAGTTATGAGATTTCTAGTAAAGCCAAACTCATATCGGATTTATATATAGATGTTATAAATAAATAAATATAATAAAAACTAACTCTACCTATAAGCCCTGACTCTATAAACTCTATAACTCGGTTAAAAAGTATGGCTTTGCCGTTTAATGTTCGTGGAACTACATATTACGTGACATAACATTTAGGTTCTTATGGAACAGTTTGTGTAACAATGACAAAACGGCGCCACCTACCGGGTCCAATTGTGAATGTAAACCATCCAGGGAGTCACGCAAAAACGCAAAAAAAAAAAAACAAAAAAAACATTACAATCAGTCGAGCCAATGTTGAGTTTATGCGAGACTAACGCACGACAAAAGATTTTATATACATATATATATAGACAACGCACCCCCCATTCGTGGGCTTGGAGGGTGACTTCCCAATTTCTTAATTTTTCCGTTGTTTATAAGTAAATCCCAGCCCACCTACCCAATTTTAGCTTTCTAGGACTTTAAGAAATAACCTAGAGGATTTTCTTTTGATGAACATCAGTCAGTCAGTGATTCACAAAATCGCCGAATTTCATCTGAAATACGTTGATTTTGTGACATCTATCAATAAATCTAAAACATTAAAAGATAGATAACTGATACTTAGTGTGTTTATCATGAAAATCAGCTTTCTAGCATTATCCAGACCGACGCTATGGCGGTTCGGAAATACGACGAAACGCTTCCAGAAAAGGTAGGTAGTGCCCCGCTTCCTTCGACTCGTCTTGGTGGGGGTATGCGTATGCGTCGCATTGATTTAAAAATAAATTTGTCTTACTCCTCCTTTAAAAAAAACTTGTTTGATATAAAATGACTCTACAATGACCTCATATGTTTGATTTTTCTTCTTTTTGCTGTAATATAGATGATTCAAATCACACATTAAGAGCAACACCTTTCTCTAATTTTAAGGACATCCACTAGGATTCTAGGACTATAAAATACTTAGAAATATACGGGAGGATCGTTATAGGAATCCCGAATGTAATATCATTAATACAATATTTTATTAATAAAAATATGTAACGTTCTTTCTAAATGATTTTTAATCCTCTGTGCAGACAGAAATCCCTTACACTATGGCCGTTCAGTTCACCGTAAATAATTTAATAACATAAATAAAATACTTCCAGGGAAATATTCAGCAAATTGGTATTTCCGTAACAACAAAAAATAACTTCATAATTTGTGTACACGAACATTTATTTATACAGACTACGGGTGTTTTTGTGTACGTTAAGAGGAAATTAACCGTTAATTACATTTCAATAAGCTATTGTAAAATTGGGCCTATTTCCAACAGTGGGTGAAGTCGGACTGTGGATGATGATGACGCTAGTAAAAGTTTATTTTGTTCCCAAATGTTACCACTTTGACTGGAATAATTTCATTTGTTTCTTTTAGTATGGTTTGGTTTTGTTGCTGTGTTTAACACCGGTTCCAACCTCGATTACCAACGAATTGATGGTCACTTTATGTCGTATATTACACCTTATCTAAGATGAGCAAAAATATTAAAAACATACGGCGCCATGTACTACAGTCAACTGAGATAGCCAATACACCTGCTCGTAGGTGAGAAGTATAGTCTTTATTAATTCTAAACTATTTAGCGTTACGAAATAATACCAATGTGTGTTTATCTATGGTTTTGTTTGTTTGTTTGCAAGGATTTAACTCAAAATATACTCAACTGATTAAAAAAATTCTTTCACCAGTTGAAAGCTGCATTATCACTGACTAACATAGGCTATATTTTATTTCAGTTATAAATAAGATTCAATCTGAAAATCCAGACGGGCGAAGCCAGGAGTACACCTAGTTACTCAATATAATAAAATCCGCACATTGTGAATAAAGTGATCCTTAATAACATTGTCATAATAACTTGAAGCATAAGCAGAAAATACTGTTCTAGTAAACCTATATATCAGTAATATTATAGTAATCATAGAGTTTTCTTTTATAGCCGACGTTCTTATCTATAGGAGATTATACAACTACTTTTAGACAATTCTAAAGTGCCTGTTACTGGTCTAATCGAAATACTTCGACTTTGAACAATATGAAAAATTACGCAATTAACAAACTTCTAAGTCACTTTGACTACCATAATTCAATATATAGTCAATGCGTTCAGCAGATATTTGATGATACACAAATGTATTCATGCAGAATTAATGTATAATTAAACACAAGCGCCTTAAGGAGTTTCTTGTCTGTCTATGGGCCCAAAGAATTTACTTATAAACGTTGCATTTGGAATTTGACCTTTGGAAACAATCTCTGTAAGAAAAACTTCTTGATACCGTGCATATTAAATTATTCAAATTTGTCGCTTTTAAGAGTTTATACCCACGTTTACAACACGAACATGGATCAACTCTCTACTAAATCAAATATCTTATAAACAACAAAAAAAATACAGTCACAAAGTAAAAACGAAACTTAGTAATATCTTAGGTTTGCGCGATCACTACACATTATAATAAAACAACTTTTAACCGGATTAATCGCGTGTATTATTGATTTTTTGTTTTTCCTGACGTTTCGAACACTTTGCAGCGTTCGTGGTCACAGGAGTCCTCCTGCGACCACGAACACTGCAAAGTGCAAAATGCAATAATACACGCGATTAATCCGGTTAAAAGTTGTTTTATTAAAAACGAAACTTGTAAGAAATTGAAACTGACTTACCGTTTGATATCGACGGGTGGCGCGACGTCCATCGGCGGTGGCGGTGGTGGCGGAGGCGGAGGGGGCGGGGGGAGAGCCTGCGCAGGCGGCGCGGGAGGCGCGTCGGGAATATCAGGAACTACCAACGCGGGTACATTTATCTCTTCCTTGGTCAAGTTAACATCCGGCAGTTCCTTCAAATCCGGCAATTCTAACTCTGGTACGGCCATGACGGGTACAACGGGTGATGTTACAACCGATGGAGCGATAGACCCATCCGTCGTGTTGGAGAATTGTACGTCCCCCGCTATGCCTGGTAGGTGTGGTAGATCCAGCGGCATTTCAAGCTCCGGCACCTGTTAACGATGATTGATATAACATATTTATATTCGGCCTTTCTCCTTGTTGAAAAACAACTATTGAATAATTATAGTATTACAAAACAATGCATGATGAAAAAGAGGCAAATCTAAAACTATGTACATTTATTTATAGAATTATTGACTTGTTCCTTAGGGTGCATTTATGAATTAAAGACAAAAGTCGGTTAAAATTATGAATGTGCACTCACCATTCCCATGCCCGGTGCGTAGAGATATTCATCCGCATCTCGCTTCAGAACATCTCTCTTCAAAATGGAGCTAGGCGCCGCTTCCAGGAGGCTCTTGCTCTCAACCTTAGAGGTCACTATAGGCACGTACACTGATGCGCGCCGCGTGGTGCGCAGATAAGGACTCTCGTCGGTGTTAAAGATCAACAGGTCGCCCACACTTGATAAGTTATCTATCACACTATTCAAATCGAAGTCCTGTTTAGGCGTCGCAGACATGGGCTTTGCCACTTTCACGTGGAAGAAGTGTAGTTTCTCCTAGATAGAAACACAAACATCACTATATATGATCAAACAAAGCGTTCAAGACAAGTTTTTTGTCATGCAACTACAAAAAATATAAACTTCACAAGCATTTAAGTTTTTATCGGTTGCTTATTTCCCAACGCATGTTGCAAGCATTGCTTTGAATTCAACATGTTGATAAGGAGTTGTATCATTATTCATTTAAAAAATTATTTGAGACACAGTAGTATAACATGGATTTATATCTGCAAATAAATTGGCTTACCTGTAATTCCTTTCCGTTAGATTGCCCCTGAGTTTTCCGACTCAGAGTAACCTTTTTAGGTTTGTGTTGGTATCCGTAGGCGTCAAAAGCTGATTGGTAATGTTCATGGGCTATCGACGCCGGGTACTTTGCACTCGAGAAGACCTTGATCGCTTTCTGCATACCAGTAAGCTTCTCTACTTTAGATCTAGATATTTCTATTCTCTCATTGAGCTTCATTGTCTTGTCCATGTTCTGCTTGATTCTTGTCGTCAGGCGTGCAAACACGTCGTCCACAATGCCGTTGAGATTATCCAAAGTGTCTGCAATCTGCAGTATCGTCTCCTCTACGCTCAGATCACTTGGTACTAAATTAATTTTATATATACCCTCCATATTTAATCTCTTTAATGCGCGTATTTAATTTCTGTAACAAATATCACGTGTTGTAGATCCCGCGTAAGTATTTACTTTGATATAATAATGCGAGTAAATAATTGTGCTACGAATTTCATAGTTCTACATTATAAAAGCTGCGAATAGAAATCTTACCTACTAAGCTTCTTAATAATCACCTAAAATAAATTAATAAGGCACAAGAATTATCACTAGACAACACATCCACATTCTTGTGTGTAATTATATTATGTCCAATAATGTTATAGCACTTCGTAAAGCTCCTAAAGTTCATTATTTACAACTCAGTCACTAAAAGTATTTTATCAGTACTGTATCACTTATTGTATACTATATTAGGCTCAATTTTTCGACAAGTTCAAAGTATGCGAGTCGGCGAGCAACGAATGAAGATTATCGTTCGCGGGATCAGTGCTCCAAGAGAATCGGCAGTACGCGTCGGGCGACATGGTCGGGTCCAATATCGCAGACTCTTCGAGCTGCCCGCCCGACAGCATGTTATTGAGGTGCTTGTTAATAACCGCGTCTCCTGGACTCACGTAACCACTCGACGTCGGCGGCTTTAATGGCACAGCGTTACGTACAGGTTGCTTATGACTAGGCAAGGCGTCCAAAGACTGTAACTGAATATAGCTGCTGTCAGCGCCGTGTTTCACTGGCTGTGGCAAGGTAGGCATAGTCGGCAAGCTTTCAGACCCGAACACTTTCGTAGGCGACGGTCCTAACTTGGGAAAGTTCATCATGGCCTTCGCTTGAGCATCTTCGGGTAGCACGTAACCTGAAGAAGCTGGCGGTTGACTCGGGACACTAGGCTGGGCAACCCCAGTCGTGAATATCGGCGGGGAGAGAGCAGCCATTACGTAACTTGAACTAGCAGGCTGTGCCGCAGGTTTCGCAGGGCTTGGTTGGGGTGCCGGTGCTGATTGTACATAACCACTAGCCGGGTTTACTACAGGTTGTACATATCCACTAGGATTCTTTTTTAATGCTTTGTCACTAAAGTAAGGAGAATTCTCTCTGGAGTTATCTGATTCGGAGTTTGAAGAATCCTCATCATTTGTCGCATTGTTTTCGTCAGCCCTCACTGGTTCAACTTCCAAATGTAAAGATGAGTCTGAACCGTCATCTGAAGTAGAAGCTTGTCTCTCGACAGGTCCGTGAGAAGCATCCGACAGCACAGTACTATCTGTGTGGTCACTAGAGCCACAATTATTTTCAGTATTCTGTTTTGTTTCTGGAGTTGACACAGTAGTTCTACTGTTCGGTAGTAATAACATCTCATCCGATGATGGTTTATCATCCTTATTTGTGGGATTCCACCCACCAAATGCGTATTTAGAAATATCTTTTTCAGGTATACCCAAGCCATTTGGCAGAACAGGTTTTATATCTTCCATCTTCCTATACTTTTTGTATAGTTTTATCGAGCCATACATAATGCCTATTAATACACATATAGCCATTAGAATTAGAGTCATAGTTAGACCATCTTTGCTTCTGCAAGCTACTGAGCTTGGGGGACTCCATGGGCCAGGGTACTCAAGACGTCCATTGTTCTGTGTTAAAGGCAAAGCCACTTCTGATTTGTCAGCTAATATGCCATAGTAGGGGTCTTCATCATAATTAACTGCCCTGACTTGATAAGTTTCACTTTCGTCTACTCCTTCACAGTGTATTAAAGAGTATGACAAATTAGTTGTATTTAATATATCGATTTTTGGGTTGGTGCTCTCGTCTTTAACCCTTTTTATTTGATATACATCAACTGTACCTCCAGGCCTCATTGGAGGTTCCCATTTCAGTAAATCTGGATTGCTTTTGACAGCTGGGGCCTTCATTATACTAGGAGGACCAATTCTTGTCCGTACAAAGATTCCATTATGAGGACTGTGCTTAGAACAGCTTCTAATAGCTGAATTGCAAGCCTGAACAGTAAATGAATAATTAGTAAACCCCTGAAGACCAGTCAATGTGACATGCATTCTACTAGCATTTTTATCTTTATCAACCACTTTTTCAACTCTCCATTCTTCTCCATAATTTGAAATTACATATTTCCCTATAATACCATTTTTGTGAATTGGCGGATCCCATGAAATTATCACCGAGTCACTCTGCACATCAGAAATACCAACATTCCTTGGACTTGTTGGTGTATCTTCAATGGTTGTCACTCCTGTAGATGCATTTTCTATTGTTTTCAGCCCATAAGTTGTGTTCAGTGCCAGAGTGAACTGGTATGTTGTGTATGGTTTAAGATCAGTAATGTTTATTTCCATCTGTTTGGGGTCAGAAACATAATACATAGATTTGTTCTCAAAAGTAGTATCACACACATTACTTGTGGCTAAAACAGGGCAGTAGGTAATAAGATATCCTGTTATAATACCTTCTTGTAGTGTACAGGACATTGTCCAAGTTATTCTGACAAATGACTTTCCAGGTGCATCATGGTTCACTTTGACAGGAAACCCGTACATTGGTATGCCATCTTTAGATATGTCACAAGAAGCCCATGTCATACCACTCGTTTTAGATCCATTATTAGCTGAAATTGCAAACTGGTATCTACTGTCTCTTGGCAGATCTAGCACATGAGTGTTCTGCTTAGGATCCAAAACTGTGAAGTTCATACGACCTGTACAAATTTGACTTGTATTATGCTGACACCAAAACAGTGTGTAGTTATCAATATGCTTGATTCCAAACCATGACAATTTGTATGTGCCATTTTCATAAGCAAGTTTAGTAAAAGATGGTACCTTTAGTGATTCAGTATCTAGTTTTGATGGTATGTAAAGGTGGCTACTGTTTACAGATGAGCCCATTGCATTATTGGACCAAATAGAAACATCAATAGCTTCTAAACTAGCATTTAGTACAACATAACTCAAGCTTTTGTTCTTATCTGGATGCAATGTTTGTGGATTCTTAGAACCTTGAATAGCAACCACTTTATAAGTGAAATTAGCTCCAGCCTCCTCATATTCTTCAAGTTGTTTCCAGTACACATATACTACTCTTTTATCTTCATATAAAGCCTGGTTGAATGCTCCAGCAATAGTATCCGGTGGTCGCTGGGGTTTTTCACTTGCAGTTGTAAACAGTACATAAGTAAAATCAGACCAAAATTTATCTTCAGTAGCTAACTTGGACTTAATGTATATTCTAACCTCATATGACATATGTGCATATGGTAGGTTTGAGAGCAAAAATGTATAGGTTTTATTTTTCGGTGGCAAGTTTGATGCATCAACACTACGGAAGTAAGCTGTGTTGTCTATTTTAGCAATTTGATACTCTATCCTATGCACAACTGGGCATGGAAGGAAGTCATAGATGTTGTTTGGAATCTTCCACTGAAGAAGCACACTGTGTGTGTCATTATTCAAAACTTTCAGCTGATCTGGTGCATCAGGTTTTACAATAGAGAAATGGTCAATAGTAAAGTTTTGTTCATTACAACCAAAATAATTGCAAGACTTTAAATGAAAATAATAATGGTCCTCCATCTGTTTGTACCTGGGCTGACTGGTGGTACTCCAAAAACAGTGTCTTGATTTGCCAATCCGTTTGGCTATACAAGGTTCAACTTTATTTCCATTGATCAAAAATGTTAGTGAATAGTTTGTTATACTAAATACCTCTGGGGAAGTCCAGGTACAATTTAAATCATCAAGGTTCGTAGATATACAACCAAAGTCTGTAACATTAGAGGGCGGTAGGTCCACCAGTACTCTGCTGGTGCACTGTTTGTTATTCAAATTATTCCTGCAATAGTATGTATACACTTGTCTTTCTAAATGTTCAATATACAACCTCCTTGTAGTCCTATTCACTACATCAGAGTCAATACGTTTTCCACCGAAAACAAACTCCAAGTTATCAGCAGTGTCTTTCTCGGCCACACAAAAAATTTCCAAGGGCTGGCCATAAAGTAATTCGATCATACCCTCCGGGTACACGGCGACAGTAAGGTCTACTCCGTGACATCTCGAAAATATGCACGGGAAACTTATCAAACATTTAATTACAATACACCACATCCATAGTCCGTACTGCGGCCCCCTTCGGAACCCATTGCACTTTCTTCGGACATTTGTACAAATATTTGCCATAACTGCTACGTTAATCTGTCACTCCATCACGAACTGCTGCACTAGTTCCAACTAAATCGACCACGGCGATGGACACATTCCTTGTTTTTTTTAATCGCGAGCTAAATGGCGCACCGATGGTCCCAACACGATGACACACACTGACTGAGCACCGTCACTATACGCGCACCACATTTATTTATCTAATGCTACTATGATCCCGGATTGGTTACTAGATAAAAGTTGTTACCGCGGGACCGGGACACGTATAATTGTTTGCATTGAAAATGTTGCAATAACGCCTGTCGTAGGTACAGTACTTACTTACATAAAATAGAAGAAAACTTTGGGAGTATTGAAATTCTCAGAAGAGCCAACTTCAGTTCAGTTCCTGTATTTGCAGCGATGATTGACCAGTGTTGCAAGACAATAATATATGTTTACCTATTCATTTACCATTTTAAATTTTTTATTGTCATTGAAACGAATGATTAAGCAATCGAACAATATTGTTAGTGACCCTTCCCTGACTGGCAATAGAGTTCACATTCTAATTCAATCTGAAATCCTATCTGTAGCTCATAAAGCTTAGTTGGGTCAGGCCGTTTTGTAGTTTGGTGCCACTTTAACACCAACTCTTTTCTTCTTATGATCTTTCATTGATTTTTTATATAGGTACATTATCCTTAAATTTATTAGATCTCTCAGATATATAGTCGTACTAAAGGTAGTTGGTTAATAAAAAAACACTCAACAGGACACAAGAGACTTGCCATTTATTAATAATGCCAATAGGAGAACATCGCTTTATCATTAGCAACACTAAAGTTGACAGCACATGAAGTTAGCAATTAAAGCGCCTGCAATCGAAAACAAATCAATAAATAATCTTGAAAATGTTGCTATTTTTATAGTATTCCCGTGATTATTGCAATTTACTGATTCCTTCAAGATTGGAATACTTAATTTGTAGATTAGCAAGAGGTTATAGGTCAATTTCAGTCAATAACACTATCAATTCTCCGATAAACGTATCGTAAGTATTTACTATAATTAAAAATATTCGATCGAATGAAGTACCTAATAATAGTCGCTTGGCAAATTTGAGTTTACACGTTTCAAAATAATAATAAAAATAATAAATCATGGTTGACCCGGAACTTGAAATTGAATAACAAAGATAACAAATATTTCGTATTATGAACATGAGTACGGTTTACAATCAATATTGAGCATTTTCCTGTAAAGTAATGTGTTTCTAAATGGATTCTGTCTATTTTATATTATACCACTCACTATGACATGTTTGGGTGATATCAATTTACTAATAATCAAGTTGTATGAATATAATTATAAAAAAAAGTTCGGTCAATTCACCCAGGGGCGGACCGTGAGTTTGTGGGGCCCTGGGCTAATACTACTTGGGGGGTTGATCATGAAGGAATTATTACTGGAATAGTTTTAGTGGGCGTACGCCGCGCGAGGACAGCGTGGGTTGATGGCACTGCGGCCGCGCCAATATGTAGCTAGGTATGCAAGCAGCTGGTGCGCATACCTACTCTGTCCAATTTATAGGATTTTTTAAAGATAAGCGAAAGAGGTATGCCAGAATCGTAGCAAATGGAAATCGATAGTCTCTGCCTACTCCAATGGGAAACAGGCGTGATTGTATGTATGTATTTGGTCGAAATATAACATGGTGTAAACATTATTTTAATCGGTTCTATTACTGATTCTGAACAAACTAGTTTCAGGTTTCATATATACTATGAATATCGCTGGATAAAAAAAAAAAAAAACATAATATAAAAAAGCAGGCCGCTGGCTGCCTATCTCTTATAGATAAGACAATATAACGTATTTTGTGCAAAAAATATATTGAATGTTTTAAAAGTGATTTGTGAGCATTCTGATTAGGCATTATACCATCATGTTCATCCTTACGTACGAAAGTTATTTGATCACCAAAATAAACTTTGTCCTTGCTTTGTCCTTTATGGAATGATATTTGGACGCATAGTTTAGGAGATAATGGAAAATATTTCAACACTCGCACGAACGAGCCGTGTGTCGTATAACGGCCTATATAATCCTGGCCACCCTGATGAGAACTGAGCATTACCGAGAAGAGATGAATTGAGAATTATTTGCTCTTTGTTGGTTAGTACTAATTAGGTTAATAAAATATAATTATACGCGGGCGAAACCGCTGGGCACAGCTATCTTATCATATATGAGTATAATTATAAAGGATCGGGATGTCGAAAGGCGCCTTTAAAACTGCAAAGCTGTATCGTAATTACGTAATCTGTGAATGATTGCTAATAAATGTTACCAGGCCTTATGTTAAATAGAAATTTAATAGATGCGAAAAAGAGACACGACAGCTTAGTTGTGAGTTCATGGTTGTGAGAGTTATGTCACGGTATGAGAAGGGTCGCAGGTTCGATACCCGTTCGTGTCTATTATTTTTTATATAACATAGAAAAATAAAAATAAAGTTGTAGGTTGTAGTAACTGACCCTTCATACTTAGCAAATACGATCGCAATCACCATTGGAATTTAATATTATCTTGTATCCGAACGATCCAAACTATCAAACATGTGACTTTGACAATTAAACAATGGTGTTGACAGTGAATGCGTTCAAAAACCATTAAAAAACTTGAAATTAAAGATTCGTAAATATATTTGATAAATTGATATCACACTTTGTAACAGGGAAATTATCGAACTGTGTGATTAAAAACAATATTTATCAAAACAGAAAGTTGTGAATCCAAGTTGTAGTCTACCTAATATAAATTATAATGCCAATTTATCAAAGTGTTAGCAATAAATTATTGTTTTTGGGTTATTAAGAACGGAACTACATAAGTACATACAATCTTCTTCTTTTTCACTCGGTCAGAGTCAGTGTTGATAAAAATAATTTATTTTCTTAGTTCTCAGCATATTTTGAGTGTATTTTAAAAAAGCAATTATGTGAATGGCTTATGGTACAATGGATGATAGTAATTTACATTCTTTAGGTTATACAACTAAAACAGCACTCATAAAACTCCGTGATGATATACGAAATGTTATAGAAGAGCATAGAAAAAAAAATCCAACCGGGTATGATATCTCATAACTTTTCCACGATTCCAACCATTACTTTAGAGATTCCATGTTCAAAAATACTATATTATTTTCATTTAAACATTAATTCAATCGGCATGGATTACTTTATTAAATAAATTTTAATTAAATAAATAATGTTTCAGATATGGCTTGGTGCGGAATATTATTTCGTTTTCATCAGAGAAAGTGCTGTTGTCAGGTGTTGCTTACACAATAACATTAGTATACATTGTCTGCTTGATACTCACATATATTCTCGGTGAATCTGTACAAGCCCATGCTTATTTATTATGGGAAGCATTCTTCTTATTTGTAATATTGTTAGTAAACTTTTTGGTGGCGTTCAATGAAGAATATTTATACAGGAATGAAATACCTCATAGAGTAACAAAAGTTTTAGGTAAGTGTGTAAGATATATTTGTATGATAAATGTTGATAAATGCTTTTGTGCCTAATTCCTGTGAAGAGTAAGTGAGATAAACCTATTGATGAAAGTTAGTATCTTTTCACTTTAATATCACATCAGTAGTTTGTTGGCTTTCAAGAAATTAAATGAATATTTCTTCTCTGCACTGATTCTCTGCCTTCAAACATTAATGATTTCAAAATGATTAAATTTCTGAGAAGTCTGACATAGCATCATGCCTCTATTTCTTGAAGGGATAGGCAGAGATTTTATCAGTTGTACTACACCTACATTACACTAATGTCGCTATTTATTCCCATCCCAATATTTGATGAGACTATTACCATCTACCAGGAAATTCCAAACTCTGTGCTACTACAGAAATGTTGGTTACAAAATTGCCAATAACATGCTGTCAGGAATGCTGCTAGGAATCAAACTCAGGACTTGCATGTTGAATTTTGGTGGCAGAATATGAAGTACTAGTTAATTTTTGTAAGAACTGATTGTAAAACACCATATTTCCAGCAAATAAATGATTGTGAGTCTGATGCTCATACTCAGTGTTCAGCTCTGCAGTTATGAGTGTTCTGTTATAGATATGTAGTACTATTATTAGAAAACTATTTTTATAATCACTCTAAATAATTAATGTTTCTCAATCAACTAGTTGAATTCGTAGACAGATAAACTGAAACGCTGCAACATTCATACCAACTATCAACGCGTCGACCAATGCGGGAACATGGGAACATAGTCGGGTAACACGTTCATTTGTCCGTTGAAATGATATAATCGAGCAAACAAAAATGAACTGTAAATCTAGTGTCAGAGAGTTGATATTTGTATAGAACGAATGATGCGAGATCAACCAGTTTGTACTTGTTTGCAATAAATTTTGATTTGATTTGTTAGTTGTTCTACTTGTTTTGATTTTTGATGTTTAGTAAATACCTACGCCTGGGTTTTGACAATTATTGTAATGAAAATGAGTACCTAACGAAAAAAAATGCAATTATAGATAAAAAATTTGTTGATCTTTTAAATATGGCTGAATATTTAATATGTTAAGTCAGTCCTTTTAACGAATGCACGAAAGGAACTACAAATTAAAATAGATACGGGTACGTCGAACCGTAGACGTCGCGACGTTCATACCGTCCAATAGACTGTACCGTTGACGTGTAAACTAGTTGACGAATTTAACTAGTTGATCGACTCGTCACAGTCTAGTTTCGTTGACGTTAAATACGTCGACGACCCGTCGCTACAATTAAGAGCTAATTCATATTAATAGCATATCATGGATTTGATTACTTGAATGTTGCTTTATATATTAAAATTACAGAAACATTGGGTGATGCAATAGAGACTTCGAAATGGAAGGAGAATCACTATCCACATTTATGTGCCCCATTCTCACCATGTGTAATCCTACAGTGGACATATCGAGATTGTAAGAAGCTGAAATAATTGTTATTTACATAGTTTAGTAAAGAATATAACGTTAGATTTAAAAAAAGTCCCATCCTAATATGAACAGCAGTATCTAGTGTGTGAATGAAACAGAAGTGTATCTTAGGTTTTTGCATTTACTACACATTTCATTTAAATTCACTGTCCACAAAGCAGACACAATAGTTAAACAATCGCCGTGTACCATATGTGAGTCATTGGACAGTGAATCTGTTAAAACAACTTTTAATTGGATTATACAATAATACATGCATGTAATATTGTTTTGTTGTGATCTGAAATTTCAAACACTTCAGCATTCATTGTTGTGATATTTAACTTGTCAATCAAATAATACAGTTAATTGATTTCCACACACACACAAACACACCACACGCATGTACGCAGACAAAATCATTTTTTTGTTCTTTTTGTATAATTTTTTACTCTTTCAATTAACCTTTATTTTGGTTCATGGCATTTTTTTTTTACTTTAATGCGGTAAACTGAAATCTCTTCCCGGTTTCTGCGATACAAGCCGCAAGCTTAGTGTAGAAACCACTGTTATGTACCATTACATGTAAATGTATACTTTGCCAAATAAATCAATTTAAATATTTATTATTTCCATGATTATGCTTACATTTATTTATATGGATGTCGGATGATATTTGAAAGAACTATTTGTGCTCTATATCAACACTCTAGGGTTAAATATTATAACAATAATAAATAATTTATTCTCAGGCTTCAATGGCCCATAGATATATACAACCTTACAAACTAACATAATATATAAAATAAATACATGACAGTGTTAGTAAATAAGACTTAGTAATATGTAAGCAGCCATCTCTTTGAAATGTCCAACCAGCTGACAGATTTTTGTGCTCTAAGTTCCCAATTGAGAATAATTTTGGTAATAAAGTGATTTTATTGTAAAAATTAAGAATTAAATGAAATTCATTAATTGATTTCAGCGACAATAGTAAATTTGCCATGGGCATTGCTCGTGGAAGGCGACGTGATAGTGCTGAGGCCGGGCCAGGAAGTGCCCGGCCATTGCCGAGGGTTACAGCCAGAAGACCCGGAGCAGTTCTTTGGACAGATATTTCAGCCTACAACACCGGTAATTACATTATTTTGTAACTTTTAGAAATTTTTCCTGTAATACAGTTTATACTAGCGCAAGGACCAGGGAATTCACACATTGTATAAAAACATTAACGTCAATAAAGTTTTTTTTTTCCACAGGTGTTTCTGTTACATCCACATTTATAGAATCAGTTTTAACTCATTTAAATTTTTTCTAATTCCGTTTTTTTTTATTGAGTTCTGTTTTTAATTGATTCTCCTTTGTACATTGAATTTGGCTGAATATTTTTGTTTATATATGCCGTTAGAAAAAACTCCAAAATAATATTTATATTCTAGCAAAAAGACAACTTTAGCACTCCCCGTATTCGGACCCCGCATCGTAACAAAGCGTACAGAATGTGTGAGACTCCCTACCTTAAGAACTTGAAGCTAGCACTGGAACAGGCCACCATCAGACCTGTAACGGTGTTTGAGAAACAAAGGTACTTGGTAAGCATCTCTGCATACTCTATTTGTGTCCAAAACCATGTTCAGTAGCATATATATTTTGTAAATACCATGTTGTTACACCCAGGCATATTCAGATATTCATTCTAGCACTATCTTCCGCCAAATTGCAGCCGTATATACGTATAACACACTTTTCTGAAGCAACGATGAAGATAACTGAAGATTATAGTCTATATATAAGTCTTCTTGAGTTAAGGACGTATTAGTTGCGTATGGTGGTGAAACGGGGGCTGTGGCGCAGTTAGGAGATACTTATGTCCTGCAATATATAGCTGTCCTGTATTAAACTTAGTTGTCACCTTAATTTAAGTGGAAGCCAGCACTTAATCAGTTAAACATATTTGTTCTACAAAATGACCCATCATCTTTCACAGTGCACAGTAAAAATAATGGAAGGCATAGTCTTGCCGGTAGTAATATCCCTGGTGGTGATAGCAAGTTTCGTCCGTCATGTGTACCACTTGCCGGGCGTGACCCACTGGACCGAGATATACTTCCTGCAGACAATCGCCGCGTCGCTCCCTTTGCTGCAGATCGTGTTCCCGCTCGCGTGGGTTACTTTGAACTGCTATGGCTTGGCTAGGTAAGGTTTCTCTTTTGTTGTTTCCGAGACCCGTATCAATAATCAAATCACGAGTTCCACCCCTTTCAAAATGATCTCCCCTACTCAGATCATGTCAAGTTCATACATTTTAGCATCTGCAATTATATCACTTCGACACTTCAGGCACGCGCAGCTGCGCAGAATTAGATTATTAATACGGGCCTAAATTATTGTGCTAAGATCCTATATTTAATGTTTAATATATCTGGTATTAAAAACATTATTCTTGGGTCTTATATAAACATTATCCGGGGCAACCTTCAGCCATGTTCAATATTGTATCCAGTATTAGCCTTCGGCGATAAATGTAACCTTATCCTTGCAGATTTAAATTATTATCAGAAACTCGTCAAAAGTACGTCCGTCCGAAGTCTTGTTCTATATCTGAGGACGCAAGCGATCCTCTCATCCAAGCGATGAGCGAGTCCAACCTTCAGCCGGAGAGCCTTAAAACCTTGGGTAGGACGTTCTTCAGCATACTGACTGGAAGGGAAGACATGGTGTGCAGGACTGCGAATATTGTTCATGTGCTGGGATCTTTGTCGGTAAGGTTTTGTTATTTTTGAGAGATAGGATTCGACCTGCCTTTAATTTTAGGTAGAGGTATATATTATTTTCAGCCTTAATATTAACCTGTAAGATGCCTGTCTATACTGTACTGTAGTATGTAGACCATTCAAACCACAAATGATTCGATTAAAAGTTCTGAATCGATTGATTTTCTGCTCAGGCCCTAAGCTGCGTAGATAAGAAAGGAATCCTATCGTGGCCGAATCCTACAGCAGAGAAGGTGTTCTTCCTTCGCAACTCAAGTCCATCGTCACACAACTCCAGCAAGACGAGTCTGGTGGGGTCCATGGGGCACCAGAGTGATGAAGCGATTGACACCCCAGTTGAAGGCACGAAAACTGCTGAACCTTCAACTATTGTTGAGGTGAGTAGAAACCAAGGTTTGACGACATTTTACTCCTTCATGACAGACTTTTAAAGTTGTTTTTTGTGGTTGGTCTCTACAAATTGCCTTTTTCCTTTTGTGCACTAAGAACCAGAATTTCTAGACTGTAGAAAATAACTCAATGTGCACTACACACAAACGAATCACCCAGCCACTGCATCAATCGAGCCGACTCGGGGCGGTTGGTCCACTTGTTTTAGTGCCTTCTAGTGTGCGCAGATTGTTTTTTCATTCTTTTTCTAAAATATATCTCTCTTTGACCCAGGTTTTAGACCTAACGCACGATCAGAACGCGCCATTCTGCGTGGAATTCGACGACCAACGCTGGCGGCAGCACCTGGCGCGCCTCAAGCCGCTGGGGCTGGCCGCGCTGCTCAACACGTGCGCGCCCGCGCCCCGCCACACCTACGCGCACTTCTGCGCGCACCTCACCTGCGAGGCGCAGTACAGGTATACAGCTGACAGTTGCACAGCACCTGGCGCGCCTCAAGCCGCTGGGGCTGGCCGCGCTGCTCAACACGTGCGCGCCCGCGCCCCGCCACACCTACGCGCACTTCTGCGCGCACCTCACCTGCGAGGCGCAGTACAGGTATACAGCTGACAGTTGCACAGCACCTGGCGCGCCTCAAGCCGCTGGGGCTGGCCGCGCTGCTCAACACGTGCGCGCCCGCGCCCCGCCACACCTACGCGCACTTCTGCGCGCACCTCACCTGCGAGGCGCAGTACAGGTATACAGCTGACAGTTGCACAGCACCTGGCGCGCCTCAAGCCGCTGGGGCTGGCCGCGCTGCTCAACACGTGCGCGCCCGCGCCCCGCCACACCTACGCGCACTTCTGCGCGCACCTCACCTGCGAGGCGCAGTACAGGTATACAGCTGACAGTTGCACAGCACCTGGCGCGCCTCAAGCCGCTGGGGCTGGCCGCGCTGCTCAACACGTGCGCGCCCGCGCCCCGCCACACCTACGCGCACTTCTGCGCGCACCTCACCTGCGAGGCGCAGTACAGGTATACAGCTGACAGTTGCACAGCACCTGGCGCGCCTCAAGCCGCTGGGGCTGGCCGCGCTGCTCAACACGTGCGCGCCCGCGCCCCGCCACACCTACGCGCACTTCTGCGCGCACCTCACCTGCGAGGCGCAGTACAGGTATACAGCTGACAGTTGCACAGCACCTGGCGCGCCTCAAGCCGCTGGGGCTGGCCGCGCTGCTCAACACGTGCGCGCCCGCGCCCCGCCACACCTACGCGCACTTCTGCGCGCACCTCACCTGCGAGGCGCAGTACAGGTATACAGCTGACAGTTGCACAGCACCTGGCGCGCCTCAAGCCGCTGGGGCTGGCCGCGCTGCTCAACACGTGCGCGCCCGCGCCCCGCCACACCTACGCGCACTTCTGCGCGCACCTCACCTGCGAGGCGCAATACAGGTATACAGCTGACAGTTGCACACAACTTCTACTACTATTTATCGATAGGTTGGTTTACAACCGGATCGAAACGAAACCAAAAAAAAATTGACTGGCTACTAAAACCTTCCGAGTAGACTGTTGAAACACCATAAAATCATTTCGTCCAATCGAGATAACATATAAAATAAAATCGTGTATGTAAACACTCAACGTAATAAAACTATATACAGTCGAAAATGTTGGCGGAAGATCCTCTTGCCGACCAAGTCCTTTGAACGACTTGCGCCACTTTATATATGTCGTAGATGGATTGTAGAACCCGCTATTTTACTAAACTGCTAGCTGATTGTTAGCGACGAAAACATAACTCCATAAAATAAGTATTGTTATTTAATGTTTTACCAAATTATAGGAAATAAGTTGTTAGCGATGGGAACGTGACTGCATGGAATATACCTAAGTGTTATTATATAATGTTTCATAGTAAATAAGTAGTAGAACATAAGTAGTAGAACATAAGTCTAGAACGTAAGTCTAGAACATAATTCTAGAATCAACTATGCATTTCCTATGTTTTATATTTTTTCCGCTAGTTGGCAGCACTTGTACCATAGCGACAAAGAGCTTAAGTATAACAGAACTTTACCTTAACGAGAGCCGTTACGGTTTTTTGTAATTTTTAGTGTCTAAAATAAGGTTTTTCAATAAGATTTTTTGTTAATAGTTAAATTAAGTGTATTCCCATGATTTAAAAATATTAACAACATTGTAAGGAAAGTTTAACCACCGGAATTTGCCATCAAAAAGTTCCCATACAAAATTCACATTAGTGCCGTGTGCAAAATCTAAGCGTTTTGATTGGCCAGAGTTGCCTATAAATAAGGGCAGGTTTCCGTGGTCAGGCATTCCGAATCCAGCAGTACTAACAAGAAAAACTAAGAAGAAGAAAATAAAGACTAAGTAAAGAAGAAGTGCTCTTGTTTGACTACTATTCCCGTCGCCACCTACCGCTGATCGAATCGGCCCTTCCTTAGTGTACACCCGCCAGCAAATCAGTTAATAGCAAGCGCAACAGTGGTCCTTCGAGCCGGATCGGGTTCAAGACAACAGGAAGATGCCTTTAACAAGATCAGGATCAGTGCGTTCAAAGACTACGGGGGAAAGTTCCGTGTCAACAGACTGGAGTATGAATACGCCGAGCGAAGAAACTACAAGTGCGTCGACTACGACCGCGTCAGTTGTAAGTCGATCAACAATTACGAAGAGAACGCCGCCGCCTAGCATACAAGGAAGCCAGTCAACCGCGCACCAGACAAGAGATACTGCTGCCGAAAAGGAATCGACTATAGGGGAAGCGACCCACACCGCACCCCTGACCCGCACCATTGAAGAGCGCACCGAAACCTCGAATTCCGCACGTCATGAAGAACGCCCTACGCTGCAGAACCTCGATAAAAGTGTCGCCGTGAAGATACGTCGAAATGAAGGAAGTGCACCGACGTCAAGAGAAGGGAGTCCGCAGCGGCCTCACACTAAAGGGCTGACCCGCGACATGAACACGATGTCCATCCGCTCATCGCACAGAAGGAAGGCAGAAGCACAAGCCAGGTTAACTATTGCACTAAGGGAATTGGAACTGGCAGAAGCGCGATCAAGAGTGGCTCAAGCCGAACTAGGACTTGCAGCTGCGGAATCAGAAGAAGAAGATGGTGCGGGAGAAGAGCTATTCGAGCGAACTCAAGAAGTCGAAAAGTGGTTTATCCAAACCGGGGTCAAGCCTAGCAAGGTTCAGAAGAAGGCTGATAAAGAAGAAAAGAAGAGTGACATTCAAGAATTGGCCCAAGTCATAGTCAAGCTGTCTGAAAAATCACGTGACATTACACCGAAGCACCTCGACCTCCCTTACTTCAACGGAACCTGCGAAGAATGGTTAGCCTTCAAGAGATCATACGAAGATATGGCTCCCTCCTTCAGCAACGCACAGAACTTAGCGCGCCTCAGAAGAGCTATTCAAGGGAGGGCCAGAGAAGCCGTTCAGAGCTTACTGTTCACAGCCGAAGACCCACGCGAAGTAATCAAGGGACTGGAAGCGAGATTTGGAAGACCTGGAGCATTCGCATTAGCAGAACTAGAGAAAATGAAGAACCTGTCAAGAGTAGGCGAAAACCCAAGCGACGTATGCATGTTTGCAAGCAAAGTAAAGAACGCCGTCGAGACAATCAAAGCCTTGAAGAAACCGCAGTACCTCAGTTCTCCTGAAACCCTAAAAGCCATAGTCGACAAGATGCCACCATCTATGAAGTTCAGATGGTTCGCTTATCATAGAAATAGAAGAGATGAAGAGATTCAAGAATTGTTACTCATCGAAGCGTTTTTGGAAATAGAAGCCGACATGTGCGGAGACTTTGCTCCACCTGAAGTGCCTTCGGAGCAGAAAAGAGGAACAAGAAAACCCATACATACGGTACAAGAAGTGTCGCAAGGAAAATATAAGAAGACGTGTCCAATTTGCGGAGAAGAACATTTTGCAATAGAGTGCAGAAAGTTCAAAGAAGCCGACATAAATGAAAAATGGAATATAATCAAGAAAGCGAAGATTTGTTTTACGTGTCTTCGATTCAAGCACTCAAGAATCAACTGTCAAGCTCCGGTCTGCAAGCAGTGTGGAAGATGGCATCACACAACCTTACACTCCGACAAGCCACCGACGTTGGGAGAGAAGAAAGCGGTCGAAGAAGCCAAGGGAGATGTGCCAGAAGAGAGAGTTGCCTCAATCCAGAACACTAAAGGGGTAGAGAAGATTTATTTGAAGATCATTCCAGTGAATCTTTATGGACCAAAGGGGGAGGCTCGCGTACTAGCTCTACTGGATGAAGGATCGACAGTCACACTCCTGGATGCAGCAGTAGCCGAGAAGATTGGAGCCAAAGGGGATCGAGAAACTCTTGCAATTGAAACAGTTGGTGGGAAAGTCATAAAGAAAGATAGCTCTCATAAGATTAAATTGAAGATAAAAGGAGCTCACCAAAGAGACAAGAGATCTATCGTAGTAAGAACCATTGATGATCTGAAGCTGTCTGAACAAAGCATAAACAATGATACTGTGAAGAACTGTCAGCATCTGAAAGCAATTGAAGAGCAACTTATCTACGTCACAGAAAGACCTAAGCTATTAATAGGCCAGGACAATTGGGGACTCATAGTCACAAGAAGATTGAAGAAAGGCAAGCCAGCTGAACCTGTAGCCTCTCTCACCAGCCTAGGATGGGTGTTGCACGGATGCGAAGCGGGAGCAAATGCCATAGTCAATTTCACTTATCACAGCAGATCTGCAGTCAATGAAGATATAGAAGAAGTCATTCGAGAACATTTCCAGTTGGAGTCTCTGGGGATTCAAAATCGGTTACCGAAGAATGACAGCGATAGAAGAGCATTAGACACCCTAGAAAAAACAACGAAAAGGCTGACAAGTGGCCAATTCGAAACAGGATTATTGTGGAAAAAGGAAGATGAAACCCTACCCAATAATTACAGTCAAGCACTAAGACGCCTATTCAACATTGAGAAGAAGTTGGATCAAGACAAAGAAGTCAAAGAGTCCTATGAGACGCAGATACAGAATCTTATAGATAAGGGATATGCGGAGAAAGCTCCAGAAACCGCGATCAAGGGAAGAGTATTTTACTTACCGCACTTCGCTGTAGTGCACCCAGTCAAGAAGAAGCCAAGAATAGTCTTCGACGCAGCTGCCAAGTGTGAAGGGAAGAGCCTAAACGACGCCTTGCTGACTGGGCCAGACTTATTGCAGTCATTGTTCGGTGTATTGCTACGCTTCAGAGAAGGGCCAGTAGCTGTCATGGCTGATATCCAAGATATGTTTCTACGAATCAAAGTGAGAGAAGATGACCGAGACAGTCTTAGATTTCTGTGGCGTGGTGATCGAAGATCGGGCAAGCCAGAAGAGTATAGAATGTCATTAATCATCTTTGGAGCAGCGTCATCGCCAGCAACAGCGATATACGTTATGAACAAAAACGCAGAAGACTTCAAGACATCTCACCCAGAAGCAGTGAAAGCAATAAACAGAAATCATTACATGGATGACTACCTACAGAGTTTTACATCCACAGCCGAAGCAAAGAAGATATCAAAGGAAGTAAAAGAAATCCACTCAAGGGCGAGCTTTCATTTAAAGGGTTGGGCCAGTAACGACTTAGAGGCACTGCCGGAAATAGAAGATACAAATAATGAAGAGTCTCTACGATTAACAAAAGAAGAGAAGACTCTAGGGCTAAGATGGCTGGTTAAAGACGACGCGCTGGCCTTTAATGTTGGGCTGCGTAATACATCAAAGGACCTGATAGATGGCAGAAGGACTCCAACAAAGAGAGAAGTTACGAGCGCTGTAATGTCAACCTTCGACCCTATGGGTTTCTTGACGCCAGTCTTAATACAAGGGAAGAAATTAATTCAAGACATTTGGCGTACAAAAATTGGCTGGGATGAAGCAATCAAGGAAAACCATAAGGGAGCTTGGAAGAAATACTTGGCAGAAGTATCGGCGTTAACAAACCTGAAGATTCCGAGGTGCATCTCACCCCGCGGCAGAAAGGGACAGTTGCATACGTTCACCGATGCAAGTGAAGAGGCCTACGCGGCGGTGGTCTACTGGAGGATGACCGAACCCGAAGGAAGAGTGTGCATCTCTATGATCGCCGGCAAAGCAAGAGTAACTCCAACGAAGCCAGTATCAATTCCAAGGTTAGAGCTGCAAGCTGCCCTGCTTGGCAGCAGACTGGCAGCCACAGTTCAAGAAGAGATGGAACTTGAAGTAGAAAGGAAAACCTATTGGACAGATTCCAGCACAGTACTGCAATGGATTAAGGCAGAACCAAGGAAGTTCAAGACTTTTGTGGCCAATCGACTGGCGGAAATTGAAGAGAAGACTAAGCCCGAAGACTGGAGGTGGGTACCTACCAAAGAAAACCCAGCAGATGATGCCACGAGGGGAACTCCTACTGAATTCGATCACAATGCCAGATGGTTCCAAGGTCCGAATTTTCTCTATCAACCAGAAGAGGAATGGCCGTTTCAAGACTTCAAGCCAGAAGGTACTATGTTGGAAGTAAAGAACAAGCAAAAGGTGATGGCAATAAAGGTAGACCAAGGAGTCTTATTCAATCCGGAGAGGTTCTCAAGCTGGGAGCGACTACTGCGCAGTGCGGCCAGAGTGGTTGCTTTCGCATGCCTTTTACTGAAGAAGACCCGTAAAGCAGCCACTGCCGCTGTTCGCCGGCAGGATGAACCCTGGAATCCCCAAAGAAGATCCTTAAAGGAGAAGACACGAATTACAAATCAATCAACCAACAAAGAGGTTAAGAAGCGGTCTTACATTCACTGGAAGAAGAGCATATAAGAAAAGCCGAAGAGTTACTAATAAAGTCAAGTCAGAACGACAGTTTCGCGTCCGACATAAAGAATATGAAAGAGAAGAAACCTTTAGAAAGTGCGAGTAAACTCAAGAAGATTGATGTTTACATGGGTGGCGACGGGATTGTCAAGTTGAGAAGTAGAACAATGAAATTTCACGACGAAGACAGAAGAAAAATGAATCCTATTATTCTAGATGGAAAACAAAAGATAACACGTCTCATCATACACAAGAAGTTCCTCCACGGCAATACTGCTACAGTAATGAACGAGATCCGCCAAAAGTATTGGATCCTGGGTTTAAGAGCTACTTTAAAGGCAGTCGCACACAGTTGTCAATGGTGCAAGACAAAGAAGAGTTTACCGGAGGTACCCCCATTAGGAGACCTACCAAGTGAGAGACTGCAACATCATCAGTTCCCGTTCTCCTGCACAGCCGTGGATTACTTTGGACCGATGCAAGTCACTATTGGGAGAAGAGTCGAGAAGCGCTGGGGGGCATTATTTACTTGCCTCACCACAAGAGCCATTCATCTAGAGCTGGTGCCCGCCCTTAGTGCTAGTTCAATGATTATGGCTCTTCGACGATTGGCGGCTAGAAGAGGAACCCCAAAAACCATATTCAGCGACAACGGGACAAATTTTGTAGGGGCGAACAAGGAACTGGAAAATGCCGCACATGAGAAAGGCATCAAGTGGAAGTTTATTCCCCCAGGTAGCCCTAACATGGGGGGTGCCTGGGAAAGGCTAGTGCGGACAGTCAAGACGGCGCTGGCAGTGGTTCTCAACGAAAGAAGCCCACCCGAAGAAGTACTTCACACACTCATGACAGAGGTTGAACACATAGTAAATGCCAGACCTCTCACCCCAGTTAGTATGAATCCAGAAGACGAAGAAAGCTTGACGCCGAACCATTTTTTATTGGGGAGATCGTGTGGAGCAATGGCGCCTGGTGAATTTGACGACACGGAGTTAATCGGAAAAGCAAGCTGGAGAACCACCCAAAGACTCGCTGATCACTTCTGGAAAAGATGGATCAAAGAATACTTACCCCTCCTAATGCCAAGAAAAATCCAAGGGCGAGAAACTAACGACCCTAGAGAAGGAGATATTGTGCTAATAGTGGACGGCACACTACCACGAAACTCATGGCCTCGTGGAGAAGTTATCAAGACGTATCCTGGACCCGATGGAAGAACCAGAGTATTAGACGTGCGAACGACAGGAGGAGTGCTTCGTCGTCCAACTCGAAGGATCATCGTGCTGGTTCCTGCAACTTCGTCGCCTCAACAGGATGAGGTGCTACGCACCGCGGGGGAGGATGTTAGCGACGAAAACATAACTCCATAAAATAAGTATTGTTATTTAATGTTGTACCAAATTATAGGAAATAAGTTGTTAGCGATGGGAACGTGACTGCATGGAATATACCTAAGTGTTATTATATAATGTTTCATAGTAAATAAGTAGTAGAAAATAAGTAGTAGAACATAAGTCTAGAACGTAAGTCTAGAACATAATTCTAGAATCAACTATGCATTTCCTATGTTTTATATTTTTTCCGCTAGTTGGCAGCACTTGTACCATAGCGACAAAGAGCTTAAGTATAACAGAACTTTACCTTAACGAGAGCCGTTACGGTTTTTTGTAATTTTTAGTGTCTAAAATAAGGTTTTAAATAAGATTTTTTGTTAATAGTTAAATTAAGTGTATTCCCATGATTTAAAAATATTAACAACATTGTAAGGAAAGTTTAACCACCGGAATTTGCCATCGAAAAGTTCCCATACAAAATTCACAGTAGTGCCGTGTGCAAAATCTAAGCGTTTTGATTGGCCAGAGTTGCCTATAAATAAGGGCAGGTTTCCGTGGTCAGGCATTCCGAACCCAGCAGTACTAACAAGAAAAACTAAGAAGAAGAAAATAAAGACTAAGTAAAGAAGAAGTGCTCTTGTTTGACTACTATTCCCGTCGCCACCTACCGCTGATCGAATCGGCCCTTCCTTAGTGTACACCCGCCAGCAAATCAGTTAATAGCAAGCGCAACACTGATTTACAAAGCAGTACTGTTATGAAAAACAGCTGAACGACGTTTAGCGGTTTTATGAAAAAAAAAAAGTATGTTTTGCGTTTATCAATGCAGCGGGTCAACGATCAGAGATTAAGTAAAACAGAGTGAAATGAACTGTCAGATTGTTGATTTTAGTTCGAAATTTTGTCGCATATGGTTCTGTGTGTCTTTAAACAACAATAACTCAACATTTAAGTAAGTAACAAAAGAAAAAATAACGTAAATACTAATCCACTATAACAGTCGACAATATATCGGGAATATAAAAGAAAATAAATTAAATTGATCCATGAGCGAGCCAAGCGAGCTCGGGAGTTTCGTGTACCCCCACATGGACAGGTTAGGTAGGTTAGGCTCTTCGGGTTTAGGTTTTTTCTGACCTTACAGACACAAAAATAGGAGTCGCGCTATGCGGGACTCCGGCGTCCCAGCCACAGAAAGACAAATCAGTTTTTTTTTTTTACTTGACCTGTGACTATCCATTTAATATACCTATACTATAAACAAATCTGTCCCATTACTAAATAAGTCATTTCCATTATAGCGAAGATCTGGTACCTGTGACGAACAGACGATGCCTGTGCGAACTAGCCAAGCAGATTGGGTTCACAGACGCTGTCGCAGATTCGTACCACGTACAAGAGTGTCTCGCGATATTTAGACAATTGGTAAGATTCTAATTTCATTTTTCTGTCTTAACATATTATGCATTTACCTAATATGGCCGTAAGCCATAAAAACTTCGAAACGTCCAGAACTTGAGACTCAAATAAAATAATATTTTTTTTAACATCTTTCCGTGTCCCAAGGTACCTACGATACAGGAAAAGTGTTATTATTTTTAATAATATTATTTTATTACACTGATAACCTTTTTTTTATTCCTATTCGATGTACCTACGCCTACTTCTCACGTAAAAAATTGTTGAAGAACATTTCTTGAAAATTTCTTATTTTAACTGCCTCATTAGTCTAGTATTCGCAAGCGCGACTACTGGGCTTGAGGTACTTGTTTCAAATCCCAGGTCGGGCAAAGTGGGTTTTTCTGTTATGAAATTTTTTGTAGCAGCTCAGTGTTTGGTATTATGCCCGGTTGATGGCAGTAGGTTAACCATATGGGACTTAATAACAGCATCGGTCAAATGTGGGTATTCAACTGTGGACACCTCTGCCTTCTTCCTCGGGAAAAACAGGCATGACGCTAATTTTGTGTGTTCATGATATATTTTAGTTAGGTGATCGTGAAATAAAATTCAAGGTTACGAATAGATGTGGAATTTGTTTCGACGTACAAGTAATACACGTAGCTCTTACAAGGTGTGTAGTCCACCACGATAAAACACCGACTGTGTCGACGTGATGTAAGAACGGTGAGTCTATACAGCTTACTGACTGTGTGGAATTCGCATCACGTTGCCATAATTATATCTTAATTTAAAGATGGCATTGTTGATCTAATAAAAAAAAACTATTTTTACTTTATCAACAGCAAGCAGACACAATACGTCGCGAGACACGCTTCGTTCGCTCGCTACAATTAAGCACAAAGGTCAAAGTTCCTCTGCCCCATATGTTGGCTGTCGTAGTCAAGGACCAGGCAAACCAGCTGCAAATGCTTACACAGGTAATGTTATCCTTTTCCATATATAACGTCCTAATTTATCAGTAAATTTCTTTTTAAGGGGGTTGTGATCATGAGGATTCATTTTAACCATAATTTTAAATACTTTTTTTTTCTAATGGTCTTCGCGCTATCTTCGGCTCGGCAAACGCAAGGCAGTCGGCAAGTTGTGACCTTTGCACACGATCCTCGCGTTTGTATTGCTCCAAACGCGCTGATACGTCCATACGAACGCGCTATAAGCGCGCGTTTGTAGCGATACACAAATTTTCAGAAATCAGTTACGATGGCGTCGCTAGAGACAAAACTGCTTAGCCTAGTCTTTGTGCTGTTTTTAAAACGGAAACGTAGAAAAATCCTGCGTAAATATTGCGTACACCGTTTACATTTTTACCTCCCACTTCTTCGGCGTCTGTATCTGCTAATACGCACTGATGATGTGCAGAGAACGCGGACATCAAAAACGCGCGTCGTCAGCTCATTTAAAAATCGTCGCGTGTAAATAAAATGCCTGAATGTTTATCGTTATAAGAGCAGTTTTCGTCTTGCTGGATATGACATTTACTTATATTCCCATAAAAAAAAAGTTCACTAACTTAGGACCTTACATTAATATATTTTGTTATTTGTTTCTCGGTGTAAGGCGGAGAACCGGGTGTTGTGCCGCGGTTTCGGAGAGGCTTTTTCCAGCAGTGGACTGTGATTAAAAGACTGTTCTCTTTTGTAATATTTTTTAGGCAACATTGTTAGGGTACAAAGAGATATTTAAAGAAATGAGTAACCAACCGAATTGGTAATTAGAATTATTTGTTAGAATTTTCTGTATGTATATGTAGGTAGCCTTGTTTAATGACTTAACGCACCCCTCAACCACCCATCACACACTTCCTTACTCACTCTTTCATACATAAATAACTTATGTATATTATTATACAAAATATAATGCTTGTTTCTTTCTCATTAATGGCGATCCATACATGTCTGTAAACGCACACACGATACAGGAACATATTTCTTTAGTGGAATTACGTTTTATTTTATAAATACGACACTTGAATATCTACATTTTACGACAGGGAACGGCTGACATAATCCTAGACTCGTGTGTGGACTACTGGAACGGGCGAGATCTCACACCAATATCGCCCTCAGATAGGAAGAAGATCATCGACTTCTACCAGAGGAACTCGCTCACTGCCTACTGCACCGCCTTCGCTTATAAGTACGTAGACAGTGTTAAAATATATTTGACGTCACATATAGCCGACAGCAAGAAGTTCATCGACTTCTACCAGGGGAACTCGCTCACTGCCTATTGCACCGCCTTCGCTTATAAGTACGTAGACAGTGTTAAAATATATTTGACGTCACATATAGCCGACAGCAAGAAGTTCATCGACTTCTACCAGGGGAACTCGCTCACTGCCTATTGCACCGCCTTCGCTTATAAGTACGTAGACAGTGTTAAAATATATTTGACGTCACATATAGCCGACAGCAAGAAGTTCATCGACTTCTACCAGGGGAACTCGCTCACTGCCTATTGCACCGCCTTCGCTTATAAGTACGTAGACAGTATTAAAATATATTTGACGTCACATATAGCCGACAGCACGAAGATCATCGACTTCTACCAGAGGAATTCGCTCACTGCCTCCTGCACCGCCTTCGCTTATAAGTACGTAGACAGTGTTAAAACATTGGACGTCACATATAACCGACAGCAAGAAGATCGTCGACTTCTACCAGAGGAAATCGCTCACTGCCTACTGTCCCGCTTTCGCTTATAAATACCTACGTAGACAATGTAGGAAACAAAATTGCTTTATAGCATTGGTTGTAAGGTATAATTACCAATTTCGATCTGAGTAATATTATTGATTTAAGGGGCCAGAACTTTCAAAAACAATTTTTATCAACACTTTATTTTTTGGGATCGACGCTTATGAACAAGCTCAGAAATGATATTAGTTTTTTTAATACGGGCCTAATACCTCTGAACGATAGGAACGAGTAATTTTTGATCCGTTCATTAATTCAGACTGCAAATATTTTCAAATATATACTTTATTCGCAGGCCTCTAACGCGTGGAATATCTCCGTCCTTATCGGCTATGTACCTGGAACTGCCCGCGGATAGTCGACAGCTATACGCGCCGCTGTCACAACACTGGGCCGACGCGCCGGCACTGCATTTTCATTCAACGGGTAAGGGGAATATGGTTGATCGATCACTTTTTTGATAATTTATATACATATAATGTTATACATTTTTGTGGAAAGAAAAATACGTTCGTGACTGGGATTCGAACCTGCACCTCCCGGATAAATACTCCAGGCGCTCAGACCACTAAACCATCTCGACCTCTGCTAACTACCCAGAATTCTTCTTCCACATTTTTTATACGTCTTTGGGTGACGTCATAAGCCAATATTAACGCATAAACGACAGAACACTAAAGTTATAAAGACCGTAAGCAGGGATCGGACCTGCGCCTAACGGTCGTACTATAACGTTATGTCGTGTTTTTCTCTCCACAATATCAAAAAAACAACTACACTTCGCAAAAATCATCCACAACCCTCAAGTGGGCATGTTGGGCATCTCTCTTAAACTATACTATTTGCCTCGCTCGGTCCTGCGCATCACATCCAAGCCGAACCTGCGAAATTGCAATTGTGTATTAGCAAAACTAGTAGAAAACAGCATATGTTCCCCATAATTATAACCTTATCGGTAGTTCTCGAAACAGCATGGGTGTGAGAGAGTCGGATTATGTAGATGTCTTTTATTAAATTTTTCAGACTCTTTATTGTTCAACGAAGTAACTGATGACGACGTGAACGATGCAGAAGGTTTCTTCGATATGCAATGCAATCAGGTAAATATATATCCTACATAAAGCAAAATTCTCTCCTGGATATAGTTAACAGATTGAATTCTGATAAAAAGATAGAAACATTTAAAGCTAACGAAATTCTCCCAGGTCTTCATAGGTATGGTAACAATGCAGTACCAAGCCCAAAGCGACATGGTAGAGTTAATAGAGCGTCTAGAACGGGCCTGCATTCGCTTCGTCCACTTCAGCAAGGAGAACGAGTTGAGGTCCAGGGTATTCAGCGAAAAAATGGGTCTGGAGTCAGGGTGGAACTGTCACATATCACTCATCAGTGAAGAAACTGCCAGGTAATGTAGAATTAGCGGTAGGAGACTCGAGAGCGAATAGCTGTTATAGATTTTTGATTGATAGGGTAGACATACTACAAACTTTAAAAAAGTATACACTTAAAAGCCATGCTAGAAGAGGCCCTATCAAATAGATGGACAATGGAAATGGGAAAATGATATTGAAGGGTCTGAACATACAATTTTTTGTCCTTGTCCTGCTATACGGACTGAGTAGGATGGAGTTACTATGGCATTTATTAGTTAATAGGGTAGAGCGTCTCTATTCTACCAACTAATACTAGTTTAGTGCTGTTTTCGTGTATATAAAAAAAAAAATGAAAAGCAACTCTATGCCTTATCTAGAGGAACTGAACCACATAATGTTAATTGTTTGTTCGATAAGACATTTATTCTAGCATGGAATGTATATTGGCGACAACATGTATTGAGATGCATCATTGTGGTGTAAATTTTAAACCCGACATATTACATTACATGTAACATACTTTTACCAACACGACATAAATTTATAAAAAATGGGGTGCTGTTAAAAGGGGGAAACAGCGCAAGACTTGAAATAACAGTCATTTTGTAAATACACTAAGGCAAGGGCCGCTCCGCACTTTTGGGTAAAAAGCCCGCCATAACAAATCAGGCGTGTTCCACATGTTGGGGAGGGGGGGGGGGGGGGGACTAACAAGGTGTTAAATAAAATGATTGTGTTACATTAACTTGACGCTTGAATTGGCAATAATTACAATTAATTCTACATGTAACAGATCACACCATCGACCACTACACACGGCACGAGTGTAGACGTTTCTTCTGTCATTTTGATTTAACTTTTTGATGTCATCTTGATGTTATTGCGGAGTGATTGGGTACGAAATAAAGAGAAAATATATTAAAAAGTATGACCATAGAATGTGTTTAATTGAATACAAGGTACCCAACACTCTGTTTAGAATTGAATGTTTCCTTTAAACCCTTTTAGAAAAAAAAAACAGACAGATAGATTCCAATGTTTTTCAACTCTGAGTGTTAGTATTTTTTATTTCAAGTGATGAACTACAGCCTTCATCACTAAGAAATTAGGACCCCAAATATCACTGAAACTACAAGATTAAGGATTAGCAACCCTGTCTTCTCTCGCGGATCGTCCCTAAACAATATTACTACATGCAATTATGTGTTACCTTGATACCATAATTCCCTAAATAACACAGTGTTGCTACATGAAAAAAATATTTGTATTTATAGAATAAAATATTTGAAGACTTTCTAACAACCAGGGCTGTGGTCCGTCACTGTTATCGTCACACATTGTTAACAGCAAGAGCGTATCGCCACTGTCGTCGCAAACCTTGGCCCAGGGCAAGGAGCGAGCGACGTCGCGGCTCAATAGGCACATCGAAAATTATGACGCGGCCGCACTCGGCTTGTACTATAGGTTTGTTTCTCTCGCTCTATCGCGCTTGCTTGTTATCTCACGTCTCTCTCTCTCTCTCGTGTAATTGGGCAGTACAGTCGCGTCTTTGTACTATTCCAGGCTGTTTAGTTCAGGTATTTTCGATGAAGTCGACTACCTGACATGTTTTTAAGCTTGCACGTGCATGAGTTTTTGTTATTAAAATAATTTTAAATCACGTAAGAGAAGTATAATAATATTGAATGAATTTCATAAGAGGGAATGAAAAATCCAGAATCTAGGCGTGAAATAACATGCTGCAAGTATTTAATCTTAAAAATGATTTTGTTCACATTCCAAAGTATTTGCGTTAAGTAATAGAAAGAACTGTAATAACTTAGATGTTTCTATTTTCCTCAATAAATTATTTATGTGAACAGAATTATAGAACATTATTTTAAGTTCTGCTTTGCACTTTAGCTTGAGCTAACTTGCCTTAAGCACTAATTCTCATTTTGTTATTAATTATAATCACTACACACAGCATTCATAACAACGGACGCTATTATAAGTATAGTTATTAATGCCTTAATATGCAATACAATGTGATAATTAAGTAATTATTTATTCTACTAAGCTTCAGAGAACTAAGATATGTAAGAATAATCTTCCTATGGTCGTTCTGACATAGGTGCAGCAAAGAAATGCCGCTCTAATAATAATGACCTTATTGTTATTCAGGTACACACCCTGTATAATATGCATAGCCATGTGAATATAATTCAAACATTGTTTAAAATACCTTGGTAGCCTGGGGGCGTACGCTTCCGTAGTCAAAATAATCAATTTATAGGAAGATAGCCGTAAGGCAGGTTAGAACTGATCTCTTTAAAATTCGTAGTTATCTTGCATTACTTGTACTGTCCCACCTAAAATGTTTGTGACCTTGACCTTTCAAGTGTTTGTCCTTGACCTTGGAGTATCTAGTAGGAAAATTTTGTCATGTAAGTAACGATTGCTTGCTTACTGTACATTCGTCATTGTAGACAATGCCTAGACTATGCCCAAAATATATTGTATTAATGTTTTAGGCATTGTATTGGTTATACTAACATAAAATACCGTATCAGTTATGTACATTGCCGGTAATACTCAGAAACTGAAAAGTGCTTATCTTTGGAAACATGTGCATTACGACAATATATATTATATTTTTCGTCCTGTGTTTCCACAAAACTTTATAGTACGAACATCGCGACGTCAAAAGCGTTGTCAATGTCTGCACCAGGCGCCATCAACTTGGATCACAGTACCGTCAAGTTTGATAACGAGATCAAGAAAGCGAGGCATTCTATTACCACACACACCAACTTAAAGGTAACTATAACATCGAATTTTACGTCATACTGCTAAAGAGTATAAACATGTACAGCACCACGCCTGCATTCCCCGAAGGGGTCGGCAGAGGCGCACACAGCAAGTTGTACACCCACGTGTGTATGGTATGTTGTTTTTGTTTGGCTGACAATCTTTATGTAATTTCTCGCCAGGCCTTTTGGATCCTGATAGGATGCCAATCAATATAGAAATATATGCTACCTCTTTCGTCTGTACCGCGAACTATATAGTGCTTTTCTGATTTAAAAAAACTAATTGAATGTATTGTAATCTTAATATTCTCAAAATAAAACTCCCAATATGGTTTAATTATTTATAGTGAGATAAGTACCGGAGGTCTAACAGGCCCCTTTGAGCATTTCTCCTAAAAGTGAATCATTATTCGAATTGAGTAACTTCTTAAGATACTGCTCTTTGAAACATTAGCAATTCCTATTTTGTGAGCCATTTTACGAATCTCCGTAGAAAATTGTCAAATATATGAATTATTTGTGAAATGAGTCATATGATATTATTATGATTCAGCAAAAGTGGCCTTTTTAGACCCCCTGATAAATGTTTAACCGCCTCACTTACTACTACTGCTTTTCTAACAAACGAAATTCATTGGAATAACATATATTGTCATTCCATACCGAAGCCCGAATAAATTGGCAGTTTAAGTCCTATATTTTTCAGTTCCAACGCAGCAGCATATCAACAAGCCATCCTTCAGCAGACTCTCTGCTAGACGACGAGGATGACGAAGGAGGCTCCCCTGCTGACGCATGCCGCTCGCTGTCCTGTCTCACTGATTCCACGGACCACTCCGCGCCTGTTAACTTTGACATGAGTAACAGGGTAAGTGACCCATGCATTAGGAAAAGTAAATTGGGGCTGGATGTCCATCTGTCTTCCACGCCGAGATTTTCCCTGCATTAGCGAGTATGTTAAACTATCAGTCTTGGCTATTCACGAGTAATCAGCAGCCTATAGTGCCTCAAGGATCAATTCTGGGCCCATTTTTGTTCCTAGTTTATATTAATGATCTTCCCTACCTTATCAAGGATAACATGACAAATATGGTTCTCTTTGCTGATGATACATCCCTTATATTCAAAGTAAATAGAAAGGATAAGGATCAGATAGAACTCAACAATACACTTAATAAAGTATCTAAATGGTTCTCTGCTAATAACCTTCTTCTTAACTCGAATAAGACCAAATGTATTAGGTTCTCCATACCAAGCGTACCCCATATAAATACAAATATAAAACTTGATGGTAGGGTGTTAGATTTGGTTCCCTCAACTGTTTTCTTTGGCGTTTCAGTAGACTCTAAACTGCAATGGGGTTCTCATATAGAGGCACTTGCAGGCAAACTCAGCTCTGCTGCATTCGCTGTTAGGAAAATAAGACAGATGACAGATGTAGTAACAGCTAGACTAGTTTATTTTGCTTATTTCCACAGTATTATGTCCTATGGCATCTTACTGTGGGGTTCGGCTGCTGACGTTGAGACTATCTTTATATTACAAAAAAGAGCAGTCCGAGCTATTTATAATCTTGGCTGTCGTGAGTCATTACGTGAATTGTTTAAGGAAATAAATATACTTACTTTGCCATCATTGTACATATTCAGTAATATCATGTACATTCGCAAACATATTGCCGATTATAATAAGAAGAGTGACAACCACAATCTAAACACTCGTAGTAAGCACAAGCTTATGGTCCCCGGTTTTAGGCTTAGGAAGACCAGCAAATCATTCATGGGTAACGGTATTCGGTTCTATAATAAGATCCCATCTAATATTACAGATCTTCCAGATGATAAGTTTAAGGTAGTTATCAAACGCATTTTAATATCTAAAGCGTATTATAGTATCACTCACTACATTGAAGATAGGGATGTTTGGCGCACGATCCCCTCCTGCACACAGCGACCCACTGGCACTGTCTAATTTATTGCATGAATGGATGTAGCCTGTACAGATTACTTTGGTAATAACTGTTTTTATTATACCTTATTTTGACAACTAGGTATATATATATATTATATAAACCTATATATTTAATTTTTCTTCTTGATATTTATGTAAATCTTACATAATCACATGACAATTATTCTAATCTAGTACCTTCTGCTACTAGTTTAAATTTGCGAAAAATTTGGTTTGCTGTATTGTTATTTGACTTAACTGTTTCTTTTTTTTAACAGTTATTTAATGTAATTATCTTAATAAATATTGTATTATATCTTATAGCTTCACTACTGTTCTGTAAAATGTGAGCATTATGTGGACATTAATGTTAATCGTTACATTAAAGAAGTACTCTCATATAACAGCCTATGACCGGGTATTATGAGTTTGTCATGCTCACTAAAATGTCTTGCTGATGGTGGCGTTGTGTATTGGGTCGTCGAGTTCCCTTCAAAATGGTTGAGTTTAGCGATGCTGATGCGCTCGTCATACTCGTGAACGGGTGCTGTCTGTTGGGACTGGTCAGCTCGTAATAGCTCTGGTTATAATTTTGGCTTTTTATATAATTAAAATTCTGCCTTTTCTTCAACATTAACCTGCATTATTCTCACATTAATAAATTTAAATTGTAAAGAACACATAATTTTAAAAGAGTGTCTATGGAGTTTCTTGCCGGCTCTTCTCCATAAGACCAACTTCTTGGAACCGTGCACCTAGCTTTGACTTTTCTTAAGTGCCTGTAATAGGGCCTATTTGAAATAAAAAATTTGAGTTTGAGTTTATAAGCTTTGTTACAAGGTACCAAAAAAAGTAGCATTTGCTTCAACAACGGTGAAAGGATAGGTAACTATTGTTTGAGTTCTCTGTAAACTACATTGTGCAATAAATAAATAAAATAAATCCATCCAATTTGCGCATTTCTCTATATTCTTAATTTTCAACATTTATTGTGATATCCAGGCAAAACTCCCCCGTGGCATCGAAAACATTCGTCCCCACATCGAACAAGTAGACAACGTTCCTCTTCTAGTATCCCTGTTCACGGACTGCACTCCTCGCTCCGTGCAGCTGATGATACAGATCATGCAGGACTACGGCGAGGTGGTGTGTGTGATGGGTTCAGCTGCCAACTGCCTCAATATGGAGATATTCATGCAGGCGGATGCGAGGTAACTAATCAGAATCACGATTACGAAGACTCTCTCTTCTATTCTCTTAACTTGTCTCCAGCAATCCGCAGGTTCCCCTCATACAAAATATTGGGCGCATGTTCATAAATTGACCTATCAGTAGCGTCTAAGACAAAGAGTGCAGTGCTACTTCGTGGTTTCAACGATTATAATTATTTACCGGATTGTCTCAATTTTTTAATGTTTCTATGCTAGTTCAATCTTGCACATTAACTTTTTCATATACGACGAGTATTACAGGGTATTTATTGTTGCTGAATAATCGCTAGCAGACCACACTTTTTTAACTTATTTTAGTGCATAACTTCTATTTTAGCATCGCAGTAGAGCCGTTATACCCGGTGTTGTGTCAAAAGATGCCTCCATATCAAGTGCCAGAATCCTGTACTGGACCCATCGACTTGGCAAGAGCACTCAACTCAGTTCCTTGTTCATTGTCGGTAAGTTTTAGTGAAAATGTTTCATTGTTATAGACTAGGCTGGCTTTGTTGGACTAGAAATTTTATAACTATATATAATGATATTTTTATACATGTTGAGGCCATGTAATGCCTATATTGATTACAATTTTTCAAGGAAACATTGATTTTAAGACGAATACAAGGAGGATTGAAAATTCAATAGATTTGAACACGACAAGGTAGCTTAGTTGGTAGAGCGATGACACGGTGTCTCTCGATGTCTATTATTTTTTCAATGTGTCCTTGAAAAATAGTTGCGTATAACTATATATTATATTTCTGCTTTATATTTATTTATATATCATATTGTGCATATTTTCACGCTGCTTAGTTACAAAATAAATGGCAGGATCAGCCATTTACTAACTACTCTAGAGAAAAGGTATGTACCAGTACTCTTATTTTTAGACTGTCCCTCTGAAGTTGTATGCAAGTTGCTGTCCATTAGTGAATTCTGTCTACCGGCCGATTGTGAGCCGAAACCAGCGGTTCCAGTGACCTGAAACTAAGCATAATGATGAACTGGATAAATTTGCTTTCGTAATTTTTCTGCTGAATGAGAAATCAAAAGTTAAAGTCAGCAGTTTTTATTTCATATAGGCAAATTATGTGCACTTACGAAACGTTGATTTTAGTTGCAAATAAGTCATAAAAATCTACTATACATGAAGGGTTTATACGCGTAGTGTGAATGCGAAAATAGTATTGAGCTCTGATTGATTACTCAGAGTGAGCCGCTAACTGTGCACCTAAAGTTGTAGGACAGATTCATAAAAACGGATGTTATAAATATACTTCACAAATTATACTTGTCCTTGTCACTTAAATTCCAATGGAAAGCGATCACAACACACTTACTTCTGAAATGTTACCTAAAACCCATTATAATCTTTGGTAAGGATATGTTCAACTCTTAGAGCGTTCGTAAACTTGCTACTCGGCGGTCTAGTGACTGGATCTCTATCGCCAACTTGTCGAGTCGATAAAAGTTTAAATTTATTTTTATTTTTTTATCAACATCTAATGTCAGATTTGATGATTTTAAACTGTGCTTGCACCGCTGAACCGCGTTTTGGCGACTCTGCCTTCGGTCGCAGTTGCTATATCAAGCGACCAAAAATCTAATTAAATCTGTGATCTCATACTAAAAGTATCAAGTCTGCGGAGAAGTGGAGGCTTTTGCTTAACCCAAAATATTTCTTTAAAGCGGCTGAAACATATTCATAAGACTTGGACTGTATGCTGACGTCGGCTAAGCAAATTTTAAAATTACAGCGTCTGGTACAAGGATAATAAAAAAAAAGAATTAGATTGGTCTTGAAAGAACATAAACTTCTTACACTTACATGTTTGTATATATTAGAAATAGGTGTTTTTGTAAAAAAATATCCCACATTATTTGAGAAAGTTGTTGACAATAAACTAAAAATTGGTAAATTAGCAAGAGATCAGTATAAACTAACGGTACTAATGTGTAATTCTACTCTGCATAAAAGCAATTGCAGTATGATGGCTATAAAAATATATAACCATATACCAATAGAAATAAGAGAATTGCCCATTACACGTTTTCAAAGAAAGCTCAAACTATGGCTCACTGAAAAATGTTTCTATGACATAAAGGAGTATTATAATTACAAAAGATATCAAACATGAATTTGAAATTTTATATAATTGGAATTTTATATAATTTAATAGATATGCACATTATTCATGACATTTATTGATTTGAGACTTTTACTTTTGACAATTTATTTATTGTAATTATTTTGATTTTGTTTTGATTTTATTTTAATTTTATTTTGATTTATATGTTGTAGTTTTTAGTTAATAGTTAGTGTTGATACTGGATAATGCTATGTTACTTATATATTTGCATGCTGTGTTAACAGCAAAACATGCAGAACTTTATTTTATAATGTACACCTTAATTACCATGTTTTGAAGTAAATAAATGATTTTGATTTGATTTGATTTGATTTGTACGAACTTACTTCCATAGCATAGCATATTTCATTCAAGTTCCTGAAGCACTGTCTTTTGCAGATGACCCGAGACGCTGACGTGTCTCTGTTTGCTCTGATCACCATGTCTCGTCACCACATGACGTGTTTGTGGAACAGTACGCAGTTTTGGATATGTAGCGTGTGCTTTATCGCGCTGTTACAGGTATGTGGAATAAAGAAAAGAAAAAGCTATTATGTAAATCTTTTTTTAATCATCATCAAAGTAGTAGTCAAACACTCTTTAAGACCATTCACAATTTTTTTATCATTAAATGTTACACTAGGGATGTCCAACCTGTATCGATACTCGCGCGAATCCGTCGGGCGGTTCCTAAACACTGAGGAGGCAGACACACATTTTGAATTAAAATTATTTTCTTGACATATTTGATATTACATATAATATCAGATCCACTGAATCGTATGAAATTGATGAGATCAACATAGTAGTACGCAATCCAAAATAACGATAGAAAGCGATCGGAGCAAGCTCTATGTTACATTGTCTTTCCTGTGATTTTTTCTGGAACTGCGTGATAAGTTTCACTAGTGTGTAATTATTGCTTGTTACCTTCGGTTATGCACAGGTAGGGTCATTATGCGCGTTGTTGCCACTCTCACTGAGCGTGGGCGGTGCGGTATGGGGCGGGGCGTGTTGCGTGCCCGCACTGGCGGCCGCACTCGCCTTCGCGCCGCTCGACACCGCGCTCATGCAGCGCGCCGCTACCAGGCCACAACTACTCATGAATGCTAAGGTGAGATTACTCATGGTCATGTTCACCAACAATACGACATAACAGGTGTTTAAAATGAAATTGGCTATTTCCTCATACAACAAATTGGGACTAAGATTTCGAAGCTCGACTGACTGTACTGCGCGATCCTTTTGAAAGATTTGTGCAGGCTGACATCGCAATTGATTCCGCCAAACTCTTGGCTAATCGGAACCTCATGAAATTTCGATTTTGAGTGAAAAGCTGTCCTATAACGAGCCTAGACTTTTTTGCATTTAATATAATAACTTTTAGTTTTGTGCAGTTTATTATTTAAAGCTGAATTTCACGAACGCATTAGAACGATACCCAAGAGATAAGTTTTAAGTTTACGTTGTAGCCTGAAAATTTATCCATAAATTATACCTTCACAGATGGCAGTATTTGTATTCTGGTGCTACGCGCTAAAGTTCTTACCGGCCGCACTTTCAATTCTAACTCTGTACGCGTTTACATTGCGTGCGTTCTGCGAACAACTGTCGCAGGCCACGAACGCCACCGCCTGCTGGATAGTATACCCGATCAATGTGGGACACTACAACACGACGCATGATCTATCTCTGAAGAGCTGGCACGGCTGGGGAGACGACTTCTATGATGGATTCTATCTAGCGCAACACATCACTCTTGCGCTGATTACGTTACATTTAAGTGAGTATTTTTAGTTGTCTTGAATTTTGTGTCTAAGCGCATAAGTTATTTTTCAAGTAGGTTGTGTCGTTCTTTTTATATGGAATGCTACAACTAAGAAATATTTCACTTTCGCTTTCCACTGTAGCCACCACATTTAATTTAAAATGAGGGGTCAACTCAAAACTTGCATGTAACTTGCTTGTACTTAACCAGTCATACGATACCCGACCGCGGTCCAATTTTTTGTTTACACCTATTTAATATGTTTTTATTTGTGGAGCCAGCGGCCAGGATGAATTTTCCGGAGTCCTACCGACTAAAAACCACAAACACCTCCACTAACCTTTATCGGGACTCGGGATCGCAACTGCAACACCGGCAGGTGCATATAGCTATATATATTTAGATTTTCCACACATGAAGTCCCTTTCCATTAATCCCTAAGTTGTACACAGTGCAATAATTACCATACATTTATCCATATAACAATATTTTGTTTTCAGTTGTGATATCATTATCATTCGTTCATCGACAATCTTCTATATGGCAGAAGAGCTTCTGGGCGAACAAAGTGTGGTCAGTCACTGTAGTTATTATGTAAGTACTGAAATGATTTTTTTATGTGAGCTTTTATTCCTTAACTACTCCCACGTTGTTGTTTTTAGGTTGTAAATATTCAGTGCACATGCACGGACGCACTAATTATTGTTTTATTAACCGACTTCCAAAAAGGAGGAGGTTATCAATTCGGTTGTATTTTTTTTTTTTTTTATACATACAATTAATGTGAAAATTACGAATCTGGTGATGTTGCTGACTCGAGACTTTTAATACCCCTTTAATTTACTTATGCTACCTTCCCAGAATCCTGGTGCAGTTAGCATTTACGGGCATAATGTTGAGCTCAAGCTACGGGTTCTGTGACAAATGGGGCGTGTGCGGACTTCAGTACTTCGTGCCGTGGCCTCTAGCTGTTGGCTATGCCTCATCGCTCGGTCTGGTGTTTGCGCTTAACGAGTTTATCAAGTGGCAGGAGATTAAGTAAGTCACAATGTTGAGCAGTAGCTACAGGTGCTTCAGTACTACGTGTCTGGTCGCTTGCTGTAGGTTATGGCGCCTCGCTAAACTTAGTGTTCTCGCTCGACCAGTCCATCAAGTAGTAGATCAGGTGAGTCAATGTGAAGTTGAGCTGGATTTAGTAGTTCGTGCCGTGGCCTCTAGCTGTGGGATATGCCGCCTAGCTGGGCCTGGTGTTCGAGCTCAACGAGTTTATCAAGTAAGTCACAATGTTGAGCAGTAGCTGCAGATGCTTCAGTACTGATAAATGATAAATGATTTTATTTCTGTAAATAGATCTGTTGAAGACACTTTTACAAGTCATTTTTTTAAACTAGATGGCGCCGGCGTTTCCTATCTGACTGTCTCTGAGAAGAAACGCCGAAACAAACTCAGAGGTCAACGTCTCTTTTAAAGTCCAGACATAATAGTATGTACATATCTATGTGAGTGTAACGATGCAGGGATCGTCTGGAATGGCCTTTTGAGGAAAGAGCCATAGCAGCTTCGAGGTGACCTGTCCTGTCTGACGGCACGTATGCATCAGTCATCGTGTAGCTCAACCATAACTAAGGGAGCTCAACGACCCGTCACAAGACGATACCAGATCAGGAGGACATTTGCGTAGGTCACATAAAACGACTCAAAACCGCCAGACAGTCTATGAGGTTCATGTATGAATGAATTTCTAGCCCACATCGTACTCACATTCACATTGCAAATAGTGTCTAATAGACTAACAATATTATCAAAGAATGTCAAGAATCAATGTCAAAAAGAATAATCTTAATATAATAAATTCATTAAAATATCATAAAATAAATAAATTAAACATTACAATGTCAACAGTGGTAAAAAAAAAAAACAAAAGATACAGCAATTATTAATGAGTGTCTAAACATTAGACTACTACGTGCAGCGGTCGCTTGCTGTTGGCTATGCCACCTCGTTAGACTTAGTGTTCTTACTCAACCAGTCCATCAAGTGGCAGGAGATCAAGTAAGACACAATTTTGAGCATTAGCCACAGGTCGTATGCTACCTTCCCAGAATCCTGGTGCAGTTAGCATTTATAGCCATTATGTTGAGCTCAAGCTACGGGTTCTGTGACAAATGGGGCGTGTGCGGACTTCAGTACTACATGCCGTGGCCACTTGCTATTGAGTACGCCGCCTCGCCGGGCCTGGCAGGCAGCCAAAATAAAAGTACAAGGTATAACATACCATCTCGCTTAAATTTGCCGAGGGACTACATAGATTTGAGGTGGTGTACCTACTATTGTCCACCTCAATTTTACCAATGCCGTTACGGTGTTCCATATAAAACATAGGTGATGAGGGCACAATAACAAACGCTAGGCTGCTACTGAGAATTTCGTAACAAAGAAACCCAAAAAATAAACACTGCGTGTCGTGCAGCAGCCGCGCTCGCGCCGTGCTCTTCACAGTAAGTTGTTAGATTATATAGATAACTAGCTGTGTCCGCAAACGTTGTTTTGCCATATAAATAAAAAAAAATGGGGTGGACTACCCCTAACATTTAGGGGGATGAAAAATAGATGTTGGCCGATTCTCATAGATACCGGATAAGCACAAAAAATTTCATCAAAATCGGTCAAGCCGTTTCGGAGGAGTATGGCAACGAAAACTGTGACACGAGAATTTTATATATTAGATAATAAAATCATATTTGACATGGAGAAAAGTTAACATTCCAAGTAAAAAAGAATATTTTTCTGTTAAAATAATATTGTTCATCTGGTTTCTAAAAGTATACTACTTCGTTGCCCCAGGGCCTCAACCTATAAATTCGGCTTTGGAGGCAGTTCTGATCTCTACGAAACGTGTTCCGGTATTCATCACTTTACAATAATCAATACCTTTCTTTCCTCAGGGCGGACGGTCGCAACCAACGCCGCGCTCGCCTCGACTTCGGCACTAAACTAGGAATGAACTCACCATTCTAAACTAACGTCTAGTCAATTACGCTTTAGTTTAACTGTGAATATTATCGTATCGGCCTCTGGCGTTTATTTTTAAGAGAAATGTGACATTGTACTTAGTACTATTTTGTACTTACTTTATTTATATAATGTTTTGATGATTTTAAATAAATTTCGTAATAATAATTGGGTTAGTCTTATTTCTGACACTATGATATCCAGGGTCAACTACAAATATATTGGTCCTACACGGGACAATGATTACTGGTATGATTATCAAACTGAACATGGTTACATGAAAAAAGGATAAAAATCACTGCATGAAAGCTTCTATGTTATGACTGCCTGTCGAGAATATCATCCCCGGGGGCGGAGGCAGGTCGCGGCAGCGGCTGCGCGCGCTCACCGGATTCACTCGGCACTGCGTCAACTTTCGCCTTACTAAACGGATACCGTGTCAAATGTTCGAATATTTTGAAAAAACCCTTGTAGAAATCATTTTTTTTTTTTTATGGATAGGGGGCAACCGAGCAGACGGCTCGCCTGATGGTAAGCGATTACCGCCCTCAGGATAACCCATCCCTTTAAATGTCCGTTCTACTGCCTGGTACAACCACATTCTGTTATTCATACATTTATTTAATTAATTTTAAACGTGATAATATCCGATACAGCAAACAATGGGGGCGGAGCTTCTCAGAGGCTCAAGTCGGTGAGCCAGTAAAGTTTGCCATTTCGCTTAATCACTATTAGCGGCAATGAGTTAATAAAAGTCCTTCTTTTTAGCATGTGACGGCCAGTTTGCTTGGTTCGTAAATCGTAGCCAACCCAACAATGTAAAAGGCACTCAATTTATACGATAGGAAAAATAAACAATCTAAATGAAAACAAATATTTTTTTATTACAACTAAATTATGATAATTTTGTGATGCTTATTAAATGTGGCCAGTCATTATTTTGTTATACCAATTCCTTTGTTCGCTTCGAGGTCAAAATTAACAGACTATACGTAGATAAAACAATTTTAGCGAAATATTACTCTTACTTCAACTACCCTTTTACTACAGTACTAAATTGACATTTTGCACTTACACAAAACTTGGTTACTTTAGGTATTTTACACTACACCTTTGATATCAAACATTTAAAACCGCCACATACGCAGATAGCGTATAATCGACACTTCATAAGGAATACATAATTTAATATTTTTTATGGTTAATAACATTATTTTATATCTTTTCAATTATTAATCTACATTAAGGTTAGTCGGTAAACGCTTGTACTTAATAGGTACGTAAATAATGTTCCTATTACTAGGATTCATCTGGTAAGTCTAATATTTCTTGAACAAAGGATGCTACATTTGTCTCTTTCTGACTATGTTCTAGACAGAACGGATGTGTCAACAGTGCGTCGTAATTAGGTCTCTGTTTGTAATCTTTTTGAAGACTTTGGACTATCAGATCCTCAAACTCTGCAGAGAACTGGCCGCTTGGTAATCTTGGAGGATCATCTTTGACAACTTGCTTGAGCTGCTCAAAGGGCGTGCCCCACGTGTTGTAGGGAAACTTACCCGTCGCCAACTCGATCAGCGATATGCCGAGCGACCACACGTCACTACGGATGTCGTATTGTCCGGGGTTGCCACTGGGATCGATTCTTTCGGGCGCCATGTATGGTTTGCACCCGGCGTCAATAGTCTTGGCAACAGAGTCCACTAAGTATCCAGAGATCCCAAAATCACACATCTTAACCTCTCCTTTCCTATTGATCAGGATATTTGATGGCTTGACATCCCTATGAATTACTCTGAGCTTTGAATGTAGGTAGTGAAGAGCACTGACTACAGAAAATGCAATTTTCCCAAGAATGTTTTCAGGTATGGTGCGGTTATTCTGGTAGACTTTCATGTAAAATTTATCAAGGCTCATGTCCATGACCTCCATGCAGATCCAGACATCTCCCTCACGGAACATGGCCCCATAGAAGTGAACTGTGTATGGACAGGCACTTGCCCTCATTGATACATCCAAGTCCATAAGCAGACGTTTCAGTTCAGTAGACTGGCTGTTGAATGATGCTGTGATTCTCTAAAAATGAGACAGAAAAATACAATTGCTAAAATATTTACATGACATGATTATGCTCACTTTTTTTTTACTAACTTACTGGACTGGTATGTCCAATTTGAACAGTTGTGAAAAAAAAACAGAGAGACCTATGCCCAGAAAAATATATTTAACTTATCAAAAATCTATAGCAAATACACTTTTCAAGAGGCTGACATAAATATTAGCTGTTCACAAAGCAGACACAATAGTTAAACAATTGCATATACCAAATGTGGTACACTGGACTGTTAATGCTCAGCTCACAACTGGTTGCAAAACCTTTTGAGATATAGATGCACCTGATCTGCATAACGAACTATCTTGATTCTTTGTTCCAGACAACTATCTCTATAGCAGGAAACAATCCGTTTGTGGTGCTTTCAAGTTCCACTCTCACAGTGCTAAACAAATTCTTGGATTGTAATCCAAATCACAATCTGTTTGTAGACAATATTGCTGGTATGTCTGAAGTATTGTGAAAGGCATTTTAAATGTATTGTTTTTACAATAATTTTGTTTTATCACTTTAACACATGCTTTATTTACTGTAATTGGTCTCAAATCATTGTTATTAAAGTAATTCACCTTAGAATTAGGAAAATAAGGTTGTAACAGGACACAAGTATCCATTAGTGCTGTGCCCTTATCATAACTGTCAATATAGTTGCTGCTTATCTAGAATTTTATGTTAATATGACATTGGCATCTTGTAATTCCATCAAAACATATTCATACCTTAACTGCCATGGTAGTGTCACTGGGAATATGTTTCATCTTTTCCACAATACCATAGGCCCCACGGCCCAAGTCACATATCTTGATCAAGTCATCAGCATGAACAGTGAATGTTTTATCATCAACTGTTATTGTGGTCTGCTTATCCAAATTTCTTGGTGGAGTTCTGTGAAAAACATAAACAAATTAGAGGTTTTTAGTTTATTCCATTAATCACCTACAACACATGACCCCTGAGGTTGGGCAAGGTCATCATTTTTACCAGCCTTCCTCTATCCGCTGTTGAGAGCTGTTGTCATTTGTATGTAGAATATGGGCATATCTGTTGCTACAATTTTGAGCAATGCATCCAGATCTGTCCCGCAAACATTTGCAGGTGGTCTACTGATAGCTAGGCCCCCTTTAAAGTAAATTACTCAGATAGACCCATAATCTATGTGAAACTTTATAAAGACATTCAAATTGCTTTGCTGGGTGACAGTTTATTTTTCACACAGATTTGTGAGTTTATAAAGGATAATTATTTATTTCACCATACCAAAACAGACAGGTGTACTCATATTCCAGTCAATAGGAATTGTTAATTTACACAAACTTAGATAAATTCTTATTTCGACGTAAGTTTAATACAATATATATATCAAATACATAAATAATGTGCTGTCAGTAGGTGATCAGTTGACACTCACACGACCTGCTCTTCCGGAGGTTTGAAGTTGAAGCCCGGCGGCGGCGGTTTTCTCCTCCCCGACATAACCCCGATGTCCTCTCAACAAGTCCCGAGCAAAATACCGCAAATACTATTAAAATTACACCAAAATACTACCACGATACGCTTTAGATCAAACTATTCAAGAACGCTATAAAACAAAAACTTTACATCTAAACAACGCGCGCATATTCTTAGGCAGTACTGGGCGAAGAATTGTACTTGTTTATTAAGAAATATACAATAATATTCGATTAATTCCAAAAATTAAGCAGTCGCAAGGTTCAGCAGCAAACTAGGTTTTGACTTAAGTAAGTTAATGTTGCCATAATAAGACTACGTTTATGCAACAAGCCAAAACCACCGCTATTTGATTTAACTGTTATTCTCGTTAGTTTTGAGGTACATACATAGCTCATTTAAAAAAAAAAATGGGTACTTCTTTCACAAACATTTAATAGGGTGCGTAGGCAGGGCGGTTCGTTTCCATAGGACACCACGTTCGCCAGCCCCGAAGGCAAGCTATACCCGTTGGTCTTCTGACTTACTCAGACAATACTTAAAGGAAGGAGCATGTGCCACCAGCCATGCCCCCGCCTCACATGACGACCTAACGTGCCCGAAGTGACCCGGGTGAAGTTCAGAGTGGCAGTGCAGAGGCTTAAAGCCAATTACGCCAGCCGAGGGCCCGGTGGCATACAACCTACACAGTCGTGCTAGGGCCCCGATTAACGATTAATAGGGTTCTTAAACGCATGATATGAGCGGGCCCAGTTTCCATTGCATTGGAAGTCCTGAGAAGCTAGTCCTGATCAGAAAGGAGGAGTGTCTCATAGACTCACTGTCTGTTTATACCCAGTGTTGCTGGACAACCTTTTTGAGAGAATTATTGAACACTGCCAAAGTCTCGTTGCACACATGACTGGGGTAAGTCCAAATATGGTGGACAATCAGTTCGCCTTCCACCAGGGGCGCTTCATAGTGGATAACATCACGCGCCTGAGGGCTCTGTCACAGGACGCACTCGGGGTGGGTGACCAGCGGTTTTCTAGACATCGCTAGCGCCTTCAACACCTTGCCCTGGAGTTGCATTAAGGTGGCACTTATTTACCATCAGGTGTTGGACACAGTCGCAGTCGCATAAGTGTTTAAGCCATTTGCTTTCATGGACCTCGGAATGAGCCACGCTCGGATTCCAATATCGTGGTGGAAAGTGTCGCTACTGGCATCGAATCAACACTAGTTCTTAAGAGCCAATAGAACTTCGGAGGATTCGCAGTTGTCTTACGGTCTATAGCCCCATATGCGACCCGTCTGGGCGGGTAGTTTATTGTTCCACAACATCGCAATGCTGCGAAACCTGAAGCGCGCAATGGCCAGCAGGATGGTGCTTGGAGGCGGTAAGCTTTCTGGCCTTATTAACACCCAGGGACTAGATCGGGGTGATCGGCCGCTGCACAGGGAATGTTCGGTAAAGCAGTCCGAGCTGACAAATCCATACGGGGGATTTAAAGAAGCAATAGTGGCTACATGGAAGAGGCTGTAGAGGCGGCATGGCGTCCTAAGCTTTCGGATGAAACAGATGCTCTGGAAACCATGAGTGCTTTGGGAAGTATCTGTGTCGCATAGGCTGGGAGCCAACGCCAAGCTAAAGCGGCTTGACTATAATATATAATTTATATAACTTAAATACTTGAAGGAAACTTAGTTTATAGAGGGATATCAAAACAAATATAAAACAAAATATAGATTATATTCCTTACATTCTAGTTTCTTAAAATAAGTCATGGACTGATTTACTTGGAAGAAAATCTGATAGCTCTTACTGCATCTTTCGCTTTCTTTACGGCTTCTTCTTTAATTCTATGCCGTTTCTCCTTTTCAGCTAACCCAACTACAACATCATGGTGTAATGCACTTTTAACATTAGCTTTTGCAAAAAGTTTACTTAGCACATAATCATCATCATTTTTATGTTTTTCTTTCTCTCTTTTGTGCTTCTTCTTCTTAACTTTTTTAACTGCAACTACATTTTCTACTTCTGTTTCAATATCTAAGGAATGTTTTCTTTTATGAGATTTTTTTATTTCATTATCAGTATTATGTTCATCTTGTTCAGGCATGCTTACTTTTATTAGCTTATTGATGCAAACATTTTTTTGAATTTCTATTCTTTCTTGTTCATGATCAATACCTTCCTCTTCACCAAGATCACTATCGTTTTCAGCATTATCAAATTCTTGGCTTTGCAAAACATTTTTTAGTAAGTTTTCTTCATAATCTTTTTTTACATGCATATTTACTATATCTAATTCAGATAAAACATTATCAAATGGAATATTAGTAACTTGATCATGAACTAAATTTATTTCAGGTACTTCAACTTTAGGTGGGTTTAATAATATCTCTCTTTTCTTTTTGTACTCTTCTCGGGGATCTTTGTCTATTTTGGTTTCCTGGATAGTTCCTTTATCTTTTGAAATCTTTTTACTTATTTCTTTAGCCATCCTTTTCATTGCTTCTATCTTTTTCTTTGAAAATGAGACACCATCTCTTAAATGTACATCATCACTCTTTTTACTTTTAGAATTGCTATCAACATTTATTTTGGTATGTTTGAAAAGGGATGCAGTTTCTGTGTCTCCATCACAGTTTAGCTCTTCAAGAGTAAAAAGTCCCTGTAGTGTGCTAGTGGTCAACACATTTTTTTGGTTGGGGTCTAATAATATTTTGTTACTCAGGAAATGCTTGAATATCTGTCTCTGATATATCTTTTCTTCAATAGTTCCTGCTGATAGCAGTCTGTAAACTGTAACATTTCTTTGCTGACCTATTCTCCAAGCTCTTTCTTTAGCTTGATCATCAGTGGCTGGATTCCAATCAGGGTCATATATTATCACTCTGTCAGCTCCAGTTAGATTAACTCCTAAGCCTCCAACCCTAGTTGTGGCAAGAAACACTAAATATTCAGGATTTTCATTAAATGTTTTTATCATGTGTTGTCTCAGTCCAACATTCACAGAGCCATCCATTCTCAAATACTTAAACTCTTGAAGTTGTAAATACTGTTCTAGTAGACATAGCATACCCCTGGACTGAGAGAATATTAAAGCTCTGTGACCTTGCTTTTGCCAAATTTTTAATAATGAATTTACAACTGTCATTTTGCCAGATCTTTTGTAACTTCCAAATCTTTCTTGATCAATATCATCGCAATCTTCATGAGCCTCATAAAGGTACAAATCTGGGTGATTACATATCTTCCTTAAAGTGCATAAAGCTACTAATATTCTAGCCCTCAAAGGATCACCATATTTATTGTCTTTGTCCAAAATACTCCTAACTGTATTACCTGTGAGGTAACCCATATACAGATCTCTTTGTTCCTGAGATAGAGCACAGAATAAGACTTGCTCATTTTTGTCTGGTAGTTTTATATGGCTCTGGACTTCAGCTTTTGTGCGTCTTAACATATAAGGTGTAATAATTAATTTCAAGGCCTTTGCAATTTCTAAAGCAGTTGCTTCTTGATATTCAGTAGCATTAGCATATCCCCCCTGAGTTATGGGTATTGCAAAATGGTCCATAAATGCTGCATAAGTACCAAGAAGTCCTGGTCTCATAAAATCAAACAATGACCATAGCTCTTGTAAACTGTTTTGCATGGGAGAACCTGTAATGAGTATCTTATGAGGTGTTTGAAACTTTTTGACAAGTTTGCTGACTTGGGTGTCGGGATTTCTTATCTTGTGCCCTTCATCTAATATTAAGTAATGCCATCTACGGGATGTTAAATCTTTAGTATACTTAACAATACCAGCATAAGTGATTAACAAGATCCCATGTGCAGTGTGTATGTCTCTAATCAGTTGATAATGATTTCCTGCATGAGATCCTGTATGGTGAAGGACAGCTACTCTTAAATGTGGGCACCAAAAGTGAAAATGAGAGACCCACTGGTAGATTACTGTAGCTGGAGCAACAATTATTGAAGGCCCAAGTCCTCCCCAAGTTCCCAAATCACTTTTAGATAACCCTGCAAGAAATGCAATTATCTGAATTGTTTTTCCTAGACCCATTTCATCACCCAGTAGTCCCCCAGATTCCACTTGATGTAGTTCCCACAACCATTTCACACCAATCCTCTGGAACTTGTACAACTGCCGCCAAATGTAGTTTGGCACACTCAGGCCATTCTGCAGTTCATGAAGTTCTTCTAGGTGTGTGTTACCCTCCAATACATATTGTACATCAGCTGTCATTGTTAAACCATCGTAATTGTTACATTTAGCTGAAGCTATGTTTTTCTTCCAGGTTTCTATTCTCTCATTGTAGAGTGCAGTGTCACCATCGTCTACAATTTTCTTCAAATTTTGCTTTGTTCGGTAAGATGAAGTCGAGGCACAGAAGGTAGAGGGTCTAGGATTAACATTAATTATATCTGGATCAGCGTCCTCGTCTGAAGGTAAGTATTCGCTATCAGAATCTTTGTCTGTAGAACTTATGGCAATTATCGTTTTAGAAGTTGTAGGTTCTGGAGATTCTTTATGTATTTCTTTGGAAGACTGTTTCCCAAAATGTTTGCATTGTTTTTTAGATATAAGTTCAGCAGCGGCTATACTTTTCTGCGAAACATTATCATTCTTACTTTTAATTATGCATCTTTGTTTTGCAAGTGCCAATTGGCTTTCTAAGTATTTATTTATATCAACCATCCTACATAGCAATGTTGTTTAAGCTAAATTGAATTCAGATACTTTTTAAACACAACAATTTGATACACAAGTAATCACAAGTTTGACATATTGACAGACAAACCGGTGTAGCCAGCAGTTGAATCGAAACACAGAGACTACCTACTTAGTGATGCTAACGCTAATGAATCAAAACGAGCCGAAACCTCAGCATGAATAGGGCCGATTTTTGGCAGGAAAGGCCGATATGGAATTAATATTGATTTTACTTAATTTATTAACGTGGCAATGTTGCCAGCCATCTGGACACATTACCGGATGAAAGTGATGCGGAGGAGTACTTCGACGCCTAAATCACGTTTTTCTTTTTTTTTCTTTTATTAGTAGTCTAGTCAATATAATTTAGGTTTTATTTTTCTAAATATTTTTAATTATTATTTACATAAATAGTGTCGTGGTGGCCGAGTGGTTACGGGCTCGCCTCCTGAGCCACAGGTTGTGGGTTCAAACCTGGCATGTACCAATGTGACTTTTTCAATATCATATGTACTTTCTTTGTTCATCTAAGACATCACAGACATACGGTGAAGGAAAACATCGTGAGGAAACCTGGACTTGGTAGTCTGAAATCGCCAACCCGCAGTGAGCTAGCGTGGTGATTAAGCTCGTGCCTTCTCTGTATGAGAAGAGGCCCTTGACCTGCAGTGGGACAGTTATGGGCTGCTTTATTTATTATTTATTTATATATATATATATGTACATAATGTTTGATTGATTACAGTTTAATGGTAAAACTTATTTTATTTGTTCAATTTCAGTATATTTGTTGTTAGTTCTTTATTTCGCTACAATTAAGATCCATGTCGAGCTATTAAATAATAGTAATCAGGATTATTCCAAAGTCAACCAAAAAATGATCTGAATGGCTTTGCTGTCAAATAAAGGGTCAAAGGCCGATAAAAGGCAGATGGGCTGGCAAAGGCGATCATTGAGATTTTAGTGGAGCCATTAAATAAAATTAAACTTCAAGAATGTAAAACAAGAAGCCGCTAAATGTGGCTAATATTACCTACATTTCAAACTGAAATGTCGTTTTTCTTGGTTATATTTTGTTCTTTGCTTAAGCAATGTACTTTGATTTACATTTAATTTGTATAAGAAATACAAGTCTATTGCAAAAAAGAAATCGTATGACCTAATTACGTTTACATTTTGTTAAATATGTGGATGGGGTGGATTCACATATAGCATCGCTCATAAGAACAGCAAAATATTTTTACTATTCCCTATCCTTATCCCAATTTATTTGCGCGGTATGTATTCTTCATGAACTTTCTAATCGTGGGAATGCTGTTGTTCGTAGTGACCGCCACCGATACGGTCTCCTTCTATCTAGCTATGTTACACCAAATGTTATCCATGCCCCAGGTTCTGATGTTATCCTACTATCACACTCATCACTGCAATCCGTTGTGGCCTCACTAACAAACAGAGCATATGACCTATGTGACTCTGAGCATTTAGAAGGAGAACTCTCTCATGTACAGGAGGTGCTGAAGAAAAACGGATACAGGAGGTACCAGAGACTTCCGAAAAAGAAGGAAAAACAACCTGAGGTCAACAGAGTGCCAGCTTTTATACCTTATGTGAAAGGAGTAACGGACAAAGTTGACAAGGTATTACAAAAATACGCTATAAAGACTATATAGACTTGTATATAGTCCGCCTTCTAATGTAGGGAAATATCTGTGCTGCCCAAAGGATGATTCCTCTGCAGACACCTGGCGTCTCCAAGATTGATTGCAGCTGTGGTAGTTCCTACATTGGAAAGACCAAAAGAACGATAGCTGTAAGGTTCAAGGAACACATTGCCGCTGTCAAAAACCGCCAAACAAATAAGTCTGCGATAGCCGAGTATTTGCTGGACTCCGGTTCCAATCATTGGATAGAACTTCACGATCCAAAAATCCTCTCCACTGATCGTCACTATTATCCACGAATAGTACCTGAAGCTATTGAAATTAAGAAACACAAAAATTTCCATTGGGATGATGGATTCAAATTGTCAACATCTTGGAATGCGGTCTTAAGTAAGTGTAAACGGCACCATAATGCCGTAGTGTGCCAGTGTGAAGACGTCATTAGCGTTGTATGTCGAAGTACCGATGTAAATGAAGAACAAGTGAGGGTGGATGAAAAATCCCTCACTACACGAAGATGATGTTCTGTCGCTGCCAGTCTGCCCGTGACCACGGCTGGTGCAATTCGGTAGAAACGTCGGGAAACAATAAAGGTATCGTAAAAGCCTTTTATACAAAATATCGCGATCAAGACCCATTTTATATATTTCTAAAATGTGTACAAATCGCGAAAGCTTAAAATCAATTATCACCATGTAGGAGCTTCAATCCGTACTAATACTTAAATAACACAATTATTCACAAACCGACCAAGTTCGGTCTCTGTTCTAACAACACACACGGTTCATCTTGGCTCTCACAGTTTAGGATACTCCAATCAAAACTTGTAACAAAAAGTCCATCGTATAACGATTTGCATTAATCACAGTATCTGTCAAATGACTTTCTAAACTTGTCTGGCTTGTGTCGTAGAAGCCACTTATGTGCAGACAGACAAGATAGCGGAAAAATCAGTGGTCCGCGACTAGCTCGATCCATTTTCTACTTCGGAAATTGATTGATTTTTTGTTATCCATCATATCCCAGATTTTCGGTATATATTCCATTCCGCGTGTAATTCAAACAAACTGGTTTGAAATACACACACACACAGCTTAATCCTCATTAACCCATTGCAGCTTAATACCAATATTTCACGCGGCGCGAGCCTATCTGAGTTTATCGGAGCCGATGATTTAACGTGCTCTCCGAGGCACAGACGGGTCTTGATATTAACCTCTCGTATATCGCATTTCCAGACACAATAAAAATTGCATTGTGTCTCGCGTGGATCCACGTTCCGACAGTCAAAAGGTTAAATTATTGTACCACCCATAGACCAACCGTGGCAAGCGTAGCTTAACCACGCTCGATAAATCTGTTCGGCTGTTGTAATATTTAGCCTAAAGACATAAAGTAAGGACTCGTGTTCTCGTTTACTCTATGTGGATTATATAGAATAAATTTAGTTCATTCGATAACGGACGAGCGAACTGCACAAGCACTGCAAAAAAATTAAAAATCCCCATGATCTTTTCTTTTCTCCTAAAGCCAAATTACCCAGAATTGCGAAAAAAAAATCTTGTCTGGTAGCACTGACTGACATTATATTTTCGGTGACACATGGGTGACACTGACATAATATGGTGACATTTGACAACTGATGAACTTTTAAATGTCATATTGCTAATCTGCAAGTTTTGCACGTGTGGTTATAAAATTAAAACATTTCTCTGCAAACCAGTTAGCTAAATAAAATAGGGAAATTGAAGCATAATCTATATAACCTCGTTTTAACAAGTACCTACATTATAATATAGGTTTTAATTATCTTTAACATAAACATTTCATAACCTCGTGTATTCATTGTGAAATTCGATAAAAATGCAGAAAGTTAAAAGAAAATATAACGAAGATGGTGATAGTTCACCTAAGAAGAAGAAGATCGTTGAAAGAAGTGATGGTAAATCAGCGCAAGGCGAATTAGTGAAAAATAATAAATTTAAAAAAGACATCAAGAAGGATGGGTTTAAGGGTCCAAATAAGTTTGTAAAGCCAAAATTTTCGAAAGATCATATTAAAGGTGCTAAAGGGAAGCCAAATTTTGCAAAAGATCAAAGCAAAGGTGGCAAGGGAAAGCCAAATTTTTCGAAAGATCAGGCTAATGGAGAGAAACCTAAGTGGTCTGAGATGAAAAAAGAGAAGAAGGAATTGAGACTTGTTCGACGCAAAGCTAAAGCCACTGCAGAAGTGTTCGAAGTGTCACATAAAGCAAAGTTGTTAGCAGCACAGATTCAGAGGTAACATGCATGTATTTTCATATATATTTTTTTGATATAGGAATTCATGCTGTCTCAGGTCAGATAATAAAATTAAAATAAATTGATGTCTGAATTATATATTAAATTATACCTACATATCCTAATAATTACAAATTGAGTTAGATTACAGAATTTCAACAAACCTCCTGTTATTCTGTATCAATCATAAATAATTACATTATTTATTGCCATGGTCCATGGTGCCATTTGAAATTATACTTCAGTGTGGCCTCTAGCATTACAATGAACAAATCTATTGATTTGTAAATAATACTCCATGTAAATGGCTCCATTAAATATAATATAAAATTAATAACAATAAATCCTGTATAATTTGAGATTTACCAAAATACAGTTCTTATTACAAATTAACTAAATATATAAATTAATGAATTATATGATTTCAGGAAAGTAGTAAAACCTGAGTTTAGGCTTAACTCCTGCAAAGAACTGCACTGTATACTGAAAAGCCATTACAAATCTATAGCTCTAACACATGATTTGAGTAGAGTCATACAAGTATTACTCAAACACGGTCCTGATGACATAAAGAATGAAATTACTGAAGAATTATTAGACTTAATGGTTCAAATGGTCCAGTCAAAGTATGGTCAGCATGCAGTAAAACGGATATTGAAATATGGAACTGAATTTATACGGCATGAAGTACTGAAGAAGTTTTTCGGTCACATTGTATCATTAGCTACTCATACAATTAGTGCCCCTGTATTGGACTATGCATATGGTGAGTTTGCTACGAAGAAAGAGAAATGTCATATGCAACAGGAGTTCTATGGAGATATTTATAAAAATGTAAGATGAGTTTTTTATCCTAGTGTTTACTATACACATAATTAAAATCAAATATATATTTTTACTGATTTAAATGTATTTTTTTATTTATCTAGATCAACTTTGGAACATACAATTAAGCCAAAGTAACAATTATTTATCAAATTACATTATAATGGATAAACAAAATTTAACTTAATTTAATTAAAATAATATCTTAAAATTAGTCAGTATGTGAACCATGCATTATGACTATATGAGCCAAAATATATAATTGTATAAACAAAGATAATTCAGCAGAATATCAGCTAACCAATAATGGTTCTACATGATTTGTTTTACCTTACTTTTCAGACAAAAGATGACAAAGTCAAGACACTCAGTGACACATACAAAGACAGTCCAGAGATGAAGACTGCCATACTGCAGGCCTGCAAGGCTAACATACAGAAGATTCTGGACAAGAATCTCCATGATGGAGAGTAAGTCTAATCCTAGAATGTTATCATTTTTCTAAGAATCTTGATCATGTTTTGTTTTAATTATTGTTCATTGGTTACTACTCACATGCATTTTTCGGGTTTCGAATAGTAACTGGTGAACAATAATTAATATGAATATGCCTCACCAAAGTAATTGTAATCTTTCTTGCCTATGTAATTATTTAATATTTTTTTTTAAATGCGCTACTTATGTTTGATAGTGGTTTTTTGTAATTAAAGATAAATCTTTGAAAAGCATTAACACATGCTTAGCAAACTCTAAAGTTATTATATTAAATGGAAAAAGAATACGGTCGTGAGCAGGATTCGAACCTGCGCCTCCCGTATAAATACTCCAGGCGCTCTGACCACTAAGCCATCTCGACCATGCATGCGCAAACACAGGTGCTTGCACGCCGCACCTGTGTTTGAGCATACACTTAATGCAAATATGGTCGGGAGAAGTATACAGGGTGAAATAAATGATGCTCTATATTCCAGATTATTTCACTCAGTCCTGTACGACTACATCCGCGAGTGCAGCGCGGAGGACCGCGTGGAGTTGATCTCGACACTCAGTCCTCTCATAGTACCGCTCAGTAACTCTCTGCCGGGCGCCAACGCGGCCTCCATTTGTGTTTGGCAGGGCACTAACAAGGACAAGAAGGTGACAACTATTCAATTTTGTTGAAGATACAATAACTTGATACATACAATCACGCCTGTTTCCCATTGCGGTAGGCAGACTATCGATTTTCATTGCAGTAGGCAGAAGACTATCGATTTCCATTGCGGTACTGGCAGAGACTATCGATTTCCATTTGCTACGATTCTCTCTAATTTACGTCTGTTTACCTCTACATGCATGCTCGTTGATTTAGATGGCTCCAAACCTCACCTTTTTTCGATGAGGGCGGTCTGCCCAGACTCTTTCATCCACTCTCGCCTGATGTACTAGTTTGTCAATTGCCTTTCACTCATCCTTTCTACATGATCTTAGCATACCTTTCTCAACCTCGTCACAACATCCCCTTTCACTCCACAAAATTTCTTATCATGCTGTTCGTCACCCTAAGTTACTCCAGACAGTTCTCAAGGCTCTCTTATGCATTGATTCTACTTTCATTATATTTTTTCCCCTTTTCAAGATTTTTATATCCTGTTAAAGCAGTAAATAGAAATAACCATTAAAGTATTTATCATCTCACAGACTATACTGAAAGTTGTAAAGGAACACTCGGTGCCACTCAGCAAGCACAAGACTGGTTACCGTCTCCTAATAGCGATGTTCGACTCAGTCGACGATACAGTGCTTGTAAAGAAGGCCATAGTCTCTACATTGGCAAGCAATTTGAAGGATATTGCTAAAGACCATTGGGGTAAAATGGTAAGTGTTAATACTTTGTTTTTTTTTTTTGCCTTTTGCAGTCAGCTCAGTACCTATATTGTATTGTTTTCTATAAACTGTTGTGTCATGGTTATGTAGAAAGTTCTAGATTATGTAGTCATTCAATTCGATTTCAATAATAGGCATGATGACAGATTTTGAAATCTCTTTTATAATGTAGGTACACGTCTACTATATCCGAAAAACACATTATTTCAGCAATAAACTAAGTTTCAACGCAAATTATTGCATTTTAATCTATCTAATTTGATTTAACCGCTAAAACGCTGCCGGGTGTCATGGCGCCGTTTTGACGTCATGCCTCAGCATATTTGATATAAGTTGAAGCCATAATGTACGGCGATGATTGACATTTGACTGAAGCGTGACGTCATTCGCTGTGATTGACGTTTCAGTCAACATGGGCGATTGCAACATTTTATAGTTTTACTAGCTGACCCGGCAAACGTTGTTTTGCCATATAAATAAAAAAAATTGGGGTGGACTACCCCTAACATTTAGGGGGATGAAAAATAGATGTTGGCCGATTCTCATAGATACCGGATAAGCACAAAAAATTTCATCAAAATCGGTCAAGCCGTTTCGGAGGAGTATGGCAACGAAAACTGTGACACGAGAATTTTATATATTAGACTTTATTGAAAATCTTATTAATCTTAATGTTTTTAATACAACTAGGTATTTTTTTAGAATCCTTTATGCCTATGTTTACCGATAAAACCATTTATTATTTGGTTCTTTAATTCTGTCATCATGCCTATTCCATGTCTTAGACACAATACACAAGATCAAAACTGTTATATAAATGCAAACTTATTCCAGACATTACACTGGTTAGTAAAACCCAAGGACTCCGGAGCGTTCCACCCGAGCTTCATCAAGTTTCTTGAAGAGGGCGCCAAAAGCGGTACGTCCAAGAAAGACGCCGAGCTTAGAGTGTCGGAACTGAGGGAGGCCGTATTACCCGCCCTAAAGAAGGATATGGAGGAAGAGCCTGAGTTTTGGCTCAGTAGCAAGACGAATATGCTGCTGACTGTTGCTGTGCTATCAATAGGTAAGTAGAAAATTATTGTAAAAGGTTCAATCTTCTAATATTATTGACTAATTTGCAGAAGGTTGAAAAAAGTTTGTATTGCAACAATATCATTTTTATAACAGAATCAACAAAGGAATTACTAGAAGCCTTAGCCCAAGTCATTTGCAAGCCGGAGTGGCGCATCACTGCCGATGGCAAGGACGTGCTGGCGGTGGAAGATGCGGGGATCCACATGTGTCTCAAGAAACTCGCCAGTTTGGACAAAGACAAGGAGGGCAACACATTGGGAGAAGCCATAGCTGAACATCTGGAGGATGATACTGTAAGTATTCAATATTGTTACTGACATTGACTATGTAAACAGGCGTTAGACCACGGATCTAAGCGAAAGACTTGTTCAATAAATCTTTGAATAGCATTAACGCATGCATAATGAACTCTAAAGTTATACATTTGTGTGGAAAGAAAAATACGGTCCTGACCAGGATATTACAAACTACATCTTATGAGTTCATGTAATATACAGCATGTCTATTGATTTGAAACCCTTATTATTGAGAATGTATTAACTAAACAAATCCTCTCAAAATAAACGTGATGCTCGGAGATTAACTGCAAGAAAAGAATAAGCCCAGAATAAAATATATTTCTAAGGAAATCATTGGAGACTTGATATATCTTCTGAACGTTGTCGCGTTCAGAAATTGGCCCAATGAATAATTAAGAATCTTAATTTTTATTTTCAAAGAAAAGGAACCACTTTTAATGTAATGATGAAAATAATACAAAGACATACCATCGCAGTAAACGCGGGTCCATTTGCTGTTAGTTATTGGCAAGTTCCATTGTCCATCTCTGAAGATCTTCATCAGATCCTAATATATTATATACTCAAACCTTCCCTGAAAAATATGTGTTTATATAACGAAAATCCCATCTAACTAGGATCAGTCGTTTTTGAGAAAATCGCGGACACACAAACACCGGATCGAGTGCAGAACCTCCTTTTTTGAAGTCTGTTACAAATTTGGGTTTCGTTGGAAAATCTGCATTAATATTATGATGCAATAGATCCAGATTTCGCAAAATACTCGCCCAGACTCGAGAAATGCTGAAAACCAATACCAAATTACCAATACATGGCCGGTTTACGTACCTAGATTTTGGCCAAATCAATTTAAAATACATATTACTTTTTACAGATTAAATTGTGGCTGCCTACAAACAGGGGATGTTTCTTCCTTTTGAAACTAATGGAAAACAACGCGAATGCCGTCGCCAATGCTCTAAAAAAGAAAATGAAGCCTCATATCAACATATTGAAACAGCAGACTTCAGAAGGTGCAAAGCATTTGTTACAAAATGTTCAGAAAAAATAAATCTTGTATTTTATTTAGCTTTGTTTTTTTTCACAGTAGTTTTCTAGAAAATGACGAGATTCACCTCTATGCTGACAGTATAAGTATTGGATAAATCCAAGTTAAAAATAACTATTTATACAACCATATTCTTTATTTATTCTATTCAAAATTTATATCACACATGGAATACATTAATAATAATACATAAATTGTTATCGTAGACATAATTATCACACTATTCAATCAGAGGTATTTAATTAGCGAAAAGGTAAGCAATGTGATGATTGTATTGATTATTAAAGTGCAGGAAGATGAACGATACAATGAAAACACGACTGTGATCCGAAACCATGCACCAAAAAAAAAATTGGTTGTCTATAATGTTGGTTTACGGACGATAGTTTAACGTGACAACGTCATAACAAAACATTGATGAAGCTTGCAAAGCCGATCGTGCCTTTCGTTAACGTATAACGTGACGTTACAATGAGACATCCTTTTTCGTGCGTGCAGCCGGCGTTCATCGATTTATTAGACGTTGCCACGTCAAAAAAAAGTTGGCTCAGTAACAACGTTCTAACCGTATCATTTGGAACTGAAACATTACATTGCTCATTACTCTATGGAATGCGTCACTCCAGAGCGGAAGAGACCGAACACGAGCAAGTCGCTTCGCTTACTGATTCAGATTCAGTGGGCGGCAAAAATAACACCAACAATCTTAACAAGTGGGAAAGAGATATGAAATTACATTATTTCACTTAAGTCAGTAGTTTTCCGAGACGCGATATAGCAAACGTAACATTACTTAATTTATACCTATACTTTGAGTCGATTTTCCAAACTAGACATATAATGTTGCAAATATTTCGGAACATTTCAGTGATCCAGATGCATATGTTCCAATAGCAAAGATGATACACTTTTCCCGACCCAGGACCTCACGCTGATCAGCTGCGCCACCACTAGACCAACGTGGCAGTTCTACATCAGCTCTAAATTGTTGTTGTTTATTGTCTCTGTTTATATAACAATTGATATGTGAAATATTACAGTTATACTATGCAAAAACCAACGAGATTAGGTTCCCCTCTATATCTAATTAAGCAAGCGTTTTTCGGAGTGACAAAGTTTAAGCAATTTTTTATTCGATAGATTAGAATTTTAGATTCTTGGATCAAATACATCATCATCTTCATAATTAATTAACCTTAGAATATTAATACACAGGTAAAATGTATTTTTCTAGAGTGTGTTCATTTGCTTTTATATAAACTGGACTATCAATCGTATAGCAAGCCACTCTGAAGCCGATTTCTACAAACAGATTTTATCATTGATTATAAAATCTAAAATCAAATATTGGTTTACGTAGAAATGCAAAAACATCCATGTCTATACAGCACATAAATTAAGCTAATAGTATTAACTAATATTCAAATACTAAATACCGACAGAACAAAAATCTAATAAGTAAATATAATTTTCATAATATTATAGTCATTATCAAAAATATATGTCAAAGTTATATTTAACAAAGCCATTCTTAACCTAATTAAAGTTATTACTACAATTCTTCACTGTGTGATAGCATTACTAAAATATAAAATACAAAAACTCCCTACATACAATATTCAAATGTTTTAATCTGTTATACAGTCACACGCAAAAGGAGGTATAATTGTGAAAAATAAATTCTACCATTTAGTTAGTAAATATTCTTACAATACGTGACAGTTCCATTGCTCGTAAATAACATGGCCAGAAGTTTCCTACCAAATCCAAAATAATAATCAATATCATGAAGGCGGGTGAATCCTTACAATTTGAAACTTATACCGATGCAATAAAAGGCATATTACACGCCTTCGTAAGTTAGAAACACTATTAATGATATTATTCGTCATTAACTGTCTGGTAAGTGTCACTGATGATAGAAGTCTGGTTCTAATGTAGTGCAAATAAATACCCATCATTTTTCAGTCCAAAGCTTTTCTATAGTTTTACCAGTCACATCATTTACAATATTCAGTGTCCTTTCTAGCAAGTCATTTTGGATGGAGTCAATTGACCTGTAAAAAATAAGATAATTAACATAACATATCATCACGCCTGTATTTTCGATAAGGGTAGGCACAGATATACACATTTGTACACCCACATTTCACCAATGCTGTTAAGTCCCATGTAATGAATAGGTGGTGAGTCTATTGCCATCTACCGGGCACAATTCCAAGCTCCAAACTACTAGTGAGAATTTCCTAACAGAAAAACTCAATAACACTGCCCGACCCGGGAACCGAACCCGAAACCAAATGCTGAGCAGTCGCGCTTGGGACCACTAAACCAACCAGGCAGTCATGCAATAAGATAATAATGATTAATTATACTAATATAAAAATAATATTGCTAATAAGGTCTCGTGGCTATGCAAGCGCTACAGGTCGATAGATCGAGGTAAAGCTATGCTTGCCAAGGTTGGTATATGGATAACACAGATTGTGGACGTCGGATGGGCATTCGCTCTGTGTAAAATACTGGTATTAAGCTATATCTGGTTAGAATGAAAACCGACTCTAAGATATTGGAAAAAGATCAGAAAGATATTTAGGTAAGGCCGGAATGACACACGTGACAATGACCGTCGTAACTTCTAAACCTCATGGTTCATCCCAATGTATATTCCAACGTGCCTGACCCCAGATATTGTCACCAAAATTACCCAAGCATATTCAAGGTCAAGGTCAAGGTCATCGTCATGCAGTACCCTATCCTAAATATGAATAAGTATTATAATAAAACAACTTTTAACCGGATTAATCGCGTGTATTATTGGTTTTTGTTTTTCGTGACGTTTCGAATACTTTGCAGCGTTCGTAATTCACGCGATTAATCCGGTTAAAGTTGTTTTATTATAATGTGTAGTGATCGCGCAAACCTAAAATATTACTATATGAATAAGTATTTATTTAAAACATCCTTTGGTGCAGTTTCAAGATCAAAAAAATGTATAGACGTAGCCAGGAATTTATTCTGGAATGGAGGGGGAGGGTGGGCTAGCTAGACTAAGTAGAATCCGAAAAGAGCGAATTATGTTTAAAAAACTAGTTTTCCCGATTTACCTGTTAGCATCCAGAACTTCCCAGTTATCTTCTTTTAGTTTTAAATATGTTTCGGACACTTTCTTCTGGAAGTTCAAAACTTCATACCTGTAAAATAGCATGATTCACTCAGAATAACAATTTCGTACCTAGTTTGAGGCGATGCAGGGGAAAACTTGGGAGAGGCATTTGCCCAGCAGTGGGGCGGTATATGCCAAAATAAAATAAAAGTATTTGAGCATATTGTCAATTATAAAGTTATAAATTTTTGTGGAAAGAAAAATACGGTCGTGAGCCGAACCATCACCGTATGTAAAGGGACTGAATGGATATTACTGTGCTGCGCGCGATAAAACTCTACCAGTGCAAAATTACAAGATGTAATTAATTTAAAAATTCATAAAAGGCATGCCTGCCATTTCACACTTTTTTGTGTACCATAGCATTTTTTTTTTTTTTATGTTACTAGCCTGTGTTACCTGGGATAAGGTAAGGTTTCTATTGACCCCAAACATCTAAATCGGTTCAGGCGTTTCGATGTTATTGTGGAATAAAGAAACTCACAAACATACATACAATACATGAACCCTAAAAACCTAACACTCCTTTTTTGGTCAGTTGTGTAATAATATAGGCATAGGAATTCAGCGTCCATTGACGATGCCAAATTAAACACCAACAGTTCAGGGTTTATTCTGAAAATCACGATAATATTTCGAAGTGAAAAAAAATCTATTAAATAACTGTAGAATTTTAAAAGTAAGTTGAGCATATATTTTATAAATAGTTTAGTAAATATGGCACGGATATAAATCAACAGTTGGTATTTATTTGAAATGTGTCAAAAATAATAGCATATTTTTCGTTGTGGATAAGATAAACTTCTTATGTATAGCCTACTGACCTTTCCATTCCGAAGCCACTTCTTTGTACGATTGAGTCGAAAGGCATCGTCAGGAAGAACACCTTATCTGGTTTTGGTAGGCCCACATCTGGGGACTTGCACCAGTTAATGTCTAAACCTAGAATATAAATAGGTACATATTTTGATAAATCTTAGTCATCTTTTTCCATTTAATATAATAACCTTAGTCATCCAGTTTTGTTAACTGTTCTGTTTCAAGCACGATCTTTACCAACCACCTCTTAAGTAAAATCTATGCGCACGTAAACTTTAATACTATAAAACTATAAATGTGATGGTATCACTTTCCGTTTGTTATGTTTTCATACCTAAACTATTCAAGATAAATCTATGATAAGCATTAACGCATGCTTAGCGAACTCTAAAGTTATTATACTAAATGGAAAAAGAATACGGTCGCGAATAGGATTCGAACCTGCGCCTCCTGGATAAATACTCCAGGCGCTCTGACCACTAAGCCATCTCGACCTCTACTCACCACCGCGAATTCTTCTTCCATTTAAAATTATAACTTAAGAGGAATATCACTTATTGTAGAAATTCTTCTTTAATTTTTATAAATTTGCAATAGCTTTTCATGTGTTTGATGTGGTGTGGTTATATACACATGGCAGCTGTTTAAATGCATACTCATGCTGTCTCAGTTGTTATCTAAACAAATATATTTTACTGACATGGCATAATTTGGCTTAATTCACACTGAGATGGCAATCGCATTTAGGCTCTCAACTGTTCACAGAGCCGCGCGTCTTTTTTGGCCCATTCAACAATACGAAATTTTATAACAATGGAGATAACGTTTAAAATGCTGTGTAATTAAATATTTTCGACAATTCACTGCTGACATATGCCATCTAAGTGTTAATTGACCCTAATATATATTAATTAATAAGTTTTTATTAGACAGAGTTCCTGTATGAGACAACAGCAACCCAATTACTGAACAAAAGTCAATTTCAAATATTGTCTTACCTTTAGCAGCTGAGAATGCAACGCCAGAGTAACAATATCTATCTATAATGACTGTGGTTCCTGCTTCTAAAGTTTTTACTAAAGTCTTTGCTCTTTCCCATCTATTTGCAGAAAACAGCAGGTGGATAACTTCATCTGACAGTTCATTCTGTAACAATTTGAATAAATCAAGATAAATCTTTGAAAAGCATTAATGCATGCTTAGCAAACTCTAAAGTTATTATATTAAATGGAAAAAGAATACGGTCGCGAACAGGAATCCTACCTGCGCCTCCCGGATGCTCCAGGCGCTCTGACCACTAAGCCATCTCGACCTCTGCTCACCACCGCAAATTCTTCTTCCACATTTTAATACGTGTTTTGGCGACGTCGTCGCAATTAATACATTGTATTAACTGCAAAGTTAGTCGTGTCGGTTTGATCACCCGTAAAGGGAATGAATTGATAGCAATAACGTCGCCATAAGACGTGTTAAAATATGAAAGAAGAATTTACGGTGGTGAGTCTTAGTGGTCAGAGCGCCTAGAGTATTCATCCGGGAGGCGCAGGTTCGAAACCTGTTCGCGACCGTATTCTTTTTCCATTTAATATAATAATTTGAATAAACTAACTCATAAATTAAGACTTGAATGGTGAAAGCTTTTGCAGTATACATGTGGATGTGGATGGCCAATTGCGAAACTATAAGGAATAGCAAAAAATACTTACTACTCTCGGGTTCGACAATTTCAAACAAAAAAATCAATTTTCCTAGACAGGAATCGAACCCACTGATTTCGGAAAAAAATATGATTGTGTATTGCGATGTAATAATACACCATCTGATAATGTCTCTAAAGAGGGTCACATTCTGGGAAATAATGACATATGGCAAACTAAAAGAAAAAGCTTGTTTTAAACAAAATACTACATTGCTTCAATTGTTTACAAAGTATTTTTGATTAGTGTGTAGCATATGGGGCACTAAAGAGTTGCTACATCAACAAGGTTCAATTATTCGCCAGGAAAATAGTTTTCTCCAAAATACAATGATGCAGTTCATCAAAATCGGGCCTGAGACTCCTATGAATATTTTTTGCTTTTCCTATTGTTGCCAATTTGGCCACACACTTGCAAAATTCTCTCTGTAAATCCTAGGACCAGTATTATTTTGTTTAGGTATAGGTTTCAACACCACAGGTTCTCAAACTTATGTCGCTGACTACCTACTTTGAGACTAAAAAAAGTGTAGAGGACCCATTTATTATTTCTTTTATTTGGTGTGTGTGGCGTTAGTGGGGAGCCTCTTTACTAGACACAATTCCAAACTCTACTGCTATTGACAATTCATTAACAGAAAAAAAAAACAGTGACATTTCGACTAACATGCAAAACAAACCCAGGACCTCAAGCTAAGCAGCTGTACAACTACTAGCCTAATGACGCAGTTGATGATAAAAATACATTATGTTCAATTTGTTTTTCATAACTAAAATTTACATTTTTTTTTAAGACTCTGTATAGTGAAATGAATAATCAATATGAAGTGAAGTATGTTAGATAAATAATATTTTTATATTTATCTGATAAAAACAATATCACCACCTTAAATATGCCTACATGATAAATTATTAACCTTATATTTATGTCATAGGTGTAAAAGTAAAGTATTAGATTGCAAAACTGATAGCAAAAGAAACATGATAATGGTATCTATGCCAACCTGTTGATTTTGTGTTAACCTAGTTAAAATGTAATTTTGAGTATATTATTCAAACATCATAAACTGATTTAGATGAAATTTAGTGAAGTAAATTTTAATTCAGCAAAATTATAGTCAACCTTTATTAAAAAGTAAACACATACCTTCAGTTGCAAATAGCTGTTTATAATTTTTCCAACATCTGTATCCCTGGCAGGGAAATTTGTATACTCTGCCTGAATGTTCTTCTTTCTTAAATTCTCAACTGTGGAAGAAATTAAGTCATTATTGGATGGAATCTTTTGTTTTACCCTAGGAGTACTGCTATCTTATGAGATCAAAGGATATTTCAGGGTTCCAAAGAATACGTTTTTTACATATCCATAACTTCATGTTGCTTAATGTTTTAGTAAAGCAAAGGGTGTGCACCAAGGTTTTTAGTACTAGCCTTCATAAAGCACCATGAACGTAAAGGAAGGGTTAAATAGCCTACAACATATCGTGTCACATCAATTATTTGGCAAGCAATTTGCCTCCATACTTGTCATTAAACCAGTTATATTTATAATTTTGCACTTACCAAGCGTCCTAGCTTGTGTCGACTTCCCAGTCCTGTCCACCCCCTCAATGACGATTAGAGCACCGCGTTTCATTTTTTGATGATATTTATCGAATAAATATTTTTTCGTACCTATGAACATAAATTATGGCTAGAATTCAATATTTGATTTTACAAAATACTCTGTGTGACCTTTCACTTTCACTGCAATAATACAGATATTTATAAACTGAAACACTTTCTGATTATTATAATAATCAGAAAGAGCAAAATCCAATTAAACTAATTTCTAGCAAATTAAAAACCTAACCAGGGTTGACAATCTTAGTAGTGGCAAACGAGAAATTGTTCAAATATAACACTACAAAATTAGGTTGGACTCCAAAAGTAACGTGAATTCATACCTTTTTAGGTCATTTTAATTTGGTATCATTACATTGCAAGGAATTTAGAAAACCTCTGCACAGATGGCGCTATATATAATTTAATCACTATCTCTGACTATGTAGTTATAATAAGAAACTTAAGATGGCGCGATTGCGATTGTAGGTGCTAGTTGCCTTTGGTGTGACCGTGTGACCTGCCATAGCTCGATTTACAACATGTCGATAATTCATGTCGTAAAAAAATCACAATTCTTGTATCATATACGTCACATATTTTTCATGTAATGAAATTAAATGTAAAAAAATAATTTTGTGTTGATAATAAGATTTTATTTGCAACACTTGCTTCTGCAAATGTCAGTTGTCATGAGACATTTTCTTTCAAACAAAATTGGCCGTTGGATTGCCTATTTCAATTTCGTTGTCTTTTATGTTTTTCTAGATTTTAATTGTCCTAAAGTTTTCCACCTAAGCCCGTGAGTTGAGCTTTCCTCTAGATTTAGTGCTCGGTTGATTAAAGTCTAAGTGTTGAGATATGACTCGTTTGACTTTGAGTGTGATTTTTATTTATCATGTTTAATAGAAAATGTTGCGTCCCTGGATGCGAAAATAACTTAGGTAAGTGTTTTATCAATAATAAGCTGCTAGGTCAGTGTCATCATAAACAGGGCCGTTGAACCTAGGATGGATCCAGGATTCATTTCTGAGAAGGGTTCGAGTCAAACAAGTAAGGATTGCCCCCCTAGTATTGCACTATGCCTTTATTTTATGATTTGCTACTTGGGGTGTTATGCACAAATAAACGAATGATAACAAAACGTTATAGTAGATATTAAACTCTCAGTCTCAGCTCCCTATTTTATAGCATAGCAAGCCAGGTGTAAATTTATTGTAAGTTTTAACTTTCGACACTACTGATTACTTACATTGTTATTTCAGAAACCCGAGGTGCATTTGGATAAAATCAAGCTATGGATAAGGAGCTGTTTAATACATGGGTATATTCAATTTATAGTGATATTTTGCAACTTGAAAAAAATCACATGTACACTTCGAACAAAAATATTGGTGCCGGAATAATCGATTGAGCAAAGAAGATGTACCAACAAAAAACATGCCAGGTCAGTGATAGTAAAATATCCAATGAACACATTGAATCCAGGTGTTGTTATTAAAACCACTGTAAATGTAGGAATTTTTATTGCTTGCTAGCACATCGGAATACAGAACAAACCAGAAGGCTCCACCTGTCGCTCTTCCTACCTGTGTAATATGGCTAATTTAGTAAATTTAACAATTTTCAAGGGAACGTGTTTTCTTCTTTCTGTCACATGCACATAACATAAAATTTAAAATAGACAGCTACATAAGCATAAAGGTTGACAGATTTTCAAAGTAAGACACTAAGTATTTAAAAGTAGTTGTGATTGCCTCAGTACCATGCTGGTTTATATTGTCCGGTTTCTTCTGTATTCTGTGGATTACACACATACTTATAATTGATTACTTGACTAAATCAGCATATATGTGCTTTAATCTGTGGGTTCATTAATTGCCAGACACAATAGGAACTAATTGTTATGAAGTTCAATTTTCTACTAGTCCGATTCAAATGGTTTACTTAACATATTTTTCTTTAATAAACTCTTTGAAAAACACAGGTGAATTATTTAGATGGGAATGAATGGGAAACTCCCAAACAACGAGAAATACAGTATTTAGCTTAAAGTTTTAAATTTTAAGAAATGAAAAACTGCTTCTTAAAGCAGGCTGCTAATAGAGTTGTCAGTCACTACTGAGCTTACACACACAAAAAAATGAGTTTGTGCATTAGACATACACCATTTTAAGCACCTCACTTACCCACCCTTCTGAGGTACTACATCTATATCATTTAATAACTTGCTGTTGCACATTATTCAAAGCAAACCAATGTTTGTTACCAGTTATGTGTATATGTCAATTCAATAGGTTTCTTATTGGTTCAGCTAAACTTAAAATCTTTGTATAAATATTATTCTAATATATTTTCATTTTTATATTACAGGATTATCTCTTATTAAATTTTGCACTGAAATGAATGAATGACAATTATAAGAAATAAGAGCTATAGAGAAATAAGAAAGAAGAGCTTTGAGACCTATGCAGAAGTCAGAAGCATCTACATAAAAAGGTATAATAAACTGAAACACATTTTATAAAAATATATAATATGTCTTTGTTCTTAAGGTCCCAAGCGTGACTGCCGAGCATGAGGTCCTGTATTCGATTCCCAGGTTGGCAAAAGTGTTATTGGCTTTTTTTCAGTTAGACATTCTCAGTATCTGCCCGGAGCTTGGAATTGTACCCGGTAGATAACAATAGACTCACCACCTCTTACGTGGGACTTACTAACAGAATTACAAAAATAGAGTTAGACAACTGTGCCTTCTGGCCTTTGGGGATTACAGGCATGATGCTGTTATACTATTAAATAAATAATAATAAATAAATAATGTTATGTTATTAAATAAATAATTATTATTTATTTATATAAGCCTTACATATTCAATTGCAGGAAATTAAATGTTAGCAAATACTCCAAAGTTAAGTTTTAAATATTTTAGCAGAACCTGTAGCTCCACCAAGTTTAAATGATAAATGATTTTATTTCTGTAAATACTCATAATAAATTGGTTGTAATTCCAGTACCTGCTACTGGTGCTACAACAATGGATTCGAATTTTGAGGCTATGCAGCTAGAAACTCAAAGTGCACCAGAGGATAAGCAAATGAAGGAAAGTTTCGGTATGTTATTATAATACCAATATTAAACTATCATTTAGTGGGCCACTTTGATTGTAATTTTTATCCTATTCTATTCATCTGCTTGAGTGTGTTTGTATCGCAATATCATAATAATTTTCAAAATAATAATAGTAGTCTGAATTAAATATAATAATAACTTTTGTGAAAGATAAAACATTTTTGATGAAAGCCAGAATGGCTTCTGAAAACAATGGTCAACTGTACTAGCAGTATACAAATATATTTAAGAGGCAATATTTAAATGATAAAAAATATGCAATCCAGTTATTACTCGATATGACGATGCGTACAATAAAGTTTAACATTTTATTATACAAATTATATGGTATAGGAATCCGCGGAAACACACATTAATGGTGTGCATCATATCTGAAAGATAGAGAACAGTATGTCGAATTAGAACATTACGGCTATGTAAAAAAAAAAAACACTTAGGATTTTTTTTCTGATCGGTGTGATGCTATGTTATGTAATATAATAATACAAGTTACATGACATGTAATAAAAATATCAAAAAAATAAAATAAAATTGAAGATTGTCTTTTTATAATGCCAAATATTTTTTTATTTTTTGTGCTCACCTACTTTTGCTACAGGGTCCATAATGATTCCACTTTTATTTAATGTTAACATCCTATGGACATTATGGTATGCAAATAATATGAATATGAAGGATAATTTGAAATAAAATCTTTTGACTTTCTCTATATGGGGCTAAGAAAGGATTAATAAAATTAGGGGTACAGAGGTGAAATGTGATGAAATACAAAAAAGAGTAATGCCCTTTCGAATACTACAATAAAGCATTGATTGTAAATTATGTATTGCATTTAAAAACATTTATGGCAAACTAATTAAAATATACCCTTATTTATTCATGTTTTAATAATGGATTTTGCAATGTTTTATTGATAATAAATTTTGTTTAATTTTATTGCAGAGACTCACAAAATGCAATGGAGAAGAATTGTGACTAAGAAGCAAGTGAAACGTGTTGCAGAACTCAATCTGAGCAGGATCTATACAGAAGACTTTTGCTAGTTGGAGTGAAACTCAGTAAATGCAAATAAAATCAAGTCACTGCAAAACATAACTACAAATCAGAGACCATAAAAAGGGTAAAATCGGCCGTCGTTTCACGCTAGAAGAAAAAAAATGTTTCTTTGTCAATCCTTAGGCAATGTCCTAAAGGATACAGATTTCTTAGAAAAATCTTTATTCTTCCATCACGTCACTCTCATAAAATTGAACAGATAAGGAAAAGTACAGTTTTTTTTTTATTGGAACACACATTATGTATTGTTCTGTTTGATGAAAAATCGCTCAAACCAAATGTGACATTTAATGAAAGAAAGGATAGGGTTTGTCACAAATAGCCAATAGACACTACCTAAATATGCCAATCATGTATTATTTAATTATGTCTGTCCTAACGATTTTTATAGCTTTTTAATTTTATTATTTTATATTTTAATAACTTCTTGCTTTTTATAAAGATTGTGTGTGAATCAATCCTTTGAATTTTTGGCACAAAAGAATAATTAAATAATTATGATGTGTGTTTTTATATTAGTATTGTTGATAAATTAATGTCGAACGGAGTCCAAACAACTCTTGAAACATATGAAATTTATTAATAGTTAAATATTAAATAATGAGCATGTTCCCACATTAAATCATTGGGTGTGGACTCTAGAGGGTATAGAATATTTAATAAAAAATATTGCAAAAAAATTTGGTGTATCAGGATCCAATAGAAAACTTTGTTTGGTTCAATAAGAAGCCACGTATACCGCAACGTAAACCCTATATCAGAAAGATTTGAATCAGCATTTACCATATTGCAGTTAACAGCCCTCTCTAGTGTTCATGCCCCTGGGGCAAATTGTGAAGACGACATTTGTTATGCTTTGCATGAAGTACTCATCACAGGCGGGGGCAGCAAAGAACAAATAAATTGTGTACCCACATCACAATCACAATCACATTCGTACCCCTTGAAGAAAAAAGTGACCCTGGACAAGTTGGAGGCCTTCAATATGTTACGGGATATTTTGTTAAATTGCCAAGAAAAAAGTCTTCAAGGGGTGTGATCAATGTAATAAAAATTTGATGTCCGACCATGTGCCTGAATATTTAAGATACAGGGAATATGCAAATAAAAATGGCTTTGCAGTCCCAGCGACTTTCTCTTAAATTGTATATCGAATCTGCAGGATATAAATCATACAATATTTAAAAAAAAAACATTTAAAGGAGTTGATTAAAACTGAATTTTAATTCATGTAGATTTTAGCTATATTATAGGATTATAGCATAGAATGCGCCATTCACAAAGAAAACCTAATAGATTTTTTAATAAAAATATCCTGCTAATTCTTCATATCTAATTACTGTAAAGAAATAAATAAAATATTATTAAATAATAGAGAGTGTGATGATGATACCGATTTGCATAAAATAAAATCAAAGAAACTGTATATTAAGTGTTTAAAAGGAAAAAATAAATAATTATAACATAGATTAACATTGTTTTATTAGTTTTTTTTTTTCATTTTTTGTATATACAAACTAAACAAAATTAAGTAGCTATAAACTAGCTCGGTAGGTATATGCGTACACATATTGCTATATATATGATTGGCATTAGTTCCAAAACCCGTGTCCAGAGGGCGCCACTTTGCATTACTCAATTTGACCGCTAAGATAGACCTCTATTTCAGTATATAAAAAAGTACTCTGTGAACCTAACCAACTTGTGATTTGGTTTTGAATTTTAATTGACAATGACATTAAGACTTGACAGGAAGTAAGCAAGGAAGCAACCCAAACCCAAAAAAAAAACAGTTTTTCGTTAGGTTTTTCTCTTGGACCCAGTGCTGCCGGCACTTAAACGAGAAAAGTTGTAAAGACCCTGAATAGATCCGGTGTGTGTTAAAAAGATCCGTTTAATTTTACAATAGGCATGATGACTAATTTTGAAATTTGCTTTTATAATAAGGGTACACGTCTACTATTTCCGAAAAACACATTATTTCAGCAATAAACTTAGTTGTAACGCAAATAACTGCATTTTAATCTATATATTTCAAATTATGCGCGAAAACGCTCGTGGGTGTCATGGCGTTCATTGTGACGTCACGACCCAGTATACATTGCATTGCTGCATACGCTGAAAGAAGAAAATCAACATTATTACATATTTCCTGTGTTAAAATGGATTCCAAATATTACAACGTGGTGTGCGGATCCTCTGTGTAGAACGTAGTGATTATATACTCTTTGCCTCTGTGCAAAAACACATCAATATCAACACCTAACAAATTGTTTGTTTATGTTCCAAACGAGAAAATAGTGCAAGATAAATGGCTAAAGCTCGCACGGCGAGACCTGAGACATCGAATTCGTCAATTTATTTTTGTGAAGACCACTTTAATGTAAGTAGTTCTATAGATTTAATAGGTGTGAACTCATAAATGTTTGTGTGTGATTAAATACTTTAGCAATTAATTGAGGTTATGTTTGTTTTGGTCAGATATCGTTCTTGTTAACAATTTGAACATATTTTCTTTTTTCAGCTACCAAATGATATGGAAAATTATATGCAGTGTCATGTGATGGGATCAGTGACACAAGTGCGTATGAAACTAGGGTGTATGAATAATATGAATGCCAACCATACAGAAAAATGCTAACATCTGGCACTATAGAACGACCTTATATGTGTAAGAAACAAAAAATGATGGCTATTGTAGAATGTGAAAAGCAATTAGAAGAAAGTAATATGGTTCCAGAAAATGTAATTTACAAGAAATTTCATCTGGAAGTTCAGGTACACATGTTTTAAGATTTATATAGTTTCATGCTCTAATAATGGGTTGAATTTAAAATGTTATTAAGTACTTAATTAACTAAATAATGACACAAATTTGTAATTTATTAGCCTTTTTTATTTTATGATTAGATCAATATTTTCTTAGTATACAGTCATATTTACCTGTTTTTGTTTCAATGAAAATCTACAGTTAAAAAAAGGTACATTTTGTATCATCTATGGCACTCTTATCTCTGTTCTATCACCATTTAAATAAATATTCCATCACTACCTATGTATAGAAAGAAATACATATTGAAATAAGTTTCCTTTTACAGTTCAGCACAATCTTGAAGAACTTCAACAAGTAACACCAAAAATGATAGATAAATCATTTCAAGTACATGTGATTAAAACTTTCAAAGTAAAGCTAATCAAACAGAACAGTTGGTAAATCAGAATACATCACCATTTAAGCCACACCTGCACTCTGTCTCTACATCTCAAGTTCAAGACAAGAGTCAGTCTCAACCCATCAAGTTCCAATGTAAATGTTATAAGAAGAATGTTCAAAAAAAGAAGAACAAGCAGATATTGATGATACTTCTTATACTCCTGTGACTCGGATAGAATCATCACCATCAACAGTCCCTTCAAATGGAATCTGCTTCTGACTGCAGCAAGATGACACAAGATGATAAAAAACAAGAGGCTTTGAGGAGTTTGTTCAAAGTTCTTGATGATGTAATAACAATAACATATGGTTTATTTAACTTACTAAACTCTTATTAAATAAATGAAACAAAACTGCATTTTTAGTTATTTCTCTGTACTTTCATATAACAATGGATATACATAGGATTTCCAGAATGTAATTACACTATTAAGAAAATCTGACATATTATTTATCAAATGTTACACATATAATTTCAACATGTTTATTGTTACCGGAATCAGAGTCGGCCACACAAAAATAACACTTTTTCCATCCACTCAAATATTTTGAACTCGCATCTGGGTGTAACATTTGTCTGTGGGTTTTCCATTTTTTTTATAATTCAGATAAGTTTTCTCACTCATTGGGCACTTAATTTCAACAATGCTATCTTGACAAATGCCATCAGGTGAACCAGCTACCATTGGATAGCTTTTTGATATCATGAGCCCAGAACACCAATTTTTTTTCTAGCACTGTTGGATTTGATGGTAAGAGGGCTACCGTTTGAGAAATCCTTTGCTTTTATAAATTTCTGAGTATTGCTAACTCTGGATAGTTAAGACTTCAGCCAGTAACATTGTACTTCAGTATAGGATGGTTCTTCACTCCTGCGATGAACCCACATAAGGAGCGCTATGGCATGCTTGCAACCCTAAGGGCAAGCAGCAACACAATCGTGGCATTGAACAGATGTTACCTTTTCTTCATCTTCATCAACTGTCAATGTAACTGCATATAACTTTGCATGGACTTTATGCTCCGGGGAAATTTTCCCTTCACGTTTAAGTTGCACGTAACTTATAGCCCTAGCATAATTCACCATATGACGGTCCGGAAGACCTGAAATAAATAAAATTGATTAGACTAATAAACAAATACAAAAAGTGGACTTGGTGTTCAATAGATGTTGAATTTACGAGTGCGCATAGCTGTGGTAGGGTTTAGTAGATTGGTTTGTAAATTAACACATTATTACTTGTGAAGTTTTATGAAATAGATACTTTAAAAGTAAAAATAGTATTAGTTTCGTTAGCTGCGAGTTAGTTAACCTCAAAAATAACCGACGATTAAAACAGGCTTGTGTAAGTAGAATTTGACTTAGCAAAATAGATTAATAATAATGTACTTACAAGGACGTTTTCACATTCCGAAATTCAGATGAGCAAAAATCTTTATTTATCGCAAGAAACTCTCCCAACATCAACAACCTCCATTCTTGGCAAATTACTGCTATTTGCATTAATAAAACCTTGTTCGATCGTTGATGATTCTTGAATGTTTGTAATTTAGGTACAAAACCACGAATAAACAACAAATTAACTAATATAATGATGTAGAAATCAATCGAAACGAATTTTTACAACGAAAATTCAAACAAATGTAAGGTGATGTTTACATTCCCGATGAGGCGTGACGTCATTCGCTGTGATTGGTGTTTCAGTTAACATGGCCGATTGCAGTATTTTATACTTTTATTTTATTGAAAATCTTATTAATCTTAATGTTTATATTAAAACTAAGTCATTTTTGAGAATCCTGTGTACATATATTTTTCTCTAAAACCATTAATTCCTTGATTCTTTAATACAGTCATCATGCCTATTCTATTATGTTTAACGGAAACTAAAAATGACATATTTACGTGCCCAGTTACCTTGTTCTATGATTAGGTCATGTTGTAAACTCACGAGAAAAAGAACGAATGGAGTTTAAAGTTCGATATTGGAGAAAAAAGAATACGGTTATGCCCGTGTGCAGGATTTGAACTAGCTATCTAGTATAGTAGTAAAGTGTGATTTGAGCTTGCGCCCCAATATATTTTTTATTTAATTATGTGCGTTAGAAGTTATCTATCACTAATTGCCTTGCTTGTTAAAATGATGAAGGAAAGCATCGTCATGAAACTACTTGATAGATGTTCTCGATGCTGTATAAACTGTGCAAGCCATAAAAGCTGATTGCTACGGGCAGCGTAAACTCAAATACTAAGTTGTTCATGAACCTAGTAGTTATATAGTTTAAAACAGTTAAATATATTTTTTGTCTATAAAACGACATACGAGGAATAGGGAAATCGTTAGAATGCCGTTAGTTAATAATCTGAGAAATGCCGTTGCGTTGTACCATTTTGAATAACCATACAACCCCAACATTATTCATTATCAATCAAATGTCAATTAGAGGTGGGAAAAGTGTATCATTTTTGCGATTGGAACATTTGCATCTCGATCACTGAAATGTTCCGAAACACTGATATGTTTCATTTGGCTCATTTGGATCATCGACTCAAAAGTAATAAAATACAGAATGTTACGTTTTTTATGTCGCGTCGCGGGAAAGCTACTAAGTTATGAGTGTGAGATACGTATCATTTTATATCTCTTTCCCGTTTGTTAAGACTGTATTATGTTTGCCACTCACTCTGAATCTGAATCAGTGAACGAAGTAAGTACCGACTTGCTCGCGCTCTCGAGTGACGCATTTCACGGAGTAAAGAGCAATGTAATGTTTTAGTTCCAAATGATACGTTTAGAAGATTGTTACTGAGCCATTCTTTTGGAACACCTAAATGTTTCGGATCAGTGAGTCATATCAGTAAAGAGTTACACATGCCTAATGTCAATTGTGTACTTGTGTCAGTGTCATGTGTCACATCACAAACAACTCGGAATCAAACTGCGTTGCAATTGGGACTATAGTTCGGTTGTTGAATTTCTTTGTTTTTTATTTTTATAAATAAATGTAAATTAATCGTGTAGTTATTTTTATTTCGATCATGAAAAAAGGATATAAAGTAACCGACGTACGGAGGGAGAAGAAGATAGGCGTTGCTGCCGAAAATTTGGAGGAATTAATTGAGAAATCATGCAAAAAGTTAGGCGTAAGTAGTAAATTCTTTGTTTCTGTGGATTTTAGAGTTTTAAATATGTGTAACTCATTATACTAGTGCATTTCGGTGTTGGTTTTAGTCATGATTAGTCGTGTTTATCGTGCTGACAAATGGGTCACGGTGAAGCCTTGACCGATATTTGTATACCTTGACCTAATTTCTCGACTCGGGATTTCCAGTTCAATGTCAGCTGCGCAGAATGCTGGCTATGCGTGGCGGAGGACGGGACGCAAGTGGCCGACGACGAGTACCTGGTCACGCTGCCTTCGCAAACACTCTTTATATTATTGAAAAATAAAGATAAGATGGTCACTGGTATGCTTTTGTTTCAATAATTTAATGTTTTGTTGAATAAATTACGTTCAGACTTCTCTTAGGAGAAATATTTATATCTAAAAGAGTATACCTAATATAATAATATGCAAATTACTAAAAGTACACTTTAAATAGGTACTAAGTTTTAATAAATATATTTTTCAGACTTTGACTATTACTATGATTTGATTCGGGCAAACAAAAAGGATTACATAGACACTGGTGCTGCAGCCAAGGAGTTTCTAAGCACTAATATCAAAGAGAAGGTCAAGGTGTTCCAGAAGTACATAGCAGCTGCTGATGATGCCAGGACCATGTTGAGTGAGAGGGCACAGGATCCAGGATGGTTTGAAGGTAGTATTTATGTAAATCTTGCAATTTTATTTTTAACACAAAATAACATAATGTCACGCCTGTATTTCCCAAAGGGGTAGGCAGAGGTGTACATGGTTGTACACCCCCATTTCACCAATGCTGTTATTAAGTCCATCAACTGGGCACAAAAACAACAAAAAAAGGGCACAAATTTTATTTTAACAAATTATTTTAAACTATTTAGCAAACTAGGAGGAGGAAACACTCACTCTCACCACTAGCTATGATATTCATATAATGTTTCAACTTTGCCAATATTTATAATTACAGGCTTAGAACTATCTGAAAAAACGAAAGAGCAGTCAATGTCGAAACGTGTGAAAGATCGAATGCGAGGATACTACTACAAGACAAAATCGGCGCTGCAGTCATCCGACGTTTACATACACTCCCAGAATGGGCGCGGTAAGAAACTCATTGATCAATTCCTAACAGATCTTCGAAACATACTTGAATCGCACAAATACAACGAGACTTACTTCAACCGCAATGCAAACAAAAACGCACGCATATGCGATGAGAGTGGTATGTTTCAATGTGGGGGCCTTTGGAGCAACGACAATTGCCTCTACGAAGGCGAACACGTCATTAACCCTTACAGGAGCCGCGAAGAACGCATCATATTCCAAACATGGAATCTCGACCATAAGATTGAGCTATCAAGGTCTATAATCCCCAAAATTCTTCAAGCTATCGATGGTTTGTACAGCGGTAATATTAAATGTATCTCTTGTGATAAAGATTCGAAAGTAGGTGGTGTCGAAACTGATAGGTATTACTTGCAAATATTTACGCGAGAGAACCTAAAGCTGGTACACATTGTGTGCCATTACAAAGGCAAACATGATGCACAGTCTGGTGTGTACACGCTGTGCAAAAAGTGTTGTGGCGGTCAAAGTTTTGAGTATAATAATATGTAAGAAGTTTCATGAAAGTTAAATATAGATTCGCAGTTCAGGTTTACATAAAGTATTACTCGGAGGTAGACTACCTACCTAATAGGCCCGTCAACAGTGTAAAGGTCGTAGCTCATTTATAATTTTATACCGCACTGCTCCCGCACTGCAGAAAACCGAACAAGTGCGAGTCGGACTCGCCAACTGAGGGTTCCGTACAAATTTGAAGGTACATATTATAAATAGTTCAGGAATCGAAGCTCGAAGTTTTTTTGAGCTTTTCCTAAAATTCAGTTTCCAAAACATATAAAGTCTATATTTTTTTATAATTTAATTACATATGTATAGTTTTGAGATTTTTCCCTGTACTTGTAGTATAAGACGATATTACGTGCCATATTTTATAGTTCTAGGTCAACGGAAAGTATCCTATACATTTTGATTCCCTTGAGAGTGGCGAAATATACGTTTTTTGTGGCATAAATGGCCGTACCTTTTTTTACTTACCTTAGAAGTTTGATTTTGACTGTAGACTTGAGCTTATAATTTCAACTCGATACCTTCACGCGTTCCCGAGATAAAGGGTCTTGACAGACAGGCAGACAGCCAGACCGACAACAAAGTGATCCTATATGGGTTCCGTTTTTCCTTTTGAGGTACGGAACCCTAAAAATGAGCAATGAAATATGGGCTTAAGGTCGTACACTGTAGATACACTATAGTGACAACATAAAATAGCAAGCACCGTGCGGTAAGCGAGTTCGCCGGTTTACGTCATGCGGACCCCTCGCTTGAAGCAAGTAGCACAACCGTGTGCGGGAAGGAGGCGTCGCCCGCCACGTCTCTGCTGCTTCGTCCCGCATGCTTTTTGCAAGTGATCGCCATCGCGAAGGCAGGAAGCTAGTCTGCTAGCAGTGAGTGCGTGGACAGCGTGTTATCTGTGCGATTTGAGGCGAAGCCGTGCAGGTGCTGTGCGAGAGCGGTGTCGTATAAGAGAGCTACGACTTTTAGACCTTCTTTACGTAGATTGTTTGTAATTCTATCCTATGAACTCTGAAGTCGGATCCGTATTTACATACATAACCGCAACCAAAGTATTTCTAAATAAATAACATGTTACATGCAATTTTTTTGCTATTTATATAATTATACATTAGTTTTTTAACGACCTGTGATAGGTAGTAATTGAAAGATTCTTGTTGCATTTAATATGTTCTATCTTTGCCAAATATTTATATGAATCTGTAAATATTATAATTTTTAAGATTAATTATGCACTTTTTTTATGCATTATTTTAATGTACTATAAATCATTCTACTCATAGAATTTCATAAGCTTCTAATAGTAATAATCAGTCATCTCTTCAATGAGTTCAGAAATATATTCAAAACTACTCAAGTAAATATAATTTTAATTGTAATTTACAAAATTATCTTGGAATTGCAAAACAGTTCCTTTGAGTACTAGATTTATACTAATTTTACTTAAATTTATGAAATAAGAAAAATATTTATATTAATTTTATTTACAATCTATATTTAGCAATGCAACGGCTATGTTCACTAGAAATCATGTGTTTATATAGTGAAAGTTCGTTTTATAACAATTTTAAACTTTTTATTGTTAATATTTAACCATGGTAGACATTTCTATTCCTTAAATTGATCTCCTTACCCTTCATGACATAGTATAAGAGTTATGTACCTCTTTTTATATACCTACATTGAATTAATTTTATTTTTTAACTATAAGATTGTGTACTACGGATATAGCGATAATATTTTGAATGGATTGTTATGGCGACTACGCGATAGTTTTTTCTACTGATAAGAGAGTTAAGAAAAGTGTTTGAATTATGTCTTTGTTTAGCAGTTCGAATTCTTCCATTTGCCAAAGATATTGTAGAAAGTCTTCGGTTTTCAGAATACCTATTTTACATTGAAATTAATTTAATAATTTTTGTAAATACGTTGACGTGTTCGTCATTTTTGTTAATATTATGAAGACGCAATTACTATTCTACAAATATTAATAACTCAAGGAAAAAATAACCGAGTAAGGTATTATATTATATCTGAGGGATTCAAAGTGAAAGCAGATCGAATGTTGAAAAACAATTTAATGCGTTTTTGGCCCTAGTTTACAACAAAAAAAAAATACATGGAATATGAATATTTCGCGATACTAAAACATATTCTACTAAAGATAGGCGTATGACGTATCAAACGGTTTCTGAAATGTTTGTTTAGCAATGGCATGCAAGTGCATCCACTGATCCGCAGCGCAGGGACTTTACGCATTGGCCTGTTGATAATGCCGACGCAATTTCTCAGAAGGGCAACTATTCCGATACGTGCAGATGACGTCACGGATTAGTGAATAGTGGACGCACTCTGCTGACTACGGAAACTGGAATGCTAATGTAAAAAATGCATGTACGTGAGCACTGGAGAAGGGCAAAAAGTCAAGTACCTATACCTACTTTACAAACCTTTAGGTAAGAAGTTTTTTTTTATCAAAAAGTATCTACATTTGGCCACCAAGTCGCGTGATGGTAAGCGACGGTGTGGCCTAGGATGGAGCACGTACCTATATCCAGAATAAATTTATTCACTCTTAAGTAGAGTAGATAGATTTTGGGAAAACGATAGTTTGGGAGTTAACGCTACTGCCCAGTCCCGTGTCTCACAAGTCACAACGGTTGGACCAGACTACATCCCGAAACACGTCTAGGTCGCTTCACGGCATGGCCGGTGTGTTGCCTATTTTGCACCACCACGTGTAGGGACACGTGGCCCCAGTATTCCATTTTAAGGGTGCACTCCTACGGACGCGGGCAACTCAGCTCAGTTTCTAAATAATCAAGCTTATTACCGATATTCGTTAGGTAATCTTCCTTTAATATATTTCGCAAATTCGCAGCTTGGTCCCTCAATGCTCACGTACATAAAGATTATATTGCTAATAAACGTCACGTCAGTGTCCGCCTCGTTGGTCTAGTGGTCCCAAGCGCGACTACTGAATAGGAGGTCTCGGGTTCGATTCCCGGGTCGGGCAAAGTGTTATTGAGTTTTTCTGTTAGGAAATTCTCAGTAGCAGTCCGGAGTTTGGGAATGTGCCCGGTTGATGGCAATAGGCTCACCACCTATTACATGGGACTTAATAACAGCATTGGTGAAATGTGGGTGTACAATTGTGTACACTTCTGCCTACCCCTTCGGGGAATACAGGCGTGATGCTATGTATATGTCAGTAATCCGTGGGCATAAATAATCCGTTTGATACATTCCATAGGATTTGATTTTCTTTTAATTTGTGGAGTGTATCAGAATTGCCGCTGCGGCCAGTTTACTTATTAAGTATATTATTTACGTTTTGTAATGGGGAAGGCTCTAAGAGCTAATACAAAATAGTTCTAAGACTTGTAGGTTTACAGTTTCAAAAATGGAATCGGCTATCCTAATATACAACAAATTATTTTTTGTTATTTGTTGTAATCATGGTTGAATACAGGATTATAACATAAAACCTCATTGCATATAAGTACAGGGTTGTTAGATAGCCACAAAAAATATTTATGTGTATAATCACAAAAGACAAATAGATGCGAAAATTAAAACAAAAAAAAAAGAGGAATAAAATATTTGGACTTACCATACCTACTTCATATCTTAGCGTTTTGTGGACTGGACACTTGCAAGTAGATGTAGTTACATACAATATTTCATTCTAGTATCTACGATCAGCTCAGACGAGTTAGCAAAATGTTATGGGTGTAAATATTTTAATATTCCCACTTTTTAAACTTCATGAAATTGTTATTCGCAACAAATGAATATGTACAAGTAAAAATCAACCTTAAATTAAACTAATTAAAGTGCATCTGATCTAATGCATAATTGGAAATTGTTAATGTCAGCCTGTGTCATCCCATTGCTTGGCAAAGGCATCCCCCGCATGGAAATCATGAGTGGGATGAAAGGAATTATTTTTATAATTATGCATACCATAATGTTATTTATTTCGGACATAGCTCAATACGTTTTAAAAACAAATGTTATCTAGACCGGTGTTTCCTGAATTGAAGTTCTGCCTAGGCTCAACTGGTGGTGGATAATACTCATTATGTGGGGTCTTTAGGATAAACTGGTCTAGAATGAAGTTACCTGTTACTTTCAACAGATGGTGCTATTGAGAATTGATAGTAATTTTTTCCCTAGCCAAGTTATTTTAACACAATTATAATTATTTATTTATTGACTGAAAAGGTACCTAGTGCCGAACTATCGAATTTCTTGAAACATTTTCTCAAATATATTTAAATGATTAATTTAAGTAATTGTTGAATTATTTAGATTTCAATATATGTACTTAATTGTAATCATAGATAGGATTTATGAAATGAGATCGAGGGCTTTTTCCATATGCTTAGCCCACAAAATAATATGGAATAAATTGTCAATGTATTTATTTAAAGTTTAAAACAATATAGTATTTCATCAAGGAATATGTGAAATTTAAACAAATGTAATTTAAGGTATATGTGTGGAAAAGGCTCTCACGGTTGTGTAAAGAGTACTGCGTCGAATTTTCTTATTAATTTACCTATTCTAAGTACTGTCTTCTTTATTATTGAGACAGCTCTATTTACCTATCCTATTCTTAAGCTAAAAATATTTTTCCATTAATAAACTAAACGCTAACAACTACACGACACGATCGTCAAATAAGTTTCCATGTGACGTGACAAAACCTATTAACTAAAAGTTCATAAATTATAACTTAATGACGATTGTGTGGCGATGTATAATATAAGTCAAATAATTATATCAGAAATCCTATTTTGTGACAATCGTTTACCAACTTATTTAGATAGATAATAGTGATAGTGATGAATAGCAATATTAATGTTTAAGTAGAATGTAGATCCCACGTTGATATGATGACGAAGAGTTAGAAAGAAATAGTTTTAAAATACTCACCGATACCCGTAGGACACCGGACACCGGTCTCGTAGGATGTTGGTTAGCGTTATCAGCCATGATAAAATCAACATTATTACTGAACATTCGCAAGTTGTTTGTGAATTAACTCCAAACACTAAACCAGTGATTCAACGTGAATACATAATGATGCACTGCAAATTCCAGGTTATCGACATATTGAAGATATATTTTCCTAGATAACAACTACAAGTACTGACTATGGTATCACTGTTTGAATTCATAAATTGTTATCGATCGAATGTGAACTCGTTTTAGGAAATTGTCCTCTATTTGTTGTGCCATTTCTGATGAAGGTAGAATGATTGGCAGTCGTCAAGTGTGTTCAATATTAGTTTTAGACTAGGAAGTCTAAACCAATATTGCTCAGTTTGGAAAAGCACTACGATATTGGTTAGCGATGAAGTTCATTTTATTTTAATTGAGTATTTATTAGTCTTAACTGTTTGAGCTGTTCGACGTCAAGTCAACGTGGTAATTTATCGATAATAGTACAATTTGTCGTAGAAACGGTGTACCTATATGTATCGATCTCCATATGACCGATTATAGGTCACGGCGAGCGCTTTCGCAGAACAATCGTGCGCGACTGGGTGGGACGCGGTGGGGGTGATAATTTTCACTCGAGTCCATGAATCCCTAGCAGCATGATTGAAACTTGGGACTCCTAGATTAGCTCAAAGACAATCTATACGGAGTCAAATGGAAGGTACACCGTGGTAGACGCTTCCATATAGCTTATAGCAAGGTTTTTTGCGTAGCATTAGTGTGTTGTGTAGATTTCTCGATATACAGTATTAATCAATATACCTTCTCCTTTGCCTAAGTAGATGTGTAAACGTAGTGATATAAGGAAAATATCATTATATTTAAATATGTAGTACACTGGTACAAAAATGTAGGAATTTTTACTGCACATGTGGTTTAGGGCTAATGTTATTAAGTAGTTGTATTTTATTGCCTTATTTTACCTGTTCTTAGATGAGAATTTTCAATATATTAAAAATTTTACTTAGTATGTTTTTTTTTATTGTAAGTAGGAATGTTCAAGCATTTATCAGTCACTTGTAAATTTTACTCAAATGCTTCACAAAACGATGTCCATGTTTACTCCTGTATTCACATGTGCAGACTACAGAAATTAAGTTGCTTGTCTTACCCACAGTGTGGATTCAAGCGGAATTGTAAAAAAAAAGTCCATAGAAAATATTTTGTTGAAGGAAATAAAATGATTTAAATGGTTTGTATTATTATATATTACAGTCCTGTACAGTTTCTTCAACATCCCAATAACTGGCTTAAAAATAATTTCCGAAGTAGATAGGTGATTAATTTAATTCACCAAACTTGTTGGTATTTGAAATGACATACATGTACTATAACTGTCCCAGTGTAGAACCCTTTTCATACAGAGAAGGCACAAACGATAATAACCACACATTCTCATTGTGGGTTGGCGATTAATTTTGAAATTACTTGGCATGTTTAAATAATGGAATTTCTTTTTAGAATTAATGTACCAAGTTCATTTTTTAATAAGACAACACTGTACATCATGCCAATTTTATTATAACCAGATTTATAAATGGGTTTGTATAGGCAGCATCAAAAAGATTGGTCTATGTATATTTAGACTTTAACTGATTACTAATTACATGAGTAATTAATTGGACTAAAGTTCTTTAATTCTGAAGCAATAACATTATACAAGATGAATACTTGCATCTGTGTTAAAGTAAAACATTTCCTTAAGTTACTTATAGAATAAAGTATTGAAGGTTTAACGAGTCTGTCTTTGTTTTCTTACATTCTTTATCTTCTCTTCCTGCCTCCTGCCTTTTTTCCGGGATTCCTCTGTCCTTTTCCAGCCTTGGGTTTCTTAGCTGAGAAATTAGTGGGGTTGTTACCCTTGGGCTTAGCCTTAAAACGTTTTCCCTTGCCGGGTTTCTCATTTTTCTTCTCTTCAGACCTGCTGTAAAAGTAAAAATTTGCTTAGACATTGAAGCAGCAAATAAAGACCATTAACTTTAATCGTTATTGGAAGTATGGTACACATTCAAATAAAGAATACAAAGAGTTTGGTGGATTCCTATAGGTTTCAATAAAAGAATGTATAGTTATCCATCAGACTGATGTCACATTGTCTTTCTTTGTATATGAAACTATCAGGCAGACATAGTTCAGTTCCAATCGTGAATCTAAACCATCTCAAAAACAACATTTTTCATCAAAAACGGTCAAGCCAGTTTCGAGATTTTATGAAACTAAAGCATGGCAATTGATTTATATGTATATAGATTCCGGTGTGCATGTATTTGTAATCCCTTCTTATAACTAAATAAACAATAACCAATAAACTTGCTCAAAAAAAAATCATTTTTGTAATAAAAATACAATTAAATGGTACAGTAAATTATATTAATACTCACTTCACTTGCTGATCATTAATATGCTTAGCAACTGCCTTGTCCATATCAATCTTGGGCCTCTTATTCAAAATATTATCAAGCATATTCAAATTGTTCTCCCTCTCCTGTTGTGGTGTAGGTATAGGCAGCTTGCGCTTCCTTTCTTTGCCTGGGATGAGTTCATGAATGCCTTTGCCCCTAGCTTCTTTTTCCTTGGGCAACTTATCTTGGAACTTGCCAAGTGATGCTGTGGAAGCTTTGGCTACTGTAGCTGCTGTTTCTAACTGTAAGTAAATATTTATCTTAGATATCATACAACACATGCAAAAATAACATTTAGACAAAAAAAAACTGACAGTGTGACAGGGACAACTGAAATCTTGTAATTTTTTTTTTCTTTTTTTTTGTAATAACTTTCGTGAGGCATATTCATATTTAATATTGTTTACTGGTTACTTATCATGTGTATTCTGTCCAGTCTGACTTGCAACATAGCAGCGGACTCAGCTTATGACTAAGGGCTCCGTTCGAGCTTAAAACTAGTTGAGCTAACCCAAATAATGCATGTGAGTAGTAACTGGTGAATAATAATAAACCTTTCGGCTCAGCAACGTACAGATCTATACGTTGTAACAATAAAAATCTATTCGGTCTGCTAATGAGTGAGGCAACAGCTTAATATCTTTTTTCATAATGAAGTATTAACATTGAACTTGTTACCTGTGTGGCTGAAGCTTTGTCTGATGTGACAGGCAGACCAACCCTAGGTATCTTGACCTTCCTAGCCCTGGCAATATTCTTCAGCCTCTGCAACTCATTCTTTGCAACCTTCTCTGATTTTTCACTGGCTTTTTTCTCAAACATGTCTGTCATGGGGTCCAAGTTCTGTGGCACTTCTATCAGCCAATTCTTCTCCTTTTCTGCAGCTGCTTTCTTGAAACTGTAACAAAATAGTTTTAAGTTACAGAATAATTTTTTACAAAACGGAATTGTGATAGAAGTTGACACTGCTAAGGGCAGATTAGAAAGCAGTTTTTAGTCTCTGTTTAATAAAATAATATTTATAAATAAACCTGTATACTCTTGACGCATAATAAAATGTCATAGGTTTAAAAAAAAAATTGCAACTGTACTGGACATATTTTTAACTGCATATCATAAATGTTTTAAAATCCACTTACCCATATAATGGAACCCATTTCTGCAACTGTTCATCCCACTGTAGCTTATCCTTCTTCTTCTTAGTGATGCCCTTAGCTTTAGCAAACTCTTGCCATTTGGTCAAAACCTTTGGGCCAGGGCAGGGTTTGGCTCTAGGAATCACTGTCTTCGGTTCTGGCAACCGGACAACAATGGCCTCGTCAACGCGCTCAGTGGGGAGCTCCCATATTTTGTTGAGGAGTAACTGTGTATTATCACGTGTTAAGGACAATAGATATGCGTCTTTGTTAGCCCTGGAAAAAACAAGAAGGTGCGAGTGGTGACTACCATTTTTTATGACGCAGTTAAGATTATAAACTGACATATTTAAAGAAAAACATTTACTTCAACTATAATAAAAAAAAATGGTTTACATAAATACTTTTATTGTGATGGACTACAAAATAAATATAACTCACTGAAGTAATTTTATGTCTAAGTCATTTGTGTCGGAAGCGAGTAATGAACCTATATCAAGTTCTAGATCCAAATGCTTTTCTACTGTGATAGGTTTGTACTTCTCCGCTTTCTTTTGTTCCTTTTCTAAAATCTCATTCACGATATCCATATTTTCAGTTATTTATTAGCACATTTCCTAAAAGATACAAGTATAACCTCAAACTTATTATGACGTCTTCGTTGACATTTTAAATTGACGTTGATCGTAGACGACCACGTGCTTTATGTATATCAATGACTAAAGAAAAAAAAGGACGTACCTTATTAATCTATACAAACATTACGTTATAGAAATATATATATACATATAGCGTGCAAACATGAACCTCGATAACAAAAATATATCTATCTCATTCTCACATGTCATAATTTACGCATAAAATAAAAGATGTAGATATGTCAATGACTTCAATTTCCGGGCTTACATTCTTTGTGACGTCACTAAGCTTCGCCTTGAAGCCATTTTTTTCATGTGACGCCATTTTTACATGCAACTTCCGGTTGCAGTTCAATGACAAAGTGTTGCATCAAAGGCTGTAATTCGAAATATCGGAAGAATGACGAAGTATTATAATTTTTCAGGTTAGTTGTATTTTTTACAAATTTATTTGACGTGGATATAGCCAAAATAGTTTATTTCAGTTATATCAATAGTTTATTAAGTGGATTAAAAAAAAAGTCTGCCGACTATTGATGACGGCAATTCTGCCAATGTCAAATGTGAAATGGGGAAGCGTGTGAAAAAATTAAAATAAAATAAAGCAGAAACTACTTAATTAAACAAAAAAACAGGACAATTTCTTGATTAATAGTGGTACTCAATGTAGATCTTGTTGTTATGTTAGTACACTGAAACAAACAAATACAAACAAAATTAAATAAATAGTATAGTTGTTAAAACATTAAATAAATATATACCACACCAACATGAGGGATCCAGCTCAAAATTTAATATTATTTTTATAAATGAACAATATCAAGGCTTGAAATAATTTTGGAGAGGAATTGGTAAGAAGCGATGGAAAGTTTATAGGAACAGGAATCTTTAGGTTAGGGAGGTGACTGTAGAGATCAAGAGATGAGATGTTATTTGTACACACAAAAAATATATGCTCCAAAGTTCCTTCATCCAATCCGCACTCGCACAGAGAAGAATCCCGTACATGTATTTTCTTTAAAAAGACTGGAGAGCAGCAATGACCTATGCGGATTCTACATAGGACAGAAATAACTGCTTTGGGGACCTTTTTGTATCGATAAAACCATGGCTTAGCAGTTATGTTTGGTTGAACTGCATAGTAATATCTACCCTTCTTTTTATAAGAGGAATTCCAATGTTCTTGCCATGACGTTTGTAGATACTCCTTAGATAAACTCAATAGATCGTATCCCTGGTGACAGAAATTACTGAGGTCTGCCGTTTCCGATGTTATGGCATCTTTGGCTAGCGCATCAACGAACTCATTACCCTGAATCCCACAGTGGCAAGGAATCCAAACCAATTGAACATCTTTGAAGGCTTTAGAGCAGTTAAACAAAGAATTTTTTATTTTTAAGATAATGGCACTATGTACTTTAGTTTTAAAGGGATTTTGGATTAGCGATTTAAGACAACTAAGTGAATCTGTAAAAATGACGCCAGAATAGTTATTGTGCGATACAATGAAACGACACGCTTCCAGTATAGCTGCACATTCACCCGTGTACACGGACAACTCATTAGGACATCTGAATTTTAAAATTATTTTGGAGTTTTGGTAATATACCGCAGCCCCAGTACAGCCGAAATTTGTGAATTTTGAAGAATCTGTAAAAAATCTTTCAAAACCATTCCATCTTTCTCCCACCACCACATTGAAGGCCGAATCCGCTGATGGTGAATTTTTAGAAATACCGATATCAAAAAGTATTTTAGGTTTAAAACATAACACATCATATGCAGAATCACATACAGGAAGTTTAGAAAATTGGACAATAGGGCCCTCTAAGTTTTTTAAAAGGCGGAAAGTTTTTAATAACAGGGGAATTTCTTTATTTCTCCAATAATTCGAAGTTCTGCATAGAGCCTCTAAGTCTTTTAATTTTGAAACTAGTGGATGAGAAGATTTACAAATTAATTTGGATAGAAATCGAGAGGCCAGATATTGTCTCCTGAGGGCCAAAGGAGGTTCAGCACACTCAACTTGCAAGGCGTTAATGGGAGAGGACTTCATACAGCCCGAGATGATGCGGAGGCATTGTGCTTGGATTCGATCCAATCTAACTAAAGCACCTTTATTGCACGGGATCAAAAGGAACGTGCCGTAATCCAAGACACTCCGAATTATCGCATTGTACAACAATTTCATAGTGTAAGGATGTGCGCCCCACCAAACACCGGCTAAAGCTTTTAATATAGGAATTAACCGCTCACATTTTTGGAATCCAAAAAAACGCCTAAAAATTTTACATTGGAAATGACTGGGATTTCTTGCCTTTGGACTACCACTGAAATTTGGGGAATTCTATTTTTGCGCGAAAAGATTACTGCCGAGCTTTTCGGAGCCGATAAACAAAGACCGTGGGTTAATAACCAATCACTTAAAGAATCCAAGGACAGCCACAGTGATGAGGCAGCGTCAATGATGGAGGGATCAGATATATACAGCGCGAGGTCGTCTGCATACTGTAGGATATGGCAGTTGTTATTTAGACAGGAACTGATATCTGCCGTGTACAAATTATATAACACAGGACTCAATACTGAGCCCTGTGGTAAGCCCTTCCATGTCTGCCTTTTATGAAACTCCTCACCTTGCACTCTCAATATCAGAGAACGGGACATAAGCAGTACACATATGCATTGTACCATCTTAACCGGAAGTCTCAGCTGAAGCAGTTTTTGACTGAGAATGGGAAGAAGGACATTGTCATATGCAGAGGAAATGTCGAGAAAGGCAGCAACAACAGATTCATTTTTAGAGAATGATAAACGAATATCAGTAATCAGCGTCCCGATGTTATCCATTGTGCTAAGACCTTTCCTAAATCCGAATTGAAACCTCGATAGCAAGTCTCTGGATTCCACAATCCAATCCAAACGGTTTTTAATTAAATGTTCCAAAAATTTCACTAATATAGAGGATAAAGCAATTGGTCTATAACCGTTCGGGTCATTTATATGTTTGCCTGGTTTTAATACAGGAATGATTATTTGGCATTTAAATTGTTCTGGTACCCAACCATAGAAATAACAAAAAATTATAAAGTTTAAAAAATATTTTTTCGCCATATCACCAGCATTTACGATGAATGAATATGGTAGACCATCAATACCTGGTGCTGAGTCCCGTACATGTTTCAGCATTGCTGACGTCACAATTGTTGTCTTCATGATGATCACTCATTCTTCGTCTTATCAGGAAAACTTCACAAGCACTTTATAAACTTCGTTTATTCAACGGGCAGCGTAACGACTTCCCAGAGAGGTCCGTACTGTACGACGATCCGAGTTAGACTGAGCCGATCGTCTACAGTGCGGCCGTTTTTATAGGGTTCGGCGCACGCGCACGTGTTTACAAGTTTTTAGGTTAAGTATTGAAATTACAATGAAAACATTAATCTTACATCGTAATAGACTCAAAATAATCAACTGATGATTTATAAACTAATTTTAGGACAATCAATTAATGATTAAACTTAATTATTCTAGGTTTTCTGGATGAACTATTGTGCTTGTGCCGATACGGCCATACTGACAGGCGGTGCGCGCTCTGCACCAGCCTCGTTCCTTTTCGTAGAATTGTGGTTTCTCGAGGACCTGAAAAATTGAAATAATTTTCTCTGAGTAGTGCATCTGTAAGCAACTGGCGTTGCTTTGTCTTTTGAGGATATCAATGCTGTTAAGGTCAGTAGGTTCTCGGAGGATCTCGTAGAATTCTCGGAGGTTCTCGTAGGGTTCTCGGAGGTTCTCGTAGAGTTCTCGAAGGCTCTCGTAGAGTTCTCGAAGGTTCTCGTAGTTATCGAAATTTGATATGGAATTTTTGAAATGAGTTACTTACCCTTTATTCTGATGGGTTGTCTTCACCCTGTAGGTCGTGATTTGGCTGTACTTGCGGCTCTACTCGTGAGGTCGACGGAATCGGCTCGTTTGGTTCTGCAGTAAGCGATTCGTTTCCCACCGATACGGTCAACTGATCACCAGGTTGTGGAGCACGACGAAGCTGATCATGGGCAACCTTGCGAGGTCGTCCTCTACCTGTAACTTTCTTTACCAAATATCGGTCATTTTCTAGTATTTTACAGATTTCATATGGTTCGCTGAATTTAAGGTCGAGGGAGGTTTGGTTACGAGGATTATTCTGAACCAAAACGTAATCTCCTCTTTGGAAATGATGGATTTTGGCCTTATGTAGGTTGAAGCGTTGTCTATCTTGTTCGCTTGAACGAATCATTTTCTGTTGCACCTGTTGAGTAAGTGCTTCAATATCAACGGTTTCGTTGTCAATATTCACCAGGTTGAGAAGCTCAGGAGGTACACTGTGTCTGCGTTGTGTAATAAGTGTCAGTGGAGCAACACCAGTGACCCGATGAGTTGTACAGTTCATTGCCAGCTGAAGTTCTTCGAGTACAGTGTGCCACTGCTCTGTCTCGTAATTTTTAATCATTATCAATGCATTTTTGAGGGTTGCAACGACTCTTTCAACGTGGCCATTCGCTCGGCTAACTCCTGGAGCGATAGCATGAATATTTATTCCGATGTTGTCACAGTACTCTTTGAATTCGCCAAGAAATTCTCTTCCTCCATCGACTATGATTTGGACCGGTGCGCCAAATAGATGCACAATGCGTTTCAGAGCAGCCAATGTACTGTGTGGGTTTTTATTGGTACTGAAGTACAGTAAAACATACTTCGAGAAAGCGTCAATGGTGACTATGACATACTGTTGATCATCTGGAGTGCCCAGCTTCCCTGTTATGTCCATATGAATAACTTGGAAGGCAGCCGTCGGTTTTTGGATGGGGTGTAATTGGGCTTGGATGGCTCCGGATCTTCCTTTGGATGTTCGGCATATAACACAGTTATCCACAAATCTCCGAACAGTAGAACTCATTTTGTTGAACCAATATGTTTCTCTGATCTTCTGTAGAGTCTTTTCCCAGCCAGGGTGTTTGAGTGCAGTGTGAAAGGAGTTTATAATGCTCCATTGAAAGGATTTAGGGACAACAGTACTGAGCTGCTGACCGAAGACAGGATCATTGACGTTCTTCTTTAAGACATTGTCCTCCAAGACATAGTCTTCTACTGGGTTATTGTCACTGAGGCTGTCCATTATTGGTCGTAGTTCATCGTCGCGTCTCTGTTCAATCTTGAGCCAGTTCAAGTCTCTTGTCATAACATTGACCGCAAACTCAGCTGGATTTCTGCTGAAAAAGTCAGCATGTTGGAGACATTCACCTTTGCGGTATTCTACTTCGAAGTCGTAGTTTTGTAAGAACCAGCGATGAATCCTTGGTAGGAGATCCCTTTTATGTTTTGACGCTTTTAACGCGTTGCAATCTGTTATCACGGTGAACTTTCGCCCATATAGATACTGGCGAAAGTGTTTTATAGCGCGTACCACTGCCAGTGTCTCCAACTCGTAGGAGTGGTAGCGACTTTCAGCCTCCGTGGTTCTCATGCTCATAAAAGCAACAGCATGTTGGCGTCCGTCTATCACCTGGACCAATACTGCTCCAAATCCGAGGCTGCTTGCATCCGTGTATAGTAGTATACGTGCCTCTTCTTGGAATAACGTAAGTGCTGGAGCAGACGATAGGCACTCGATGATTGTGTTACGAGCTTTTTCGTGTTTGTCTGTCCATGCCCATTTTGCTCCCTGTTTCGTTAGTTCGTACAAAGGCACCATTACACGAGAGAAGTCGGGAATGTACTTCCTAAAGTATCCAGCCAAGCCGTTGAACTGTCTGACTTGCTTAACAGTTTTGGGTACTGGGGCTTTGACGAGGGCCTCTACTTTGCGAGGACTTGGTCGTACTTGTCCATCAGAAACTACGTTCCCGAGATATTCGATGGACCGTTTGAAGAAAGCGCACTTGTCTGCGTTGATAGAAAATCCTGAGTCTTGCAGTGCTATGAGGATTCGCTCCAGGTGTGAGATTCCCTCAGGGAAATCTTTACATTTGCTCAACACGTCATCTACGTAGACTTGTGCAGCTGTTCCCAGCAATGATGTCAAAGCTCTGTTGATGCATCGTTGGTAAACCGAACAAGCATTGCTCAAACCAAAAGGCATGGTGAGGTATTCATATAGTCCATCTGGTGTGACGAACGCGGTCTTCTCAATGGAGGTCTCACCAATGGGAATCTGGTGGAAACCAGCAGCCATATCAAGGCTTGTATAGAAATTACCATTTGCCAACTGGTCAATCTGATCGGAGATCAACGGAAGTGGATAATGGTCACGTAAAGTATTAGCATTAAGTTCCCGGAAGTCCACACAAAGCCGATCGTCACCATTCTTTTTCTTGACCAGTATGATGGGACTTGAGTAGGGAGATTTGCTCTCACGAATGATGTTGTGTTCCAGAAGTTCTTGGATTATGGTGCGAACCTTCTCTAGTTCCACTGGGCTGGCTGGGTTTTTCAGTCTGATTTCTAGCTCGCCGGTGTTGACCCGAGTCTTAGGATATCCACGGATAAACAGATGCTCGTATTTATTTAGAAGTCGTCGTAGTTGCATAATTTCATCCTCATTAGTAAGATCACAGTCCAAGTTGTTGAAGAGACAAGAACTGGTACTCACATGATTGACGATAGTTTCATGGATTAGCTTCGTCCCATTGGATGTGATTCTCACACTTAGATTAGTGTCATGTATCAGGTTCATACCCACTAAAATGTCTGTTGACATTTCATAATCAGGCAATAAGTAAAATTCAAGCTCAACACTGATGTTATCTACGACGCATACGGTCGTAAGTGTAGTTAACGATAGTGCGGGGAACTGACCAATCCCTTTCAAATAATTGACCACTGGTTTCCTCTGACCAGGTAAGGCTATAGCAACCGATTCTATGATAATTGAGCACTCCGCCCCGCTATCAAAGATGGCTTGCAAAGTCTTTTCACCTATTTTGATTGTGATAGGAGGCAGCTTACCACTTGCTACGTAGTTCAAATTTGAAGTCAACGAACGTTCGCGTTTGAAGCAAGTTTCGTATGTGTGGCCTGGTCTCTTACAATAAGTACAAATAGGTGTTTCGTTTCGCTTTTCATTCGTCGTACTTGCGGTTGTTGTTTTCGGATCCTTATTGCTAGTTTCAGGTTTAGACTCCGAAGGTTTGAATCTGCAGTCGTTAGTGGAGTGGTTGGTCTTCTTACATATACGGCAGCTTGCAGTTGATGATGTATTGTCCGAAAAGCGTGGACGTTTGTTATATGGAGTGGAACTGGAGCTTTGATGACTCCGCTTCTTCCGTATGGATGTTGCCACTGAGATGAGCTCAGGGACAGTGGTTGCCCTGGCATTCATTAATTCGATACGCAATCGCTCGTCATTAATGCATCCAATTACAGCTTCTACAGGATGTTCGTCTCCCAGTTTGTCTTTGGTGACTCTTCGCCACAAAATCCAAGCACGTGATAAGAACTCCGCGATGTCTTTTGATGTATCGTAAACATGTTCCCTGAACATGATGATGTCCCGGGAGTATCTATTTTCGGGTTCAAACGTGGTGATGAGATTTTTTCGCAACTCTTCCCACGTTGTTGTAGTCACCATCCAATCATCGATCCACATCTTTGCACGGCCCTTCAACAGGCTGCAGACTTTCATGCGTACATCGAAATCATCAAGCTTGTACGCTTCAATCGCTTGATCTATATGCTGGCACCATTCTCGTACACCGATGTGAGTGTCCGGATCGAATGATGGTAAATAGACATCCTTGATCCTTATTTTTGCTACGGTAGGGGGAGCACATAAGCGCTCCGACATTTTCTGCATTGTCTCCATCATTTGCATCAAGAATTGTGGTGGTATCCCTCCCAACTGCATTCCATGGTAAGGATACGCTTGTGGTCCTGATTGAAGTGTAGCTTCCAATGATGTATTGGTAGCCAAAACAGGTTCTTGCTGCTGGATGTTGATTTGTTCCAGTTGATCAGGTGGAAGAGCTGATGAGGAAGCGGTTTGGGTAGGAGCTTCTTGCAATCCCACTTCTGATGACGGAGAAGGAACCTCCGTAGTGTTTTTAAAAGGTGTGATGTCAGCATTGCTGACGTCACAATTGTTGTCTTCATGATGATCACTCATTCTTCGTCTTATCAGGAAAACTTCACAAGCACTTTATAAACTTCGTTTATTCAACGGGCAGCGTAACGATTTCCCAGAGAGGTCCGTACTGTACGACGATCCGAGTTAGACTGAGCCGATCGTCTACAGTGCGGCCGTTTTTATAGGGTTCGGCGCACGCGCACGTGTTTACAAGTTTTTAGGTTAAGTATTGAAATTACAATGAATACATTAATCTTACATCGTAATAGACTCAAAATAATCAACTGATGATTTATAAACTAATTTTAGGACAATCAATTAATGATTAAACTTAATTATTCTAGGTTTTCTGGATGAACTATTGTGCTTGTGCCGATATATAGAATTAAATTTTCCGTGGTCATTGCCGCGTTATAACGTTTTTCAGTCTCATTTCACTCTCTCACTGCCTCTGAGCACTCTTGATCCCACCACAGTGGAGATGGGATTTTGTTGCGCGCGCTGTTTTTTAGGGGAAAGCACGAATTTGCACTATCAGTTATGGCCATAACGAAGTTTTCATAACAAAGTTGCGTATGGTGGTGGTCAATTGAATGTGAATAACTTGAAACTAAATTTGGAAGATGATTATTTTTATACTCCAATGATGATGAAAAATTTGACCAATCTGGGTTGGACAAATTGTATTTCAAACGTGGAGCACATGTCTTTTCTAAATAAGTTTTATTTGCCAAAGATGTAATAATAGGGTAATGATCACTACCATGCGTTAAAGTTGTGCATTCCCAATGCGCCGAAGCCGCTAATTAAACCGAACAAAATGTCAGGTCAATACAACTCCTCATTTGACCAGGGAGGGACCTACGAGTAGAACAGCCGTTATTTAATATTATGAGGTTTAGATCGTCCAAGATATCTACCAAACCCATACCAAAGGAGTCACATCGTACAGATCCCCATCTGAAATGATGACAGTTAAAGTCACCCATGACCATTATAGGACCACGAACATCTTGAAATATGTTTTTCAAAGTAGTTAAAAATTCATGGCGAGGGTGAGCTATGTAAATGGTAAATATAGTAACACCCTCTACTCTACCAGCTACAACACTTAAGTCCCCCATAAGTGGAGGCAGGGATAAGGATAGGAGAGGAACCCTGTTATTAATAAAAAGAGCTGACCCTCCATAGCCATCAGAACGATCACATCTGAGAATGTTGTAGTGTGGCATACGAAAGCTAAGACTAGGAATCAACCAAGTTTCAGCAATAGAACAAGCCAATGGCTTGTATTTATTCAAAAGAAATATGAGGTCGTGCTTTTTATGCCACACGCTCCTAACATTCCACTGAAGGAATACTTGGCGGACTACCATTTTTTATAGTAAGTAACAGAGATATAAGTTGGTCAGCAACGTTGGACGGTGATTTTGAAAAGTTAGAAGAAGAAGACATAAGAGAAGGTAAAAGATTTATAAGTAGCTGTATAATAGAAGAGGTATTGTTGGAAGACTCCAAAAAATGATTGTTGAGAGCACAGCCATTAGGCTGAGATGGTTGAGGAGAATTCATTATATTTTGGTGAGCAAACTTATCATAAGATGGAGAAAGGGGCGCATGGGTTCTGGGTTTGAGGGACACAGTCTTACGGTATGACTGAGAAGCCGTTTTAACCACATTAGCATAAATGTTAGAAACAGTGGGGATAGCCTTACTGGCTTCCAAATAAGAAACTGATTTCTCAGCCATAACAGACTTAATAGCTCTCTGCCTGCCATGCTCCGGGTACTCCCTGCTAAAAGCAAAGTGGCTCCCAGAGCACAACACGCAAAAGGCTTCACCCTCAGAGATGTTGCAGTCATCACCAGGGTGGTCATGGCCACACTTACCACAACGCGGTTTAGATCTGCATATGGTCTGAACATGTCCAAACCGACAGCACTTCCGGCACTGAATTGTCGGGAATATATACTGTTCGACAGAAAGGGCTGTATAACAACAGTAAATCCTCTTTGGAAGCACTTGCCCATCAAATGTTATTACGCATGTTTCAGTAGGCTTCCATTCGACTTCTCCGTCTCTATAAGTTTTCCTATTCAGACGCTGTACCTTCAGTATTTTTCCACAGCCAGCGGGAACAGATAGATATATTTTTGCCTCATCTTCTCATATGTCAGCTGGGACACCAGTAACAACACCCATGCGTGTAATGTTAAATGTGGGAATTTAAGCATTAAAATTGTTATTAACTAAAATACTATTTAATAAGAATGAGTTTGCATCCTGAGGGGAAACAAATTCTACAGAAACACGGTTACGACTAACTTTTTTCACACCATCTCGAACAATGTTAGCAATATTGTTTTTAAAAAGTAATAATCCAAAAGTAACTGGATGCAGAACTGTATTAGCGTTAGGGTGAGCTTCGATGCGAGAGACGTGGACAATATATGGAGCCTTATCTAAATTTGAGTATCTTTCCCGACCAACTTGACTTCTTTGCAGTTTTGGTGGACGACTGACTGAACTGACTAATACCTCATCATCTACGGGACGTTTACGCGTGTTTGATTGAGATGCATTAGATGACTCATTCATGCTATATACTACTTCTGCAAATTGCGATAGCGGGTCTGGACTCGGGGAAAAAGGAGCATAAATAGAAGTCGAAGGGTTACTAATGTCGGGAGGATCGGGGGGTTTATTTTTGTCCATTATGGGTAAGAATAAATATAATACTAACCCAATAAAACAGTCACTAGGACGGCACACACAATACAAAAACAATAACAAGTCACAAAGGTCACAATATCACTCAAAATAAGCAAAATCAGCAAAAATTCTAGACACACGTGGTACCCAAACACACTCTGCGGCGAGAATCCAGGATTGACAAGTTAAAGGTCGCAAGTTCGAATCCAAGGCATGCACAATGACTTTTCAAAGTCATGTGCGTTTTATAAAATCACTTGCATCGTGAGGAAACCAGCATAGCTGAGAGATGTACTCGATGGTGTGTAAAACGATGTCAGATGACCTACGGGTGGTAGTCAATTGTGTAATTAAATACCAAAGAAAAAAATATTATTTTTCCATTTAATATTGTAACTTTAAATACCAAAGGTTATTAAGAATAATATGACAGGTGTTTTTCGATTATTATTCATATTTGTATATAGTAATTACTAAAATAGTCAATCATTCGATAATTGATAATCGATTACTAACATCACTAGCTAGTTTCAAATTATTTTTATTTTCAAAAATCTGTCAATTTCTGAATTTCTGTTTGCTGTCAACAGTTGCAACCCGTCAATCTTTATTTCTGAACTTTTTTACGCGAAAATTAATATTAGATTGGAATATTAGATCATAAAATACGAATATTAATAGAAAATCGTAAATCGTAATATCTCTTCTCTTACTTCAAATTAATAAACGCTATGACTGGTGATTCGGAAAAAACCTATTGTTTTAAAACTGAAAACAAATTTGTCGTCAAAAGTGGATCTAAAAAGCGTATGTGGAGATCACTGAAACAAATATTAACCGCTGAAAGAGCACTACCATGGCCTAATGAAGCAGTGTTATGTGAGATTCTAAAGTTAGTTCTAATATAATATGCATTGTTTATTTCTTAATAACCTCACTTTTGCTTCAGATTACTCGATCAATGCTCCACCAACGTTTAAACCAACTAAGAAGTATTCGGATATATCTGGACTGCCCGCTCCGTACATAGACCGTCACTCTAAATTATTCTATAGCAATGCTGAAGAGTTTGCAACTGTAAGAAGTTTACCAATGGACATTACTGCAGGTTACCTTCAACTGAGAGGGGCTAATACCATAGTTGGATGAAGGAATCGGGTCAAAAATTGCTGCACTTATTGTTATACTATATATTGCTGCACTTATGAGACAGAGATGATATATAACCTGTTTATCATCTCGCTGTTACTAATCCTAAATTGGGTTCAGTATTGGCTGGACTCAAATAATTATAACACGAAATGAGAAGGTAGCTTTATAGATTCCTGTCACTGGGATACATAGAATGTTTGCATTAAAAGAACTTTGGTGAATATAATAGAGAATTGTTTCAGACTATGTTTGTTGTTACCTCGCTCATTAGCAGACACAATAGATTTTTATTGTTACAACATATAATTCTGTACGTGGCTGAGCCAAAAGGTTATTACTTTGTTTTACCAATTTTTTAAACATTAACTATGATTATTATCATCTAACTACAAGGCTAATTACTCAGAAGAATGCTGATCCTGTCTGTTTTATAACATATTAATCATAAGTTTTAACATTCTGTTTATTATACTAATGTGTTCACAATTCATGGTCCACTTGATGTGTTATTATATTTATTGCCTAAGTTGTATAAGTTATGTACCTATTTGACGAAATAAAGACATTAACTATTATGAAATTTAATCTAATCCAGTGAGTATTTTATCAAACACTTGTTTTTAGGTACCTACAATTATTAGGGTTACCATTAGGGATGAGACATATATACCATACTAAGTTTATAAATGGAAATGGAAGTGGATTGGCCACACTCTCCGTAGGGAAGATGGTAATGCTGCTGAAATCGCCTTTGAGTGGCAACCGGAGGGTAGGCGAAGACGCGGACGGCCAGTACACACGTGGAGGAGATCGGTGGACAAGGAGCTCAGGAAGGAAGAACTCAAATGGGAAGACGCTCGTAGAATCGCGCGGGACCGGCCGGCTTGGAGAAAACTTGTTGGGGCCCTCTGCACCAGCGGGGTGCCTTAGGACCACAACAACAACAACAACAACAACAAGTTTATAAACGAGCTTTAAAGTACGGTACCCTCTTACAGGCAGGCTGGCAGAGCAGAAATATACTTGCATAGGAAATTGATCCATGTCATCATATCATTAAGTAGCAGAATATTATTCACAAATAAAAATACTTTGAATCTCCAATTTTTTTTCGTTGATACCATTATGCTCCTTATATTAAAGGTAACATGAACCAATTTCCTATGCTAGTATTTTGGTGTCCCCCTGGCTGCCCACGGTGGTGTAGCCACAGCTGCGTCCAGAATGAAAACACTTGCATAGGAAATTGCTTCGTATTACTTTATAATTAAGGAGTACAATCGTATCTAGGAAGATCAAAGTATTTTTTATTTGCGAATTCGATTCTACTTCTAATAATATCAAAACTGTTATATTATTTGAATTACTTCGCTCTAAATATCTGCTTATATCTCGCCATAACTTTTTTCATCAAAACGTATCAGGTATTTTGTATATTTGTTTATTTAGAGCTTTCCAACAAATTACACTCAAATAACATGGCATAGGACTTACAGACCTAATACCAGTTCATTCATATTTAAAAGTATTGACCGTGTACCCAAATAATAATCTGACATGGATCAAATTCCTAAGCAAGTATTTTCAACTACAAACTATATCGAATTATACCAAATATTTTAATACCTTGGTTTCGACCCTTACATACTACTACTGGAAAGCTCTAGTATTGAATTTTGCAAGTAGGTATATCTCATCCCTAGTTACCATAATACCATCTCTATTAAAGAATTTGTAGACGAGACAAAGAAGCCTTTAGGTAAAACTTAAGTTTCTTGGATGAGACCGATACATCTCGTACCATCTAAAACCGGTTATGGTTATACACATACATTGTATCGATATGCCACACCCAGAAAACATAAAAAATCGCATCGAGCTAAACGAAACTTCTCATCTATAAACATTATGTAGCTAACGTAACTATACGTTTTCATAACTATTCCTTGGTTTAGCCACCTCTGTCCCACTGATGACGCTACCGGGTGTGAAAATGAGACGAAGCAAATATCCTCCTGCGACCACGAACGCTGCAAAGTGTTGGAAACGTCAGGAAAAACAAAAACCAATAAAACACGCGATTAATCCGGTTTTAAAGTTATTTTATTGTGAAGCGAATATCGCTAAGCCTTAGCGGTTGCCAACCCTTAATACAAAATTCAAATGATTTAGTCAATCACTGAAAACTGTAACTGTAGTAACGGTACGGTAAGCGAATCGTCTTCCATACGGACATGCAAAAACGGGTTTTCATATTGTTCATATCGATGTGTATAATTCTTGCGCCTGTCCGTCCCCTCTTGGTCCCCTCGTAAATAGAAGTACAGATTAGTAATTTAAGTATCTTAAATACAAGCATTTTTTTTCTTTTTACGTGTACTATTTTGTGCAATCTTAGACACACTCATAAAATTTATGAGATCATCGTTTATTTAATATTTATAGAGAATACTCTTGTTTTTCTTTTTGCATTCTATAGTAGGAAGGATATAAGTCAGTAATACCTTCTCGAATTGCTGATTCTGGGAATTTCCTTTCCATCAACCAACTGATGATGTTCATGGCTCTTCTTCATCATGAGCTGAATGATGTCGAAACTTCCTAAAACTTTTTTTTTGATGCTGCTATGACAATCGACCTCAAGCTTGCTTCCATATTTCTTTCAAAATAACTCATTTTGTCGGCTTGCTGAATGCCAACGCTTTTTTAAACGTCACACGGTTTTCTTCTGAATCTCAATCGAGATAACACAGTTTCAAACAAAAACTGATAATCGTTCATTTTGGCTGAACCTTTTAAAATAACAGGCAAATCCAGATTTGTTACGATGCTTTCCATGTTTTACGGTGATCTGATTACTGTATGTACTTTCAATTCTTAAAGCGAAATGAATTGATTTTATTTTGAGTTCTTCAATTTATTGCAACGATGTGATCATTAAGCGAATTTACTCACTACCCTCATTCGCTAATTAATATAATAGATATGAATAATGTTAAATATAATCAAATAAGCATTTATTTGATGTTAAATGTTTAATTAATAATCAATGTGGAAAATACGTTAGGCACAATTTAAATATATTTTAAAGACATTATTTGGAATATCAATAGTAATAATGCCTAGCAACCTCACATTAAAAAGTAAGTATATAATACATACTCTTTGGAGAGGTAAAAAATTTTTAAGATTTTTTGTATACATTTTTCAGTCCCATTCTGGAACTCAAATCTTGCAGCCTGGGTCAACACGGGTTTCTCATTTTTTATCAAGTTGTTAAGAAGACGATTCAACCATAAAATCTCTTGAGCAGACTCACTAGCTGCTATAATCTCCGCTTCCGTCGAGGAGATGGAGACTGTTGTTTGTTTCGACTTCTCCAGCTAATTGCAGCTCCAGAGAATAAGCACACCATTCCAGTTGTTGATCTTCCAGTATTCTGGTGTCCTCCATGATCTGAATCACTAGAGCAGATTAAGTGTTGAGGTGACGTATCTGTAAAGGTTAGTCCGTTTTGTTGGGTCCCTTTCCGATACCGGAAGATTTGTTTTACTAGCATGACATCCTTTTTAGAAGGTGCTCCGAGATTTCTCGAAGCGACACCCACAGCATACGAAATATCAGGTCTTGTGCCTACTGATAAGTATGCCAAAGCACCCACGGCTTGCCTGTAAGGGAAATTCCCGTTAGCATCCTCTTTGTCTTCTGTCTCATTTTCTTTGATTATGGGCGTTGGTGCTGCTTTACAGTTCAACATTCCAAATTTTTCCAACACTTTTTTTGTGTAAGCCTTTTGACTTAACGTAATTTCTTTTTTCTTGTCTTTGCGCACGTTTATTTCCATTCCAAGGAAGTATGACACAGGTTTGGTAGTTATTTTGAATCTTGTTTTTAATTCTGTTATAAATTCATCTCCTGTGTCTCTTGTGTTATACGCAATAAGACCATCGTCAACGTAAAGAGCAATATAAAGTTTGGATTGTCCTCTGATTCGAACATGCAAGCAAGGATCCGCTTCGCTCTCTTGGAAGCCAGAACTTTTTAAGAAGTTAGAAATGCAGGTATTCTAGCAACGTGGTGCTTGCTTCAGGCCATAGAGACTGCGTTTCAGCTTACAGACTCGTCTTGTGCCATCCTGATTTCATATAAATTTCTTCCATTAATGTGCCGTTTAGGAAGGTGGTTGACACATCAAACTGATGTAATTAAATTTTTTCTCAAGCAGCTACTGCAAGCAGTGCTCGTACGGTGCTCAGACGAACGACTGGACTGAATGTTTTGTCATAATCAACTCCAGGAGTCTAAGAGTAGCCCTTGATAACCATTCTGGCTTTGTATCTTTCGACGGAACCATCAGGGTTCATTTTCACTTTATATACCCATTTACAAGGAAGGGCTTTTCGTCCTTTGGGTAGATTAATCAGATCCCAGGTTTGGTTATCGTTCAATGAGGTAATTTCGTTGAACATGGTCTCTTGCCATTTTTCTTTGTCGGGAGAGTCCATCGCTTCTTTGAAGGTCAAAGGTTCTTTAGGCTTATGAAGGTTTTCAATTTCTTCAGCTGCTGCTAAAATGTAATCATCATAGCGTTTAGGAGCTGTGATATTCGACCTGTCTCTCAAAGACCTTATTTGAACGGCAGTGTTATCTCCAGCATCATGTACAGATTCATCATCATTATCGACATTGAAAGAACCGGAAAGAGATTCGTATTCACTTTCATTATTTGCTGGTTCCGTTTGTAGAACATTTCTTGAGCTTTGGACCAAATTTTGTTCTAACAATTCATCGTCAGCTTTATCATCTGTGTCACAATCACTCAATCGTTGATCATCGCCTTCATTATTGTCAAACGAAATATCCACTTGTCTGTGTGGTGTTTCTCGTGACAATGTTTGGTTAGGTTTTTCGAGTATAGGTACTATGTCCTTTAAAAGTCTGAAGTGATTATTTTTATCTAGTCCATTGTAGAACATAGTCTTCATCACTCGAATATCTTTCGATGTAATAATTTTATTCTTCGACGGTATGAATATTCTGAAAGCTTTAGATGTTTCAGAGTATCCCGTAAACATACCAGAAATTGCCTTAGATGCAAATTTATGACCATTGGTGCCTTTCATAAGCACATATGTCTTGCAACCGAAAACGTACAAATGATTAATACATGGCTTTCTACTAACCCATCTTTCGAATGGAGTCTGATTCTGAATGGCGCCGTTTATACTCCTGTTTGATAGGTAGTCGATCATCATCGCTCTTGCTTTCTCCACAAGGGTAGGTTCTTCCGTTCAGCAACTCTGTTTTGGTTCGGGGTATACAGTGCCGTGAGCCTTCGCTGTATACCGCAATGTTTTAGATAAGCCTCAAACTCTTTATTCACATATTCGGTGCCATTATCAGATTGTAAGCACTTGATTTTGTTCCCGGTGTACGTTTCTGCTAACTCCTTGAACTCTTTAAATTTTTGTAAGACTTCGTTCTTAAATTTAATCATATAAACTCGACTGTAACGGCTATAATCATCAATAAAAGTAACAAAGTATTTATTTCCGCTTACTGTGGGCGTTTGGATAGGTCCACATTCATCGCTATGAACAATTTCTAAGCGTTCTGTTGTTCGTTGAGTTGTTTTCTCAAGGGGAACAGGAACTCGATGAATTTTTGCTTGAATGCAGATTTCACACTCAGCCAAGGTTTCAGCTGCATCAAAGTTCAAACCAAGTATATTCTTGTTATTAAGTGCACGTTTCAGATCTTTGGCGTTCATGTGACCAAGCTTTCTGTGCCAATCATAGATGTTTGATGACTTTCGTTTCTTTTTAGTTGTAGAAACAGTGTCATCATTTTCATTGACCAAATTGTTGCGCTCGTGTTTATTTGGTTTAAAATAGTACAGACCATCTTCTTGTTTACGTGCAGTGAGAGTTATTCCAGCTTTTGGATTGGTGACCGTAGCTTTATTTTTGGTGAAGAGGACAGAACAGCCGCCATCTGTTATCTTGTTTACGGACATCAAATTCGTGCACAGACTAGGTACGTACAGTACGTCTTTTAGATGTGTAAGCGCAATACCATCATTATTTTTAGAATAAAAGGAGACTGTACCTTTTCCCTTAATCTCTGCAGTGTGTTCTTCAGTTGCGAAGTTCAGTTTTCCGAATGTTCTCTCTATGGTCTTAAATAAGTCACGTTGATAAGTCATGTGAGATGTACAACCGCTATCCAAGACCCAAATGCTGCTTTCAGGCTTCTTGTTACGTGTAAGAAGACACTGCGTAGCAAAATTGATCTTATGAGAACCGTTTCTGTGTTTGATAGGTTTCTCATTATTTTTCTTCCAGCAGTTTGTGCATATTTTGTGACAAGTTTTTTTAAAGATTTTACCTTTCCGCTTGCAAATTTTGCATGAAGTGTATAGTGCTTCTTCTTGCGTAGAAAATTCAGGTTCATCTTCGTTGTTATTGGTCATGTTTTTACTATGACGAGCTTCACACTCTTCAATTATTTTTATTTTAAGCTCCTCTGGCTTTGTGAGAGTGTCTCGCGATTCTATAGCGACTCTGAAATTCTCATATTCTGTTGAGAGACTGTACAACATTATAATAGATAATAAATCATCGTTGATTTTTACATCCATGTCTCCCAATTTATCAACAATGTCCAGTAATTTATTGAGGTGGGCGCGTACATCGTGTCTTACTTCTAGTTTCGTAAGTATTAGCTGTTTTAACCCTTTGACTCACTAATTAGCAGACACAATAGATTTTAATTGTTATGACGTACATAGTTATACGTGCGTGAGCTTACATGTAGAGATGCCTTTCGCGCAGGTCCCTTACTGGCATAAGTGTCTTTCAATTTTTGCCATAATGTTTTAGCGGAAGTGCAATTTTTGATTTGTTTAAGCTCTGAAGGAGTTATTATAAGGACGAGTTGAGATCTTGCCTGTCTGTCTCCTTCTTTATCATCCGCAACAGCATCAGTTTCGACGTATTTCCACAGTTTGTGTTGAACAAGAACGGCTTCAGCTTGTATTACCCAAGTGTCATAGTTCTCTGTTGTTAGAGGGTCGATTTTAATATTCGCCATTTTTTTGACTAGGGTACTTACTTTTCGTTACTTTGTACACGCTCTGCTACCATGTTAAATATAATCAAATAAGCATTTATTTGATGTTAAATGTTTAATTAATAATCAATGTGGAAAATACGTTAGGCACAATTTATATATATTTTAAAGACAGTATTTGGAATATCAATAGTAATAATGCCTAGCAACCACACATTAAAAAGTAAGTATATAATACATACTCTTTGGAGAGGTATATATACTTCACAAATAACAATTTACTTAAACTCATAAAATAATAGCGTTATTTAAGATCGTTAAATAGTTACTAATTAGGTTTATGAAAATAATTTTTTTATTATCTTGTGGCGTGTTTGTACAAAGTAGTGGTCGGGTTCATCGTTTAATTAGGTAGTCCTCGTAGAAGTAAAGCTTAAAATAAGTTGAAAATGTTTCAATTTTTGTTTTAGGAAATAAGAAATGTGAACTGATTTTAAAAAAAGTCACACTATTTGCCGTTTCAGGGAGTATGTCTGAAAATTCTAAATAATGAAGGATTAATCACCTGCAAGGGAATTAGGGCCAATTGTTTGACATTAGCGGAGATATAAGATATTTTCATGCGATCTCCTTAGTAGTTTTAAAAATCTGTGTGCGTTGTTTGCAATACCATTCCATAATGTTGATATTTTCGGGCATGTATTTAGTCTTTCAAATCATTTTCAAGTCAGAAAAGTGGACATTTGGGAAAAAGGTATTAAATGTCTATGAATGTCGATTTTCAGAACACTGTGCGCCGTTTGCTCAATGTTGACAACAATCATGTAACTGTCAATACTGTCAGTGTCAAATCTAAAGAGTGGTAACCCAACGTGCGCTCCATGCCGCGTTATTTAGCAAGTTTAGTTATTTTGTTCCATTTTTGTAATAACTAAGGTAGTTTTGTTCTAAGAATGTCTTCGTCGTTCTTTTTGAAAGGTAAATCCAGGCAAGTTCAAAAGAGGAAAGGTGAGAAAATAAAGAAAAAAAATCCTAAAAAACAGAACGCGCCTAACCTAGAAAATGGTCAGTCTTCAGATAGTGAACTAGATTTACGAAAATTTTCTGATGTGGAGGAGTCAGAAAGTGATCATGAAACAGCTGAGCAAAAGAAGTTACGTCTCGCAAAGAAGTATTTAGAAGAAATTGAAAAGGAAGAGGCGAAACGAGAGGAATTTAAAGAAGTTGATGATGCCATTGATAATCGGTTAAAGAAAGATTACTTGGAACAGAAAGGTAAATTAAAGATTGAAGTTGCTGAAAAATATATAGCACCGAGTGAAAATGACCTCAGGCTTATTCGTGCTAAGGAACACCGTCTATCACTAACGTGTGTCTGTATCAGCAGTGACAATGATATGGTGTTTACTGGCAGCAAATGTGGATCAATAGTCAAATGGGGTATCAAAGAGAAAAGAAAACTTGGAAGTTTAAGTCATAAAACCCACGCTAATTTTATTAAAGGTGATGTAAAATCACTGGCAATATCCACTGATGGAAAATATTTGGTCTCATCAGATGAGTCACAATACATAGAAGTGTGGGATCCATATACGCTGAAACATATTCACACATTCAAAGGACACAAAGACGTAGTAACAGGCCTAGTTTTTAGGAAAAACACTCATGATTTATATTCAGCAAGTAAAGACAGATCAGTGAAAATTTGGTCATTGGATGAGATGGCGTATGTTGAGACTTTGTTTGGACATCAGTCACCAATTACATCTATTGATGCATTAACCCGAGAAAGGGCTTTAACAGCAGGAGGAAGAGATACTACAGTCAGAATATGGAAAATAGCAGAAGAATCACAGTTAATATACAATGGGCCCATAGGAAGTCTAGATGAAATAAAGCTTTTAGATGAGGAACATTTTGTTTCAGGTAGTGATAATGGTTCTTTATGTATATGGAGTGTACTAAAAAAGAAACCTCTTTGCACAGTTACAGAAGCACATGGTTCAGAAAATGAGGTCCCAAGATGGATTACTAGTTTGGCAACTTTATTAAACTCTGATGTTTTTGCATCAGGTTCTTATGATCTTAATATTAGACTATGGAGAGTCTGTGACCAATATAGGAAAGTAATACCTATGTTTAGTGTAAATGTAAATGGTTTTGTAAACTCTATGCAATTTACAAGTGATGGTAAACAGTTATATGTGGCTGTTGGTCAAGAACATAAGGCTGGTAGATGGTTCAAGTTAGGAGGTGCTAAAAATGGACTTTTTGTTGTTAATTTTACTTTTAAGGTATAATAAATACATCATGTATTTAAATAAATTTAATATTTAAATTTTGCCTTATGTTTAATTCTTATCCAGCTGTTCTATTAGAATGTTGGTGCTGCAATGTCTAGATCTTAAACAATTACTAATATATAAAATTAAGCCAAGGACACTACAATTTATTAATGGCAGAAATCACAATAACTTAAATGGTTTCAAGTTTCAACAAATTATTTTTGTTGAATGAATATATATTCCTCTTCTTGTTGTATGGTTGATGAATAACCTAGAGTTTTAACAACCCGTAGGTCTCTGACATGGTTTTTGTGTAAAACCATCGAGAACATATCTCAGGTGTGCTGGTGTCCTCACAATGTTTTCCTTCACCATTTAAAGCAAGTGATAATTATTAATTAATTTATAATACGCATATGACTTCAAAAAGTTAGTAGCCTTGGATTCGAACTTACGACCTTTGCGACTTGTCAGCCCAATAGTCATTCCACTAGGCTATCATTGCTTATTTAAATATATTGATAATATGTACGTATCAACTTTTGTAGTTCTACTTTCATCTATGATTCTAATAAAGTCATGCCATATCTCAGAGAATCACAATTAATTGCCTCAGAAGAACATCACTAATTGCCATATTCTATTCATAGATCTAGTGTTGTGAGGCATGATGACTGATTTTGAAATCTAATAATATAGGTACACGTCTACTATTTCCGAAAAACATTATTTCAGCAATAAACTAAGTTTTAACGTAGATTAAAAAGCGCAAAAACGCTCATGGTTGTCATGGCGCCGCTGATGGGTTGTGACGTCACGCTTCGATACCATCATACCAATTGAAAAAAGTTCAAGCACAACGTATGGCGGTGATTGACATCCATTGAGGGGTGACATCATTCGTTTCAGTCAATATGGCCGATTGCGACATTTTATACTTTTATTTTAATGAAAATCTTTTTAATCTTAATGTTTATATTAAAATAGGTAATTTTTTAGAACATATATTTTTCTCTAAAACCATCATTTCATTCACTGTCATCATACCTGATAAATGGTGTCTAAAAACTTCAGGTTCAGCTGGTAATTTTATTCATTGATTATCTAAATATTATGGGGCGATGATTTTATCAATAAGTTTACAGAAATGTTGAAATAATTATGTACCTACATATTATGTATAACATTATCTATACTTAAATCTGTAGAGATGGAGTTTCTGTAAATTAGATTTTAAAAAAACCTGTTACATTGAAGCCATTTCCACAATTTTAGCCTGTTTGTCGTTTATTTGTGCAAGCATCACTTATAAAGGTACAATACCAGGGTGGACACATAGATAGGTAGGTATTTTGCGTTATTCGGAGTTTTAATCCTTTTGGGCTCAGTAACGTACAGATCTGTACGTTGTAACAATAAAAATCTATTGTCTGCTAATGACTGAGGCAACAGCTTGACCCCCGCCCATGTGGGAAGTAGGGTGTCAGGTGTTTTAATATATAATCAGAAAATTATAATTTAAAAAATGTTTATTGCCTAATAACTACATAGCTTAGTCAAAGACAAAATATTTAATTATTATGAATTTGTGGTCATACATTACATGGTGTTAATTTACGACATCCACGCGGGCGGAGTCGCAGGCACACTTAGTATAACAAATATAGCTTTATAACCGGTCAGCTCATTGGTCTAGTAGTCGCAAGGGCGATTGCCGAGCGTGTAGTCTTGGGTTCAATTCCCAGGTCGAGCAGGGTTATTGGTTTTTTCTGTAGGTATGAAAATCTCAGTAGCAGCTTGGATTTTGCATTAGTGAAATGTTGGGTGTAGGTACACCTCTGCACTCGGCTTTGCGCTGACTGACACTGGCTTGGCCACCATCAGGGATTTTAATTTTGATAACAAGAAATTAGTCGCCAAATATCAGAATTAATCGATCACAGGTTCAACAGTTATAAGGGCATAAAGGTGGTCGATCTGGGGAGCATCTCCAAATTTTTTGTTAGTTTTTTTTTGCAAAATCCCTGATGGTAGCCATGCCAGTCACACCTAAAACATGAACGTGATTTCTGCATTTTATTTAAAAAAAAAAAAAACCCGGCGAAACAAGATTAGATGTTTCAAGATCGCAGATGCATTCGTCGAAATCATGCCTGGCGTATTTGCTGATGGCAAAAAATTTCACTCGTAACTTCGACATTCTATCGACAACGGGAATACATGTAAACGGTATAAGGTTTTGGCCGACCACGAATACTTTTGGTCTTACTAGAAGATAATATCGATGTGTCGTAGGAATTTGAAGTTTATGCGATAAATAAAAACAAAACAATATTCCTAATTTATTTATTTCCGACAAAACCTACTTAAAATCCAGTGCCAGGTGTCTTCATCTGTGACGATCTTCATTCTTCAAGCTATTACAAAGGTTTAATCAAGCATTCCTTTATAGTTGTAACGAGTGATCCTAGTGCTAAATAAAATAAAAAAATGTAAGCCGCAACATGTACTTAGATCGCTCGTTAACTGGAGAGGCAGGGAGGGCGTTCCATTTTACCGATAAACCTAGCCGCATGCGAATCTGCAAATCAGCACAGGATACTGCCACAGCAAACAGGCCAGCGTGCAGCACCGGCCTGCCAAACAAACGAGTATATTAGTTCGCAGTCTGCTGGTCTGCCGGCCGCCACCTACGTATCGCGTTTACGTGAAAATACTTTATTTAGACGTAACTATGTCGAGACCCCTTGATAAAAGTACTTGAAGATGCTATTATAATGAGCGAAGTTTTTATGAGGCGGCACTTTGAAATAGTTGATAGTAAAATTAAGAAGATATGTGCACGTTGTATCGCCCTACGTGCCGGATATAGAGTAACTAGAACTACATACGTAGTTTTGGTGTTGCGTTAGTCGTCAAGTTTACCTATTTTATGCGTGTCTCGGTTTGTCAATAAATATAAAAGTTTACTCATAACTTATGTACGGCAACAACAGCAATTCAGCAGTTGTCAGCAAACAGCAAACCCCCCCTCCCCGCATACAGCCTCGCTCCCCGCGTACTCCACGCCCTGAGCATACCAACATTTAGATTAATATTACAAAATCAGTTTTATTTAAAATATTTGCAACAAATGCTGTACTTAAAGTAAAAGTCGTAAGTAATAGGCCGCATGCTCTAATATTACTATATTCATGTCTCTAATAAAGCCACCTTAACTTTTTAAGCACCAAAGTAACCTACAGGTGATGACCTCTGTTAATACAATGTGCTTAATCAAAATTACAAGTTTTGAATGTCATTACACATAAACATGACTTGGTGGTCAAAAGGTTCAGGTAAAAGCAAAGGCCTACTACTTAAGATAATATTGACATTGTTAAACATAATACATTAAAGTATATTTAAAAGAACTAAAGACTCCAGGCATCACATTCTTAAGAGTTATTTACCAAGAATCATTAATGGTGATGTCCCACATTAATGCCCAATTTAGCCCAATTATCACTTGTGGTGGTGGTACATGATCTTCCAGTTATTTTGTTATATTTAACCTGAAATAATATCTAAGACCACATTGGTCTTACACCTAGTGCTGATTAATGACATACATGTAAACTGGTAGTACAATATGAATATGAAGGCTCAAACAACAAGTGACTGAATAATCTGACAAAAATTCCCTAAACTTAAAGTAAAAAGATACAACTAAAAGTATTTCAACAAATGAAATTAATTCAGTATATTGTATTAAGTAATTCATATTATAGATATGTTTGAGAATTTCATGGAAAAGTTCTATATAAACAAAAAATAAAGAATGAAAATCTGTAGAGATACAATTCTTACATTATGCATTTAACCTATGTTAAAGATAAGGGAACTTAAAATATAATTTGTTACGTTGCGTGTTTTGCCACTATGTTGATCATAGTTAGGTCTGTGGATGGCTTATGAGTAACTGATGAGTTTTAGTACCTTGGCCGAAGGCTGCTCAGAGACATGTAGTACAGCACTTCAGCTCACAGCTGGTACTCTCAACCTGAGTGTGGAGAAGATAATTTTAAATAAATTATGTATATTGAACTATATATATTATATATAATAACAAAATTTCATTTCTATATACAAAACTTGAATACGCATGGACAGATTTTGAAATATCCTTTTATAATGTATGTCTATTATACTCAAAATACACATTATTTCTGCATAAGACTCAAATTATTTAACGCATTTTAATCTATCTAATTTGATTTAAGTGCGAAAACGCTGCTGGGTGTCATGGCGCCGTTTTGACGTCATGCCTAAGCATATTTAACATTAGTTGAAGCCATAATGTACGGCGATGATTTACATTTGACTGAGGCGTGACGTCATTCGCTGTGATTGACGTTTCAGTTTACATGGCCAATTGCAGCATTTTATACTTTTATTTTATTGAAAATTGTATTAATCTTTGTTTTTAATAAAACTAGGTAATATGTTAGTCCTTTGTGCCTATATTTATCTGTAAAACCATTTACTCTTTCGTTCTTTAATACTGTCGTCATGCCTATTGTACTAAACAGCTTTGTTGAATTATTTAAACCTAATTTCATTTCCTTAACTTCTGTCCTTTATTCCAATTTGTAGTTATTTTTGCAAACACTGTCAATACATATAAATGTATGTTATAAATAGTGTATTGTACATTTATGAAGAAGTTTTAAGAAACTACAATGACTACTTACTCATCACTTCAATGCCTGGAGCGTGAACGTGAGCGGGAACGGCTTCGGGAGCGTCCACGGGAGCTCTTCGAATCCGAGCGGCTGCGGGAGCGCGAGTGGCTGCGGCTGTACGACCGCGACCGCCTACGGGAACGGGAACGAGACCTGGATCGACGACGTGAACGAGACCGTGAACGCGAGTTGCTAAAAGAATAACCATCACACAACACATATAAATACATCCTGCGCACAAAGCCAGTGACGCAAGCGCCCCCTCCTGGTGTGTTAATGAACGCAATTGGGATGTTGGAGCTACACAATTTCAACATGTACCACCTCCATCTGTGCGAGCTAAACAGTTTAAATGGTATATTAATTTGAGTTTCCTAGCTGACCACATTAATAAACAAAATTTATAAAAACTCATTACTGGATAACCTAACTATCATAGCTGGGGACCTAATTATTAATTTTAACTTGGCCATTTCACATACGAAAATATATAAGGGATTTTGTTGCTGAGTGTTCTACACTTAGCAGTAGAAAATATAAGCAGATTTTTTTGCTAATAGGATCATGACAGGAACCTCACACATAACAACGTCAAAAATTTGAGCTATGAATATGAAATTAGTGATATTACAGAAATATAATTTAATTAAATAGATGAAAATTGTGAAAAACATAAGTATGCTTTGAAATAAGGGGTGGAACATCTCACCTCTTGCGGTTATTAGGTACTAAATTAAGCTTAGTTTAATTATTCATTGAAAAATAAACCTAGTTCCTTTTATAACTCCACTAATGAATGATTTTGAATAATAGCATGTTGAAGAAATGTTTATGTTGACTCCACGAAAATGTATTAATGAATATGCATTTTGTAGATAGAATCATACCTATTATTCTTCAAAACTGACAGTCCGATTAGCAAAATAATCACTATACATTATTTTACTAGGCATTCATATACATGCCACAATAGAAATAGACTTTCTTTGAAGAACTTTATCCTTTGCAATTATAAAGCAAATGTAAGCATATTACAATTGTGGTCAGCTAGTTTAGCTATGTATCTGGAGGCGTATCACGACGTAAGAAGAAAGAGATCTATGTTACCTGCGGCGACGGTCGTAGCGGCTTCTATACGGGGATGAAGGCCGGCCGTAGCGTGCCATTTGCACTCGAAGCTCCCTGCCATCCAGCATCCGTCCATCCAGTGAATCTAGAGCTTCCTCAGCGTCACGACGATCGTAAAACCTGTGTAATAATAGTGATGCATCATTCCAGAGAATTCAACCATGCGTCGTATTAACCCACTTACAATAGTATTTTTGTTCCAAGAATGATTTGTAGGCCTTTGTATTTAGTGCGTCACTTACAAATACACCGTTTTGTGGTTATCCGGACAAACTAATGTGTTTATACATTTAGTGAATTTAGCTCGCTTCTGGTAGGGCAGGTGGTATTTTACCGGTAACTACTTGTGACGTCACAGATGTATGATAGAATGAAATCTAAATAAGTTACCTGACAAATGCGAATCCTCTGCTTTCTCTAGTGTACCGGTCTCTGGGTATATAAATATCTCCTACTTCACCACATCGTTCGAACACACGACGCAAATCTTCAGGCGTTGTGCGGTACGTGAGATTGTCCACTTTCAACGACACCATGCCGTCGATACGCGGTGGCGGCCTTCCGTAACTCATCTTGTTTTATATTTCCAATAACTTTAACGTATACAATGAATATCAGTATTAGCACTTTTGGTCACTACAATAAAATGGCGTCACAAAACTTATCGGCGACCTCAGCGTGCAAGCGTTAAATTAAATATGGCTACCGGAAGAGGATGACGACAGAAAGAATTAACCAGAGCGGATGTTCTTGCCAGTAATACTTTTGTTTTTATATTAGTGGCAACCCTGTAAACTCACAATTACTTCTTTTTTTCTTTTTTATTTCATCAAGCTGAAAATACGAAAATACTAATGGCGAGAATTGTAGAACACAAATAAGATTTTTAGAGCAGTCGCAATAGTTCTACTTTTGATCCTTCGTCCCTAAAAAATAGCTTTCGCCATTCAAAATATTTTTAAAACAACGCAATAAAGTGGAATATTCCTGTGAATATATCTAATAAAATCTTTGTAAATTCAGTAAACTGAAGGTGCTTTATTAATTAACTGCAGTGTTGCCAGTATATGAATCAAAAAGAGTCGAAACCTCGGCATGAAAAGGGCCGATTTTTGGCAAGAATGGCCTATATAGAAAAAAAAAACTTGATTTTTCTCATTTTCTTAGTACAGTTTTAATATGTTTCATGTTAGTTTTCTATTTCGCTACTAATTGCTAATTTTGATCTATGTCGGGCTATAAAATAATAGCCAATAGGATTATTATAATTTGTCAACTTAAAAAAATTGTTGAATTGTTTCGCTGTCAAATAAAGGCACAAAGGCCGATTAAAGGCTTATGATGCAGCCCTCGGGCTGCCAAATGCCGACACATAATCAAAAGGGCCGATAATCAGCCCCCCAGGGGCCAAGCCGGCAACATTGATTACAACTGTCAATGTTGCCGCGTTATAAACTAGCACAATGCTTGCCAGTTAACATAACATAATTTATTGCGAAGTTTAAAAATTTTTAGACACCAAAGATCAAATAAAACCCCATTATAATTTCTCTAAAATTCTTTCTTGAATTTGTACAAATCAATGTAGGAGACTTATGTTTGTTATTGTATTTAAAAGTACCTACACTGTGCAACACATGTTCCATCTGATGGGGTCATACATTTAACTTTAACGTCAGAATAATATCTAAGCTATAGCTAAGGATGGGGTAATAGTTAGATACGGTACGACATATATTGGTATTAGGAATAAAAGTACTATTTAGCTTCGATAGCTCATATCTATGCTAAAAGAGCTATCGAAGCTAATAGTACCTTCATGAAGTTTCATTTAATAGAACTAAATGTAACTACAGGCATCGAGAATGAAACCCAATTATTATATTTGGTAAAGACCTGTAGCGGCCTGGTCGATTATGCACGCGTCTACGGCAATTTTTTTCTTGAATACATGAGTTTATTAGGTCGTTTATAAAAGTGAATAGGTACTGACTATGATAATTTATTGTGCAGTGTTAGGATGTTAAATTACAAAAATCAAAAATGCCTTGACATACTCCTTAACTGGGTATGTTTGCATACAATCACGCCTCTTTCCCTGGGGTAGGCAGGGACTATCGATTTTCATTTGCTACATTTCTGACACGCCTCTTTCGCCTCATGTGCGTATGTTCATTAACCACTTGTCTCTTAACAAGTACAGAAAATGTGATTCAAGTTGTGATATGAATAAGCAAAAACGAAACAGGTATATTTGTGAAATAGCACATAGAGGAATAGGGGCTCGAGCCTATCCATAACTTTACTTTTTATTCCTGTATACTGTGCTTTATTTACGATATCTACATTTGCTTATATTTTAGTACTTAAAGGATAGCAAGTCGTATTTGTAAAGCAAAGAATAAATTAAATGAATAGTAACAAAAGACCTCGATAGATCATAGACTTATATTTTTGAAAGACTACGTTACGACTACTATTCATTATTATGTCAAATGTTATAAGTTCAAACTGGGCATAGCAGAAAAGCACAACAGCTCTGCTATTGATTTACTGTAAAAATAAAATAAAATCCAGCATCATAAATATTATTCGCAAATTCCCCGTAAAAAAGGATAATAAATAAAGAAAAATAGTTACAGATGTTTCATGGAGAAGATTCATTTTCAATTGACGAAAATTTTCAATTTATATATGTACGCAAATTGAGAAATGTACTTATAGGCGGTAATGTGGTATTCGACAATTTTTATGATTATTATTTGGGTACACGGTCAATACTTTTAAATATGAATGAACTGGTATTAGGTCTGTAAGTCCTATGCCATGTTATTTGAGTGTCCTTTGTTGGAAAGCTCTAAATAAACAAATATACAAAATACCTGATACGTTTTGATGAACAAAGTTATGGCGAGATATAAGCAGATATTTAGAGCGAAGTAATTCAAATAATATAACAGTTTTGATATTATTTTCATGCATTTATTAGTACACTAGCTTCTGCTACGCATCTGCGTGGATAAAATGTATCTTAAGTGTTAATCCAAGTTATACATTGTCTGTGTGCAAAATTTCATCCAAATCAGTTCAGCAGTTTGTCCGTGATTGAACAAACATCTAAAAAACTTTTCCTTTCAAAATATTGTAGATCGTTATTTTTAATCGATATCGATCAATAAGTACAACAACACTAGCGATAAACACACACATTGACAATATACTAAAGTCATTTTAATAGCGACATATCATTGGTCTAGTGGTCGCAAGGGCGAATGAAGAGCGTGACGTCCTGGGTTTGATTTCCGGATCGGGTGTTATAGGCTTAACTGTAAATAAATTCTCAGTAGCAGCCCGGAAATTGGAATTGTGGCCGTTTTATGGCAATAGGCTCGACACCGCCGACATGGGACTAAATAACAGCATTAGTGAAATGTTGGTGTACAACTGTGTACTGTTCTGCCTACCCCTTCCCCTGGAGGAATACCGGCATGATGCTTTGTAGAAAATTACTTTTTGGTCTTTTTTTTCACAATATCCTTTAATATGGGTCTGAGACTACCACGCATTGCGTTCAAGTTTAACTACTTACAGAAGTAAGTAAACTTGAAGAAGATCAAACAAACGCGTACAGCTTTATATATTACTAGCTGACCCGGCAAACGTTGTTTTGCCATATAAATGAAAAATTTAGGGGTGGACTACCCCTAACATTTAGGGGGATGAAAAATAGATGTTGGCTGATTCTCATAGATACCGGATAAGCACAAAAAATTTCATCAAAATCGGTCAAGCCGTTTCGGAGGAGTATGGCAACGAAAACTGTGACACGAGAATTTTATATATTAGATTGCACTATTAGCGGAGAATAGAAAAAGTTCGCATCTCACAAGTCAGAGTATGCTAAGATGGTTTGGTCATATTGAGAGAATGAATGAAAGACGGTTAACAAAAGGTATCTACAAGGCAGGTATAAGTGGAAATGCCGGAAGGGGACGCCCTAGAAGTATATACACTGACCTTATTAGTGCTATCCTCCAAAAAGGTAAGGTGCGTAGTACTCGCAACCGCCGCGCATGTATGACCAGATGTATGAACGTGGATGAAGCAAAAGGCATATGTAAGGATCGTAGCAGGTGGCGTTCTGTAGTTTCTGCCTACCCCCATGGGAGAAAGGCGTGAGTTTATGTATGTATGCATGTACTCACAAGTCAGTTCACACCACTCCATTGTGAGAGTCCACAGACTACTTTTTAATATACTGAAAGTCTAAAAGTACGCTGTGGAGAGTCAGATTACAGGTCAATGGTCTCAGAATATTATACTATATACTAGTATTATTTATTATATATTGTATTATATAGTACTATATATTAATATTATACTATATACTAGTATTATATTATTACTAATACTAGTATTATAAAAGTGCGAGTGCAAAACTTATAATATTGTTTGACCGTGGTTGCTATGGAGATTTTTGTATATTGTCAAAAATCTATTGTTGAGCTATAAGTTAAATTCGATTTTCATTTTGTAATAATTTTATTAAAACTCTGTAGTGTTTAGTCAATTCAATAAAATGCCTGGCATCAAGCAAGTTAGGAATAAAACTCTTCTCCCCGATTTAAGGAAGGAGGGTATACTTGACAAAGATATATTGCTTTCCACTCAAGATAAACATGAAGGCCCAACCGGATCTAGATTATTCTCGCATCATACACTAGCAAGTGTTAGGCGGCTTAGCTTTTATCATCCTTTCTTGTAAGTATGATCTTATTATATGTAATATACAATTAAATATTTAACAGGGAGGATTTTGGTTTCATGTAAGGGCGGATATATTTTATATTGTAAATTGTTGGCGCAGGAAAACGTTCTTCGGAACTTAGAATCTTTAACTTTTAGAAATGTTTTGCCGTACAGAAATTTTGGAAATAATTTTCGCAGTAGCAATTTACGTCAAAGCTTTTTTACCCGACTGACCCAGAAGGAGGGTTATGTTTTGGAAAAGTTTTCTTGTAGGGATCAGATGACTCTATCGGACTAATTGAGGTAGGAGGTGTATCTACTTCGATATTTAATCAGAAATCGCTAAAACGGTTAAGGTATCTGCCCTATCTCAAAAATGCATTCTGTTTTATTAATCAGAATCGTAACAGGTGACTTTCTGCCTACCCCCAAGGGAAAAGGCTTGAGCTTATTTACCTATGTATTTTAAACATAATGCATCGTATTCCATAATTATTGACATATTAAAATATCCGTCTTTTCTTGATAATAAATATTTATTAACCATTATAGCTTGCCAAAAGATAGTTTGGATTTGGTTTTGGGCGCAACCTATAATCATACAACGGAGAGGTTTGCTGACAAAGAGGACCTGTACTTACAACCGGAAACTATAGGATGTGATACTTGGCGGCGACTAAGGAACACCTATGATAAACATCCACCCGTCGTTATACCTTTGGTAAGTTGTTAGACCAGTTTAGAACTGTTTAAATACATTAGTGTCGAAAATATGATATTCTTTGACGGTTCATTACAATACTAAGTTGTAAAACAATACATAACAGGTGTGCCATTGGTCAGACCGAAGTGTCGCCGCAAGCATAAAAGTTATTCTTGAATTGTATGTAAAATGATGCCTGTACAATTTCAGGGTCATCCAATGAAACGCGGAGGAGTGAAGGAGCACCGTTCTCCATTCAGTGTTAAGCTTATGAATTCTGGAGTCCATTCGTCGCAGACCAACCCTGGGTTCAGTAGACAGCCGGCTGGAGGCGCAATTTTCTTCTACTAATATTTAAAAGTATTATGTATTTAGCTGTAGCGACATCTCTAGTTATGTATTCGTTCAAAATCAATAATTTATTTGCTCTAAAGTCAGTTTTATTAGGTAGGTAACGTCAAATCCGTATGCTTTATTACTCCGTACCGATTCAGTTGATTAAACACGATCACTGGTACCGAAGTAGACAGGTAGGTGATTGCCTAGATACGCATCTACTAGAGATTCTGTAGGCAATCTTAATCAAAAATCGATGGTATGGTTTCAGGAAGCCATGCAAGCCTTCCTTACCATTTTATCTGGACACTCGGGTCTCGTCTTTTCGATCCAAATTAACAAATGACAAAAATGTCTCTTGCCAGCTTGAACTATAAAGATTTATAAATAATACCTAACCTTTTGGAGTTAAAATTGTATATTTCTATGAATAGGGAAAGTGACTTAATGAAGTCGACCCATTTCTATAGATGTCGTACAGTGTACTCTAGTGTTTGCTAATTAGCAACTTACCTAATGTACGTAATTAAAATAAGATAATGATCATGGTCTTTATTGGACCGGTGGTACCTATTGTCATATTGTCAGTTTTTTAATATCTAATAGTATTATGTGTATAAGAGTTAATTTTTTTACGAGAGCACGCGGTTTTTCTTTTAGTACCTAGCTAAGTTTCGGTTGTTTTCTCGTTACATGGCAATTGGATATGTTTTGTCTTTGTTTTGCATTTTTTATGTAAAATGTCGTGTGATCTATTAAAGGTATTTTTTAAAATATTTATTTTTCTATTCTTCTTATCTACGGTTATTCAAATAACGCTGATATCTCGCTATGATCCGATCCATGGCAAAGAGCGAGAGTACATGGATTGCCGTCACGCGTCGCCAGCTTCTGTGAGTTTGTGATGCTCGCAAAGGAGATGAGGGAAACCGAGCGAGAGGCAAATCCATCCCATCTGCCGCAGAAGTGGCACAGCATAATTTCCGGCCTCCATGAGTTGTGGCCTGGAGACGACGTACTTTGCTAATTGGCCCTCCGATTATTGACATAGGAATTAGAAAAGGATGCCTAGAAGCTACTTAGTGACTTAGTACCTATACTCTTTTTATTTATATGTATCGTTTCTAAAACCACACATTTTTTTTGAGTAAATATTGTATTCTTGTTGAAAGAAAATGCAAAAGAGTTTTTTTATGTTCAGCTTTTTGTAACTGGCAGTCGAATATTTTCGAATACATCACATTGCGGGTATGTCAAATAAAATTAAACAAGATTAGGTAACTTCTGGCCTTGCAGAAAAAGCATTGAAAACCCAATTTACGATACACCCAAATATATATAAAATTGAAGAAAAAATTTGCTTAAACTATGTAAATCTTATATTTAGCGCGTCAGTCAACAACACATTGAAATATTATCCTTGATCGTGATATGGAGTTTTTGGATTCTCTCGGTAAGTGACATGTTTTTTCTCTAGACAGATTTCGTCTATACCTGGCCCTGAAATTAAATTTATATTGCCTTTTTTAGATCTAGATACGATAGATAAGAAATCGCACAGGGTGCGGTCTTGGTATTTGTATGAGCAATACAAGTCCCTCGAAAGGAGCCAGTTGGATGCTGCCCAGAAATTGAAAGATCGCTCGTATCAGGAAAGAATATTGCGCCAAGAATTATCCGAAAGGAGGGCCAGGCGCAAACTATATGATCAAGTCGGACTCTGCCAAAGCGAGTCTAGATTGAAGAAAAACATCAAAAGTGAGAGCACCAAGACTTCAGTGAGTGCGAGCAACGACGACTTCTTCGAAAGTTTTTGCGATCTGCACGAGGAGTGTGTGACTCAAGTTACTGGGACTGAGTTTTCTGACGACACGTTCAGTCAAGGCCCATTATCGGCGAGTAAATGTTGCATAGACGATTTCAAAAGCGTCGAAGATATTAAAGATGACAACTGTAGCTATGCGGGAAGCGTTAACAGTGTAGTGGAGAATTTAAAACCCGCTAGTGACGACTATCAGCCACCCACAGAAATGGAGTTTACACAAAAATCTATAGCTGAAGATATAAATATGCAACTCGACTTGGTCAAAGAGGATATACAATGTTTGGAAAAGTTTGCAAAACTTGAAGATGTCGATAAGATCTCTGAGGACGATAGTATAAACACAGTCGAAGATCGCGAATCGAAGCATGTTACGGTTAGCGAAAAACATGATCAGGAATATAATAATAATTTAATCGCAATATGGTCTCGGCTAGTCTCGTTCGCATATCAAGTTGTACAATTAAACCATGGTGATTGTTTGAAACGATTAACTAACATTTGAAATAGCTGCAATGTAGGCCTTTAATACACGTTATGTTTGGTTCCAGGCAACTGCTACTGTGACTACAGTTCACAGTTCCTGACGGCGGTGCTGGCGTGTGATGTACTGCGGCGAGGCGTCAACAGAATGTGTGAGTAATTATCGTTCTAATAATCGCTGCGTAAAGTGGAGTCGGTCATGGTTATTCTTTTTTTCAGTTTGTGAACCTTTTGTGTGGGTACTTTGTGCTGCCGCAGATACTCTTTAATCGATAGGTTGGTTGGTTGCTAAGTGTATTTTATTCCAAATTTAATAGAGGACACTACATGAATGTATTAATTTGTAGGAGTTTTAATTTTAGGTCATATTTTGCAGCCTTACGTCTCACCAATAAAGTTTGCTACTGATGAATCGGACGTGTGCAACGAGAGTCTTAAAAATGTGAAACCGAAAAAATCAGTACAATCAAGAAAATACAGGAAAACATATGAACTTAAGGTATCTAATTATATTATCTTGCCTAAGTGATTTCATACGGCGACATTAAGTGCGATTTTTAGAAAATTTTATTTTGCAGCCTTTATCAAACAAGAAAGCAAAAACGTGGTCCAAGACAAGATATGCACAAAGAAAATGTTCCGAAAATTGTTGGCTACCCTCTTGTAAAAGCTCGTTCCAAAATCAAACAGATACCAAGAAAACCCGCCGCGCTAGCGAACCATGGCGCAGTGTTGCCAGAATATATACTTCTAAAGACGAACTCGGCGAGTTATCTTCCTCAAGTAGCAGTATATGGCCAGATATTTTGACAAAAAAAGGTTCAAGGGATTGTAGAGGTCATTGTTGTTATCACAAGAGGGCGGTGAATCCGATGTTGAAAATAGCACAGTATATAGATAGCATATTGAAGGACATTGACGACTCTAAGCATGATATGTGAAATTGTTGTTACACATTAAATAATAATTACAGATATTGTTTTAGTTATTTTATACTTTGGGAACAGATTTTTTCTAAGGCTATTTTAATCCATAGCTCGAAAAGCAGTTGTTTGCATATGTGCGTGTGGACCGAGAGATCTTTAAAGTTCATACGAAACAAGGAATTTATTAAAACTATCATCATATATTTGATTCCATTTGAACGCCGAATCATTCACTCAAAGCTTACACAGATTTACACCTGAGCGGCCCGTGCCATATTTAATGAGGTGACTATACACCGCTGATACCGAACAATGATACCAAAAAAAATATTAAAAATATTGATATTTTTTATTATAAAAGAAAGTCGCTGCGTGTGCTGTACGCGATAAAAATAAAAACCAACCCGTTCAAGTGCAATACCACCAAGAAAATAGGCAAAGGAATTCGCGTCTTTTGACAATTCTTAGCAGAGGTTTATAAAAAAAAACGCTCGTATTTCAAAGTGAGTTTGGCAATTTTTTACGTAGAATTGTATAGTAATTTTACATGATTTAGTTTAATTTTATTATTTGCAATAACATTGGTATGGCACGGGTACTGATCAACAGCTCGTATACAGCTGTATACCAAGTATAGTTCAATCATAACAAATAAATAAAATTTAAGTGTCTGTAATGTCAAAGTTTTGTAGTTATTTTTTTAAGCTGATAGTAATTTTTTTTTAACTTTTCCCGACACTAGGAATTTCTTCCTGTATCGTGGGTGCGTTAAGAGACATATAATCTCACAAGCTCACACACACCTAGACCCAAGCAATTATCTATAGATCGTACAAATATTTGCTCCGTGCAGGAATCGAACCTACGACACGCAGCGCAGCATTTGGTCTCTCGACCACTGCGCCAACCGCGCTGTTGAGTCAATCGCATGATACGTTTTGACAATAATCTCCATTATATTTAGGTGTAGAATTGTGTATGATTCTTGTTTTATAAAACAAACAACGCCTAAGTACACAATGGACTTTTTGTTAAGCACGCTTTTTGAAAAGTCGACAGAGCACCACAAGCAACCTATAGCCGTAATTTAATAAATTAAAACAGATATAACAAATATGTAACACTTTAATACACATGTCGCCTGTACAACAGCGAATTTAAGTTAGTTACAATATGTTTTTTTATAGATTTCTACGTAGAAGTTTTACATCGAAAATATTTCATAAGAACGCATCCCCCTTCACCTTTAAATTCGTATCAAAAGTAAGCCAGCTCCACAGAGAAAATATATTACAAACTCAAAGGTAGCTGTTTAAAATTAGATTTTTTAAAGTACTAATCGATTTGACAGCCAATAGTCCATACTATGCAATTAGTTTATATTCGTTTTATCGCGTATTATTCCTTAATTTCAAACAAAAGATAATACCTACTTGCCAATATAAGATTTGTTTCTGTAGATAGATCACACTGACAAATTATTTTAAATAATTATTTCGATGGATTAATTATTTAAACTTATTTGGTGGTGGATATTTCAAAAATATATTAATAATAAAGAGAACATATTAAAATAGAGGAAACTACCATAAAGAAAAATAAAAATAATTATTATAATATTGTGGTAACATCAATAAAATCGCATCTCTGCATTTCATTAAAGATCAATCATTTCATTGCCTCCTTTCTAAAAATTGTTTATATCGGGCAATCATAACTATGACGTAATAGTTATAAACAAATTATTTGCATTTCTTTCAGAAGCAAGCTGCATCACAATATTTTTATAACGAAGGTAATATGAGCCCTAACATATAACTCCAATTAAAAACAGATTTTATAACGTGCACATTGTAAGCTTGATTCAACAACATTTAGGCTGATGTTTTATTTGCTAAATACTTTTTCACATTAGTACAAATATGGTGCCATACAGTGCGCTCCAATATATCGAATAAATTCATAGCTCGATGGCAATGCCAAAGGACTGGTTTAATATCAGACTCAAATGTCGCCGATTTCATTCACATACAATGCGCGCACTGTTGACGTTATAATAAAACTAATACCCGACTATAGAAGACACCTAAGGATGCGAATTATTCAAAACTCGAGTTTTACAGAGCACAGCAGTGTCTAAAAAAATATCATAGGTTAAAATTCAAAGACGCGCATTGTTTTCGTAGGACGCTACAGCCCCAAAAAAGTAATCGCGTGTATCAGGACGTATGACGGGTTAATGGAAGTATCTGATTCGGGTCACCTTAACCTTCCTTCTTGTTACTATTATTTATTTTCGTATAAAAAAGACATGTCTAACTATAGTCGGGTAATAGACAGTTTTGTAATACAAATCTATTCGACTATATTTTACTAAACATATGTAAATATTTCATTTTATAAAAATGTATGTATGTATTGTGTGACGGTAAGTGTAAGGCGTGCTCCACTATTGTACGCTGTTACGGCCTGTATTTCTTCACTAAAAATAAAGCGCGGTTAAATTAAGATGGGTAAAGGGGCCCGCTTTTAAATTAGGTGCTTCACATTTGTGCTAGATTTTTTTTAAAGCTTCCGTACACAATATTACGCTTCAGTTTTTAATGCCAATTGTTTTAATTGAGACTAAAATCACATAGGTGAGTATTAATTTATGATGAGGCGTTAGCATTGATTATTGTGTACAGAAGCTATTACAATTTGGAGATTAATCATATATTTTTAAAATTGTATTATGCAATAAGCAGACTTTCCTCCGCTGTGCGATTAATTCATACAATACGCCGAATATATGCCCCATTAGAAAACTCTATACATTAACTATTTGATATTTTGATTTAGTGTACAATACATTACAATAAGAATAATAAACAATTATAAAATTGACTCTATTGTCTCTTGTTGTACACTCAGTGCATTACAAATTAAATTAAACAAAGGGGAAAAAAGCTATTATTTTCATCGACGTAAATAAATAAATAATTGGGAGATCAATAAATAAGGAACTATCGACGAAGAGTAATTAGTAACGTAGAAGTTTCCTAGAAAAGTTTAAGATGAGCTCTCAGCAAATATTTTTTTCTGCTTATTAGGGAAAAAATAAACTGTATAAATTAAAAACATTAATATAGCATGTATGAAGGATCATTACTTGAGAATGCCTTGATCGATTTGGTAGATAATTTTTTTATTTTTGGAAAATCCTTCTGATTCTTCGGATAGGATGGTATTTTTGTATGAAAAACAAAAAAAAAACATCGCTTCTTCATTAGTAAATTGCACCCGTGCGAATCCGTGCCGGATCGCTAGTTGATAATACTAAAACTGAATTAATTTAGTATATTTTCAAACACATTAAACCTCACTGGGTAAGCTGAACCCTAGTAATTTGATTTTCAAGTGTACATAACACAACATTTCAAAGAACCAATTGTTCATTATCACGGACACTTATTGCTTGCAATAATTTGTGGAAGTTAAGACACCAGATTTAGCGGGAATTATTAGACAGTCCCAGTTACGGATTGAACAGTTTTTTTATATCATTTTTAGCTTGTGCAGCGTTACTTATCATTTCACTACACAAGCAGCCTTGGTTGTTGGATGTTAATAATAAGTTGAGATGCCTGCCAAGCAACTTCTGGTTGGCATAACAGCAGGTCTAACGTCGCAAGTTCCAAGGCACGCCGCACCACTGACACCGTAATCATGTGCGTATTAGAAATAAAACTTGCTTAAAACGGTGAAGGAAAACATCGTGAGGAAACCAGACAACTGAGAGAGGTATGTTATATGTCAGCTATGTCATAGGTCTACAATTAGTTTAGCTTAGTAGGTTGTTCATCAACCATACGATTAGACTAGGAAAATGAGTCTAATAAGGACACAGTTAAAATACAAGGACGCTATGGAAACCTTTCTGCTATAAATAGGTACAAGCGCGGCTTCTGAGAGGCCTTGGTTTCGATTCCCCATCGATCGATCAGTGTTGTTGTTAAGAAAGAGTTTAGAATTGTGCCCGGTAGATGAGAATAGGTTCAGCACATGTTACACGTTAATAGCAGCAGCGATGGTGTGTAGTGTTTCCGATCGATGGTCTACAACAAAACGATTATATCGATAGTATTGTGTAAAAATGAACAATAGTATCGATGCTATCGATAGTAGCTGCTATTGAGAGTTTTTTACACTGTACTATCGATAGTATAGTCACTATTGGCGTCCAATACTATCGATGGTATAGTAGATAATGAGCAATACTATCGGTAGCATTGCTCATTATCAATAGTATTGATGCATTCTCCGCTATTGATAGAATCGATATGCCTATCGATAGTGTAAGTGATGTTCAAGGTCAATTATCGATAGTCGGCAATATGTAGGCGTACAATAGTACGCTGCTATATAATCATTCGATGAAAACAGGCAAATTTTATGCTAAGGAATTATCTAGTATAAATAGCTAAACAATACATATGCACTGAGTGTACGCGCTTATGCTACAAATTGAGCTAGTCGCCTAGTTGTCGGGCGGGTTGTCGAAGTAGTCGATCTTCTCTGCGGCCGGTTGTTGCGGCTTCGGTTGGCTGCGGGCGGCCCATGCGTTCGTTGACGTTAAAGTCGCCCAGCCACTTGTTGCTCTAAAGGAAATAGCGTTTTTGATTTGGAAGAATTTGACATTGTTTGAGGGAAGAATGGATTCGAGAAGAAATAAAATGAAATAAAAGCTGGTGAATTGAGGACCTCATCTTATTTTTCCGGTTAAAACATCTGAAGAAGGAACAATGTTTTCGAGAACAATAAAAAAAAGCATACAGTCAGACACACAGTTTACACAGTTGTTCGAAAATTGTTATTGCACAATATTTTTATAATCAGGCGGGTTTGGGCTATTTGTTTAAAAATATTGGTCCATTTCCCAAATGCATTTACACATACGTAGAGAAATACGGTCGGTCATCAGCAGGTTTTGAGCTTCTGGGCCCCCTATATGAATACTCCAGGCGAAGCAGTACCTAAGTTATTTTGACCTCTGCTCACTATTCCGAATTCTTTTCATACTATAAGATAAGTCGTACTAACATGGAACTTGGAATAGTGTGTGGAATAGATACCTTAGTTTGCCGAGTGCCTGGAGTATTCATTCGGTTCAAATCCTGTTCACGACTGTGTATAAATGTTTGATTTAAGAAAAGTGCTAAATTATAGTTAATTGTGAATAAATGTATGTCGTGTGCCTTACTTGTGTAGCGGCAGATGCGCCGCGGTGGTGGCGGCCGCAGCCCCGGGCGGCGCGCGCAGCACGGGCCCGGGCACGCGCCGCTTGCCCGCCTCGCGTGCTAGCACTTCTAGCACGCTCATTGCTGGCAACCACGACTGGGGGAAGGAATTGATTAAACATTTAAAATAATATATTCTTGAAAATTCAGTTACTAGCGAAAAGAAATACGTAAAATTCCATTGACAATTTAAGATCGGTTCTAAATCCCAAATAAGAGATAATGACTTACTATCTAAGAATTCAGACATTAAACTATATTCATATCGATGGGTTAAAGGCTATTGAGCCTTCAGAGACATTTTCATATTTCCCTAAAATTTCGCTCGAGCCAAAAAGCCTTTCAGCCATCGAAATGATTATAATAAATATTCACCTTTTCCTTGTCAGCGGTGGCAACAACATTCCTGTTCGGTTCGGCATCGTAGGCGACGCTCTCACAGCCAAAGTGTTCGCACAGCTCGTGTATGAACTGACGCTTCTGCCAGTTCATTGACGGGAACGAGTGCGCTCGGGTCTTTTGTTTGGACTGCAGACAAATTCTTTTTTGTGAGAGCATTTCTAAACTGTTAACTCAAAACACATGGTTTTGATATTATTTGCATGAATGATTGTATCATCTGAAAACGTCTTTTATCATCATCATCATCGCCCTGCCCTTATCCCAATTTATTTGGATTCGGCGCAGCAGAACTATATCTGGCATGCTGCTAAAGTTTTGGCTACGTTTTATGACCGGCCGCCTGTCCGACGTCAACCCTCTTTGGGAATGCTGTTGTTGGTGGTAACCACCACCAATACGGTCTCCTTCTATCTAGCTATGTCACACCAAATGTTATCCATGCGCCAGCTTCTGATGTTGTTCTTAAAAGGTCGTTCATATTTTGTTAAAATAGGGTCATAAGAACAGAACTTAAGTATTTAAAAAAAAAAATGGCGTTAATGGCCTTGATACATTTTTACAAGTACTATTAAAAGTATTGACTTCGACAAAGAGAATAATATTTATTCTCTTTGTCAAAGTCTATAGTAAGAAAAACATTTTTTATTGATAATAAGTTATGAAGCTATAAACGCTACAATGTTCTAAAGTCATCAGAACATGTTAATTAATCCTGCGAATGTCGTGTTTATCCTGCAAACTTAAGGGTATCAAAACTAGTTAACAGAAACACGTGCTCTGGCGAGCTTTCTAGAATGAGCTTGTTACCTTTTTAGCGAGTTGCACTAGTTCCGTGAGCTTGTCGTGTATCTGCTGCGCGAAGGCAGGTTCGCGTGCAGCAGTAGCGCGCACGTGCTCGCTGTAGCGCGGCGCCAGCTTGGCGGACACGTCGGGGTTGCGGATCTGAAGCGCCAGCGCCAGCTGACGAGTGCGAGCTTCTACGCGACACTCGTCATCGCATTCCAGACTGTGTAACATTATATATATTATATTATATATTACAAGTGAACAAAGTTGCTTGTTACTGAAGGCTGGATTGCAGCCCGAGCCAAAGGCGATGGCATAACAAAGGGGACTGTGTATTGACCAATGCTCATGCGTGATACGATATTTTACAACACACTTGCGAGCAAAACAATAAATAAAATTCCATAAACATATTTTGTTAAAAATGGCGTGGATGATATTTTCGCGCGCCGTGGAATGCCGCTATGGTAGAATTAGTATAAAGCGCCACCTACATGCACTAACTTATACTACATTACCACACTAGTGCGATTGCGTAAATGTAAAACCACGCGCGTGTAATAAGCTGTGTTATGAAACTAAAAGCGGTGGAATAAGAGCTACTTACAAGCGTGAAATTTTAATAATGCTGTAAATGTAATATGGAAATATCACTTGAGCTTTCATTATTCTTGTATAAAAAATGTAACGTTAAATTTCTAAATAATAATAATGTAAAAAGTTACGTTTTGAGCATATTTCCCGGTCTCTGCACGTCTGACAGATCTACTGAACCACCTTCTGACATCTTGGTGGCTGCTAGAGCGCTTATCATCCTGTTGAAAAAATAAACATTATAGGTAAATATTTATGTCATAAATAAATGATGTATGTTGGATTTCTTTACTGGAGCTGGCTGGTATGCAAATGGACTTCGCGAAATATTGGACTGAAAATATTTCTACTAAATATATGCGCACTTTAGAGGGTAGGAACCTGTGTGTACACTATAGTACAGTGACGTCACGCTAGTATGTCTCACTTGGCATAGTCCCGCGCGTTGTCGCAGCAGGGCCGGTCGGCGTGGCGCCTGCCGCACGGGCACGTGGCGCGCACGGGGCGGCGGCACGGCGCGCTGCTGACGTCACCTGTGTGTACACTATTGTACAGTGACGTCACGCTAGTATGTCTCACTTGGCATAGTCCCGCGCGTTGTCGCAGCAGGGCCGGTCGGCGTGGCGCCTGCCGCACGGGCACGTGGCGCGCACGGGGCGGCGGCACGGCGCGCTGCTGACGTCACCTGTGTGTACACTATAGTACAGTGACGTCACGCTAGTATGTCTCACTTGGCATAGTCCCGCGCGTTGTCGCAGCAGGGCCGGTCGGCGTGGCGCCTGCCGCACGGGCACGTGGCGCGCACGGGGCGGCGGCACGGCGCGCTGCTGACGTCACCTGTGTGTACACTATTGTACAGTGACGTCACGCTAGTATGTCTCACTTGGCATAGTCCCGCGCGTTGTCGCAGCAGGGCCGGTCGGCGTGGCGCCTGCCGCACGGGCACGTGGCGCGCACGGGGCGGCGGCACGGCGCGCTGCTGACGTCACCTGTGTGTACACTATAGTACAGTGACGTCACGCTAGTATGTCTCACTTGGCATAGTCCCGCGCGTTGTCGCAGCAGGGCCGGTCGGCGTGGCGCCTGCCGCACGGGCACGTGGCGCGCACGGGGCGGCGGCACGGCGCGCTGCTGACGTCACCTGTGTGTACACTCTAGTACAGTGACGTCACGCTAGTATGTCTCACTTGGCATAGTCCCGCGCGTTGTCGCAGCAGGGCCGGTCGGCGTGGCGCCTGCCGCACGGGCACGTGGCGCGCACGGGGCGGCGGCACGGCGCGCTGCTGACGTCACCTGTGTGTACACTATAGTACAGTGACGTCACGCTAGTATGTCTCACTTGGCATAGTCCCGCGCGTTGTCGCAGCAGGGCCGGTCGGCGTGGCGCCTGCCGCACGGGCACGTGGCGCGCACGGGGCGGCGGCACGGCGCGCTGCTGGGGCAGGACGCGCCCGGCGTGTCGGGGGCTGCCCCCACGTGGCACGCCGCAGCACAAGGGTGGCCGCAGCTCGGACGCTTCTCCATGCATGCTTGGGTGCATCTAAGGACAAAGAGAACATTACAATCATTTCATGATTTGGGTTGTAATTATCTTTTAGTTCAATACATTTTGTTTAGTCCGCTCATTAGGGACAGCTCTGAAGAGTTTGACTTCAGACACCAAAACTGTTTTCTGTTCAATGTCGATTGAATATTGTCGGTCGCCTACGAAAACCTATCGACAGCGTAACAAACTGCTCATCACAGCTAGGGCCTCGCTTCTTGACTTATGAAATATAGGCGCCGCTACGAATTCGATAAATTACACAGATTTGTACCACGATTACTTACTTGCCAGTATCGCAGGGTCCTTTATGGCAGGTCTTGATACAGGTATGTTTACCGCAAGGTAACGGTTTGCCGCATGGAAGACCGCACGAGAACTCATCTTGCGAACACGGTATGGTTTTTCGTTCCTATTGAAAAAAATATATTTTAATTATGCCTGTAAGTCATTGGCTTGACGATAGGCGGTGAAATAGTAATCATTTAACTTTTTATAGTATTACCACAGTGCGTGTAATGGTCTCTTCACGATGTGGGTCGACAGGACGCTAGAGGATACGAGCCCAAAGAGCCTTCGTTTGGGACATATAGATGAGTGCCAGTGCAGTGATTTAATTAATTCGTGATTTATAGCTTGGTATGGTGTATTCATATTTTGTAGTCATTATGAGAGTACTTTTACCCTTTTCATGTATCGTAAAACAAAATGGGCGGACGTAAAGTTTGCAAAATATTTATAATAACGAATATGATATCAATAGATATGCAAGGTGGTGGCCAACAAACTAGAAAAAGGCGATACCTATTGGTCTCATTTTTTAAGTATTAATAGTATAAAGTATTAAGTTTGAAACGAATATTATATTTTTGAAATCCAAGTTGGCGGATAACAATTATTATTGATTAATTTCTCGCTACCGTAGTTCGTCAGCTAAGAATCCTCACCTCATGGTTGCCATGGCATCGCTTGGTAGTCAGCACCACGCACGGTGGACAGTCTCCGGAGTGGCAGGAGTGATGCGGCGGATGTTTGCAGGGCCGCTCTCTGATGCACGGCGCGCCGCAAGCCGGAGGGCGGGTACCACAGCGTACTGGAGGAAGAATTACTTCCGCACCACATTCGCAGGTCAGCTCGTCAAAACCTGAACACAGTTATACGCGTCTTTAAAATACAATGTGGCTTGGAAATCGATATTGCTAGTTTATTGAAGTAAACTATAATACACCTATGTATTATAGCAAATTAAGTGGGAGTCAAGCTGTCAGCTGCTGCTTATAGAATCACGATGTTGAGCTAGGATTCGTTTTTGTTTGTTATCAGTTTTTTTTTGTTTTCTTCGAGTGCAAAATCATTGTTTTCTTTCTTATTGACCATTACCCTCTCGTCGTGATTAATGGTAAAAAAATCTGATAATAATTGGCAACTGTTTATTAGAAGGCCCATGTTTCAATATGGATAGAGGCTCTGATAAATCACGTTAAACCAGTATATTCGCGTAATGTTAAACTGTTGTGGAAAGCCATTGATTGTGATTGTTATAGTATGGTTTGAAAGATAAAGTGAGGAACAGTGTGATAAGGGAATGTTGTGGAGTGAAAGAGGATGTAGTGACAAAGATTGAGAAGGGTATGCTAAGATGGTTTGGGCACGTAAAAAGGACGGATAAATTAGTACATGAGGCGAGAGTGGATGGAAGTGTCGGGGCAGGCCGACCTCGACGAACATACCGCAGTCAAATTGCGGACGTTCTCAAAAAAGGCGGGTCAGGAGTCACCTAAATCGGCGAGCATGTATGAAAAAAAACTTTTACAAAAACTTGGTACAAATGGCCGCAGTATTAATAAAACAAATATAATATGTAATTTTTACGCTAAGACTAATAAAAAACTAAAATATATCTATTATAAGTGCAAGAAGTACATAATTTCTGAATTGAAATTACATGTAGCGACCTGCCCGAACTAGGTTAATTCAAACCTGTGTTTCAGGCCATCACTTAACTACGCTATTTTTAGTGGAACAATACATTTATGCTAAACTAGTACAAAAAATATGTGTAAAAACTATGAGAACAAGCATTATGGTATTTAATATAATCAATAACTAGTATAAACAAAACATTTCTATAAAATAAATACTTAATAATTAAATTCATTTCAAAATTTCTAATAACTTTTCTGTGTCTGTGTAGTCGAGATTTACTAAATATTCAGATAATATTATCGCACATTTTTTATAACTTACACTATATATATTTAATAACTTATTTAGCCTATTATACAAAAAAGGCCCTAAAAAGAAATAAAATCTATTTGCAAAAGCATGTCTTGATTGAACCTTACTGTAAACCAAATCCTTCCTTCTCCTGTCTGAAGGAACTGGGTTAAAAGGAAGTTCAATGTGCTGGAGTAATACTATATTCATAATAAATAGTTGTCTGATTGTTAGAACCTTACATGACATGTACAGCTGGTGAGTGGGAAACCTAAAAGGACGAAATGTAGCTACCTTCAGAATTGCTCTTTGAGCCCGTTCTAAAGGGAGTAAAATTGTTTTTGCAGCGCCTCCCCAGGAACTTATGCAATAGGTGAGAATTGATTGACACAAAGCTAAGTAAACTTGTTTAATTAATTTATAGTCGGCTATGCTACGCAAATTCTTAAAAACATATATTAATTTCCGCACTCTAGTGCATAGTGCACCAATATGTTTACGGAAATTTAGATTTGTGTCAATCGTGACACCTAGATACTTTATATGGTCTACTTTAGCTAATGTGGGACAAACACATTCAGTGTCAGCATTTATACTACAATTATTATGAAAGTGAATGTTTAGGTTAGTAAGTGGAATGTTAGTGTTTTTCATTGTAAATAAAATGTATTTTGTTTTATCTGTATTTAATGTTAGTAAATTTTTATGAAGCCAATTAGACACAATATTAAAACCATGCTGGGCGTATTCATAGACCTCATCTCTGGATTTAGCTGAAAACAGTAGAGCCGTGTCATCCGCATATGAGATTATGACACCATTTTTTAGTGCTAAGCTGCAGAGGTCATTTATATAGATTAAAAACAATGTAGGACCCAAAATACTTCCCTGTGGTATTCCATAATAGCTATTTTCAAGGTCGGAGCTTGTGTATTTACCGATTTTAACACACTGATGACGCTCTCTAAGATAATCCGAGAAAAGCAGAAGTTGTGATCCTCTTATTCCGAGTGATTCAAGCTTATGCAATAGCATAGACCCGGAAATAGTTTCGAATGCCTTGGCAAGGTCTAGAAAGATCCCTATGGTATGCATTCCATTGTCCAGATTGGTGCTTATGAAGTTTGTTAATTGATGTACTGCTTGGTTAGTTGATCTTTTCGGCCTAAATCCAAATTGAGTATCCGAAAGTAGTTTGTTTTCCTCAAGATATTTTATCAACCTACTGTTTATAATCTTTTCTAAAATCTTTGAGAGGCCTGTTAGTACTGAAATAGGTCTATAATTATTAACACAGTTTTTTTCTCCAGATTTAAATACAGGGGTGACTACAGCTTTTTTAAGTAATTTAGGGAATATTCCTTTAGATAAACATATCTGGAAAATATGAGTTAACGGAGGGGCAAGTAGGTATTTAAATCTTTTAATTATATTATTAGGTATGTTATCCCACCCTGTAGCGCAGACATCCTCTAACTCAGTTATTATTCTTAATACTTCACTAACGTCAGTACTTAATAAAACGAAAGAATTGAGTGTAGAGGATGTTATTGTCGGACTTTGAGGGGGCAAGTTTCGAGAATTTAAGCATTGTTCTGCTAATTTTTTACCAACGTTAGCAAAAAAGTTGTTTACTTGATGTGTTGATTTGGAGGGGGTCATGTCGATTGATAATAAATCAAGAGGAGGCTCGGAATGTTTCGATCGAAATGTATTAGTTTGTATAAATTTCCAGATAAGTTTACTGCTTTTCCCGGCCTTCTGTAATTCGTTTTTATCGTATAGATTTTTTAGTTTTTTTTAGCAAACTATTACAGTAATTTCTGTATCTTTTATATGTAACAGAGAGTATATAATTATCCGGTGCGTGTTTCGACTTAAGGTGAAGTTTGTCCCTATGTCTAATACAACGAACCAGACCAGGAGTGATCCACGGTTTAATACTGATAAACTTTTTGGGCACTACTTTAGTTATTGTATTTTTATTTATTGCATATTGCAGTGAATGTATAAAATACTCTAACGAAATATTTGCATCGTTTGAGTTGTAAACGGGGTCAAAATTAATAGCACGTATGTCATATTCAAGGTTAGTCATATTGATTTGAGTATAGCTACGCATGCAGTTTTTTCTAGGTGGAGTAATTTGTAATGTTAGTAAAACAGCTTGATGATCGGTTAGCGAAGAATTAGTAACCAATGTTTTAGTTGGTTTATTTGATTTTATTATTATATGGTCTAAGCATGACCCGCTCTGGTGCGTAGGGTGGTAATGAGCTGGTAAAAGTCCATGAAATGAGCAAATATTTAGGTAGTTATGAGCATTAATGTCGGTTTTTCCTGAAGCAATGTTAATGTTTATATCCCCTATAAGTAAAATGTTTTTAAAAGATGATATTTCTTTTAAATTTTCATCAAGCGAGAGTAAAAATCTGTCAATATTTAGGGAAGGGGGTCTATAAATAGCCATGACTACTATATCGGGAATAATTTTAATTGTTAAGCAATTACTGTCTTGGAAAACCGGTTCTTCTATAATTGTCTTTAAATTATTTCTGATAAAAACTACTACGCCATCATTTTGGTTGATATTTCTATCAGTTTTATGAGAATAATAACCTTCAAGTGATGGTAAGTTGCCTATCTGCTTTGACAACCAACATTCTGTTAATATAATAATATCACAGGTAATATCCAGATTTTGTAATAACACTTCAAAACCGTTCATGTTTCGGTTTATACTACGAATATTTTGCGTGAGCAAGGTTAATGACTTTTCTCCAACAGGAAAAAGATGTTTACACTCCTCAACATTACATATTTTTACTTCAGACACAGAAAAACTATCTAGATCACCAATTAACTGATTGGTCATGATTACTTAGTGAATAATAAATATAAATAGAAAAAGCTACTATTTAAGTGCCTACTTAATAAACTAATCAGTGGCGCTCTTAGACGCCTTCATAATCTATTGAATTAATGTAGTTGTCTTCTGCGTATTTACGTGCTGGGCAACTTACATCACCCGTTGGATGGTCGCATTTCCTCTTGAATCGTTTGCACGTCGCACATTGAGGGGTAGAAGTTTTGTTACTACAGTCTTTGAAAGCATGGCCATTTTCTCCACAGTGGTTGCATGTAGGACTTGTTTCCCGGCAAAATTTGGCTGCATGACCGAACTGCTGGCAGTTGAAGCACCTGGTGACTGTAGTAAAATCTCTCACAGGGCAAGATGTCCAGTTTATGAAAATGCGACCTTGATTTACTAGAATTTTCCTGATGCTAGCGGGTAGTTCTAATATGTAGTTGCAAGTAGGGAGGTTTTTTCTCCCCGATTTATGGCTCAGCCTGATTGTATCAAGGAAGGACTCACGGGTTGTATTGGGCAATTTATCCGAGAGGTTTTGTTCGTAAATACAATCAAATACCTCTTTTTCAGTGAGAGCTACGGGAACACCAATGACAGCGATCCTAGGACGTCGTTTAGAGGGTTCCTCAACTGTTAGGCCGGAAGAAACTAGTTTCGCAGAGTTTTTCAATTTGTCAATATCGCCTTTATTTTCTGTACTGATAATGACGCCTCCGTTTCTGACTTTTCTCATGCCACGGACATGCAGTTTTAGCTCTTCCGGTGAGATAATTTTCTGCACCAGTGACTTGGTATCGTCACTTGTCTTGGTCTTGTCGCTGGGATAGATGGCAACAGAGCTCAGATTTGCTGGGCGGACAAAACTATCGGAACCTTTTTTAACCATATTGGCATATGAGCTACCTTCCGGTTTTAGCTTGGTTTCGACAACCTCCTTGAACTGCTGTAGAGAGCTTGCGATGTTATGTTGTTCCTGTAAGTGCTGAATGGTGCTGAATGTGCCTGGATGGTTTTCTGTTTCAATGCTTGGTATAAAACAGCCATCTGAGATGTCCCACTCGAAACCTTCCGACAAAGAGTCGAGACACGAAGCTTCTGGTCTGCGTTCATTTTTCCTTCCGTGACAATAATGCAGACTTCGTTGAGAATGGTATCAATGGATCCCATCCATTTTTGAATTTCCGGCGTGGAGATGACTTCACTCGGTAATTCATTCTCTGTGGATGTTGGTGGATTTTGGTCTCTAGGGTGTGGTTGCTCGATAGGCGTCGGCGGAGGACTTCGCCGTAACAATTGGCTTCGGCCAAATGGACTAGCTCCTGGGTTAGACATTACTAACACAGAAACACTCTTAGTCAATAAAAATATTTATTTCATCTCGCACTGTTTAAGTTTATAGTTACCTACTAATCACTCGCGACACACTTTACTTTTATAACTGACGGCGCAATATTTATAATAATATTTAATCGCATTTATTTAATGATGTTTCATTATAATTGATACAAATACACGTCCGCTTAGTCTCGCGTCTCGAGAAGCGGAGATGAAGAGGTTAATGAGCATAGATGAAGCGAAAGAGGTGTGTCAGAATCGTAGCAAATGGAAATCGATAGTCTCTGCCTACCCCTATGGGAAGCAGGCGTGATTGTATGCAGCATAACTGCTAAATGCCTGAACCGATTTCGATGTATGGGGTATCGTTAGAATTCTTACATTGTCCCGAGTACATAGGCCAGTAAAAAAATGATAGTCGTGCTTTTTTTTTTTTTTATTAATTTCATATTGTTGTGATTGAACTGAACTGCCTCGTTGGTCTAGTGGTCCCAAGCACGACTGTTGAGCATGAGGTCTTGGGTTCGATTCCCAGGTCGGGCAAAGTGTAATTGAGTAAAACTCTTAGTAACAGCCCGGAGTTTGGAATTGTGCCTAGGCTCACCACCTATTACATGGGACATAATAACAGCATTGGTGAAATGTGCATGTACAGCTGTGTACACCTCTGCCTACCCCTTCGGGGACTACAGGCGTGGTGCAATTAATTGTTTAGATTGTTGGTACTCACTGACGCGCGGGCAGGGTGCGCAGTGTCCGGTATGGCAGAAGTCCTCGCAGCGGTGCGTCTGGCACGACAGCGTGCGGCCGCACACCACGGCGCAGCGGTGAGACGTGGCCGCGCAGCATACTGTACGGCAGCGGTGCCGACCACATGACAGTTTCTGTCACAACAAATGTTTAGTAACACAAGTGTTGATGACCTCGTGGCTAACTAAGCAGCACAGATCAATCGATCTAGGTTAAGCTGCGCTTGCCGCGGTCAATCTGTAGATGGGTGACTATCATTTCATACCGGACCCCTCCGTGCCTCGGAGAACACGTTTAACCGTCGGTCCTGGTTATCAAATTAAGATCCATGACAGCTGTTACGGGTAGTCAGAGGCCTGAAAGTCCGACAACCTGTCATACTACAAGATATCGTGTTACCCAGTAACTGGATCAGATAGGCGGTACATGTAAAATACTAGTATTAACCTTTCGGCTCAGTAACGTACAGATCTGTACGTTGTAACAATAAAAATCTATTGTGTCTGCTAATGACTGACGCAACAGCTTAAGCTGCATCCGGTTTAACTAGAAGCCGACCCCAATGTAATTGGGAAACGGCTAGGCAGACTGATTGAGACGTAAAAATGTGGAAGAAGAATTCGGAATGGTTGGCAGAGATCGGGATAGCTTAGTTGGCAAAGCACGTCGAGTATTCATTCGAGGGGGGCAGGTTTAAATCCAACTTAAGAACGTATTTTTCTTTCCCTTTTTTTTAGTTTTTCATTGTGTTTATTAACCGCGCGTACTGCGTACCAGGTCCAGGGGTAAAATTTTCGTGTAGAACAACGTTTTATTGGATAATCTGACATATAAAAATCTCGTGTCACATTGTTTGTTATAGAACTCGTCCGAAACGACTTGACCGATTTTTTAGATTTATTTTTGTGTATATTTGGAGGTCTGAGAATAGGTTGTAGGTTATTTTTTATGCCCCTAGGTAAATATGTAAAGGGTGTCCCTATCCAGAAAATGTATATGACAGAACAACGTTTGCGGGGCACAACTAATATAATATAAACAATTTAGTTTGGAATTGTGTCAGGTAGATGGTATTATGCAGGTTAAAATGACGGCGGTTCATCCCCTTGCGTCAAAATCCATTACACGGTTACGGTTGTTAAATGAAGATCTATAACAGTCGTTATGGGTGATAAAGTGGCACCTTGCTAGTATTGCAAGCCTGGAAGTGTTACTTTCACTTTAGGTAAACATACTGGAAGCCATTTTATTTGTAGAAAATACGAAAACATACCTTATTACACTTCTTTTGGCACAGCACATTATTGTACATCTGCGGTAAATCGGCACAGGGTACTTCGCGACTCGAATGTCCGCAGCGGCATTGCAAAACTGTTTTATCGGGACATTCGGGGCAGGGACCTGAAGAAAATAATTCATAAGAAATGGTCTAGAGGAACTATTTTGAGATGCTCATATTAAAATTAAATGGAAAAAGAATACGGGCGTGAGCGGGATTCGAACCTGCGCCTCCCGGATAAATACTCATATGGTTTTTTTTTATATAATAACTTTAGAGTCCGCTAAGCATGCGTTAATGCTTTTCAAAGATTTATTTTTTATTGCTCATATTAGAGCCTGTGCAATGACCCATCGGTTAAAGATCATTCATAAGAAGCGCTGAGCGCGGTTAATCTGTGGATAGGTAATCAATAAAAATAATTTTATCTAAGCGTCCCTGCCCTTAGCAGGGCACGTTACGTCAGAAGTGTCTGCCACCAAAGTAAGTTTTAACACAAGAGATAAATAGAACGAGAGACAGGGAGAAGGAGAGAGGGGTAGAGAGAGGCGGGGAGGAAGGGAGGAAGAGAGGGAAGGAGAGAAAATTGGGACAGGAAGAAACGGAAAGAGAGAGAGAGACGGAAAGAAAAATAATATAAGAAAACATGCAATAAGAGTTTCTTATTAATTAATGTTACCTTCATGGCAGTTGAGTTTGCAGAAGTGTTTGTCGCCGGCTGGGCCGCACTGCAACGGCTTGGCGCAGATGTTACCGCACAACGGGATCGGGTCCGTACACGACTTGCGTGACTCTTTGGCCAACCTAAAGCAAAATGGGGATTACAAAAAGTATCGCGTTTTAAACATGATTGTAATCATGCTAGTTACGCTTGTCCCTATTCATCATGTTATTAATTTAAAATCATATTTATTTTAATCTTTCTAAGTAATATTGAAAAGTAATGAGTTGAATTGTACTTTAAACTGCGACTGTTGTCAGCTATCGAGTGCTTTTCTCGCATCTATTACATTTCAATTTCTTTTCTTTAATTAATCTTAAGGAGACGCCTGAAGGTATCTATTAGCAATCATAAAGGCGCCGAACGAAACCCCAATGCTTTATTTAATCATGACAAGCGATATGAGTTTAACTTGATGAGAACTTTAGACCTAGTTATGTTTCGTAGATTATAGGCACAAAAAAATAATCACCGAAAAAGGAAACTAATTATGTGTCGGTGCCAAACAAAGCAGAAGCGAAGATCATTCAATTAAAGTTATAATCCAATGAAACATGTAATTGGCGCCGACTGGTGACCACTTTTCAGTTTATTTTTTTGGCGGTATTTTTTTTCGTTTTTTTTTCAATGTCATTGTTATCTCATGCAGGGCATGTTGACAGTATTAAAGAACCAAAGAATAAATGGTTTTATTAAAAACATTAAGATTTTGAATAAAATTTAAAATACAATATATAAAAATCTTGTGTCACAGTGTTTGTTATCGAACTCCTCCGAAATGGCTTTTTTTATTTTTATTCCCGTAGGTGATTAGGGTGGCCCTATCCAAAAAATGTATATGGCAGAACAACGTTTGCGGGGCACAGCTAGTAAAAGTATAAAATACTGCAAGACGGCCATGTTAACTGAAACGTCAAATCACAGCGAATGACGTTAGGCCTCAGTAAATGTCGATCACCGCCGTACGTAGTGCTTGAACTTTTGTCAAATGTCATCGAGGCGTGCCGTTGCAACTTATAACAAGCGGTGCCATGACAGCCATGAGCGTTTTCGCGTTTAATTCAAATTAGATAGATTAAAATGCAATAATTTGCTTTAAAACTTAGTTTATAGCTGAAATAATATGTTTTTGGAAATAGTAGACGTGTACGTACATTATGAAAGGAGATTTCAAAATCTGTCATCATGCCTATTGCCAATAAGTACTTACTGCGTATTCCCACAAGGGCAGGTCCGCACATGTACGGGCAACAGCTGGCACGGCTGGCACGGCGGCGCGTGGCACCCAGCACGACACACGTGCGCGCCGCACGCCAGCACGCGCCCGCACGTGTCCCCGCACGCCCACGAGCTGCACGTGCCCGTCTCCCGCGTGCACGGGACCGAACGGGACTTAGCAGCGGGACAGTAGCAGACTATAGGAAAAACGGTTATAATGTACTACCAAAATTATGGTCACATCGTCTTCTTACGACTCCAGCCGCTAGATAAAAAATACTATGAAATAAGAAACTGCGCGGTAATTGAGCTTGCCTATTCAAAGGAATCAAAGGTGGTTAAGCGTCTGAAGAGTCCAATACAGCTAAGTCTGTTTGAATAAACCTTACCTTGTGTTTAACTACTGCGATGCATAGGTGCATAAGCACCCACGATCACATACTGCTCAATACCCTTGTTATATTCTCACCTTGTTCAACAGTCTCGATGCAGGTATCGCAGGGCCCTTCGTGACAGTCCTTAGCACAATTATGCACGCCGCACTCCAAAGTTCTTCCACACACACGTCCACAGACTTGCGGCAACTTGCTGCTGCAGAGCACTGAGCGAGTTTCCGCACCGCAACCGCATTGCCTGAGAAAAGAACAGGGATATTAAATCCTTGAATTTGGCGCAGAATTGTATGAAGCGCGGATTTCTCGCGGAAGATCAACGGCAAGATAACTTAAACGGAAACTTAGGCATTAAATCAATCGAATTGCAAACCACCTAATCACATATGGGCTCCGCGCTGGTACTAGTGTCATACGTACTTGACGACAGTGGCCTGGCAGGGCGGGCAGGGCCCGGGGTGGCACAGCAGCGTGCAGGGGTGCGGGCAGGCGCGCGCGCGGCGGCACGCTCGGCCGCACGCGTGCGCGCCGGCGGCTCCGCGCTGGTACTAGTGTCATACGTACTTGACGACAGTGGCCTGGCAGGGCGGGCAGGGCCCGGGGTGGCACAGCAGCGTGCAGGGGTGCGGGCAGGCGCGCGCGCGGCGGCACGCTCGGCCGCACGCGTGCGCGCCGGCGGCTCCGCGCTGGTACTAGTGTCATACGTACTTGACGACAGTGGCCTGGCAGGGCGGGCAGGGCCCGGGGTGGCACAGCAGCGTGCAGGGGTGCGGGCAGGCGCGCGCGCGGCGGCACGCTCGGCCGCACGTGTGCGCGCCGGCGGCTCCGCGCTGGTACTAGTGTCATACGTACTTGACGACAGTGGCCTGGCAGGGCGGGCAGGGCCCGGGGTGGCACAGCAGCGTGCAGGGGTGCGGGCAGGCGCGCGCGCGGCGGCACGCTCGGCCGCACGTGTGCGCGCCGGCGGCTCCGCGCTGGTACTAGTGTCATACGTACTTGACGACAGTGGCCTGGCAGGGAGGGCAGGGCCCGGGGTGGCACAGCAGCGTGCAGGGGTGCGGGCAGGCGCGCGCGCGGCGGCACGCTCGGCCGCACGTGTGCGCGCCGGCGGCTCCGCGCTGGTACTAGTGTCATACGTACTTGACGACAGTGGCCTGGCAGGGCGGGCAGGGCCCGGGGTGGCACAGCAGCGTGCAGGGGTGCGGGCAGGCGCGCGCGCGGCGGCACGCTCGGCCGCACGTGTGCGCGCCGGCGGCTCCGCGCTGGTACTAGTGTCATACGTACTTGACGACAGTGGCCTGGCAGGGAGGGCAGGGCCCGGGGTGGCACAGCAGCGTGCAGGGGTGCGGGCAGGCGCGCGCGCGGCGGCACGCTCGGCCGCACGTGTGCGCGCCGGCGGCTCCGCGCTGGTACTAGTGTCATACGTACTTGACGACAGTGGCCTGGCAGGGCGGGCAGGGCCCGGGGTGGCACAGCAGCGTGCAGGGGTGCGGGCAGGCGCGCGCGCGGCGGCACGCTCGGCCGCACGTGTGCGCGCCGGCGGCTCCGCGCTGGTACTAGTGTCATACGTACTTGACGACAGTGGCCTGGCAGGGAGGGCAGGGCCCGGGGTGGCACAGCAGCGTGCAGGGGTGCGGGCAGGCGCGCGCGCGGCGGCACGCTCGGCCGCACGTGTGCGCGCCAGCGGCTCCGCGCTGGTACTAGTGTCATACGTACTTGACGACAGTGGCCTGGCAGGGCGGGCAGGGCCCGGGGTGGCACAGCAGCGTGCAGGGGTGCGGGCAGGCGCGCGCGCGGCGGCACGCTCGGCCGCACGTGTGCGCGCCGGCGGCTCCGCGCTGGTACTAGTGTCATACGTACTTGACGACAGTGGCCTGGCAGGGCGGGCAGGGCCCGGGGTGGCACAGCAGCGTGCAGGGGTGCGGGCAGGCGCGCGCGCGGCGGCACGCTCGGCCGCACGTGTGCGCGCCGGCGGCTCCGCGCTGGTACTAGTGTCATACGTACTTGACGACAGTGGCCTGGCAGGGCGGGCAGGGCCCGGGGTGGCACAGCAGCGTGCAGGGGTGCGGGCAGGCGCGCGCAAGGCGGCACGCTCGGCCGCACGTGTGCGCGCCGGCGGCTCCGCGCTGGTACTAGTGTCATACGTACTTGACGACAGTGGCCTGGCAGGGCGGGCAGGGCCCGGGGTGGCACAGCAGCGTGCAGGGGTGCGGGCAGGCGCGCGCGCGGCGGCACGCTCGGCCGCACGTGTGCGCGCCGGCGGCTCCGCGCTGGTATTCGGGCGCGCGTACCGCTCCGCACATGCAGCGGTAGTCAGTGGGGATCGCCTCGTTCGTATTCTGGCATGCGGGGCAACGCCACTTGCCCTCTGATTATAACAATAGATTTCGGTTAGCCATTGTCCAATATAATTGTAAAACGAGATTTTGAATAGAAATTCTGTGAACATCATCAACTCATTTCATTAACATTTTTATTCCTAGTTTTTTTTAAGAGCCCTGCATACAGTAAAGTTTTAGTCCAGCATGTTGGTTATCAACGGAATTATTCCTTAACATACAATATATGTATTAGGACATACAGGAGGATCCTGGAAAAAATGTTAGTGGCTTAAAAGAAGTACAGCTTGAATAAAATAGTGAGATAAAATAATATAAATGTCCTAATTATGTTATACTTACCAACCATGCTGCTCATAGCCCATTTCCTGATGCATCTAAGATGTAGCACATGGTAGCAGTTGCTGCATGACCAGACCTGGTCAAATTGCTTGACTCTGTCACAGCACACCAAGCATTCCAGTGTGCCTTTATCTAGTTGTTCAGTCAGACGCTCACGTTGGGTCATTTCCTTGTTCACTAAAATACAATAATTAGAAAAACTTGATCACTTTGTGTATGGTTAAACCATCTACCTATTATAAAGAGCAAGTTCTTGTCAGAGATAAGACTAAGGGTAATAGATATAGATTTCATTCAATATTATTGTCTATCTCTGCGGTTTCACCTGAGTATAATTATGTTATAATTTGCTTAATTTATCATGCAAATAACTGCTTAAAAAATCTATTATTTTGACATTACAAACAGACGCTTCAATTTCATTTATTTCTATTGATATTGTGCTTTCATCATAATCAACAACAGAAGTTGATTAACATGCATCTAAACTGCACCAACTGTAGTGCTGATTATTGTGATATGATGAACCAACTTCTTGCATTTACTGTATTCATTTGATGACAAGATTGTTATGTTTTGTACTCCAGATAGACAAACAGTTTCAGAGCTAAGCTAATTTAAAAAATTTGATGTTGTACCATATTCTTCTTTATTGCAAATAATTAATAGATTATTGCGTAATAATTATTAATAAATAGATATTATTATGAATCATTGTAATATTAATTATTTTGCTATTAGTAAATAGTTCATAATTATAATGTATTCTACTATCTTAATATTGTTTTCTATAGATATGTATAATTGGGATTTAGATTCGTTATTTAAATTAGATGCTATAATGTTAACCAAAAGGCACATTTAAAAAAAAAAAATGGTCGAAAAAATAATAATCAATAGGCTATTGCGGTAGCACCAACTATGCTACCACAAAGTAAACACAATATACAAGAGCCTTTACACCTTAATTGTGATAGTATGGAATTATTATAATAGTAAAATGCAGGTACAATTATTCCACCTAAACTTATTTATTAATTTATTTAATTCATGATATTTTAGAACCTTAGAACAAAGCAATCCTTAAAAAATATATCACTATGGTTCATAAGATTATTTTTACTGAGAGTTCCTAAACTAAAGAATTTAGTAACCATGGAGAAATAAAAAAAAAAAAACAGAAATAGGTGTTTCTATTTTAAAGAGGATGCAGCTGTGATGGTATTTAATTTTAATGTTTTGTACCTTATAATGTGTGTGGCAAAAATATATGGTTTCAATAATAGAGAAGGTTCATACCTTGATCATTATTCTGATGCCTGGTTTTAGATCTAGCAGGACTGGGAACATTTTCTGACCTCATAGCTTTCTCTCTTTCTCTGTTTTCTCTTTCCCTATCTCTGTTTTCCCTGTCCCTTTCTTGGTTTTCTCTATCTCTGTCCCGAGTTTCCCTATCCCTGTCTCGGGTTTCTCTGTCCCTGTCTCGGGTTTCTCTGTCTCTCTCTCGGTAATCTCTGTCTCTGTTATCTCTCTCCATTCTATCTTCTTTGCCCTGTAAATATGTATTGGCATATTGTTCATCTTCAGTGCTGTTACGTTCTACTGCCCGTAGGCGTTGGCTTCCGATCCAATTTTTCCCACGTCCAGAACCTTCCCCTCTTCCATTCCTTACATCCTGGCTGTCCTTACTTATAGCACTGTTATAGAATGTGCGAGCATCATCTTTATTCTTTGATTTATAATTAGCTTTAGTTTGGCCCCTTTTGTTAGCTGAATCATAGTTGCGATTATTTGATTCATAGTTGCGACTACTTGAATCTTGTTGGCGGCTACTAGATTCATACTGTCGACTATCAGATTCTTGATTACGGTTGTTTGATTCTGAATTGCGAGTGGCTGATTCCTGACTGCGGGTGGCTAATTCCTGACTGCGGATGGTTGAGTCATGATGTCGCCCATTGGGTTCATTACTGCGATAATTGCTATCACGGTGGCGACCATTTGATTCTTGGTTTCTTGACATTTCTGTGGGACGTTGGGATGAATCAGTTTTATGGTTAGTCTCACTACTCTGTTGAGAACTCTGAGGCCTCTCACGCCAGTTTGTGTCTGTTGCACTACTACTAGTATTTCTTGGTTCATTCATACTAGAATAATTATTTCTTGAATCATTACTACTATAAAGATTTCTAGATTCATTAACATTACTAAAATGATTTGTAGGTTCATTATCATCATTAACTGAACTAGATTCAGGAATGTTCTGAGTGCTGGATGATGGTGTCATCATAGAACTTTTTGGCACAAACTCAGTAGCTGTTGCAGTAAGATTAGATTTGAGTATCATAGCGTTTGTGTAAGCATTAGGATTGGGAGCCACTGGGTTGTACTGACCTTGTACATTCATTGGGTATGGTTCAGCAGTATTGGAGACATTGGATGAGGTTGCTGAATATCCATAACTTTCTAACTGAGGATTCTGAGAGGTGGAGGCTAAATTCTGATAATTATATGGTCTTGTAGGGTAGTTCTCGTATTGCACATTGTTGTAATTACCTGCATTGGGCGCACCATTGTTTTGCATTTGAGAAAGAAACTCATTAAAGCTAACATACTGGTTTGCTGTATCCACTCTATTTGGATAGTAGGCTTGATTAGAATATTGGCAATTGGGGTCGCCGTTCCAGGCTTGATACTGGTTGTTGTAAGTGTATGTGTTGTTCCACTGAGACATGGTTACGGGGCAATAAAAAATATTGTGAAATAATTGAGGCAAAATAGATAAAATATTGCAGGGAATTTTGCTATCTATTCGAGTTTTTTTGGTGGTTACGGTGCTGTTATGACCGCAGGCCGAAGCCTGAGGTCTTGAGTTACCCGTGTAACTCTACCTGAAATGAATGAAAAGGATAATTTGTCATCAAATTCGGAAGCAACCGACATGTGCCACTTTCTACATATAATAAATAGCATTGTTGACTCACCACTTGTTTGTTTTGGCTATCGATTCGTTTTTGTTAAAAATAACTATAAAGTAACAAAAAATAAACTAAAATAATTTATTAGTGTATAAAATTGCAATAAGTTTATCGATATGAAAAGGATGATTCGGATTCGGAAGGAGGGTGAAGGGGGAGGTCGACGTTGACAGTGGGTTCTTTTATTACATGTGGCAACTTTAAGAAACAGTGTTGTAAAAATATTTTATCTTAACAAAATATTTTTAGGAATAACTTTATATGGATTGATGTGAATTTATATTATTTTCTTGATTTAGAGTCCTAGACGCTTTAAATAATTCTTATAATCTTAATTATGTAGAAACGGCACACGACCAAAGAAACTTAGAAAACTAAAATATGTGTCTTAACATCATCTGCAATGATTATAGAAATCTGAGAAAGAATGCCGATTTTTTCTCTAATAGGCATTTCACTAATTTCACACGGAATAATGTCAAAATTCGGCTGTACTGATAACATAGAAAGAAGTGAATGGAAAAAAAAACACAAATGAATGAGTTGCAAAAAGTATGATAGGACATACATTCAACAGGAAGGACAAAATACCCTATAGAGTTTTAATTAAGAACCTACATCACTCCACTCCCATAATTGAAATAAAAGAAACCATGGAAGAGACAGGAAACACAATAATCGGAGAAATAATAAACGCAAAATATAGACCTGAGAAGAAACCTACGTCTACGTTCTTTGTAACCCTACAACAGAGCCCTAACAATAAAGCAGTTAAGGATGTAAGGTACATTAACCATCAATCAGTCATAATAGAAGAACCGAGAAAACGGAAATCTATTATCTAAAAACTACTGTATGAGACCTTATCGTTGCGTCAAATGTGCACAAGGACACAGAACAGCAGACTGTCCTAAATTTGTTGAAATACAACGGCCGTGAGAGACTGAATTTGAAAGTTGCTCTTAAAACAGAGGCTGATATCAATGAAGCTGTGCGCTCCTTGACGTTTGCTATCCAGGAATGTTGTTGGGCGTCGTCACCGGATCGTCCTCCGCAAAGTAAAACATATTTGGACTGCAGAAGACAAAAAATACTAGAAAAAAGGAGATTAAGGAGAGTATGGCATAACAGCCGACACCCAAATGACAAGAAAAAACTCAACAAAGCTAATAGAGAACTAAAAATCCTTATAAAAGAAGCTATTGAAAATAGGAATAACAGCGACTAACACCACCAATTACTTATTATGGAAAGCCTACAACAACCTTGATCGGCCATCAAATCAAAAACCTCCGTTACGAACACATGACGCACAATGGATAAGATCTGCACAGGACAAAGCAGAAGCGTTCGCAAAATATCTGTATTAAGTATTTACGCCAAATGGCGCAAGATAAATGCGGATGAAGTGGATCTCGAATTGACTCTCAATCAAGATCACCAACTTGACTTACCCCTCACACTAGTAACACCTAAGGAAATATATAGGAACATTGACAGTATGATGAATAACAAAACACCGGGGTACGACCTAATTGACAAAAAAGTTCTCAAAGAATCACCGCGCAACCACTAAGCCATCTCGACCTCAGAGAGGCTCGAGGTCGAGATGGCTTAGTGGTCAGCGCCTGGAGTATTCATCCGGGAGGCGCAGGTTCGAATCCTGTTCGCGACCGTATTCTTTTTCCATTTAATATAATAACTTTAGAGTTCTCTAAGCATGCGTTAATGCTTTTCAAAGATTTATCTTGAATCACAGTAAGGTACCTTGGAATGCACCTGGATCGTAGACTTACTTACTACTAAATCAAACGGCATGAAATCAACCTTAAATACAAGGGCCTGTACTGGCTAATAGGACGCAATTCAAAATTGTCGATTGACAACAAGATTTCATTTACAAAACATTCCTTAAACCAATCTGGACTTACGGCATACAGCTTTGGTGCTCTGCTAGCGCTTCCAACGCAACGATCGTACAGAGAGCGCAGAATTACATATTTAAACAGATCTCAAACTCACCGTAGTTTATCAGAACAACAGAGATACATGAAATTCTAATCATCCCAATGATAGTTGAAGAAATTAATACTTACAGAGACAATTATAAGTCAAAGCTTGAAAAGCACCCAAACCAGCTAGCGGGGCAACTACCTGAAACTTTACGTCGACTTATAAAGAGACGGGATATTTTCGACCCGGAATAAAAAACGCCAAAGAGCACTTAACTCATCTGCTTCTATTCTGGAAGACTGATCGCAAGATATGAACACAAAAAAAAACATCATCATCCCTCTTCATAGGCTCTTCTTTCATTGGTCATCTGTAATGTGTTCTGTGTAAAGCGTGTCATTACATATGAAATCATTTTTTACTTGACATTGGCTTTTAATCTAAAGGCTAAATGCGCGGGTCTTTTTTTAATCTAAGGCACGAGTAGATCTCTCAGAAGAAGTAGAGCTTTAGACTTCACCTATAAGTTTCTTGACTTTGTCCAAGAGTAGAGCATAGTAAAGTCTATTTTTCTTTACCTGTCCTAAGTACAGTGTTGCCAGGGCCCTTAAGTCAAAAGTTACGTTTCCTTTCCTGAAATGTTACTTTTTTGCTGCAAAAATTACATTTTCTTTTATTTCGTCTTTTTGAGTTCGGAGGCAAATTGATGTCACCAAATGGCAGAATATAAAGGAATCTATGATTTCTAATGGTGTATTTAATCTTATGATAAAAGAGACTCTAGTTTAATTTGTTCGCAGCGCGATCTTCACAGTTGTTACTATCTAGTCTTGCACCTAACTTTTTCTATTAGTTTGAACCAAATCCACGAGAAGTAGTGAATCTGTTATTTTTACACTGAACTAACTAATAATATTCGATATGTATAGAACCCTCTTGACGTACTTTTTTACCTTATGTTCTTAAGAGGGCTGTTAATATAGAGCAAAATCGCCACAATGCAAAAAAAAACTTACATTATCTACGATGATTTGTCATCTCTCTTTATTGTGTAATGAGTATTAAATTGAGTATTAATGAATCGCTTTCGTTACGTTTTGTTCTATACTTTTTAAATTTTCTTTTTTTTTCTAATCCACCACATGATAGGCTTATAAAGACTAAAACTAAAAAAAATTGTTTAGTATAGTGAATTGGAAACAAAAAACCCACTAAATCCACCAACCTAGCATTAGTTTTATATAATATCGTTATGTAATAATCGTAGAGTTATAAATCACATTAACTAAAAATCGTTGATTTGTTTCCACACTCTCTACAGAAATTGTACTTGCTTGCACCTACAATAAAATATTTATGATTAAGATCTTTTTATTTTTATTAGTTTAAGTTGCAAACTTAGACATGCAGTTTATTAACGAAATAAAATGTTAGCAAAGCAAATTAATGCGAAAAACAGCGTTCCATAAACTTTTATGTTAACAGAAATAATTTTGAAAGTTAAGCTAATAACATAACTTAATATGACTTGTTAGAAGTGATTTAGAAGGTGCATAAACATCATCTGCCTAGCCTTTTCCCAATTACATTGGGGTCGGCTTCCAGTCAAACCGGATGCAGCTTAATATCAGTATTTCACATGGAGCGACTGCCTATCTGACCTCCACAACCCAGTTACTGGGTAACACGATATCTCGTGGTATGACTGGTCGTTAGACTTTCAGGACTTCCTTCTGACTACCCGTAACGGCTGTCATAGATCTTAATTTGACAAATAATTTTAGAAGGTGCATAAACAATAGCACTTTAACATTTTGATTGACTATCATTAAAGCAGCGAATGCTGCCATTGTGTCTGTATTTAGCCTGTTGCGATGGTCAGTTATAATGAGTTTCAGCTGACTGAAAACTCTTTTCACACAAGCGTTAGAGATGGGAAGACCAAGAAGAAGGGCGAATGCAATTAATCTAATTAAAAAAAAAAATAATAATTAATCATTCAACAAAACAAATCACAATCAGCCATGTAAATTTTCTTTTTCGAGCTATATACCTACAAAACCGCGCGAAATCGCGATGTAGGAAACGTCAAAAATCTAGTATTACAAATATCGTATATCGTCTCAAAAGTTACGAGAATTGCCTTAAATATAAAAATTACTTACATGTTACGCGAGGGGGTCAAAAGTTACGAAAAATGGAAGAAATGTAACCTTCTGGCAACGCTGCCTAAGTATTAGACAAATATGACGTACTGGTAGTCAGAGCTATTAACATATTTTCTTAAATTATTCTTAGAGTTGGGAAACAACTAAATGAATGAATTATAGGAACGAATTACAGTTACTAGCTGAACGATTTCATTACTTTAAGTAATCAGTGAATAAAAGAAGTGATATTATGTGTAGCGAAAGTAATCTATATTTTCTATGTTTTGTTTTAAAACTTACCCAATGTCTGAATAAACGGTTTTTTCAGAATATATACATTCAAAGGAGACGGAGAGACGCCCATTGTAAATTCGGCAGACCTATTTATAAGTTCGTGGACATAGTAATAATCATCATTCATCAAGAGACACAGATTGAAATGCAACTAATTTCAATGAATGTTGAAGAAAACTATTTTGCTTGTGGTGTCTCTTTTTAGTCTGTTGCATAAATAATTTCCAGATAAATCTTTGAAAAGCATTAACGCATGAAAAACGAACAAAAGCATTACCTTTACAGCCGAACCGACACGACTAACTTTGCAGTTATTACAATGTCGTAAAGAATGCAATTACCTTAATAATTCAAGATATGTCTTTGAAAAAGCATTAGCCCATGCTTAGCGAACTCTAAAGTTACAATATTAAATGGAAAAAGAATACGGTCACCTTCTGTTCTGTATTTGTATTTATTTTTGATATATACAAGAGCAGAGAATGCCTTTTCACTGTGAAATTATTGAAGAGAATCAAAATCATCAACTTTTATGAATCATGTTATCATGCTGATTCACTGCAATGCGTAGGTTTTGTTTGTAAGGTAATGTTTAAAGGCCTAGTATCGAATGGCAATATGGTTGGGACCTCCGCGTTCATGCGCATAGTTCATGAAATAATGTACCTACACATGTATCGTGTATTTGTGATCGTGACTAATATACCTAAATCACATTGATGCGAGAAATAATTTGGATAAGGCTTTATTAATTGGCTATTTTTATATTATATTGGCTAATTTTTATCGTCCTAAAGTGTTTAGGTATTTTGTATAAATTCAAAATAATGGCTTTTAATTGTTCATATTTATTATAATAAAACAAAGTATTTATACCTTAAAGAGCTATTGCGCAAGCAGATCCCGGAATCCCGGTAGAGTTATGTGGAGGAAGGTGTGGTTTTAGTCAATAAGAGTCCCAGTACACTACCTCCATGAAAGATTTTCCAACATGACAGCAAAGGAAATATGTAAATATTGGTACACACATACACTTCTCCAGACCGTATTTCGGTCACCGCGGCCTATGTCCGAGGAGATTAGCTAAGTACTTACGCCGGATATATTATAGTGCTCAAGTGTATGCGCTTGTGCACTATAATATAATACTACCTCTTCTTTCACCCTCATAGTCTGATGGGCAATCCGACACGACCGGAGGGAGATCAGGCGCAAGGCCGACGGCTTTACGTGCTCTCCGACGCACGGGGGTGTCTCACCACCACCTTTTTAACTCCGGACTGCTACTGAGTATTTCTTAACAGAAAAAACTCAATAATACTTTGGCCGACCTGGGAATCGAACCCAGGACCTCACGCTCAGCGGCATTAATAAAAAAAATATAGGTAATACGAGTACCTAGGTATGTATCTATCTACTGAAGCGAATGAGACGTATCAGCAGCTGGAAATCGAGAGTCTCTGTCTATCCCAATGGAAAACTGTTGTGATTGTATGTATGTTTCAACATATATTTCAATTTTTATTAATTTGTCCAAATCGCTTCTCTCCGGTCACTAAATTTGAAGTCAATGGAGTAGGCCTTTCTTTTGGTTTCTACAATAGTCATCCTGCGCATTAAGATGATGAAACGCTGTAATAAACCCTATTATTTTGGACTAAAGTACCTACACACAAACAGAAGTACCTGTATCTCACTCTTTTTAGGTATGCAGGCTAGCAAAACCTTCATAAGGAAGATTGTTTATTACTCACAAGCACAACCATTTGATGGGAATGTCTGACTAGTTTCAAGCTCTTAGTCATGAGATGAGCCCGCGGCGATGTCGTGAGTAAAAACTATATATGTCACTAGCTTCTGCTCGCGACTTCGTCTGCGTATTTCAGAATTGGATTCCGCCGGGATTAAAAGTATCTTATTTAAGTGTTCGAATTTAAGTGTTATACAAAAATTGCTAAAACTTTACCACCTTCATATTTTCATACATCTTACATTCAAAAGTACTCTATCACGCTCGGTGCCGCGCCGCGCGTCGCTCTATTGTAACAAAATGATCCTAAAGAATGTTTGCTGTTTCGTAGTATCCTTGGCCTGTTTGCCTGGTTCTTTGATTTGAAATTAAGAATCGTTCAAGTCTGTTAGTTATGGTGATCGGAGTGGGCATGGGGTGCGTGGCGAGTTCCCAGAAAATAAGCAACATTACTGTGAGTGTTAATATGACTTGGAAAGTACAACACATCACCTTCAAAGTTTTTGATGTGAAATTAACCTTTGTTATTTGTTCTTTATTGCAAATTTCACATATTGTCAAAATTGGCCTTTATTTTAATTAGGCTTTTAATTTATTAATTTAATTTGTGGCTATTTATGCTCACGTGTTAGTAAAAAAAAATTACAATTATGGTTCAGTATTTGACAATATAAAAATAATAAAATCTAATAAAACGGAACTCAACAATTAACGACATGTTTTCTTTTGTCGCACAAAAATATTTACAATATACTCCAGTACTGGAGCATCATATCCGCATTAATGTCAAGATGTTCAAGATGCTGTTGAAACTGCTACATAGATATTCTGTCTAGCAAGAACACGGTACCAGTCGCAACACAGTATCGCGGTAGCCCCAACAGAATCCTGAAACCATTGTACTTGCAGGACGTCTAGAGCTTTATGCGAATATTTGACCCACAGGCCGCCCGTGTTGAAGTTCTGTCAGTAAACCATAAATAAACTTATTTTAACTTTCTTACTACAACGGGCAAATCTGTGTGCCAACAACAACATTAGTTTTCTGATATCTTTAACGTCCTCGGTAACATAGTGGCCAAAAAATTCACATTGAACAAGTCTTCTCAGTAGCTCAATGTACTCAACAGGTCGGTACAGGTTAACAAAATTAACACTATACTGTTTAAACTAGATCAATAATAATCTTGGATAGTGTGTATATGACTCCAAAACAACGTCTGACGACGCAAAAGTTACGCTTGTAAATGTGTGACATTTTTAATAAAATATTTATTGGTCTTGTGTCACACAGCATTTGGAACAAAAATCTGGATCGACTTCAAGCAAATGCGAGACGGTGTTGTCAGCGTTGACGAGACTCGACGAGGAGATAGCCAAGAGCGAGAGGACTCACCCAGCCGCGAGACTCGCAGTAGTAGCTGTGGAGCTTGAAAGTATACAGCAGGTAAGGGCTGTAACTAGAGGGAATACCTTTGGCTTTAGGATATGATAAATATTAAAAATATCTATCACTATTACTTTCAGGAAATCAAGACATTTGAAGAGTTCACTACTGCAGTTACTAAGGAAACATATGCGAAAACCATTCATCAGGTGAGTTTCTCGGCCATGAAGTAGCTCCTCTGATAACGTTCTGATGTTGCTAATAGTACTACACATCAGTGGGCTTACTCTTGAAATGAATTCCGCTCGATTGACATTGGAAATTTATGTCAGTTCGTACTTTTAGATGCCAAAATATATAAAAATAATTATGGATTCGGGATAATATGAAGACAGCAGGATTTAAAATTCAGGCAACTGTAATGTAGGTAAATTTATTTTAATATTACGCGTTGTTTTTTATGCGTCTATTTAATATTAGAATTGGATTTGAATTGGTATTAGTTTCAAGAGTAACCCCACAGATAAAGATTACATTATTAAATTTTTCATGTAAGTAGGTAACTATGTATATTATTGTTTTCCTTTGTTTCTAGTTGTTTGTAAGCTTAGATCTCTACAGACGCCCTATGTTAGCATCGGAAAATGAAGATTTCATTGCAAATGTCAATAGAAAGGTACGTACCGTTCAATAGTATCACGTAAACATGTCCTTCTCGAGGTACAATGTAATGTTGGCGGTAGTATGTTTTGCAAAAATACCCTTGAGCGGCTTGCACTATTTCACAGGTAGTACCCGTTCGGGGAATACAGGCGTAATACTATGTATGAAGACATAGTATTACGCCTGTATTCCCCGAACGGGTAGCCATAAGTATACACAGTTATACACCCACGTTTTACCAATGCTGTTATTAAATACAATGTAATGGTGGTGAGCCTATTGCCTTCACCGCGCATAATTTGAGACTCCGGTCAACAGGTGAGAATTTTTTAACAAAAAAATACCCTATAGCATTTTGCCCGACATTGGTTTTTTTTTTACAAAAAATCCAATAACATTTTGCCCGACCTGGGAATTCAACCCAAGATCTCATGTTGAGTAGTTTACATGCATAACAGCAAAACGAATAGTGTCAAAGTTCTTCCACTGTCTGTCTTTAGAATTTTGACTTTGGCTTAGCAACTGCTAACATTCGGGATCTGAGCAGTAGAAAGGGAAAACTTATTGTCGTAAAGCTGGGCATCACACAATTCTGTATAAGAATAACTTTTGCTTCTCGATCTTCTCGATGTATTCTTACCAGAAACTGGTAGATTATATCGACTTTAGTGACATATCTTTTGTTTGTAGGAGATGCGTAATTTAGAATTAAGCTGGCTGCGCATTCGTTATTCCGAATTAGTGCGCGAGCGCCGAGTACTACATGCACAGATACTGCGCACGCGCTCACTTTATGCACAGTTGCAACACTTGGTGGGTAAGTACTAATTAGACTAATGATGATGTTAAAGATATGTTTTAAATTTACTGAGAATAAATAGATTAATACACCTATCTAGAAATAAAATTAATCAAAATTAATTTCATCAACACGTAGCATTGGTTTTATACGAAAACTATGCTGTAGTCTCACTGCGTGGCTCTCGTAGATGACTACGAAAGCTACGCACTCGTAGCCGCATTTTATTCGCTTGTAAACGGGTGTTTGAATGATTGCTGAATTATTTTGGGAATATTTATAGAAAGCATTTGGGGCACTAGTGCTCGTCCGGGGACGGCACAAGAGGATGCATTGATAAAAGCACTTGGTCTACGCGACGCCCTGGCCTCTGTGTCTGTGCGGCTGCGAGCTGCCGCTGAGTATGCGCATGCATCAGTGCGACTTCTGGACGACGCGCTACCTGCCTGGAAGCTTACGACTGTCGGCAAGTGAGTTGATTTATTTATTTATTCTTCTTGCACAATAAATATACAAAGGCGTACTTAATGCCTTAGGCATTCTCTACCAGTCAACCATAGGGTGATGGAGAAACAGAAACGTGGTAGGTGCAATTTAATATTAAAAGAAACAATACAAAGCGATATACCTAATTACCTATACATAAATAAAATCATACTCAATAATTCTTAAATATATTTAATACATATATATATATATTAAAAAAAAACATCAAATAAATAGTGCATGTAAATATATATATAAAATAAATAATATCATAGGTTAATGGTGAGAAAATTCTGCCAGTTTTTTGTAAATATGTTCCCGTACTTTCAGTTTAAATGAGTACCGAGTAGTGGCCATCCTGATTTTCAGAGGGAGCGCATTCCACGATAGTATAGACTGGACAAAGAAAGAGGAGTGTAAAAAATCTGTTCGGTGGGAGGGGCAACTTAGGAGACGATTATAGGTTGAGCGAAGATTTCTATTATGGTTGGAACAAATGTATTGAAAATAAGGAGAAAGATAAGAAGGAGGAGTGGGAGTTAATGACCTCAGCTCTCTGTGCTAGCGGATAGGCAACCATTTAAGACGCATGCGATATGCAGAGACGTGATCATACTTACGAAGATTGAACACGAATCGAATGCAGTTATTTAGAAGACGGTCTAGTTTGTTGAGGAGATCTGCATTCAGGTCGTAGTAGCACACATCACCATAATCAATAATTTTTTAAACGGTACAGTGCTCAAAGATTTTTTAACCGGTACAGTGCTCGCAGCGTCCCGGTCACTTTTTGGCTGACATGAGTCACTTGAGTTCGCCAATTTAGGGAATTGTCGATATGCAAGCCAAGATCTTTGACATCGGAGCCAAAAGGAATGACCGTATCATCAAACACAACCGCTGGCAGCGTTACGTTATCGAGTTTGGCCATACTTCTGGAGCTACCAAATATTATCGCTTGGCATTTAGCGGGGTTTACCGCCACACCAAACTTATCTGACCACTTTTTGATAGCTATCAAGTCAGTGTTTAGTTTGAGAATGGCATGGGGTAAGTCATCAATACTTGCGTGAGAATATAATTGTAAGTCATCGAGTTTCTTTCTCCAAAACTCATTTGACGTTCGCGCTGTTGTTATAAATAAAAGAATATGACCGCCTCATCAATATAGTTAGTAGTGGCTTGATTTCAAGATCGGGAAAAGTGTTATTGCGTTTTTCTATTGGTAATATCTCACCAGCAAATGTGCACGGGATTTAATAACGGCGAACAGTACAAGCACAGTGAAGGTGAATACAGACGTGATGATGATTATGTATTAGATATATTATGAACAAAAGTAAAGAGGGGGAGAGTTTTTTTTTTGAGAAATTAAGATTCTTACACTGCAAAGAGTGTGTAACTGTTGTATTCAGAAGTGGTTGGGAGCGTACGGCGGCGTGCGCGGACGCTTGCGCGCTTCTGGTGGCGGCGCGCTGTGCAGAGCGCGGAGCACGCCGCGTGCTGGCCGCGCCCGCCGCGCCTCGTGCCGCGCGCGCGCTTCGTCTCTCGCTCGACTACGCCTTCACTGACGCCGTGCATGATCACAAGTATGACGTCACTGAACTGTTGTAAAACGTATAATTTTTATATCACAAAACCTGTAATCAGTTAATATGTTTTTGTTATATATGACATTGCATTGAATAACAATGAATATACAGGGTTACTCAACGTATACCCAAGACTAGATAGAGGAGCTAAAATGCAATAAAGAACACCTATAGGTTTGGCCGACAACTAATAGATGTTAAAATAATAAATAAGACACATAATTGTTTGCCTTTCTTTTAAGGGAATAAAAAAATCCGATTTATAATCATTTATAGTAATAAAACAAATTTTAGATTGCGTTGAGTAAGCAGCTTAAATTCTTACAATTCTAAGGAACTATAGAATTTTGTATTTCTTTTATAATAATTTCAACTTATAATACTTAACCCGTTCTAATAAGGCTTTTCTTTTCCGTCCGAGTTACGGAACCCTAGAAAGTAACTATGTATGTATATGCTATGTCAGACATAATATTTTTTACAGGTACCAGAGAGCAACTGAAATCTTTTTCCAGTTCAAGGATGCACTCATCCTGTTAATCGATTCAATACATCAGGTATGGAACCAAAACTTTATAATCTTGACCATTTTAAAGCTGTAAACCCGTGATTATAGTATAGAATATTAGTTTTTGTCTTTATTAGCCATATTCTCGTATATGACTTAAAACATGTGGTCGTGTAGTTAGATATGTTTAGACACCCAATTAGTCATGTAGCTATTTTAGATTTATGAAAGAGCGATGTAACTAACCCTGAATAAGAACCTCTTTAGATTAGAACATTATAAATATTTAAAAATAATAATGTGACGTATGGTGACATAAATCCAATTTTTATAATTATTTGTGTTTGATTACTTGACTTAGCTAAAGTGAATAATAAATAATTGTATTTATTAGGAAATGTTCAAAGCAGTTTCAAGCAAACTATTGAAATGTCGTGCTCTAATAAATCGGACCTCGCAAAGAAATCGTTCAGAAACTGTGTCGATATTTATAAATGGCAAATCAGTCAACGTGCCACCATATTATACTATTATGCAAGCTCTACGTAGTTCCAATGTTACTGTGCCATCTTTCTGCTATCACGAACGTCTGTCTATAGCTGGCAACTGTCGTATGTGCTTGGTCGAGGTGGAGGGCTGGTGGAAACCACAAGTCGCTTGCGCTGTTCCTGTCGCTAAAGGCATGAAGATACGCACGAACTCAGAGTTCACCAGCAAAGCTCAGGAATCTGTTTTAGAATTTATACTTGTTGACCACCCTTTAGATTGTCCCATATGTGACCAGGGAGGCGAGTGCGATCTACAAGATTTGACGATGAGATTTGGCAATGATCGTTCTAGATTTACAGACATACATTTCGCAGGCAAAAGAGCTGTAGAAGATAAAACTTTGAGTCCACTTATTCGAGCGGAGATGAATCGCTGCATCCATTGTACCAGGTGTATTCGCTTTGGTTCTCAAATATGTGGTATTGATGTTTTAGGATCTACGGGTCGCGGCCATGATATGCTTGTTGGGACTTTTGTTGATAAAATGTTCCTTTCCGAATTATCAGGGAATATCGTAGATTTATGTCCTGTGGGGGCTTTGACTAACATACCTTATAAATTTAAAGCTAGATCTTGGGAACTTAAGAAAGCTAATTCTATTGATGTCACTGATGCCACGGGTACAAATATAATATTAGATTATAGATTCGACCGAGTACTTCGTGTTTTACCTCGGGAACACGATGAAATAAATCAGGAATGGGTCTCGGATAAAGGCAGGTGGGCAATAGACTCACTCGAGATGCAAAGGTTAGTAACGCCTATGAAGAGAGTTGGCTCTTGCTGTTGTCCTCTTGAATGGGATGCCGCACTGAAATATGGTAGTGAAATATTTAAGTCAACTTCTGCCAATAATATCATTGCCATAGCTGGACCTCACACTAATGTGGAAACTTTGGTAGCCTGTAAAGACTTTCTGAATATGCTTGGATGTGAGAATACTTATGTGGAGCGGGAAATGTGCTACTCGCGATGTCAGAATGACATAAGAGCTTCATATTGCCTAAATCTAATTATGAAAGATATTGAAGAAGCTGATAAAATTTTATTGGTTGGTACGAATCCTAGATTTGAAGCACCAATATTAAACATGTGGATTCGACAAGCATATAGGAATAATGAAGCTGATATATTTGTTATTGGCCCATGGTCTGAGTACAACTACCATGTTGACTACTTAGGGGACAATGTTACTGCTGTAACTAATGCTACGATGGTTATGAGGTCGGCAAAAAAGCCACTCATATTAGTAGGGATATCGCAATTGAAAAATGATTTAGGTGCTAGAGTGATGGGTGCCTTAAATAAATTGGCTGTTTCCTTAAAAAAGAAAGACTATGAAGTTCTTCACGTAGTTACTGCAGAAGCGAGTTTTGGCGGTGCTATGGAGGCAGGGTGGAAGCCTGGAGCGCTGAAAGCATTGGAATCAAAGACGGCGAAGGTTATAATCTCGCTAGGAGCAGATGACATATTTTATAAGTGGAACCCACCCTCGACCTGTAAAATTATCTATATAGGTTTTCAAGGTGACCGAGGTTCGGAGTTTGCTAATTTAATTTTACCAGGCTGCGCTTACACAGAGTCAGGTGGACTTTACTTGAATATGGAGGGTAGATCACAGTTCGCCTACCCTGCCGTCACTCCTCCAGGAAAAGCGAGACATGATTGGAAAATAATTCGTGCTTTGGCAGAATACTGTAACCTGTGTTTATTTTATAGCGATCATAGCTCTCTTTGTGTAAGAATGGCGCAGATTAGTCCAAATTTTACGTATTTGGGCACGTATCAGAAGAAGTTATTTGCAGATTTAGTCGGGAAATTAGTAAATCCTGTTGACGCTGGTGCAGTAAAGACGAATGCCATATGCGTAAAAATGAAAACCATTAAAGACTATTATTGTTCTGATGTCTTTACTTACAATTCACCAACAATGGTGAAAACACAGAAAGCAGCGGCAGAATTTGGATCTTCACCATATTATCCTTCGTAGTTTCTGTTAAAAAATAATATTGTTTTGTGTGCTTTATGAATAAATATACTTATGTGAGTATGAATTTATTGTTCTGAGTTCTGTCTTTTGTCTAGCCCAATTTAGTCTCATCTCAAGATTTTTTATTTGGCGTTTTTAAATAAGTGTACATGTTTCATAAATTCAAATAAAATCTATTGTCTGGTTATTAGCGAGTCAACAGATTACGAATATATCAGCAAAGCAAGGTGATAACAAATATACTTCATCGTGCTGTCCTTCAAAGGAGCAGCGCTAGTATTTTCAACTTTACAAATGGGTAGGTAGCGGCTGTTATAATAATATATTATATATATTGGTAAAAACTATATAACAAATTATTATGAATTTGTTTTCTCACACGAAATGATGTTAATTTACGACATTCACGCGGACGGAGTCGCGGGCAAAGCTAGTTTGGTATAATATTATTTTCAATAACGTTCACTGGACTTAATAAACGTGAGGTGTAGTAAACTCTTGATATAATTTCTTTACATATGACATAGGTATATTAACTCGAAAACTTGTTTCATATAACATTGTATGTAAAGTTCATTTGTTCGAAAATCATTTAAAATACCAATCGTCTGAATTACACAAACCGGGTGTAGCACCTCGAGATACCTTTTGAGTAATACATTCAGTGGTAAAAGTTTAGAAACTTGCCGCCTCGATGGGGTTCTGTGAAGCGGGGTAGGAGTGGCGGGAGGGGGGGGGGGGACCATCCCCCCCGCTGGAAATTTATATATGTTTTCATGTTTTTTTTTGCAAAAGAGGAAATCTGGCGACCGCTGCCGCGGCACGCTTCGCTCGCTTTGTGTGGTCACAGTTATAACTTTTTTTTTATGTGCAGTAATGCCCTTGCATACCGCTCTGAAACGGGGAGACAGAGCGGTTATGTGGGACTCGAACCCACTAAAACTCCATAGTATACAACAATGTACCTCTACAGCAGCCACAAAACAGCGACCCAACCTATCCGTTTCGATTTTGACTAAAAAAAAAAATTTAGCATGTTTATTGTCTAAAGATTGTTTGCTGTATAAATCATTTGATTACAGACCAAATGCCTTAATGACATTGTTTTTTGTACTAAACATTGAACGAGATTATTTTTATACATATCTTCATATTTTTTTGTTGCTTAAATTATTTGTGTACTTCATAAGTCAGTTCGTAACCTAAAAATTTGATTTTTTTTTTGTTAAATATTGCGTCTCCGGCAAAAAAAGCTTGCTAGGGTATCAGAAAACCCCTTAATATCCCCACTTTTCCTCACAGAGTACTTTTTAATATATTGGTACTTTTCCTCGAGGGAGGCGGCACATTTCTAAATACGTTAACCCAACCCGATTCAGTTAATAGGTATGCCTTGTAAATGTTAATGATTTCGTAGTTATAACAAATATTACTTGCCCAATTTCACATGCAGACATACCTTGAGATTAACTTGTTTAGATTATAGAGAAATATTTATTTATTTGGTTTTTAGTACTCTATTTCCTTTACTTAATAAATACCTTTATGGTTTTCTGTTGTAGCGAATCCCTTACATGTACTACGAATCTGAATCAATTTTCCGCTTTCTGTGTACTAAAATTTTCTTTTTTTTACGTTTGTCTTTCACATTAGGTACTTCTCAACAATTTGGAGAACTTAGCGGTAGCTGAAAAGGACGTGGCCAGGTGCAGGAGGGATCTGCGTGGTGCCAGAGTCAACGACATCGTGCAGAAAGGCCTGGCGGAACTCAAGTACGAGCCCAAAGCCTTGACTAGCTTGAATGTTGCAATGAAATGACGCTCAGGAGCTAGTGGTAGGTGTAGAAAAATAAATAAGTTTTTATTATGACTTGTTGTAGTAATTGACGTGTTTCCCAAAAGCCAATCTTTTCTTCTAATGAAGCTTCAGTTCAGACACATTAAAGCCAGCGGTGCGAGCATGGTTCTTTTTGTCGACACGTTTGTCGATTTTAAACGTCAAATTTGACATAAAGTGTTGATAAAACGATAAAATTCAATACATAAAAACTTTTATCGAGTCGAGAAGTTTGTCGAAAAGATCCGTGCTCGGACGCCAGTAGCGTCACAGTAGTGGAAATAACGTGGTACCTTACTATATACTAACATAACCATATGTAGACAATTTTTTTTAATAAAAGTCGTACGTATAAAAACACAATCAAATTTTATTAAATATCAAATATTGTATTGTCTAACACGATTCCTTAACTATCATGTTTCACATCAATATCTCGTAATGGCGTAATAATACGGTTACAAATACATTGGGTCGATAAAGTATTGACAGATCAAAAGATATAGATTAGTACAAGTAAAGGACAGCGAATCAATAGAACAGTGAAGGTGTTGCCATAGTAGACATAGTTATAGAATACCATATAAATAACATTTATCAATATTGTCTTGAAGGAACAAGAAGTAGCCAAGGATAATTAGTATTATACTCGTTTATGAAACTTAACAATATTATACAAAGACACAAACAATCCAATAGTATTAAAGTCACAAAATATACAAGGTAAATCAAATATATGAAACTGTAATGAATGATAATATCAAGTTTATTGATAAAGTCTAAAAGCTTGACAGAATGAAATACATGGAAATGGAAGCAATGAAACTTATGAGAAACAAGTCGACGAGACTTAGAACACACTCACATTATAAATACTTGTCACAATACATGGGCTTAAATGCAAAATCTACAAAAAAGTGTTATACACGATTATTATCTCAAAACAGTATGATCAGTTATTAATACGTCTTATACACTATTCATATTAGGTAGTTTTTGTGCGCCAAAGCTCTACTTGGATGATTTTAAGCGTTGTATAAAATGTCTTCTGCACATGGTAGTTTTCTTGATATAATTTGAATATACTTTGAGACATTAAAAATCAAAGTTCGCCGGTTTAGTGCATGGCATTTAAAACATTTCATTCAAGGATTTTTGTTTATGTTCATTCGCAGAAGATATTCTATAGTTATTACGACGATTCTTTAAATTTAACACTGATATGTGGCATGATGTGTCACGTGTATCTTGGTCGCGAGAGCGCGCGGCTCCACACAAGTCTTTACCGGTCAGTACTCGCAGTCATCCTCGACATCGACTTATCTTATTGTATCGTTAAAATGCTTATTACTATATACTTACTGTAAAATAACTAAGCAATGAAAATCCAATTAAGTTTATGATAGTACTTGTGTGAAAAAAGATTACTGTAAAAGTTTCATTTTATAAAAATAGTAGTCACTGAAAGAGTCACGAAAATATATTTGCTGTTTTTGCGTATTAAGCAATTGTAAAGAAATTTTGCTGAATATTATTATTTTTAAAGTCCTCATCAATAAATTACACTCATGTTTTAATATTTGAAGGATTCTTATAAGTTTTGGAACGAATGATTTGGTAAGAAATTATGTAGCGAATATATGTCAATCATCATTACAAGTATCGCTTATCAAAATGGACGGCTCTGTGTTATTCACATTGCCTCTATTTCCGACGGTTGGAATGTTCTGGAAATCCTAAAAAGGGCTAGTCCTTAACACGCGAGTAGAAGGCGTCCAACTTGTCTACCGAGACAGCTACGGGCGGAGCTAGCTAGTATTACAGCTAACGAGTATATTGTCAATCAAAAAGCCCGACCAACGCTGCGGCTAATCTTTTAGCGTGGAATTATAAAAACCGTCTAAAGCATTACTTTTATATACGTAGTAAAAACATGGAAGCACTCCTGCGGACAGACTCTTTGCTGGCTATCATTTGTTATATTACTAATGTGTTCAAACTGCCAGTAGTTGATGTGGTTACAGTTGGAGACAAATACTATGGTATTAATGGTAAACATTTTACAATTCGCAAATAATTGACGCGAATTAAATGAGCAAACTCATGTATTAAATTATTTTAACGTCAACCAAAGTAATAGTAAAACTCAACGACAGTAGACTTGCGAAATACTGGAACAACGCAACGAAGATCACAAAACAGACAACAGAACGAACGATGTCCATTTGAACGTGAAGGGCCCGACGATGCTGATGACGTCATCGGGCGAGCGAGTTGTCACAAATTATACCCGTTCTGGTTTACACTTTGGTGATGGTTTTCAGTTTCCTACTTCTCAGGCATCTGCAAAAGAAATATATGTTACTTTCAATTACTTATTGTTTATACTGTTATGTGAATAAGATGTTGCAAATTTCTTCAGATTTGAGAACATATTTATTTTTATCCGTAAACTGTTACTATACAATATTTGATTGTGGTTTTAATGCTTACTACTTAGAAAATGTGAATACCTGCACACGAATTGTAAACGTAGCTGAATTCCTACCTAATAAATCCGCGGTACAGCATGTAAGCTCCGTAAACACTGAGCACGATTGTTGCCGTCCACACCACCGCCAGCACTGAACTGCTACCCTCTGTAACAAATTCCACAGGATATTCAGAAAGGTCTAAGTTTAAGCATCAAAATCTCGTTCTTATAGGTATATAATATTGTAGTAGTGCAGGTTTATTGAATAGTTTTGCGATGGTTTTATTCATATTAGTGTTTCATTTAACTTCTTCGACATTTTGGGATCTGAGTTGGCCGTGTCCGTAGGAGTGCACCCCTAAAATGGAATCCCTACACGTGGGCCACGTGATGCAAAACAGGCAACATACCTCTGGTGGGAGGCTTCGGCCGCGGCTGGTTACTACCCACTGGATGAAGCCATGCCGTGAAGCGACCTGGCCGTGTTTCGGGATTCTAAAAACTCGTAAATTATACAGTGATCCATAAAAATGTTCATAACTCAATTTGCCTAGCGTTGAGTGAATAGATTTTTCTAAATCCGCGTGCTCCATCCTCGGCCACATCGTCACTTACCATCATCATCTGTCTAGCTTCATTTGTGTCGTCAAAGTTTTTTGGTTGTGAGTTTTGTAATGCTAATGCAATTATCATCTTCTTACCTTCCCTTAAACGATAACAAGTAACTTCAGCTTTTTACGAGCACTTTTGTGAAAGCACTCACACAAATAATTTATAGAATGTCCTTTTTAAAAATTCTTCAATCCACACGCTTAAGTGTTATTTACGTCGGTTCTTACCAATGTATCCATCGTGGTACAAGTCTTGTTGGGTGGAAGCGCGGCGCGGCTTGTCCTCGCGTGGCTCCACCGCCAGCAGGTCGGGGATCTCGTCCATCTCGCCCGTACAGTTTGCCCATTCAATTGTCACGTATCTGGAGTTATGGTATTGAAGCTTATTCAAAATAGCTATATATTTAATACTACCACTTTGCTTTCAACAAGGAATGATCATGGAAAACATAATAACATACAATAGGTCTTCAGATTAAATCAATGTTCACTGTGTTAATTCATAGACATACTCGTATAGACATGATCCACCCTTTATCACGTCAGTTTTATAAAAAGTGATCGAGGCAAAGTTTGTTATTAGGATGTATGTGTTGTTTTGGGGGTTGTAATAACCAATAAGTTTGTAGCCGTCTTATAAAAGACGTCACGCAGGATAACACAACTTATGTGTAAGTTTTGAGGTTGGCATGTAGGACGGAGCTAAGGAAGATCGTTGGCAAGATTGGTTGACTAAGTTTGTGGAAAAGACAAAATTACGCAGAATTGTGTGAAAAAGGAAGAATGCAGAAGAGCTGCTTGGGATTTACGGTGAGTTGACAAAAGCTCAGAACGATGTTTACCTGGCCGGCGTTCTACAGGCACGTCGCGCAGGCACCAGCAATTGGCGCGTGCGCGAGCGAGCTCCCCCACGGCATGCACCCCACGCGCCCCACGGGCCCGGCTGGCCCCACTCCGACTGTTTGCACCCGCACTCCACTTCACAAACCTCATCCTCCTACAAACAGGTTGATAGACATTCTATATTTACTCATGACTCTAATACAGGGTAGATTTGTTAAAAATAAAATTGTGTAAAAATAAGGGATCCCTGTTAACATAGCTCATTCTTGACTCTGGAATCACTCTACACCACCTATCAGCTTAATTAACGACTTCAAAAAAGGAGCTTCTCTATTCGACCCGTACGTATGCAAATTTTTCAGGGAAGATTTTATTATATAATATATAAGGACCTGATATAGACGTCCGGGGATAGACAATGAAACTCTTTAATAACTAACATCAAATGACTCACGATTGCTGCGATCGCATGTCTATATATCGTTTTCACCATTAAATTGAAGTCAGTTCTTTTTACGTAGAAAATAAAAAATAATAACATTATGGAAACGCAATAAATATATTGAGTGTTGAGTATACACCGTACACGTACCTGGTAATGTATGGGTGGCGCGACGATCCGGCCGGGCAGTACGGAGGCGCAGCGCCACGGCTGCAGGAACGCCTCGGCGGAGTCATCGCCGACGCTGGTGAGTTCGCAGCGAGCGTGAGACACCTTCACACCCCAGCCGCACGCGCCTTGTGCTTCCTCGCCTGATGATGTCTAAGTACGACGGTTTCAGTAAATATGGAGAAATGTATGATCTTCAATGAAGGGTACACAAAATATTAGTGTTGCCAGGATGCTTCACGAAATAAAATCAGATATTTTCTATTTTGTATCAGAAGAACTTCGGTAATTTTCTTCACTAGAAGTCATAAGACATTGTTTTATATGTTTCTTGATATTTTAGGGAAGTTCAGCTCTAAGTCCTAACGATTATAACCTGCCTCGTCGTTCGAGTGGTTCGATTCCCGGTTCAGGCAGAGTGTTGTGGGCAATTGAGTTTTTCTATTAGAAAATTCTCAGTAGCACCCCGGAGTATTGAATTATGTCCGGTAGATGGCAATAGGCTTACCACCTATTACATGGGACTTAATACCAGCATTAGTGAAATGTGGATGTCAAACTATGTACACTTCTGCTTACCCCTTCGGGGAATACAGGTGTGATGTTATTTTATGTTTATTACCTCATTAACAACTTGAATGTGACATCCGAGTGTGGGTCTGGCGACGAGTCTCAGGCAGGGCTCACGAGGACATGGGGCGCGTTGTTCAGTAGGAGGACAAGCCCGGCCGGGCCAGACTGCCGCAGTGAGGTGTTGCCTAAAGTACGGAAAGTAAGTAAGTAAAAGTCACAGATATTTAAATCGATATAGCTAAATGATGGAAGGGTCTCGTGTCTAAGTAATAGCCACACATATCGGACGACCACACATATCAGAAAGAGAAACTATATTTAGAACTCAAAAGAGATGTATACGCTGTATGGTAGGTCTAAAAACTACAGATAGTTGTGAGCCTGTCTTCAAATCATTAAATATTTTGACTTTCCCGTGCCTATATATATTTCAAGTAGCAGTATTAGTCAAATGTAACTTGAACTTGTTTCCTGCGATAGTTGCTACTAGAAAACGAACCACTCATCTTAGATCCCAATAGAAAACCATGTTATGTACAAATGGATACAAAACAGCACTAGCAACGAAAAATATTTAAGGCATGGGTCCAATTATATACAATAAAATTCCTGATAGCATTAAAAGTGAACATTTGCTCAATTATAAAGAAAATTAAAGAATTTATTAATAGACAAATGTTATTATTCTATCAGCGATTACTTAAATGACATGATGTAATAAAACTTGTTGACTTTTCATAATTACCAATGTATAAAATATCATCATCATCATTAATTTCATATAATTCTTAATATTTTTTTTGCGAATTAAGTTTTCATTTTATTACGACATTGTCGAATTGAAGATTCATAGTACGGTGGATGATCTGTTTTATTTATACTTTTAACTGCAGTTGAGATACCTGTCTACCTATATTAATCTCTTGTTTAATGAACATTATTGCATGTCCCTACTACTACTTTTGTACGCCCTAGAGGCATAACATAGCGGCCTAAAAGTATTACCAAATAAGAACTTATAATGAACCTATGTTTTACAAATAAATAAATGATTATGATTATGACCAAGGTTAAGTTGCGCTTGCCACGGCGGTTTATGGATGGGCGACCATCATTCACATGTTGAAACCTCTCCGTGCCTCAAGGAGTACGTTAAACCATCGGTCCCGGTTGTCTAATGTAGATCTATGACAGCCAATATGGGTAGTCAGATGCCTGGTAGTCTGATAACCAGTCTTACCACGCGATGTCGTGTTACCCAGTCACTGGGTTGTTGAGGTCAGTACGCATAGGCAGTCGCTCCATATAAAATACTGGTACTAAGCTGCATCCGGTCACTCTGGAACTAAGTTAAGAAAAGTCTCGGCACAGCTACATGTTAGAGCTAATTTACAGCTATTTATTCAGCATATATTTGTCCTAATTGCTCAGCAGCCTGCAGTCCACGCCGTACTTAGTTTAGCCCCTGTAGATGATGGTGTACCTGGTGCGTCGCATGTGACTGGCAGTGTTAGCGTCGCCGCAGGAGCAGGCGGACGTGTCCCACGCGCCCCATTCGCTCAGCTCGCAGTCTACACCACATGGCACATAGCACCATGATTCCTTAGCTTCAGTTGCTGTTGTGTTCTGGAATGTTCAAAATGATACAATTTAAGTATAAAGTCACATTCAAAACAATGATCTTTATGTTCATCATCGCGTTCAGAATATACTTACAGGGCAGTACGAATCGTTAACAAAAATTCCATCACTTCTTAGACATCTCACAGCCCTCTTTTTAGTGCCCTCACCGCAAGGTGAACCTCCTGAAAATAATAATAATAGTATAGCACAAATTTCTAAGCTGGATTTTCTTGTTACTTTTAATTTAGAAGTAGTACATACCTAGAGGCTGGCAGTCGTCCCAGGGTGCAACGTGCCAGGAATACGCGTGAGGCGAGCAGGGCTCCGCCCCTACCAGGTGTGGACAGGGTGAGCCGCCATCGTCCGCAGGGCGAAGCACTACACGAGTCCGGTCCCGGCGACCTCCCCACTTCGTCTGTTATAAAAAAATTTGTTTAAGATTTAAATTATAATCAAAATCATAACACTCCTTTTTTGGGCTGTCGTGTGAAAATATTATACTGAAACCCAACAACTGTTTAGTCTACTGTATTTATTCAACGCCTTATTGATAATCGTCCGCATAACTGATTTGCCGACAAAATATAATGAACTGGTACATCCATCAATCGCGTATCTGACAAATGAATATAAATTTATTAACGTGACTCAACAGTCTAGTTTATTTGACTGCCACTAGGTTTTCTTCAAAAACAGTTAAGAGCTGACCTGTTCGCAGGGGCTCCATTCAGACCAGGAGCTGACGACGCAGTCATTAGGGCAGGGCGCGCGGCAAGTGGCCTCATGCGCCGGAGCTGGGCCTGCGCCGGCCGCCTCGCAAGTGGCTGATTCCAACACAGTTCCCTCCGCATCCACACAACTGTACGGAGAAAAAATTATATAGATCGATACCTTCTTTCTTTTTCTCGTATGGATAACGGAAATAGAGAGGAAAGGGATCAAACAATTTTTTTATAAAATAATACAATTTTATCACATAATTTAATTTGGTCGACAATTCTAAGCCGGAAATCCAATCTTAACACTTAAAAATTTGTAAAATTTTTGGGAACTGTACGTGTCTCTTCTGAAAAAGCCGGCCTTAAAACTGTCTTCGCTTGCAATAGTGACAGACATGATGCACGTCGCGCGCTGTAACGTCGCGCCGCACTCCCGACCGCCGCCCGAGCGCTCCTCTAGGTAATGTGTATGAGTGTGTACGTACGTGACAGTCCTATTGATGATGGCTCGCCCGCACAGCGAGCGCGGCGGCGCGCACACGCTCCACTCGCCGAGCGCCCAGCGCGGCTCCGACACGGCGCACGTCGCGCGCTGTAACGTCGCGCCGCACTCCCGACCGCCGCCCGAGCCCTCCTCTATCACCTCCCTACAGATAGTAATTCGAAATTATAAAAGTATATTTTGAATTACTAAAGCGTCTATGTTTCGCATTAACTTCTCTTGCCTGCGACATAGCCCTTTTTGTTGGCGTGATTCCGAACTCGTCTCGTATTATAGGGCTTAATGTCGTGCAACTTAAATGACCGTATTATGAGGTTACACAAATGAGTCTAAGATATAACTTACCTGGTACGGAATCGGAAAGCGGCTCTAGATCCTGGTTCAGAGGCGCAAGGTCCCCATTCTCCCCACTCGCCCACAGCACAGTCTCGCGCACACCGCACGCTGCACGGGCCGCGCAGTAATGATGGGAACTCAATGTCGTATGAGTAGCCGTCCGTTGAGGCTTCGCGTACGCGGCTGGGACCTAAAAAGGGAACAACATTTTGACATGGATATCTCAGAAATACCCCTGGAATAATGATTCAGCAGGTTACACTGTTTGGTACTCCCACGTGTTCCGAAATTTTTAATATAAAAAAACAAAAAAACTCAAAAAAGTATAAAGTTATAATATTAAATGGAAAAAGTCGCTAAGCATGCATTAATGCTTTTCAAAGATTTATCAAAATATTATCTTTGCATTACAAAATATGAACTTTAAATGGGTTAAATTTACAGAACTAAGTACCAGTAAGTGGATGATATTTCTTGCACACATCCATCGGCACATCTCGTCCTCCTACCATACATCTGGCTGCTCGCAAGGACCTGCCTTCACCGCACTCCATTCTGGAACAAAACACATTATACTAAAAGTCTAAAACTTTCAATAATTTTATATAGCAGATGGGTTTGTAGTTGCAGGAAAGCAGGAAATATTTCTCTGAAAGCTTAGGATTGAAGATTTTTGAGGAAGATTTGAATGAAATGTATACCCAGGTGGTAAGATGCAGTCTGAATCAGTCGGCAACAGTTCCAAGGAAACGTTTTTGCAAACGCAGTTTGGAACATCAGGATCCGAAGCGTCGAGGAACCTGAAAAGAGTATTGTATATTATAATATAGAAGTCGATTCAACGTTACAGGAACTCACTAAGTTTAAGATTTTTCAGGGCACTTACTTGAGTGGGTCGGTACATATGACGTCACAGGTGAGAGGCGTGATATGCTCGCAGGTGACGCGACAAGCGGCGACACTGCGCGGGATCAACTGACCAGCGCAAGCACCTGCCTCTACACGGTGAGATTCAGAACCGCACCATATGCCTGGAAGATCGTTAAATTTGAGTAATGGTATAGGGTCTGAATAGATAGCGATGACGTCGCTATAAGACGTATTATAATGTGGAACAAAAATTCGGTATAGTAAGCAAAGATTCCAGTCGGGAGCTGCGGAAGACGAATCCACTCCCGGGGCCTCTGACCTTAGTGTGCCAGACTCCTCCACCTTCCCCAAGAGGGAGGACATCCATGAGGATTACCACCCCGGGAAAAAATCAACTCAGCTCCGCGCTTGGAATATTTATCCGGGAGGCGCTAATCCGGCTCACGACCGAATTCTTTTTTTCACAAAAATGTATAACTTTTATTTAGTATATTCTTTTATATGTTATATGTATACTAGCTGGTGCCTGCGACCCAATAAAAGGTTTATGTCCTTCCCTAAGGTCCAATCTATTTCTATACCAAAATTAATCAAAATTGATTCAGCGGTTGAGGCGTGAAAACGTGATGGTCAGAGAGTTACTTTTGCATTTATAATATTAGTTTGGATTATACTCACTCCTAACTCTGTATCCAACTCCACATCGCTGCACAGGTGGCAGACGGCACGTGCTCCAGTCGCCAGCTACCCAGGCGGCGTCACGAGCACGACACGTGCGCGACACGGGACAGTCGCGGGTTTCCATCCGTGAACCACAGCTAGGACCACCGTGGACTACACGTACGCGCACTTGTTTACCAGGCTCTGTGAAAAAGTAGCGATCAGAAACGTATGTTTGTTATTCAGGTTTTACTATTAAAGTGAGTGAAATCAGAATCAGTTCATCCGTTTGTGAGCTATGATGCCCACAATCATATGCACACATACACACGTAAAATTTATAACTTTGATTTCGTCAGGGGATAAAATATATAATATTTAAGGATAGGAAGAAATATATGGATATTTAAGGAATCCAGGTCCTATCCTAGTTATTTGTTGGAAGAAAAACAATGTAGCTTAAGTAAATAGTTCGTTGTTGGGTATTTCTTTTTCCAATCGCAAGGTATCCAAGGTATACATGAGAATTCCTACACAGTAAAACAAATTTGGACAACGTGTAACTCACCACAAGTATTAGGGCACGGCGACCATGGCATCCAAGCTTCGACCCTACATCCACGACGACACCTCACAGTACAAGCACGACGAGATGCTGGACGTCTTAGAGGAGCACATCTGGAGTAAAGTAAGATTAAAAATCCGTGAGCTCCTAAAGAGCGTGAGATTCGTAAATTGGGCAGTGTTATTGGGTTTTCTATTAGCATATTCTCAGTAGCAGCCAGACTTTGGAATTGTGCTCGGTAGATAGCAATAGGCTTACCACTTATCACCTGGGACTTAATTGGTCTGATAATGAGCGAGCCAACAGCTTAATAACAGCATCATTGAAATATGGGTGTCCAATTTTGTACCTACCCCTTCGGGGAATACAGCCATGATGTATATATGTGTATGTAAAAATTTGTCTAATTGTAATCCAATCCAATTAAATATGAACAATTTTATTCTTAAAATAATAAGTCTTTACGTTTCACAGTACCAGATTTCTTCTGGACTACTCTAATCAAGTTATAAATACTTATTACGTATGTAAGACGTGTTACTTTACGTCAACACGACCTGGTGTTCTATCTCACGAACGCTTTAATGCTAAGGAAATAACACTTAAATATAGATTTTACCATTGGTTGGAAAAAGGCAGGTTAGTAAGCGTAGAGTACTTATGTTTAAATCTTAATTAAGTAATTTTGTTCATATCAAAGCATACAATTTATGCCAAAAACGCGGGAATTATTAATTTAAAAACTTACAGAGCCTCACGGACGACATCTGCGTTGTTCTGAACACACATCACGTCTCGCACCATTTCTCCTTCCTCTATGCACGGTTCCTCTTCATCACTCTCGCTGTAGGTTTCTCCATCCTACAAATATTCATTGAGAAACGCTCGTGTTAAGTAATTTCAAACTGTGATAAATCCTCCGCCGCCGCCTTGGTCTGCCTCGTTGGTCTAGTGATCCCAAGCTCGACTCCTGAGCATGAGATCTCGAGTTCGATTCCCGGGTTGGGCAAAGTTTTATTGAGATTTCCTGTTAGGAAATGTTCAGTAGAAGCCCAGATTTGGAATTGTGCCCAGTAGATAGCAATAAGCTCACTACCTATAATTGGGAAACACTACATGGGACTTAATAACAGCATTGGTGAAGTGTGGGTGTATACCTCTACCTACCCCTTCTGGGAATATAGGCGTGATGCTATGTTATGTTATAAATCCTTCGGTACTTTTGATAGCGTTATATCGTCGTTTTAAGTTTCACACTTCTATATGTTGTTGAAAACCTTTGAAAAAGCGATGACGTCAAATACTTCTAATAATTCTTAAGAGATAGAAACTCGAAATTAAATCAACTTTGGTCATATTCAGTCATCCTACTATTGGTATTAGAATAATGAAACAAACAAAACGAAATCAAAGTAAACAAGTTTGGTTTCCTTTTGTTTTCCAAATACGTAATCGATCATCTTTTGACATGCCCCATGAGGAAGGCAACATTCACAACTAACCAGTAAGTCGGTGTAGTTATTAACAGGCATGTAGTCTTGCCGACGCCTTTCACAGGGTCCCCACGGTGTCGCCAACCAAGAGTATGTGGCACAAGCGTGTGTGTTGCAGGTCTCGTTCTGGAGCAGTTGGTCTTCTGGAGGACACGGCCAGCCATCTGGAATAAGTACATCACTTTGTATGTGAGTAACCCGTGGCACAGGTGAACCGAAGGTTTTGCTAAAACCGAGTTTGGCAGAACCTTCGCTTTTAATGTTTAATCTATTTTGGTAGTCTGGTCCAATGTGAGAAATAGGTACTGCGCACATTGTAGCGACTGCAAAGACTGTTAAAGTTTACTAATACTCGCAGCACTTTAGGTTATGTATTTATTAAGTCTTTAGTCGACTGTAATTCGAATTATTGTAAAGGTTATTTTACAAGAGTATGGACTAATAAGTCAACGTTTTCTTCTACTTACTGGGCGCTGCATGAGCCAAAATGTGTCGCCTCCTTGTTCTCGATGGTCGAGGATGTGCAGCAGCAGCGCAGGGAGCGGAGCAGTGGCTCCAGGGGACCCAGGACGATACCACGCAGTCGCCTGCGCACGCGATGCGGCACCTCTCACTGCGGGGCGGAGCACCAGTACCACTGCACCAGGCACGTTGAGCCTCTTTCTGTTGGGACGACGTGATTTGCTAATAAATGTATATTTAAAGTATGGTCTTCGATACCCTGTTATTTACAATTGAATGACTCCTCGTTTAAGTTTAACTGTCGTGGTTGGTTATATGAGAAAATGTGTAGAGTTTCATAATGTAATAATTATAAATAAATAAATAAAATTCATTTATTTCAGGTATTTAACCCATATAGGACACCACATCACAGAAAATTACATTATATTACATTAAAAACAATGAAATAAAAATAAAAAACAAAGTAAAATTATTAATAAATTACATCAATCACTCAATTGATTAATTAATTAATTTACGAATCCCTCATTTAATACATCAATTCATTAATTTATCAATTCACCAATCCATTTATTTATTTATTTCATTATTACCCCGCATTTTGTGCTTAAAGATGCAAACGTAAGATTGATTATAGTTTAGGAAATTGTTATGTATTTTGAGATTACCGAAAACGCACTTGGGTGTTTCAGAATAAAGCCATTAAGAATTGAGCCAATTTGGTATTGACTGATTCGTTTAGAAGAAGAATATGCACTCGTATCTTCAACTCATTATAATACTCCTTACCCCGTCATGTCCAACACATCTCAGCTCCCGGCTCCTCTTGCCGGGTCCGCAGGTGGTGTGCGGCTGGTTCAGTACGCAGGGGCCCCACGGCAGCGCTTTCCACGACGCGCAGCGAGGGGTGCTGCAGGTGCGCTTCTCTTCTAAAGGGGGGCAGGGAGCTCCACCACCTGAGGCAGCAGATATCACGCGCCGGCGACGGACACTGTAGCCTAGAAAAATAAATGATTGAAATTAGACCTTCATTTTAACACGTACTGATACCCCTGATTAACAGGAAAAAATCAAGTAAGTACTGTCAAGCTCAGATTTCGACGAGGACTTCATTAAGTCATCAAGTACTAGTAAACCATTAATATAATTGATAAGAAAAAATATGCCGTAGGTATACTGTTAGACATGACAAAAGCTTACGATAAAGTGCAATTCGACATCCTACTTAATAAGTTACAAGGAATAGGGATCCGCGGAAAATCTTACGAATGGTTCAAATCATATTTGGAAAATAGAGAACACCAAGTCGAAGTAGAATACTACAACGAACATGCAAAAAAAATCCAATACATTCGGTCGGATAGCAAGCAAATTAACTCCTCAATGCCCCAAGGGAGTGTAATTGGATGCCTCCTATTTATCATCTATATATAAATGACCTCCCTACAATCATAAATGAGTCATGTGTTCTGTTTGCCGACGATATCTCAGTACTAACTTCTTGCCACGACAATACCAACTTAACCGAAATACTTACAGGTATACTCACCAAAATAATAACTTGGATGACAGAACATAACCTTGAACTAAATTTCAATAAAACTAAAATCATGTCCTTCTATCCACATCAGAAAACCCCTTTAAACATAACATTTATTTACAATGAGGAAAAAATTGAAACAATAAAAGAATTCAACCTACTCGGCTTATCCATAGATACACATTTAAATTGGAAATCACATAATAAAAAAATCAGGTCAAAGTTATCAAAATTTGCCTATGCCCTACGTGACATAAAAAAATCAACAAATCTCTCCACTGCTCTGGTTACGTATTATGCATACGCATATGCATACGCATGGTTAAACTACGGCGTAATATTATGGGAAATAATACAGACGCACCAACACTCACACTACAAAAACGACTGATTAGAATACTAGCCAACATAGATAGCACAGACATCTGCAAACCCCATTTCCAAGAACATAAACTTCTAACCCTACCTTGTATATATATCTTGGAAATGTGGAAATTTGTTAAAAATAATCAAAAACTCTTCACTACACGCGAAAACATACAGACTCACTACACACTACAACACAAAAATAGACTAAACCAGCCAGGTACTAAGCTAAAAATACACTCCACAAGCACTTTAATAATGTCAGTTAAAATATATAATAAATTACCTATTATATATTATAATTAATTCTAGTTACCAGTAGTAGTAAGCTGCTGCACAGGGAAAAGTGGGCACCCGTCAGTGGGTTGGCATGCCCCCCACTCTCCCCATTCCCCAACCTCACAATCTCGTGGACAGGGCACCTGCAATAAAAATATTGACAAGTTCAAAATTTTTATGAAACACTAAATTCTTGGTATTTTCCCTACGCCAAGTTTTGCAGGTCCGCAACCTGTGCAGCTGAGTATGAAAGAAGACGGATAGGACTCTACGTAATACGTATACAAGAAAGAACAAAACATAATATTCAAAATGGAAATAATTAAGTTTTAAAAATGACTAAGTCAACATCGGATTACCTCCCTGTCTGAGTCATGAAAAAAGTCACTTATGTTGTGAAAAATGGATTCATTAGATTGATGGTAGAATTAAATGCTAGTCATGATTTCCCGAATAATTTGATATTAGTTGAAGTTTTAATATAAGGTTAGGATCACTCATTCAATGACTCGTGTTATTTTCACGGTATACCAGGCGTCATCTGGTATATCTACATGCGTAGATCAATAAATGTATCCTTAAGAATCCTGGTAATCATTATTGTGTGTTTTAAAACTTAATAAATTACATCAAGAAAGTTACAATATAATACAAGTACAATGTGTGATCATACACAAACACATACGTATGTATGAGAATACGTGAGAGGAATGTATTATGTTATTGTATATTCTTTTGTTTCGAAGTATCTAATCAACATTGACCCATAAAGTTATTCTTACCTCACAGGGCTGAACAAGCGTTGGCATCGGTGCATGAGCACACTGTGCAGGATGTAGCGCCCTTCCATCAGCCCGTACACAAGTTGCATCTCGCCTCTGTACCCCTCCCCCACATCCCGCGTCCCGTGCTGCCTTCCCCTCGTCCTCCCCGTCGTCGTCATCATCATCATCGTCATCGTAGATTGCATCGTTATCGTCAGCATCATCGTCATCGTCTGTGTTTACTGGGGGATAAATAATTAATTGGGACTATAAGTTTTTTCGTAAAGGATTAGCTCCTCCCCGCGACTTCCATCTGCATGGAGGTCAGAATTGAGTCCACTCGGGATAAAAAGTCCTATCCTATGTGTTAATTTGTGTGCCAAATATGTTCAGTAGTCAGTACGTTAAAGAGTAACAAACATGCCCAACCATCCTCACAAACTTTCGCATTTATAATATTAGTAGGATTTGATCACACAGTGAACTTGCCATACAAGGCAAAAGTTTTTTATATTATTTGTGTGGCTGTGGAATGGACGTAGTTAAGCAATTATAAAAAAATACACCTGTGATTGGCGAAGCGATCGAAACGACTGCTGAATAAAATAATTGTTTAATCGACAGATAATAATTGTTCCGGGCTATCCATATCTATGGTTCTGGATTTGTGTGCCCGCATGTGTTTGTAAACGCACCTAAAATAGAGGAGAACTCCTTGTCTAGGGGAACGTATTTTTAAAGGCAGAAGAGCAAGTGTTCGTTATGTGCATACGTCATTCATCAGATATTAAAATGAATTTGTTTCGTTTGCGCGTTAAACAACAGAACTTAGAATTTCATAAACATTGAAGCCTTTCTGCGTATGTGTTGATTGATGCGCTTCACGATAGTACTTATGTAATTCATGAGCCTGTTTACCTTAGATGTCTATAGACTACAGTTTCTGATGCCATTGAATTTTACTATTCTGAGTGTGACGACATATTCCTGCACGGAACGGAATGCTCTATAGATACCTAATAGTCCCAGGTTTGGGTGAGTTTGTGTGCATGTGAGATATATGTGTTTGCAAACACACTCAATATCAATCCGTACATAAATTGTGTTGTGTCCGTACATAAACGAGATTAATAAAAAACTTTGGCAATTAATCTTAGTCCTTAACCACGAAGTCGTAGCTCCTACCAAACTTTTGATGAAAATCCAAACATTATTAATTGTTAAAATTACTTGTCCTAGGAAAATGTAATTATGGGACCCAAAGATTTTATCTTTTCAGACTCAGAAAATATTTTACTAATATGAGTAGGTCTAAAGCCTGAATAAGTAGGTGACGATCACATCATTATAACATGTATTGAAAAACTTTGTTGGCAGAGCACTATAATATTTTGGGCAATATTTTAGGCACTTTGGATGCTGTTTTTTGTGCAGTTGACATAACTGCATCAAAATTGCCAATCGACTGCGCAGTCCGCTTAGTAGGGGTGCAGTTTAATGACTGTACACAAGTTTTAATATAGCCGGTTGGCAGTTTTGGCGCAGTTAATTGCATCAAAAACTGCCACACTGCAATTTTGCAGCTATAGTACTGATCCGGGGGTGCGGATTCAAACCCCGCTCACGGACATATTTTCTTATGCAGAAAAATATAACTTCAGAGTACACTTTACATGCGTTTTAAATACATATCGGTACAAAAAATAGCTAACAGTTTTTCTTACAGCCGATTTTTTCCTATTAGGGTTCAATCGATCAAATCTTTACACTCAGTCCTCATATTGTAAGTCTATGAATATGTAACAGGGGGTAAATGATGTACGATGCAGTTTTAATACATGGCGCGCGGCCAAACGCCACATTCATCATGTCAGCGAACACTTTATGACGCAAGACGAATAATGACGACATTATAATAATGTCTTGAGTAGTTCATCAGTGTAATACTTGCTTTACATTATACATTACTTTTAGGTCATAATTGGTACAGCTAAATTATATACATACATACAATCACGCCCGTTTCCCATTGGGGTAGGCAGATACTATCGATTTCTACTTGCTACGACACACTTCTTTCGTTTCATCTATGTTCATTAATCTCTTCATGCATGCTCGTCGGTTAAGGTTGCTCATGACCTCCCCCTTCTAAAGAACTAACAACATTTTATAGGTGTCATATATTAAAACTAGCAAGCAGGAGTCAGACCCTAGGCATCCACTGTTTGACACCAAGTTACCAGCACAACGCCTAAAAAGCCGGCACAGTTTCATAAAATCGACCGAGGCAGCGTCAGTCGAGGCTCGCCGCAAACTGTGGCTAGGAGCTTTTCCACCACCTGCTAACTACATAGAGCCCAAAGAGACCCTACCTGCGGGGCACGAATATTCCTGGCCTATATGGAGGTCCCTTAATCAACTCCGGACCGAAGTGGGGCGATGTAATCTCAATATGAGCAAAAGGGGGTACATTAACGAAAAAGCCACCGGATATAAGTGTGGAGTCGACCCACAAACAATATCCCACCCACCTACTGTCTTGCTCTTTATGCCCAACACCTGTACATTAAGTGACCTATACCCAGCCACTAATAACACCATCGACGTGGCAAAATTTTCGGCACATCAAGTGTGAACATAGGGAGCCGAAAATTGTACCATCGATACGAAGAAGAAGAACAAGAATATATTAAAAATATACCTACCTTCAAATAAGTAGAAAATGAAAGAAAGGATACTTTTTTGGGGTTTTTAATGTAGCCAGTCAACACCATTCCAACGTTTCAAAGTAGGTGGGTAAGTATATGTATTATTCGATCAGAAAATAACATTATACTTATATTTCACTTATTTAATTATAGAGATCTTATTATATATGTACATATATTACAATGTCACGATTTTGATGCAAACGAACTAAGGTAAAATTAGAGAATTGTCTAAGATGAAATTTTTCGTGTCGATTAAAGTGTAAAGGTATTAAACTTTATCGGTTCCTCAACAAATTATGTCACATTGACGTCTAACATCGACAAATTTGTAGAAAAATATAACCATGCTTCCACTGCAACATTGCTATGACAACATAGAAATTGTCTTTTCATATCGATGAGTAATCACGCTATATTTCACCTAAACCAGAATCGAAACAATTAATTAACATTCGTCCTCATTACACCTAACAAAAATAAATCATAGTCAATCTTAGCGTAGTTATCTAAACAAATAATCTTGGTTCATCAATTAATCGTGCAAACAATGGGTCAGTAACAGCGTTTCACTCCATTACTCATCTAAATTAACCTGATTATCGTTTGCGCTCCCTTTTCTCCAACATTGTTAAAAGGCAGATTAATTGAACAAAAGAACGATATTATTTAAGGTGACCTAAATACAGTAAATTTATGTATAAAGATAGGCCGAATTTATAAATCAATGTTTAGTTGTTAATTTATTCTTCAGTTTCACTAAGATATAACTACCTAAGGAGTTCTTGACAACAATGAAAAATGATGACCCAAACATACAATGTTCCTTAATGGTGGAGGAGCAGATAAATGTTCGTTCCTTTCTCTGTATGAAAAGCAAGGGTTTTGCCCTGCCAGTAATACAATATCTAGCAAAATCTAAATTTACCAACCTTAAAATGATCAGTGCGATTTTTTGTTTTTACCTATTAAAAATTACTACTTTCAGGGAACATTTACGTTAACTAACGTTCGATACGTTGTTAAATTCCACATTCAAGTTTATACATGGGAGAAAAAAAAAAGATACATAATGAATAGAGAACCTCTTAAATATTCATATAATATTTTTAACTTTTAAAGTTTTTACTCTCGGGAATGTTCTGTCATTGGTAAAATATAGCTTTAGTGGAAGAAAATAAAGACATATTTACTAACCGGGTAAAGCAGTAGCATGTCCAATCTCGACGGCGACTCGGCACTGTCCCCAGGGTCCCGGCGTCCAATGCGCGCTTGCTTCAAGAGCAGCTGGCCTCACTTCCTCCACCACATCACACTCCTTGCCACCACCTGGATACAATAAAGACTGTGTTACTTGTTCAAAGCAGAGTTTTCAAAGACTTAAATATAAAAAGAAAACTCAATGAATGCAATTATATCTGAAAGATTGGCGATCTTAGTCATAAAACTGGCTTCACCGTCCGACATCTTTGATGACAATCAAGAAGACAGAGTTAGAGATATTTCCTCTGTTCGTCTTCTATTAACGATAATATACGATACTATAAGATACGTGTACGAACACGGGCACATTTTTACCCTTTGCAATGATATCTGACATTGGAAGACCATAAGTATTACATTAAAAAAAGACTAATATCATTCATAACAAACCTTGCGGTAATCTTTTGAGTCTACGTGTCCGCACCAGCGCGCCATCAGGCCGCGGTCGCCATGGCAACCACTCGGCCAATACGCAATCTTCTCGGATCACGCACACGCGCGCTGTTCCTACCTGCGCCAGCGCAGTGCCGCAGTACCTGAGAGGAATGGGTTTTGTAATAGATATTGATATCTGTACGTAGTACAAATTAAAGTGCTGTGCGTGCTGCATCTGTTTGTCTGTCTGGGCACGATTTTCTCCGTAACTAGGTACTGAACTAATTTATTCAGAATTTTACTAATTATAATCTAAACCGACGAGCATGCATGAATAGTGTTGGTGTTTCAGAATCGTACCATGTGGAAGTCGATATTAGGCAGAGGCCTACCCCAATGACAAACAGGCGTGATAGGAGTATTTTAAGAATAAGAGTTTAGGTACAAATACATGGATTTGTTTTAAAGAACAAACTAAAAAAAAACATCTAAGAAAAAAGGTCGCAATTGAGCGATGCTGGGACGAGTCTCTAGTATTTATTATCATAACCGACTTCAAAAAAAGGACGTTGTAAAAGATTGATTTATTGGACCCCTATTTATGTTTGTGTGTCCACAATATTCTTAAATATTACTGATCCGATTTGGATGAGGTTTTCGTGATTTAAATACATATTTTTCAGTGAAGCTTTTTGTATATAATATATTAGAATCTGATGAAGATCTTCGGAGATAGACAATGGAACTCTTCAATAACTAACAGTAAATGACACGCGATTTCTGCGATGTCTATGTACCCACTTTTTTCACCATTCCACTAAATGCGGTTCTGGATACATTGAAAAAAAAAAGAAGAAAATTTTGAAAATATTTCTGAATTGAAAAGGCGATCTTTAGATAAAGGCTGTTTACGGATTATGTTTTGTAGGTAAGAGCGTTAATAGTCTCCTAATCATATTTTCACTCAGGTTTCCTTGCTACAGTCATCGGGCTCGCAGTACTACTCCGCGTATAATTGTTACCGGCGTTTATGGAGCAGACTCTTGTTCTAACTATACTATATATCTCTGCGACACAAATCGTGCAGCATACATTTTTCAAAAGACACGTGCAAAACATAAATCGGCCTTAAAACGACACAGCGTCATTTATTCACGACCTATTCCAGAAACTACCGTCAGCATAAAATCCAATAATGATCAGTAAAACTCTTTACTTGGCACGTGACGGGTCGCTACGATGATAAATGTTCCATTCTGTTCCTCCATAACTTATCACATAAAGTTTTTATACGGCAAAGTGGCATTAGATCAATATGAGGACCAACTGACCCAGTTTCTGTACTGTCGTAAGAATGCATGCATTCACCCGCATAATCCCAACTTTGACGATATGAAATTTCTTTCAAAACATCTGAATAATATATAACATATTTCGCCACAAGTGTGTAAAGTATGCAAGAGTCGGTAATTTTAACATGTTTTACCGTGAAACGGGAATTTATGTAAGAACATTGGGTTGTAAGTAAAATTGTGCCTAAGCCTACTTTTACTGGAAAATGGCGATAAGTTGTAGCGTGGTAATGTATGTTTAATGTAAGGCATAACTTAACTGCCTGAATGTAAAACAAGTGCTATGAACGAGCGAGTATTTCTGTGATTCAATAGTTGAGAGGTTAGAATCTTGTTGAATCAAGCAATTGATATTATAACTTTGTATGGTTTGCAATATAGAATATAAATGAGTAGGTGGATATTTTTTAGAATAATCGCTAGAGGAACCCTAATATTAAAGTTTTTTGCAACCGGGGTCAACGGACTTACATACATTTGTCACCTGATCAGCCACTTGGCGTCATCACAAGGGGACAGACGACAGTTCATTGAACCCGTAAAATAAAATTAAGATAGTATTATACCTCTAACAATAATTATTCTAGTAAAGTTTGCCAACTAATTTAATTTAATCTTATTTCAATGCATAAAATTACGGCAGAAGTACGCGGGAACGAGGAGTGGTGCTGGCAGTCGACCTGAACAGGAGCACCCACTACGGTCTTGAGCGTCTTAGCACCTTAGCACTTAACATTAATTTAAATAGCCACAATATTAATTTAAAATAGTTTTAAATGACAGAAATTAACATTAACAATATTCTGGCCAACTACATTGTCCGCATATTGAACAAGAATATTAGGTAATATGTGCGACTAGGAGACCAATGAAAATATAAATCATAAAAATTTATAAGAAATCAACAATGCAATTGAAATAAATTATTAGCTCGCCGGTTGAAAGGCTATTTGGTTTAAGTGTATTTACTGTGCTTTAAAAAAATAAACCTAAAAATAACAGTCTTTAGAGACATTTTCATATTACACAAAAATGTCGCTTGAGTCAAATAGCCTCTTAACCGTCGTAATAATCAGTTAATCTTGTAATGTGTAAGAACTTATTTTTGTATACTAAGTTTCGTGAGACATATTCATATTAATTATTGTTTATCGGTTACTAGTTCCGAACTCGAATGGAGCCCTTAATCCCGAAAAAATGCACGTACAAATTTTTATAAATTATCCTCAACCTATAATTGTCTAAATTACTAATTTTAGAAAGGACAAAGAGTCTTTATGTTTAAACTTACATAGCTTCAACAAACTGTCCGTCCTTCTTGCGACATTGCACCTGCCGACGCTGCAGGCCAAGTCGGGGCGTATGCACTAGCGAGTCTGTCTCCGTTCGCATGTACCTGTAGAAAATAGACGTGACGTAACATTAGGTAGATATATACAATTAATATCGAGCTATGAAAATTAATGATACTCGTATATGAAGATTAATGAACAGTTTTATATTGAAGCACATTACTTTTGCAATTGAGACTGATCGATTCGAACCTAATGTGTAAGACCATTATTACAGATTCCAAAGGACTATCCTTTATATGTTTCTGAGTTCTTTTTTTTTAATAAAAACAAATGTATGTTATCATAACATAGCGGTAGGCAGAAGTGTACATTGTTGTAAATCTATATTCATATATTTAGTCCCAGATGTGATTGGCGATTGCCATTGACCGGGCACAATTCCAAACTTCGGAGAAAATTTATATGACTTTGCTCAACTCGGGAGTCGAACCCAAGGACCTGACACTCAGTAGCCGTGCTTCCGATTACGAGGCTTAATGCAGCGTCAAAAGTTGATGATGTCCCCCAGTATTTTGACTTGACATTCAAAATAAATTGGTGATTTTACTTTTTAATATAAAAATAATTAGGAATAGAGTTTTAATCCATAAAGAAAATTAATCAACAAGAAGGCAAGCATAATATTAGTCAAACAAAAACCATTCACGGACTAAAAAAATATGAAGAAATATTTCAGAGCGCCGAAAAATTGTTTTTCTGTAGGAATAACTGGCCGCTGTCAAAGCTAACAGCGTAACGGTGGAATGTATGGTATTCTATAGCATGTATGGTACCTTTCTATGGTCCGTGCGGCATGCTCCCCTGCCCCCAGGGGGTTGCATTCAGTCCACCTGCCCACGTAGATGGAATATTCCGAGTCATTCGGCGATGGTTCTGTAACAAAAGAACCTTAATGAAAAAAAATGTTTTCAGTATTTGTACAAAACAGGAGAATCGAGTGAGGAACATCATTTTCGACCCTTGTGTATATTGAAGATCAGGCTGGCAGCCATGGAAAATACCTTTGTTGATTTAACAATGAAAGTAATTCTAAATAACTGCTTTTAATTCTACTTCATTTAATTACAGGAAGCTATCTAAGGTATAGAAAAAAATTGTAAATTAAAATAAAACAAAAGAAACAATACAATACTTTTTTTATGCTGAAGTTATTTATAGTAGCGCAGCTGCCAATATTAATTTGCATTTTGTTTTACTCCAAAAAGGTTCAATAATAAAAACTTTAGAGAAAAAAAGGTTCACACAATAGGTTTTACACAAATGGACAAGTAAGTAGTCATTTAAATTTCAAATCAACTGAAAATAAGTACAAAATTGCTCCCATTGAAAATTACTGGCATCAAATGCAGTTCAAACGCAAATACACATCCGACCAGAATAGTTGGCTGAATTTACTTAGTTTTGAAATTTGAATTTTATGCAAGCGTACACGGTGAAGCTAGTTTAAATGGAACAGTGTGAAATTGAATGTATGAGGCAGCTGTGACAGGGCTTTGTGTCTCCGTGGAAAATTGACACACTGTGCCAACAACACGGACGTGTAATTTTGTTCACACGAATATTAACACTGAATTTATGAAGTTTTTAGTACGTTCAGCTTTTACGTCGGAAAGCCGTATAACATAGATATCTTGTATTTTGTTGGTTATATTTATGAATACGTTAACAGGTTATTAACACGATTTTTTATTACAGTAATTGATTAAAGTAAAGGCGTAGTAATAGATTTAACTTTGTTATGATTTTATTGTTAACTAGCCGTGGACGCGACTCCAAATAGAGTTTATATACATATTAATATATCTTTTGAACCCTGCAAGATATCCAAATGAAACAAACACGAAACTATAAGTCAAAGCTCGTGTTTTAATTCCTACAATTTTCATTTAAATCCGTTGTACCGTTTCGGAGACTATTGGAGAAAAACTTTCAGACAGAAATACAAAGATTCTAAAAACGCTCGTTCGTAATTAGGAATCGTATAAATAGCAGTTTTCACTTATATTTTGTTTGGCATTTATTTTAAATCACAGACAGACACTTTATTTTATTTATTGGTATAGTTATATTGATAACGGGCTGGTGCCCGCGACTTCGTCTGCGCAACAGATTGCGCGCAACCCTTATTCGTTTTCTCTCCACCCTTATTCGTATCTAATTTATCCATTTTTATAATTCGTACTTCAAAAATGAAGAAGTTTCATACAAAATTTCATCCCCTATTTTAACCCCTTAGGGGATGAATTTCCAAAAATCCCTTTTTAGTGCTCACTTACATCATTTAAGGAAAATTTGTGCAAAATTTCTTGCTTCTAGACCAAGTGGTTTCAGCTGTGCGTTGATCGATCAGTCAGTAAGTGAATCAGTCAGCCAGTCGGTTTCTTACTTTACATATATATAGATAGATTATTAATTATTAATCACATACATAAAAATACGTGATTGTGATTCTTAGGTAAATTAAACTTCAATGAGATGATCAACGACTTGTCAGTATTCAAACTGCTTTAATTTACATAAAGTACCTAACAACACCGTAAAGTAATTTCATACACTCACTAAATTTCTCCACATTTCTGAAACTACTTGTAACAGCTTAGTACATAATAAAGCTGGCAGTACATTAATCATGAGAGACGCAGTAAGCTCGCCTTCATAATGCACAAGCCTAAACGTAACGCTATTACCGAGCCGTGGAAACAACTGTGAAATATTTTGATAGGCGTTTAGCGAGGTTATAAATATGTAAAGTTTGAAGAAAATTTGTGGGTGAAAAATGCGGTCTTGAACAGGATTCGAACCGGCGCCTCCCGGAAATATCTCTATCCTCTGCTCACTACCGCGAATTGTTCTTTTACATTTTAATACGTCTTTTGGGGACGTCCTTGCTATCTGTTTAGTCTCTATATAGGTGATGGAACCGACATGCCTAACTTTGCAGTTAATACAATGTCGTATATATGCAATTACCTTAAAAAATACAGATAAATCTTTCAACCGCATTAACGCATGCGCAGCGAACTTTAAAGTTATACATTTTTGTGAAAAGAAAAATACGGCTTTTACCGTATGCGTTAAATGCATTTGGAAACAAAATCTGTATTTAGAAATATTTTAGTTAATTAAAAGATAACGTGGCCGTTTAAAAGAAGTAGAGACAATTTTTTTTTTAAAGTGTGCTTGTATTTTTTGGTCATATTGAAAGGATGAATGAAATATAATTAACCAGAAGTATCAACAAGGCAGGTGTAAATGGAAATGTCAGAAGGGGAGGCCCTAGAAGGATATACACTGATTTTATTGGTGATGATATCCTCCAAAAAGGTAATGTGTGTAGTAGGTACTCGCGAGTAGTGGACGAAGCAAAAGGCATAGGTATGTAAGGATCGTAGCAGGTGGCGTTCTTTAGTTAGTTTCTGCCTACCCCCATCGGAAAAAGGCATGAGTTTATGTATGTTATATTACAAATACTCAAGGGACATGTGCGAGGGTGACTCACCATGACCTTTTTATTAATCATATTAAAGGCCATTATAACACATGCCTATTCTTTGAAATTTCTACGGCTTTATGACTATTACACTCAAAAGAAAAAAGATATAGTCATGTGACAGACAGACAACGGGTTCGAAACCCTATAAACAAGGGAACCTAAATTTTTGTATTTAGGTAGAGCTGAGGCAGCATTTATGTCTGCCTTCAGTGTAAACCGTAATGGCAAACATAAGATTTCCAACGACCTCAAGAAAAATGGTAGTTGATAGCAAAACTATAAAGCCTTTGTTCAGGTCATGTGGTAGGCCGAATTGAATTTTGATAAACAAAAACTAATAAGTCTACTGTTAATAGCAAGCTCACTTAATAAAACAAAAAAGGAAAATACAGACTACATTTTATATCCTAAAATGAAATCTCATCAAAAACTCAGTCTAAAGAAGTCTGAGTAGATAGGTACCTAGGTATAGACAATGAGCTAAATTCCTCAATAAGCAACAACAGTCTAATGAAAAACCTATAGAATTACTGCAGACGGTGGAAGCCCCTTTTTAAAATCTCGCTGTAATTTAATCAGATGGTGTGGGTACGGCGCAGATGGGAACAGAAGGTCAATGAACTTTTTACGTAGCATTGTGCTCTACAATATCACTAATACGAACACCTCCTCATTGTTATAATCGCAATACAAAGTAATGGCATGAAAAGTTGATATCATTTCTAATGTCACAAGACTGCCCCAATAAAATAATGTTATTGTCGATCGAAGAGATGTTGAGTAAATCTTTTAACAAAAAAAGTGATGATTCGTCATTTTGGCGACGAAGAACTATATAATGATTAAAAATCTAAAGCATAAAATGTAGGTAATCCTCCGTAGATATACAATTTACATAAAGTCAAACTAGGAAAGTATTATGTTTCGTCAAACTTTCTTTCTAAATTTGGATATACTGCCACAAGATATTTTATTCGCATTGTTTAGTTGTCTAGAATTGTTTAGTTATGTCTCAGAATATTAACTAATATCTTAGGGTTGTTTGTTATCGTAATGGGAATTCGTCCCAATAGCGGAGCGCCTAATGAAAACGCTCATATGTTTCTTCCAATCACAAATCTGGATTTAGTTTGCGAACCCCGCGCCAACTGTCATGACGCCGAGAGAATGTTTTCGTCACGGACTGGATTTCGATACGCAATAATTTTAAAACCTGTAAGATTGACAATTGCACATTCACATTCTACGGCAGCCTTGTTAAACAAATCGGTATATGCTTATGAATCCAACACTAAGGCCCAGTTGCATGAACTTAACTATAATCGTAAAAGTGGTGGCAGAGCTCGTGATGGCTTAGTTGGCGGAGTACTTGGAGCCTAAATATAAGGAGTGTAGGTTTTATCCCTGCTCGATGTTCTATTTTTATAACAAAAATAAAAAACATTTTAGCTAAAGTTACAATATTAAATAGAAAAAGAATACGGTCGCGAACAGGATTCGAACCTGCGCCTCCCGGATAAATACTCCAGGCGCTCTGACCACTAAGCCATCTCGACCTCGCAGGTTCGAATCCTGTTCGCGACCGTATTTTTTTTTCCATTTAATATTGTAACTTTAGAGTTCGCTAAGCATGCGTTAATGCTTTTCAAAGATTTATATTGAACATTTTAGCTGTTCATTATACATTTAACATTTCAGTGGTATTAGATTACTTATTTACATGTTTTTCCTAATGTAGCTTTTTCTAAAGGCTTCGGATAGAGCGTAGTACCAAGTGGATATTCTGTATTTCTTACTTAGTAGCAAGAGGAGAGAGTAGTTCCCAGACGTGGTAGTTTTCACTCTGATTAATTAAGTGCACGATATCGAATTAGCTTCGGAGAGAACGATTTGTTTGCTCTCTAACCTATAATGAAAGTGCTTTAATGTTGGAGTGGGTCGGGTCTCATTTTGTAGCATAGAGCTCGGAATATGAATTGATTTTGTCGTTTAGTCTTTCAGTTCAGAGTAGCTTGCTTTTAGTTTGTTGACTAAAATTTAATTTTATTACTGAGAATGCGATAGTTTATTTTGATGAGTTGAATTAAGAAATGACAGTTGACTCGAGAAGCTCCGCTTTTTTTTGGAATAAGCACCGTTAAAAGATGAAGATCCTTCATGCAGTGTTCGATCGTTTTGGTCATATTGATAATTTCGTTTTTATATTTCAAATAGATAAAGGTTAAAAACATTTGCCGCATGTATCTACGAAAGATCGGCTCGACATTGAATTTTTTTTATTTTGTTGTGTTCGTAATTATCAGGACCAGGGTTTGTATGAAAGATTTATTGGAAAATCCCCCGGTAAAGTCGGATATTTGGAAACGATCTTTCTTCATAAGTAAATATCCGGGAGGGTCGCTAATATATTATAGAAAAGATACTGACAACGAATAAATTTGATAGTTACATACATTTGCACAGAGAGTGCGAAAGGTAGCCTTATTTATATAATTACACAGTTCTATTCCATTACAGAAGCGCCTCACCCTTCTAGTAAAACATAAAGAAAGCGGAAAATACAAAAGGTGCTAAGTAGAGCTGCGCTAAAACGAGGAAGGATTTGAACCGGCGGGGTCCGGAGGAGGACACAAGTGACAAGGATGGCTTCATCAAGTTGGAGAAGAAGTGCGGTATCGCGCTGGCAGGATCCAACATGCTGCTGCATCCAGCAATACCTACGACGCAGCTGTAAGTGTCCCATATTCAAGTGAAAACCAACTGGAGTTTAAGAGTCGAGAAGTTGGATTCGCGCCACAACACAAACATCATATCGTTCGTGGTGCAGGTTCCAACTCAACATCCTCAGACTTTCCTCAAAGAAGAATTTTGGTCTAATGGTGTTGTTTACTGACGTTTTCGCGGCCGGCTATGCGACACCAGTCAGCGAAATACGACGCCATCATTTCGTGTGCAGTAGTTATAAGTTAAATTAATTAATATGTGTTAGTCTATTTATAGTAAAATGTTTATTCTTCTGTATTTCATGTTATGGGCCAAAGTTGCATGAAATAAAGGTTATATTATATTACTAGCTGATGCCCGCGTCTTCGCCAGCGTGGATGTCGGATATCGCGACCAAAAGTAATCATGAAATTTTGATCCCGGTCCCACTTTCCAATTACAGCAATATTTTTTTTAAGTTTAAAATGGATGTAGTATGTTATCATTAAGAGATAGACATATGCCATCGCGGATTTTTCTATAGACCTATGTAAGATACACAATTCCACAATACATCATTTTGTTATATTTCAAAGGGTTTAAGCAGCGTACGCCAGAATAGCTCGTAGATGGTAGATTTTTTCCTACTTACTTGACACTTATTGTAATATTTTGGACAATTGACACAATATCTTTATAAATTGTAGCCTATGTGTTATTCTGATGTATAAGCTATATTATTGTAAAGTTTCATTATAATCCATTCAGTAGTTTTTACGTGAAAGAGTAACAAACATCCATCAATCCATCCATCCATACTAACAAACATTCGCGTTTATAATATTAGTAGTATTATTATATTAATATAAACTTGTAATTACATTTAAGTAGGCCTTTTGCAACACTTTCATAAAAAAGGTAAAGAAATAGTCCTTAGCGTAATACCATCAGCCAACAAAACCGGCGACAGGTATGTTCTCTATGATCGAAGGTATTTTTAGTGACCTACTTTTGCACAATATTTATTTTCTCCGGCCCCAGGGACGATAGTATCTATTTATGCAGCCTTGTTATCTTTATCGTCGTTACATTGACACAAGACTGCCTGTGTTGCCAGCTTGTTATTTTTTATTTTTGCTTCCCCGTATGCTTACTGCATGTGATTGGGGTGGCTTTGTTTATTGCTTGTAATAATAATACTCCTCCGCACCGTATTTCGGTCAGGGCGGCTATCTCCACGGAGATCAGCCAAGTACGCAAGAGATATTATAGTGCACAAGCGTACGAGCAAACACAGCTGCATTCCCTCTTCCTACACTCACAAAGTCCGATGGGACAGCAATCCGACACAACCGGAGAGAGTTCAGGCGCAGGACCGACGGGTTTACGTGCTCTCCGGAGCACGGGGGTGTCACACCACTAACTTCCAGACTCCAGGCTACTACTGAGAATTTCCTAACAGGAAAACCCAGTAACATTTTGCTCGACCTGGGAATCAAACAGGAACTCACGCTTAGCAGCCGCGTCAAATTGCTAACTTAAATTCCGGTCGTTCTCAATGGTCAAGAGCAACCTAAATAGATGCATGTATAAAAACGTTAATGAACATAAATAAAACGAAAGATCTGTTTTAGAATCGTAGCACGTGAAAATCGGGAGTCTCTGATGCGTATCCCAATGGGAAACAGGTGTGATAGTATGTACGTAATTGCACGATAGAACGCTAGAAAGTTAAGTATTGTAAAATTATTTAGTCAACCAATCTGCCTAGGCTTTTGCCAACTATATTGGGGTCGGATCCCAGTAAAACCGGATGCAGCTTAATACCAGTATTTTACATAGAGCGACTGCCTATCTGACCTACACCGCTCAGTTATTGGGTAACACGATATCTCGTGGTAAGACTGTCATACTTTCAGGCTTCTGACTACCTGTAACGTCTATCACTGATCTACGTTTGACAATCAGGACCGACATTTAACGTGTTCTCTGATGCATTATTTACTACGGTACGGTAGAGGAAAGTATTCAAATGTCGAGAGAGAAAACTGACTAGTCGGTTTCGAGGGTACGACAAAATGTCGAGTAAAACTGCCTCGTTTGGTTCGAAGCAACGACAACATGAACTTGCTGTGTCAGTCCATAAAAATATTATATGCCTGTTCTAGATGTCGGAAATCGCACCAATGGGCTCAGGGAAAATCTAATAACTGTGATGGATGATTGACGTTACATCCGTAACCAAGTTAGGTACCACTCCAATATAGATTTCAAAGTTGGCAACATTATATTTATTTACACACAGTTTTTATTTCTTCCATATAGACCTGTCTCAGTTCGTGAATAAGTTATACAGTCCTAACTTCAAGTTAGATAACTTAATCCCAACTTTTTGTTGAACAACCAAAGTTAGTAACATAAGAAATTAAATTATTCGTAACTTTCACAACTGATTGTAATTTCTATTGTCAGTGGAGTTATTCAGCTTCTGTTGAATTGAAATAATCTTCGAAATTCACTATAATATGTTTAACTTTGTTTTAGTTTAGAATTCTGTGTAGTTCGCGATATTAAAGTTATTGTATCTACGTAAAGTCAAATATTAAATATTTAAGAAGTTAATGTCACTAACTGACGCAATGCTTTTGAAGTGAATATTAATAAAAATTCTAGCTCTTAATTATAAACAGGGCATCATAATTGAAAAAATAATGTTCTATTACGACAGGGCCGAAATTTCGAAAAATAAATTATTTAAAGTGTCCGTGGGGTGGTTCTAAGGAAATTAACGAGTAAAGTCATTTGTCGGGTTCCGTTTGGGTTTCATCAAATTAATGCGAGCGCCCGCGCTGTCGATAAAGTAATTTATTATAAGTGCTTGTTGATTGAAAACACTCATTTTCGAATATATATTTGATTAAGTTTGTTTATTTAATTTGTAATTTAATTAAAATGATGGACTGTATTTTTCGTCACGCATTATTATACCTGAATAATAATATTTAAATAACTATAGTTATGGAGACAGTGTAACTTATCCTAGCATAAAATTTAGAAACAAAAGCTCAAAAGTATTAAGTAAAGCTTACAGCATGGAAAATCTAGACTACACTTTAACAGCAGAACTTTTATCAAGCTTACAAATTGGTATCTAATCCCTTAGACACTGATAGACCTCGCGGCAGCCGAGTTAGGTCTTAGACATATAGCCTCGGAGACAATGTAATATGTTGGCGGATCTCATAATCCAGTGTTTTGCCGCCGCCACCCGGGAGCACCCGCCCGCCCGCGATCATGACATTTGCATACAGATACTGCGTTCAATCTTGACTTTGTAATGTTATTTCTCAAATTAATATAACGTTGTGAATATCCCTGCAATATGTAACTTAACATATTATATACATTTCCTTTTGAGATATATAATTTTAGAATTGTTGAAATGTTTGAAAATTGTTAATTTATTTTTGTTCATGTATTGTTTAAATATACATAGATATAATATAAATGTGAATAAGAAAGGCTTTAGAATATAGGAGTTTTGACGGCGCGGTTATCGCAGTGACCGAGTAGCCGACTATTGCGCTGCATCTGGCGGGTTCGATCCTCGCACGGAATAAATATTTGTATGATCTATAGATAATTGTTCCGGGTCTGTCTGTCTATGTGTGTGTGTGTGTGTGTATGTGAGATAAGTGTCTAAAAACGCACCCACGATTCCGGAGAAACGTCCAATAGGGGACAATGTTTTCTTTAAGCTGTTGGGTCGCTCATTAGCAGACACAAGAGATTTTTATTGTTATGAAGTACGTATTTTTCCGTGGGTGAGCCAAAGGGTTAAAAAACAATTAACATTTTGTGATATAAACTCCTCAACAAAAAAAAACAGACGTACGTACATTTTGTGTTCCACACAAAAATGTTTGCCAGCTCTCAATCTCAAAAGGTACTCACTCAGTTTTGTGTTGGAAAAACACTCACGGAATAAAGGTATCCACTTTAAGGTGACGGTAAATGGAGCATTAGGTTAGGATTAACGTCAACCGGACATCATAATTGGGGGAGAAACCTTTGAATTAAGTGCAATATCTTGAGGCGTAAGGTTGATGTGTATTGACCATCTAACATATCTGTATATAGTCTCACTGGTCTGGTGGACGAAATGGCAGTTGCTGAGTGACGACCTAGATTAGATTCCTGGTTCAAACAATATTATTGACACACGTATATCATCGTTCAAACGCGTTAACGCATGTGTAGCGCTCTAAAGCTATTTTGGCAAGACGTATTAGAGAAGAAGCAGAGTTTGGTATAGTGAGTAGAGGCCGGGATAGGTTAGTTGACGGAGTGACTAGAGTACCTATTCATTCGGTGGCTGCAGGTTCAAATTCTGTCCACGACCCTATTTTTCTTTGCACAAAAAATTATACCTGTTGAGTTTTTCTGTTATGAAATTATCAGTACATAGTAGCCTAGAATTTGTAATTATGCTCGGTAAATGGCTACAGGCTCACCACTTTTCATGAGACCCACTGGGTTGGCGCTCCAAGTGCTCCATATATTATGCAAATCAGAAACATCTTGAAGAAGAACAAGGCAAACATGTTTATCGCAGCTTTTCAAATTTTATTAGATTTTACATATTTATTATACAGGCATAGACATTTTGTAGACGTGCCTGTCTGCATGTTGAATTTTTACGTTTTATGTTACGCTGTTAGACTGACAGACTTGGTTTCGAGTGCTCTCTCTATGATAAAATTAAACTTAGTACACAATATACGACCGTTCTTTGGTCAAACCGTATGTACAGAATGTGCAACTGTATGTTTAGACTTGCTAGTTAAACTGTCATATCATGAGGCTATCACTGCTTTGAGAGAGTTTTGTCTTTTCACCTTCTTACCGTATGGTTGATGAACAACCTAGTGTCAGAGTTTAAACCACCAGTAGGCTTCTGACATGGCTTTACACACCATCGAGAATATCTCTCTGTTGTGCTGGTATCATCAGTCCTTTCTACAACTGTATGATAGCACCTCACATCTTAGTCAGCTAAAATGAAATAATATCACTTTACAAGCTAATGTAAATAGCATAAATAATTGGTTCTAATTTCGCACACAAAATTATGCATAAAATCAAACTTAATTGAACATTTATTCAACAGAAAATTATGGTGAATGTAGCACAGTATTTAAACAAGCTGTCATGTTTACTAAGAGCTAACTTGATGCAGTGTATCGATCATTATAATAAGGGCTATTGTAGTCTGACACGCATATCGCACACACACACACATACACACAGCCAGACACACACCCACAATCCACCACCACAAACACATGAGTGTGCACCGAACTTACATACATACATACATTTCTACATGAGTACACGTAATTTATGTAAAATCGCCTGGTTGCAATTTAAATGTAAAAGCGTCGGAAATTGACGTACTGTGCACTGAAAGTATGATTTTTTAGTTAATTATAGAGTCTGTTGAGCAGGAACTGATTGGAGGTGATTCTATATGGTTGAAACCTTTTTGATTTATCGAGCTGTGAAATTCAGGTTGCAACACAATTTATATTGCAGTTTTATAAACTTTTTATAGAAAGCAGAACGTACTACAGGTTTACAATTACGGCTAATTGAACCTGTGAGTTTCTAGTTGAGCACAGAAACGTTTGCCAACTTTCCAATAACAACTCACTGTGCTCAATGGGTTCCATCACACATAGGCTTGAGTGGTAACGAGAAGGTTGACAGTCAAGCGAATAAGGGAATTATACAAGGCAAAGAATTAAATATCATACCAGCTTTTTCCGAATTTTTACCAAAATATAAAGAAATGTGTCATCAAATTTGGAAAGAATATTTCAATTTGCGATCAAAATCTAAAGGTATCTGGTATAAAACGATAGTCTATGAACCTCTTCGTATACCATGGTTTTCAAATTGTAAAATAAATAGAAAATTGTTGGTAACAGCTCTTAGGCTGAGATCCGGACACATGCGCTTAACAACTTAGCGTTTTTGATGAAAAAATGTGCCTTCCCCAACTGTGAGGAATGTGATACGGTGGAAGATGTTATTCATCTCTTAACGGAATGTGTCCGGTATCAAACTGAGAGAGATATACTGATTAATGACTTAGGTTTAATCAAAAGTAATATAGGTTTATTTAATGTAATTTTATCTGATCCTTTATCTGATGCGGCCAAAAAGTTGTATAGTTTTGTAAATCTTCGTTTTGTTAAATAGATATTAAGATTACGTTTATTTTAGTTAGAGTAAAGATAATATTATAAGGTACAATGGGACTGCCATGTACTTATGTACAAAAGTTCCTAAATAAATAAAGAGAAAAAAAAAACTCACTGTGCTAAATTCTTCCTCTACATTGGCTACGTTTAGAGTTGAAATTAGCACCATCTATTATCTCACAAAAGATTCAGTGAGACGATTGAATGGTAATTTATTTTTAAATGTTTATTCTAGCAGTCAGCTCATGATCACAATAAATTGTTTTTAATTGATTTTGCATGTTCATTTGTTCTCGCATAACTTCTAATCTACTTATCATAATTTGACAAGTGAGTTTTGTTAGAAGCGTTTTGATTGTCCGCTGTTTTTATAGGCTGTGAGAAGCGTTTCGTTTTATGTGATGTTCAGAGGATAGGCGTGATCACATTAAAATGTATATGAAAGTTGTCTAATTATTGAATTTTTCTGAATTGTTATGAATGTCAGACATTCATAACTACAAACTTCATAATTACTAATAACTTTTCATAATTTTCAAAGCGCGATTGTTACGTAGTCGGGTTTAAATCTTATGCTTATTTATTAATAACCTGGCTCGTTAAAGTAAAAAACTGTACTTTATAACAATAAAATTCGGGTCAACAGATTATGAATAATATCTATATAGAAAAAGATAGATGTGTTGTGTGACGCGGATGGATAGAATTAGAAATTAATATATAAGAGGAAGTTTGAAAGTGACTGAGCAGTTGTGTAGAAATCGTTTAGTATGGTACGGGCATATGATGTGGAGGGATGAGGGTCATGTGACGAGGAAAGTTTTGAGTATGAATGTAGATGGCTATAAGCATTGAGGAAGACCGAGGAAACGATGGATGGATTGTGTTAAAGATAATATGGCTAGAAAAGAAGTGACTGACGATATGACAGCTAATAGAGATGTATGGAAGAAGAATACAGGCTGCGCCGACCCCAAATAAATTGGGATAAGGGCAGGGGGATGATGATCTATCTAGAAAAAGAGAATATAACAGAACAACCAAAAGTATTTCAGCAAAGAAAATTAGCATAACATATCCCCTGTTCCAACTTCGTATGTAATTGCAAAGTGCCAAATAATGTCGTCAAACTTTTGGGTCTGTTTGGGACCTGTATGAAAACAACCCGCGTCTGTACGTACATACATACATACATTATGTATGTATGTTGTTGTTTGGTTGTTTTAAGAACTGGCCATTTAATGTTGCTTGCATTGTTTACGCGTTAGCTTTTTTTTATTTTACGTCCACATAAGCTTTTATTTAAATCCGGATTTAGATATAAAACGAATATTAAGGAATTAAAAGAAAAGTTCTAGGTCTATACGATCACGATACGATTAGAATGACCTTTCGTCATAATGTGACGTTTACAGAAAAAAAGCAATTTAAATTGTGTTTTAAACTAATCAAAACTTCAAAAGATTTAGTAATAATTAAATAATAAAGAAAAGGAAACGGTAATTAATAATTTTCATTACAAATCGTATTTTTCAAGCGACAGCTGACAGATAGAGGTCATTGACGTTCCTATTCTTAGCCTTCAAAGCTGAATTTCTATACTCCCAGTAGGTGTATTGGCTATCTCGGTTGACATCGAATTGATGCTCACTTTACAGTACATGGCGCCGTATGTTTTTAATATTTTTGCTCACTATAGTAAAGCTGTAATATACGGCGCAATGTACTGATAACCAATAGGTACGCAGATCGGATTAACTAACATCCGTAGGCGTAGAAACGGGTGACTCTTCTCTTCTTTCTCTAATGTATTACAATAATGGCACGGTTGGCGCAGCAATAGTCGATAGATCGGTTTCTATGCTGCGGGTCGCAGTTTCGAGTACGGAACATTTGTGTGAACATAAAGTGGTTCTGGGTGTGTATACATGTTAGATTTGTGACTGCTTCGTTGATCTAGTAGTTCCAAGCAGATTGCTGAGTATGACGTCATGGATTCAATACCCACGTCGGGCAGTGTTATTGGATCTTCTTGTTAAGAAATTATCAGTAGCAGGTCGGAGATTGGAATTAATACCATTGGTGAAATGTGGGTGTACAATTGTGTACACTTCTGCCTTCCCCTTCGAGGAATACAGGCTTACATCTGTACAATTGTACTATGTTATGTTATGCTATATTTGTCAATGCACCGATGATAAAGGAGAAATATCTAGTGCGGGACAACATTTAAAAAAAGTAGGTATAGGTAAAGCGGGCTCCAGGGATTATACAAAGTAACCTTCAATCGGTTTGCCAAGCGGGGTCCTCGCTCAGCATTTTTCTCAAAAAAAGAGTATCATGTAATTATTAGCTATGTAATTATTTTTACGTCAAGTAAGTATGAAATAAAAAAATAAAGGTATTAGAAACAAAAAAAAAAAACTGGTGACACAAAATTATGAAAGATCCCAATTTATAAGGTAACTTCACTTTATTATTCTATGTACGTTATGAGGATTTAATTAAACCGTAATTTAAAATTGTATAACAATTTAACTTTTTCTTTATATTCGCTGTTTGAGGAGCAGTTCATCTCATTGGTACTATGATAATAACAAATAATTTGGTGAAGTTGATGACTTTGTTTATTAACCCCTTCAAAGAAAGTTACGTAATAAATTAAACCTTATTATATATTTATTTATTTCACACTTACAAAATCTTTACAGGCTAAACCCAAAGCAACATTGTAGCAAATCAATCCTTACTAAAACTAATTACAAATCAGTCCCATAACTTATTTTATGTAAAGCTGGTCTTGTGAACTCGCTCATAGAACAACAGCTAGTTTATATCTACTAGCTGACCCCGCAAACGCTGTTCACCATATAAATTTCCTGGATAGTAATAAGGGTGGCTTTGTCACCTACGTATCGTATAAAAAGTTGCCTACGACCTATTCTCCGACCTACCAAATATATACAAAAAAAAAACATAATAATCGGTGAAGCCGTTTCGGAGGGTTTATTTTACAAACACTATGACATGAGATTTTTATATTATTAGAAGATTAAACCGGTTTCTAAGGACGTCCAAAATCGCCTGTACTTGTAGAAACTAATATTACGACAACAACAAACAAAGGCTAATTTACAAAACCTCGAATCAAATACACCAACTCAAAAGACAACTTTCAATTCAAAACTCAATTCAATAAACTCATTGGCCAAAGATTTACGATCCTATTACAAATATTCAGTGAGCCTCCAATAAGGTAGATAGGATTGACCTCTTAGTTCAATGAACCGGTGAACATTAAGACAATTGGTATCCTAATGAGGCACAAACGGGATTATTTGGGTACAACACCGCCTTGTGGGTAATTCAGGACCCCGCAAAGCTACGGCTTAACGTATTGTTTGGGACCGTTAATTTAATACCGATAAGACATTTAAATTATGGTGCTTAGGTAAACGGTTGTGTTTATCTTTTGTTCGGACGAACATAACATAACATAGCATCACGCTTGTATTCCCTGAAGAGGTACTTTAGGACTCATTACATAATATTTAATTAACTTTCTTTTTTCTTCAACTTCTTGGACTGCCTCGTTTGTCTAGTGTTCCCAAACGGGACTGCTGAGTGTGAGGTCCCAGGATCGATTCCCGGGTCGGGCAAAGTGTTATTGAGTTTTTCTGTTAGGAAATTCTCAGTAGCAGCACAGAGTTTGGAATTGTGCCTGGGTGATAGCAATAGGCTCACCACATATTGGACTTAATAACAGTATTGGCTAAATGTGGGTATTCAATTGTGTACACCTCTGCCTACCCCTTCGGGGAATTTAAGCGTGATACTAAGTTACGTTATATTATTTATCTTTCTTCCTTTCAATAACTTTAATTTTCATGATTTTCCTATAGCAGTACAATGGATGACATAAGTTCTCACTGATGAAATAATAAGTACGTTTTCGAATTTCAAAAGGTTTCTCAGGTTTCCTTCATCATAATCGTTTATCTAGAATACGCCAGGCGTTTGGATAAGACGTGGCTAGGTTATTCTCAAAAACTCTTTTATCTTCGGTCCATATCCAAAAAAGGACGATACAGCACGCTCTCTATCAAATAACAAGAAATTACCTCCGACAATCTATCACTTTTGGTAACGAATGGTGCCTACTTAATAAATATTCCATTTATTATAATCAAAGGTAGGTAATACTGTGAAAATCGAGGCATTTAAATGCTTAAGAATTTTCCTGAAACATTTGAAATGCAGCTACATTCCTCTCCAATAAGACGCCCGCGGCTGTGTGGAATACGGAAAGCGTTCGAAGCAGTCGAGCGGTCGGAGCGGTGAGAGTGGTAAGGGGGGAGGAAGCGGAGCGAGCGACCGCAGTCTGACCGTTGCTAATGCAATCGTCGGCTCCGCACCTGCCAGGTAGTTAGTTGCCACAACGAGTGTTATTCTGCTGAGCCGTTTGATAGACGTATACTGAATGTGGTTGGGATGGAATGTTATATTCATAAAAACATTCGTTATTTATACGCTTCATAAGTTATACTTCTGGCTGTCAATGGAAAAGGATGACAACAGACTAACAGCCGGTTTCTGAATTGAGAATTTGAGACTAATGGCGACTTAAGTTTCACTTACTTCGGGTACTGTCAAAAATCTGTATCTGAATTGAGTATTTCTTTGAATTTAAGTATTCATGCATGAGAATTCTCAAACGCACATCAAATTTGTCAATTGCTCACATAATGCTATATTTATTATGAATAGGATATTGAAATATAGGTTAAGCTGTTAAACTATTTCCTACTATTTATACTTAATAATTTTACAATATTGATACTCTTAGGGTCTAATGTTGTTGCATTTTATGTAATAAAGTACCTTGTGTTACATTCGTGCAAAGTAATTGTTTCTTTAAAGTAATTATTTTATTCCTAAATGATTCTAAGAAGAAGCAGTACATACCTTTAGGTCCACAGGACTACTTTAGCGGCACCCAAAAGTTTCAAACGACCTTGTGTAAACTGAATATCTTTAAATACGAATAAACATTACAACCCACAAGTACCTAATATTAATCATCAAGTGGATTACGTTAAATAGAAATGGAAAAGAAAGGGGATTACCTTTCGTTTTCCAATAAAGGTGGAACTCATTATTTTAAGTTCACTGAGTCTGAACTGAAAAGTAGATATTATGATTTGTTGCGAGAAAAGCTGCGATCTTTTTTAGTAGGTAGATAGTAGATACTGATTTAAATTATACTCAAAATCTATATAAATAAAAATCTATTTGCGCAATATAAGATCATAAATTGAGAACGGAATCTTTCCACAAGAATTTAAAACTTTAGAGTTCGCTATGCATGCGTTAAAGCTTTTAAAAGATTTATCTGTATTTGTTATGGTAATTGCATCTGTACGTCATTGCATTATCTTAAAACTGATTGAATAGATGATAATGACGTCACCAATAGACGTATTAAAATGTGGAAGAAGAATTCGGGGTAGTGAGCAGAAGTCGAGATGGCTTAGCGGTCAGAGCGCCTGGAGTGTTTATCCGGGAGGCGCAGGTTCGAATCCTGCTTACGACTGTATTTTTCTTTCCACAAAAATTGACACACGTAGGTAATAATGTAATGGTAGTAAGCTTATTTTCATTTGCACAATATCAAATTCTGGCTTACTGACGAGAATTTCTTAATAGAGAAATTCTAGAACACAAGAATCTTTCCGGGAATCGAAATTCAACTCACGCTCAGAAGCCAATGCGATAAGAAAAAAAAAACCAAAAATAACATTAGAAATGAAAGTTAACGAATATGAAGTTACTAGCTCGATTATCTTCCCGTTGTTCAGTATCTGTCTCAGTCTAAATCCTTATTACGTTCGTAATGGCCCACCCGGTCGCTAGGACAACAATTCCCCTAGCAACCTCTATTATATACGACCACATTTACCACGAAATGGGAAACGGTAAATATTATATAGGTACCGACCTACCCACTTGTTTATTTTCCTCCTCTTTTCTCTTTAATATATTTAAAACCAATGCTCATAAAAACACGATGCTATACGATCTTAGGTGTTCATGGCGAATCCATTAAAACTTTCCGTGGCATCTCTATGATTTCTCTCGCGAGAACGCTTACTAGAGTACAAACTTTTCCAATTTAGGTTAGGCTACTACCCTCAATTCGAGGTCAGTGACCTTTATGAAAGAGGATCCATTTACAAAGAACTGTCGTCGGGTAGGCAAAATATATCTTACAGCCAGATATAGATCAATGTTTGAACCAGTGTTGGATCCGGAGTTTAAAATTAGATAAAGGATTATTTAAGATCTGCTTTGAAGCAGATATATTTAAGATCTGGTTGCCGCATCCTTTAAGACCCCAGTTTCTGTTATGAAGGTAATTTATTTTGCACTGGCTTGAGTGATGAAATCTTTATTCCGAGTTGGGGGGAAATCAATGTACCCTAACTTTAAAATTTAAAAGGATCCTATCATCAATAAAAAATGCTTTTCTGGATTAGAAATGATTTTAATATTACACAGTCTTTATAAAACAGGCCCTTGGAGAGTTTTCCTCTTTATATAACTGATTTCCACAACTCGGATATCTATGTGGCATACAACAAAGGCGCAAAAATCGTTACTATTTTCGACCAAAGTTTGGACCAATATTCAGGCCAACACTATCGTGCAAAATACACACGTAGATAGCGGGTCATTAAACCCTGATGCCTGCGAAGTAAAACCAGCTTCAACAGTATTCGCACGGTTCGGTAAAAAATCACCTAGGCACGCACCAGATTTATTGTGCCGCCATCTTAGTTTTCAATGCTACGTGGAAGAGGAAAATCTAGTGTAAAGTGAGCTATAAATTAAACGGACATTTTAACCTTCCCTTGGGTACATGTTGGTGTTATTTTCTAAGTTTCTTAGCTTTATCTGTGGAAGTTGTTTCAATTCTTGATCTCGTTATGTATAGGCAAATCTTTTTGTTGTTTTTGGCTTTTGATTACAGTCGCAATAACTTAAGAAGATGTAGAGGTTTTGTTCAAATATGGATAAATGTAACTATAAAAAGATCTGTGGAAGCCAGAAGAAAAAAAAAACATTTGTAAATACACAATTAGTTATCCCAGAACAATTTAATTTTCAATTACTACGTTGCACAAGGTTGTAGAATTCTCCGGTTCTCCATAGAATTGTTAGTGAACAAATAATACAAAATACAATAATCCTGTTTCCAATCGCACTAGTCAATATGGAAGCCGAAATTGTTTGCCAGATATTTTTCAAACTATATTAAGCATTTATTGGAAGCGATGGATGCGGACGGCGATATTGCGACTAAATAATAAATCTAATTGGTTCGGGTTTTGGATGCAATAGCGCTATATTAGATGAGTTTTAGAAATTTGGTTTCGATAGTATGTTTTATAATGAATATGAAATTATTTGTACAGCCTTTCCTATGCATAACACCATAACAATTAGTTTATTCATCATAAAATGTTATAATCTACAATATAGTTTTAAGGATTTCAAAGTCAATCATATTTCGAGACATCTGAAAGCAATTTTTCGTTATAAGCCTAGGCTAGCCTAGCCTATTACATACTCATAGATATAAATAAAGCGAAACACATTGACATGATTACGTATAAAAAGAATTGAAACACAAATGTCTTTGTGCCGTGTTTTACCGCCAACGATTCGGCATGATTTATTCATTTGTCCATAAATTCGGTCATAAGCCGGACATATTTATTTTGTATGAAATATCGGTTTTACCCTTGGCCGGTAATGCGATATTTTCCCCATTGTTATCCTCGCTTTCGGACTTGACCCTTGATATTTGGGGCTTTTATATTCCGTTTTTTTCAGCTATTTCGTACTCGCAACGTTTTATGGCTACACTTGAATGTACAAACATAACGCTGGCAGGCAAAAATCTGCCTCTGGGAAGTCTTATTCGTGCAATTTTTCCTCAAATCATATAAATAGCGCAAAAAGCTTTTTGTAAACGAAACCTTTTGAATGTTTTTAATCTGTACTGGTATCGGAATATGTAGGTAGCAATCAAATTGCGTAGTCAAGGGAATTTTCTTTTAATTCAAAGATGTTACCAATAGAACGAGAAAATACTCTCAGAGCAGTTTGAATTTGAATATACTCTACGTGATCGATGTGAATTCTTTAGTGAATAAATAAATGTCTAGTACGGGGTACCTACATATGTTCCTATATGTTTCCTAAATAGATCTCGTAGGGTATATAGAATTGCGGTACTTATGATCTCATAAAAAATTGCAGTTCACGAGATTGAAATCAGTTTGTTTATTTATTTTGATTAATTTATGAGATTCGTATAAAAGGAAAAGTAGGTGTTACCACACCAACAATGGCGGATATAATTTTAATGTTTGAAAGGACTTAAGAAGTGTAAATTGATGAAATTTAAATCCACCATATCGAAGTCACTTTATTCAGGAAGGAGTGTAAGACAAAATTAAAAAGCAGATTTAGTTTTTAATGCATCTTGTGCTATTCGTACATTACATACTCGCTCTGTAACACCTAAGGCATAAAATAACAAGTCTTACCGTCAATATTCGATCTATTTCAGGAATAAGCCGCTTACTTCAACATTGACGATTGAGCGTCTTCCACGAAACACACAAATCATTCTGTACTTTAAAACGTTCCTTGTACGGATGAAAATGGCATGAAAACAAAATGTTTATGGTCGATATTTTTTCAATTGTACTAAGTGAATAGGCTTTTCTATATCTTTGGCTTTCGTGAAAGCTTTGAGATACACGTGTCAGACGCTAAATTGAACCCCATTGTCAATTTATATTTGGAATAAAATGTATGTGATAATTTTTGTATTAATAGCTTCACGTTATAGATGGTATGTAATTCCCAGCGGGAGTTTGGAATTCTGCCCGGTTGGTAGGCTCACCACCAATTCATGGGACTTAGTAACAGCATCGGTGAAGTGTAGGTGTACAACAGTATACCTATTCATAACCCTTTGGGAAACAGAAATAAGAAAAAATATGTTTTGTTATGTCAGCGCCCTAAGTATAGTTTGCAAGATCGACGAGTGCGATTTATTTATCTTTTATGATTTTATTTTATTGAATCATAATAGTCATTGACGTGTTCCGATATGTTCATCAGTTCTTTCTACTCTCTTGGATTGATTACTGACTGGGTTTTAAACAAAGTGTGAATTTTCTTTTTAATGATATTTGAAGTTATTATATTAAATGGAAAAAGAATACGGTCGCGAGCAGGATTCGAACCTGCGCCTCCAGGGTGAATACTTCAGGCGCTCTGACCACTAAGCCATCTCGACCTCTGCTCACCATATGCTCGCGAATTCTTCTTCCATATTTTAACACGAACCGACGGTTCGGTCACTTGTATAAGGACGAATTGATAGCAATGACTTCGCCATAAGACGTGTTAGCAAGAGCCGGCTTCGAAATGTATCCTAATTATAGATAAACTACTTATTAAGAAAACTATTAAATACCTTTGTCATATGATTGAAAGTTAGATAATATTTTCAACCCAGACACGTACAGAACACGTACACCACCACAATATATTAGGCATTGTGGATACACCTCTATGGCTTGACAAATTCATTAATAACGTAAATAGCTTAAAATGAGTACTAGAAATCGATAGTTTCTGCCTACCGTAATGGGTAATAGGCGTGATTGTGATGTTGGTATGTATGTAAAACGAAAAGAAGATAGCAGCTACCTTCTTATGTCCTAATGATGACATTATGATCAATAGCTCCTTTGTCAAACATGACTGAATATCCTCATGAAAGTCCATTACGGCTTTTATAAGAACAATGTTCAGCTTCAATATACAGCTTTTTTTTTGTTGTTTTTTTCTTCTTGTGTAGTAAATCTATCATGGACACTGTGCTGATCTCGTATTGACTAAAACCATAAAGTCCTCCGTTACCAGAGTTCCGGTATCGCAGCTGCATTTATCGCAACCCTTAGGACTAATTGGGCCTTACCGTCATTTGTGCAGGCCGTCTACAGTTGGCCTGCAAGGCCACAGATTATGAAGCTAAACTTAATACATGAACCTCCCGTCCTTCATCCAAAATTTCCATAAAACACTTTCCACCTGACAACACACCATTTCTCAAAATTATCTATAAATAGTAGCTGGGATGTTTCTCTAAGTGGAAAATACTGTGAAGCCGTCGCCATGGAGATTACCCCCATAAATCAGGGGGTGGAACCGCACTCATGCATACATCAGCAGTGCCGTGATACGTGCCTGGCGGAGTAATGGCGGTGTATTATTATTATTATTATATGTGTAACTTCGTTCTTGTGGCTTTGTGCTGGGTAATCGTATTTGGAAAAGATTTGTGGTATTATTATGTTTTTTCAGGTTCATTATTGTAGGTATTATTTGTAAGGGAAATAATTATGTTGAAGGGTAGTGTGTTATTATTTTGCAGTTTTGCGAATTGGGTGAGTGCTGTTAACGACAACTGCTGGTTGTTACGAAAAAAAAAACCGATATCTGATTAATCGTAACTTTTTAAAATGAATTTAGATCCACATTTAATAAATGGATTTTTCGCGGATAATAGTATGTCCTTAGTAAAGCTGAACCCTTTATTTAAAATTTTTAAATTTAATTAATTTCTATTTACAGATAAATCTTTGAAAAACATTAACGCATGGATCATGTATAGCTTATTGTATTTGTTTTATTACTACGAGTATATTGGCTGTTCATTGATCCATTAGTCGAATGTAGCAACCGCGGCTGCTGAACATTAACGTCCTGTGTTCGATTCTCATGTCAGATATTGATATTGACTTTTTTTTTGTAAAAAAATTATCATTTGGATTAGAATTATGCCCGGTAGATGGCAATAGGCTCATCAGCACATGCATTGGTCAAATGTAGGTAGATAACTATGTACACCTCTGTCTATCCCTCGGGGACTACAGGTGACGTTATGTTGTACTATATCAGTAAATATGCAGTTACTTTTGTATTTATTATATTAGCTTTTACTGCTTTGGTTTTACCTTACATAATACTCTAAAAACTGTTTAACTCCACTAGTTAACTGTAGTGTCCCTCGGGGACGAGATTGTTAAGTCTATTCCTTACTGTGGACCAGAAACCAGATAGAGATAATGGATATTTCTACGTCGAAAGCCTTTCATAGAAACGATTTTAGAGTGGTCGCTTTAAGCTATTTATTTAATAAGCTATTTTTTATAAAAGGAGTTAAGAGTAGTAATTAATTAAAGGTGCCGCACTTGTACCTACGCTAATTTAGAATTTTCTACAAAACTAAATTGACCTGTTTAGCTCTTATTATGGGAATTTACGTCCGACTTCTGGTTTTATTTTTCGTCTTAGTAAATCTGCATATCCTCTTTTCTATCGAATCTACCACATTATTGGTTAAACAATAATTTGGAAAGAAAAAGACGGTTGTGAGCAAGATTTGCACCTGCGCATTCCGGATAAATACTCCAGGTGCTTCCAATTCTGCTGATAATACTACTAGCACAGCCTTTCTTTTTAACACGCTTTTTTAATTGAGAACGCAAATAGGAGAAGGTTCGTAAATTGACTAGGTCTGTAGGTGCCTTAATCTCTGATTTTATGATATGTTTGTTTATTGTAATGTAAACACAATAACTGGTAATTACTAACCCAAAAGTAAATGTCCTCTCAGCAGCGGAGAGTCTCCATGTTGGTTTTATATAGGGTTACCATCTAAAAATTCTGCCAACCAGGACAAGAAGTTTCATAACCCGGATTTTGGAGCTTTCAACCCGGACATATCTACAAGGTTTTTTTAAAGTGACTCAGTTTTAATTGTTATATATTGACTTTTTATTTATTTTCGTATACAAATATAAACAAAAATGCTTAATTCAGTTTTTAACAAACTATTAGTAATCTTCTAGTAGTCTAAAACCTAGAAAATACAAATGAACCCCCGCCCGGGCGCTCCTCGGGCGTCCTTTAAACTAGGACAAATCCGGGGAAACACGGACGGATGGCAGACCTATTATTATTTTTTATGACCTCTGAGATCCTTACTCCTAGCCTATTCTACGTACAACCTACCACCCGCTATATATGTACTTATTTCTAGGTCTACATTATATTTTTATCATTCGTGCGATCGTATGAATAATGTGAAGGAAAATGGGAAATACTACGAGACAATTGTTTGGCCCACCTCTGTTATACAGTTACCCTCTTTTTACTGATCGACGTATGATAATGTTATCTTTTTCCGCTATAAATCATATAAGGAAAGAACCTCGTTTCAACTAAAAGGGGAGAAATGGAGTACTTTACTAAGTGATTTTTTCAATTCAAGGCGATGGAAATCTACTGCCTAACAATGGCTTTTCCAAATTTCAAGACGTTATGTTACTTTAATAGAGAAGTTGGAGACCTATCCTATGAGCTGCGACTTAAGAGTTAAAAACTGGAATAACCACGACTACACAAGAGTAATCAACTACACCCAACGAGATCTAAAAAGCCACATTTCACATATATTAAGAAGGATAGAATGTAACGTGCCAACGGTAATACAGGTGTGAAAAAAAACCTCACTATGTTTAAAAACTGTATACCTGTATAAGTCGGTGTATGTTTTGGTGATTAAGTCGTTGAGGTGCCATAACAAATGAAATAAAATATTATATTCGTTGGTATAGTTAATGTCTTATCAGAATTAATTTCTCGATTTTCAATTTGTAGTTTTAATCGTTATATAGGTACTCTTAGAATTATAAATTTATTTATTATAAAAATCGTAATTTTAGTTACCGATTTCTGCGCTTCACATACCTAGTTGAGTAAATTGATGTCTGTCAAATGTGGCATTTTAGATTTCGTTGGTTGCAAGGAGAACATTATGAACGTTAGAACTATTATAGGTCTACTAACTTTTTCAAGTGTAGAAATCCTTCAAGTGCCGAATTCCTGCAGACTAAATCCAGACAGCCCTCAACCAACCTTTACCGGGGTTTAGAGATTTTATTTCACGACCGACGATTATTTGTAAGTTATCAGTAAATCAGTATTTTATTTTATATTATATTTAAATTGATGATCAATACTCTTATTATGAATTTTAATATGCGAGAAAACTCTAGTTGTTTTTATTAATAATGCACGAGCTTTCAACGATAATCTTTTAAAATAAAATGACGGCTCTCACAACCTAATTCTTCGAGCCAATGAGATCAAGGCGACTACTATAGTCTGTTCATTTTACGATGTCTGGCAAGACACATTTAAAATTATTTTGTTTTTGGCACATTTTGAATCATTTTAAAGAGTAATCTTAATAATGACAATAATTAATTCTGAAAACAAATCGATAATCGAATTATTGATTTCCGATGTACTACGTGACACCACATCCCTATTCATCATAATTTGACAACCTTCAATCGTCATGTAAGCCTTCCTAAAATTAACAAACTGTAGTGTCCGGTTCTTATTTTACCAGCCCAGTTCGGGACTGAATTAATCTCGTTTTTAAACCCCTGCTATTACTCTACCAAGGAGTTTTTATTAGCAGGATTCCGTTCTTGGGAAATTTAAAAAAATACTCTGAAGGCGGTTTATTTTTGATAGTTATTAGGTAGATGAGTTAAAATTTTTTTGGGTTTATTCCGGAGGCTACTTACGGTTTTTTAAACTACCCTTTCTTTATAGTTTAGTGTTTTCTATAAACACAGTTTAAGCTTTGTTGGCTGTTATAACGTAAACAAAAAGAAACATTAGTTACAAAAGTGAGACTCCAAAATTTATCAGACTGTAAAAATGGACTCATGAAAATTCCGGAGGTCGCTTTTATCAAAGATATTTGAATAGAAACAGCTCTATCTTTTATTACAAAATCCATTGATTTGCTGAATATTTTTAGGCAGACGTGACTTCTTCACCTCTTTATTATGTAAATAGAACGTGGGTAGACGATTGTGTCAATGAGTTGACCTTTCCTTTTTACGTTGAGACGACAAAGGTCTGTCTGCTCGTTCCCCTGCCCTTTAGGAGATGTAGAATCAAATTATTTTTTAGCTTATTAATATAGCTTAGAGTTTTGCGATCACTACACATTATACAAAAAACTTTTATTCGGACTAACGGCCTGAATCGATTTAAATGTTTGGAGGTTTGGAGTTTTCCTTAGACTCCTTATACTCACCCGGGTAACATAAGCTATTAAGATTTAAAAAAAATAGTAATATAGTAGCTATGGTAAGTAGAAAAAAAAATTAAACACGTGCCTGCCGTGTGTTGTAAACAAATAAACTGTGAAGAATTTTCATCGCAGTCGGGGGTCAGTATGTCAAACATTTTCTAATAGGACCCCTGACTGCGATGAAAATTCTTCAGTAATTTCTTTTTCGCTTCTTAGTTCACATATGGCAGGCGTGTGATTTATCTGTCATGGGACAGTTTTGGGCTGGTTATGTTACTTTACTCCAGACAATATATGAATACACTCTTGACCAAACTTTCGGTCACGGCGACCTATCTCCACGGAGATTACCCAAGTACGCAGGAGATATTATAGTGCACAAGTGTATGCGCAAACGCAGCTGCGCTCCCTCTTCCTTCACTCTCATAGTCATGGAACGGTAATCCGACACGACCGGAAAGAGATCAGGCGCGGGACCGACGGCTTTTGCGTGCTCTCCGAAGCACAAGGGTGTCACACCACCTCCTTCCTAACTCCGGACTGCGAATACTGATAATTTCCTAACATTAATAAAAAACCTAATAACACTTTGCCGGACTTGGGAACCGAACCTGAGACCTTTTGCTCGGCAGTCACACTTGCGGCGACAAGACCAATATGTAGATCAATGAGGCACCCAGACAATAAACACGTGAACCTGCACAGTTATCGTGTCAACCTGCACTTACATGTTTCTATTACTGCACAAACAGTTTGAAAGGTATTGACCAAGTAATATAAATGGCGGTGGTTATTTCAATTTGTTTTGGATCACGAACATTTGGAGTATTGCTTCTTTGTATGTTACGGTGCAAATGTCAATTGTGCGGGAATAGAATTGTGACGAGATTGGTGTGCAATAAAATGTCGTTAGAACATTTCTATCTACAGGCTAGAAGACAATTGTATGGAGCTATTCTATGTGTTGGCTCGAGTAAAACATTTTAGTCTAAAGTGATGTAGACTAAAATATTTATTTAGTTTATGAATATATGATGTATATCTTGTGAGATTGGTAGCCGAGAATCTTAATTAATCTCTACTCTGCCCCGTGAATCACATATGACTCACGGCTATTGTATATCATATTGAAAATCATAAGATAAGGTAACAATTAAAGTATGTTAACCTTAACTGCCTTCGCTGATAATGAACAAATATATAATAATAAATGTAGGGTTCTTGAGTGGACACCACGCACCGGTAAGCGCAGTGTAGGACGTCCTACAAAGGTCCTACAAGGTGGATAGACGGTCTGATTAGGACCGCAGGATCGCGCTGGATTCAACTGCATGAAAGTCGCTCATAACCGGTCTATAGGGGAGGTCTATGTTCAGCAGTGGACGTCCTATGGCTCATATGAGAGGGCGCAGAGAGGGCGCTGCAGTGCGTCAATATAGATCAGCTGCGTACATTAAACATTTATGGAAATCTAGTAAAGTGAATAGAAATTATGTAATTTTTTATTATTTCTGCACCGAATGCTCGCAAATACCATTACAATGTAGTTCTATAGCGTTTCTATTAAACAGGAAGCTCCGGTATATTCCCAGGATATTGATTAGATCCATTAATCACTTTTCTATGCCACTGGGCATTAATATTCATTATTATGATAAGCAAAATTGCCTATCTTCTGAATATTTACAATATTCATTATAATAATCCGTATATCCAACTTTTACTTAATGATAAATGGATAATATTGTCTTATATCAAATATGCCAATTTACATATGCGTGGACAAACAGTTGGATGAAAAAAAGTTTTTTTTTTACTAAATCATACACACTCCTACACACACACACACACTCCTCTACATACACATACACGCCTCTACACATTCACATTCACGCACATTAATATGATCTCAAAATATTTTTGTAACACGTAGTAAGGTAATTATTTTCAATTATAGACAAAGCTCCATTGATTAGAAGATATAGGCTCCCACGACACAGAGAAACCTAGTGGGGCTCGCCGCACTTAATTGTTTTTTTATTTTAATTAATTGATGTTATTTATTATTTTATGGTATATTTTAAAATTAAACATGATTTTAGAATTGAAACGATAGAATAGAATCAACTTCAAACTTTACTTCATATGTCCGGAGTTAAAATTCCTATACCAAGTCGTCAGCTTGACCAATCAATGATCACGGTCGCCCTGTGACGTCATTAATATTCACGATGGTGTCAGCATTTCGGTAATTCTTCACGTCACGTGCGAATATTGACAAGGTTATCTATTCGTAGCAGAAAGTCACCATCGCATTTATCTCCAATGAAATTGAATCACCTAATTGAAAAACAATGGCGTGACGGCGGTCTATTTTCTTCAGGATAAAAGCAAGTTTATACAACACTAGCGGTGGCCGCGGCTTCGTCGTTCGTGTGTGATTTCAGGCTGAAATATGATTTTACTGAAATGAAATATAACTGTAACGGTTACTTCTGGATAAAGTAGTTTTTAATGATGAAAGAATTATTAAAACTGGTTTAGTAGTTTTAGAGTTTATCGATTGCAAACAAACAAATCTTTTCTTTTGATAATATCAATATAGATATAGATTTATCAAGGCGACTTTACAATATCATAACTACGTATAACGTAACATAACCAGTCCATACATTAATACCTTAAATGTTTATTAGCCTTTTAACACAATATACATTTTAATCGGATTCTGTTTAACACGAACTTGTTGAGACGAGGACTTGAGTTTGGACAAACTATAGATCAAAGACTCGAAGGAATTAAACCCCGGAGTATTCGAAAGTCCTTTAAAAGTTATTTTCGGTGAATCTTAATGGAATGTTCTAGGACGAGAAAAGGGTTGAAAATAAAATATTGCGAACGTGAACGGTTAAGAGGCATTACTTTAGATCTTTTAAATAAATCTAGAAAATAGACGAAATATTTGCCCTGAAGTAGGCTTTCTTACATAAAGTCTTTTCCCAGGTTCTTGTTGTATGTTTTATTCTTTCTCATTCGAGATTAAAGCTTTTTAAAAGATTCTCAAATTTTTGGAAAAATACATAGGAGAAGTATCCCAAGTCTGCTAATTTCAAACCTTTATATGTATTAAAATTGTGTAGCTTAAGTAGATAATTCACTTTACATCTACAGACTACCTACCCATTAGAAAATTGCCTCAACGAAATTTAATTTTCTTATTCAAAACATACTACATACGTCAATTTCTATTAAACTCACCTTAACAAAATCAACATCCCACGCCAAAACACATTTATATCGAAATAAACTCAACGTCTCCTTAACACTGTATCCGGCACGGAGAGTCGATCGATTATACAGGGTGATATGGGGGCGAGGAAAATACCCTCAGGGGTTGGTTGGGGAGGCAGGGGAGGCTATATCTGCTGCTTTACAGGCGTGAGCGTCCACGGAGCGAGCGATAAAATGCTTCAGTCTGGTGGAGTACCGATACGTGAAGATGGGACTGTATCAGTAAACATAGGAATTGGTCTGACCGTGCTTGGTTTGTTTTTAAGCAGTTTTATAGAAATTGTACTTTGGCGAAGGTGAATCGTATGAACTTGTTCGTGAATATCATAGATAACAAGGCTGGGTACTAATACAGGTTGTTGCTTCAGTACTTACTTTATCGGAGGTTCAATGAAATCCAACGATCAAATTTCGTACGGTCAAACGTACGTCGCGTTTAACAGTTACATTGCAAGGTTTTTGCAATGCAAAACAATTGATTATTAGATAAAACCAATCAAATTGTTTGACCTGTACTGTGCCGCTATGACCTGGCTTACTCTTGAAAATAATTCCGCTCGATTGACATTGGAAATATGTCAATTTGTACGTTTAAATGCTAAAATGTCTAAAAAATTATTATAGATTGGGGATAATACGAAGACAACATGCTTGTTGTCTGAGGGTGTTTTGATCACGTGATCATGATCGTTGTTTTGAGGCGTCTATTTAATATTGGAATTGGATTAGAATTGGTATAAGTTTCAAGTAACCCCACTGTTGTCTTCTGTACAGAGAAATGTAGCTGATAATGAAAATAACTGTCACAGTTTGCAGATTTCTAAACCAACGTATTTTACAATGTGCTGTCAAATAAAATTCACAAGGGATTATCTTATCCCTATGTATACGATAAAATATGGGTTTGACAGTGATTGAAATTAATATGGTTGAGTTTTATCCCATGTGCTAGCTTCAAAGAAAAACAAAAAAAAAAATTACATTGAATCAGGAAATATTAAAACACTGAATCTCAAAACAGGTCAGAATACAATGGTACATCAAACTGGAACATCCGGCGAATGTGGACAACAGCTGGTCAGATTACTGAAGCTAGTCTACGAAACGACTGCGGTAAATACGCGTAACCTTTTTGATATTCGATTTTATGTCTATATAAGAGTAAAAGTGACTAATGGATTTTTGTAATAGGGTCAAACGTATGTCATCTTTCAATAATGAAAGAAAGTTTATTTTGTAATACCTTAGGTTTGCGCGATCACTACACGTTATAATAAAACAACTTTTAACCGGATTAAGTTTATTTTTTATTTTTTACAGGAATCATCATCCTCATTGGTCTAGTAGGCAGGCGTGGTAGCTGAGCGTAGCGGTCCTGGGTTCGATTCCCGGGTCGGGCAAAGTGTTACAGTTTATTTTTGTTAGGATATGCTCAGAAGCAGCCCGTAGTTGGATTTGTGCCCGGTTGATGGTAATCGGCTCACCACCACAGGCCATGGGACTTATAACTCCATTGGTGAAATGTGGGTTTGTATAGTCGACCACGAAATTGCTTTACCTTATTTGACAAAAACTTTCAGTAAATTAAAATGTCAATAAAGTCGACAGTATCTGACTGACACTTTGATCTTGTAAGCGAAAATAGACCTTGTCATATTATGATGTGCAAACGAAATTCAGCATTAGGGTGGTAAAGCAATTGTATGGTCGACTATACAAATAGTACTCTTCTGCCAAACTTTTTCGGGATATAGTACTCTATGTTATGTTAAAAACAAATAAGTGATACATCTAAAGTTATATATTTTTCGGGAAAGAAAAATAAGAATCGGGAAAGCATATTATATTATTGCGTACTATATACTCCAGGCGCTCTAACCACTAAGCTATCCCGACCTCTACTCACTACTCGAATTCTTTCACATTTTAATACGTCTAAGACGTATCGCAATCTATTCAGTCCGTTTAAAGGTGACTGAACCGATATGACTAACTTTGTAGTTAATACAATTTCGTACAGATAAGATTACCATAAGAAACACAAATAAATCTTTCAAACGCATTAACGCATGCGTAATGAACTCTAAAGTGACACCAAATTTTTTGTGGAAAAAAAACTGTCGTGAGCAGGATTCGAATCTACGCCTCCCGGATAAATACTCCAGGTGCTCTGACATCTAAGTAGTTATTAACAAGTTGTTGGTAGGTACCAACAAAAATAGATAACTTGTACAAGGCCGAAAAAGACTCTAAATGTGCACTATAATATCTCCTGCGCACTTGACTAATCTCTGTGGAGATATCGAACGAAAAATTTGGTTGGAGTTAAGTTATTATGCATGCCATTGTGTATTTCGTCAGCACAGATTTTCTGATAATGACTATAGTTCTGAAGCTCCAAGCAATTTACTCTAGGATTAAAATAATCTTTATTGTTTTCGTCAAAAGGTCGTTTGTTGAAAGCGGATTGAAATTAGTGGTCTGTGGTAAATATCGACTGCAAATTAATAAAGTTGTTTTTGACCTCCGGCGCGTCCCTAAAATATTGAACCTCTGGCTTTTATTGTAAACAATGAGGCTTTATTCCGCGATTAAATGAGAAACGGTTAGTTAAACGGATGTAATGAAGAGTAATTTTTAATTTCGTTCATTTGATAGACTACCCAACAATTCATGAATGGCAGTTAATAACAATTTGGACAAAACTGAGCTTAATCATCAAGCATCGCATAACAATTAAAAATATTAACGCAGGAAATAACTTTATTCTGCCCATGGACTACTAAACATATTCATAGTAAGTAAATATACATAATAGAAAATGCTAAGAATAATGTCGAGCTATACCTACTGCAAAGTATCTAGATATTACACATCTATCGAATGTCAGGAAAATAGTCTTTGGTATTTTCCAACATTATGCTTTTGCTAATAACGTTTACGAATTTCGCGGGAGAACAGATTTACATTTAGTTACGTTTGATGATAAGTACATTTAATAAGTATCTATGATCGTAAAGCGCTAACATCGCTCAAAATGATATTATTTTATGTGTTAATAATGTGTGTAGGTATGACATCAAAGCAATATATATCACATGGCCATTTAAAACGTTTCTTCCTTTTATTCTCACATTTACAAATATCAAAGGAATAAGCATAAATATTATGTTGGTCTCTAATTTAACAAGACGCACGTGTGTGTCGGAGACAGTTAACAGGAACTCAAATAAACACAAACATGGAAGCTCTTACGTAATACGTATCCATACAACACAGATATATGTAGCTCCTGACTAGATCGGTCGCTCTCGTTAGGGGCAACTAAGGAATTATGCCAGGTGGACGGGCAGACGCATCCAGTCGTGTTAATAGCCCATCTATGGTTAATAGTCTGTCTATATTATTGGCGGCGCGTGGTAATTGTATATCGATTTATGGGTTTACCAATATGCAGTCATATTGGTAAACCAAGGAAGACATGGGGAATATGTTAATGGTGCATATGATATAACTTGAAGCAACTAACTTCCACTCGTAGAATTACCCTTGCATTTTACCGGAATAAAAATATCCTATATCAAACTCAAACTATATCCTATTCTAGGACATATCATACCAAATAGTGAGTAATAGAAGTCCATAATCCATATATATATATATAGAATCCTTGGACATAGATTTCAAATCGAACCCTTAACAGTAGCACAGTGATAGTTTTAACCAAAAAATTTTTTCACAATACTTACTTACATCTCTAATAAAAAGTAGTAAAAACCTTTTTTAAATCAATCTTTTATTTTTCGCTATGCGTTTTGGACTTAGATATAGTTCGCAGATATAATTTTCGTACAAAAAAAGGACAATAAGGAACTATACCGACTGATTGTATATTAAAAACTGCAACCAGATTCCAGAATACAAAACAAATGGTATTCAATTTGGGGCATTACATAATATTCATTCCCTTACACCAATATACCAATCAACAAACAACGCTGCGGTGGACAGGGTACCATTATCAGCTATAGTTTGACAAATAATTTGTTCATAACCGTATTGTTATTAATGGGAATACTATATTTGTATGTGAATGTGATCGATTAATTACAGTTCAATTACCGAAAGCATGTGTTTATGTATAACTATTCAAACAAATATTTGGACACAACATTCATATTTGATTATGAAATGTTATTTCCGCTAGCATATCTACCGAAAACATATTCAGAATTCCCCAATATTGTATTCATGTAATCGTCTAAATATTGAGCAATTTTATCAATAGTTAATTTTCGGTTCATTTGACGGGATCAATAAAGCTAACAAAGCCAATTAAAATCGGATTATTACTATTATTCCGATAGGTTTCATACGAAAATAGAATATCTATTGTTTCCATAACAACAATAACGATTGCGATATTGAAGTACTCTGGGCACTCAAGGAAGCGAAGCAAATAAGTGCTTCGCTTCACTCGGCCGAATTTGCACCGTCATGTAACGATGTTATCTTGACTCTATTGTGAAGACGTTGTACGCTTCGCGAGAAATGTTCGCAGTTTTCTATAGATTGTGGATTGAATGATACAGTTGGTTCAGAATATAAACTTTTGTTTGTTTTCAGTAGAAAGACGTAGACAGTCTATTGATTGAGATGTATTTTCATAAACATATAGTTGCTTTTAACAACTAAAATACGTACGGTTAACAAAAAAAAAGTGGCTCGCAGTAGCTTTATGTAGGGATCGCACAGTTGAGATAAATAAAAGGGTCCGAAGCTTATACATGATGTACTATATCGGCTTCATAGTGATTGATGAACTTGAAGGTAAAAAATGCTATTACTCCATAAAAGACTATTTGTCTGATGAAGACTATTTCTCTGATGAAACACTCTCACAATATAATTTTCCAAAATCATGGTGCATTCAGTATTTCAATGTATGTGATGCAACAATATGTACCTATTCGAAATTGATCTATAGCTCTCTTATTATAGAACAAATAAGAGACTGTGCTGAAATATTGATGAAAATAAAACAATTGACATGTAGACACATTTAAACTGTTTAATTGATATATTGTATGCTTGAAGGGTGGGACATTTTTGACCATGAAATTGACTATAAAACACCTTTATCTACCTATGATCAAACCCGTCCGTCGCGAAATATCTCATCATGTCAGCCCTGACCCTTGCTCGAGCCGGCCCGCGCCAAGCTAGTAGCTTTTAATTCCACCCTTAATAATAAGGAAACTGATCTGATCCAGCTAGTCCCTAGTTGTCCCCTCAGCAACGCCCTAAGCCGTGGCTCTTGTCCCGCAGGGGACACCGTTAGTGCTGTGTTGCTTAGTTTGTAGTAATATATAATATGTTCTGGCTGGAGGCATCAAATTGTCTCGCCATAGCTATTGTTCGGTTACGCAGGTCAAACCTCTGTGGGTTAAGTGCAAGACGCCAAGTCAGAAAAAATTACTATGATCAAAAATAAAGAATATAAATGATGAAAGATATTAAGGACATTTCTAGTATGTAGTTTCCTAATGTTTAGTGGAGTGACCGTTGAATTGGCAAGCAGAGGTCGCAGGTCGAACCCAAGGCACGCACCACTGACCTTCCTTAATCATATCCAATTCACTTATTGATAGTTCAATCAATAAATCAACTATCACTTGTTTAAAACGATGAAAGAAATCATTATGAGGAACGGCACACCTGAGTGATATTCTCCATCTTCTTAATATCGTGTGGTTGATGAACAACCTAGTGTCAAAGTTTAAGCCACCTGTAGGTCTCACTGGCTTTACACTGAACCGAGAACATCTCTCAGGTGTGCTGGTGGCCTCACGATGTTGTCCTTCACCGTTTTAATCAAGTGATAATTAATTTATAATACGCACATGACTTCGAAAAGACAGCGGTGCGGGCCTTGGATTCGAACTTGCGACCTTTGACTTGTCAGTCCAACAGCCATACCACTAGGCTATCACTGCTCTCATTCTCCATGTGATGAAGTCATGTCAGACAGCTACCAGCTTAAACTGACACTAAGTCGTTTATCAACCATACGATAAGAAGTTTAATATCCATTGACGACTACATTAGCTAATAGTTCAGTTAATAACGCATTAAGTCGTCAGTGTAGTTGATTGGTATGCCACTTCGTGCTGGAACGAGAGACTTCACTTAGCTGGAGTGAGTGGCATACTGATGAGATGTACGCAACAGTACTAGTTGACAGTTTTATACGTGAGCACATGAGTAATATGCTTTAGATGTTATTGGTTTAATTGCTTTATTTATTGCCTTGATAGTGGTCGTAAGCGCGGCTGCTGAGTATGAGATCCTGAGTTCGATTTTTGGGTCAAGAAAAGTGTTATTGAGAGCGTGAGGTTCTGGGTTGGGTAAAGTGTTTTTTGGTACGAAATTTTCAGCAGCAGCCCGGAGTTTGGGATTGTGCTGCTTGATGGCAATAGGCTCACCACCTATTACATGGAACTTAACACGTCACATGTTGGTAAGCCATTTTTAGTAGTAACTAGCTGACCCGACAGACGTTATGTCGTCCAAAATCCCTCAAAAAAGGCACTTTTCATTTTATCAAATTTTACAGGCAATTTTCCAATTTTGTTTTAGCCTAACTACCTTATTTGGACTATTATGAACTTATTAACTAAGAATTAATTATAATCGGTCCATCCGTTCTCAAGTTATGCACTTACCAACTTAAGATTATTTAGCATTTAGTTTAGTTTAGTTTTATTTACATAGAAGATTAATCAACGTTAAATTTGACATTTTTTTTAATAAGTACACGATATAAACCCAGCAATACACTATTAAAAAAAATTAATTGGTTAACTATTATCATAACGGTGTGATAACATTTAATTCAATTTATTCCGTTGTGTCGGCTCCGTAATACGGCTTATTTTGGTCGCTATTATTTCGCTGTCAGAAACAGGCCAGTAACTCAGCCCGCTGAACACATATAAGTCACATTTAGTTAACCGACACAATACATTGTAGCAAATGGTACAACATTATATGTAGGGACTATAATTTACTACTTTTGCGTTGACCTAAAAATGAGTCTATTCTGGCGTTCAAACACTAATTACAGAGTTAATGTTGTAATTAGGTAATATTACGTAAATTGTTTTAATTCTAGATTCGATTATTTCTCGAATATTCGATGATTATTTGAATATAACATAGTTTAACATATTTTTTGTTAATGTCACGACTACGAGGTGTCGTAGCCGTGCTGTAGCTACGGCGTAGTCACCGCGTACACCGTCCATGTAGTCTATCAAAATAATAGATGCTCTTTACAATTATATTTCCTGTTTCTACTTTTTTCATATAGGAAATACTCATTCATGTAATAATAACTAATTCATGTAGTCTTCCAAATAATTTATCTAGAAAATTATAAAACGATTTTCTTTGAATTTATTAAAATCCTTCCCGAACAACGAGCAAAGCAATCTATTTTATTTCGGACTGATCCATTAAAGCTTTTTATGCACACTCTCTTAACCTTTTAGGCCAATGATGGTGAAACGAGATTATCATCGTGGCTCCTCGGAAAATACATTCTTTTTTTAAACGCCACTCGTGTACAAAGGTCTTATCATAGAGATTAATGCTTTGCTGCTTTTAAACATTTTGAAAAACGAATTCCCCATTTTTTTTATTCAAACTTAGAATTAGGTTTATAACCTTTTTTGACCGCAGTCTCCTCTACAAATTCGTGTCTATTTTTGGATTACGCATTTGCCGTTGTGTTGATTATAATAATTATGTTAAAGAAAATAATAATGATAATATCTGTGGTATTAGTGGGGTAAAATATGTTACTACTATATATTGTAATAGGTTTAACGTTAGATTATGACATTAACCTTTATGATTAGATGTTTTGAGGTCAATGGGAGGTCTATGATCAAAATTTGTGGGCTTATAATATGAAGAATCGGCATCTATAAATGCTTTATTACTGAGCGTGTGAATTAATTGTGTTCATCAGTGTAAATTATGTAAAATTGTCTCTCAAATCATAGTGCGTGCCAGTTTATATGAAGATCATATGAATATGGTGTTTAAATGCACAATATTTTAGCATAATGAGGAACGTTTTGATGTAATTGTTTTTAAACTTACCCACATAAATTAATTTTTACTTCGATGTTATTTTTACTTTATTGATAATGTAACGTAACGACAAACTATTGTTTTTGTTTTATTTATCATATAATGATGTATCTACCTAATAAGGCATATTTACCTAAGTTATCGCTCCGGCATTTGTTCGCATGTACCTATATAAGAATTCCTTATATTTCTCAGTCAAATGAATGTGATATTTTTTTGGGAAATAAATTTCTTAAACCGGATATTGATTATATGAAGAAAAGCTCTCTTTATACTAATACTAGTACCTATACCGACTAATATAATATTATATAATATATAATAAATAATAGTCGTATTAGATAAATATTTTTGCAATGGATAGCGTAATTATCGAGGAAGGTTTATATTCTATTTCACATAACGCTACGACCCTTGGAAAAAAGTGGGTGAAACTGCGGAGCTTTATTAAAAACTAGCGGTCCATCCCGGTTTCGCACGGGTAATCATTTACACCTTGGGTTACATTATTGAAGTTTTAGTAAGGATCCCTAATATTTTCTAGTGATAAATATAGCCTTGTTAATCAGGGATAATGTAGCATTCTAATAATGGAAGAATTTTGGAAATCGGGCTAGTTGTTTTTGAGTTTATTCGTTACCTACAAAAATACAAATCTTTCTACTTTATAATATTATTATAGTGTAGATGTAGATGTAGATAACATAACATAACATAGCATCACGCCTATATTCCCCGAAGGGGTGGGCAGAGGTGTACACAGTTTTACACCCACATTTCACCAATGCTGTTATTAAGTCCCATGTAATAGGTAGTGAGCCTATCGCAATCTACCAGGAACAATCCCAAACTGCGGGCTGCTACTGGGAAGTTCCTTACAGAAAAACTCAATAACCCTTTGCCGGACCTGGGAATCGAACCCAAGACCTCATGTTCAGCAGTCGCGCTTGTGCCACTAGACCAACGAGGCTGTTGTAGATAGAGATAGATGTAGATATATATGCTTATGTAGTAAGTATATATACTTATGTAGTAATTTAAGCAAAAATTAACAGAACATTTGTGAAAGTGTACTAAATCCACATAAAGATATTCATTTCATTCATATGCTAGTTTAAAGTTCTATCACACTAAGCGACATAACACGCGACGCGACACGACTGCGTCTGAACACTTTAATATGTCGTAGCGCAATTCGTCGCCCACTTTTGTGGAGTCACATGCACCTTCGTATAGAATGTACTAGGTATAAATATTGCAAAGTCGTATCTCAATGTCGAGTCTCATCTAAATACTTAATACGATATTCCTTTGTCAACTTGTTGCGTAGTTTGTTGACCTTTAGCACAGCAGTTTATTTTGAACTGACCTATCGTGTGAGCTGGTAGGTCATGCCGTAACTTTCATATCACCTTGTGTTTATATTATAAGCTTATAATGTTTAACGAGATCGGCTCGGGTCTGTTGGGTTTGGTTATGTTGTCTTTGTTTAGGTGTTGTTTATTTTATGTTGTTTGTGTTTTATTTAAATTAAGAGTAAGCTTTTTAGAAAGCTTAAAATAAAAGTGGTTTTCTTTAAAGAATAATTATGTGTATGATGAGGTTGATCCCAACAGTCAATTTCATTTTACATAAGCTAAAATTTAAACCTTTTTAGCAAGAATCGCTAAAAGTATCTTCACAAGCAGCATCTAATGATGTTTTCCAAAAATTACAGGTTTAACTGGGTAGTATTTTAACTTGAATAAGAACTTTAGACCTTACTCTATATCAAGAAATGTATAATATGATATGTAGACATGAAAAGCCTCAAGGGCGTAAATGCCTGGAACTATAAAGCGTGGAATTCATCATTATCACTTTCGGAATCTATTGAATGCTTGTGGATCTCCTGTTATGCGGTGTACATATATGTACTAAGCGTGTACAGATGTACCTACGCCTTTATTCGAGTAAACGACTGACGCATTAAATGGTTGAGGATTATTTACTTTGTATGTTCTATCTATTATATATATATATATATATATGTGGTATTGGATACAATAAACCCGGGAGCGTCAAATTGCGATTCCGACGCGAAGGCTGGTACACGCGATCCGTAATGTCTTCAGTAGAGATTTACTTAATTATTTCGCATGAAATGTCGTTTCAAATATGGTTAAGTATTTCGAAATTGCATTTTATAGTGACAGGTTGTCAGACCTGTCAATGTGTGATACAGTCAATTATGTTCTGTGAGTGAAATTTTCGCGAGAAATACGAGAGGGTGGATTTTTTTTAATAACATTTTCCTTTGTTTTAACATAGTCCAATAAAATTATTATCTTGCTCACTGCGTTTATATAATAAATTATTGTGTGTGGTTGTTACAATTCTTAATTTTACCTTGTAAAATTCAATTTTAATTTCATATTTTATGTACTGCTCTTTTGTTGATAGGAGTGGTTAGGGAAATGTAAATGTAGTTTTTTAATGGTGAACAATTTATTAAAATCTGTTCTGTCGTGTCAGAGTTTATCCATTACAAACAAACAAATAAATCTATCCACTTTATAATATTAGTATAGATGTTCACGCATATGCCTTCATGTCAAACAGAATAGAAAATTTATTGTTTTTGTCCACAATATGCTTGTTGACACAGACGAGAGGATGTAAAAATATCTAGAACATAAAGTTCAAAATAAAAATTCTGAAGAAGCCTTTAGCATCCCGGCTTATCGGCCACAATCAACATGTTTACGCATTTCCTTCGGGCTCCATATCTTGTGCCAGCGAACGCCTGATGTTTACTTTCATTTAGCTTTAGTGCAGAGCCCCTGATATTTTGGATATTGGGGTTAATTTGGGATAAGTCTAATAACCTGGCAATAAAACATTGAGTAATTTGACGTTAAATCCATATTTATATAATATACTAGTCTCTGGAACAGCAAGACGGGTTTCAAAATAATCTTTTTGCTTTTTATAGCCTATTTAACATTACAATACAACCCTAATGAGCCGATTATAAGAAGAGCCGCGGGCACAGTTAGTATAAAATAAAACTTTTGACACTAAGTAACGCAATGTGTAATAATCAAAGATAAATAAATATATAGAAACTTTACTGACATAGAATGGTATTTGTGGTACATGATTTTATGATTATATGGTAGGTACATAAAGATATTTAGGCTGTTTATAAAATGTGTTATCTACACATGTCGTAAACCTTGAAAATTCATCTGAGTACCATTAAAGTCTATGCATAAAGTCGGTAAGACAATCCCGTTTGGTTTACAATCACAATCAACAATGTTTTTGTGTATTCTTAATCATTTAAGATTTACCTAGCTAGGATCAATAAAATAAACGTTCAACAGATTTACTCCTGAAATAAAATCTGCTCGATTGACACTGAAATTATGTGAAATTGAGCATTTGAATGCCGAATTGGTCTAGGTCTAGTAAATAAATAAGATCCTACTGTATGTACCAATGTGCTTCGAAAACTGTGATGTAGGAAAATTTATTCTACGTACTAACTTCTACACTTGACTTCGTCTACATTGATTTCAGAATTAGGTCTAGGCGAGATGAAAAGTATCCGATAAAACGATATGTGTGCCAAATTTTATCCAAATCTGTTCAGTAGTTATTGCGTGAAAGAGTAACAGACTAATACATCCTCACAGACTTTCGCATTTATCAATATTATTATTAGTAAGAAGTAGTACATTTTATTTTAGGACCCCGGTACCCCGGCAAAGGATAGAGACGGACCGGTTTTTAGTCAGTAGGAGTCCGGCACAACGTCCATAACTGATTTCCCTCACATAACTCTTCGTATGGGAGAAGTACAAAATTGTACATCATCATCATCCCCCTGACCTTATCCCAATTTATTTGGGGTCAGCGCAGCATGTATTCTTTTTCCACTTTCTGGTTGTTTTTGAAATTGCATGCTGCTAAGGATAAGGCTGACATCAACCCTCATTGGGAATGCTGTTGTTCGTGGTAACCGCCACCGATACGGTCTCCTTCTACTAGCTATGTCATACCAAATGTTAACCATGCGCCAGGTTCTGATGTTATCCTACTATCACACTACACTAACCGGGCCACATGCAGTTGTTCGTGGTAACCGCCACCGATACGGTCTCCTTCTATCTAGCTATGCCACACCAAATGTTATCCATGCGCCAGGTTCTGATGTTATCCTACTATCACACTACACTAACCGGACCATATGCAGTTGTTCGTGGTAACCGCCATCGATACGGTCTCCTTCTACTACCTATATCATACCAAATGTTATCCATGCGCCAGGTTCAGATGTTATCCTACTATCACACTACACTAACCGGGCCACATGCAGTTGTTCGTGGTAACCGCCACTGATACGGTCTCCTTCTATCTAGCTATGTCACACCAAATGTTATCCATGTGCCAGGTTCTGATGTTACCCTACTATCACACTACACTAACCGGGCCACATGCAGTTGTTCGTGGTAACCGCCACCGATACGGTCTCCTTCTACTAGCTATATCATACCAAATGTTATCCATGCGCCAGGTTCTGATGTTATCCTACTATCACACTACACTAACCGGACCATATGCAGTTGTTCGTGGTAACCGCCATCGATACGATCTCCTTCTACTACCTATATCATACCAAATGTTATCCATGCGCCAGGTTCTGATGTTATCGTACTATCACACTACACTAACCGGGCCACATGCAGTTGTTCGTCGTAACCGCCACCGATACGGTCTCCTTCTACTAGCTATATCATACCAAATGTTATCCATGCGCCAGGTTCTGATGTTATCCTACTATCACACTACACTAACCGGACCATATGCAGTTGTTCGTGGTAACCGCCATCGATACGGTCTCCTTCTACTACCTATATCATACCAAATGTTATCCATGCGCCAGGTTCTGATGTTATCCTACTATCACACTACACTAACCGGGCCACATGCAGTTGTTCGTGGTAACCGCCACCGATACGGTCTCCTTCTACTACCTATATCATACCAAATGTTATCCATGCGCCAGGTTCTGATGTTACCCTACTATCACACTACACTAACCGGGCCACAATTGTACTTCATCATAACAATAAAAATCTATTGTATCTGGTTATTAGAGAGACAGCAGATTAAACAAAAAAAAAATTAATTATTCTAAGATTATGCATTGCTTTTAAGGGTAGTATTAACATTGGAATTGGTTTGGGATTGAGATTATTTTCAAGAGTACCTAACCCTAAGATAGTATTGGGTCGGCACAAAAGTAATGAGACACTCTACAAAAGTCTATACATTTCCTTTCTTAAGTTAATTGTTTTCGATAATATTCTAATATGTTGTAGAACATTCTAGGTTCTTCTAATGTGGGGGTATATAAAGCCGCCCTCGCGATTGGTTTAGTCAGTTTGAAGAAAAATAGCCATGCCACGGTGTCCAGATGGTTTGACCGTTTTGAATCAGGAGACAGGCGCCTTGAAAGTCAGTCACGCTCAGGACGACCACCTGCAGTCAATGATGACGATTTACGCCGCGAACTGGAGTCGAATCCGGATGCTACTCGTGAATTAGCGTAAGCACTTAACTGCAGTCACCACGCTGTGGAATACCATCTGCATGAGCTTGGGTATCGAAAAGTTTTGGCTCGATGGGTACCGCACATCCTTACCGACGCCAGTCGTGCAGTCCGTGTCACCATCTGTCAATCACTTTTGCTGCGACTCCGACGTAAAGAGTTTTTGTCTGATCTGGTTACGGGAGATGAATCATGGATTTATTATGAGAACGATACACGTCGTACTTTTTGGCTGCCTCGAGAAGAAACGCCACCAACTCAACCGAAGCTAAGTCAAAAGAACCGCTTAAAAGTTCTGCTTTGCTGTTTCTGGGACGCGCAAGGCATGCTGTTTCATGAACTATTACACAATGAAACTGTAGACGCTAACAAATATTCAACCCAGCTCACCGAACTATCTTCTGCTATCAAGAAAAAACGACGAAGATGAGTCAATGTAATTTTACTACATGATAACGCTCGACCTCACGTCGCATCTACCGTTCGCCAACAGCTGCAGAACTTGGGCTGGGAGACGATACCCCACCCACCTTACTCTCCAGACCTCGCACCATCAGACTATCATTTGTTTAGAGCCCTGAAACAACATTTACGGGGTAAACAATTTAATGATTTCCATGATGTACAGGCGGAGTTGAACAACTTTTTCGAAACACAGCCATCAGAGTTCTGGGCAAAAGGCATCCAAACTTTGCTGGATCGTTGGCAAGAAGTCTTAGGTGCTAATGGTGATTACATCATTGACTAAGCTTTTTGTATTGTAATAATAATAAAAAAATATAAAACGTAAACCAAGTGTCTCATTACTTTTGTGCCAACTCAATACTTAAATTAGGTGGTATCATTATGGGCCTTTTGTAATCTTAGTCATATGATTCAAGAAGCGTCTCAGCAGTTTAAGTAGTTGCGTTGGTGGTATAAGCTCATGTACTCGTAAATAAGAGACAAACTGTTATTGTGACTGCCGCGTTGGTCTAGTTGTCGCAACCGCAACTCCAGAGCGTGGGGTCCTGGGTTCCATTCAGAAGTTGGGTAAAGTGTAATTAGGTTTTTATGGTAAGAAATTCTTAATAACAGTCCGTAGTTTGGGATTGTGTGAAACATGAAACACCACCTATTACATAGGACTAAATAACTGCATCGATGAAATGTGGGTGTACAAGTGTAAACCTCAGCTTACCCCTTCATAGATACAAACGTGATACTATGTTATTTTGTTATATATGTAAAATAATAGAACATGAAGCTACGGAGAAGTCACTACATTATTAAATCTATAAACATAATAATCTTCCCTTCTATTCTCCTGGTTCAACAATATAATCAACATAACTCGTGTGCTCTCGGAGGCAGACGACCGCAAACTAATTTACAATGAGAATCTGAACTCAGTGACATTTAGATGCGTATACGGAACATTGCGTACAACGGATTTTCTATCTTATTGTGGAATGTAATAAGGGTAACTGTTCAATAACTATAAACAGAATACATAACCATGATGGAAAACCTTTAAGGGATAAAATTTTTGCTGGCGGTAATAACCCAGCTTTAATGCTAGTACGTAGGTACTCATTAATTACGCAGTAAATAAAAAAAATAAAAATCTTAAGTAAGCCTTGGGGCTGTAGGATTCATCATATACCTAATTATTAGTTTTTGTCGTAGCATTCTAAATACGCAACAAAACCAGTCTATAGCTTTCCCACTGTACATAATTATACGCTAAACTAGTCGGACGAACCCAAAAAATGCACGTGAGTACTTTTTGGTGAACAATAATTAATATAATTATACCCATTAAGCATCACATCTCATGGAAAGAAGGAATGACAGTTGATCAACACCACAATATAAGAACCCATACACGTTTGCCAACTGCGGCTTAGCGATTTCCAGACTATTAAATCAAGCTTTCATCATACTTTACAATAAAACAGTGGTGTATTATCTTATTCCCAGGAGTTATTAATTTAAAGTCACCTGAAAAAGAAAAGGTTCTTTCCTATAAAATATAATTACCTTGGTGAACCTACGCATTCAAGTTTGAAAGTACATTTGATGATAAAAAGTTATGTTAGTTCACGTCTATAATACATCGTTTAAAATCTATGACTGTGTGAGTGCTCGGAGCGTCTAAAATAAATCGTTAAACATAATAAATTATATTTCCATTCTGTAATTATCAACCACAATCTAACCTGTATAGTGTATACGACAAAACATTTACGCCAGACGGGTCTCTCGATGCAAACACTTTCTATAACGGGCGACGTCGCGGTCCCAGTTGTGTCTCGGCAGCGCCCCCTAATGCACGCTAATGGAACCAATTTACCGTGTTTTGCCAAACTACGGAGTGGGGAAGTAACGGGCTTGTGTAGCAAAGTACATAGGTGGAGAAGATCCACTGGATAATTAGTAATAACGACTTCAAATTAAGGGTAGGTAGGTATATAATGGAATAACAAAATAGAATCCGTCTTCAAATGCTAAACGTGATATTGTAGGGGTTTAGTTGCAAATTACCAATTACTGTTTCTGTGGTTTTAAGCTAATATTAGAATTATTTCAACCACCTAGGAGACTTGGCTAAAGGACTTATAAACAAAGGGGGTATGCTTGGATGAAAAGAAATGACAGCTAGCGGTAACTCATTCACCGCCACACCGCATCAAGCGGTGTTTGGCACGTTATGTTTGACAGTACGATTAACCTGACCTTTCTTTTTTGTTTTCGGTTGCATTCTTTAACAATGCGACCGGCCTTTGGGGAAGAGACCGAGGAGTGTGGGATTCTTATATTAATTATTAAAACCACCCCACGGGTCACCATCTGCACATGAAAGGGGCACTGGGTCCTCATTAGAGACCAGCTTCTAAACCCCCGCTGAGCCACCCTCTTTTCTGGGGTAACTTGATGGGACTAATAACCTGGCCTAAAGTTTTTAAATCTGACCGAATGTGTGCGGCTTCCAATAAATTTTATATCAATGACATTTTATATGTAACTAACGACCCACCCCGGCTTCGCACTGGAATTACACACCTAAACCATCCTCATGATCACTCTGTCTATTGGTGAAAACCGCATGAAAATGCGTTCTGTAGTTTTTGACTTTTATCGCGAACAGACAGGCAGACAAATGCGGGGGGGGGGGGGGGGACTCTGTATTATATATACGACGCCTGTCGATGCTTAATAGAGAGGAGTACCTATTTGATTCAAGACCAGTGGGGTAATTTCGCAACTGACTTCCAATTGCAATCGCTTTTCATTTTGTACATGTACATTCCGCCTGTCTTGTCAGACGAGGAGGTAGTATTAGCGCAATGTATGGAAAATTGATATGTATTGACATTGTAGGTAAGTCAGTTCGGCAATTACCACGCTGATCGTCTTTTTTGCCGCAGGTTTTTAGGAATCAAACTTCTGACCATACACCTGTTTGTTCTATGTCTGCACTACAGACAGCTAAGCTGTTGACGAGCGTTAATCACTTGTTGACTGTGCCCGTCGCGTCAATTCCATGCACAAATTATAGATTTACTTAGAAAGCCTCTGGGATTAAGGTGAAACCAATTAACTTAAGTACAACTTTTAACCGGATTAATCGCGTGTATTATTGGTTTTTGCTTTTCCTGACGTTTCGAACACTTTGCAGCGTTGGTGGTCGTAGGAGGACTCCTGGAGATGTTCTCGACGGTGTGTAAAGCCATGTCAGAGACCTGCGGGTGGTTTAAACTCTGACACTAGGTTGTTCATCAATCACACGATAAGACTAAGAAGAAGATCAGAATCCCACAGAATATCACACCTCTGCCTAACCTTTGGAGAACATAGACGAAGTTTAGTATGTATTTATGTTTTAAAATATAGTATACATATATACTCACACCGGCACATAAATATGATTCCACGTTCGATACGAAAAGTTTTGGTCATAAATTTGGCATGTACTGCGTAGATAAGCAGGCCGAAAGGTGATAAAAAATTATGGTTGGAAAAGGGTTAGATAGTAGTGGCTGTCGGCAGAATCAGGTTAACGACCTGATTCTTATTCCAGTGATTATGGTAACCAGGGATAATGTAATGGGCAGCGGCATTTGCTATTATCATAATTATGTGATATGACGGTGGATGGGAAAAGTGGATATTTTGTCCCATTAATTTGGGCTTGTTTCCGAGTGGTGCGTTTATAATGGGTAAGTTTTACTTTGTCTTATCACTGTGCTCAGTATGAGTAGGAGGAGATCGATCGAGGTTAAGCTGCGCTTGGCGCGGTCGGTTAGTGGATGGTTGACGCTCATTTAATAACGAGACTTCTCCTCGCCTCGGAGAGCACGTTAACTCGTCGGTCCCGGTTGTCAAATTAAGATCTATGACAGCCGTTACGGGTAGTCAGAGAGCTGAAAGTCTGACAACCAGACATACCACGAGATATCGCGTTACCCAGTAACTTTAAAGGCTGTGGAGGCCAGATAGGCAGGCGCTCCATGTAAAATACTGGTATTAAGCTGCATCCTGTGTGACAGGAAGCCGACCGCAATGTAATTGGGAAAAGGCTAGGCAGATTGATCAGTGTGCAAAGTATCTTCTTTAGTCTATATACTTGCATAATAATATAATGTAATTTTATAATAGTAATCTGATCAGTTACTATTCATCAAGCCAAATATACTCATTAAAGAGTTTATTATGATTAGTAGTATAAATAATTATTCTGAAATTATTAGTCTATAATTTATAATGATAATTTATCTAATAGGTATTTACTACACTAGTAAACTACTGACATTATCATCGCCCCGCCCTTATCCCAATTTATTTGGGGTCGGCGCAGCATGTATAATTCTTCCACTTTCTAATTGTTTTTGAAATTGCGTGCTGCTAAAATTTTGGCAATGTTTTATGACCGGCCGCCTGCCTGACATCAACCCTAATTGAGAATGCTGTTGTTCGTGGTAACTGCCACCGATACGGTCTCCTTCTATCTAGGTACTACTAAACCTGACATACATTTTATAAATATATTTTTTTGTTCTTTTATGCATCATAAAATCCGTAGCCTAGTAATGTATTATGTTAGATGTATTTGTACGCCTCTATTGTTATACATAATATACAATGTGACATAATTGTATAATTTTCTGTAACATCCCACAAACCTGATCAAATAATTTGATTTGATTTGGTTTTATCGTCATTGTCTGACTTCATTGACCATTCATTGACCCCGCAAAGTATGACGACAAGGTTGTATAACACATTGTTTAGAATATTAGAATAACTGCCAGTACAAAGGGTACGGGCAGAGATAATTATTATTACGTAAACTCCTTAGAGTTTATCCAAAACCTCATCAATTTTGCTTAACCCGTGATCCCGTATCAATGGCATCGTTTAGTACAGTTTATCCAGCCACTTTCGATCCGTATCGCACGCTTAACTAAGTAAAATTGACAGGTGGTATATTAAGCTTAACGTGTTCCGTAGCAGCGCTGAAAAGCGAAGGCACAGTTTTGACTAAACCTAGTTCCGGCATGTCGCTACATATTGTTCTAATTCCGAGTTTACAATTCCAGCACTTTTAATTAATATAGTTTTTAGTTGTAAACTGGCTTTTATTTAGGCATTAAGTAAACCATTGTCGTCATCTTCCACAGCCCGACTGCACCCACTGCAGGGCCTCTCTTCTTGTGCCCATTACAATGTATGTTTTTTATTTTTATTTTGGTTTCCTGTTCAAAAGTTGTTTATCGGTATACTTTATTTTTGACTATGCCTTTTCCTATGTAAATACACAATAACACACATATAACGCAGATACCTACATTTATATCAGCAGACATGTAGACTTAACAATTCAAATGTGAAAATCCTTGCCAGCCCCTGTGTTCCACATTATCTATAACCCAAAAAACTTCAAAGTAAGATGTAATAGCCATCTCTAGACTTCATTCATCAGGCGAGATCGAGGTCAAGAGACAACGACATCAGTAATAAATATTTTTTTGTCAGAAACCTTTGCCTATGCGCGCATTTTATCTAACTAAATATTTATTGTAATCGGATGAATGGTTGAATGGTACAAGAACGCATAGAAGACAGACAAAGTCAAAAACAAACAAATGTATTATTTTTTGTGTCCTATTGAGTGTCCCAAGTGTCTTTCTGTCATTTGCAGTACTAGTACTCGCCACGTCTACCCTGCAAATCTATCTGGATCGTCACGCCACCTTCGCCGCGGTCGACCTCGACGGCGATGTCCTCCCTCAGGCGTCCAGTGAGTAACGATATTTGCTTTATATTTAATACAATAAAAAAATTACTCTCTATGTCCTTCTGTACGCCTAACCTAACCTAATGTTAAAGTGCTTCTAAAATGCCTCATCTATTTCGCTCAACTCCGAACAATGGCTTCGGTTAAGACGCCCGTACTCCGTCTCGTACGATCCGCACCGCTGAACGCACAACTTAGTAGACTTGACGGGCGCTATACATATTATATTATACTGAACGTACTGTCGATTAGATTAATGTTACTTCGGAATAATTAACAGTTTTCTTTTTAACGAAACGTACAAATGAAAATATTGCCCGGTTAAAGCAAAAATTGCTCGCAAAAAACGTCTAAAACGTCTAACACAGTGGAAGACATTAAGAAAAGTAGCCCGAACAAAAAGAGAGTATCAATCTGCCTAGCCTTTTCCCAATTATTGTACATTGGGACACAATCTGGATGCAGTTTAATACCAGTATTTTACATGGAGCGACTGCCTATCTGACCTCCACAACCTAGTTACTAGGTACCACGATATCTCGTGGTATGACTGGTGGCCAGACTTTGAGGCCTCTAACTACCCGTAACGGCTGTCAAAGATCTTAATTTGACAACCCAGACCGACGGCTTAACGTGCTCTCCGAGGCACGAAGGGGTCTTAGTATGAAATGATGATCACCTATCCACAAACCGACCGCGGCAAGCGTGTGCGGCTGTTACTTAGCCACGAGCCCCTCGAGCGAACCAGAAAGACTATAGCCAACAATTCCGACCGAAGGTACCTAGGTTTTTTTAATGGCAAATCGTACAAATATAACTGCCAATAGCTTTTAATAAGGTAAACTATCCTAACTTAACAATAAAGTGCCCCTAACATATTCAAAACTTCATCAATTACGCGTATCCCGTAACAATAGCGTTTGGCTAATACGCCCGTATCCCGTCGCTCAACGCTCAACTAAGTAGAATTGTCAGGTGCTATATTATGCTGTAGGTGTACTGTGAGCGGGTGTGGGGGCAATCAGATTACCGGTTCATCGGATTATAGGGGCGTAGGTACTATAGGTTTATGAACGTTCGCTATTATAAATATGATAAAACTTGCCTGGGGATCTACCCTCGTCTAAAGCTTTTAAGATCCATTGAGTCCAAATCTGATAAATGTAATCGAGTAAAAAATCTGAACCGCCACATTGGACGCAAGTGGTCGCACGGCGCGGCTGCTGTGCATGAGGTCAAGGGTTTGATCCCCAGCTTCTGCAGTGTTATTGTTTTTTTTGTTCCTGTCAGTGGGAAGTGTTATTTCCTAAAGTTAGTTCTTCTTCCATACATCTCTATGAGCTGTCATATCGCCAGCCCTTTCTAGCCATATCATTTTTAAAACAGTCCAATTTCTCCCTTCCTCGGTCTTCCACTCAAAACTTTCCTCGTCACATGATCCTCATCCCTCCGCATGAGAGCGTAATGACATCCTCTTATTTATTTTGCATATTTCGTGTTGGCCTTCGTGGTTAGAGCAAGTTATCTGTAAGTTAGCCTTTACCACGTAACGAAGTCCGCCAACTCTGTAAGTATGACTTGCTAGACTTGCAGTGAATACATTTTAAACCCTGAACCGCGGTGCATGTACATCGTGCTCATAGCCCGTTGAAATCTCCAGTTGAGCAATTTTAGTGTTAACGCTTACAGTTATAGACAGTTCACCCAGGATCCGTTCTGACTCAATTAATAACTCGTATTCTTTTGAATAGAAATGAAGCCTATTTGGGACTGTTTGTCTTTTACTAAATACAAAACTACCTTTAAGCAATTTCTTTCAAGACCACATTATTCCTGCAAATTACAACATTCTTATCCATCTTCATAGATTTGTACAATTTTCGGTCTCTTACACTATTGCAATACAAGTGAAATAAAACCACATTTCACCATAGACTCAGCTAAAAATATTCTCACAAAGGCAAGTTCTATATATATATAACAACACACAGCCTGCAGCTTTCAGCTGTCCTCTTATAAAGCCTGTTCAGATGCCGCTGGCAGTATGAATAGGATCAAAAACTCACGAATAACGAACAGAATTGAGAACGGAGATACTATTTCTGAATCGCAGTATGTAGTACGTGTATAGGCTTAATACAACTTACAACTACCCAGAAAGACTACGTTATAGATGAATCTTTCAAATGATTATTATATTGCTACAGTTATTAATTTTGTGGATAGTAAAAATCGGTCGTACCCAGTACAAATATTACTCGAACTCCCATAAAATCTAAAATTTCGAATCATTGGAGTGATGCTGTTTCAAGCAAGTGATTAAAAATGGGACTCTAAGTTGTCCAACATTACGACATTAAAATGAATAACATGTGCTGGATTGACCTGAATTTTTATTCAGAATTATTTTTGCCGTCGCTGTCCGAGAGATGGTGCAGGTTTGTTTGCATGAAACCGTTCAACAATTATCTGGTTGTACTATGGTCATACTGGCTGGACATATATACGTATATTACGAGGTGATGTTTAAATGACGATGACGTCAACAGAAAAAATATTAAAAAAGCGGAGGAAATATTTGGCATAGCGCGGCTGAAACTTTCTTTTTATTATTATTAATTATCTGTCTTCTATAATAGCATGTCAACGGTCGCATGTTCAAATCCAAAGCACGCCCACAGATATTTTTATCACTTGCTTAAAACGGTGAAGGAAAACATCGTGAGGAAACCAGCACACCTGACGCATGTTTTCGATGGCGTGTAAAGTCATGTTAGAGATTTCTTCATCAGTCATACGATAAGAAGAAGCAGAAGAATAATCCGCCCACGATATCCACGTTTTGATGAAATTTGGTTGGAATGTTTGGTAGGTTGTCAAGAATGTCTCTTTCCACTCAAAATGAATAATGAGATCTTGTATTTTTTAATATTATTTATATTATAAAACAACTTTAACCCGATTAATCGTGTTTAGTACTGATTTTAGTTTTTGCTGACGTTGTGAACACTTTGCAGCGTTTGTGGTCGCAGAATGCCAACATGTATCAGAATATAGTGAAGTGTTCGCGAAAACTTAAGCTAATATTACTTTTAGTGTAATTATTTATTGTTTACCAGTTATTACTCACATACATTTTCCGGGATTGCTCGCCTTGTTTCGGACTAAAATGGAGCCCTTACCTTTTCTGAAGTGTAACTATTATGCTTCTTTATTCACACGTTGACGTTAATAGATATTTCTTGAAATCAACACTTCCAAATAAGCAAGTTAAATAAATAATTACTTAAATCCCGTACAAAATAAACAAATCAAACCTATCAATCTTTACTTTCAATAATTTTACTTTGAGAAAAGTCAAGCCCTTTTCGATTTCTCGAGTTAATTTTCATTAAAGTTGAAGTGGTTTCCTAACATTTTCCGCTAAGTATTTAAACAATGTTCCTTGAAAGTAAGAATCGTTAAATAGAGTATCTTAGGATCTTGTCAATGTCATTTTGCCTAATCCTCACCTAACCAAATCTCGAAACAACTATAACTATTTTAAGCTATACACTTTGTAACTTAACTAATATTATTTATTATATTAAATGGAAAAAGAATACGGTCGCGAACAGGATTCGAACCTGCGCCACCCGGATGAATACTCCAGGCGCTATAACCACTAAGCCATCTCGACCTCTGCTCACCACCGCGAATTCTTCTTCCATATTTTAACACGTCTTATGGCGACGTTATTGTTATCAATTCAGCCCCTATACGGGTGACCGAACCGACATGACTAACTTTGCAGTTAATAGAATGTCGTAAAGAATGCAATTACCTTAATAATTCAAGATAAATCTTAGTGGTCAGAGCGCCTGGAGTATTCATCCGGGAGGCGCAGGTTCGAATCCTGTTCGCGACCGTATTTTTTTTCCATTTTTTATAATAACTTTAGAGTTCGCTAAGCATGCGTTAATGCTTTTCAAAGATTTATCTTGTAATATTATTTATAAATCATTGAAAAGCATTAACGCATGCTTAGCGAGTAAATACTCCAGGGATCCGGGAGGCACAGATTTGAAACCTGCTCAGGACTGTTTTCTTTTTCCATTTAAAATGATAACTTTAGAGTTCACTAAGCATGCGATGATATTATTTAACTTAAAATATTCGTTTTCTTCGTAAGTAGATCTTAGGATATAAATTTATGAATAAAACTGTTTTTTTCACTCTGTTGTGTACATATGTGAAGATGACCAAAGACATGATTTATTTCTTCCTCTTTTGTCATAAGACACTTATTATAAAACATGTTTTATACTAAACAGTGATTCATCATTGAGTCATATCAAACAAAATGACAATACTTATATTGTATTTTTCGTGCTATGTGGCTCTTACTTTGTTCAATCATTGCTAATAAGATAAAAGTTATTTTCAATAAAAGCTTTCTACGAAAACATATTCAAACACACATTATATTATTATTATTGCTCCCCCCAGTTCCAAAAGCTGTTTGGTCCAACCGTATCTGGTTGTGACATGTTCAGGCATCACGCCATTCCAGATGTCACCAACATTCGGAGCCGATATCCGCCGGAAGCGGTAGGTGTCGCTGCGGTAGCGACCACGTCTTCATTTCCTCTGTTTCCGTTGAGACCGCTGCCGGAAGTGGACGCCTAACCACGCAACCCAGTTTTTACAAGCGTGTGATGTATTTTGTAAGAATTTTTTGACTGCACGCCTCATCTTGGAAAATACATATTGGTAGAAAATATTAGAAATATCTGTTTTACTTTTTTATGCGTCCTCTTCGTCAGCTGTGGTTTTTGGTCTATATACTTTACGATTTTTAATAGGTGGTGATTAATTATTGTGATGATAAAATGATAAAGAAGACATTTTGAATGCGATAATATGTCTCCCCTACAAACTTGTAAGGAATTTTTAACATTGTGTTATATAAGCAAATCTGTATACTAATAATAAAGTATTATTGGTTGATTCTTTTTGGAAAATTCACCGGAGAAGTTGGAAGTCTGGATGTTATTGCTGGAGCCAGGTCGCTAGTTTATTTATCAATTTATTAAAACGTGAAGCAAAAATGTTGTACCAATTACGAAAATTACGCGGTGAACGAGTATGAAATTTGTTACAGTTAAAGTTTATATGGGGAAAACGACTTGGAAAAGCATGGGCCCTTTGCCCAGCAGACAGTCTCGCAAACAAAAAAAGAAAATTTATATGAAGAAGGAGTGCAGAAAGATAATACTTTTATATAATATGCATTAGATATACATTAAATTAATTTAAAACTAAACATTATTATATAATTTTTAACAAAAAAAAGAACCGACTCCAAAAATCTTTCTGTTAAGTAAAATTGCACTAAAAAGTTATAAAATAATTGCATTATTTACTTACTACAATTTATATAAAAATATTTTTTTAATTTTAGAAGATTCTAAATAAAGTCAATTTATTAGGACAATAATATACAATTATTATTATTTTTGGAGTCGGTGCCAGACAAACTTTAAAAATATTTAGGAAGTTTCCTAAAATTTGCAAAGTATATTTAAAGGTACATTAACCATCATTATTTTTACGATAATGTATTATTACTAATTGAACCTATTTGCAAATGAACACAACAACTGCCTAAAGCGAACGTAATACGTTACTTCATGAATGTACTTACACGTTTATTATCCTTTACTCTTCGAACCTAACCTGTCCGTGTCGGGATACACGAAACTCCCGAGCTCGCTTCGCTCGCTCATGGATCAATTTAATTTATTTTCTTTCATAATCCCGATATTTTGTCGACTATTATAGTGGTTTAGTATTTACGTCATAAAAAAATTTCATAATTTTTTTTGCTATTGACAAGTAAAATAAAGTTAGGTTATTATTGTTAGGACATACAGAGCCGACAAAATTTCGAACTAAAATCAACAATCTGACAGTTAGGCAGTTCATTAGAACTATTCTAGAGACCGTAAACACCACCGGAAAGTCACAAGAAAGCAAAATACACCATTTCGTTTACTTCGATGACGTATTATTTTTCAGTTATTTTGATTTAAATACCAAACTACTAAACCAATTTTCATAAAATTTTAATGGGACCAATCTGAAAGTATATCCTTTTAAATAAAAAAATATTTTTCCAAATCGGTTGATAAATAACGGAGTTCTGAGGTAAAAAAAAAAATACAACCGAATTGATAACCTCCTCCTTTTTGGAAGTCGGTTAAAAATACATTACTTTATCATGTGTTTGACACACACACATATATCTTTGACAGTAGAAATCTTTGACAATAGAGCCTTAATAAAGTTCAGATTTAAATTGATTATGGCCGAATTTCGGCCATTAGGCGAACACGAGTATAAATAAATCTATATTACAGATAAATATTTCAAACGCATGAACGCGAGGATGGAGCGATCTCTAAAGCTATAAATACAGGACGTGCAGATTCGAATCCTGCTTACGACCGATTTTTTTTTCCCATCATCCATCCATCTTTAAGCCGTTGGCTTACTAATTACCAGACAAAATAGATTTTTATTGTTATGAAGTACAATGTTGTACGTTTTAGAGTGGAAGGTTTAAATACATATTTCCACCTACTTAGTTCACGCTATGTAACATGCATAAATGTACTGGCTTAAACCGGCTTAAGGTCTTTTTCCGGGAAATTCTGGGCCGACGTAAGAAGTAAGAGGAAGACTACCAACTTTAAGTATCGAAGGACCACAAAAAGTAAGCTGAACTAAATGGGGTCAAGGCGAGGTCTGGTTCTCTCGTGAATTTAATAATTATTCTTGCCTCGTCACTGAGAGCTTATCACCTCCTAATGTAGCTTATATAAATATACCACTAGCAAAGTAAAATTGGAAGACTTGCTTACTCGAAAAGCTCATACAAAAAAAAAACTGAAATAAATGCCAACCGACATTGATATTCATAAAATGTAAAAATAGGTAAAAGTCTCATTAAAGTTTTGAAACAAAAGCAAAGACATTTAACCGCTTTGCTGGCAAATAAAAAAAAACAGAAAACATAAAAACAGTGTAACCATATCACCTGCTATTATAAAAACCTATTTGATGAAAAAGAGTAACGATGGAGTTTCTTACCCGTTCTTTTCCATAGGAAAACTAACAATTCAAAATTGCCTGTAAATGGTCTAATTGTTTTTTTTTAATAAACGTTGCCCCGCACTAGGAATTTCTTCCTGTATCGTTGGTGCGTTTACAGATATATAATCTCACATCAATCCCACACACCCAGACCCGGAACAATTATCTGTAGATCATACAACAAATATTTGTTCCGTGCAGGAATCGAACCTGCGACACGACTAGAGATGATACTTTATCCTCTTGTATAGATTTTCAGAATAGAATATAATAATATAGTCCATTATAAGTTGTGAGAGCTCAGCGTCGGCTTATACACTCAACCATATTGCATTTCCAATTGTATTGAAACAATAATAGTTAGTAGAAACCCACTACAATAGCAGTAACTTCATGAAACTACTCACAAAACAATCTGATACATTGTTCGTATTGGAGTGAGATGGAATTATATTGCTCCTCTCTTCCATATTTATTTTCATGTATTTCGCGTAATTATCGCGGTAGGTACGCGGTCTAGAGAGTCAATACTAATACTTCTGTAAGATGGAACTTGAAGAAACATTATGTATTCGTAACCTATGATTCGTAATAGTATATTGACGTTGTAGTATGGTATTAAATTAATTTAAACTAGCTGTGTTCGCGACTTCATTCGCACGGATCTTGTAAAAATACTTTACAAATATATAGGTATTCAAATCTTCTGAATCCTGCAAGGAACATACACGAAAATTTAAGATAACATTTCTGTTTGGAACCCTAAAAAATCATTAAAATCAGCCGTTTGAGACAAACTTTCGGACTGACAGAAAGTCAAAAAATCTAAAATGGTAATATAAGATTAGACACCATATAAAAAAAACGGAATTTGCAGTTATTTGTATTTTAATTTTATTTAAATGTATAGAAAATAAAATCTAAATAAAAATATAAGGACCAGGAAAGATAAATTTACATTAATATTTTATGTAGGTGGTACCGAAAATATTAAATAAGCTGCCCAATAACATTATCTATTGAAACTTAATTCTTAATTCAAATGTACTTTGGCTTCAGGCACTTCAGTGTAAATAAAATTATCTGGTAGATGATAAGGTTACCAGTGGGCTTACTCTTGAAAATAATTCCGCTCGATTGACATTGCAAATATGTCAGTCCGTACTTTTAAATGCCAAAATGTCTAATAAATAATTATAGATTCAGGATATTATGAAGACAACATGCTTTAAAATTGAGGCAACTGTAATGTAGGTAAATTTATTTTAAAATTACGCGTTGTTTTAAGGCGTCAATTTAATATTGGAATTCGATTGGAATTGGTATTAGTTTCAAGAGTAACCCCACAGGAATGAGTTTCTAAAGACAAAATGGCAACAAGATATCAAACAAAATTTCAGTGGAATTCAATCGAAATCTGTCTTTATTACCGGATTCAATTATTCAATTTGTTTTTAATATAAAAAAGCATTTGTCTACCCTCAAACTTCAAGTGGTTAATGGAGTTTTCGTGTACAGTGGAGCTTATTCACTCATGATTTAAACCCAAATGCAAACATGTCCCCAAATTGTAGTATTCAGGAAATATAGACGTTCATAATACAAGCACCACATTGTATCATATATCTCAAATTCCGCATATTCTAACCTACATTGCCAATTAAAGGCGGCGTGGTTTTAGGTCGTGAATATCTATGGGCACAATATGGAGTGTGTTGGAGTCGGCCCGTGTTCTACACGGAGGCTTATCGTGTGGGACCACGCGTTTTGTGTAATGCGCATTCGTATGCCAACGGATGTTGTTATTTCGTGTGTCGATGATATTTCTGAGAGATGTATGTTGTACTTACTACGCTAAATTAGGAGAAAGGTTGAGAGTAAATTTTGAGTATCAGTTGTTTTTATTTCGCTAGAGTTGTGATTTTCAGCGCTTTTTATGTTTATTAATACCTGAATGCCGTATATTATGGCAATTGCCGTATCAGGAGCAACACTGTTTTCGGTGGGCATTTAAAATGTATTCTAGGTTTCAGGGTTTAGTAATTAAAACAAAATAATATAATATAACATAGCATCACGCCTCTATTCCCCGAGGCGGTAGGCAGAGATTTACGATAGTTGTACACCCCCATTTCACCGATGCTCTTATTAAGTCCCATGTACTAGACCAACAAGGCAGTTTAGTAATTGTGTGGAAATTATAACATAGCATCACGCTTGTCTTTCCTGACGGGTTACGTAGAGGTGTACTGTAGTATTTGGTATACACACATTATCTTCATGCTGTTTTTTAGTTCCATATTCTAATGGACGGTTATGCGATTAAATTTTGTCTAGTAGTCGAAGTGCAGCTGTTGAGCGTAAAGTCCTGGGTTGGGCTGTGTTATTGGATTTTTCTAATCGGAAAGTTTTCACTAGCAGCACAGTGCTGGAATTTTAACATGCTGTATGAATTATAGTTGTAATATTAATTCTTTTTTGAAAATCAAGTGTTATCAAAAAGTTCTAACTCTGCTTTCATCTCTACATTGTTCTTGCGTACCTATGAACTTATCAATGTAAAAATACAACTAGACTTATTTTAGTAGATTTGGTTTTTTGACAGATAGATACCTATGTCATATTAAAACTATAATCAGGTCAATGGCTATAATATAGCCTGAGAATAAAGCTATCAAAGCAAAATTCTAATATTTTCCACAGATAGTAGATAAATGACGTTGGAATCGGCCTTTGGGTGGCAATTAAAAAAACGATATTCATGCACATTGAAGCAAAAATAATCCAAGAGAAAATTAAAATTCAATTAGATATATTTTTATGTTTAATCAGATTTTTATAGAAAAATAGCCAGGGTATGTATTATAGCCTGTTCAAGTTACGAAAGTGATACTGAAGCACATTAATAAATATATATTGTTTAAATAGATATATATTTCATATTCTGTTAGCTATTAAGTTAGTGATAAGACAACATTGGCAAGTTTATAAATGTTTTAAAGAACGAAGCGTTCCATATTGATTTTGGTGAACTATTATCTTTCTGAACGTGACTGCCATCTAAGAGCGTTCCTCTTCTTCCATTTTCTTAAAAGTACTGATACACAGTCACCTGTCAATGTAAGACCACTCCTCGCTCATCCGATCCATTTTCCTGTTGCAGACTGTTTACACTGCAAACATGTCTGGAGTCTGTACATGTTTCAACAACTATTTCTTACGTAATGTATTGTGAAATATTTTCTGTTGTATAGTAGATATAAGTGCAAGTATAGTGAATTAGTGAGTCTGGGATTTACGGATAATAAATCTTATATATAAAAATCTCGTGTCACAGTGTTCGTTATCGAACTCCTCCGAAACGGCTTGATCGATTTTTATGATTTTTTTTGTGTATATTTGGTAGGTCTGGAATAAGTTGTAGGCTATTTTTACAAGCCATTTATTGAGTACCAAATAAGAGGTTGTCAAAAAATCCTATCCAATACACAAATTAAATTTCTTTCAGAGTTAAGACTATTCAAATAAGTACTTTAATGTTTATTTAGGTCACAAATCCCATGTGAGTAGTAACTTCTTACGTTTAGTTATTGGACGCCGCCGCCAATTTTTCAGACACCATTTTATGAAAAAATATCTTCGTATTTATAGATATATTCTTTGGGGAAATTTGCGCTTTCATCTATCGTTTTTATCTCCTTCGGTTTTGCCTTAGGGTGGGTTTCGTGAAGGTGGAATTAATATTGGAACGAAAAGTGGGTATATATTTCATCCTGTTTTTGTTTCGGATTGTGCAATCTTTTTCGTTTCGAGGAAAAATATACAATACTGATACATTTTTACCCAAGAACAGCCTTGCTATAAATTGTACGGTGTAATATGATAGAATGGTTTCCCTTAGGAAAGGCAACCCCCCCTTCCCCACGTCCATACGCTGACGAAGAAGATAGTATATTTTACTTATGTCATTATGATGTGGTTGTTTTCGAAGATCACTTGGTTTGTTGTCAATATGGGTTATAAGAAGCATTGGATGATGGCATATAAGTATGAAGATGCATCCTTCGAAAACTCGGTAAATCCCGGTTAGCTTTAGTCAGTAATAAGTCTATGATTATGAGTCTTTTTAGATTAATTAAATGTCATGAGAAATCTAGAGTGGTATATTTTTGTGGAAAAAAATATAGGTCACTAATTACACCATACTTCCGGAGATGGTAACAGTTTCTCGCCTATTATCACCACTTCATCAAACCCAACAGATTGTTTACTAAGCTCTCAAAATCGCACACAAATAAGCGGAATGGAATAGCGAAACGTGGCAGAATATCCTCGTTGTAATACCCGGGTTGCATCATTGAAAACGTGTTAATATTGATTTAACGAAGTTAAGCCCATGTGGGGGTGTGTGCATGTATGTGGGCCTCTACCACGGAAGAGTATTAAATGGAGTGTACAGTAAATTTATTTAACAGAAAAGATTTACAATTAGTGCCACTACAGTTAAGATAGATACAATGTTTGAAGTATTTAGAAAGTCTGTGATGTGTAAAGTGATAGCGTTAATAGACAATTGTTTTTACGATTTATTTTATCATTTTCTATGGATTTATTTCAGACGATGTCGGTTTAGAAATAACTCCAAATACATAAATGACAGCCGTTAAAAATATTTTATTTTTTTCTCCATTTACTAATTGCTCTGTGTTTCGTCCAAACTACATACGTAAGCTTGTTTGTAATGCTCGGGATGTATTTACCGGACTGTTTATGTAGCGGCACGTGTGTTTACATTGTGTATACTGGGAAATCGTATGTTTGGGACATAATTATGTACTCGAATATATAATTATGTAGGTATACATACATTTTAATTTAGTAAAATCATCAATAGGTATGAGAAATTCACAAAACAACTATTCAATGTGGAACTTGGGTTATTTCAAAACTTCAAAATCTCTCAGACTGCTAAGTGCATAATCTGCTGAACTCCTAAAACAAAAATTGTGCGGCTCTAGCTTTGACAAAGCTAGAGCCGCACAATTTTGAAATTTGGAATGGTAAACTTGACTTAAAGGTTTTTTAGGAGTTAGCAGTACACTAACATCTTGTGCACTTTATGTCATAAATGAATAAAATGCCTTAGTTAGATTTATTACTGTTTATTTGTTTACATGATAAAATAAAGCTAGCAATATGTACTTTAAAACCAGTACATTACTATGTGATTTCAAGTCTGTTTTGGTGAGTACATCTTGAATATTCTAAATGTAAATCCTGAAAAGAATTGCTGCAACATATTTATTACTATCTGTTTCGATCAAAAGAGTAACTGCACATTACATTTTATTACATATAACCTAAACCTTACTACGAGCGAGCAACAGGATTTTATTTTTATTTTCGTCGTAACATCACATGACTTGTTTGAGGCAAGGGAACGTACGCATTCCGCCTCTATGCCCCGGATCAAGGGAAGATTGAATTTACGTGTGGACTCTTTGTATATTACTTCCATAGACAATATGTGTTTCGTAATGTAGATAGTATCGAACTCCTTTTATTGATGTTCTTCTTTTATTAGAATAAACAGATTTATTTGTTGTTATATTTTTGTGGCTGCCCTGAATATATGTATTTTCTTTCAACAAATCTGTTTAACAATAAATAAATAAATAAAATTATTTATTTCTCAAATATGGTACCTACAATTCGTGTTACAATGGTAATATTTCCGCATATTCATTCTGTAATATGAGAAAAATGAGTGTTATAAATATTTGATTATGTTTGGATGTTATGTTAGGCGAATAATTCGCTAGGTTTATGTCGTTGAACATGATTCAATGTGACAGTTTCAGAAAAATTATTTTATTTTATTCCTCCCTTTCGTGTCACTTTTAATTATCAGTAAGAGCGAATGTGTTGGTAATTCTATAATAAATCAAATCAATCCTCTTATTACTTCGTACCTGTATATATTCAGAAAAATAAATCAATATGAATTATTATTATTTATAAGATAACGTAAAATTGACTCTATATGTTTCACCGGCCATGTTTTCTATAATATATTTTTTTTCGCTTTTAATGGATCCGTTAATATCCTACTGTTTTTTGCTGGAAGCTACAATTTAATGAAGCTATTCATTTTCAATGAATTCGTTTTTGTAGTTTAACATTTCTTTCCACAGACAACTTAAAATAAAACATATTTTATCAAATGCTTACTAATTGAATAAACGCAACGTTTAAGTGGTTTTTAAACAACAGTAGTCTTAAAAAACATAATCAAAGAAAACAAAGTACTGGACAAAGAAAGGAAATAAAGTACGGCGGAGTAAAAAACATAAAACTTCGTGAAATAAATGGCATAAATTAGCATGCCGTTACCCACAATCGTTTATTGTAATATACTTGTATTTCTTCTACGATCTGTACTATATTATTGCTATGAGGAAAGTCAACACCATAATGTAGGAATATTATTCTTCTTTACATTCTAGTATTTTTCTTAAAGGGTTTGTACAGTCTTATACTGTAGTTGTATTAATGAAGCCACGACCTAGATCGGGCGGTCATGTTAATTTTTTTTTTAACACTTAGCAGCATAGCAGTGATGCTATGTGTGTGTTTATGGACGATGTCAAAAAAGCAGTATTTAGTTGAAAATCTTTTCACTTAATTAACTTTTTATTTTTATATTTTTTATTTTGGTGTGGAGTTGAGATATTATCGCATTAATTGAATACACCATTCAAAGACCCCATATAAAATATCCATCAAACCTTTACCGGTAAGGCACTGAAGTGTCCCAAACAATATATTGTATTCAGTTAAGTGTAAAAACATGCGATGTAAATTCTTTGTTAACGATTTCCTTCGAAGTGTCGATTGAATTGATGATGATAAACGAAACGGGGTAGACAGAGACGGATTTCTGACTAATGAAATCTATTATTGAAGTCGTGCAGAACCTTTATTGACTTACAAATTCATTTTAATCTAGGTTCATTATCCTTATCCTTTACATGCATGATTGGTTTAGGTTTAAAATATTTTTAAAACAATCGCTACTTATTAGTAATTAAGAAATAATATAACATAGCATCACGGCAGTGGTGTACAACAAAGTGGTACACCCACATTTGATGCACAATGCTGTTATTAAGTCCCATGTAATAGGTGGTGAGTCTATTGCCATCTATCGGGCACCCAAACTCCGGACTGCTACTGAGAATTTCCTAATAGAAAAACTCAAGAACACTACCCGACCCGGGAATCATACCCGAGACCTCATGCTCAGCAGTCACGCTTGGGACCACTAGACCAACGAGGCGGTTAATAAGTTTTTTTTTTTAACTTTTCCTGTATACCTAGGTATTACTTCCTGTATCGTGGGTGCGTTTACAAACACATAATCACACATTTACACACACACCCAGACCGAGTTCTGACCATCACTATAATATAGTGATGTCATCATCATTCGAAGCCTTAACAACACACTACGGGTTAAAAGTTACCTCCCTTTTACGCTATTCATCCCTGTCTTGCACCAATCTTGTCCAAGTCTTCCTTGCTTTGTTATATTATAATTTAAAACTACCAGCGCTAAATAGTTTTTAACTAACATCAACTTCACCGTTTACCTTGCACAAAGTTCACGTCGAGTACGAAGACTTGGAAAATTACCCTGCAGCAGTGGCTAGTACCCTCACCGACTTCAACAACAAAAGTCTTAAGAATAAACGAAACTTTAATAAATTCACAACAAAATTAATCTAAATCCCGCCAAGAATGTTTGTGTAGCTCGAGAAAACCGCCAAGCATTCCGAGTTTTTCACAGAGAATATTAATATTAAACAGTTTGTTAATTAAAAATAGTTTTATCGCTGGCCAGTACCGTGGTGCCGGCGTCCGGCCGTCCGGCGCGTCGGCATCCGGCACGGCTCGCGGAAGCGCGAGTTATGAATTTGAAAAAGTGTTCAGGTAGAATTATGTGATTGTATGTTGGGTAAAAATATACGATGTTAGAATAGAACTTAGATAATGTAGGAAATGTTGAGCGTACATTTTGACCATGTTTTTACATTAATTTGTCTAGTCTTTTCCGAGATTCAAGTGGGATCGGCTTCCAGCCAAACCAGATGCAGCTTAATACCAGTATTTTACATGGAGCGACTGCCTATCTGACCTCCACAACCCAGTTACTGGCTAACGTGATATCTTGTAGATTGGTTGTCAGACTTTCCGGCCTTGGATTACCCGTAACGGCTGTCATAGACCTTAATTTGACAACAGGGACCAATGGTTTAACGTGCTCTCCGGGGCACGTTTATTAAATGCACCACATGTTTTCTCGAGTACTGTGAGGATGTTAACAGACACAAATCTCATATAAGCATACACATACATAACCAAACTTAGAATAATTATTTGTTATCATAGACATTTTGATAGGAATAATATCATCGATATGCGGTATAGCATCCGATCTCTTGATTACTGCGTCAAATGAATGTCATCATTGTGTGCAGAATCCGCTCTGGCGATTGCAGAGTATTATCTTATAAGCATAATTTGCTGCCACCTTCAACATAAAAGCAAGAATATACAACATGAACAGCATATTCATTATGTTGTACCCTCTACACGCGTACTACGACAAAAGTACTTAATATCGTTTACATTAAGATTAAATTGCCTTATCTTGTTACACATTTTTACACATTTTTCAAGTATGGCCGTACTTCTGTCAGCTTAACTGCGTTATCAGACTACATAATAACCAGAATAATGGGCTTGTACTCGCAGAATTATGTGCTACGACGGGCTACGAGCGGTCGTAGGGTGCTACGTAACTGCTACGAGTGTACGCCGTAATTAAGCTGGGTTTTATTGAGGAAGTAATCTTCGGATAGTATTTTCTAACGACGTGTTCCTTTTCTCGTTTAGTAGTTTTGAGTGTATATTTTTAATAACTATTTTTATCTATCATACGTTCATTGATTTCAAATGATAGTTAATTTGTGTTCACAGAAGTTCACATAAGTATATAATTTTTTCTATATAATTTGGCTTTTATTCAACAACAACAAAAATTGTATGGTGTTAGTGTTGTTTTACATTAATTCGTTATTTTTTGTACAAAGTGTCATTGCTAGCCTTTGCTCTATTAAATGGGGTTAAATTGTATAGGAAACTTAACGAACCCACTTATGTCGTTTCAATCAAAATAGGAATTAAATAACAGATTGTATCAAATGTATCACATTGACAATTATTAGTAAAACATATTAACTACCACTTACCAGAAACGGGTTCCAGTAGACCCTCAGGGTCGGAGGCTTCGTCAGCGGCGGCGGAGGCGACCACAGCCACCAACATCAGCCACCACACGCGACACATTGTACCTGCAAAGAGGTTCAACTGTTAGAACAATATATAAGGTTAATTTACACAGATAAAGATTCAACAATTTAGTCACCTATTAAGTCTAAAATTCGATGAGGGGCTCGTGGCTAAGTAACATCCGCACAGATCGATCGATCGAGGTTAAGCTGCGCTCGCCGCGGTCGGTCTGTGGATGGGTGACCATCATTTCATACCGAGACCCCTCCGTGCCTCGGAGAGCACGTTAAGCCGTCGGTCCCGGTTGTCAAATTAAGATCCATGACAGCCGTTACGGGTAGTCAGAGGCCTGAAAGTCTGACGACCAGTCATACCACGAGATATCGTGTTACCCAGTTACTGGGTTGTGGAGGTCAGATAGGCAGTCGCTCCATGTCAAATACTGATATTAAGCTGCATCCGGTTTGACTGGAAGCCGACCCCAATGCTATTGGGAAAAGGCTAGGCAGATATATAAGTCTAAAATTCTGAAACTATTTTAACCTGTTCTTTGTATAATAACTTTAATGAGGCATTTTTTTTTTATGAAATATGGATATACATTTGGCCACCAACTCGCCTGATGCTAAGCGATGGTGTGACAGAGGATGGAGCACGTAAATCCAGAAAAAATCTATTCACTCCAAGAAGAGTGGATAGATTGGGGAGAAGGATAGTTGGTGAGTTGATGCACTGCCCAGACCCATCTCCCACAACGGTTGCACCGGACTACATCCCGAAACACGACTAGAGCGACTAGGTCGCTTCACGGCATGACTTCGTCCGGTGGGTGGTATCCAGCCGCGGCCGAAGCCTCCCTCCAGAGTTGTGTTGCCTGTTTTGCACCACCCAGGGGCCACGTGTAGGGATGCCATTTTAAGGATGCACTTCTACGGATGCGGGCAACTTAGCCAATTAATGATTGTTCGCCGGTTATTACTCATGTGCATTTTTCGGGATTGCCCGACTACTTTCAAACTGAAAACAAGCCCTTAATCATGAGCAGAGCCCGCGGCGATGTCGTGAGTAAAACTATCAGTTAGACTCGCGATATTGAAATTTGTCGGCCAATCACGAAAAATGCGTGAGAAGTAACCGCTGAACAATAATATATATACAGAATAATCTTTGAAAAGCATTAACGCATGCTTAGCGAACTCTATAGTTATAATATCGTGTCGATTCTGTTTCTAAAGGGACTGCATAGATAGCAATGACGTCACCAAAAGACGTATTCAAATATGGAAGAAGAATTCAAATTCATATTCAATTTATTTCGTGAACACGGGTGAATACATACATTATACATGCAAAAATTCTTCGTTATGTCCCGCCCAAGAGCATATCAAATTATTCGCGGTAGTGAGCAGAGTTCGAGATGGCTTAGTGGTCAGAGCGCCTGGAGTATTTATCCGGGAGGCGCAGGTTCGAATCCTGCCCACAACCGTAGTGCTTTTGCACAAAAAAGTTATAACTTAAATTATTAAAAATATTTTGACTGTTTTTTATTGACTGCACACAGATTAGTAAGGTTTAATCTGCGGCCTAGCCTTTCCTAACTAAGTTGTGGTTGGCTTCCAGTCTAATCAGATGCAGCTCAATACTAGTATTTTACATGGAGCGACTGTCTATCGGATCTCCACAAAAACTCAGGATATACTGGGTTACAGGATATCTCGTGGTAAGATTGGTAATCAGAATTTCTGGCATTTGACCCGCAACGGCTGTCATAGATCAACATAACATAGTATCACGCCTGTATTCCCCGAAGGGGTAGGCAGAGGTGTACACAGTTGTACACGCACATTTCACCAATGTTGTTACTAAGTCCCATGTAGTTGGTGAGCCTATTGCCATCTACCGGGCACAATTCCAAACTCCGGGCTGCTACTGAGAATTTTCTAATAGAAAAACTCAATAACACTTTGTCCGAACCGGGAATCGAACCCGAAAAGAGCATGAAGTCTCGTACTGTAGTCTATGTACGAGAATATGTGTAGAAAACCTATAAGAATCGCTACCTACATGTTTGTTATTTGACTTGAGGATTATTTGAGTTGAGGATTATTAACTTATTCCCCCTCCCAGTAAACGTTGAGACGTGGAAAATTAAACTGCCATCAGCGAAATTCAAAGCTACATTCGAATTGTGTTATTTCAAAAAGTGTGTTTTGAAATATGTAGGTATCTACGTCGATGTCATATTATATCATATTTATATTTATTTTACTGATGGTTGTATGTATATTGAATTTTGTTTCCTATTGATGTTACTGGAAATGCCTGAAACCTAGGAATTGTATCCGAAATGCATACAATTCCTAGGATTTTAGGAAATGTGTAGAACTCACTTCAATTTTATAGCACTACCTATGTGTTTTAGAGTAAAGAACATTCCGAATTAAACATATTTTCGATTCCTATATACAAAACATATGATATTTATGAGAAATGTGTATGATAAAAATTATTTCACATATTGTTTGTTCATTTTAAGCATTAAATATATACATTTCGTAGGAATTCCATTTAAACCCACCCACACTACTTAATCTTCTATGTACTTATATAAAAATGAATCCCTATTTCCCTTGGTCACGCCATCACTTGAGAACGACTGCACCAAAATTGGTTAATGTTTTTTTGTTGTGTTCGTCATTATCAGGACAAGGTTTTTACGTGAGTGTTTTTTTAGAAATCCTATGGAAAAGTTTTTAACTGGCCGAGTGAAACCGCGGAGTACAGTTAGTAATATTATAAATGTGAAAGTTTGCGAGGATGAATAGATGTTTTTTACTCCTTTACCCAGTTACAACTGAACCGATTTGGATGAAATTTGGCACACAGATAGGTAGGTTATAACCTATTTTTAATACTGGCTGGATTCAATTCTGAATTCCACAAAGTCACAGGCATAAACTAGTTTAATATAACATTGATATATTAATGGATAATTCAGAAGTAATTGTTTTTATTTGACTGCCAGTATTGATTATGTATCAACATTAAATTGAATAATAGCTAACAATATATAGTTGCCATGCATAGTAAACAGAGATTTATGTGACATTTCCTCTTTCTGGCAGTTTCCCTGACAGTTCCCGTAGATTTCCTGTAAACACCGGAAATCGCTATCTCTGCCTCCTAAATCTACTAGATAGCATCAATTATATTGACGTCAAGGGGTATGTATAAACATAAGATAGCTTCACGCCTATATTTTCTGAAGGACAAAGCAGAGGTGTACTGGGAATGGTATACCCATTTTTCATTAATTGTGTTATTGTAATCTAACTGCTAATCATCTAACAGCAAAATTTGACACAACTGCCTACCGAAAATCTCATTCAGAACAGGATGAGGAGTAGGTATGTATAACATTTATTATTAAAGATAAATCTTTGAAAAGCATTAATGCATGCTTAGCGAACTCTAAAGTTATAATATTAAATGGAAAAGAATACGGTCTCTAAGCGCTCAAATACTCTAGGCGCTCTGATCACTACATTTATCCGGAATTCGCGGGTTCGAATCCTGCTCGCGACCGTATTTTATCCATTTAATATTATTATTTTTAACATTTATTATATCGACTATAATCTCGACTCAATGCATTAACTTCTGTAAATAAATGTACATCACCCGGAAACTTGCGACACAAATTACATACATATAGCTTTATCAGAGAACGAAATTTAACACCAAAAAGTTTTCACATGTGTTCCGTTAAACCATATGGTTTCACGGACAATTATTTACGTACACGCTTACAGAGAAACTTCTTAATAACTTAATCAAACGTCGTAACTTTACTGCTTAACTTAACCGCGGGAGTAAAGTTTGGTGCAGTGACATTCAAATTGTTCGCTATTAGAGTATGCTCTAACAGAAAATTTTGGACATCTTCATTAGATATTAAATGTATTTTTTTTTTATTTATGCACTGCATCAGTTTTTAGGTGGGTATCTTTTATATTAAATTGTAAACTGACTCATTGTTCTACATTTGTAAGCACGGTTCTTGGTAGTGAAGGTTCAATTTCCGATTAGGAATGTTATATTCTCTAGAACAGTGGTTTCTAACCTTTTTAATCTTGTCACCCCTATGACTTAGCTGGGGAAACTGATTTTACCCGCCAATTCTTCTTGGTTGACACATCGTAATCCTTTAACATGTTAGCATTAAATGGTCTTAATATCCAAAAGTTGGACTAAAGATTATCCATATAAATCTAATATATCCAGAAAATTGCTTTATTATTGACGATAAATGCTGATTAGGTCAGCTTTGTCCACCAGTTGCTTACAAAGTTGTGTAAACATGGACACATGCACGAGCGAGCTAGATTCGGTCCTATTGGCCTAATCTTTGTTATCCATTACCAGCTTATTACCCCACATAGAATAGTGGTTTTACCCCTACAGGGGTAATTAACTCCAGGAACCGTGACTCTAGAATATACGAAATAGTATCTATCTACCATAATAGCTTAGCAATAAAGCCCATAGTTAAAGAAAAGACTAAATCCGATTATCTACAGAACCCTAAGTTCGCAAATCTCTCCCGCACTCATTTGGTTTTTCTGACATTATTTTTACATCACGCAGTGTTCGCAGTATGTTAAATTGGGAAAAACAATAGAATCCTTAATAATATGACCGCCTGCAGATGGCGTTTCCTTAACACAAAAATAAGCAGAGCAGATGTCATGTGTAACAATTCTTGACTCGGTCGACGTAACTTGAATATAACTCTTTTAACGGTAACCTACTTTCAAACAACGTGTCTCATTGTGCCACGAGGTGGGGTGTGGGGGTTATCTCAAAGGGAGGTCACCTTTTATGTCCCAAGATGAGACGCTTTCATCCGGTTCCATGGTTTTACACAAAAAAATGTTTGGATGTAAATACGTAATCGTTGGATTCCTGGAAGGTTTTATCGCTAGAAATATTCCGTACAAAATGTCATGCCCAATTTTCTTGTGAATTGCCATTTCTTGGAATTCCAGATTTTATATAATACAACCGCAAAAAAGTATACTCATTAAAATAAATGAGCCATTGTTTTTAATGATCGACTGTCAGCGTGGAACTTGTTTTTACATAAACCTTTAATAAATTCACAGATTCAACAGATTTATTCTGTAGCCATTTAATTAACGTACATAGGAATAGTCCTATGAACGCACTAGCTAGGGTTCTTAATTAGACAATCATTCAAGGAAATGGAGCACCTAACTAGAAACGTAACTATCTCTTCATTATTGCGAATTGTGTGCCACCACAACTGCGTAACTAAATCGAATTCAGGCCAAATAGGAAGTTGCGGTATCTGTGCACACATAATAACGAAATTGACTAGCGACGAATATAGCGACGTTTTACATTCATCATTCACACTTCGCAATAAATACAGTTCAGAATGCAAGAAGCGCAAAATTTTTATATTATTTCACTAAAAAAGCGTCGCGTGCGGCTTGGGGAGACGCTTCGCCACCCAATTCAGCGGCCGCACTGATTCACTGACTCGACCAAATTTTCATTTCAACAGTTTTTCTAGCGTTCATTAACTCGCTCTGATGAATTCATCTTGTAGCCACCAGTGAGCTGTACCAGCTGTTTTTGTAGCAAAAAAGAAACGGTGCGACCAGACGAAGTACGAGTAGAAAACCTTGCTATAATTAATTAACTTTCATGTTAAAACTAGATGGTATATACAATATTACGGCCAAAATAACTTGATTCATGCGAGCGAGTTTGCGTCAAAAGTTAGTAATACTTAAATAATCTATGTTGACGGTACTTCTGAAGCGTTTAAACTTTTTAAAATGAAAGGGACATTATCGCAACACAACATTTTAGGGGACGTTGCTAAGTGAAGTCTTTTCTCCACCAGGCCGTCCCATTAAACTTGCAAATGTCTTTCCCCATTCAAGTATCTCGTGAAAGGAGCTGAAGGAAATAGGTGACTAAAATGAAAGGGATTGCAGAAACCTCTCGTGTTCACATTTATGAACCTATAATTTTTTGATTTCTAAGATAATGCATCAAATTTTTACAACGAACTTTAAATCTCAGAAATAAAAGCTAAAATGAATTGTTACCGTTCCAAGTCTCCAAGGTATTGTTATGTTTGAAAAAGTAAAATATATGAACGTTATGTAAAGGTTACTTAACTTTTTCTGTTACAAAGTCTTTGCTCGATATACACGAACAGATGTTACGCATTGTCAAAGATATTCATATTATTATAATTGTAATACGACCTCTATTGAAATGTCTAGACATTTTTCATCTATAGCAACATTTTTTAATTTTATTTGACCTTTTGAAAAAGGTCATTCCTAGATATGCCTCGCAGTTTTACGTGAAGAATTTCTTTCTTTTCCCAGGATGAAAAAAATATCCTATGTCCTATTTCGGGATAAAGCAACTATATATCATACTATTAAACGGTTTTTGCGTGATTGATTAATAAACTTTCAAATTGACAAACACACAAACTTACACATTTATAATACTAGCTTAAGTCTGCGAGTTTATCTATATGGACTTCAGAATTGGCTCCAGCCGGGATTAAAGTATCCTACGTGTTAATAAGGTTATAAGTGTGTGCCATATTCCATCCAAATCCGTTTAGTAGTTATTGCGTGAAAGAGGAACAAACATCGGTCGATCCTCAAAAACTTTCGCGTTTATGTATAATATTAGTAGGAAGTAGGATGGAATAAAAGGAAAGGTTTTTTTTTTACATAACGTAACATAGCATCACGCCTGTATTCCCCGAAGGGGTAGGCAGAGGTGTACTACACAATTGTACCTACACCCACATTTCACCACTGCTGTTATTAAGTCCCATGTAATAGGTGGTGAGCCTATTGCCATCAACCGGACACAATTCCAAACTCCGGGCTGCTACTGAGAGATACCTAACAGAAAAACTCAATAACACTGCCCGATCCGGGAATCGAACCCGAGACCTCCTGCTCAGCAGTCGCGCTTGGGATCACTAGACCAACGAGGCAGTTTGTTATGGTTTAATAACAAAAAAAAATTGTAATGGTAATATAAAAACATACCTATCATATTTATAAAAAGAAAAACATGATATGCTCTAGAACTACATCAAAATCTAAAAAGAAAAGAACCCACCTGTTCACCTTTATTTGCCCCATCAATTATTTCCAATACCTATTTTATTAAAGAAAATTCGAATAAAACTTCCTCTTTCTTTGTCCTACAAGTTTCGAGATATTTTAAAATAAAGCCTCAAGTTCGCTGGTAAGAAATTCTCTTTTTATTTTCGGTACTTGCAAGTGCAGTGGGACTTACAAAGGCGGCGCGGAGGCAGTCAAGTGTTCAAATGTTTAAGCAATTTGGTACTGATTTTGATATGGTTAGCTACATTGAGACGTGCAAACGGGGTACAGTTAAATAATGATCTCGAATAATTTCAACAAAAGATCACAGAAATACACAAGGTATGTTTGTTATCTGTCAATTATAGAAAATACCTACATTTTATGTTTTGCAATAATATACTCCCTACTGAATGAATTTCCAACACCGCGGACTATATCCCCGAAGATTAGCCAACTTCGCAGGACATATTATAGTGCACAAGTGTATGCGCAAACACAGGTATACTCCTCCTTTATTGTGAAAGTCCCGACGGGACGGCAATCTGACACGACTGGAGGAGAGAGAGTAGGCGCAGGATCGACGGATTTACATGCTTCTTCGAAGGCCGGGGATTTAACACCGCCAACTTCTTAACTCCGGGTTGCTACTGACAATTTATTACCGGAAATAATCAATAACACTTTTCCCGGGAATCAAATCCAGCACCAATGGCCACTAATAGGGCAGTTAAAGTAAGTATTGTAATATTTGTATGGCGATAAGCAACGCACAACGCTTTTTAAATACTCGTAAATGTAATGAAATGGTTTCTTTGTCTGTAAAGTTTTTTGGCGGCATTAACACAACCTTGTAATAGGTAATTTCAGTAATTCTCCTTCTTTAATAATACTAAGGCCTGTGTAATGTTTAATATACATAAGACACGCCGGCACTGCCATTAACGCTAAATGGGACAATGTAAACATACATTCAGGCAATAAGCCGTTGGATTCAGGTTTTCTAACTCAGAATAATATTATCTACTTGCTCGAGCAGATTATTTTAATCCGTGTAAAGTAATTTATAAATACGAAAGACTGTTTGTACTAATTACGGTGGCCCTTTTTGCGCCGTAGTCGAGACATAGGGTTCTGGGTCATGGGTCGTGGGTAAATTTCCGCACAAAATCATTTTGTAGATAGATGTGTGCATGTCTGGCAATAATTTATTAATAGATGATACAAATATTTGTTTCCTGCTGGTATCGAATCCAAAATATGCAGTGCAGCAGCTGATTACTTAACCACTCCGCCAAATACGCCACCAAAACAAAACAAGAACTTAATAGACTGGCTCAAATCCTGGTCTACGAAGCATTCCCCGGGGAATTGCGAAAACCTTTCACGAATACCTCAAGACATACCTAGAAATAGTTTATTCATACACAAGATACTTCTTAACCATCATTTGAACTCGGTTCATCCATGTATTATTATTACTATCGGCAAGTTTTATTATTTATGGTGCAAATTGTACATTATGCGGGTAGGGTAGGGAGGCAATTATTATCTGTTTGACGAGGGTAGGACAGGTCACCACACGGTTTTGGTAGGTAATGTTCGTGGTTGATATATCGGCGGGCAGTTTGACCAACATAATGACTTTCAGCTTTGTTTTTTGTTAGGTAAATACTGTGATATATTGCATATTGATGTTTAGGCAAATTTTTACTGTTGATGGGTTTGTTTTGTATTGTGGTATGGAAGTTTATATTGATTTAGAACGTAGAATGTGATGAGGGTTTTTTTTTTTTTACGGAGAATTGTGCTAATAAAGCATTGGATAGAGACCTTTGCCCAGAGTGCGAGAGTATAGATTTCTAAGAATTGATCAAGGTGTGTTTTTAAACGTAGTATCTCAACGAAAATCTGATCAAATTGTCAGTGCAAATGTAATTGAAAGTAACATTTTGTACTCCCTTTTGTTTTTTTTTTTTATTTCGTTAACTCTTAGGATTTATGACTTCTTTTAAGGTGTATTAAATGATTAAGACGTTCAGAATTATAATGTTTGGAAGGAAATATTGAGTTTAGTGGTTATTGTTACTAGTTAAAGATGTTTTGGAATTTATAATATGGTGATTTCAAGCCTAGAGGAAAAAAAGTGGGCTTAAAAATTCGAAGGATCTCAATTCACAAGCCTATACTCACTACGGGTCACTGAGTCAGAGGAGTTAGTTTAGTTAGACAGAGCTAAATCTTATCAAAATTGCCATTCATAAAAAACAAAAAATAAAACTGTTTACTGATATGATGTTGTACCTTATAACAACGTTTAAAAATACCATTAAAATGTTTTTTTTTTACAAAGCAATATTGTAAAAAAAAAAATATTACAAATGTGAAAGCTTAATAGTATGTTTGTTACTCAATCACGCAAACGGCTCAACGGATTTTGATGAATTGAACGGATTCGGTAGTTCCAAAGCGTGACTGCTAAGCATGGTCCGGGGTTTGATTCGCAGGTTGGGCCAAGTGTTATTGGGTGTTTTTGTTAGGAAATTCGCAGTAGCTGCCCGGAGATTTGGTAGATGGCAACAGGCTGACCACCTATTACACGGGACTTAATGACAGCATTTGTGGAATGGGGGTGTACAACTTCGTACATCTCTTTCTTCAGGGGGCCTACCGCTTCGTAGATTAAAGGCTGTTATGTTACTTATTACTGTCACAAACACAACATTGTACAAAATAAACATCAAAGATAAACATAGAACAAGCAACAAGCCACACTTGTCAGAAGTTTGCTGGTAAAGGCGATCAGTGTCAATCTATGAGAGTCGCGTGTCAAGATACGCTGTGGCAATTGTTACGGCGCGTACATATACGCGCAAAATCACATATGCTTGCAAGAACGAGACGCGAGCTTTGAATAGGTCAAATCAGTTAAGTGTTATGTTATTTTATTTAATCATATATTTTTTTTACTATTGTAATAAAAAACCAAAAACAAAATTAAAACTAAAAACAGCAAAAGGCCGGCAACGCACTTGTGACTCCTCTGGTGTTGCGGGTGTCCATGGGCGGCGGTAATCGCTTACCATCAGGCGAGCCGTCTGCTCGTTTGCCCCCTATAACATAAAAAAAAGCATCGAAAAATTAATCCGCGTCGCTATCAACTGAGAGCCTACCCAAAAGGCTGGTAGCATTGCCACGTTGGATGGCACACAATTTTATTTATTTTTTATTTGCGGATTTGTCTTTTCTTATTTATGGTCGTAGTAGCTTTTAGAGTACTTAGAGCAGGATCTAGGGGTACAAGTTTTAACCCCTCTCGGAGTTGCATTTTCATTTCCGAAACAATTTTTTTAATGAAAAATTCTGAACCCATCTAAATCGATCAATTTACATTGACAGTGGTCACGAGAACACTAGAGAGTGCAGGTGTCATCGTTGAACAGCAACTGGTTTTAGAATCCACCTAAATACATTTCAGTGTTCACTGTATCGTTCCCGGGAGGGGAAGCCCTTATTGACGATGTCCTTCAAAACAGATCAGGTGCGTACCTACTCACTACTGGCGCGCGTGCATAACCAGATCTATAAAATTTTACGAAGCAAAAGGAGTACAGGGGACATATAAGGATTGTCGCAGGTAGCATTCTATATTCTCTACCGACCGCCATGATAAAAAGCGAGCGTGAGTTTACGTATTATTTATTAATAAATAAAAAAACTCATATTTAAATAATTAATTGCAATTTATAGAGCTCTTCCTCTCACCTACACTGTGCTGTGCCCAGGGTCCATAATTAATCTCATAGTTCTAAGCCTAGCCGTACAACTATGTACTGGTACCTACTACTTGTATAACATTACGGAATGCGATAAAGTATTGAGTATGTATGTATGTAATTCCTGTTCATGTACGACGCGTCTATGTGAGCGTAACCTTAGCTGCATCAAGGCTTATTCAGTGAATCTCGGCCAAGTATCTCTGCCAATTTTTACTACCCTCGACCTATTTGGCTGTGCTCTAAGAGTATTACGACGCTCTCAGTTGTAATGTGCCTATTACCGAGGGCATTAGAATAACTTTATGAGTGAAGTTTCTGTCGTTTTGTAGGTCTTTGTACTTGTAATAATAGTATGTTAGGCTGGTAATAACATGCTTGAACGATATGTAGGTAGGTACTTCAATTGTTTTGGTGTCACACGAATACTGTCTACTTTTATTTAACTGTTTGCGTAATTGTCAACTTCTAGCAATGAATTGATTATTCGATAAGACGGGAGTAACGATTAATTTTGTGGTCCCGAGGACCGCGACCGTGATTGACGGATATTGAGTTCGAATCCAGAAAACGCTTAACTTTTTGTTTCATACACCTTGGTTACATAAAAATGGGGGTTTCAGCTTCTGTATATTTTTTAGTATAGTACACCATACGCCATATAGTACGAAGTAATAAAAAAAATTGATAATATTAAATGTACAGAAATAGTATTTAATATTTTCCCATTTTTCTACTACATGATAGTATAGCATGGTTAGATAAGATTTGTATGTATATATGTTTTTTTTTATTATATTTGTTGGGTAGGTTTAAATAGTGTGAGACTCTCTCATGCTCTCTGTTTATTCTCATTGGTGAGAATGTATTTGGGGGGGCTCTGCTATTTGATACATTATCCCCCCATCTTTCATTCATATAAGTTATACACTCTTAACTTCGGTCTCCGCCTTCTTGTATTTAATTATGTCACAGTATCCTTTGCATTCGTTTCCTTCTAGTTTGGTATGTATATATGTTAACCCATTGACGGACAGTAGACGCCTATAGACGTCATAATAATAAAAAATCTATTGTGTCTGGTCTACCACCCGTCAATGGGTTAAGTTAGAAATCCTATAGGTTAACCCCAACGTAAGGGATTTTTTTTATGGCTAGTCAATTACCAAACCTGAACAAAATATGAAATAGTTTTTTTTTTTCAGGCTTTGCAACATAAAACAACCAAAGCAACCAAAACCGAAATATTATAAATTACTCGGACACACGAATCCTAAAGATACATAGCTAACCCACTTGAAATGTGAAAAGCATCCTTTAAAGAAATTCATCCGTAAGCAAAGAGAAAATCTCAAAAGAAAAAATATGTACCCAGCATTCACCACTGGTACTGGATGGAAAAGGACAGGTAATGAGGAGGGAGAGATACAGATGCTAAGAGGTTGGTCTCGACGGTGTCCCGATAATAATTTGGCACGGTATCAAGCCAGCAGAACAACTTTAATTAAACAAGTATTAGGAACTTTATAGAGATAACTCGAGACTGGCCGCTTTATAAATACACTGGTTAAAGGTAAACAGATAGTAATCTATTATTAATGAACTGACACCAGATAATGGGATTACTTAGAACATTACGCTTGAAAGATAAGCTTTTACATAAATAATCAGGTATTTTAATCTTTTTGTGGCAACATTTTTACATGGATGTTTGCTGCAGCATAACAAACAAGATAGAATAAATCAAAAAATTAAAAAGCACGTCTGCCATTTTTAAAATGTTTACTAGCCTATGTTACCCGGTACAATGTAAGGATTCTAGTCATACCCCATACATCAAAATCGGTTCAGGCATTTAGAAGATATGGTGCAATAAAGAAACTCACAAACGTACATACATACATCAACCCTAACAACATAACACTCCTTTTTTGGGCAGTCGTGTAAAGAAGGCCAACGACAAGCATTAAGCAAGTAGATATCTACGAGCTGATACGGTAATTATTATTGTCCATTGAAAAATAATAGGCACGAACGGGATTCGACCTTTCACGGTCTGACAAAGGTCGCGGGTTTGAATCCGGTTCGTGTTTATTATTTTTCAATCTTCTCCTTAGACAGTAATTAATATAGGCATTACGAAAATTGCGTATGCATATTATATTATATTGTATATGATTATACGGTAATGTTACGGAACATTAACACCATCACTATTGGGCCCTTGCACCTAGTACAAATTTATTCTTTCAATTTATGGCGCATTCTCTGCGAAACAAAAGTTTGAACTAGTAACTATAGATAATTGTTTTTTACAAAATGTTAAAAAGTCAAAAGCACCTTACTTTTTACATTTATGATAATACCCCGACTTGCAGGTAATTTAGGGTTTTTACACGAGAATTCCGAGCAAATGTTTGCATAATTACCTACGTACATTTAACTGAAAGCTGGAATTCCACAAGAGCAGTTGGCAAAAATTTCGAATGTTTATTTGAAAACTCCACAGTGCAATGTCGAAATAAAATAATTTTCTGGTTTGGAGAGGTACCTACAAACAAAACACAATTTTTTATGTAAAAAATAGCTTGCACTCGACTAAAACAGACATGCAATAAAATTCCTGTATCCAATCTAGTGCCTCTAAAAAAACTTTGAGCTTTACAATGAGTCTTTTCATTATGTCATAGACACATTCAAAGTCAAATAACATGTAATTAATACAAGTAATCTTAAGTTTCCAAGCCCGTTAACATTACATAAAACGTAATTACCCATCCAACAAGCGTCCTTTAATTTAACAAACGCTTCAAGACCAGCGAATAATTCCGAGCATTTCTTTAATTGAATCGTTAAAAAACTCCACTGGGTGTTGTGTTAGATCTCTCTGTGTGTGAGAAAGTCCCTTTGTCCCAGTAATGTTTGCTTTTAATTAAAACCTCTCATCTGCCCTGCTGGGACGCCGTAATTAATGAAACTCTGTATTAGGTTTAAAGGACAGTTTCGTTATGACAACTTATTGTTTGTTTAGGTTTGTTGGCGGCCATGATTGCTGGGTTGGTTGGCATGAAGACAAAAAGGGTTATTGTAGATGAATTAGTTTTCAGAGGGAGAACGGAGTTAATAAAGATAATGACAAAACAATGTGCATAATTATTAAGTATCTTTCATACATTATTGTTCACCGGTTACTACCCACGTGCATTTTCCGGAATTGCCCAACTAGTTTCGAACTTGAACGGAGCCCTTAGTTATGAGTTGAGCCCGCGGCGATGTCCCGAAAAATGCACGTGAACATAAATTGATACAGTTCACAGTGCTCTTAGTTTGTTTCTTTACTGACACCAATATCTGTTTGAGCACGATTAATTAACCGTATTTAAGACGTCATAAAAGAATAATGACACGATGCGCGAGTATGCCAAGATTTCCTTCTCATCAGACACGTCCTAGTTTCTTTCCCCAATTTCCACCCTCCATTGGGCATAAAGAAAGATTTTCTCTTGTTTAATTAAAAAGCGGTGATTAAGATCCGAGGACGAGTAAAGACAAAAGATAGGATGATGGATAAATGGCGGAGGGCAAGCGACCGAATTGAAATTATGTTTGAACAGGGTTCATCGTCTTATTTTTTTTAATAAATGTACTTTTTTCTTGAATACAGTATTTTAAAGTTCATTATATTATAAATTTAGGGCTGAGTTGCCCGCGTCTGCAGAACTGCACCCTTAGAATGAGGTCCCTACACGTGGCCCCTGGGTGGTACAAAACAGGCAACACAACTCTGGTGGGAAGCTTCGGCCGCGGCTGGTTACCACCCACCGGGCGAAGCCATGCCGTGAAGTAACCTAGTCGTGTTTTGGAATGTAGTTCGGTGCAATCATTGTGGGAGACGGGTCTGGGCAGTTGCATCAACTCCTCAACTATCGTTCTCCCCAAATATATCCATTCTACTTAAGAGTGAATATATTTATTATCTACGTGTTCCATCCTCGGCCACACCGTCGTCGTTTACCATCAGGCGAGTTGGTGGGCAAATTTAGACCCATTTTTAATTTAAAAAAATCATTTATTTATACTTTTTAACAAAAAATCTTATCTAAGGTGACACTACTTCCGATGGATGTAAAAATCCCTTATGATCTATACCAGTTATGTTTTAGATATTTGTTTACCTTGTTCAGTTTCATATAAACTTGGTGATGTCAATATGACATCGGTTGAATAAAAACCGTTAAATTAATAAATACAAAAACAAGTTTTAGTAATACAACAAAATCCATTCAAGAATATTGTATTTGAATAAAACTCTTTTTACACATATTAATCAACATTTGTTCTACGATAAATACATGAATGCTGAGACAATAAAAATAGCAGTTTTGACCTTTAAGAACGATGAAAGGTCCTAAAGGGAACAGTTACAATAAATCAAGCACGGCATAAAGACTACTAGGGCGGGCATTAGGAACAGAAGATATATATATAAGGTCCTAATTTATTAGGTAATTTCCTTTGAAAGGGGTAATATATAAGTCAAATACATTCGCATAAGCTAAGAATTAAATGGATATAACAAATTATTTGTAATTAACATAGTACTAGCAAGACGAAAACTGCTCCTAGAACGGCGAACATTAAGAAAAAAATAAAATTGTTGTAAAAATTTTAATTATGGCTTAAGTTAATCCGTATCACTTACACATTGATCCCTTAAGAGGAAATTACCTAATAAATTAAGACCTTATATATATAATTTATAGATACAGTTAATGTTGTAACAACAGGTTAATAACTTCGTTAGGTTGGTACTGCGAAAGATATTTTTAACGTAAGATAATTTAGCATCACGCCTGTATTCCCCGAAGGGGTAGGTGTACACAGTTGTACGCCCACATTTCACCAATGCTGTTATTAAGTTTATTGATGAGCCTATTGCCATCTACCGGGCAAAATTCTGAACTCCAGGCTGCTACTAAGAATTTACTTACATAAAAATGTAATAACGCATAATATTAATACTTCTTCCGACCGTATTTCGGTCACGGCGGCCTATCTCCACTGAGATTAGCTAAGTACGCAGGAGATATTATAGTGCACAAGTGTATGCGCAGACACAGGTGCACTCTCTCTTCTTTCACTCTCATATTCCGATGGGACGGAAATCCGACACGACCAGAGAGAGAAAGGTCAGGAGCACGGGGTTGTCACACCACCAACTACCTGACTCCGGGCTGCTACTGAGAATTTCCTAACAGAAAAATTCAATAACACTTTGCCCGACCTGGGAATCGAACCCAAGTCCTCATGCTCAGCAGCCGCGCTTGCGACCTCTAGACCAACGAGGCAGTCAATAACACATAACAGAAACATAGCAGAATAACGTACGACTAAGTATTTAAAGTTATTATTTAATGTATCATAAGCCTAACCTTAACGTTCCCGCTCCCACAGTCAAACAGGTAATACAGTTTTGTGGGACTTTGTTTTGTTTATTGTTGTTGTTTCTGTGTATTATCTATATATATAAAAATGAATCCCTATAAGGGAAATATAAATAGTCACGCCATAACTTGAGAACCACTACCAAATTGAATAAATCATTTTTTAAAGTTATTATATTAAATGTAAAAACAATACGGTCGTGAGCAAGATTCGAACCTGCGCCACCCGGATAATAACTTCTCGTCGAGATGGCTTAGTGGTCAGGTCGCCTGCAGATAAGTTTTTAATGGGACGAGTGAAACCGCGGTGCACAGCTGGTAAAAAATAAAAATATATAAAGTCACTGTTGTCATAAAAACGATCAAAGATCTTCCAAAGGAACAGGAATTTAATTAACTTCTTTGTTGTATTCGTGTAAATCTAACATCTTTTTGCCGTGATTTCATTAAATGTGAATATATATAATGTGTAAGTATTTCTGATTATGAGGAAATAAACAAAGTGTGTTGCTCTGCAAAGAAAGATTTATTTTGTTTTAATTACATAACTATCAATACACTTCCAGTTTATCCTGTTACCAAAATTTACCTGCAAAGAAAGAAACGACATTTATGTCCTTTCCTCACTCTTGTATTTTCCTTATAATAGATCTCGTAAAATTATCTTGATCGCACGTCTTTTCCAAATAAAAATTCTATTCTCTTAATTTTACATGATTGACAGTTGAACTGTCACAATACGAATACAGATTATCAAGAGCATGTGAATGATGAATAATCTACATCAGATTAAGAAATAGTATGTATTTCTTTACATCTCCCCCCCCCCCCCTGGGAAAGAACATTTTCTTCAGAATGCAGGGACTGGAATAAGCTTTGTTATGTGGAAAAGGTTTGATTCCGTTTTCCTGTGACCTGTATCTACTCTGTAAATAGAATTTGAAATTTTCTGAACAATTTTAAACGGTCCAATTTTCAGCTCATCTAATTTCTTTCTATTTAATTTGTTTCCATTTTCTACATACACCATATCTCCTTCTTTGAACTCCCAATGTTTTCGATTCTTGTCAAACAATCTTTTATTGTAATCATGTGATCTTTTTATGTTCTCAAGTGCTATTTTCCTGTCTCTTATGAAGTCATTTTGCGTTTTTTTCTCCTTCAATTCTTTTGGTAAGATTGTAACGTCTGTTCCATATAGAAGGTAAGTCGGTGGAAACCCAGTAACAGTGTGATCTGTTTGATTGTATTTGTCTATGCATTCTTTAGCTATAGTTGTCCAAGCTCTCTTCGTTTCACCCTCGTTTATTCTGCATCTGATTTTGTTTACTAATGTTTGATTCAGCCTTTCATTCAGCCCGTTAGAGAATGGTGCATTTACTGCTGTAAACACCATCTGTATTTGCTTGTCATTTAAAAACTTCTTGAATTCTTTTGAATTAATCCCTGGATATTGGTCAGTGAGAATCATATCAATATCTTCTGTTTCTGTGACATTTGTGACTAATTTTATAAAATCATTTCCAGTCTGTGTACTTGATGTAAGAATAAATGCATATCTGGTAAAGTGATCCACTAACAGATGTAAATATTTCTTTGTCGATCTGGAACCTCCAAAACCTCCAATTGTGTCTATAGACATTATCTGAAATGGTCGTGTGGGCGGCCCCAGATGAGACAAAAACCCAAATTTATTGTGTCCTCTTGATTTATTTCTAATGCATGTTTCGCAGTATCTACAAATCTTTCTGATGTTACTAGACAAATTTTTTGCTGAATAAAGTGGGCTAACTATCTTCTGCATTTGCCCGATTCCAATATGGCACATATTTTCATGTATTTTCTTTAAAATTTTCAAACTATATTCTTCTGATATAATAACTTTTTCCTTTCCGTGGATTTTCTTGTAGTATATACCCTGTTTATTTAATAATGTCTTTCTATTATTTTGTACTTGTTCATTGTTTTCTTGATCTGTTAATATATCTTCCAATGTAATTATATTTACTACCTTCAACTGTTCGTCTGTGTTTTCGTCTGATTCTAGTACTGGGTTTCTGCTTAGACAGTCTGCTTCTACATTTTCCCTTCCTGGTGAATATATTATTTTAAAATCATATTGTGATAAATAATATGTTAGATCCCCCAGCTCCTCATCTGTTCTTGACTTTAAATTCATATTTTCTAGTGGTTTATGGTCCGAATATACTGTAAATGATTTTCCTATCAACCAATATTGCCAATATCTCACCGCTTCTTTAATAGCCAAACATTCTAAATATATCGCCTTTTTTTTCTTCTGGGCTTCATTAAGTTTCTTTGAAAAATATGCTACTGGTTTTTCTTTTCCATCTGGTTGTATTTGTTTTAAAATAGCGCCGACGCCCTCTATAGAAGCATCTGTATAAATATTGATTGGTAAATCTTTATCAAATATTTCTAGTACTGGTTGAGAGCATAGCAGGTTCTTTATCATCTCAAAAGATTTTTGACACGCATCAGTCCAAACAAATTTTTGATTTTTCCTAAGTAAATTATGCAGAGGGTCTAGTATTATTGCACTTCTTGGGATATATTCATGATAAAAATTGATTTTACCCAAAAATTGTCTTATATTCTTTTGTGTCGTTGGAATAGGGAATTTCTTTATTGAAATCAAGTTATCCTTTATTGGTTTAACTGAATTATTTTGAATTATATGTCCTAGATACTTCACCGAGTCTGATGCAAAATTACATTTCGTAAATTTTAATCGGAATCCTTCTGATTCGATGGCCTGTAGCAATTGTGACAGGTGATTTATGTGTTCATCAAATGTTTTCGAATATATTAGAATATCATCAATATAATTAACTACAAAATCTGTTAATTTGTATTTTCTCAATATATTACTTAATATTCTTTGAAATATGGCTGGTGAAGTTTTTAATCCAAAAGGTAGGCAAGTCCATTGGTAGTGTCCTTCTTGTGTCACAAATCCTGTCTTATTTCTGTCTTCTATTCTTAAAGGAATTGACCAGAATGCAGAATTTATGTCTAGTGCAGAAAAGTAGTTGCAATTCCTAGTCTTTATCACCAAGTCATCAATCAATGGAAATGGTTGAGCTTGAGGTACTACTATTTTATTCAACTCTCTGAAGTCTATACATAGTCTGGATCTTTTATTATCTTCTTTTTTAAATGCCAAAGTGACAGGTGCCGCAAATGGACTGTAGGACTCTTCTATGAGTTTGTTATCTAGTAATTTTGCTACTTGTTGTTCTATCTCTTTCTTATCTGCTATGGTGCATCTGTAAGGCCTTTTGCTGCAATATTTTTCTACTAATAAGTCTATTCTGGCCTCGTATCCTTTTACAGTGCCGACGTCATATTTATCTTTTGCAAAAACTGTTTTATATTCACTAATCAATTTATTTATTTTATCTTTCTCATCTACATTCAAATGATTTATTTTTATTTGAAAATCTTCCTCTTTTACATGTTCATTAAAATTTACTTTATACTCATCTGAAGTATTATCATTATCTTCCCTATTTCTCAGTTTATTGTTTGGTTTTCCACGAATGTCACTTTCTTCTGCCTCCTTAACATTATCTTTATTTATATACTTTTTCTGAATAATTTCCAAGTTTTCTGTTTGTATCAATTTGAATGTTTTGATTAAGTCTAATCCAATTAAAAAATCATATTTAAAATTGTGTTCATCAATAATGTGAACATCCACTTGTTCCTCCAAATCTTTAATCTTTATTTTTAAATTTGTCAAACCACTTGTCTTTTTAACACCATTAATTGTTACTAAATCTGCTTCATTTAGATTGTTTCCTCTTCCTTTTAGTTTTAGTAACTTAGAGTTTATCAATGATACATTTGATCCTGAATCGTAAATTCCATTTATTTTTAATTTATCATTCAATAGTAGTTTGACGGTTATTAATGGTGTTACTATTAGTTTTTTTGATAAGTCTCATTTAATTCTGCTTCAATTACTGAATTATTGACATGTCTAATTGTATTTTTCTTTATCTTTTCATCTTCTTTTGGTTTAAACCAGCACAAAGTTTCAGGATGATAACGTTGGCCCTTACTCAAGTTTTCACATATTTTACATGGACTTTTCTCTTCTCTTTTATCAGTGGTTTTCTGATTTCCATAACTTCTCTTCGTCAAAAAGTTTCTCTTATTTACCATATGTTCGTGCTTGCTCACCTCACTAAACAAGTCTATTGTATCCTTTAATATTTCTCTATCAATTTTATTTAGTATGTATTCTGGTAAACCCGCTGCAATCAAGTCTATCAAAGTACCTGTATCAATTGATGTTCTCATATCAAGTAAAAGTTTTTCCTTCTTTATAGCGTATTCTAACAATGAGCCTGACCTGTATTTAAATAATAATGCATAAGTGACAGGATTCCATCCCTTATTTGCAAATGTTTCACAGAATTTGGTTTTCCATATGGACCATTCAGAGTTTATTGTCAATTTTATAATCATGGAACTATACCAATCTGAGCAACTCTTGTCCATAAACAGTCGGAGTATTTCAATTTTCTTTTCATCCGTTGTCACATCAAAGCGAACACATTCTTTCTCAAAAGTATCTATCCATAGATAAGCATTTGAATTTTTGCTTGTAAATTTCTCAATAACAAATTTCTCTGCTATCTGCTTTACGTTCTGCTGTCTATTTTCCCGTGTGGTTTCTACCAACTTTTCGAGTAATTTGTCCAATGTACCTGTTTCGCTTTTCCGTTCACCTTCTTCTTTTGTCAATTCTTCTAAATATTGGTCCCCAAATTGGAAGTTACCATCTTCATCTATGTAAGTTTTCTTCAGGTCTTCTGTCATCGTTATCCAAACTTTTCTTGTCTGGTACCTTTTCTTTAGGCTGTTTTTCACTTTATTATAAGCAGATGTCTTAATTATATGTTTGTGATGACCAGCCGCTTGTAGTTCTTCTGGTATGGCGTACACCTTGTCTTCCGGTGTTGCAATAGAGGTTATAGAACAAATATTTGATTTTCCATCACTTCCAGGTAGCATTGTAAATCCGAATTGTAGCTTCTCCATTTTGTTTCAACAAAAATGTCGTTTTATAATGTGTAAGTATTTCTGATTATGAGGAAATAAACAAAGTGTGTTGCTCTGCAAAGAAAGATTTATTTTGTTTTAATTACATAACTATCAATACACTTCCAGTTTATCCTGTTACCAAAATTTACCTGCAAAGAAAGAAACGACATTTATGTCCTTTCCTCACTCTTGTATTTTCCTTATAATAGATCTCGTAAAATTATCTTGATCGCACGTCTTTTCCAAATAAAAATTCTATTCTCATAATTTTACATGATTGACAGTTGAACAGATTATCAAGAGCATGTGAATGATGAATAATCTACATCAGATTAAGAAATAGTATGTATTTCTTTACATATATATCTCTATATTAAATGTGTGTTGATCAACTTAATGTTTTGGCCAATATACCTTAAAGTAATATTAATATAACATCAAAATACTGCTATCGTATCCTCTACGAAACACCGCGATTGCTATTTTTATTACTTAAATTTTCAACAAAAATCCGACCCATACGCCTCGTGCAGTTTGCAAATCGAATCAAAAATACATGAGCTCTCGAACCAGGTGAGTTTGAGATAGTTTTCTATCTAAATACACCTAGAGTTAGTCAAAGTTAGCGTCGTCGACTTCAGTCAAGTTGTTTGGTACTTACTTGTCGCTTCCTTTCGAGACAGTCCTTAATTATCTGATGTTATATTACAAGTTAACGCGAGTTATAAGCAACTTGGATACTGGTTCCAAGTGTTAGGTTAAAGGTAAAGTTTAATTTGGGAATAAAATTAAGCATAGCATCATATAACATAGCATCACGCCTGTATTTTCCGAAGGAGTACGCAGAGGTGTACAAAGTTGTACACCTACAGTTCCCGACTGCTGTTATTAAGTCCCAAGTAATAGGTGAGCTTATTGCCACAAACTGGGCACGATTCCAAACTCTGTACTGCTACTGAGAATTACTTATCGGAAAAAACGAATAACACTGCTCGACCTGGGAATCCAACCCAGGACCTCATGCTTGGCAGTCGCTCTTGGGACCACTACACCAATAAGAAAGTTATATAAATTTAATAAAATAAATAGTGATTTAATATTAAATAAATTTGATGCAGATTACGGTTATCTGCACAAAATTTATCGAGGTCTGCCTTTTCTTACTAGAGTAAAGTGGGGTTACTCTTGAAACTAATACCAATTCCAATCCAATTCCAATATTAAATAGACGCCTTAAAACAACGCGTAATTTTAAAATAAAATTACCTACATTACAGTAGCCTCAATTTTAAAGCATGTTGTCTTCATATTATCCCGAATCTATAATTATTTTTTTAGACATTTTGGCATTAAGAACTGAAATATTTCTAATGTCAATTGAGCGGAATTATTTTCAAGAGTAAGCCCAAAGGTTACAAGCTAGTAAAAAGAAGTAAAACAGTTTCGTCTCAAAGGAGGTTTTCCTTCAGTATATCGGAATACAATGTACATATTAATTAGGGATTGAGAATATATACATAAGAGAATATTAACACATTTTTATTGGTCTTCCTGACCGTTACAATAAAAATACAGTGTGTTTTTATTTATAGTTATTTAATTAAATTAACGACAACGGTAGCACATACACCAATGATGTTAATTCAATCCACATCACTGGTTACAATAATAAATGACAAAAATAATATAAATGCAGTTTTCTTTACTTTTAAAAGTAAATTAAAGTCTGAGTAGAATTTGCTATCTTTAAAATTAATGGCAGTTTCCTTCTAGTTGGCGTCGGTTTTTTGCTTCCTGGCTGCATATACGAACCGCACAAAAACAAACGCAAACGGCAATATGCGATTTATTAAACTGGTTATTGATCTAGTGCACGCAAGCCCGTCTACTGAGCGTGAGGTCCTGGTTTCGATTTTCGAGTCGGGAAAAGTTTTATAAGGTTTTTGTCTTGTAATGTTTTGAGTAACAGCTCAGATTTTTGTACGGTAGAACAAGAAGTTCACCACCATATTCATGTTACATAATAAGACTTTCATTTTAGTTTTTCTAAACTATTTGATTTATAAAGTTATTATATTAAATGGAATGATGTATACGAACTTTAGAGCTCGCTAAGCATGCGTTAATGCTTTTCAAAGATTTATCTTGAATTATTTGATTTATTTTGCTAGCTATTGCAATATAATTTCGTCCAAGGATATTAAATTATCATTTTTAATTATTGTAATACGCCATAAGCCCATGTATAAAAATATTTTTATTTTAAAGTAATGGACACGAACGGGACTTGAACCCGCGGCCCTCGTCAGACCGTGTCATCGCTCTTCCAACTGAGCGATACTGACTATTCAATTTCAAGTTCCCTCATATCGTCTTGAGGAGGCGCCTGGTGATATCTATAAGCAATGAGTTACATGTAACTAACTCAGCATTACCACTTTATAGATGTTAAGACAAATGAGTGGTGTAATCAGTGATAGCCTAGTGGTATAACTATTGGATTGACAACTCAAAAGTCGAAGGTTCGAACCCAAGGCAGGCACCACTGACTTTTCGAAGTCGTGTACGTAACAGAAATTATTTATCACTTGCTTAAAACAGTGAGGGAAAACATCGTGTGGAAACCAGCAGACCTAAGAGATATGCTCGATGGTGTGTAGGTAAAGTTAGGTCAGAGGTCTATGGGCGACTTAAATGTTGACACTTTTTGTTGTTCATCAACCACACAAGAAGAAGAAGAATCAATTGTAAAGACGCTGAATGACATCCCAATCCTTTATTCAATCATATTTAATGATTTTTATACATGATAAGGCCACGGAATGTCTTTAGAATTTTTTATCTATCTGCCTTTTCCCAATTACATTGGGGTCGGCTTCCAGTCGAGGGTTAAAATCATTTAAAATGACCATTGTGACAAAATTGCCACAAAAATGAAAATGTAACAAAAATGAAACGCGTAACAAAACATAACAAAAATGAAATGTTAGGGCTTGTTTACAAAGCACATTATTATCTGACTATTATTTATTTTATTGATTTCGTATGTATTCCGCAATAAAACACGTTAAATTTCTTTTATGATTAGTTGTATTAATTATAAGAGATCATATGGAACATTGTTTTTCTTATAAACCTATTTTTTCTAACAAATGGCAGTGAACGTAAGAAATAGAAAGACAAACTGTCCCATAGTATATACAAGAATACACTCAAACATACAACATTATAATCACGTTCTCATAATAAAATATTTCATCAGCAATGTGATTGCGACTTTAGTTCATTTAAGTGATTTCATTTTTGTAACGGAACTAAAATTTTTAACAAATCATAACAAAAATGAAAATCCGCCATACTTTGAATAACTTTAAATATGTTAAGCCAAACAGAAATCTGAATGAGTTCTAAGCACCTTGCATTTCAATAAAGGTCAGCAATAAACTGTTTAATTAATTACTTAAATAGTATAAGTACTCATTTACCTGCGTTTTTTGAAACAATACAAAACTGACAAATTAAAATTGGAATTTTGCTCGCCGGCAAAGAAACACGCTATAATAAAACAACTTTTAACCGGATTAATCGCGTGTATTATTGGTTTTTTGTTTTTCCTGACGTTTCGAACACTTTGCAGCGTTCGTGGTCGCAGGAGGACTAAGGTGTCAGGTGTCTCAACAGTTTATTTAAAATTATTTCAGTCTACCGTACATATAATTGATAAATTCATAAAATTATTTTTGTCTCTGATACATGTTTAAAACTAAATCGCGACGGTATTTCCTAAGACTATCCCTGAGAAGAAATACCGAAACAAACTCAGGGGTCACAGTCGTTTTAAATTTAGAGATACAATTTTACAATTTTATCGAATTATAAACTAAAAGGTGTTCCGATGCACGCAGTAATCGCTCACAGTATCTTGATTTTTCTTGTGACTTGACTTTGTTTGGGACTTGATTATTTTCAGTACAGGGTTCCAAACAGGTGGTAATTGCCAACCATCTTCTCTATTGAAATTTGGGTGTTTTTTAATTTCAATAGCCTCGCGGAGCATTTTCGGTATATATCGGTTTTCTTTCGCGAGGATTTGGGGTTGGTCAAAACGTAGAAAATGGTTGGGTTTGTCTGTTGTATGTTCACAGACTGCAGATTTTGTTGAGCGTCTATTCTTGACGTCAGCTATGTGTTCTTGTGTGTGCGTCATTCTCTTTTTTCACTCCAGGACAAAATAGCCGACTTATATTCGATTCTGGCATGTGATTGGCTCGATATTGGCTGAGTGCTGCCATTTTACAATTACCAATTAATACCACATTTTACTGTTACAAAAATGAATAACAAAAATGAACAAAATAATGGACATTATTTTCAACCCAAAATTTTAATATTTAGAATAATTAACATAAAATATTTTTTATCAATATGAATGGCAATTAACAACTACGTGGCAAAAAGTTCACCAATAATTAAATATTGTAGCTAATATATTTATTCAGATGATTTTTGTGACGCAGCCCGTGCAGAGGACAAATTATTTAGTATGGAGAATATCCGAGTTTGATGAGAAAAAAGGAATATTACTTGTTTATTATTGGCAATAAATACATAAATCTATATAATGTAGCTAGACAATATATCATAGTGCTATAATAAGTACATTTTAACAGACTAAACATAATTTTATCATAAAATATCACGTGAAGACAAATTTTGCTATCAAAATGGTCATTTTTAATGATTTTCACCCTCGAACCGGATGCAGCTTAATACCAGTATTTTACATGGAGCGAGTGCCTATCTGACCTCCACAACCCAGTTACTGGGTTTCACGATATCTCGAGGTATGACTGGTTGTCAGACTTTCAGGCCTCTGACTACCCGTAACGGCTGTCGTAGATCTTAATTTGACAACCGGGACCGACGGTTTAACGTGCTCTCCGAGGCCGATAAATTAATTTCATACCGAGACCCCTCCGTGGGTCTCGGTATGAAATTATGGTCACCCATTCACAGACCGACCGCGGCAAGCGCAGCTTAACCTCGATTGTTCAATCTGTGCGGCTGTTACTTAGTCAAAAATTAGATAGAGGGGCCCTCTATCTAATTTTTTAAACACTTTTAGACATTTTCAATTAGTTTAACTTTCAGACAGTTACTTCCAGCATAAATACTAAGTTAATCTCGCCTGTCGTAACATTATCTCCTCAGTGACTTCACTACTTGACTGAACTTAGCTTGCACTTATCGTGTCTAAGTTAGTTCATCGTTTTACAACAATGCCTTACAAAGTTGCCCTTCTCCATCCACTATGCTAATTTTGATAACGATAACAAAACATCAAGTTTGTGAACCTAGCTAAACGATAAATGATTTTATTTCTGTAAATAGATCTTTTGAAGACATATTTACAATGGCAATGCTGCCAGTCTTCTGGGCACATTACCGGATGACAGCGATGCGGAGGAATACTTCGACGCCTACACCACGCTTTGTTTGTTTGTTTTATGTTATATATTTTACTTTTATTATTATTTTCTTGTACATACATAGTTAAGTAGTCTATAAGTAACTAATTATAAATATAGTATAATAAAGGATGAATTTAATTAACAGTCATTTTTGAAATCTCGAAGCCGCTGGCCTTTCCTGACTATCTTTCTGAAGAAGCATTTCTTAGAAACAAACTCAGAGGTCACTCTCTTTTACAGTCCAAATTTTTAAAGTTCCTATAAATTTTGGTAAATATTAAATAACCGTAGATTTATTGAAGTAATTTTACATAATTAAGCATATTTTTATGATTTGCTCTTTATATATGGCATGGGTACAGAGCTTGAATAAGGTCACATAGCATTATTGCATTTGCTTCTGGGGCACATGATTAGCATTTTCCATTTGGTGAAGCGGTGCAGTCCAAGATTTTGGCACAATACACACAAGCATGGCACAAGCCAAATCGTTGACACAAATATTTTTATAATATGAAGCTTACATTACATTATACAAAATATGTTAGAAATGTCATGTAACAGACTTCCCGTTGGTCTAGTAGTCCCAAGCGTAACTGCTGAGCATGGGGTTTCGGGTTCGATTCCCTGGTCGGGCAAAGTGTTATTGAGTTTTTCTGATAGAAAATTCTCTCACAGTCCGGAGTTTGGAATTGTGCCCGTTAGATGGTAATAGGCTGAACACCTTTTACATGGGACTTACTAACAGCATTGGGAAAATTTAGATCTACAACTATGTACACCTCTGCCTTACCTTTCAAGGAATACAAGCGTGATGCTATGAACAAAGTGCATTTGGTTCTTAATTCTATTTACGACATATTTGGCATTTTAATTGACACTATCAATATTACGCTAAAATTACGCTTTATAAAGCATTTTTTATAAAGCGTAATTTTATTTATATAAAAAAAAACATGTTTATCTATAATATATTTAACAGACTTCATAAAAGAGGAGGTTCTCTGTATGTATGGCCATCGATATCGTCGCCAATTGTGACTCGATTTAAATTATTCTTTTTATGTTTGACAGAGTACCTACTGATACCTCTATGTTCCATTACATTTGGTGAAGATTTGATAAAGACCTTCGGACATAAACAATAAACTCTTCAATGAATTACAGCAAATCACTCGCTATTGCTGTAATCACATGTTTACATAGTTTATAGAAGGCCGTTTATAATTTTTTCCTAAAAATCTGTTTTTATTTCTAATCATTCTGTCAAAACCTTACTACAGGGAGCAGAAACGATATCGTTAAACCCACACAAAAATACTATACATCATTATAAATAAACGATTAACTACGTCTACATTGCGTGTTACATATCTCAATCATAATGCCTTTTACTTATATAACCGTCAATAATACCTGTAATCGTGTGATCACCTTCAGTATCTATTAGGGTACGAATCAATATCGCTCACGGTCTTGGGTTCTGTCGTTAGGGCAAGACTACACTATGCACACAGTTTGCGACAAACTGTCGGCTGGCAAACTGACTCGTTGGTTTAGTGGTTTCAAGCGCGACTGCTGAGCATGAGGTCCCGGGTTCGATTCCCGGGTCGGGCAAAGTGTTATTAGGTTTTTCTGTTTGGAAATTCTCAGCAGCAGCTCGGAGTTTGGAACTGTGTCCGATAGATGGTGATACGCTCACCACCTATTACATGGGACTTAATAAGAGCATTGGTGAAATGTGGGTGTACCTACAACTGTACAGTCACGAGAACAAATATGTTAACATTGGCACTTTTTAAACTCAATATAAATATATATATATCTGCCTAGCCTTTTCCCAATTACATTGGGGTCAGCTTCCAGTCAAACCGGATGCAGCTTAATACCAGTATTTTACATGGAACGACTGCCTATCTGACCTCCACAACCCAGTTACTGGGTAACACGATATCTCGTGGTATGACTGGTTGTCAGACTTTCAGGCCTCTGACTACCCGTAACGGCTGTCATAGATCTTAATTTGACAACCGGGACCGACGGCTTAACGTGCTCTCCGTGGCACGGAGGGGTCACGGTATGAAATGATGGTCACCCGATAGTTATCTGAATAATATAGAAGTAATAATGTATGTCTATACGTAGAAGGAATGGTTCTTCTGACTGTGCTACATACGTAATTAAATTAGTAGTATACGCTAGAGATATGAAAGGTGAGTTTTACAAGTTTGTGTTTAGATATCGGTGCTCGTGACTGTACACCTCTGCCTACCCCTTCGGGAAATACAGGCGTGATATGTCGGCTGGCTGAGTATTAGGTGTACATTAAGGCTTGCTCTGCGCGTAGGGGCGTAGTCTCATAGAGATTGGCTGGATACGAAAATAAACCTCTGATCGCTAGCAATTATTTATTAGGTACTATTTATTCAGCGTAATTAGTTCACTTTACCTACTTGTGTGAAGAGGGGCTGGTGGCTAAGTAACAGCCGCACAGATCGATCGATCGAGGTTAGACAGCGCTTGCCGCGGTCGGGCTGTAGATGGGTGACCGTCATTTCATACCGAGACCCCTCCGTAGTCTAAATTTCTCATCAAAATCAATGAAATAAGCCCAAACACGAAGTACTTGCTGGAAACTATTAAGGAGTTCCCTCGACCATATTTCGTCGCCATCATCAGATTAACTATAGATATTCGTTATGTTGTCGTGTCATCAAATAAACATCATGTATGCAAAGTTTGAAGAGATCTTGGTCTTTAAGTGAACAATCCATAACAAAGCATCACGCCTGTATTCCCCGAAGCGGTAGAGGTGCACACAATTGTACACCCACATTTCACCAATGCTGTTATTAAGTCCCATGTAATAGGTGGTGAACCTATTGCCATCTACCAGACACAATACCAAGCTCCAGGCTGCTACTGAGAATTTTCTAACAGATGAATAACCCAATTACACTTTGCCCGACCTGGGAATGGATGCCAAGACCTCATGCTCAGCAGTCGCGCTTGGGACCACTGGACTAACGAGGCAGTTAATTAATAATTCCCTATTTTTCCTATTATCGATATTTTTACCCTAAGGGTTGGACTTTTTTTTCAAATTCATTTGGCACCTGCTTGGAAGTATCCTACCCAATAAAGATAATAATAATCATCAAAATCGGCTAAAGTTAGTGTTAAGCTATGGTCATACGTAAAAAAAGACTCAAGTTCTTTTTTCAACCTCCTTCCTTTCGTCCTCCACCGGTTGAAAAATACTACTTGGTCATTTCTAAAAGGTGCACAATTAGCTACAACCTATTTGTCTAGTGCGAACACGCCCTTGGTATCGGTGTAAGTTCAACATTTTAATATTGCTCAATCGATACCCCACGCCTCAAGGGTTCGACGCGACATTTGTGGGGTGTAATGCATACTTATTTTCCTTTTCCTGTTTTGGGGGACCAAGGTGGGTGAAATTGACGAAGTATGTATACGTTTATCTGCCTATGGCTATGTATATTATGTGTGCTTTCACTATGTCTACGCTGTGAATAAGTACGCAGGACTGAAAAAATGACAATGATAAATGTTGAAACCAGATATATGTTGAAAACATGAAACACCGTTTTAAAACTGAATTAAATGAAATCAAACTATAATTTATTCATATTACTATATGAAATATTACTTTTTGACCGTCAAACTTTAAAAGAAGACTATCTTCAATAAACCTCATAACAACATCCACAAGCAACTATATATACTTTTACTGTACAATTATACTAAATGAAAACCTCCATAATGTCAAAGTTAATTTACGCTGATGGCACGTTAGATCACCAGACAAAAGCGCCATCAATTAGCTCTCTTTTAATTATATACGTAACCTTATTTCAGCATTCACTTTAAAGTAATTAACAAATTCAAACACACACGCCCATTATTCAAATGATGTGCTTATTTCTTTAGCACGACATTCTCTCTTTCTTAACGCAGTTCACAGCTCGTAACACTACTTGAAGGAAGCAAGAACCTTTTCTATTTTCGCATATTTCCGAGCTCGAAACTGGGACGTATTTGAGGTGGGACGTATTCGAGCCGTTGGCGTTTAAAGTGTGCTTCAGCTGTGTATAGCGAGGCAAAATTCCGTATAATGAACGGCGCAGTCGACAAGCTAGTCGATGACTCTTGATCGTGCAGTCTGTTGGCGCAACAATGACGCGCCGACGCCATGTTGAAAGATATGAAACAGGTTGATACAGTTTTGGGTATCTGTATTTTTAACCGACTTCCAAAAGGAGGAGGTTATCAATTCGTCTGTTTTTTTTTTGTATGTATGTCCGTCGATATCTTCGCCAGTTCTGAACCTATTTCACTGAATCTTTTCCTCTTTTTGTTTGAAAGTGTAGTCTCCAGAGGTGGTCCCATTCAAATTTGGTGAAGATCTGATGAAGACCTTCGAAGATATACAATGGAACTCTTCAATTAATTACAGCAAATCACTCGCAATTGCTGTAATCTCATGTCTTCCCATAAACTCAGTAGAACAGGATTGTAATTGTTTACATGACTTATACAATATACGTATACTAAACTAAAAAGTTAAAAATAAAATTAATTTTTAACAAAAAATGAAAACCGCCTTCCAAAATCTACTTAAATACTAAAAAGTGCAAAATAATAAAAAAATTTGCTTTCTATCAAATAAATTTAAAAGAACAATATACAATAATAGTCTGTTTTCAATATATAATAATACACTGCAGTAATGTGCTGGTCTAACAAAATATCAACTCTGTCATTCTCATTAGTTAGACCACGTCCTTCCTAGTCACGTTCGGTGTTCAAAATACACAGAACACAAACATACAAACGAAGTAAAGCAAACAATAACCAGAGCGACAATAAGTTTTAGCATTTAGTATTTAATGTCTACGAAATGTCCACAAAATGTAAATGTACCACTAGTGCCGCTCAAAACAGTAGTTTAAGCTTTGTAAATAAATTCTTTGTATCTCTGCTGAACAGGGTTGTCACAACGAACAATGTGTAGCTCATACTTGGTCGCCTACCCAAATGCATTTTGTGTTTGGAACTGCAAACAGAGTTTTGACAAGAAATTTACTACAGCAGGTACATAAAGAAATACTCTATTCCAAAATGCTAAGTTAGATACGTAGCCTCTAACTAAACTAATTTTTCAGATGCCTAATAAAAAAACATGCAAAAATAACAGCAGTGAATAACTTTACTTGTTAGACCTGACAAGTTGTGTTTTTCACTAACCATTTTTATTTGATCATTAATGCAAAAGTAAAAATCCAAACATCTAGCAGAAGCGTACCATTTAGGCAACCCTACCGAAACAGTTGAAAATAATTGCCGTTCCAAACAAAAGAATGTTACAACGGAAAACCACGGAGACTTTTCACTTTGGGCTTTTTAGTGGTACCTTTTTTGTTCGTTTAATTTTCATGCGATAGCTTTACACGCGAATTTTGTGGCTTTGTGTGTAGTTGGGACGCGGACGTTTAGTTCACCGCAAATAGCGCTTAGATTCGATGTTCTTTGAGCGAATACTTTGGCGTTCCTGTTCGTAGGGCGTGAATGTAGAGAGTATATTCATGTCCATTATTTCACGTAGGTTCACTTGGTTTAGTCAGAGAGTAGAAGGAATCTACTAGGTGCACAGTAACGCTCGGAATTAAGTTAAAACTGTTAGATAGAACGACGTAATTTTCAAAGCGGATAGTAAGTATCACGTACTGTATTTGAAATGTATTGTAGGTTTTGTTTAGAGTCTTTACATCATAGTTATTCAACCTTTTAGCCATTCGGAAATTATTTGTTTTAGTGTGGTATTTTCGGGGTTGATTTTGTGCATTACAAAGCATTTTAATCATGTAAGATGTACAGTATCTCTTAAACTTGTAATTTTTCTAAATATTTGTATCTTTGTGCTTAATAACTAAAGTGGATTTATATTTTTGTTAAGTTACATAGGTATACAAAACTTTAAAATACCCATTGTAAATAATATATCTAACGAATAATCACTTTCGGTGAGAATAAAACCCTTTTTCCTTAGTTCAGACAAAGATCAATTTGTGTTGTTCAGTTTTACTTTGTTTTTCCAACACTAGTTCTGCGAAAAGTCGATACCTTTAGTCTAGTTTAATATTCAAGGTTATGTTAGCTTTGTACCTACAAATTGTAGGCTTGGGTGTTGTAAAAACGATGGAGGTGAAGTTCGGAAGTCTTGTTAAACTCGCATTATCGTGATACTAATCGTGTTAACGGTGTGAATGTGTAACTTTATATCTGTTTTAGTAATCAGCACGAACTTTGTTTTATGTGTTATGTGGTTATCTCAGTTTTGTTTGAAATGTTCACGTAGACGGAGAATTGTTTGCAATGAGTGTTTTTGTTTGTTTAAATATACGTTTACGGCCGTGATTAATAGTCAGTTCACTTCTTCTTATCGAGTGATGAACAACCTAGTTTCAGAGTTAATACTTTTTGGTGTATAACAGTAGATACAACTCTGTGTAATCCTTCATAGAATAGGTGTGATGTTATGCACCTAAAATATATATCAAGTTAACAACAGAAGCTGATAGCATACAGTAAAGCGAAGTCACACAAGGCAGACAAACAGAGTAATCGTTGGAAGCACGCGATGTATGACCCACTGATGTGTTTACCCCTACATTTGCACTGTAGCGCTAAGGTACGTGTATAATATGTACTGTAATGAGTAAAATGTAAAGGTAATAATATCTTGGGTTTTCGCGATCCGATAGACTGAAATAAGTTTAAATAAACTTTTGAGACGCCTGACACCTTAGTCCTCCTGCGACCACAAACGCTGCAAAGTGTTCGAAACGTCAGGAAAAACCAACCAATAATACACGCGATTAATCCGGTTAAAAGTTGTTTTATTATAATGTAAAGGTAACATTAATATTGGTCCTTAGTGAAATTTTAAATATTTTTTCGTAAAAAGCTACTGTTGCGTATATTATCATTAATAATGTAATATATTCATATCAATTATTGTTCACCGGTTACTACTCACGTGCATTCTTCGGGTTTGCTCGACTAGTTTCACAAGTTGTACAATCTTAAACATAAAGAGGACGTACATAGAGTAATTAATTGAGATGGATCAGTGTTGTTTTGTCTATTATAAAGTGCCCAATGAGGTATTTCATTCATATTAAAATCTAGCCTAACGAGTTATAAGTAATTTAAACTTAAATTGCAACGGTAATATATTTCTAAGAATTAGTCCAATAACTGTTTTTAGTCTTTGTTAAGGGGAAGTCACTTTTGGTTCATGTGTTCATAACGGTCCAATATAAAATGTTTTTGTTGACATTACATTATATCTATACATAGGCGCGCACTAACAGTGTGAATCTAAATTTCTTTAGTGTTATATTTCTCCTTTTTTATATACCTACATATGTTAGGCTAAGTCAACACACAGGAAGAACTGGCTCCTACATTCAGGTCACTCTAGTTTCAGAGCGAGAGCAACATTGTGATATATTATTGGTGGTAAATAAAGATTTATTATTATGAAAATCTGCAGTCATCATTCAAGTTCACGAACGTTAACGTACAAGTTACGAGTTACTTTCTTGCACAAAAATTCTTTATGTTTCGGATGTTATCGGCTACAATTTATTCCGTACTAACTTTTTAATACTTCGCGGTTGCATGAACAGAAGCAGTAAGGTGACACTTTTCCCTTTGTGCTTCACTGACAAGGATGAAGACTACGGTAGGTACTTACGTTTGTTTGTATGAAAGGCTAAGTTCTGGGGTGATTTACTGGGGTAACATTTACTGTGATTTGCAGTTAGATCATAGGTCGCGTGTACACAGCTTTAGTAAAGAAACCAAGAATGTTGTAAATGGAAAAGAAACTTGACTGATCATCATAATAAGATTCAATGAAACACGTCATCTACATCTTATTATTATATTAAATGGAAAAAGAATACGGTCGCGAACAGGATTCGAACCTGCGCCTCCCGGATGAATACTCCAGACACTCTGACCACTTGCCATCTCGACCTCTGCTCACCACCGCTAATTCTTCTTCCATATTTTGACAGGTCTAATGGCGACGTTATTGCTATTAATTCAGTCCCTATACGGGTGGACCTTCGAAGACAATTTTCGGCATCCGCATCTAATATTTTGAAACAATGACGCCACCTATTAAACCAACTTAGCTTTAACCTTAGCCAACATATTATTACTGTGTCATTTTGACAGACTTTATATAGTACAGCTAACAAAACAATAAAGTAAGACGTCGATTTTCGTTAAAGTTATGTTGGTGTAACCGAGCCTTAGATAATGAGATTAATTGTGACGTATTCTACCTAAATTAAACTTAGAAAATTGCTGTTTTACTAACAGTATATGAGATGTCAAATTCGAATATTGTCACGTCAAACTACAATCTCTAATCAAATATCCCAAATATGTAAATCAAGTCAAACTAAAATTGTATGGAAATTTTAGGTCGACATGCACATTAGCTTTGAATTTGACGTCTCTTAATTTATCGCGTTCCGTTATTAAAGTGAATGTAGTTTGCTACAACGGAATTGAGGCCATTCCCAATTTCTTAAAATAGGACTTCAGTGACGTAAATACTCAGGTTCGCAATCATTTGTACATTCAAATACCTTTAAAGCGTTGTGGTCCACAGATATTTATGAACTTGCATGATCTAAATAAAAAAGAAAAAATATATTTTATCTGGGATGGATAGGTTAACTTTAGCTATGGCTTTGACATAATTTAATTCAATAAAAAAGAAACCTTTTAGCTGTGATTTTAACATTAATATTTATAAACATAGGTACAAAATAAAGGTATGATGCGGCGTCGAATAAATTATGAAATGCTTGTGTGACCATGACATAGTTTCACTTTCAGTAAATTTTTTATTAATAACTAGTTTGCGCCCGCGACTTCGTCTGCGCGACTAAGGGTAGCCCTTGCCTTTCCCAAAGATACAATCTATCTCCTTCCCAAATTTCATTACGATCCGTTCAGCCGTTTAGTCGTGAAAATGTAACAAACAAACAATACTTTCGCATCATATATATAAAAATGAATCGCCGAAATGTTAGGATTATCTGGACCATTGTCAAAGTTATTTATTACTCGCTCAAACTGTCTCGTTGGTCTAGTGGTTACAATCTGTTTAGTGTGAAGCATTGGGTTCCATTGCCGGTTTGGACAGTGTTATTCGTTTTTTCAGTTAAAATTCCCGGTAGTATCCCGGTATGTGCCCGGTCCGCCACCGAGTCACGCACGGTCTAACAGCTCCTGATGATGCCCCGTGGAGGGGCGAAACACGTGTAGAGTAGTTGGTGGTAGTCGGAATTTTCACCGCTTGCGTATGTGCATATATTTGCGGGCGGGCGGGCGGTGCACAGGTAATGCATGACTACCCTCAATTTTGTGGAAGTAGCTAGATATTGTATTTATTTGCATCCATTGTAATGGACTTCCGCATAGTAACGCCTGAATCTATTCAATATTCATGTTATTTATTAATACTACATTACAATATTGATCTCTCCTACAACAATGCTCCTAAATGTACCTGTCATTTGTGAAACGATTAATTATCGTTATCTACTGTAACATCCGACGCACGTTCAGCTTTACATTGATGAACGTGCCCAAACCGGAGGCGCATCTGTGCGTTATTATTTTAAAAGGGGAGCCATGTTGATTGGTGTTATTTTTGACAACCGCGAATTGATGCAGTTGATGCTTTTCCTTCTGTGACCCTTAAGTTAGAGGTTTAGGTGCGACTACTCAATTTAGTCGAACTTGAAATTTAATTTTAATGTTAGAGAATCTTTGTTAGTCGCCTAGACAGCTTTATTTAATTTTGTAACACTCAATTATACCAAATTAAACAAACATGCATACATAGCATCGCGCCTGTATTCCCCGAAAGGGTAGGCAGAGATGTACGCAATTGTACACCCACATTTCACCAATGCTGTTGTTAAGTCTCATGTAATAGTTGGTGAGCCTATTGCCATCAACCGGGCACAATTCGAAACTCCGGGCTGCTACTAAGAATTTCCTTGCAGAAAAACTCAATAATACTTTGCCCGACCCGGGAATCGAACCCGAGACCTCCTGCTCAGCAGTCGCGCTTGGGACCACTAGAGCAACGAGGTATTTTAAAGTTAAAACCAAATTAAAGTCACTGAAAATCCAGGTACTAATATTATCACATCAAATATTTTTTGCGCCAACGTTCCTGCATTAACTAGGATATTAATACCCGCGGTATGGCGCGATCGATATCCAGTGGGCTAACGCGGGTACTCACGTGAGTGACAGAGGGCCCTTTTCGCTCTGTTGTGCCCTTACTGCCGCCAGTGTGCACTAGGGCTATCGAATGTTCTAGTGCAGTAGAGAATGGCAAATACTTGGTTAAGGCTGGGTTCATAGTCAAACAAATATTTATTTATTTGTGCGGGTGTATGTTGTGGGGTTATATATTATGGCACTTAATAATATTATGAATATTATAGTGGCCACGTGGTTTCGGGCTCACCTTTTCAACCACAGGTTGTGGGTTCAAATCTGGCATGTACCAATTTGACTTTTTCAATGTCATATTTACATTCTTCGTTAGTCCAAGAAATCACAGGCATACGGTGAAGGAAAACATCGTGAGGAAACTTGATGGTCTGGATTCGCCAACCCGCAGTGAGCTAGCGTTGTGATCAATGCTCTTGCCTTCTCTGTATAAGAAGAGGCCTTTGCCCAGCAGTGGGACAGTTATAGGCTGGTTACTTTATGTGTTGACTACCTCGTTGGTCTAATGGTCGCAAGCGAGGCTGCTGAACATGAGGTCCTGAGTTCGATTCCCAGGTCGGGCAGTGTTATTGGGTTTTTCTGTTAGGAAATTCTCAGTAGCAGCCCGGAGTCAGGAAGTTGGTGGTGTGACACCCCCGTGCTTCGGAGAGCACGTAAAGCCGTCGGTCCTGCGCCTGATTTCTCCGTGGAGATAAGTCGCCGTGGCCGAATACGGTCGGGAGGAGTATTATTACTTTATGTGTTATGTTATGTTAATAATATACTCCTCCCGAACGTATTTTGGTCTTGGCGGCCTATCTCCACGGAAGTTAGCCAAGTACGCAGGAGATTAAAATGCATAAGTGTATGCTTTCCGAAGCATGAGGCTGCTACTGAAAATTTCCTAACAGGAAAATCGAATTATAATAAAACAACTTTTAACCGGATTAATCGCGTGTATTATTGGTTTTTTGTTTTTCCTGACGTTTCGAACACTTTGCAGCGTTCGTGGTCGCAGGAGGACTCTCCACCACGAACGCTGCAAAGTGTTCGAAACGTCAGGAAAAACAAAAAACCAATAATACACGCGATTAATCCGGTTAAAAGTTGTTTTATTATAATGTGTAGTGATCGCGCAAACCTAAGATATATAAGTATAACCTATAGGAAAATCGAACTCTCACGCTCAGCAGCCACGCTACTAGACCCACGAGGAAGTCAGTTAATGATATTATAATAATAACCTGCAACTTTTCTATATCCTAATGCTACTTCTTTTTATCGTATGGTGGTAGAACTGAGGCTTAGTTATGTGAATATTACTTTAATTAGCACATGCTTTGGCTTCGCATTATACCTGCCGTCACTGTCACACAGCTGTCAAACTATAAGTGCAAGGTAGAGATGAGAACATAGCTAAGATAAAGCACAAGCTAATTAATTGTTAACCGACGATAAGAGGAGGAGGTTCTCAATTAACGCGTATTTATTATTAAATTCTTCTAAAGTCAAGATAATAGGAAAAATAAGGAATTATTGATTGTACACAAGTCAATCGATTCTGGTGAAATTTTGGGTACAATATGTTTCCTCCGTTTCCTTTTTCGGCGATTTTTTTTGTGAGATTGCTTTTTTGTCTTTACGTTAGTGTCAGAGTGACTGCCTAGTTGTTCTAGTGGTCGTAAGCGCGGCTACTGAGTGTAAGGTCCTGGGTTCGATTCTCAGGTCGGGCAAAGTAGTATTGGGTTTTTCTGTTAGGAAATTCTCTGTAACAGCCTGGAGTTAGGAAGATGGTGGTGTGGCACCGAAGTGCTTCGGAGACCTTGTAAAGCCGTCGGTCTTGCGCCTGATCTCTCTCCAGTCGTATCGGATTACCGTCCCTCCGGACTATGAGAGTGAAGGAAGAGGGAGTACACCTATGTTTGCGCATACATTTGTGCACTATAATATCTCCTGCGTAATTGGCTAAAAAATTACTGTCCTGAGCAGGGTTCGAACCTACGTCTCCCGGATAACGAATCCTGCTTACGATCGCATTTTTTTTTTTCGGAAAATATATAAATGAAGAGCTATTATAGCTGTTTTGAGCCGACCTGTTCTAACTAACGGCACGTATGTATTAGTCATCGTGTAGCTCAACCACAATTTAGGAAGCTTAACCCTTACTGCCATTAAAGGCTACTCACAATATATTATTAGCCTGTGACCGTATCACAGTGAGGTACATGCCTCTCACACAGGGAAAGAACGAGCAGTAATCACCACGCTTGCTTACTGCCTGACTACGATTTCAGACCATTAGGTACGGTCATCAAGTTCCCTATTACGGTTATTACTCACATCCATTTTTCGGGACGCGAGGGGGCCTTAATCACGAGCTGAGTCTGCAGTGCTATCGCCGTCAAACATTTATAAACGTCGCTAAAATTGACATATTCTTGAGTTCCATTTTCGGGGTTGCCCGACTAGTTTTAGACTCGAACGAAGCCCTTAATTATGAGCTGAACCCGAGTCCACAGCGCTGCCGCCAGTCAAATAGTGAGGAACCTGGCTAAAACGGACGTATTATTCTCGTGCATTTTCATCGAGGTTGCCCCGGCTTTCGAACTCGAATGGAGCCCTTAAACATGATCTGATTAGAGTCAGACTGTAGTCAGGTTACTCACTATTTGACTATATCGTAATTAATAAATTTCACCAATGCTGTTCCCATGTAATAGGTGGTGAGCCTATTGCTACCTGCCAGGCACAATTCCAAACTCCCCGGCCCCGCTGTTACTGAGAATTTCCTAACAGGAAAACTAAACACTTAGCCCGGCTCGGGAATAGTAATGAGGAACATACCCTAAGTAGCCACTAGACCAAAATAGCCCTTAAATACATTTCTAAAATTTGTATTGCAGGTATTACTGGAATGGTTTTATGGCTCAACACGTTGTCAAAGAGCCTTCGTCCACACTGTTGTGCCCTTCCAGCCCCTCTGCTTTTATAATGGCTATCGATGTCGAATGCTCTCGTACAGTCTATGGAAACTAGTAGACTATAGCAGATTGTATATATTAAAGAAATATATCGTCTAGATCCAGTTTTAATATTAAATAGGCTTTTACAACACCATTTTGTTTCTTCCGAATTACCATGGCCATTTTGATAAAATACAAACTATGTATAAATCATTTAGAGTCTGTTGTTGGATATATAGTTTTTTATTTAACTGATAACAAAATGATGATGAAATTTATGATAAAATTGGTATATATTTTTACCACTTATTGTTTGTATTGGCATCATTGTATATTAATGTATTGGGCATGCGATGTGGAGGAATATTGGACATGTTATAAGGAAAGTTTTGAGTATAAAGATGGCTACAGAATAATAGGAAGACCAAGAGAATGATGAATGGATTGTGGGTACGGATATGATTAGGAAGTACTGAGATGACGGCTGATAGATATGTATGGAAAAAAAGACATGCTGTGTCGAACTTTAATATATACCTAGTAACAGACTGACAATGAAATGACAATGATAGATTACAAGTATGGCTTAATAAAACTTTAAGATTGAGCTAAAAACCTATAATTTCCTTCAAAAATCGGCGAATGCAATCGGCGAAGAATAAGACAGCTCATTGCTTAACAAAAGCCAAAAGCTGCTCGCTTAAGGTTGTCTGTCAACCTGACAGACATTACTTTCTAAGAAAACCCTTTGTTCAATCTTAAATAAATATATATTTTTAAGACAGCGTATACGTAAAATTAAGAATACAGATTAAAGGGCGCAATAATCCACTTCCGTACAGAAAACATTATCTATGTATAAAACCCCAAAAAAATATTAATACATATAAAAACCCGTGCGTAATAGTTTAAAAGTAGACCAAAGCCAATCAGTTCCTGCACTAAATTCTGAGTGCTTTACAGTCTCTCAATCTGTGAGAAACAATTTCATTTCAGTATACACTTACGACCCTTGGTTCAATGACAATGGCAATAGTATCAGTTTTTCCACAAAAAGAACGTTCTCAATTTGACTGTTTTTTTTGTTACTTCGACAAATTTGTGTGTTGAAAGAAAATGTTTTTAATGGTCTCCGATACACATTGGAATTTATTAAACACTCAAAAGTATAGAGTCAGTATAAAGATTTGCGTAGTAATGTTCAAAATAATCCGAACATTAGATATATACATTTCTTTTACATTAAAATACATATTTTTTACATATAAATTTTCTATTGTTTACAGACGAATATTTTACAGTTTCATTCACAAAAATCACCTTATAATAAAACAACTTTAAACCGGGTTAATTGCATGTATTATTGGTTTTTGTTTTTCCTTACGTTTCGAACACTTTGCCGCGTTCGTAGGCGCAGGTTAACTATTTTTAAAACTATATCACGACGGTATTAAGACTACCAATACGGTACCTATCCCCGTGCTCCGATGCATGCGATCCGATAAACCTTAGTAATTCCAAACTAATTAAGATGAACTTTTGAATGAAATAGTAAAATTTAGGGTTGATTTTTTCCGAATGTTCTTGGCTTAATTTCTTTTATCTCTTTAGTTAACCAATGTGCCGGAACTTTTATCTTGCGTATTGGAGCATGTACGTCATATAATTAAACGACTGAATGTGACTTTTGATACTGACAGTACTACATAAACAAATTAGTATTATAGATACCTACGTATCTTTAACAAAGTATCCTATCAGATCAAATATAAATATCGCTTATTCAAATTTGATAATTTGATATTATACTTTTTTATTGTTATATTTTTACATTATAATAAGACAGTCCCCAAAAACGTCCACCCTTCACCGCCTGGTACCTATCGTTCTTGTCGGTGGTAAAAAGACAATTACATTTAATTTCTGTGCTCTTACAACCCCCGATGGTACGACAATGGCTATGAGTTGTTCTTCGACAAAGCCTGAATTATGGGACGCAAATAGTCCACGATTTGTATTAGAACATTCTTTGTTCCGTATCTAACAATGGGCAGTATTCCGAGGGCTATCTTTAGAAGATCCGAATATCTTTTGTTGCTTCCTTATGTTTATTTATAAATGGCATTGATGAAATGAGTTCATCATTGCTTTTGTCGTAGAAACACGGTCTGTTTTAGCGTTATTTGTTTAATTGAATATAACATACTAGCTTCTGCCCTCGACTTCGTCCGCGTGGATTTGAGAATTGGGTCCAGCCGGGATAATAGTGTCCTATATGATAATCCAGGTTATAAACCAAAGATATATATCTATGTGTGTGCCAAATTTCATCCAAATCCGTACAGTAGTTATTGCGTGAAGGATTAATAAACATACAAACTTTCGCGTTTATAATATTAGTAGGATCACCACGCCTGTATCTCCGAGAGTTTAGGCAGAAGTTTAGCCACTTCTTATTATTATAGCGTGGTTGATGAACAACCTAGTGTCAGAGTTTAAACCACCCGTACGTCTCTGCCATGGCTTTACACACCATCGAGAACATCTCTCAGGTGTGCTGGTTTCCTCACGATGTTTTCAATCACCGTTTTAAGCAAGTGATAATTAATATTATAATACGCAGATGACTTCGAAAAGACAGTGGTTTGGCCTTGGCCTTGGATTCAAACTTGCGACCTTTGACTTGTCAGTCCAACGGTCATATTACTAGACTATCACTGCCCACTTGTAGCCACTGTTGTGCACCCACATTTCACAGATGTTGTTAGTATTAGGTGGTGAGCCTTTTGCCATTTACCGGGTTCATTTAAACACCGAGCCGTTACGAAGGACTTTCGACAAGAGAAACCATAATAACCCTTTGCCCTAACCGAGAATAGGACTCACATTCACGGTCACATGGACCTTACATTCAGCAGCTGCACTTGCGACCCGTAAACCTACGAGGAAATCAATTTGTTTAATTATGTAACATTTTGCGTTACCTTTATTTATTTAAATATAAGATAATGCAATTTCATAAATAAAACGCTCATATTTAACAAAATTTCAAATTGTATTAAAGATCAAGCATACAGAATCCTGTCTGAATATATATATATATATTTATATCAGAATCTTGCTATCCTACTCATAAAAAGGTGCTTTTACTCTATTGCAGACTTTTTAAATGATCCAACAATAGAATGAGATACATTTAATATCATTATAGCCTCATGATTGTAATGTAATGTAATATACCATGTACCATTAAATTTTGCATGGCTAAAAGGGTAGAATGTAATAAGGCTTCTAATGACTGTATTATTTATTAACAACATAACATAGCATCACGCCTGTATTCCCCAAAGGTGTAGGCAGAGGTGGACACAGTTGTACACTCACATTTCAGCAATGCTGTTATTAAGTCCCATGTAATAGTTGGTGAGCTTATTCCCATTTATCGGGCACAATTCCAAACTCCGAGCTGCTGCTGGGAAATAATTATATTATTTCATCAATAAAATAAAATCATCATTTATTTGCAATGAAAGTGGGTATCTACCCCACTTTCATTGCAAATAAATGATGATTTTATTTGATTTTATTAAAAGGGAAATATAATTGCCTTACATACTCGTACTTATACAACCATCAATTGCATGCGTACAATTCGAATAACAATAAAAATTATGCTTAACTTGATGAAGTTCTTCAGTTACGCTGTGTCCCGGTGGTATATTTATTGACTCCAATAATAGAAATTAGAGTAATTTTATTATTTGTCAACCTTCCATCAAGGACATTTAAATGAAGCCTTTCCAAAAATAGCAATGGAGACTTTGTTTTTGCGAACGCGGCGCTGCCTCGGCACTGTGTTACGAAAGCGTGAATTAACTAAAAGTAATTTCGTCTCTTGTTTACAGAGCCGGAACCGCCCAATAGGTACCAACGAGCCGTGACCGCTATAAAAACGACCTTCTATTAAAACGGTTTTAATAATGGTATTCGATTTTGAAGAGGGGAGGAAGGGGCTGCGTGGTGCCCGGAGCACCCATAACTCAATTATTTCCAGCCCAGCACTAACTAACTTAACAGCCGCTTTCATTTGTGTGCAAATTGCGAATACACGAATTGTTTATCAGGAGTAAAGTTTCCGATGAAATTCGGCTTTCGTTGCCTCCACAAGTTTGGGTATCCTAAAACTTCGGCGTTAGTTTCGCAGAAAAACGGGCGCGACAGATATTACTTGGTAACTTCGCTGACAGCAAGAGATATAGGATTCCTTTGACTTCGTCGGTTTTTTTTGGTTGGTGTAATATTACTTGTTGAACAACTTTGAAGAATTCTGACGCATATAGTCTAAGATATAATATTAGTGACGTAATATAAAGCAAAGTACATACGTCTACAAATACTTTCTTTATAGGTAACATTGGGTGAGAACAAAGAGATCGTCTTAGAAGAAAGTCTGAAAGCAAATATCAAAGCCCTTACAATCCCCTAAATAAGAAAATACGACTTCGCGAGCCATTCAATTAATTATATCTGAACTATCATCTCATCAACGACACGGAAGATTCTTCATTTGCGAGAGAGGTCAAGTAGCGAAACAACGGACGAGGACCGTTCGAAATGAAAAGCTCTGAAAAGGGCTGCAGGCTGTAGGGCCCCGCATGTTGGAGGGCCCTTCACAGCGCTCGCTCACTTTCCGCATTCATGTCATTTCTAACTCCGAAATTGTGGTTGGCGTTTCGATTCCGCCGAGTGTGCAAGTTCCGAAAAAGTCCATTGAAATAATGCGGGGTCACCGATTCGGACGGACAGATTGAGACAGCTTGACGCCGCGCCGTTAGTAAGTTTGAAAGTGTTTTTGATATATAGGTTATTTTGAGGTACCTTTTTATTTTGTGAGGAAAAGATTTTAGGTCTTTGAACGTTTATTTATAATTTTGTGGATAGAAAAAGAAAGACGATGGTTTGAGCCCTTACTCACGCCAGGATTGATACTCCAAGTGTTCTGCAAACTATACTATCACATGTCATGGAACCTGGAAATCAAAATCTCACTGATCGACTAGATAACAAGAAGACCGAATAATATAACAACAAAATAATAAACTGAATTCTACTGCTCTTCCGAATTTTAATACTCTTTTGTAATAACTCGTATAAATACTAGTTCTTGCTTGAATGGGTATGATCTATGTTAATTTTCCTAATTATCAAGGGAGAGACAACCCATAACACGACCTAAATATTATCTAGACTATGGTTTTTATATTTGTAATATTACTATAAACTAATGCACATTAAATACCTATAATTAATTCCTTTTATGCTTTCATGCAACGCGATAGTTTAAAAGTTAGTATTATTTTTTTGTCTTTCTATGTCCACTAATGATGAAATAAAAGATTAATTATTTATTTTCTCAAATAATAACTTTAAGAGTTAGGTTTTAGTTTGACAAACTGGGATAACTTGAAACCATGATAATGCAATCTAAACAATGGAATGGAAGTCAACTGAATTATAACATTTCTACGTTCGCGTCTAGCCAAATTGAACGAACAGCAGTCGACAGTCGGCTGTTTGGAATAAGTTTGAGACTCCAAGTCCGTTGGGATATGTTAGACGTCTGCTCTTCAAAGTTCATACTAAGTTAAGAATAAGGAAAGTTCTTTTTCAGTTCTCTAAATAAAATACAGAGGAAAATGTAAGTAGTTGCAATATATATTATACATACATACAGTCATGCCTGCTTGTAGGCAGAGACTAGTAAAGGTTATAGAAATAGAAATAGACATTTCATTCCCAGGAAAACGTGTTACAAAAGTTCTTAAATAATAAAATACAGTACAATCTGTACCTCCTTTGTAAAGGCATCCAAATTTTTTATTTTAACAATTTTATGATTGAAGCTGCCTATTAAACTGACAAACAAACATTGCACAAGTCAAAACCAAGAGCCAAGCAAGAATCAACACAACTCGAAAGTGTAAATGAATCATAATTAAATGTCACGTGGTAAATTTATGTCATAATAATTAAATTAGCAATAAATTAATGTCTCAGTGCATAACGAAATTAGTGTCAATAAAAATTGAATTTCTCTATAATTTTATGATTCATGAAGTCATCAATAATAAAAAAGCACTTTGCAATGAACCATTGCTTTAATTTAATTTAATAGTTCTACTAGTACGCTAAGCATGCTTTTCAAATATTTATCTTAAATTCAAGAACTTTCCACTTTTTAGAATTAACCGTTAAAGTTCAAAAAAGAACTTAGAAAGCTTAGGAATCGAGGAGCAAGTAAAACCACGGAGCTCAAGAGATATTTTTTCTATATAACTTAGGTAATGTCGTCTGTTATAAGATCAGCTTGTGCACAGACAAAGACAAATGAACCTCACAGAGGTGTCGACAGCTTGATGTCATTGCCAACAAGTTGCACATTGAAAGTAATTCTGGTATTCTGAGCTAAGAAATAAAGTATTTCTTAGCTCAGAATACCGAAGTAAAATACCGGTTCTCTTGAAACCATACTTTCAACTTGCAGAAACCAAATATAAAAATTGTATATCAATTTTTTTCGTGTTGTATAATTGCCGTTTCATGTTCGTGGAACTATTGCGTGACATAACATTTAAGTCTATGAGGAACCGTTGGTGCGACGATGACTAAACGGCCAAGCCATACTTTTTAACCAAGATGCAGAGTCAGGGCTTATAGGTACAGTTATTTGTTATAACTGAGGTACAGTCAAGAGCACGTAGAGCTATATACTTTGTACTTTGGATAGGCCCCGTAGACTATGACGCGTAATACAAATCCGAGCTCAGCCATGAGTTTGGCTCTACTAGGGATCTCATAACTTTTCAACAGTATAACATTATGAAATTGGAAGTCTTGGCAACCAACTTTACATGATATTTGATGGGATCTATAATTGTAACATCTTAAGCTTTCGTGATTATTATAATAAAACAACTTTTAAACGGATTTATCACATAAATGAAAACAAAAACACTACAAAGTGTTTATTTTTTTATATTAATTGTACCATTTCAATTAATGTTATAGCTGAATTATTTAATTCAAAGGGCAATATAATTACTTTATGGACCCCGTGGAAATCATTTTATAAAAGTACTAGTTGGTCAATAAAATCAATAGCAAAATTCATCAAAATTGGTTTAGTGGTTTAGCATAAAAATGTAACAAGGAAACAAATAGAGTGTTACTTTTGCATTTATAATAATAGACTGGATGCAACTGTTTATAAGTTTATGTACGTTCAATAATAGAGTTTTATAATGAATTAAAATTAAGAAGGTGAAGGAAAAGTAAAAGACATATGTAGGGTTGTAGTAGGTCAAAGTCAAAAGTCCTTATTTCACATAGGCAAAATTACATGCACTTATGAAACCTTAATTCATTTTAATTGCACAGATTGTTTAGGTGGTTCTATAGTTTCTGCCTACCCCAATTGGAAAAAGGCGTGAGGTTATGTTTATGTAAAAGCATAGATATGCCAAAAGCTCCCTTCAAACTAGATATATTATAATATTTATCAATTTAATCTTTCGTAGGTTTTATAAGTAACGTAAGAACATCATTAATGAACATATTTTTGCAAATTATTAGATCTGAATATTGTATTGAATAAATACTGGTCCCAAACAAAGCTATTATTTGCTATTCAAATCAAAAACAAAACTATTTCGCAATTTCAATACCGCACAAACTGAATAGTTAACTACGAACTAATTGAGTTCGAAACACCTCTTTGTGTATATATGTATCTGTGTAAATATATATACAATTATGCGATGTGTTTAGGCTGGCCCCAATCCAATATTAGTAGGTACTTATGGGGTCTCCCCCCGTGCAAGTTCCCAAGGATTTGTCCCAGTTTCTCAAATGTTCTCGTCCACGTGTTTTTCTATGTGATTTTGGCTGCAAACTTTGCGATGTTGGCACAGTATTCGCTGTTTACAACTTTCATTGTTGGTTTTGCACACAAGTTGCGTAACCATGGAGTTTTTCTCAGATGTTCACGAAGAGTTAATATAATAAAATGGGTCAAATTTAATAAATTAAGTTGTTCTGTATGAATGTAAATAGTAATTTAATCAGTAAAAGATATATTAAATTAATTTATCCCTTTTCTTGCAACGTCTGTTTGATTCGAGTCAGTTGTATTTAAACTTTGTTCCAACGAAGATAAGGATTTTAATCTAAAGTGTAACTTTAGTAAAAGCACAATATAGATTAAACTGGTAATGGGACCTACCAACTATCATACTTTATATTTAGAATCTCATTGTGTACCTTAATCAGCATAAAGTTTTATTTATATACAAAAATTAACACAAAGGAAAAATTATCATAGCATACACATTCTCAGACGACGATGACGCGACAGTTTATTTAGGAATGGCGGAAAATCAGTAAGGACATAGAAACATTGAGGGAATTGGAGGTGATCTTTGTCTAGCCGTGGAACAACATGGCGTAGGAAAATATGGGGACTGCTGACAGAAGTCAAAACTTAAAACTATGAAATAACAAAGTCATTTTAATTGAAACGCAACAATTCGGATGATGTGAACCTTTAAGATATTCTTCTACCAAAATTTGTTCAACGCACCTAAAGTAGTTTGTACTTCAAAAAGATAAATCTCGATTTCTATGAGATAGATTTAAGTACTATACAAGAACAAGATCAAGTGGCAATTCCACGATCTAGTTTATTCGAAGTTTGGCGGCGGTCCCAATGCTGTAATATTCAAATTAATTGTTTACGTATTTGTGTGTTTCGAAAACAACTTAATTAATTGCAATTGGAAAGAAACTTGAAAGTTTTTAAAGAAAATATGATACTCAGATATTATGATATACTCATATAATTGGTAATAAAAGAATAAAAAAAGAATACATTAAAATGGTTTTAAAAAAGTACCTACATATTAATATTTTTTGTTGCTGGAAACCACGTTATTAACGTTTGATTAAAACGACGAGGTCAAAAGATATGTTTCTTGCGCGATTAAGTTCCGTTTACAATTAAATTCTATATTGTATTCATAAAAAAACTTCAACACCGGCAATATCTCAATAATAAATTTTATTGAAACGAAAAAGCTTCAAAATTAGACAATTAATTCTTTAAACCCCAAAACTAAGCGTTGTCCACAAAAAAATTAAACGTTCGTTTGTCGCAACCGAAACTGCATTTATAACGGTTTCCCTTTTAAAAACTCGGTTTGAAATGATAAAAGGCTGCTCGGTGTGGCTCCCCCCTCACTAATTGGCCGCCGTCGGTCCCCACTAATTCTGTTACTGCCTAATGGCTGCCTCTCGGTCTGTATACTAACAATTACGTTGAATTACAAATTTATTGCCATATCTCTGTATTGTATTGTATTGGGAAGCTTATTCTGTTTTTATTTAGATTTTTAGAGGTATTTTCGTTGATAGGTGTAACCTCTTGTCGGTAAAAGATCATCGACGTTAAGCAACGCTAGGTGCCGTCAATCTGTGGAAGATCGCTAGGATTATTTTCATCTGATATCCGTGCTTCGAAGAGCACGTTAAATCGTAGGTCTCGACTGTCGTTAAACCAATTTAGAGGCGTACGCGCGACTTGAAAAACTCTAAAAAGAATAAATACGTACAGTCAGCGACAGAAGTTGATTAACACGTGTAGAAACTGCACCGACTGAGGTGTTGGTTATGGAGAAATTATGAAATGTTTTCTTTTATATTCTGTATTTATTTAATGACACCTATATTATGTGTTGTGCTCCTAATAGTTAGACGAATAGTTTAAAGCTTAGACATTTTGAATATTTGGATATGTTCAGCGACTTTTGTCGCTGACCGTACCTACGTGAGTATATTTCAATTACATATCCATAAATGGAACCTTCGAAATTATTATAAATATTAAAATCATATTCCCAAACGCGATGTCAGAATGAATGTTTACTCCGTGTCTACGACACATTCGCTGCATCACTTTCATTCCATTATCATTCATTCTAAAGATTCATTCATACATTCATTCTAAAATCTTCATATAAAAATCACCGTTCGTTACATGTTTAAATTAATATAGAAAATTGTAAAAGCCGCAGTAAACGTACTTACCACTTCAAGATATCTTTGTTTAATTTATCATAAACAAAATTGGCGACCGTGACAGGACCTGCAATCGTTGGATCGAAACTAGACCACTCGGATTATTCCCGCGTCAAGGGCACATGAAGGACATCAACGAGACCGGACGAAAGCCACCAGTACCTACGGAAGGACGTGCTGAGTATTAAGATCGCCGTGCCTGTGTACTGGCAGCCTACTACCACCTGGATCGAGCAACCTTGCCTTCATCAAGCCATTCTGGGAACTGCCGGGACAACGATACTCCAATTGAGCAAGTCCACTGATAAAACGAGTCAGAAGAATCACTGAACCACGTGCTCCTGCCTGCATAAGGACTACTTGGACTACGCTATCTATCCTAAAAGTGAGCTCGTTCCATCTTACTAACTTTCTTTATCCTTTAATCTGTGCATTTAGCGGATTTAGTTTCTTGGAATCAAGTGAAATTTCTACTGTTCTCTATTTGTGTCTAGTGTACTTACCTAACCACAATTATCCTCGAAAGAGGCCTAAATAGGATTGGCAAGGCACAAATTATCTCAACTAATTTCACAGAACGGCCAATTTAATTGCCGTCGACTTACCGCCATCTTAATTAATGCACTTTTAACTTATATTTAATTTTCTTAACCGTTAATAACTCCAAACAACATTTCTTAAACTGTACCCCTTTTTTAATTCTAATATCACCAATTATAATTATATATCACATAACTTCGTCCCGAGTGAATAAGTTACAAACCGTCGTTTCGTCATACAACTTGTTGTTATCAGTTTACTGAGGCGTTCGGAATTAATCTATTCCAGTGATTATTGTGACACGAGCCACGGCATCGCTTGCGCATCGCCGTTACCTGACTGCCGGCAGGCCGGCCCCCACCTGCATTGCTCACCATTGTATGCAGTCTACGTGTGCCGGCCGCATCAGCTGATCAACAAAGCGAGGAGCGTATCGTATGCAATACCTATTTTGTTATCTATTTACGTCATCATTCAAATCTGTTTACGGTAGTTTATTGCGAGTTAACTATTATAATGTCTGAATCATTAAAGTAAAAGGAGCTAATACTCAAACGCGGTTCTATTAAAGGACGCGTAACAAAATTTAAATTAAGTCTCGATGTCTTAGCTTCTGTAGAACATTTTTCCGATTTAGAATTAAGTAAACTGGCGATGAAACTATCAAAAGTTGAGATGCTATTCGTTGAATTCGATGAGGTGCAGAGTCTGATAGAAATTCAAAGCTCAGATAGTCAAAGTAGTGAGTTGGATTATAGGGATTCTATAGAACAGGATTTCTACCATTGTATCGCATTAGCCCAAGAGTTAATTAAGAAAAACTCCAAAATTCAGAATGACGACGATAATTCTCAACATAAATCGTCTGTGGCTACGTGTCATCATAACGTCCATAGTTGTAATGCATTAGGATTTAAATTACCGGTGATTAAAATTCCAAACTTTGACGGTACGTATTTTAAGTGGTTAGAATTTAAGGAAACATTTGTTTCGCTAGTTCACAATAATGATAAGATCGAAAATATTCATAAATATCACTATTTACAATCATACCTTGAGGGAGAAGCTGCTCGGGTGATCGCTAATTTGGAAGTTTCTCATAATAACTATTCCGAAGCTTGGAAACTTTTATGTGAACGCTACGACAATAAGCGTCAATTGATAAATAACCATCTTAAGGCGTTGTTTAGCATTAATTCCGTTCAAGAAAATGACAAGTCCTTAAGATTCATCATTGACCATATCACAAAAAATTTACGCGCACTTAATACACTAGGGCTTCCTACTGACAAATGGGATGTTTTGATTATATACATTATTGCAGGAAAATTAAATAGTAGTACATATTTTAAGTGGGAAGAACACAGAAATAATTTGAGCGACATACCTTCACTTAATGATTTCTTCAGTTTTATTAAAGCACGCGCAGATGTTTTTGAGACAGTTTATCGCCATAAGCATGATTATCAAGATAACAAACAAAAACAATTATCTAGCAATCAAAACAAACACAATAGTTCAAGGTCATTAGTAGCTATTCCGAACGAAAGTAATACTTCTCAAATACCGGAATGTTTGTTCTGTAAGAATAATCATCGCCTTTACGAATGTCCGTCGTTTAAGTCGAAGTCGATAGAGGACAGATTGGCTTTTGTTACCTCTAACAAACTGTGTCAAAATTGTTTAAGATCTGGCCATATGTCTAAACGTTGTCGTCTCTCAAGCACTTGTCGTCATTGCAAACTACGACATAATTCTCTTCTCCATAAATCAGAAGAAATGGAAAACTCAAATTTAACCAATTCCGTCACCATGTCTTCAACTTGTTCATCTGAAGTACTTTTATGTACTGCCAGAATTAAGGTTACCAATCCAGCCACCAATGAATCTATGATAGTACGAGCTTTGCTTGACAGCGGGAGTCAGACGACAATTATCACGCAGGCTGTAAAGCGCCATCTAAACCTGATTCCTCAGCCTTCAGACACTACCATAGTAGGCATTGGTAACACTAAATTAAATATAAACACAGAACGCTGTATTTTACGCATTCATTCAGAAACTAGCTCTTTTAATGTAACTGTTTCGTGTTTAGTTTTGCCTCAAATTACCGGCAACTTACCTAAATCTTATTTTGACATAAAACAATTAAATATTCATACATTTCCGTTAGCAGATCCCTCTTTAAATGAACCATCCCCAGTAAATATTTTGATCGGTGCTGATTTGTTCTGGGACATCATAAGCGCTCAGCAGCATTCGTTAGGACGCGGTTATCCTAAGCTACAAGCGTCAAAGTTAGGATGGCTCGTCACGGGACCTTTGCCCTGTTTTAATGAAAATAAAAGTAATTCACTCACATGCAATTTAGTGTCGAATAATGACACTTCAAATAATATACATGATGAGTTGACTATATTTTGGGAACTAGAAAATTTTCCTCAAAGAAAACCCCTTAGTAGGGAAGAAACATTGTGTGAGCAACATTATCTCGCCAATACTATTCGTACAAGTAATGGTCAATTTTGTGTAGGGTTGCCACTCCGTGATAGCATAGATTGCTTAGGCAATTCCTATAACCTAGCTAAAAAGAGATTTTTTAATTTAGAGGCTCGTTTCCGAAAGCAACCTGATTTAAAACAACAGTACTGTCAATTCATAAATGATTACGAAACATTAGGTCACCTATCTGAATCTCCGAAGTCTAGGCCATTAAATGCCTATTTCTTGCCCCACCATCCAGTTATAAGGGAACAAAGCGAGTCGACAAAATTACGCGTCGTTTTCGATGCTTCGGCTCGCACTACATCTGGTGTTTCCGTTAATGATTTGCAAATGGTGGGACCAGTAGTGCAAGAACCATTGTTTAATATATTAGTTCGTTTTAGACAACATAAGTATGTTTTAACAGGAGATATAGAAAAAATGTTCCGCTCGGTGCTTCTCAAGGAAGCTGATCGCAATCTTCAACTTATATTGTGGCGTGATAATGAAGAAAAACCTATTAGGACCCTACGTTTAAATACGGTTACTTACGGGTTTGCTAGTGCTTCTTTTCTTACAACTCGTTCTCTTTGGCAGATAGGTGAAGAGTGTGCTGATCAGAGGATCAAAACTATCATCCAAAATGATCTTTACTGCGATGATCTTCTTACAGGTGCAAGTACTGAAGAGGAGTTACGTCATATCCACCTCACAGTATCTTCTGAGTTAGCAAAGGGAGGTTTTCACTTACGTAAATATCGTTCGAACTTACCTGTGTTACTCGCTGACTCGATCAACCCGGAAAGTGGTAATCTCATGATTAGTAATGCGACTAGTACGCTAGGTGTAGGTTGGACGCCGTCTACAGATGAATTTCATTTTCAGCATAAAATTTCGGCTTCCGACAATGTTACGAAGAGAACTATACTTTCCTCAACATTTAAAATATTCGATCCTCTTGGCCTGCTGTCTATCTTCACAATTAAACCTAAAATTTTACTTCAAGAACTATGGGGACACAAAATTAATTGGGATGAACCTGTTCCTCCAGAAATTAAGTCTTCTTGGTTACAGTTTTCAACTAAGTCCTCATGTCTGTCTTCACTTAAAATTCCTAGATACATTTTATCTGACAATAATTCTTTTACTTTACAAATACATTGTTTTTCTGACGCTTCACAGCGCGCCTATGGTAGCTGTGTATATTTGAGATCCACTTCTACTAGCGGCGTGATAAATGTTAGCCTGGTATGTGCAAAGTCACGGGTTGCACCTATTAAGCCCACGACAATACCAAGGCTCGAACTCTGCGCCGCCCTATTAGGAGCTCAACTAACTTCTACAGTTATATCTGCATTACGTTGCCCTATCGAACGTCAAGTGTATTGGACAGATTCTAAAGTTGTATTAGGTTGGCTAAACAATAATAAAACTAAAACGTTTGTTGCCCACAGAGTAGCCGCTATAAACGAGATAACTAATGCCACAGACTGGCGTTATGTTCCTACCTCTATGAACCCGGCAGATTTAGTCTCTCGCGGCATCGATCCAGATCAGGTAGATCTCTCTATATGGTGGAATGGTCCATCATTTCTTTTAGAATCCGAAAATTCTTGGCCGCCCACCTATAATGTGGAGTTAGTTGAGTTGCCAGAGCTAAAGATTCACCATACTTTAGGGGGGGAGGAGGCAACTTCCGTGCCAAATATATCGGCAGCTCTATCAAAATTTTCAAATTTAACTACTCTTTATAGGATTTTAGCTAGAGTATTAAGATTCGTCAACAATTGTAGAATACACACAAAATCCGATAGAATACGAGGTCCACTTCAAATTTCCGAGTTAGAAATGGCTCATAACGTTTCTATAAAGTTAGCCCAAAAAGATTCCTTTCCTACAGAGTTAGGTGTACTCAATAAAGGTAAATATTTAAATTCCAAAGTCGCTCTTTCGTCTTTAAATCCGTTTTTGGATGAAAATGGCATTCTTAGAGTCGGAGGGCGCATCGTATCATCGTCTTACCAGTATGACAAACGTCATCCTATTTTACTGCAGTCGAGTCATTATATTACAAAACTTATATTCAAACGGGAGCATTTACGTTTGATGCATGCCGGTCCTCAGCATCTCCTGGCTTCTATAAGAGAGCATTATTGGCCTGTAGGAGGTAGGGCTCTAGCTAGACGTATAGCGCGCGAGTGCGTAACCTGTCGTCGTTTTAATACGCGTACCATGAATAATATTATGGGAAACTTACCTGTAGATCGTGTAGAAGCTGACTTTCCTTTCTCTACGATAGGTACCGACTTTGCCGGTCCATTTCTTATTACAGACCGGAAGGGACGTGGTTGTAAAATAACTAAAAGTTACCTGTGTATTTTTATTTGCTTTCGGTACAAATGCGTTCATTTAGAGTTAGTTAGTGACTTAACAATGGATGCATTTGTGCTGTCATTAAAAAGATTTATAGCCCGCAGGGGTAAACCAAAGGTCATCTATTGTGACAATGGTAGAAATTTTGTTGCTGCCGCCAAAGAAATTAATTCATTTCTAAAATCAAATAGTAACTCTATTATTGACTCTGCTTCTCGTGAAGGCATTGAATTTCGCTTCTCTCCAGCATACGCTCCTCACTTTGGTGGTCTCTGGGAGGCCGGGGTCAAATCTGCAAAATTTCATTTATATAGGGTTTTAAAAAATGTCCACTTGACTTTCGAGGAGCTGAGTTCGTTATTCGCTCAGATTGAAGCGATACTTAATAGCCGACCCTTATGTCCTTTAAGTCCTTCACCCCAAGACCTATCTCCACTTACCCCGGGTCACTTTTTGATTGGTAGGCCGTTGACGTCATTACCATCGCCGTACCTGCTTGACTACACCACCAACCGTCTTGACCGATTTCAGCGACTGGAGCAAGCTCGTCAGCACTTCTGGAAGCGGTGGTCAATGGAGTACGTCGCGGAGCTCCAACAACGCACTAAGTGGAAGGTGCGATGCAGAGAACTAAAGCTAGACGACCTTGTCCTAATCAAGGATGATAGGGCTCCTCCACTGTGTTGGCGCCTTGGACGGGTCTCGAAGTTATTCCCTGGCACTGATGGTGTGCCACGAGTCGCCGACGTATCTACTTCACAAGGAACTATACGAAGAGCTATCAACAGATTGTGTCTTCTGCCTTCTCCAGATAGTGAATTGGACAAGTGATCTTGAAAGCGTCATCTACAGCTTTCAAGGCCCCCGAGGATGTCTACGACACATTCGCTGCATCACTTTCATTCCATTATCATTCATTCTAAAGATTCATTCATACATTCATTCTAAAATCTTCATATAAAAATCACCGTTCGTTACATGTTTAAATTAATATAGAAAATTGTAAAAGCCGCAGTAAACGTACTTACCACTTCAAGATATCTTTGTTTAATTTATCATAAACACTCCGCTTACTGCAATGCATAATATATGGTGTGGTTGAAAAAGTCATTAGTTTATAATGTCTATCCATCAAGTAACCAACAAGACTCCTTTTCAAATTATACTCCTTGAATATTTTATGAGCTTACTCATATACCGACATAAGTTGATACTGACAAAACGACCAGTCTATCTTTGACTCGACATGTTTTAATGTCTCAAACGATTTTTTTTATAAAATATAAACTTTTTTTTTTGCTTGTTTTTGGCCTTTTATTGTAGAGGGGAGTGGGGTTCTCTGGTTTCGAAATCATCTTCATTTACGTCCATTTTCTCCAAAATTTGACATGGTGTTACTTTTTGCCTCGGTAACCTGCTCCACAAAGAACGACCAACGTTTACTGGGCAGACTGTTGTCCGTACTTAATAAAACCGTTAAAAGCATTTCCTTGTTATGTTATTCATCGGAATATATCTGAATTGTAGTGTTTTATACAGTGATACAGAAATAGCATGTGCATCATTTAGGTTGCTTCTAAGTTTAACTTAGCTGCCTCGTTGGTCTAGCGGTCCAAGCGCGACTGTCAAGCAAGAGTCCCGAGTTCGATTCCCAGGTCGGACAAAGTATTATTGAATTTTTTTTGTCAGGAGATTCTCAATAGCAGCCTGATGTTTGGTATTGTGCCCGGTAGATGGGCACACCTATTAAATGGGATATTAATAGCATTGCTTAAATGTTGGTGTACAACTGTGTACACTTTTGCCTAACCTTTTATAAGGATACAGGCGTGATGCGATGTTATGATATAACTATAATAGATATAAATTTTCATTAAAAAGTATTCAGTGGCGAACAGCATTTTTTTTTTGTAGCTTTGTACTCGTAGATATAAATAACTCGGATATCATATCAAAGGGTAATGAATTGTAAGATTCATGGATAATTATAACTGTTATATAAACTCAAACTCATTTTTTTAAATTTCAAATAGGCCTTATTACAGGCACTTAAGAAAAGTCAAAGCTAGGTGCACGGTTCCAAGAAGTTGGTCTTATGGAGAAGAGCCGGCAATAAACTCCATAGACACTCTTTTAAAATTATGTGTTCTTTACAATTAAAATTTATTAATGTGAGAATAATGCAGGTTAATGATGAAGAAAAGGCAGAATTTTAATTATATAAAAAGCCAAAATTATAACCAGAGCTATTACGAGCTGACCAGTCCCAACAGACAGCACCCGTTCACGAGTATGACGTGCGCATCAGCATCGCTAAACTCAACCATTTTGAACGAAACTCAACGACCCAATACACAACGCCACCATCAGCAAGACATTTTAGTGAGCATGACAAACTCATAATACCCGGTCATAGGCTGTTATATGAGAGTACTTCTTTAATGTAAAGATTAACATTATTGTCCACATAATGCTCACATTTTACAGAACAGTAGTGAAGCTATAAGACATAATACAATATTTATTTAGAAAATTACAATAAGTAACTATTAAAAAAAAAGAAACAGTTAAGTCAAATAACAATACAGCAAACCAAATTTTTCGCAAATTTAAACTAGTAGCACAAGGTACTAGATTAGAATAATTGTCATGTGATTATGTAAGATTTACATAAATATCAAGAAGAAACTGTAATATATATACTATATACATCTAGTTGTCAAAATAAGGTATAATAAAAAAAGTAATTTGTACAGGTTACATCCATTCATTCAATAAATTAGATAGTGCCGGAGTGTGCAGGAGGGAATCGTGCGCCAAACATCTCTATCTTCAATGAAGTGTGTGATAAAATGGAATATAACGATCAATTATTTAAAACCTTATAAGAAACCTTTTAGGTATATATATATATTGATAGTGATATTGTTTTATGACATACCATAAAAATACTATGATTATAGTTCAACGGTTATTAGTTTCTCACAAAAAAGTTTGCCCTAGCGAGATGCTCGCGGGCTCAGCTCTTGACTAAGGGCTCCGTTCGAGTTTGAAACCAGTCGGGCAATCCCAAAAAATTCATATGAGTATAGTAACCGGTCTACAATAATTAATATGAAAGTATCTCACGAAAGTTATTGTATAAAAAATAAAATGTTTCCCTTAATTGATTACGAGTAATTATTATTTAATTTACCGAGGTAATGATAAATTAAAAGATGCTGATGGTACAAAAATATTATTTTGAAGTAACGAGATAGTATTCGTCTTTTTAAGCCTAACGAAGTTTCTCATTAAATTGTGGCATATATTTAAGAAGAGCACTAGAAAATATCCGTATAGAATGACACTTATCAGGCTAAAAAATGAAATGCATGAAAAAAATTCGTTCAATAATCGGTTGTTATTTATACATATTTCTATATTTTGATTTTCACAACAATTCAAATTAAGCAAAAATTTCTGAACGCATTTTTATATAATACCAACTTTTAAAATTATCATATTCAGTTAAATGCTTTAATAACGCAAAGCAATGGCCTCCAAACTTTATTAATTAAATATGCCAAAACAAAACGCGAGAATTCAGGCCGTAACCCTCCCGTGTCTCAAAACTGGAATGTTACAAACAACCCTCAGCCGCGTTGGTCATTAAACTGGTACAGTAGAACTACACTCGACGTTTTACGGGTTAACATTACAGCACATAAAAACTCCGAGCTATGAGGCCGTTGGGAACGAAAAAATACAAATATAGCGGCGATAAAATGAAAATTAGACTTAGATTAAAATTTATGATAATTAATATTGTATCTAGGTTACTTAATATTCATATAGCTATATGCCAAGTATGATATCGGCGTGTTTTACTTACAGGACATACATGGACATTCAAAAAAGTAAAATAAAGTAATTGATCCTCATACTAATCAAGTTATACCAATTGGGTGGAAATTATGACTATTCAAGTAATCATGTTGAATGGATTGTTCCACTCTTCTCCTTATACACAACTTTCGCAAGTACAGTAGCCGGAGAAGTAAACAAAAAAAAACAATTGAAAAAATTGTTTGTGGTGAAACGTAATTTTATGAGCTGAACAAAAAATTGCTACGGGCTACGCCGCTCGTAGCCACGTAGCCCGTAGCTACGATGGCACTCATAATAAATTGTTCCTGCCAAACGGAAATAGAACGGGATTTATAATTTGTATTATTTTAAAGTATGTATCTTAAAAAGTTTTTTTTTAACTACCGTGCGATGTCACCAAGGACAGTCAAAGCTCAGTACATTGACCCTTAGTTTATCCTATAGGTATATATTTTTAGATGTTACTATGATAGTGTTCAAATGATACTTGAATTTAGAAAAGGAGTTATTTTAATATATTATACGATATTCTTCTTCTTCATAGCAATGCCACAAAAGCAGAAGCAGAAATTCTTGTAATTGTAAAATCTCAATTCGAACTCCGTCATAAATATAATTCAATATTATTGTTTATAATATTTTTCTTGGATTCTTGTTTGTTCCATGTTTTGAAAATAAAAACTGCCCAGGAGTGATTGTTGATGTTGTAGAAACAATACAAGCATACAGAAAATAAAATGTCAGAAAAAAAAACAATAACAGATGAATTATAATCCAGCTCAAGCACTCCACTTGAGGATATATATTTAAAAAGATGGAAACAATACTTCACTTTAATTCAGTCCCATATAAAAATACTCCGTGCTAATATATCACGAAAATGTACAAAGAAAATTATACACTTTATATACATAATAAAAACATCTTAAATCGAATTTAACACAAGCAGACAACGACCTGCCATTAACGTTGCCATTACATTAAATAAATAATTTCAAATAGCCTTTTGCTGAAGCAAAAACACGTGCCCGTCCCTGAAATAAACCTTAAAAAACCTTACCTTTTTGCCCCGTCTTCTAACCTAACCACATGCCTCAGGAAAACACTGGCCGTAAAAAAGAAAAAATACAAATCAAAATCAGTTTCTTTTAAAAAAATATACAAAATTCAAATATAGAAATGCTAGAGCTGTGCGGGACAGTGTTAGTCGAGTACGCGTAGTGTTAGGTACGCGGCGCGCGGGGCACTGACCAAGAGTGGCTGCGCCGCGCCGCCCGCTACGAACGCGCGAAAACCTGAACGATTGCAAAGAGAAGATGGTTGACTAGGCAGAATAGGGGTTGGCCTTTATTAGGTTAGTAGAAATTTTGTAGCAGAGTTTATTAAAGTTTGGTAGGTAAGGATTCGAGGCGTTGCTTTATGCATTAAATGCAATGTTTTTTTGCACTACTTACATAACATTTGCTAATACTCACTTCTTTTTTTTAATTTTTTGCATTAAGCCTCTTAAAGCCAAATATTTGAATAGATACTACTTAAAAAAACCTATTGCTAACCCATTCCATTCCGCACGTACACTCAAGCTTCACAAAATATATTATAGGTTACGCATTTTTTTAGCTAACCAAATTCTGGTAACTTTCTTACCATTATTTATTTTCTTGCCATAAAATCTGCCTACATGAGTAACATCTGTCTGTCTACATAATCTGTGTCATCCGGCTACCCGGCGGGCGGGAGTACTCGATACGTACCCAGCACCCGGAAGCCTCGCTCGCCCTTTACGGACCTTTGTTTCACCTAACAGCCAGCCAATTATAATGCCTCATCATTCAACCCTTCGTACAGTTCATTTTTTAATTTCCTCTGTCAGTAATGAGGGTTTATATCGAATGTATAAAGTAAATGATGTAAGTCATTTAATACTGTGAATACAATGGCAGTTTTTAAAGACAATCTAGTAAATGTATCAAAATATTTAAAAAAAACTGACGCATGATTATTCGTCCTTTAGAAGACAGTACCCATTTAATGTTTAGTATTGGATGAACAGGTATAACTCATGTTTATATCTCATTGAATTATTAGATTAATCAAATAATTACATTTCAATCAAAGCCCTCGTCATTTTTGGATATTAAGACGTTTTCGTGGAAATAGATATCTTAAAATAGCTTTCCATTAACTGATTTCCATCTTAATTCCGCTTGAAATAATATTATTAATTTGGAATTGAGTAAATTTGGTGTGTATGGACTGAAATTATATTGACTAAATTGGTTATATTTGTGCAAAATATCCTCAATGTAACACATTATATAAATATATCTCCACAAATATAAATTGGTTATAGGAACTTTGTTGATAAACTGTTCTAATATAACGAAACATTTTCCTAAACTCTATTTCTATAACAAAAATGGCTTTATTCCATTATAACTTTCAGATTGTGAATTCTTACAATTTTACTTTGCTGGGAATTCTACAAACACAAATATCATTTTTGTTTACAAAATACTTCTATCCACAAAACCAATCAACAACCTGTCGAAGATAGTGAAATATAGACGAAAGAGTTTTCCGATCTCTATTATCGTTTATCATCTACCATAGACTGCCACACTCTATAACTTCGATATTTGAAACGACTTTATGAGAACAAAATGCGACTTGACCAATCAAACTTACAGCTCTCGTAATCTTTCCCACCTGGGCTATATCTATCCCTTTCATACACCTAGTGTGCAAGTAAGATAGGTATATTTCTGTTGAATGGAAGGTTTATAGATTGAGGTGGGGATAGAAGGCTTTCGGGCGAAATCAAAGTCTCGACGGGCTGTGAAAGTTTCAACAATAACTGTCAAGGCATAATAACCAAGCCAAACGGGGAGGAAGTTGGACCGTTAATGTTGCCAACAGTGAAAATGTTAAATTTATGTAGGTCCATAATAAATCTTTGGAGTCATTAATATAGATGTACATATGGGTTTGAACTGGGGGATCTCATTGATGAATGTGGAACACTGGATCTGTGCGGTGATAAATTTTCTCCATCTGAATGTAAATTATAAAGGCGCATTTGGGTTTTTATGTTCGTTGTTTCCATTCGAGTCGGTAGCAATAGAATATCACATAAATATAGGTAGATTTTTCTGTAATTAGATAAATATTTCCGTAGGATGTAAGCACGTGTAGGTATACTAATTATTATTTACTAAGAAATCGTGCCTACGTAACTATAATTATAAACATTTTCCTTAATAATGAAGGCAAATATAAATATTCCAAGAATGGAGTATTTGATATCCATGAAAGGCAAAAGAAAAGGATGACGGATTGTGTGAAAGATGGCAGAAAAGGAACTGACTACTTAGATTACAGCAGATAAAGGTGTTTAGAAGAATGACGTGCTGCGCCTACTCCAAATGAATGATGATACTCGTGCTTCTGTGTTCTGTGTTTCTTGATAAATATAATCCAGACATTATCAAGGCAGCTGCTGACTTCAAAGCGCGACTGCTGAGCATGAGGCAGAGGTCTTGGGTTCGATTCCCAAGCCAGACAAAGTATTATTGGGTTTATCTGTTAGTAAATTCACAGTAGCAGCCCGGAGTTTGGAATTGTGCCCGGTAGATGGCAATAGGCTCACCACCTTACTTATTACATGGGACTTAATAACAGCATTGGTGAAATGTGGGTGTACAATTATGTACTCATCTGCCTACCCCTTCCGGGAATACAGGCGTGATGCTATGTTATGTTTTTTTTACACGTAGGTTTACACGTAGGTTTGCTGCCGGACATATTATATTTTTAATAATTATTGTTCACCGGTTACTACTCCCGTGTATTCTTTGCCCGAAACTAGTCGGGCAAACCCGAAGAATACACGTGAGTAGTAACCGGTGAACAATAATTAATATGAATATTGAATATGCCTCGCGAAAGTTATTATACAAATATTATATTTTATTATAATTAATAACAATTTATAATTGAAAACTTTTTTTCCTTCTACCCGTCTGAAAGTTTGTTTCGAATAGGCTCCGATACAGCTCAGTAGATGTCAATAAAAATTTTGGGATTAAAATAGGAATTTAAACTTAAATTTCATGTATGTATGTTACATTTCGATATATTGAGGGGATATGAATATAAATATTTGTAAAGCCATTACTGTTGCCATCTAGTTAGTAATAAATAATATCATCATTATCATATCATCAGCTAGTATCACCATCATAGCAGTCCATCTATAATACCGATTCAAGCAATATTAAACTCGTGATTCTCAAGTTTTTACATCATCAATATTCTACAGAAATCAGAACGTGCGTTATTCAGAAAACTGGGTATTATAACTAGTTGTATAAACTGTCGATTCGGAAAGTTCGGGGCGATGGATAAGCTTCGGTTATCAATCAAGATTTGAGTGCCCATCAAAGTTGCCTGTAGCGATATAACCTATTTATTACGGGTTCTGTTGGGAAGATTTGTATTGACACGCACTATATTTCGATTAGAGTCGAATTTCTTTTTTTATAAAACATTTTTGAGACATATTCATATCAATTATTGGTCACCGGTTACTACTCACTTTTTTTCAAACTGACTCACGAATCTAGTCTGGCAATCCAGAATATGCAAGTGAGTAGTAGTCGGTGAGCAATAATTGATAAGGTTAGATTTAAATTTTGTTGTTATCTTCTCAATGGTGTACGATGTTCTCGATGGTGTGTAAAGCTATGTTAGAAGCCTACGGTCGATGTAAACTCTAACACTAGGTTGTTTATCAACCACACGATGAGAGAGAGCGAGAGAGATTTGAATTTTTTCAGCTTACCATACAAAACCAGAAAGAAAAAATAATTAAAAGTTGTTTTTATTTGAACAGCCTATTTACAATGTAAATGGTGTAAATTCACAATATCAATATATAATTTTTGATGATAGACAAACACGAGGTTAAAGAGGGCTTGCCATTACTCGCTATTCTAAATTCTTCGTTCACTCTTATGTAATTAGCGTCATCTAATACTAACACGTTAATACAGAGTTCAGATTACTAGTACATTGTATGTTAGAAAACAATAAAGTTTATTTACCTCATACATTTCTTTTTTCGTGTGGTCGCAAATGGGAATTCTGAGTGTATAGTCTAGTAGTTAATAATGAAGTCAGTTTTAATTCACTATCAGAAAAATATTTCGTACGCCAAGCTATTTCCCGAACCAAAATTTCAATAAATCCGTCAATAATCCTTTTTTAAACTAATTCGAATGCATACTTATAAAAAATTTCCTTCAAAACACACAGTATATCCATTCTTCTTAATTTTTAAAGAGTTACAGTTTAAAAAAATAGGATTGTAGGATAAGTATTTTTGTCCTCTGTTTTTTTATATTACGTTTTCTAAATGTGGACGCTTGCAATGGACCAATGACGTTAAATATTTTACCATGTTTAATAATATTAGTGGTATGTAAGTTTTCCGAAAATAAATAAACATCGTCTACTATTACTCAATAATATCCATTAATGTTCTCCGGTTACTACTCACGTGCATTTTTCGGGATTGCCCGACTAGTTTCGAACTCGAACGGAGCCCTAAGTCATGAGTGACGTCACGTGAGTAGTCACCGGTGAACATTAATTAATATGAATATGTCTCACAAAAGTTTTTATACTCAATAATAGAAAAAAATAATGTATTATAAACATGTTTATACTCTATCCGTCACGGACAAAGAATAAATAATGTCCTTTTCCTCTTAGAACGTCTCTCTCGAGATAGTCAGCGTGGTTAAAATGTAACCCGTGTCCATCCGGAGAGCGTCATTTTTCTTTCAGAGAAGGATTTTTTTAAAACAGTTCAGTGAATCAGAAGATTACTTTGAACATGTTGACATTTCCTCTCTATTAGTATTTCATGTTGACGGTTGAAAGGCTATTTGGCTTAAGCGAAATTTTTGTGGAAAATGAAAAGGGGGTCTTAAAAGGCCACTTAAGCTGAATCATAATAGGATCCTAATATGAATCATTTCACAAATCGTTAAATAGTCACTTCATGGACAAATCTTAATTGATTTCCGGATCACAAAATAGGAATTGCTAATGTGTCAAATAGCAGAATCTTAAGAAGTTACTCAATGCAAATAATGATTAATTTTTAGGAAAAATGCTCAAAATGGCCTTCCATTTCCATTTCCAGATTTCCTTGCGTTATTTTTTTAAAAGCACAGAAATTTCCTTCAACGAAATAGCCTTTCAACCATCGATTATGATCTTTTTTTATAATTGTTTTGTAAAAAACTCTACATAGCGTCACGCCTGTATTCCTCGAAGGGGTAGGCAGAGGTATACACAATGCTTTTATTAAGTCCCATGTAATAGGTAGTGAGTCTATTGCCATTTACCGGGCACGTTTCCAAACTCGAGCTGCTACTGAGAATTTCCTTACAGAAAAACTGAATATACTTTTCCCGACCCAGGAATCGAACTCGAGACCTCGTGATCGGCAGTCGCACTTGGGACCACTAGACCAACGAAGCAGTCTTGTAATTTTATACTATCATATTATTATTTTTTGTATTTGACAGTATAAACTGTCATAGTATTTTGCTTAAATATCATTATAAAGTCGGATTTCTGTTCAACCAAATTTGATATTCGTATTGGCATTTAAATGCAAGACCATACGTATTATAAAATACTTTTGGGTACGCCATTCATTGCGAATAAGCTGTCCAAATAAAAACAAACCTTTCATTCCTTTTTCATCACAGTGGTTATTTGAAAACAGCTGGTATGAGTTTCAAGTTAAATTGGATGCACGGAGCCGCAAGGGGGCCGAGTTGCGCGTGGGTAGCTCGCTCTCTCTGATGAAGCCTTTTACAGCTACATATTTTCAGCACCGACCCCGCTATTATGTACCTAGTTTTCCTAGTTCTTTTAGTTCGTAATCTGTTGGCTAGCTTTAGTACTGATGTGAGTTTTTTTATGCTATATGGGGCATCCGAGGGTTCGTCTAGTGGTAAGCGATTACCGCCGCGCATGGACACCCGCAACCCCAGAGGAGTCACAAGTGCATTGCCGGCCTTTTAAAGGGTTTGGGCCTCCGGTACCCTCACTGACTCAGTGAAACACAATGCAAGCGTCGTTTCACGCCGGTTTTCTGTGTTTGGTTTGTTATCGAACTCATGCGGTGCCTACCTATATTTGTACTAATAATAATTGCACCGTTGGTGTAGTGGGTCCAGCAAAGTGATATTAGGTTTTTCTGTTAGGTAATCTAAATACCAGCCCGGAGCTTGGAACTGTAGATGACAATAGGCTTACCACCTAATATATCAATCCCATACTGAATAACAGCATTGGTGAAATGTGGGTGTAAAACTGTACCTTCAAAGAATACAGGCGTGATGCTATGTAATATATTTTTATGTGAATCGAACATCTAACATGTAGTAACCTAATCGATGATGAGGACGTCTCCAAGAGACGTATTAAAAACTGTAATTTCTTGAGATAGGTGGCTAGGTTCTGGGCTGCCTCATCAGATTAGCAGTCGTAGGCTCAGCTTCTAAGCATGCGGTCCTAGTTTCAAATCCCGGGTCGGATAAAGGGATATTCGATTTCTAAGCAACAGCCCGGAGTAAGGAATTGTGTGCGGTTGATGGCAACAGATTCACCACCTATAACATGCGACATAATGACAGCATTGATATAAAACTGTGTACACCTCTGCCTCCCCCTCGAGTAATACAAGTGTGATGCTATGTAAATGTTGTTTAACGTAAGCAAACCGACACCAAAACGCTGGCTAAATTGAATGCACAGAGAACCGAAGACTATTATCTAGCTAAGAAACTTGAGCGTACCCAGTGCGTCTACAAAGCCTTTCAGAAGCCTTCCAGCCGAGGCAGTTTCTTTGGCGGACTTTCCAAGTTTTTAACGAGCTTGTTTTGAATTTTCAATACTTAATATAACATAGCTTCACACCTGTATTCCCCGAAGGGGTAGGCAGAGGTATACACAACTGTACATTCACTTTTCTTCAGTCCTGTAATTAAGTACCATATTGCCATCCACCGGGCACAATTTCAAACTTCGGGCTGCTCTTGCTCAGCAGCGTCGCTTGGGACCACTAGACCAACGACACAGTCAGTTAGTAATTTGGAATCCTTACACAAACCTTTGTTCTTATTTTGATAAATATAAATAAACCTTTAGTCCAGGGGTTCCCAACCTATTACCCTATGCGCCTCCCTAAAGTTTACGCTAAAATACTACGCCCCCCTTATCCCAACTTAACTACAATGGACAAAAAACTAAACGATGAATACTTAAATTTTTTCGCTATTTTTAAAAGTATCGTGCGGAACGGTCAGCAAAACACACTTCACTCGCAGCATACATCGAGTCACTGAGTGAGAGAGAGCGAGGCGCGGACGGGATAATGCGACAAGCGCGGGCGGTGATCGCGTCTTGACTTGTCGCTGTTGCAGTCCGTCGCTCGCAGTTAAAAGCGTGCGAAATTATGATTTTTTTTAAGCCCCTCGTCGCGCCCCCCTTTGGATCACTCTACGCCCCCCAAGTGGGGCGCGCCCCACTGGTTGGGAACCCATGCTTTAGTCTAAGGTTTTATTGCGCAGATTTATTTAACATCTCGGTGTCAAAACAATCTTAATTATTATGGAAATACCATTTATTTTCGCCTTTTTGACATTTGAAGTTCCGTTATTTGAACTCTCCGTCATCACTACAATCTACCAGTACTTACTTCAATTGCAAAAATTTGTACAATAGAGACTGAATACTGAATTCTTCGTGATATGTACGAGAACAAATTTACCTTTCCAACTTATTTTTAACAAACAAAACACTCTTTCATTCGCCCGTCTACTTTTATTTTTACACTGTCACACACAAATGTAGACAAAAATAAAGCACAAATCAGTAACAATTAAACGGAACAAAAAGACGCACACACTGTAGGTACGACGGTGCATGAAGGAGTCTAGTGAAGTGCGCTCGATTTTAACGATGCACTGTCGAGAACACTTCTCGTCGAAAGCTTGGCGACACTGCTGCTGTAGATAGGAACGACATTTTATAAACCTGTGAGATTCCTTGCATGTTATCTACCAATATATATATATATATATATATTGCACTGCCTCGTTGGTCTACTGGTCGCAAGCGCGGCTGCCGAGCGTGAGGCCCTGGGTTCGATTCCCAGGTCGGGCAAAGCGTTATTGGGTTTCTCTGTTAGGTAATTCTCAGTAACAGTCCGGAGTTAGGAAGTTGGTTGTGTGACACCCCCGTGCTTCGGAGAGCACGTAAAGCCGTCGGTCCTGCGCCTGATCTCTCTCCGGTCGTGTCAGATTGCCGTCCCATCGGACTATTTGAGTGAAGGAAGAGCGAGTGCGCCTGTGTTTGTGCATACACTAGTGCACAATAATATCTCCTGCATACTTGGCTAATCTCCATGGAGATCGGCCGCCGTGATCGAAATACGGTTGGGAGTATATTTCACACTCAGACCCGAAACAATAATCTTTAGATCAAAAAAATATTTTCTCCTTGCTGGACTCGAACCCGCGACACTTGACCACTGCGCCAGCCGCACCGTAATTTTTCAATTCGCCGGCATTTTGTAATTCGAAGGCCTACGCGCGGCTTGAATGATTCCGACACTGTAGATTGAGGCCATATTTTTATCATGTACCTACTCTTTAAATACGGTATGATGATTTTTTTGTATATTTTAAGGCCATGAAATGCCTATATTAATTATTATTTTATAGGACACATTGAAAATGTAGACACGAACGGGTTCGACCATCGAGAATAATTAAGATTTTGTAATATTCCCTCTCGTGTCGTGCTTCCTAACAATGAAAAGGAAGGTGGTCAATTGCCATGCTTTATTATTAATTTATATAATGGAGTCTTCTTTTACCGTAAGATTTGTGACCAGACATATAATCGCCGTACATTACATGTAAGTCACAAGACATTCAGCGCAAATATAACTATGCTATGTACAATTTTACCTCCTGTATCACCTATATCTTGTTAGATTTACCTCTGTCACTTAAAGGTTTGCTGGAAGAAAAATACATTTTTAGTTTGCGCTTTGTACAAATATCGCAAATAAAGTTTTTTTTTAATCCTTGCCCCATACTATGAATTTCTTCCTATATCGTGGGTCTGTTTACAGACATATAATCTCACAAGCACACACACACCCAGACCCGGAGCAATTATCTATAGATCATACAAATATTTGCTCCGTGCAGGAATCGAACCTGCGACACGCAGCGCAGCAGTCGGTCTCTCGACCACTGCGCCAACCGCGCTGTCTACTAATGCTAATTGTAATATACTAAAGAATATAAGGAAAGGTTTCTCAGAATAATATCGTATTAGCGAGAAATTTCTACCGTCCAACTTTTCACTGCCTAGTGGAGTCATGGCGAGCTCTAACTAAATAAACCGTACAAGTTTTTCTATTCAACAAACTGGTTCGTCCGTAACAATATGTAGTATATCGTGCACAAAACTGCTATATTGGGAACCCTCCTGGCTTCTCTGCTAGATCCTTCCGTTCACAGTCAACCGGTGAAATTGGATGCACGTACGTTGATTCACGTACGACCCTTACTATGAAAATTCACACTTCGACAATATCCCGCTTGGAAAATCGCGTGTGATGAATCGAGATTTGATTGACCAAGACTCACCAGCCAGTGTGGTTACTCTTGAAACAAATACCAATTCCAATATTAAATATACGCCTTAAAAGAACGCGTAATTTTAAAATAAATTTACCTTCATTACAGTTGCCTCAATTTTAAAGCATGTTGTCTTCATATTAACCCAAATCTTTAATTATCTTTTAGACATTTTGGTATTAAAAGTACGAACTGACATATTTCCAATGTCAATCGAGCGGAATTATTTTCAAGAGTACCTAAGCCCACAGTTCTTATTATTCAAATTGAATGAGTTTTATATATCACTTTACGTTGAAGGAAAACATCGTGAGCCAAACTAGCAAATCTGAGACGATGTTTTCGTCGGTGTGTAAAGCCATGTCAGCGCAAGCATGCATCGCGCGCGGATGGTTTAAATATAATCACTAGATTGTTCATCAACCACATGATAAGAAGAAAGATATTATATAATATAAATAAACATTTAACAAAAACAACTGGTGACAGATTACCAAGAGGTGCTGTGTAATTGGAAAACACACGATAACATTTATAATTTCAATAATAACACTGCTGCCTCATAGAATGCAAAACTACACTTAAACTGAGTCTCTTTCATGAGATCAGTTTAATAAAACGGACCTTAGACCTCAACCTATCTCCCAAGTGTAAACACCGTGAGCATTACGCATCCATTTTTTGGCATATTAATTAGGTCAACCACTTACCGCAGAAACCTTACAAGCTCCGTAAACGTTCATAATACCACCCCCATACGGCTTTGTTTAATTAATCGTATAGGCATATTACCAAACTATCTTAATTCATAACGTTTCAGTTTGTATGAATATCTATTAATAGATAGGAGCTCTTCCTTGTAGATTTAATAGAAATGTAAGGGTTTCGTTTACTAAGGGACTTGTGATGCGGGTTTAGTGGTTCACCACAGTGTAAAGATGGATTCTTAAACTTGGGTATGGCTATTGTTAGATACGTTACGATGAAACAAGTGAAACCACCGTCTGCTAAGTTGTGCACGGACTTATTGTTGCTAATGACACAATTTCTTCTTCTTCCTTTCACCTTATCCCATTTACTTGGGGTCTTAGATTGTCTTAGATTGTTGGAACTGGCAACTGGGCTTTTTGAAGGTTCCTGTTCATGTTTGCCCACCAAGTTGATGGCGGATGCCCTCTGCCTTTTTGGGTCTACCATAGTTTAAGAGTAATCTCGGTTATGTGTTCATTAGTCCGTCTCTTTATGTGTCCGTACCATCTTAAACGTCTCTAAGTTAGTGTGTCTGTTAGTGGTGCAACCTTGTAACTACCTCCAATATACCCATTCCTTATTCTGTCTAATCGACTTACTCCGGCGGCCACCGTAATTTACGTGAAGCATATTCTCATGTACTTTCTCTTCTTCTAACTATACGTCATTGTTGACCTTACTGCGGACTTATAAATCTTGCCTTTGGTTTTATGTTTAGCTAATGACACAACAGCAATATAATAGGTGTGGAGGCCTCCTAAGTTGATATAAGAACTGTGTCAACAGAGATATGGCCGCATTAAATATTGAGTTTCATACCAGAGAGAAGCTCTTAAAGCTCGTCGTTAAGGTAGGTCAACCCTAAAAACCTGACAACGTTCTGTCCCTCAGACACCAAACTATGCCCTAATACCTGACCTGTTCGACATCCCATCTGCCTATGTGGCACATATATAGGCTAAAATGAATATTATTTTAGTTAAAGTAGACTATATATGAATTTATAGCATCGCTATGAATGTCCTGTATAGTGCTATAAGTGTATTAGAATTTGTAAAGTAATATCTGCGAGATCTTTCGAGAACCAATAGTTATAGTGTTACAACACCAGGAAGCGATCGCGATTGCCTTTAAAAAACATTTCGCTGGAATAGCTCCTTTGATGGAGCACGGACTTCCTGGGAAAGGTTTGATTAAAAATAATAAAAATAGCTTGGATTTGTTTGTTTATAGTTACTTAGTTCAACGAAAAGGGAGTGGACGATTACGTGACGGACCGACAGAGGAGAATGGAAGAGAAAAACATATTGCCTGCGTCGTGGGTCTAGTGGCCCAAAGCGCGAGTGCTGAGCATGAGGTCTCGGTTTGGATTCCCGGGTCGGGCAAAGTGTTATTGAGTCTTTCTGTTATGAAATTCTCAGTTGCAGCCCGGAGTTAGCAATTATACGTAGTAGATGGCAATAGGCTCACCACCTATTACATGGGACTTAATAACAGCATTGGTGAACTGTGGGGTACAACTGTGTACACTTCTGCCAACCCCTTCGGGGTAAACAGGCGTAATGCTATATTAAGTAATGTTATAAGCATATTGCGTCGCTCTGAAATAAGTATACGGACAGACTTAGATCAACGATTTTATTTCGAATTAGCGATTTATAAGAAATGGCCTAGAGTGGGGCAAAGTTTAAAAAAAAAAAAAGGTCAGTGGTATGACCGTTGAACTGGTAAGTCAAACGTCGCAGGTTCAAAGGCAACACAATAATGGATGTACTGAATGAGGTGGGAGGCAAAAATCATTTATCATTTTTCTTCTAAGTTAATACAAAAATATTTTATAGAAAAGCATTACCAGACTAGCTTCAATCAAATCAATTAATTTATATGTCAGAATATGATACAATTGGTCTTAAATTCTATAGCTTATTTTGATATCCCATACAACAGTTGAAACACTCAGCCACGTACAGAATTATACTTTATAACAATAAAAATATACTGTGTCCACTAATTAGCGAGCCAACGGCTTAATGAGCAAAACAAAATGCTATCATTCAATGTTTGTGAATTTATTGCCATCTTAATTAATTATTAACATACAATAATCAATAGCATACACGCAATTAAAATGAAAATACATATTTATTTTGACTATACTGCCCTACGGCTAGGCAAAAGCTTCTCCTAAGAATTTCCAAGTAGTAATTTTCCATTAACTACTCAAAAAACCCGGAAATCGTTTACGAAAATAGAATCGCCAAAAACACCATTGTCACGTAATTTCATCTGTAAAAGACGTGCATTTGTGCAAAAATCCCGGTCAGATGTCGTAGAACGATTTGCAAGAGGTTCAGACTACAATGGGGGGGAAGCCAGCAAGCTTGCGGTGATATTAAAAAGCGGGGGTGAACGCGAATTGATTAGCTGTCAGAAGCGGCAGCCGACCACTGGTGGGGCAATAAAATGCGCGGGATGTACGGTGGGTTCAACTTTTTTATGTTAGTGCGAATGCGGGTCGTATTATGAGTAGGAAGCAACAGATGGGCAATTTGTGTTTTTTTTTTTCATATTGGTATTTGATATCATTGTGTAGTTACCATTAATATACGCGTGGGCTGACAAGCTGCTCAACTAATCACGAGGAGACGAGTCATTTCTATAAAAAGATTTAAGTAATCTTAGCCAGCTTAAAAATGATATACAACAAATATAAAATGTTATAATTTCGGAGATATTTAGTTTTTAAATTTACAAGTTACTTTTAAAAAACTGTTAATTTTCAGGACTTGTTTGAGTCACTGGCACAGTGCTAGTGGCACTTTATAAGCAAAATATAACTGTCACTGTATAGTGGTCGCAAGAACACCTGCCGGCCGTGGTCCTGTATGTAAATCCGAAATTAAGCAAAAGTTTATTGAGTGTTAGACAATTCTCAGTAGCAGCTAGGAGTTTGGGATTATCCCAATAAATGGCAATAGGCACACCATTGAGAACACTAATTTCCAAAATCAGCGGGTTAAGTTCTGGCTAGGAATATTGTTTTTAAAAATCATATCATTCAGGTTTTGTTTTTATCAATATCGGGCCCGAGAATCCTTTATTTTCGCTATTCCTTATAGTTTAGTATTTGGCCATCCACGCTCATTTGAATAATTCACCCAATATACTTCTACCTACCCCTTCTGAGAATACAGGCGAGATGCAATGTTATGATTATGACAAAATATAATTTATTGAACACTCACTGATCGTAGCGCTACGTGAACCGCTACGCTCGTAGGCACGCTACACTCGTAGCACCGCTTATTTCTTGGCTGTAGCTTGAGATTTTGTTGTGAGGACACTTTAACTAACGAGCTCTGACGCGGCCCCGTCAATCTGGCTTGGCTTTATATTTGTTAGAAGTCTTGGAACATGGACTAAAATAAATGTTCCAGGGATTAAAAAATAAATATATTTTTTAAGTTATTTTTTCCTGTAATGAAAAAAAGTATCTTAAGTAAATTTTCGGCATTATTATTATTTTACCCTAGGATAGCCGATCTATTCTCTAAACGAAACAAGATTAAGGTCACACTAGAAACATACATAAGAACATCAGAGGTGATTCACTACAACCTTGAACTCTTATTTAATATTCATACACGTACGCGAGTGAATCATATTATATATACGATAGCTTTGTAGTCTCACTAACACATACAATATACCTGCATATACACCGCCTGAAACTCAAAGCCCTTTGTGACGTCACAGCAGTATTGAGTCACTGAGGTACCACGGCATTAGTTCGAGGAAAACGGTATCATGGAGTAATTTGCTTGAATACCTCCACTGATTCACCATGACTAAGAATTTACAATACAGTTGGATTTATTTCAACGCTTTGAGATTATCGAAATACTGAAACCGATTGATGGATTGTGTGAAAGATGATATGACTAGAAAAGGACTACGGAGATTAATATATAATAATAATATAATAATAATATTTCACAACTATCACACAACGCCGTCTAGTCTCAAGCTAAGCAGAGCTTGTGTTATGAGTACTAGACAACTGATAAACATTCTTATATATTTCTAAATGCATACATATTATAGATAAATTACACCCAGACACAGGACAAATGATCGTGCTCATCACACAAACATTTGTCCTGGGTGGGAATCGAACCCACGACCTCCGGCATAGCAGTCAGGGCTACTAACCACTAGACCAACAGGACAGTCAGATTACGGCTAACAGAGATGTATGGAGGAAAAATATATGCTGTACCGACCCCAAAGAAATTGTGATAAGGGCAGCACGATGGTGATGATACTATACAATAAGTACAATATTCTTTATTGTACACACAAGAAGGGCTCGTGGTTATGTAACAGCAACACAGATAGATAAATCAAAAATCGAAAAAGAATAAGGTCGTGAGCAGGATTCGAACCTGAAGTACTTATCCGGGAGGCGCAAGTTCGAATCCTGCTCACGACCGTATTCTTTTTCCATTTAAAATTACAACTTTAGCTATTTCAATTATAAATATTTATAAATAAATAACATTTTACAATATGGCACTAATCAAGTATAATTAATTAATATGTCCTCCTCTCTCCTACTGTTGCTGTGCCCTACAGAGTCCATAATGATTCTAGTTTTATTTAATTTGATGAATACGCGTTAACTCGCTAGTTATTACATACATACAGTCACTCCTCTTTCCCTTTGGGTTAGGCAGAAACTATCGATATCCGCTTGCTACAATACATAGCATTCGATAAATCTAAGGCCTTTACGCGGTTTCGATAACTTTGATATTTATGGACACGCAGTTAATTTTAATCGATTATTTGGAAATGAGTTTAAATAAAGATTCCAGTGCCCCACGTCAGTGGTAACAGGTTCAGTATACGCTGGCTACGCATACTATTGAAGCTCCCTACTACAATAGGCCAGCTCAAGGTCTGTGTGACCAGAGACCCGCGGGCCGCACGTCCTACTTCCTACACCTAATACTATAATTAGGTACCTACTTACGAGACTTTTCTTTTTCATCTTTAATTAATATAATAATTTTTCGACAGCTTCGCTAGATTCATTGGAAGCCGAACTCAAAGGTACGTGTACAAAGCTATGATAAATATAACTTTCATAAATACAGCGTTCATTTTAATTTGCACTCGCAAGTCTTCTTCCTCCTACTTTCTTGTTGGCTTTGGTTTGTCAGACAGCCCGCTAAGCTTAATTAATTCCGTAGTCCATTTAAAATGCGATACTATTTTTAGTGATTAAATAAAAAATATAAGCATAAAGAACTTCTCGTCTGAATTAAAATGATACAGAAACAGGTCTTAAATATTTTTATATTAATACGTGAAGCTAAATCTTTGTACCCCTTACGAAAATTACGCGGACGGAGAAGTATGAAATTTGGACAGTTAAAGGTAATATGGAGAAGGAGTGGAGAATACTAATATTTTTACGTAATATGCATTAGAAATACATTAAATATATATAAAACAAAAACATTACACACAGCACCATGCATTTGACACACACACACATATGTGAACAATCTTTGACAATAGAACCTTAATAACTTTCACATTTAAAATTTAAATGAATCATGACGACCACTATATATAGATACTCACCGTATATATAGATATTCTATGCTACGATGGCGGGTAAATCCTTACAATTTGAACCATATATCGCAGGTAATAAAAGTTACATCACACGCCTTCGTTAGATAGAAAGACTTATTAATGGATTGAAAGGAACTTACTGTATTTACAGTTTAATTGCTGAGTTACAGCATCACGCCTGTATTCCTTGGAGGATTGGGAGGGTTGACCAAATGCCCATGATTAAGTCTCATATAATAAGGTGGTAAGCTCATTGCCATCTACCGGGCTCAATGCCAAACTCCGGGTTGCTATTAGGTACTAACTTTACTAACAGAAAAACCTATTAAATAAGACTTTGACACCCAAAGGTGACCATAGGCTCGCTCTATTGCATGGGAAATATATATTTAACTACCTTTCGGCTCAGTAACGTACAGATCTGTACGTTGTAACAATAAAAATCTATTGTGTCTGCTAATGACTGACGCAACAGCTTAATAACAGCATTCGGAGAATACATGAGTGATGCTATTTGATGTGGGTTATGTCTGACCCGGGAAACGAACTTAGGATCTAACACTCAGCAGTCGCGCTTGCCAGTAGACGAATGACCACCGCGATTATTTATGAATAATATTGTCATTGTGGCCGATGAATTGAAAAACAAAAAAAAAATACATTACATCTCATAAAACGGCTGTTCAACTGTAAACAATACGGTTTCTGGAATGTCTACATTGTTTACGCTGCTGAAAGGGTTATTGAACTTAACAGTATGTGTGCATGTGAGATATCTGTCTATAAACGCGCCCACGATATTCCTTGTGTGGGGAATAGTTTTACTTAATTATCCCCTATATGACCCTAATATATTATATAACAAAATCTTCCCTAAAAAATATGTATTTAAATAAAGAAAACCCCATGCAGATCAGATCATTACTTTTTGAGAAAAGTCGAATACAGAACCTCCTCTTTTGAGGTTGGTTAACATATTGATGTCAGAGTTTAACACTTTGAGAACATCTCTCAGGTGTGCTGATTTCATTACGATGTTTCATACAAGTGATAATGAATTTCTAATATGCACATGACTTGCCTTGAGATAACTTGTGACTTTTGACTTGTCAGTCCAACGGTCGTAATACCAGGTTATCACTGCTATCCACCTTAATAAGTAGTAGGTACATACGAATTCGCAGATACTCTACGTTCAATTTAATAGATACAAATATATAATGAAGCCTTAGAGCTTCGCTTCTTAAACATATTTATTTATGTGCGTATTTATGCGCGTGTTGTACACGTTAGAATTACTTTATTTGTGTTCGATCGAGTAGCTCGGTTATACTACTGAAATAAAACGCTAGTATTGTTAACATAGCGTGCGTGTAATTCACTTTACTTTTTATTAGATGGGACTAAGGAAAGCATTATGTGGAACTGGTCAAAGAAGCATGTGCATCGGTATTACTTATACCGTGTTTACTCTAGGGTCGTTTCCTGGTCTTCTCCCTAAAGATCAGGCGCTTTTAGAAGGTCTCCCCGAAAACAAAAAAAAAATGCCATTTTGGTTAGAGTTTAATGTAGTATGTTAGAAATAAAAAACTAACACACATTCTAAAGATAACTAGATGCTACTTTGTTTTAGTATAGAGTATTACCTGCCTGTGGGCTTATTCTTGAAAATAAATCCAAAGTTGACATTGGAAATATGTAAGTTCATAATTATGAATGTAATATTTTTTATGTCTAGAATCTGATTTTATTAAAGTAATAAAAGTGTTCAAGATAAAACTTTGAAAAGCATTAACGCCTGCTTAGCGAACTCTAAAGTTATTATATTAAATGGAAAAAGAATACGTTCGCGAATAGGATTCGAACGTGCACCTCCCGGATAAACTCTCCAGGTGCTCTAACCACCAAGCCATCTCAACCTCTGCTCACCACCGCGAATTCTTCTTCCATATTTTTTGCTTGGTGGTCAGAGCGCCTGGAGTGTTTATCCGGGAGGCGCAGGTTCGAATCCTGTTCGCGACCGTATTCTTTTTCCATTTAATATATTAATATAACTTTAATTAAACTGTATTCATTTGGGGAGCCGAATCATTGTTTATGCAATATACGTTTGTCATTAATGTCCCTGCTGCTATGGTTTTTGCAGTGATTATGTAAAACAACTCCATGTTAACACAGACACGCAGACCACTGTTTTACATTTCATAGAGATATTATAATACAATATTTTGTATGTAAATTATTATAATATTATTCTGCTTAAGTTTCAATTCTGTATTTGATGAATAATGCCACCTTTATTAATTCTCTTTGATGTTAACCCTGCGTGTTATATTTAAATTTTATAAAATAACTAATATTTTTCAATATCTTATTAGAGAAATGAAGCCGTATTATGTACTCGTTTTAACGTTTTGCTGTATTGCCGGTAGGGTTAGGCGGAGGTGTACCTACGCAATTTTACACCTAAATTTTACCAAAGCTGTTATTATGTACTGTGTAATAACATGTGGTGATCCTATTACCATCTAACGGGCGACAAATCCAAACTCTGGACTGCTACTGAGAATTTACTTACAGAAAAACCTATTAACACTTTGTTGTTAAAGATAAATCTTTGAAAAGCATTAACGCATGCTTAGCGAACTCAAAACTTATTATATTAAATGGAAAAAGAATACGGTCACGAACAGGATTCGAACCTGCGCCTCCCGGATAAATACTCCAGGCGGTCTGACCACTGAGCCATCTCGAGGTCGAGATGGCTTAGTGGTCAGAGCGCCTATCCTGTCGCGTTCTGTTCGCGACCGTATTCTTTTTCCATTTATTATAATAACACTTTGTTGTTCATACCTCACCCTATACCTCATGTCCAGCAGTCGCATTTGGGACGCAGTAGCTTTTCACCAACGATTTCCATCCAGTAAATGAGGTGATTCTGGCAGATTGGTCGACACTTCGCGTGACCAGAGGGCTGGCCTGTTTCTTGGTCAGAGAATTAGCATTGCCATTCAACGTGGCAATGCCACGTCAATGGCAATGCTGCCAGTCTTCTAGAAACATTACCGGATGACAGCGATGCGGAGGAATACTTCGACGCCTAAACCACGTTTTGTTTTACGTTATATAGTTAAGTAGTAACAATAATTGTATTTTTTTTTATTCGACAAAAATGTTTTTTAGTGTATAAATAATTTACGTAGCAAAGTAGAGTAATTTTTGAAGAAAGTAAATGAGGTTGCAAATGTTTTGAATGTAACAAAGTTCAGTGAGTCAGTGCCCTTGCCAAAAGGTACCCATTGTCACGAAAAATCAATACTATGGCACTGGCTTCAGTATCTAAATGTGACAAGTACGTAAAATTATTTCACGTCACGATCCGGGATCAGTGGGGGGTTACAGTCGTTAACTATGCAATTGACACCATTGGGGAAACGGAGGTATAAATTACACCTCCATTTAATTTTCTTTTATGATAAAAGCGTGTAATTTATAATTAATTATATATATATAGTACTATTTTTCAAAACAGCATTACGCCTGCATTCCCCAACGGGGTAGGCAGAGGTGTACACGATCTTTACAGCCACATTTCACCAATGCTGTTATTAAGTCCTATGTAATAGGTGGTGGGCCTATAGCCATCAACCGGTTACACTTCCAATATCCGGTCCGCTACTGAGATTTTTCAGAAAAAACATTGCCGACCGGTGAATCAAACCCAAGACCTCATGCTTGGCCGTCGCCCTTGTGATCACTTCTTCTTAACATGTGGTTGATGAACAATCTAGTGTCAGAGTTTAAACCACCCGTAGGTCTCGTGACATGGCTTTACACACCATCGAGAACATATCTTAGGTGTGCTGGTTTTCTCATGATGTTTTCCTTCACCGTTATAATTAATTTATACGTAATACGCATATCACCTCGAAAAGACACCTTTGACTTGTCAGTCGATCACTAAACCAATGAGATAGTTATGTGTTTTACCATTGCAACATTTGTAACTCAATTCCCAAGAACTATTCTCGTCACTGGCATAAAAATACATTATCATTATATTAATGAATACGTGAAGCAAAAACTTTGTGCACATTTTTACGAAAATTACCCGGACGGCCGAGTATGAAATTTGGCACAGTTCAAGTTTATATGAAGAAGGAGTGCAGAAAGCTAATATTTTTTTATATAAAATGCATTATAAATACATTAGTATCAGTCGCGAGTCAGTTAGATTCGCGACATCGCTGCGGTCTCAACTCATGACTAAGGGCTCCGCTCGAGTTCGAAACTAGTCGGGCAATCCCGAAAAATGCATGTCATGTGAATATGTCTCACGAAAGTTTTTATACAAAAAACCTAGTTATTGGCTTTGTTGCTGTTATATGTAAGCCATAATAAGCCAGTATTGCATCTTAAAACAATATCATCTACCTACCTTTTTCCCTATGTTGGGTTCGGTTTCCAGTTTATCCGAATGCAGCTTAATACCAGCATTTTACATAAAGCGACTGCTTATCTGACCTACAAAACCCAGTTACTGGGTAATACTGGTTGTCAGACTTTCAGGCATCTAACTACCCGTATTGGCAGTAATATAGCTTCATTTGACAACCGGTACCGACGCTATTACTTGCTCTCCGAGGCACGGAGGGGTCTCAGCATAAAATATTGGTCACCCATCCACAGACCGACCGTGGCATGCGCAGCTTAACCTCGACCGATTGATTTGCACAGCTGTTACTTAGCCACGAGCCCCTTTTCAACTTAAACATTATCACCATCCCCCTGCCCGTTACCCCAATTTATTTGGGGTCGGCGCAGCATGCCTTTTTCTACAATACATCTCTGTCGGCCGTCATCTCAGTAGACACTATTGAAAATGTACATACCTACATATAAATATATATGGCGACACACAAATCTATACTAAATCACTTGTAAGATGATCAATGGAACCGCTCTGAATCTTGGGTTTAGACTTTTAGAGCTTTATTAAACCGGCTGCAGACGGCATGAGATATGGTGGTACCAGATACAATCGGCATCAAAAGTACGGTGCCTATTCAAAATGTTCAAAATGATTGAAAATACACCCAAGTTAATCATTATCGTTTCGATTATTTTAAACATTATATTGAATGCCACTATAGTCAAGTGAAATAAGACTAATAATTAAATTTTTTTGATATCAGAAGTTTACAAAGACTGCACTTATTCACCAGATGGCGGCTGCTGCGCCGCATGTCGCGAGTTCGAGTCCCGCACGGAGAAAATATTTAAATGGTCTAAGGATCATTATTCCGGGTTTGTGTGCGCGTGAGATTATGTGTCTGTAAATTCGCCTTCGATACAGGAAGAAATTCAGAGTGCAGGGCAACATGGTAAAAATATTCAAATAATGATTAATTAAAAAGCACTTAATTATTTTTAATATCATACTTTTTTGTGTACGACAGCTACTTACTATATTACATAATTTTTTAATCTTAGTAACTCGGCAAATGCAAGGATTCTAACGATACATCTAAATCCTTTCAGGAATTTAGAAGTTATAGAGAAATAAAGAAACTCAAATAAGAATACAAGCATACGTAAAACTTAATAACATAACACTCCTTTTTTTGGGCAGTCGTATAAAAATATATGTACTTTTGATGATGACTGTTCAAATGATACCAACTATTTGAGATTTACAGATACAAGTACGACATATTTAGGACAGAGAGAGCGTTGGAGTATCAGGAACAGCATAATACATTTATTTTGATTTATTGGACTCACTGTATTTAAAGTTTTTTTTTGTTAAAAAAAACGTTGCCGCACACTAGGAATTTCTTCCTGTATCGTGGGTGCGTTTACAGACATATAATCTCACAAGCACACACACACCCAGACCCGGAGCAATTATCTATAGATCGTACAAATATTTGCTCCGTGCAGGAATTGAACCTGCGACACGCAGTGCAACAATCAGTCTCTCGACCACTGCGCCAACCACGCTGTCAATGTTTGTAGAGAACACAGAAGATGCTAAAATATTTTTTAGTTTTGCGTTATTTATTGATGATAAATATAATGACTGAAACCAAACCTGCGTACAAACAAATACCTAAAAACGTCCCACGGCTATGGGACATGGAAGGAAAGTAATTTAAAATAAAATACATTAATTTTATATATATTATTGTAGATAGGATATTTCGCTTCATGGAGATATTATTTTAATTTTAAAAGTAAGTAGTACGCATTCAAAGATTTTTAAAAAGTTGCTTGCTGCAGCTGGAAATCGAACCAACCAAATGTCAAAAAATGCTATAACAATAAATAAAGATACATTTTTGCAAATATAATTCACATTTTTTTGCTTAATTACTTGCAGGACACCTATATCGGCTACACCTATATTGGCCAAAAGCCAAATGTTTCGAGTTCATAACTCAACTCTCGTATTCCGGTGTGCGATTAATATTATAAATGAATTCATATTTCAAATGATAACTTTTTTGGTAGTATAAAATTTTAGTGTTTTAAAAATTGAGTTCTTTTCGAGTGCAGGAGAAAACTCCCCGAAAAAAAAGTTTCTATTAGATCATTATTGATGCATTCGATTAATGCTTGTCTAGCGTATCCCGTTATAAAATCTTTTTAATAGATAAAATTAATTTATAGCCAATATAATTAAATAACTTATCCTATAAGTTAATTTTTTTAGAACAGTGGGCTTACTCTTGAAAATAATTCCGCTCGATTGACATTGGAAATATGTCAGTTCGTACTTTTAAATGCCAAAATATCTATTAATTAATTATAGATTCAGGATATTAAGAAGACAACATGCTTTAAAATTGAGGCAACTGTAATATAGGTAAATTTATTTTAAAATTACGCGTTGTTTTAAGGCGTCAATTTAATATTGGAATTCGATTGGAATTGGTATTATTCTCAAGAGTAACCCCACAGTTTTTATTTGAAGCCAATATATTTAAATGACTTTGGCTCTTTATCTTGTCTTTTGCAACCAATACCGGAGAGGTAAACTTATTCTATACGTTTAACTACTACAATGTTTATAGTTCTACTGGCGACTGTAAATAACTATATATTAATACACTACGTAGAATCACACCTATATTCCCGACGAACCGAGGTTAAGGTAAGCTTGTCGCGGACGGTTTGTACCTCGAAGAGCACGTTAAACCGTCGGGAGCGGTTGTCAAATGTAGATTTATGCGCCTGTCTTAAATCTTCATTTGAAAACCGGAACCGACCAAATTATGGTCATACGTATAGTCAGCTGCCTGACAGTCTAACCAGTGTTACCTAGTAACTAGGTTGTGGAGGTCAGATAAGCCGCTCTATGTAAAATGCTAGGTATTAAACTGCAACAGGTTAGACTGGAAGCCTACCGCATCGTAGTCGGGAAGAGGCAAGGCAGATTTAATCCCAGAGAGAAAATAACGCTCAATTAGTTCGTCTACTCAACTAAATAGCATAATTTCAACTACCTACTTGTCTAAAACCCTCGGGCACTATTCAGACGCCATGTTCCTTCTATAGGAGACAATACAAATAAAACTTTAACTGAACCCCCAACTTGTACCAATTGTTCTAACTAACTCACTACGACATAAAACCACATGCCTAGACTTCTAGCGTCCATAAATCTAGTCTAGAATTCTAGACAACGAACAATAAAGTCAGGAAGATGGCCGTTTTATACTAGAACTTGGTTTATAGCTGGTGAGCGGGGCTTTAGACATAAATTCTGATGGAACTTGAATAAAGATGATTCGTGTGACCTCTTGGCTTTTGAACTAGTAATTTTGGTTAAGTATAATTTTTTTTGTGTATAATGTCGTGGTGGCCGAGTGGTTACGGGCCCACCTCCTGAGCCGCAGGTTGTGGGTTCAAACCTGGCATGTACCAATGTGACTTTTTAAATGTCATATGTACTTTCTAAGTTAATCTATGACATCACAGACAGACGGTGAAGGAAAACATCGTGACGAAACCTGGACTTGGTAGTCTGAAATCGCCAACCCGCAGTGAGCTAGTGTGGTGATCAAGCACGTGCCTCCTCCGTATGAGAAGAGGCCCTTGCCCTGCAGTGGGACAGTTATGGGCTGGTTATTTGTTTATATTTATAATTTTGTTTAAACAGATTTTTTTTATTTATATTTTTGTAGACTGCTCAGCTAGGAAGGCAGACCGTGACTACCGAGATGACGATTGATAGAGATGTATGGAAGAAGAAATGCTGCGCCGTCACCAAATAAACTGCTATAAAAGAGAATAATGATGACACATAACCAACATGATATTTAAATACATAGTAAAACAATAAAAAGTTAGGTGCTACGATTTCTAGAGGCAGGCAAACTCTCGCCAGCAAGTCGCTTGGGGAGCCTTCGCCATCTTTGCGTGGAGATGATGCTCGCGAAGGAGGTGGCGGAACGGGAGAGACGGATCTCTCTTACCTTACCGCAGAAGGCACGCCAGACACTGCGAGGCTCACAATGAATGTCGATGTGGTTTCGACGGACTATAACATGTTGGGAGAGCTACCCTGGTAAAAGTAAGTGGTAACGGTCCTTTCATGTGGTTTTTAGTCAGTACAACGTCCATCACATGAGGAATTTTCCACACATTGATTGATTGAGGGAATTTCTGTCTTTCTTTCTACGACCCTGTCCCTAACAGAAACAATTTGTTTTATTTTAACTAAGTTTTTAAACTCGGTTTTTATCATGTTCTTAGCACTGTCATATTTTGAAAAGTCTAGTAGAACTGCAATACGTGTTGAAGAACATTTCACAAATGATAAGCAATAAGCAAGTACCTACTAATCCGTTTTATATTCTCACTGCATCATAAATAGCTTTTATCCGAACATTAACCATAATTGTACACAACAATGTCACAAAAATATTTTGTAGCGAACGACAAAGCAAGGCCGGAAGCTGAGCGAGCAGTAAAGCCGACCTAGCTCCGCTCACTCAACTTCGCTCACTCAACTCCGTTCACCTTAAAATCTTGCACATTTACGACAATCACATCGTTAACGAGAGTGCTCCCAAATCATTCGGGTGAGCGCACACGGCCCAAGTAGTTTCTCATTCACTCACATAATAGTCAAATCGTCGTCTGCAGTGGAACACTTGTGCCTAATGGATTGATGACGGCTGCTCGTGAGAAGACGCCTTAAGACAATTATGGGGTCGCGAGTTTTGTAACTGTCGTTCGCTTCTGATAATATTAAAAAAGCGTTTAATGTTTGAAATTTAAGGCATTTTACTCTTTTCTGAAAAGTGGGGTTCCTTATTGCAGTTGAGATAAGCAATTTAACCAACATGTCATAACATTGTTATCAAGCATGTATTTCTAAAAGATTAGACAGGGGTATTCTAATGTAGTGATGTGCAGTGGGATTATTACTATCTAGTAAGCAATTCCTACTCTAGGCTACTAATGGGAGTCTATTGCTGTTCCAAACAGATAAAAAAAAACAGTGGTTGATCCGGGCATATATATTTTATTTTATTTATAAACGTAGGTATAGAAGCGAATGATACCTGTATTTTACACGCTCCCTACATAGATACTTACTATACATAAATGAGGTGCCTCTCCTTATCACTTTCGCTCTGAAATGCTAGTAGCACTACGTGCATACATCGGATGCCGAACATTCCTAGCGAGACCTGGACAACTATTTACATAGGTAAATACCTAGTCTCTGCTGTTCGGGTGTGTCGCAACAACTTATTTATTTATTTTCGGAAGTCTTACAGACTAATAACATTATTAGATCAAGGTACAATTGTGGGTGCATTTGCGAATTACAAGCATCCACATTCTAATCGGAGAAGTTAACCTAATATTACACTAAACAAAAGAAAATAAAATATATATCAAACTAGCTGACCCGGCAAACGTTGTTTTGCCATATAAATAAAAAATTTAGGGGTGGACTACCCCTAACATTTAGGGGGATGAAAAATAGATGTTGGCCGATTTTCATAGATACCGGATAAGCACAAAAAATTTCATCAAAATCGGTCAAGCCGTTTCGGAGGAGTATGGCAACGAAAACTGTGACACGAGAATTTTATATATATATCAAATAACAAAACAATACATACATTGAAAACTTAAATGAAATCGTTATCTATCTACTATGTACACTATAAGTTATATAATAATAATTAATGGGCTGTGATGTGAGGCAGTTATGGGTCGGTTAAATATTCGTTAGATGAGTTTTATCTTTTCATTTTTTTTTTTTTTTTTTTTTAATCTACTTAGTCTAAGTGTCAGAGTTTAAACCATCCGTAAGCCTGTGACACGGCTTTACACGCCATCGAGAACATCTCATCGGTGTGCTGGTTTCCTCACGATGTTTTCCTTCACCGTTTTAAGCAAGTGTTCATTAATATCTAATACATATATGTATACGAAAAATCAAGCCTTGGGTTAGACTTTTGACTTTTGTGGCATTTTTTATTATGTGTGGGGGATCCGTCATGGCCGGACTACTATCGTATAAAAACATCACTTAGCCATCACTGCTAGATCAGTAAATGCTATATTGTTATTGTTACATTGTGTAAAACCAGCCATTAATAAAACTTTTAGTAAGACATGCACGCCGTAACATACGGCGTAATATTCTCAGAGCTGCAATGAACAGCTAACATTTGGCATAAACTGGCAATTTCTCAAATACGCTCAACATTATGGTAGTCATTCAGTTCAGTACGTAGATATCTACGCTCAACAAGTAACATAACAGATAGCTAGAAGAGAAGAATATAATATACAGTCAGCAAAACAAGTGCAAACATTACTAATATTTTTTAAGGTGGTAAACACTTTTTTTTGTTTACAGTCTATGACCGAGTGTTGGGCTTGAATTTAGAATCTTCTTTCGTGTGGTATAATTAACAATAGCAGTATGAAGGGATTTTATGTGGTGAATGATCATCATCATCATCCCCCTGCCCTTATCCCAATTCATTTGGGGTCGGCGCAACATGCATTTTTCTTCCAATTTCTAAATGTTTTTGAATTTGCATGCTGCCAAATAATAATGCCTTAATAATGCATTAGCATGTTAATATATTTAATTTATACATCTTAGTCCTAGTGTCTGGGACTTACATGATTTTCAGCATAAGCAGAATGTACATAAATAATAATAATACACCTCCAGACCGTATTTCGGTCACGGCGGCCTATATTCACGAAGATTAGTCAAGTACGCAAGTGATATTATAGTGCACAAGTGTATGCTGAAACACAGGTGCACTCCCTCTTCCTTCACTCTCATATGATAAGACGGCAATCCGACACGACCGGAGAGAGTTTAGGCGCAAGACCGACGGCTTTAGGTGCTCTCCGAAGCACAGGGGTGTCACACCACCAACTTGCTGACTCCTGGCTGCTACTAAGAATTTCCTAACAGAAAAACTCAATAACATTTTGCCCGACCTGGGAATCGAACCCAGCCGCGCTTGCGAAGACTAGACCAACGAGGCAGTCTTAAAAAAATAGCTGGGATCTACGATGGTTGAACGTGTCCTCCGGAGCACTGAAACCCATCTACAGTCTGACCACGTCAAGCGTTTACTTAACCTCAACGCCTGTTTACGAAGCACAGTAATTTGCAACGGTCTATGACCACCTATTCATTATTTAGTAATCACAAGCTTTTGTAACAAATCAATCTGAAAGTTACTAAATGTTAATATACGTTAAGGTACCTTTTTACATTGGTGACTATACAATAAAGATACCTTCACGAAAACCTTTAATATTCATACAATAGCTCCCAACAAAAGCATAGTTAAAAACGGATGCGGATCAAAATCCGTTATCAAAGAGCAGAGTTGAATGCCGAAAGTTTGGGGAGAGGGGGGACACCCCAAAGTTACGGGTTCCGGACTCCGGACGCCCGGACGGGGTGAGTTGGATCGCTTTATATCATACTTTGAAACCTTCGCAATCATTATTTTACGTTTGATAGACTAATTGGTATGCTATCAGAGTCGCCAGGTTTGAAGGCACTTCGTTTTGCGTTAGTTTTATTACCTGTAAACGTACGTGATGTTTTAATTTTTTTTTCTTTAGAAACTACTCTGAAGTTTTTATTTCTACAATCACGGACATATTGTCATATACAATATGTCAATTGTATGTGTAAATCGTCTTAATATTGATCTCCCTCGTGTTAAAACAAACAAAGGCTTCATTGAAAACACGTAGCTTTCAAATAAAAGCTCCGTGCACACTACTGCACCGTCTCTACAGCTCCGCCCAAGGGATATGCAAATATTATTTTATTTTGCTTCACAACTCCATTTTATACTTGAATCTATCTAAAGCTATTACAGAAACAAAAAAGCTACTGAAATTCTAGCAAGACTTTCAAAACAAAGAGAAAAATGTAATAATATGTCTGTTACTTATAACAAACTTTGCGACACACATTCTTCGAGATTGCCCGACTAGTTTCGAACTCGAACGGAGCCCTTAGTCATGAGCTGAGCTCGCGGCGATGTCTATGTATATGTCTTTTTCCTGGGCGGAAAATACTTACTGCATGGACGTCGTGTGGGACTCCTTAACCTGGATCCCAGGATCGCAGCTGCATTCGCCATATGCCTTATGAATTTTATACGTTCAGGAAGACCACGTTTCTATGGTATGTCAAAGAAAGGGAATTGCATAAAAAAATGCATAAACAAAATAATAACAAGTTCAAAAAACGGATAATCTCTTTATTTATAATTGTTTCTGATATTTCTGATTAATAATAATAATTTATTCGAAAAAAAAGGAAGAAGAAATACATTGCATGTTACGTTTTTAGAATATTAATACATAATTAATTCTACTCAATTTTATGAATGTTGGACTCGATGCTAGGAAAATCCTTTGTTATATGGGCCCTATATTGATAATTGTTTCTGTTTTATTAGCTTAAAATAACGTTATTATTTGCAGTCCCTCAGTTTCGTAATCCCTTAAAAACAGAAAAGTCAACGCTGTGGGGTTACCCTTGAAACTAATACCAATTTCAATATTAAATAGACGCCATAAAACAACGCGTAACTATAAAATTTAAAGTTTGTGTCATTTTTACAGCATATTGTCTTCATAATATCCCGAATCTATCATTATTTTTAGACATTTTGGCATTTAAAAGTACGAACTGACATATTTCCAATGTCAATCGAGCGAAATAATTTTCAAGACTAAGCCCACAGAAGCCAACCAAACCCATTTTGGAACAGTATAATCAGCTCTTTCCTTCTCCAAGGCTATAATCATACTTCAGCGTCTCAATTACCCATAATCTTTTTCCTAACATACCAAATGTTCCCCAGATTGTTAGGTACTATTCACACTTGACTTCGACCCTCTCCGACGATAACCAGTCGCCAAACCAACGACTACGGATACGTGAAAACTTTTAACGATGGCAACACACGTGGTATTGGAAATTCTTAGAAATAAATAACTAGATATGCAATTTAGAGATTTCCTGGAAAAAGTTACGAGTGGAGATAGCATAGAATTCTTCTTCCATATTTGAATACGCCTTTTGGTGACTTTAGTGAGGAGAGGTCGCGATGGCTGAGTGGTCAGAGCGCCTGGAGTATTTATCCGGAAGGCGCAAGTTCGAATCCTGCTCACGACCGTATTTTGCTTTCCCCAAAATTTATAACTTTAGAGTTCGCTATGCGTGCGTTAATGCTTTTCAAAGATTTATCGTAGCAAAGAACTTTGTTGAACGTCTGTTGAGGTCCACCGAAACTTTTTTATACTATCGAACGATATGATCAGCTTTATCAATACTCAATACAAATAAATAAAATTGATGTGTCTTTTGTAATGTCAAAATAATTGTTTTTTTTTAAGCGTATCCTGTTATTTGCATGATACAAGCCTATGCCTAAAAATCAGTTTTAAAATGTTTTGTCTGTCTGTCTGTTCCGGGTAATCTCCGAAACGGCTGGACCGATTGTGATAAGATTTTACAGGCAGGTATCTGACTATATAAGGAATAACTCGGGTTGCATGCATGGCCGTAGCCAGGGGGGGGTTGGGGTCAAACCCCCGAAATCCCTGACAAGCAGAGAAATTGTTCTGATTAATTATGATAAACATCATAAAAAAACTGTCCCACTGCAGGGCAAGGGCCACTTCTCATACAGAGCAGGCACGAGCTTGATCACCACGCTAGCTCACTGCAGGTTGGCGATTTCAGACTACCAAGTCTAGATTTCCTCACGATGTTTTCCTTCATCGTATATCTGTGATGTCTTAGATTAACTAAGAAAGTACATATGACATTGATAAAGTCACATTGGTAGATGCCAGGTTTGAATCGACAACCTGCGGCTCAGGAGGCGGGCCCGTAATCACTCGACCACCACGACATCTTATTTAGTATAAATAATTTCTCTTCACTTATTCCACAGCTGAAAAAAAGCCTAAAAATACCCAAGTTTTTGTGTAAATAGATAAAGAGATTTTTTTTTATCAAAAATTGACATACCTTCGTTTTGCCACCAAACTCGCCTTAGGTAAGCGACGGTGGCCGAGGATGGAGCACGTAGATCCAGAAGTAAGTAGAGTGGATCAAATAGATTTGTATTGTATTAAAAGCAAACGACTAATCAAAATTAAAGTGTCACTGCCACAAAGCATTACCTATTGATTTCTCGTTAGTCCATATAGAAACTACATTCTTTTTTTAATTTAGCCTTCAATTTCGTAAATTTCTCTTTCGTACATTCTTTATAAAAGTCTTGTACATAAAATGTCATATTATGTCATGTAACCGCTAGAAATTATGACACGGATTATAAAAAATCTGTAGCATATCGAATAACTCATAGACTCAGCTCGTAGGTTACCATACCTCATACCGTTATAGTTCGGATTCGAATTTTCTTCCGTTTCTTTTATAACTGCCTACATAGGAACAGGCGACCGCTCGACAGTGATAACACTTGAACTACGAAAACCGTCCTTACAGCTACGACATAAAGGCGATGTTAATATAAAAAAATTACCATGGTCGTGCGACTCACTGTACCTAATAATCCAAGTGAATAAACTTGAAAATATTTTCCATTTTCAATGCTAATCCCCAATATTCCGTTCATAATTATTTTAAGCTAGGCCAAATAAGATTTCCGTTGAGGGAATTATTCAAAACATTTCGCCGGATCACAGGCCAACGAAATTAAATTCCGTCAAGACGGTGTCTTCGAGAGGTTGAATAAAAAAATACCTTTGTAAAATCCGGTTAAATTAAATCAAAATTTGACATCGCCTTCGGTACATCTTTGTCGGTTAGTTACCCTAAAACGAATTTATGAAAATATTTTATCGAGAATGGTAAAAAATAAGGGAGTGTATATAAAATTGGATTCTGTTATGCCCTACATTCTTACAATGTATTTAAAGTGTTGCCGAGTAATTTCATTTAAAATACGACTGCAAAAGAAACGGGGTTGGAGCGAAACAGACGGAAATATATTTGTAACAAGTTTAATTCATTTTATTTTTGAATTAAGTACAACGATTCATTGTAACTCACTCCGAACCAAAAGTAGTTAATCTAAGTGCTTTGGCACTGATTCTGCGTAATCTGTTGTGGTTTTAAGAGTACCTACCTAGTCATTTTATTTTGTTAATAGGTATATTTATATATCTGATAATGACAGTCATACGTAATAATATTTGGCTGAGGTCGGAAGTTGCTGGAAACCGAATTCTAAAGGCGAGTTTTTTAAATCTATTCTGCTATATAGTATTTTGTAAAATAACCTCTTTGGTATAAGTCTTTTTTTTTGTTTTGAATTATATGTATTAGTAATCAAATTTTCGTTTCTTTTTTTATTCTGTTTGATGTGGGTATGTATTAAAGCGTGCGCCAACATACGCACAACAACATAAATAAATGACCAAAATAAAAAGCTTCATATTTCTTCTAATGTAACTGCAAGATATTGTAAGGGAAATGAAAAAAAAAACTCGTTAAACAGCAGCTTCAATAGCTAAATATACAGGTATTTTGCAAGACGTAGATTTTTTTTAATACCACGTCTATGTTTATGTGTGCTATACCTAATACTATATTCCTAATAACGATCAATTTAGTGACCAACAACCTTACAACCACCACAATGAAACAAACGGGCAGTAGATAGGCAATTCCATACAAGCTGTATGGAACATTGGAAGCATCCGTTCCTACGCTCCACTCAGTCCCACAAAGCCTTATTAGGTTGTGTTGTGCACGATGCAAGATGCGCCTGGCGCCAATCGATGTGGTAACCATGGCAACGGCTGCCAGCCCACAACCAGACAAGGCTTTTAGATTGTACGATTCGGCAACGGATAGATACGACTTTTAGAGTTTTTTTTTTTTTAGTCGTGAAAATTGAAGTTAGGATCTTATTCTTTTTCGCGGGTAGCTCCTACATACAACCTAGTTATATTAATGATAAAAAGTAGATAATAAATAGTTCAATAATTAAATTAAGTTTCAATCGAAGACATCCATCGGTTTCTAAGAAAACTTCAACTATATCGGACGACCCTGGATACTTATCTCTTTTGTAGACTGTACATACATAGGTAGAGTGAAAGTCATTAAGCCAAGACCTCTGTCTTGGCTTAATGACTGCAAATAATTAAATGCCGGGACCGACGGTATAACGTTTCTTCTGAAGCCCGGAGACGTTCACATGAAAATGCTCTAGCAGTCACTCATCTAGATATTGATCTGATCTGATCGTGCCAAGCGTTGCTTAACCCCAACGATGTTTTACCTATCTGACAACGGGCTATGAGCACCTCTCGCAGTAAGATTAAACCAATCTGTCATGTGAGTAATGCTCAATTCTCAAGTATCCATTTGTTTCTTATTCTTCTATCGTGTGGTTGATGATCAACCTAGTGTCAGAGTTTAAACCACCCGCAGGCCTCTGAAATGGCTTAACACACTATCGAATACATCTTTCAGGTGTGTTACTTTCCTCACGATGGTTCCCTTTACCATTTTAAGAAAGTTATCATTAGAATTCGTGGTAGTGAGCAAAGTTCGAAATGGCTTCGGCGATCAGAGCGCCTGGAGTATTTATCCGAGAGGCCATATTACCGTGGGAGAGCCATACTTCGCCACGAATCGGCCGGCTCGACCGGAGTGATACCACGGCCTCACAGAAAACCGGCGTGAAACAACGCTTGCGTTGTGTTTCTTCAAGTGAGTGAAGGCACCGGAGGCCCACGACTGTACTTTCTTTTTCCCACAAAAAATTATAACTTTAGAGTTCGCTATGTATGCGTTAATGCTTTTCGAAGATTTATCTGTATAAGTTATCATGAATTTCTAATATACACATGACTTTCAAAACACGTGGCTTCGATTCGAACTTGCGACCTTTGACTTGCCAGTCCAACAGTAATACCACAAGGCTATCACTGCTCAAATATCTATCTGTAATGTTAAATCCATATAACTTGGGAGTAGTCCCCAAGTGTCTATCTGACATTACTTTAAATGCTGAAATGAAATTGTCTATTTCTGAGTACATGCTTTTTTAAAAGGAACAGAGCATCTCAATCTGATGTTTATATATGGTTTCTCTATGCAAACATTGTTCACCCCTTTGTGAGATAACAGAAAAAGCCGATAGCACTGCCTGACCTAGAAATTATATGCACTGTTTAGCTGCTTACGCCAGTTACTTGCTTTTGTGGGACCGAATCATCTGTCATTGCCTAGTCTACTTTAACATGGGTCGTATAGCCACACAAGGCTATGAGAACAAGCAAATTTTTACATGCTATAAGAAACGGATAATCCTTTGAGTTTCATCTGGTAGCTGGTCTGTCTGTTGTCCGGCCTTCAGGTATATCGCCGTCAACTCCGTCGTACATTTTGTCTACAGCAATAACTTTGATATATAGATTCCTAATTTGAATAGTTATTCGACATACGTTATATAATGACAATAAAAATATTTAACAAAATACCTAAAGATATAGGAGAATTACCAATTCAACTATTCAAAAATAAACTGCAAAATTGGCTGTATGTAAAATGCTTTTATGATATTAAAAAGTTTCTTGAATAATTTTAATAATATTATGTAATTAGTGGATATTATTTAATTTAAATTATTAATAGTAAAGGTTAGCACGGTTAACAATGTAGTCAATAAAATTTAATGTTAATTTAATTAAAAATATTAGGTAAATTTAAAAAAAATTGCATGCCTGGTATGTTTTTCCGACGAAGTGTGCAGATCTTCAAATATTTTTTTTATATCGACCTATGTATTGTACCATACTTCAAGCAAATAAACTTATTGTATTGTATTGTATACGAGTACGTTCTCTGGCGAAACCATTTTCTTTGGTACATTTGGTAGCAATTCTCAAATATTATATATCTTTTACAATAATCGTTTTAAAAAAAATCGTTTTACAATAATATGCTTACCTGATAATTTTAGCAATCTCATTCGTAATATATTATTATTTATATTATACGATCGTATAGTATAAAAGCAAGTTGAGCCCACGCAAAATTGGCAAACCGTACACAGATGAACGGGATCCTCGCTTTCAAAGTTCTGCCCTGGCAGTGACGTCATTGTTTATTTGACACGTATAACCGCAACATGTATTAAGGTAATATATAGAATACGATCAATGAAAATAATAAAAAAGATCAATTAAATAACGTTCTATTAGTTTTTGAAGTGTGGTTTCCAAAAATATTGATAATCAGGTTCGACACAAGATATTTATTTAAATGAAGAACAGACAGAAACTTTTTTATTAAAAAAATAGCTGTGCCGGTTTCGCCCGCCCCGTTAAAAACTTTTAGTACGATTAAAATAAAAATGTATAAACCTTGTCCTGAATTATCCAATTTGTTGCAGTCGTTACCAAGTTATGGCGTGACCAAAGGAAATGGGCCTTAATTGTTTTACATATAAAATATAAATTACTAGTATTTGCCCGCAACTTAGTGCGCGGAGATGAGAAACTTTACCACCTTTTTTACTTTTTTGGGGATGAATTCCATAAAAGCCTCTCGGTCCGCTTGTTTAAAAATATGCTGTGCGTTGTCTGAATAGATAACTAGTAGGTACTGTCCCTAATACATACCTAAATAAGTACAATAAATCTACAGGATGAAATGGAGCCTTCTGCATTACACAAATGCTTAAACATACACACATAATATGTATTATGCAAGTACAATCTCTCTCTATATCAAATCAAACCAATCCCATGACTGACAGACGTTCCATAGTATCTCGTTATTGAAGCTAAGAGACGCAGCATTGTCTCTCAAGATTAACTGTTGGTATCAAACCGATCTAATATCGCTTAAACGAGTTAGGTTAGCTATGTAATTATAATTGTATAGTGAGTACAGTCGAAAATTTTGGCGATGGCCTTTTCCAAAAGATATTAGAACGAACTTCTTTCTTATTTCTGTGCCTTTTTACACGATTGCCTAAAAAAATAAGTGTTATGTATTTAGAGTTTATGTATGTGTGTATGTTTGTGAGTTTATTCCACCATAACTTCTAAACGCCTGAACAGACAAAATAATATAACACAAGTGTTGCCATTCCACCGAGGGTCCCGTACAAATTTATGAGACTGGGTATATATTATAAGTAGTTCAGGTATCGATTCTCGCAGTTTTTTCCGACCGTTTCCCTAAATTCAGTTTCCAAAACCTCTAAAGGCTATATTTTTATGTTTTAATTATAATTTTTAGGCTTTTCCCTGTACTTGTAGTATAAGAAGATACTACTTGCCAAATTTCATAGTTCTAGGTCAACAGAAAGTACCCCATACATTTTGATTCCCTTGAAAGTGTCGAAATATACGTTTTTGCGGCATAAACGGCCGTATCTTTATTCACGTTAAGTAATGGGGTATCATTAGAATCCTTACATTATACTAGGCAACAGCCTATGTTGTTAAATTTATATAAAAATAGGAATAAAGGAGCTATGGTTAACAAAAAGGCGTAAATTTAAAAAAAAAACACATGACAGGCGTGCTGTTTTTTCTGAAATACATCTAGTTACAACAAAGTCCCTTGAGCGGTGAGCTCTACTTTACACGTTTCGACGGTCCATGCAAGAGATTTTAGCCTCAATAACAATGATATTAAGGAAAAAAATTGCTTCAAATCTTGTTACTCACATACAGTACCTTTAGTTCCATATCATACCTACACACGGTATCTACAAGGACACGATTAGTAAAATTGTTAACGTTTTTATTAGAAGCTTAAACAACGCTCAGAAATAAGGGGAATAGATTTCTTTTCGAAGCCCATGATTTAGTTTAAAAATAAAAAAGGTAGCTCAAGTCTAGTCTAGACTTCACATATAACAATAAAAGTCCCATCCAAGAATCGTTCTGGGGAATCGATGAAACAATTCACGTAATTTTATGTGCAGTATTGAAACTAGAATTTTATTCGACAGCTCCGTTTGCTTTTCAACCTTACTATACACGAGAAGACGGCCAGCGTACGGACAGCGACAAAAGTAGCTGAACGAGTACTAGAAATTTATAAAACGTCTATGCTCTAAAACTACCCAGCTAACTTCCTGAATTTCAATCTTGTTGTCATATACTTAAATAGAAACTAGATAAAATTATTAAAAAAATATATATATAATGATTCTAACGATACGCCATAGTACACCTAAATAGGTTCAGGCGTTTAGAAGTTAATTAACCTTTTCATGCATGCTCCTTGCTTCGCTGATTTTACCTACCTATTTACTATCTAGATAACACGCAACAATAAAGATGAACCTATACAATGAAGATCCACCGAAATTTTAGATCCTGACAGTAATTTGACATTCTCTTCTTTACTTCACCTGCACATACCTGAAGGATATGCCGATCTGACCTCAGCTGTTCCACGTTGTATAAATGCTTTTGAATCGCTTGATGTTTCGCCCAGGTTGCGCTGATAGAGTCTAGGTATTTGTAATATCATGCAACGTGATAGTGTAAGCGTTAGAACCTACAGGGGAAAGTCATTTTATATCATACAAAATTAATATAAACATGGTAATAAATTGTTCCCGTGTACATCCAATACGTTTTGGTCATACCTTGCAATCTTCAAGGGCCCCACTGCCGTTTGAACCCTGTAAATACCCAAACTTTATCCGGGATCCCCAGTCAAATACACGCCCTTTTCCACTCCGGCGCTCTCAAATCCCAAGACGGGTCCTGTTTTCAATAGAATTTTCTTGAAAATCTAAAACAATATCTTCCTCGATCGCGAGCATATCTGGGATCATCTAATTTGCAATAAGAATTTTAGTATCTTCGGAAACGGTGCACAGGAGGATACTTCTTGTTAAAATATGGGTAGTCTACTTAAATATATTATTGTAAAGTGGATTTTGTTTTTTTAAATGGAACTTCTTTATTGAAAATGGTTGTACCTACATAAATAGATACCTTGCCGGGAACTTTATGGTTGCAATAAATAAGAAATGTATTTTTAACATTGTGATCATTCCTATAATCCTACATGATAAATCGACATCAATAGAATTTTACCTGATGCCACTTCTGTTTTTAATATTAGATAAACATTTTAATATTTGAACATTCTTTTCTAAAAGCTGTATTTTATTCATACCACCGATTGAAATAGAAACAGATTTAGTAGTGATTTTCATTTCTGTTTGTATTAAAGACAATGTCGTTGGTTAATCCTTCACCTCCCTGGGGAATACGGTTGTCTGCACACGAAACTATTTGATGAGACAGGGACTCTACACCAAAATAATACTGATAGGTATCTTCTGATAACTTGTACATACTTTTAATGAATTTGCAATACAAATTAAGGGGTACTACGTAGTGCTTCTTGGGTAAATATAATTTTGCAAGACCAATTATTGATATGAACATGTTTTGATTGTGATTAAATTTTAAGACCATTATTACAAGAAATTATATATTTGAAACTAAAATGATTATCTTGCTTCTTATACAGTTATTTTATATATTTAATCCACCATAATGTAGGTACCTAAATATAATTATGAAAATACATATCTACATGTCAATATCAACCTTCATGTTAATTGTTTATTAACTCATTAAAAAACTAAATCCGTAATAAAGTAGCTCAATTAAAAAATAAAAGTAACAACGTAATTTTAAAACAAACTAGTCTAAAAAGTATTTAACTAGCTGGAACAATTAAGCATCCACTGCATCCACTAAACTCGTTAACACGTAGGTACTTAATGTACCTATCTATTATTTCATAGATTATTGAACACAAAGCTAGTATACCTACGTAGCAAATTAATACGATACCTGTGGTTTAAATATGCGAACCTCTATTTCACTGAAACATTACAGTTTAAAGGAACTACCTACAAAAGGTTCATTTCGTACAAACATATAGCGTTACTTTTGAGTAAAATTAATTTAATTTTTTTAAGAGGTTTTTAGGTTATATTTAAAAATTAGTCGTAAACCAAAGGCCCGACTAAAACAAAAGAAAAATCTTTGAAATTAAACTTGAATGGATGGTAGTATCAACGGACCTATTTTTTTTTTGTGGTTAGTGCCATCATATAATTTTAAATTTACCTGTCACTGCGAGATCTCCCAATTACACAATACCTACACAGTTAGATCTGAAATGAAGTTAAGACAAACTCAATCATGTACCCTAAAATCTTCATTAGAAATAGAAACAAAAAACCTTTAAAGGAATAATAGGGTTTATGGCGTTAGAATGCTCCACGATTGCATACACGTAAAGAAACTAGGCCCTCCCGATAGATGCAACCATAGGCGCCGGCAGTAAACATTAAAACTTATCATAGATAAAAAATAAGGCATTATACTGAAGTCACTGACAAGGTGTACACTTCTATAATAGGGGGGTGTAATTGCACCCTCTTGCACCCTCCTCCGCCCATGGATGCAACAAAACTTGTACCCACCACCTAGCAAGATAGAGACGGGAACAGTTGAGCCAAACACGTTCTGAGTAAGTAGTATTTATTTATCTTGGCCTTAGATATCAACCGCTAATATTAGCAACTATTGGTACTTTTCATATTTACCTACACAGTGGTTGGATTAATGTCCTTCATAAATAATTAATTATGATCAAGAACGAACCCAACTTGAAATGTGGACGCGAAATATTCTAATGCAAAGACGAAACCATAGCGAAACAGACTTAATTGTGAGCCGTGTATTATGCTAATTATTTTGTTATAATTCTCAGGATAAGTATTTATATTCTAATGAAATTTTAATGTAATGACGAGTGGTGGTAATGGTGTCTTTCGTTTTATTGGGCAAACTGGTTAAACGACCATCACATTTTTTGTCTTAAATCGATACGACGAACATATTAGTACGAAAAAGATATTCATAATAAAGAAGCTAAATAATTCTCTCATCAGAAAGTCTATTTCCTTTTTCACTTTATATAAAGTAAAGAGATGGAGAGAACCTTTTTTGTTTGTTGTTGGTGCAGACGACAGAAAAACTTCAAACACTGACTGAGCAGGTGATTATCGCCATCTATCGTCTATCTAAGAAAATCACTTGATACAATGCAAAGAGACTAGTCTTCGATGTTTTTAAATTATGTTCTTGTATTTCCCACTATGTTAAGATACGTAAAGTCAGGGAGTCAATTGTCACCATAAAAAACATGCAATTTAGACCTCGTTGGGCTCTAGTGGATAATGGTTTATAAAAGTTAAAACGATTGTACATAAAAAAATTATGAAGGTATCTATCTACTTGAAAATCCTGTCCCGATTCTCGTACTTTAATCGTAGGTTGGTACAAGATTTTTACATAAACCTAGAAGCCCGCAAAAGACAACAATACATAGCGGATAATAAGAAAAAAAAAGTAAAAGAACTCGTCCACCCTCACCCCTTGATATTTGCTGAGGGTGGTAACCACAGACTAAAATCGGGAGCATTACGCCGGCTGCCATCGATTACTAGTATCTACTGAGGACAAGTGACAAGAAAGACCTCCCTAATTCGTTTAATATTACAAATATAAAATGAGTGTAACATCTCTAGAAGAACAGCCATCGGTGCGTTTGATTAACAAAGTGCTACTTTCACGCTTTTTGCGACTATGGTTGGTTATAAAATGCTGTGATGTTCGCACTTCGTGAGAATTGCAATGTGTGCTAGTGTGAGTGGAATAAAAATGCATATAGCATTAATTGTTTGTGTAATCTTTGGTATGGTGAGGTGTGCAAATGTGCCTGCAAAGAAATAAAAGCAATATGTCACGTAACATTAAATTGTTGTTATTCATCACACCGCTTTTTTATACGCTTCGTTTTATTTATCGCTTATCAATATATTATATAATTATAGAGAATCGCCTGTTATTGGATAGTAAAGGAAATTTATCGTCTTAGCACATTAATCATATTTTTTTATTTATAATAAAAACAATATCGTAATACCAAATTTATAATCTGTGATAGAATTGCTAGAATACCCACATCAACAAAAAAACTGTTCCCAATTTTTTTTATTGAGTCATCTGTAAATTTTGTTTTTTTATAATTCAAGTCTAATATAGCGATATTAATTACACTTTTATTAAATCATTGTCTCATATAAAAAATATGTTTTAGTTTTCTAAAGTCCTTCCCCTATTTAGTTTTTGAACGCAGCACAGAGTGTTGTAAGAGCTGAAATAAAATAAAATAAATGATGGTAAGATAAACCAGTAGGGAAGTTTTAGTAACAAAAATTGTTTACATCACATTAGCACGATTTCCATTTTTCAAACATACGATGCTTGCTCAATAAGATATTTAAAATTTAACTAGTATTCTGTTACTATCAGTAAGCTGATATTGTAACATATTTAAACTTTGACTATAAGAAACATAAAAACAAATCACTTAATTGTTAGAAATACAATACATTAAGCCTTTTCACATAAGCTGTCTTAAAATTGTTTTTTTTTTTGTGTTTTTTAGTTTTACTTAATTTTAATTAGAAATGGCTTCTCAAGGCATGGGAAGCCTATTCTAGTATTTGGCAACACATAAAACCAGTCACGTCACTTCGTTACGTTAGTGTGGGTGCGTTGTGCGTGCGTGCGTTGTAATTGTGAGTGCTTTTTCATGTTTGTGTGTATTTCTGACTTGTCTGTCATCTCTCTAATTTTGGATTTTATCACTAAAACCCTTCAAACTGTCGTCTATAGGTATGTAGACTATATTTATCTTCTGCTAACGCTCATTCATAGGTTACCCAAAACATTGTATTATTGTTGAAGTACGTGTAACCTGTCGGGCAGGCGTTGCCTCAGTTCAATGGCCATAAGTTCGAATAAAGTTAAGACGCTTTTGATTTGATGTTTTTCGGTATATTGGGCTATCGATCATGTTATCTGTGAGCCGGTTATCTTGTGATTCCAAGTGTAACTCGTGTTATTATCTGTGTTCGGAGGCTAGGCGATCGTATCGGCGGGTATGAGTTAACAGGCTATAAAACTCAGTCGGCTTTTCGATGCCGGTCGGTATACTAGTGTTCGCGCGTCTAAGCATGAAATTATAATGGTGGGGGTAGTGTGTTGTCTGTCTGTTTGTTTTTGTGTCGTGTGTGAAGTGAGCTAAGTGCTTGTTTTGTTGCAGGCCGGCAGGATGCTAAAGTTCATACGCGGCAAGGGGCAGCAGCCCTCTGCTGAGAGGCAGAAACTTCAGAACGAACTGTTTGCCTTCCGCAAGGTATGTACCTAGTATATATTCATTTGCTTATGCACCAATAGGTCTGCACTTTAGAAAGTTTAATTCAAAAGTTAGTTCAACTCTTGCAAACTTTCTATCTGTGAACAGAAATGCAAACTTTTATTTTGAGGATCAGAGATGTTCATTTCTTGAAATAAAAGTCCTTTACAGTTACTACTTCATACTTAGTGCATTGTGTCAATATTCAGATAAAATTGCATTTCTTAATCTTATCAGTAGGCACAAATAAATGCTTGAAATCCTCATGTGTTATGGGTACTTTACCAATAATATGGTACAAATCTTATACAAATATTTTATTTTAAATTATGCTAATTACTTTTTCATATACACATGTTTTGGTTTTAAGGAACAATTATTTCAAAGAATTTATGAATATCAGTTTTGTTACAAATTAATTTACAATTTATGATGATACATAAAGTGATTCAGTGGATTCTCCTTGATTTTATGATCTGGAATAACTAAGCAAACAAGTAGCTAAATGATTATCCTCAATATCTACACAGACACTTCACAATAAGGTATTTTGAACTATGCAGTATTTGTATTGCCTTTATTTTACAATATTCAATGTGCAAGGATTTGATGGAACGCTACTTTGGTACATATAATGTTACAGTGGTCTTATCTTTTATTATAGAATACACTCATTCATTAAAGTAATTGTATAATACTTAATTGTTATCTAATTACCCATAATTTTTTGCATTTCATCAATAAATAGCAATATAAAACACCATGTAAAAACCTTTGGTGTACTTCAACTGAAATACAATGAAACATTCACATAAGTATTTGAAAAGTAAATATTCAGTGACAATGTTGAATCTTTTCCTTCATTTTATTTGCTTTAGTCACAGTGAGTGATGACAAAAACCTAGTATTTACGGTATGTACTGTGAGAATACAATGACTAATTATAGCGCAGTTCCGCTTCATATTTAAATAAATACTATGCTGTCCCTTTAATAATTACGTTTGAATACAATTTGTTTCTATTCGTAATTATTTTAATGAGTAAATATAAATGTTCTTTCATGTTGCAATATCCCAGTATAAAAAGTAGCATGTATGCTACTGAATGAGGTTTTTCTAGATGTGTTAATTGAAAATAAACTTTCATTCCCATAAAAATAAATATAAAAATTTCTACCTAACATATGTGGTATACAGATAAATCTTTCAAACGTATCAACACATACAACTATAAAGCTATAAAATAAAAATGTATACCTATAGGAATAATGTTAGTAATATTATCATTTTGTATTACATATATTTTAGTTAGTAAATGTCTACAGTAAGGAACCTGTCTACATTGAGGATGTGTACATTGTTAACTATTAACGTAATTACTTAGAATTACAGTACATAGCAGCATTTATAATGTTAGAGAGCTAATGTTCAATGAAGACCGCCTTGTTTGTCTAGCTGGTGTGGATGCAAGCAGGGCTGTATGCAAGCTCAGGCAGTTTCATTGGGCTGTTCAGTTAGGAAAATCACATTAGCACCATTGAGTTTAGATTTGTCCTCATTAAAGGCAATAGACCTCATCACACAATTAAATAGAACTTCATAAAGGCATTGGTGGAAGACCCACAAACAAATGTTTCAGGGTCTGTGTGTGGTGCATATCATATTTTTGTTTGTTAACACACCCACGATTCACACGAAGATATTTTTTCAGTTTTTTTTATAAAGAAAATTAATTTTTTGTGGAATTCAGGTGTGCTATGTTATGCATTACTCATTCTCATAACTAATCAAATGTAAGCATGTCTGATGCCTGAGGTTTAGATTTGTGAGAATTGTTCATCAAGGTTGAATTATTATAACATTTGACCTTTCAGAGTCCACACCTAAACTACTAAGCTATTGTAGTCAATAAAATGCTACTGAATATTGTACCATATCCGTGCATTGTATTGAATTTTCTTAATTACCAATAATATAATAATGGCTATTTCGCACGAAATTAACGATTGTGCTGTATATGTGCCCCCCTCCAAATGTGGCAGGTTAAAATGTTTGGAAAATTGCGCGTTCCTCACTCGTAAGGTACCTGCTCTAAGCATACAAATGGCTACAGGCTAAACACAAGTCAACATTGTAGCATACAAAACAATACTAAAACTAATTTTTGAGGGAAGAAAAATACGGTCGTGAGCACGGTTCGAACCTGCGCCTCCCGAGTAAATACTCCAGGCGCTCTTGCCACTGAGCCATCTCGACCTCTGCTCACTACTCTGAATTCTTCTTCCACATTTTAATACGTCTTTTGGTCCTGAATCCTGATCACGACCGTATTTTTCTATCCAGAAAAATTTATAACTTTAGAGCTCGCTCCGCATGCTTTAATGCGTTTCTAAGATTTACCTTGTACAATCCCCTATATTTAGAATATTTTATGTAATGCTAGTCTTGTGAACTCCCTCGGAGACCAAAAGAATATATTTGAATCACAAATAGTGGCGTTTTGTAGGTACATGTTTTCAATAATTCTTGTATTCGTTACTAGAGGTGAACCTACCTGTATGATAAAGAGATAACCGGTATACCTTGATTACGAAACTGTTTGCTTGCGGTATCGCCCTTCATTATTTGTTTTAAGATTAGATGTGGCACTTAATTTTTATAGAAGGCGAGTAGGTACCTGAATTTTCAGTATTTAAAATGGGCCATGGTCGTACTTGCGACATGTCTATTTTACTTATCATGATTTATTAACTTTGTGCAGAGTCGTTTTGATACAGGTACCTATATGACAAATTAGCTACCCTCCGTGGCTTCGCACGGTTAGGATATAGCTTACTTTTTTTTTCAGTCGTAGTGTCTTTGAGCCTTTTGCGTCGAGCATGTGGGTTAGGTTAAAATGTAACTGATTTTAATCCTATTGAGAGTATTTTTATTGTATTTTACGCGACGGACCCCAGTACTGTAACCTAATAATACTGCCCGATCCAGGAATCCAATCCAGGACCTCACGCTCTGTAGCCGGCCATCACTAGACAAATGAGACAGTTTTATAAAAGAGATTCGTATTATCTGACCGCAAGTCGACACATCAGCGGTCCATGTTACGTCCACGGTCAACCCATACAATCTAAAATACAATAAGTATTACGATGCAAATTCTCTTAAGAATCGGCAAACTCAATGTCATCAGAATTTGGTAAAAATAAACCATATATAAGACAAACTTAAGTGCACTTTCGATTGCTATTCATATTCATCTATAAAAAATTAAAAAGTTATAAGGAAACTACCTTTTTCGTGTAGTTCTGTCAGAGTTTATACTACCCGTAGGCCAAACATGGCTTTACACACCAAGTACATCTCTCAGGTGTGCTGGTTTCCTCGCAATAATTATTTATAAGACAATATTTAATGTTCCGATTATTTTTAAAATATAACTGTGCTTTTGACTTTCTTTTTTATCAATATGGATCTAATTTTGGCCACCAACTCGCCTAATGGTAAGCTAGGGTGTGGCCGAAGATGGAGCATGTAGATCCAGAAGAAATCTTTACATTCTAGCCTAGAATATGTGTGTATGTATATAATATAAATACTGCAGGAATAATAAAATATCCGTGCACGCGCATCAAACTGCTCTTCAATGACAAGCAATTCATGGAAGACACATTAATATGGCCTGCTGACACTCATTCACAAATAAAGAGCCTACTTATTGGAATCTATTGATGATGACGGTCCCAATTGTGCGATGACACCGGGCCGATTGGAATCAAGGTCGTCATATTGTTTCAAATCAACGTTCGAGTCTTATGACGATCGATCGAATCTACAAGCCAAACGGGTTTCATATCAAAGTTATTGAACTCTGAAATTGTTCGAAAAATCCTGTTATAATGGACGAAAGTTTTGAATCTTGTTTCTAGTGTGTTGTTAATATTAATAATTTGATACTGAACATACGCCTGTATTCCTCGAGGGGGTAGGCATTGGTGTACAAAATTGTACACCTACATTTTAACAATGCTGTTATTAAGTTCTGGTGGCCAGCCTATTGCCATCGAGCGGGCAAAATTACAAACTCCGGGCTGCTACTGAAAATGTTCTGCTATTCTAATCAAGAACCGCTCGGGACCACTAGACTAACGAGGCAGTCGTTATTGAGTTTATGTATTGTATGTAACATAGCACGCCTATATTTCCTCCAGGGTTAAACTAGGTATACTGTTGCACATCCAACAGTCCGGGATTACGTTGAATGCAGCCGCGGTCCCGGGACACCAGAAAGATTAATAACGGGGACCGTGTGGTTTTGAGTGTATACGAGTCCAGCACAGCGTCCATGCAGGATTTGCCACACCTAAAAAAAAGCATTGGAAGATATCAGGCCTATTGCACAGTGTGTTATATTATATACTTATGTAAGTGCAGTTGCGATCCCGGCACCCCGGCAAAGGTTTGTGCAGGACCGTGTGGTTTTTAGTCGGTAGAAGTCCGGCTCAGCGACCATGATGAATTTTCCAGACATAAGAAAGGCTTTTGCCATCAAACGGGTATAATTTCAAATTCCAGGCAGCTAGCTGCTTCTGAGAATTCCTTAACAGAATACACTACCCGACTCCGGAATTGAATCCATGATTTTACGCTTAGGAACCGATCTTGATGATTATTGTGATCAATCATTGTTCTGTCAATTTAATTAAATCACTCAAATCTAGACATGTTCAATAAATACCCTTGATATTTGATTTGAAAAGTCAATCAAAGTTACTTCGATTACTGTTGAAATTCAGTCGTCAGTCCGTCGCAATCGATACTTCATCCAATTTCATACAAATCAATAAGATGTCTCGATAAACAATCGAGAGTTCATCGTTTTAAACAACATGTCATCAACCTAGCCTTGGCGAAGTTGGTACTGATTTCCAGTCTAACCAGATACAGTTAAAATATACGATAATGTATAAACTACCAAATTTTGGTAAACGTAGGTGGGTACAGTCACGAGTATTACCATATTACCATGGACAGTTCAGAAATAATATCGAAATAAAGGCTCTCAAAATGGAGAGCAGAAATTAATGAACGGATATAGGATCAGATATTATTGCCGAACTGTCTATGGTTATATATTTACGCTCGTGACTGTACCTAATGATATCAGAAGTAGTTATTTCAAATAAAACACCTTTAAACCTAATAATTCACGGCACTATATTTTGGAGCACCTAAAGATTGCTACTTCCAAATATATTAATCAAATAATAATTTTAAATTTTCAGTGTTTGTAAAAGAATATTCAAGTACATGACTGTGACGTAGTGTAGTGGGTCCATTGCCAGGTTTTTGGACAAACTGACCTGTAGGTACCTAGTGACATTGAAAGCTCCAAATACCTATGGGCTTTCTCTTGAAAATAATTCCGCTCGATTGACATTGGACACATGTCAGTTCGTACTTTTAAATGCCAAAATATCTAAAAATAATTATACATTCGGGATAATATTTTGACAGCGCGGTTGGCGCAGTGGTCGACCGCAGTGGAGACCGACTGCTGCGCTGCGTGTCGCAGGTTCGATTCCTGCACGGAGCAAATATTTGTACGATCTATAGATAATTGCTCCGGGTCTGGGTGTGTGTGTGCTTGTGATATTATATGTCTGTAAACGCACCCACGATACAGGAAGAAAATCCTAGTGTAGGGGCAACGTTTTTATTAAAAAACAAAAATAAAATGAAGACAACATCCTTTAAAATTGAGGTAACTGTAATGTAGGTAAATTTATTTTAATATTACACGTTTTTAACTGTGTCAATTTAATATTGGAATTTGTATTAGTTTCAAGAGTAACAACACTGGTATGTATTTCAAATCAACACTTAAATCTTTATTAAAATAACAGATTAAACTTGCTACATTCAAAAATATTTCTTCAATTTTCAGTATTTATAACAATTTGAGTACCCACATAACCGTGTCGTGGTGGGTGCGCTATCGTACCGTATCCGATAAGGTGACAGATAACGCTGTACAATCAATATCTGTTTGTCACCGATGCTATAGGGCCTCGGCTTACGGCTAACACTTGTTGTTTTGTTTTGTCTTTATATTTAGAGCAAGTCTTTATAGCGTCAGTATAACGCATCATTTTTGCCCATTGTCTACCTCCTATAATGTTTTTAAGTACAGGCTTCCCTTCATACTCACTGTTATTACTAAAGTCTTGAAGGCTCAGTTATATTTCTAGCTATCCTAATCGGAGGCTTCCCATATTTTTGATAACAAGTATGTTACAATGTTATAGAGGACCATATTTATTAGAATTATACCTCGAAGGACCAGTTTTACTTTACCTATGATTTCTCAATCTCATTGCTATCGCTATCTGTATTTATTCATGACGTTGCAAGTTGAATTTATACAAAAATAAAGTGAACGACCGAGTGGAAAATTTACTACCCAAGCGTGGGTACTGTTTATAAACAAAGGAATAAGAATATGTCTGTCTAAGCGACATTTATGAACATTTCTAATTGTCTTTGCCAAGATCGGCGCGCGTTTTCGATATCGAAGCCTCCCGGGCATTTAAGTAACCGCCTAACTAGTTTCGTCTACTAATTGTAGTAAAAAATAAGTGCCTGTTAATACTCTATTACCAGACTTTGGAGTTGTCCGAACACCTGGCTAAATTGGACCAGTATCGATAAACAGCCGTGCATAACAAGCAGTAATTGTTGTTCAGTTGGTTTCAATCCAGTTTCATTGTTTGGTTCGCTGAATTTTGATTAGGTAGCACCGTATGTGGTTTAGGTAGTACCTTGATTTGAAACGACTTTTTAATAAAGTTACAATATTAAATGGAAAAAGAATACGGTCGCGAACAGGATTCGAACCTGCGCCTCCCGGATAGATACTCCAGGCGCTCTGACCAACTAAGCCATCTCGACATGGCATGGTCGAGATGGCTATATTCTTTTTCCATTTAATATTGTAACTTTAGAGTTCGCTAAGCATGCGTTAATGCTTTTTCAAAGACATATCTTGACTTTTTAATACTTGGAATTTCATACAACATTAACTTTGTAACAATACTCGATTAAATCTATGACGTTTGATCATCGAGCGTCCTGACCCTGTGTCTATAGAACAGCCGGCAAAGTCTACCAGTTGATTACTCATACATGATTAGGAGCCCTGCAATTCACTGATCTCCTACATAGCAATCTCCCAGGCCTTTATTACCTTTGCCTATACACTGCCACAATTACGACAAACAAGCCAGCCAACGGAAATGAATCGCTAACCATAGCTGCCAAACTGTTATTACGACATTTCATTCAACGAATCTTCAATAAAGAACGGCAACAAACAGCACTGTAAAGCAGTTTTAACACTAATTCTTGATTGAATTATTATTTGTGAAAAATTAAAATAACACGCTCAATATTGTGCCAATTTCTCTGTTATTTGTTCAAGTTCCTGCTAATTTGCGATAGTTTGTTCAATCGCTATCTAGATCGAGGTGCAATAAACGCCACACCCCGAGCCGTTTTGACCGTTTTTTTATCAATAACTGATAATAAATATTTATCACCTTTCTGTGTAATGAATGTTCGGTAAATAGCCTATCGTACATTAGTGTTGATTTTTGATGCTTTCGTTGTTTGGTTTTTGATGCACTTGTTTTACTAGCGCAGCTTATATTTAACATTTCCGAGAAAACGGGAATTTTCTACCTGGTGTTATCAGTGTGCATTACGTATGTTCACAATCCACCACATTTATAACTCTTAGTCATTTCTGAAAACAACTGAATGCGTCAAAGTCAACATAAATAAACTGCTGTAGTTAGTAGTAAGTCACATGAAATCCCGTCATACCATAACATTCGCACTCTTTATCGGTAAAGTAACCAGGCACAGCAGAAGTTCCCTCGCAATCTCGGAAGGAGGAAATTTTAAGTGAATTTCTTCGTACTCAAAGTTCTCTGCAACATCGTGTCCAAGTTTGTTATCAGTTTTCGAGCCAGTATACTTAAACTCCAACGCTAACTGTTGTAGACTTTCATTCACCAAATATAATGCTGAGAAGTTAACGATAAGGGTTTTAACTTGCAATGCAGTTAGGGAGTTTCAGACTTCATTCGGTTTGGTTTTCCTTGCACTGGTTCAAGAATTTTCCTCATTCAGTTTATCTAATTTTGCCAAATCCTGTTATTCAACCCGTCTCATTTGTCCCTCTTTACTCTTTGCAGTCTTTAGTCTTTACTTTCTCGACTGTGAATACCTTAGTACCTAGATCATTTTGATTGACATTTTCAGATACATGCATAGCTTTGTCCAAGGCATTGATGAGGCCAAATAAATGACAAACAGAATTGCGGTTTTCATTAATTGCTGAAATTCCGGTCACGGGTATTAATACAGTGCAACTGCCAGAAATGCTAGCGAAGCAACCACAACGATTTGTGGCCTGACGAAATTATTGACTACCTCTCAAATTGTGCTCATGTCATTTGATTTGATAGCAGTAGGGGCTTAGTAGATTTATAATGAATTTAGCTTCTCTCGGAACATCTTCATCACTGTGTTAAGTCGTGGTAAACCTCTAGTACTAACAGGGATTAGTATTGTAATCCATTTGTTGACATGACATCGTCGACGCTAATAGCCACAACTGATATGGGGATACTCAGGCTGATTTATTCTTCCACAAAAATACTACGGAGTGCCAACATGTTGAATCAATCCTAATTCATGCCATATGACGTCAGAAGACCCAATTGAACTATTTAAACTTGAAATTTGAATGTAGTTCGGATGTGACGTAAGATGTTACACAAATTACTTATTTGCAATGGTATTAAATGTAATTTATTGTTATTACTGCTAATGTTAGTTTATTTAAGTTGTGGAAACCTATAAAGTTCATTCCATACACGCACAAAAATAAATAATGCTGGCCACATTGAAACACCCGCTCAGGCTAGCAACACCATTTTTTCTCTTTTTAATGTATATCTATGCTGGTAACAATTAAGGTTTTTGTTAACAACATCTTATAGATTAAAAGCGTTGATTCGTAGTACTATGAGTCAATATCAGACTCACTGTGGGAACTGGTTTGTGATGCCCTGCGGCTGTCACAGCGAGGATAATATAGTAGTAAAGGATTATATAATCAACAGGCTATAAGTACTTATCTCGTTTTTCTAATATTTTTCATATATCGATGCTGTCATAAACAATCTGGAAGAGCACTTGATAGACTACGATGAAGTAAATATCAGATATATTCAATATCGAATCGAATTATTTCTATTAGCTATTGTTCACCGGTTACTACTCACGTAAATTCTTCTGGTTTGCCCGACTAGTTTCTAGTTTCCGGGGCTATGTCGCGAGTCAGTCTGACTCGCGACATAGCCGCGGACTCAGCTCATGACTAAGGGCTCCGTTCGAGTTCGAAACTAGTCGGGCAAACCCGAAGAATGTACGTGAGTAGTAACCGGTGAACAATAACTAATATGAATATGCCTCACGAAAGTTATTATACGAATTGTTTCTAAACCATTTATTTTGCTACACATAAATAAGGCATAAAAAAAATACAAACAAAGAATTTAATAAATTATAGTGTAGCAAGGGACCACCCAGCTCAGTATAGACTGCATGGTGCACAGCACTGATTTCTAGCTTATAATTTTTGTTTTATACTTAATTATGTTCTATAAATCGTGTCTTTCACGACTGCCTAAAAAAGGAGTGCTATATTTTTAGGGTTCATGTATGTATGTATGCTTGTAAGTTTCTTTGTTCCACCATAACTTACTTATACCTGAACCGATTTAGATGGGTGGGGTATTGTCAGAATCCTTACAGTGTCCCGGATAAATTACTCGTAGGGTAATAAGATTTCAAAAAAAAAATTGGTGTTTATAGTACAAAAAAATATAGATAAAAATATATATGGCAGGCGTGCTTATTTTAATTAACTTCATCTTATTTATTATTATAAAGTGAGTAATCAACTGGGCATTATGGAGCTGTTGCTACGTGTATTGCTCCGAAATGCAACACTATTATAATATAGCGTCATCCAGAACGTAATTTATAGCACTATCTGGTCATAGGATTTCCCCCCTCTCCTTTTAAACCTTATGGTTTTCCTTATGAGTGACTTATTTATTCATACTGAAGCTGATTAATATGGATTAGGTTATATTGTTTTTTTTTTCTGTGCTCTCTACGCAAATGTAGGAATTAAGTACAGTCAACCACACAGCAGCTTAATATCAAATTGTTACCATGGACGTGCGGTTGACCGTACAAACTGTTAGCAATAATTTTGTATGCGCCTACCTTTCAATTGTAATTTGTATTAAACTAATCATACTTTTCATCATCATCAATTATCATCATCAATGCATATAATAAAATATAACGGATCGCTGTCTGTAAATGGAAGATATATGAGAAAAAATATTATTGGGACCTTTATCAACGCAAATAATGATTGTTAGAATTTTTGTCTGTTTGTCTGTACGTTTGTGCACGCTAATCTCAGAAACGGCTTATCCGATTTAGATGTGGTTTTCACTAATATATTGTGGTAAGCTTTACTTAACATTTAGTGTTTGTTTTATGTCAATCATAAATAAAACAGTTATGGCAATTTGAAGAATCACGTCGAACATTTGTTATATACGACATCCACGCGGACGGAGTCGCAGGCACAGCTAGTTAACCATAAAGTCGCTCAACTTTACAAAACTCCTACTTTTCCATGTGTTTTTCGTACTTCTGTCTTCTTCTTGTCTAACCCTAAGTCACATGACACGTCACCACAATGCATATAATATAAGAAAGCAGTGTTCCCATGAAGCTGGCGTCAGACTGCACACATTAGATAGTTAACAAGAAACCCGTCCTAGGTGCCGCGCCCTGATAGCACTGGGAACAAGGGCGGTGCCGATGTAAATAATTATGTTAATTTTGTAACTAGTCGGTGGACTTGTAATAAAAAACACATCGTAGAAAGCTGCACATTGTTTTTCTAATAATCGTCTTCTGGTTCATGTTCAACAAAATTCTAGGTAGGCTTAGGTAAGAACCTTTCTTCTCTTCTACTAAAAATATGTTTTTACCTTCCGTGCCATATTCTAACTTGTTTATGTAAAAGTGAACTGGAAATGATAATGTGATTCAATGTTTGTTTGGCAAACATTGAATCACATTATCATTTCCAGCTAATCTTAAATATCTGTATTTTGGGCTTCTGATATGATTTTTACAAAGTTCTCTAGTGTGTAAATTTGGTTTATTCCATTTCGTCTTGCATATTTCACTGTACAAAGTAATTTTAAATAATGCTTGTTTGTAAAAACAACTCCTAGAATCTCGTGGTCACTTAAAATGCTCAAACCTGTCTTAAACGAGACACAAAATCTAAATAATACTAATGCATATAAAAACCTGGGCATGGGTTCTAAACGATAAACTGTTAAAAATATCCTTCCGTTAAACTTCTCCAAATAATATTTCCATAAATATATGCCTAAGGTACAATAAGCTTTTGCCTTAAACAGGCCGCTGTATTCAGGTCAGGCAGAATTCACGCCCCTTTCTTGGAATCAGCGTGGCAACCTTAGGCGAATGCAAAATAACAGGTAGACCCGACACGGTAAATTCTGTAATCAATATAGCTGTTCCCTTTATTTTAGTCCGCCAATGCCGTCTCCTAGGTCTTCTAATTTGTGTCTAAAAGCATTTTATCATTAACAATTCTACCTGTAGAAAGGTTAACTTTTTAGATCGCATCTTCTATAAAACTGGTAGCTTTAGGAATGATCCAGAACTAAATTGTCCTCCATTTGAAGTGCTGCTAGTATGCCTATCTTCATATTTTTATTCTTATCATCAGCCTTAACTTTTGTAACGTTAACTAATATAATGTTCTAAACTATACCCTGAACCAGAAATCCTATTCTAATGTGTACAATTATGTTGAACTGACGAAACCACATTCCACGTGCAAGCACAGTTGTTAGTCGAACGGCCACATCTTGCTTCTTTTGTATTATTGTCTGTATGTACTCTTTGCTCACTAAATACATGCGCCGTACAAGTTGCCCCGTGAGTCGCTCTGATTAAAATGCTGTTCATACAACACGCATTTCAATATAGTTGGATATCTATATAGGAATCTAAATGTTTTAGAAATACAAAATAAATCTGTGTTATTAAAAGAAAAATATAATAGTCTCAAACTATTTTTGATTTTACGATTCACCAACCGTCACAACGATGAGAAAGCACGCATGAAACAAGATTAATTCAACAACCCAAATATTTATTTATTTATTTATTTATTTTACACAATCTTACACTACCATTACAGGTTTACACCCAATGCGATAATGTGATTAACATTTATAAGTTAACAAATCGAGAGTCACCCTCACGAATTCCGCCAACGTCAATTAAAAATGTACATATTATATTGTACACAAAGCAGAGATTCAAATGTTTGTAATCAAATATAGTAAGTTATACGGCAGTCAACAAGTGCCTGATGAAAATATCCATTCACTTACCGACTGCCAAGCTGGCCGATGATCTGTTCACCTTTCCAAAAGCCACAAATAAATATTTAAAAATAATGCCACGTATGCTATTGTGTACTTTAGGATAATTTTATAGCTGACTATACACTAGTGATGTTGTCCAGACGCCGTACACCAAATGATTATGGCTTTTGGTATTTTAATTTGATGATATAAAAACTTCGGGGCGCGCCACATGCCCGGTAAGATGGCGCGGGATTGAGTAACAGCTTCACGTCATTATTACCTACGTTATTTTGTAAACTATCTCCGGAATTCAACGTTTAATATCTTTATTCTATGTTTTTATCATCAATCGCTTTCACACGCATACAATATTTTAATTGTTATATCGGACTACTTTTCATTCCATTTCTGAGAGCTTCTTTTGAACTAGAATCAATAATGCGATAGGATTCATTTCGATCACATCTCTCCCCGGAATTCCATTGAGCGTTCACGTGATCACACAAGTAACTCATCCAATTTTACTGTACATAGTTGCGTCCAACAAGGCGCGATGCTCGTTACATGGGGGCACACATCTTAACCTCCATTAAGCCGCGTCATTGCCTGAACTGCGCGCCTCCCACGGTTTCCTACTTGCCACAGACATCACCAATTCAGGCTAACTATTATAACACACATTTGGAGATATATTCTTACGACCAGTCCAATTCCCGAGGGTGGCACTTCCTATTTCGGGTTCCCGTCCTGTTTCTTGATTGGCTTCGCGCTTGCGAGATATTTCGCCAATTCAGTCTAGTACTCACGAGTTATTTAAATGACTTGCAAGCTGTTCATGTCGTTGTTTTTTGTGAAATGTTTTAATGCGTTTCGACTCATAATAGTGGTTTTGCTAATGAATAAAAAATATATGACTTTGCGTCTTGTATGCGATTTGGCACGAGGTTTTAAACGCTTTACCTCATTCGGCAGGCTAGAACAAGGTTTAAGAACACGTTCTTTTAAATAAAATGTATATATATGTAGGATGAGATGATACAGAGCTTGATGAAATTGTTTCCACCTTGAAAACAAACACTACTGCTAAATAAAACTGAATCGTTTTACTCGTGGTACTCTTTCAAAAGGACAAGAACACACAGAACTACTAAATCCCTTATGTGTAAATGTGTATTCTCCGAGATTACACGTTCCTGTACATATTTGCATCGAGGAACATTTCCGCGACCGTGTCGGTGCACGATAAGCCGGGTTTTAAGTTCATTCACCGTTTCTTGCCAGCCGCCATCGATTTTAATCGCATTTTCTTATCATAATATAAAATATTTATATAACAAACAGATAACTATGTGCCAAATCGAGAACGCTTATAATTGCTATTTAAATCAGTACCTATTGAATTCGGAAATTCTCTTTTCGAAATCAATAAAAGATTTTACGGTCGTGAGCAGGATTCGAAACTGCGCCTCCCGGATAAATACTCCAGGCGCTCTGACCTCTAAGCCATCTCGACTCTGAGAGGCGCAGCTTCGAATCCTGCTCACGACCGTATTCTTTTTCCAATTAATATAATAACTACATCTTTCAAAGATTTATCTTTAATTGATCAACTATGGTTAGGGATATAATTTGTTAAAATAGACAAAGTCACAAACTACTTGTAAATTTGATCGCATTGGTTATAATTTGTTTAGTGGTTAAATAACCTTCCTACCTTCAGTCAGTACCTTCAATATGGGGCAGCCATGCCTAATATAATATATCGCTCCTCCCACCGAATAATATCGTTATCGATAAATTCAAATTTTACAGGAAAAATAAAACAGGGTTTTTTACGATTAAGATAAACATTGTCCAACATAAGGGAATGATTTATACATCAAATGAAAGCTATTTTTTTATATTATCATTTTAAATATACTTATTAATTTTTTATTTTATTAAAATCAAGTTATTAAAACAAATCTGTTTTACTGGAAATGCTTACAAAACATTTTTTCGCAAAACAACATTACGATATTATTCGCGTAAAAACAAAAGGACAGCGTGCACAATAATAGCATACTACAATGTTATTCGTTAAAAAAAGACAACCAAACATAAACGGTAATAGATTGTAGCTGGGTTTTTCGCGGATATAATGCATATTATATATTATAGTTTTGTTTTAATACTATTTTATTATTCAATTGCCTATAAAGTAATATCTATTATTAGGAATATAAACCTCAATAAAACTATGGCTTTGTGATAAAAGAAAACTGTTTATTAATAAAATAAAATAAATATCAATAAATTGTTTTGAAAAAATAAACAAATTTATTAAATACTAAGATTAGATCTGTCATAAACATCTATCTCAAATTTTGTCTCTGTCATTATCATCATCACCATCAGAATCCGAAGCTGGTTCTGGGTTGTCATTACAGCTTCGGAGCGAATTATAAAACGAATGATAGTGAGCAGGTATGGCTTCAGTTCTGCATAAGCCGAGTAAATCTTCTAGCAGAGATTTGCTGACAGCAATTGGTTCAGAATATGCTTGCTTTAAACCGGTCACTTCAACATTACCTGTTCTGTTTGCCTGTTCTTGACCTATTGATAAAACTTTCCTTGTTTATCTCAAAGTATTGATCATCATAATTATACGTAAACTGAACTATATTGGGATTAGAATTTGAGAGCTTTACTTCTACGATATTAGTCCATGCGATTTTACTCCCTTGAGTAGGTATCTGAAGTCCAGTTTTTACCAGCGATGAGGTCTTTAATATTGTAAAAATCAGTTTCAATTAAGTAATCACTTTCCATTTCTATAAAATTACTGGAGCACCTAAGCACTTGGTCAGATGTACACAAAACTTTATTTTTCATAGGTCGTTCAATCAATGAATGCATACTGTCTCCTTCGATTTGACTGTGACCCATTTCAAAAAAACGGTGGTTAATAGTTTCTATTTAACCTTTATTTATGGCATATAGGTAAAGCGTAAAAACATAACGGTTTTTATACTGACCCGCGCAACCATCCGAATAAAATGATATGTATTTGATTCATTGTCCTTCCATATTTATGAACTTTAGTAAACAGCTCTCTATATCTTTTAGCTATAGAAAGGTGCCACACACAGCAATTTCCAGATTTATTCAAAGCAGTTTTTTAAAGCATCTTTTGTAGTGGAAAATTCCTACTTCTGTTTGAAACACACTGACTGTCGTATCATCCTTATCAGCTGTCGCTTTTATTTCTTCTTTTATTTGCCTAGCACGTTTCGCATAAATCTTTGTTAGGTTTAAAAAATGATTATTAAAATATTGAGTATTAAACATTGATTCGTATTGGCGTTTTGATGTTAATTGTTCGTGTGTGTATTCCTGATTTGAAAACCATAGCGTATACAGTCATTTATGATACATTTTGTATATGTTTAGTTGTTCAGATAAATATTGGCGCTTGGATCTCTTGCATGTTTAATGAGATTCAACAGATGAAATAGTTCAATATGTGTCATTATACTTTTTTTTGTAGCATCGGACATCTTACGAGTATGAGGCCCTTATGTTGTAATGAGTTCCGTTTTTGTCTATTAAGCTCTCGTCCTGCCTAATTTTCTCTAGAGCGGTAAAAACTACCTGTTCTTAAATCTCAGAGTACTCAAAAAGAATACTTTACAAACTTTAATAGAAGTCTGGTCCTGCTTGAAATAATATTTAATTGTTTTTGTCCTGTTATTTTTTCTTTCTTAAGTTATACTTTTTATGGGTTGTGCTTGAACGTGTCACAAGATATATTGCTATTGAAGTTCATGATCTTTCAGTCTATAAAAAGTGTCAAATATCTCCTGCGGTTGATCCGTAGAAAATTTTGTGCCACAACGCTTTTTGCATGAGCATGAAGGGCCAATGGTCTTAGCAGCATACCATTTTTGTTTTCTTCTTCATATGGTATAATTTATAACTATTCATTTTCTTAAAATATTTCCTCTATTTCAATTACTACGGCTATCTCATTTAATGTATTATTTTGTACTACACTTTCAGTTTCATGGTCTTGTTTTAATGTTTCATCATTTATATTTTCATTTTATGGAATGCGACGTTTGATATTCACTAAGTCGGTTTTAAATTTGAGAAGGTGTACTAGTACGATCAACTATTTAAATAGCCGTAGGAGAAGCTAAAAAATTTGCATTGTCTAATAATATAGATAAATTTGATATCGAAGCTAGAGAATTTATTTTTGAATCAACCAACTGGTCAGTACAATTGAAATCGCCTCCTAAGCTTGAACTTAACTGTCTCACATACGCTGTCAAATAGCAAACACACAGACACACACACACACATACACACTCACAATCTTAATAGTAATAAGGACTATTTTCATATTGATTGTTGTTATTTATTGCTTAAGTACATACCACGTAAACGCAACTATTGCTATAATTGTTTATATAATTAAACAGTAACCATCATTACCATATTTTTCAAATAAAGTGACTACTGGAATAGTATTGTTAGAATACTTTACTACAACACGAGTTTGCTGTTCTTACTCGAATAATATCGTTATCGTAACATATTGAAAATCTTGTTTGTAGTGCTACCCGTAATCACTAGTAGCGATGTTATTCACGTAAATAAGAACAATTAACCTGGAACGGAATAATAAGGCTATGGTTATTATAAAAATGCTAGTTTCTAAAACACTCACAGGAAAAATATGAAAAAAAAATTACAAGGTGTAAAAGAGTATCTACATGACGAATATGCAATAAAACGCAAAGTATCGTTATATCACATTACGATATTATTCGGTGGGAGGAGCGATATGTAGTTTTGACGTAACCTTTTGTCATGTACCAACAATGATTAATTCCTTAAAACCCTTTCTTTTAATTGTCTAGCCTTTCGATTTCGTTCATTCTTTCGGCATTGTGTACATTAAAAGTAAAAAACTTTTATACATTGTTAAGTAGACAAACAAAATTGTTTGGAAAAAGCATAATTTACAAAATTATGGAACCCGATTACTGTAGAAATTAGCATAAGAGGTTCATTCTAAGGTTCCTTTGCAGCCGTCTCAAATGATGAAAATTACTGTGAGATGATCCCACAATGCCGAGGTTTTCGCATTGTTAGCATTATTAATGGTAAGAGCGTTTCTCGTATTGCTTCTCTCCATTATATCTAGGTTTCAACTTTTTATAGCAAATGTATTAGTTTAAAATTGTTTGTTTTGTCAGTGTAAGTTTTATTTGTGAGTAATAATACTCTGGAGTTGATTATTCTGCCCTCTTAGCCAAGATGGTAGTATGTAACATCCTACTTAATTTCCTCAGAAACTGGCTGTCAATGTAGTTTTCGCAGTGCAATCTGTTGGCTCCTTAATTACCAGAGACAAGAAATTTATCGTTATGAAGTACAATTTTGTATTAGTCCGATCATAACGGTATTAAAGTAGACTCGTACTGTTCAATTTATAAAAACGTAGTTATAATTTCCATAGAACTATGAAACTTGATGCATAAAAAAGTATTTTAAAGCGTTTTTTATGTAACTATTTCACGAAAATCACTACTTACTGCCATCTTGTTTAGGATTTTGTTTATTTATTTAGTTTAGTATCTTGTATTGTTTTCTACTATCATCTGAGACGGTTTGTATTGGACTCTGTTGTGGGTCTCGGTACATTTACATAAAAATATCCCTCGGCTATACAATAAAAAGAGTATTTGTTCGTCAAATACTCTTTTATCTATATATATGATGTTCATAACTTATGTATGGTTATACCTTAGTAATGCAACTGATTAATGCACGAACACGTATGACGTAGCTTACGTGTGAATGTTTGTGTTAAAGAAAACGAACGTTTATTTAATGGTAATTTATAATTTTCGGTTGACTGGAATTCACTACTATTAAAATCATGCATGGAATGTATACGACGTAAAATTATATGAAGTTATTAGGTAATTAATAAAATATCTAGGCGCGTTGTTACAAGTTAAACACAATTTTTTGGCATACACCCACGAATGTTCAGTGAATTTAATCACAATCTCATTTAAATTCACTCAACGTAACTAAAAACCTATTCACAACAAAAAAAACACGAATACCGTAGCTGTTAATTTTCAGCATAGCATTTACAAAGCAATGCCAATATACCTATCAACTTTACTAAAATGAAGTTTCAATCACATTCTCATTTCACGTACAAAAAGTACCTATCCGTTATTTTTTCTACCAAATCGTACTACATTGGTGTTTTTTCTCCATTGTGTGAATGATTAATATAAGATAGGTTAGAATGCTAGCCTTTGTGATCACCTCGGCGAAGGTCGAGGCTTTATTTATAGCCTAACAATGACATGCTCATCCTCAAACCTGTACCTGTTCGAGTACGCTGGAAATTATCTTCGATTTGTTTGCTGTAATGTCAGAATGGTATTCAAAAGATCTTCGCTGATTATTATTATGGTTATATGAATATTATTAAATTGTTTTTTTTTTTTTTTTTTTCACCAAATATGTCAGGGAATAAATGACAGTGTTAGTATTATATCGAATAACCAGACTTAAAGACAAAACGTGAACTGAAAATTATGTTTGTTTTAAAGAGGTGTAACTAAAAAGACGCTAATCAACGTCGAGAAAAATAGTAAAATTTATAAAAGCAATATTTTTTCTATGCACTTAAAATATTATTAAAAAAAACTTAAATGTTTATTTCATCACTTACATACATTACCACATTTTAAGGTATTACAACAGTGACATGACAAAAAAAAGTAAAAAGAAAATACACGCGCAAAAGAACAACAGACAAACTTGCACTGGCTTGCATAAGTTGCACGATCAGCTACATGGAAGCCATATTGGACTGGATATCAGAACTCACCTGCAGGGGCTTTGGAAGCCCTACGCTAGGTTCGACGAACTCTATACACTTGCTAATTACGACATCAATTATAACACTACTCGGCTTATTGAACAATTCCAAACAAAGATGCTTGTCAACTTTTTGATACAGCTACTTTGATGGTCGAAGTGAAATTTCTAAAGCACAAAGAAACCTGTATGTCTCCTAAAAATTGTCTGGTTTATAACACTCATGAATAACTGTTTTCCGTTAGATTAAAACCAAGTTTGATAACCTAAGATACCGTTAAAAAGTACTCGTTAAGAATTACATGAAGATAAACCACTGTGACTGTTTATTCTCGCATTGATTATAAAAATCAGTATAAGAAATAAAACAATGTAGTTTCCATTTCTAACGTAATTCAGGAAATGGCCTGTCTCAGCAATTCGCTTGCAGATCGCCCGCAGTCTCGTTTTTCAGACAATACATTACTTCAGGGCAGTAAAAGCTCACGTAGGTAGTGTCTGGGAACGCTAGACTATCAACATAAGTAAGAATAGGTAGGGTTTAGAATACCAGCCTGGAATTGAGCGTTTCATTTTATGCTTCATCTGAATAACCTAGGAGTTACGTTTTGTTTGGTCTGGCGGACATAGCTGAACATTTTATGCATTATCCTCTCGTCTGTCAAAACAACCATATTATAAAAATAAGAATTATGTCTATGTATAATTTTGCAGCCTGAAACACTCGTTGAGCAGGTTTATAATTTAATTTTTTGGATCGAATACGAGTTTGCGACATGAAATATAAAATGTTCATCAGTTCGCTTAGAACTTCGTTGAGCTTCACCAACCATGCCCTCGCTTAATACATATAGTTTTATCTAATGAAACATTATCACCGTTAGCACACGCACCCGTGTTATCTCTAATTAATACACCAATTAATAATCAAACTCTCATGTAAACAGTATTGTTTGATTTCGACAACTAATTTTACATAATTTACAGTCACGTGCTTTGCCCAAACTGGTTAGCGATTTATATGTAGACAAGTTTTATGGATTGCTATAGTGTGGAGTTGAGAAACAGGTCTGTGTCCTGACATATTTCATTAGCCAGCGTAATCTCAATGCTTCTCTGTCTTTCATTGTAGTCGTAGCAAAATTTAATAAAGTCTTGGGTAGTGGTTAAATCCATCTCGCCCTTGTTTGCTGGAACGTGAACTTTAATTTGCAAAACATTTATCTAATTCTCAAGATATTGCTGGAACTTGTAACTGAAACGCCATTGATTTTATTTTCGTTGCCAGTAATAAAAGTGCTTGAATAAACAGCAATTTAACTAACTGTTACAAACCCACAAGAAAAATAAACTATACACAGTCCAGTGCACAAGCTCGCCCATATAATCCGGAGGAACGCACCATCAGGTCAAATACTTCCATTTACGATTGTTTTACGGTTCTGCTATTAGCTAATACGAGGATACACCTTGTCTGCCATTAAACTTTTATACGTGACGTAACATGGCATAATGAATTATGGTGTTTCGTTCTTTTTTTATTACGCCATTATTTTCTTTGTCCCTTGTATCGATTCCTCATTAAAGTATCGCGTGCTGAAACTCTTGCTATGTTATTGTTTGGTTACCGGGTATAACATTATGTTAGGTATTCGGCTTTTTCATTCAGTTTATATTTTTAGTGTGTGAAAGGTTTTTGCATCCTTATTTGTTTCCTTGTTTATTTGAATCTTTGTTTTATAGATAAGGTGCAAAATGATTTGCACAGAGCCAATTTTAATTTGATTTAGCTTTGCCCGCGGCTCAGTACCTGAAGAATTTTATAATTGTTGGTATACTAAGGTAGCTTAGTCACTCTCACGTCGGTCTTTATTGTAATATTCAAATAAGATTTTACTTTCGAGGGGGATTCCTCGTTGTGCTCATAAGAGATTCATAGTGAATTCAATATTTGCAATCCCAGATCCTAGTCAGCCATCTTCAATTCATGCTTAACTTATTACTGTGTATTATTATAGATTTCACCATCTTAATTCCGTCTAGTGACGTCAGCCAGTCTAGTGTTTAGAGATCATATTTGCAATTAATATTACGCAAACTATTAAGTTGTTACTACGGAATCCTTGAGGAGACCTTATCGTTTGTAATATTCATGAATCATTTAGTTAAAACAAGCTGTAGTATATATACCAGTATGTATATAATACATGTACCTACTTCTAAAATTATTGATCACTTCGCTGTACTCATATCGGAATGGTGATAACATTATCGCTATAGTATCATCGATTACGCGCCCTTCTTGAAGGAGACCTGATGGCCTGAATACGGTATGGATGGTACGGTTATGATATTATCAATAAAATATATTTTAACCGTTGATGGGAGAGCCTAGCTATACTTGCTGTACTATAATAATTTCAGTTTTATGTATTCCCACTGGAGATGCTGGACTTCGTTCATTTGTACTAAAATTATCAACCCGTTAATCTAGTTGAAGAAGCCCTCACCCAATGACGAGTAGAATGAACATTCCTTAACAAAGAGAAGCATGTCTCAATCAGTCAAGTTTTTAATTGAAATCTTATTTATTTATGTACACACATATAATATTAAAATATTCAGTTATAAAAGTAAAATTGAGCACAAAGGTACTGCTTATTTCATATAGAAATTTCTTCCAGCAGACTTCTTAATAAATTCTCACGGCTAGGTGTCAAGCCGAACAATTATTTAGCCTTACAAGTCACAACTAAGTATGCTTGCACTAATTGTATTTATACTGCATTGTCCTTGATAATATGTTGCCAAAACGAGGATAAAAATTGCTTATAGAATAGTAATTTTAAGACTAGTTAAAGGGCCATTTAATGAGTAAATATTAGACCTTTTTCTTAACCGCGTGAATCGTTTTAAGTAAAGGGACAAGTAAGGAAATAATATAATAATCTCTGAGTGAGGTCTTTATTCCAACCAATTGAAGCAACTATTTATAATCTTGTTTAGCAGTAATGAATAACTATTTAAAGTTAGACGCAGTCGCATGACTATTCAAATAACGCAGCGAACACTATACACCCGAAATAATTTTATTTAAGTATATAAAATTGTGAGACAAAAGTTATGCATGATAATTAAATTCATAAAAGAACATTTACAACTTCATGGTGTAAGGTATTTGTTTAATTTAGGACGATAGTTTCAAGCTATCTGAAATATACATATATAGCCATTCTCATAAAATTGCCTCGCAATTGCCCGAAGATCCTTATTAAAAACTACCTAGTTCTTCCAGTCATAAGCTTTCAAAGGCGTGTCGGCTAACTTTGTTTGTAAAGAAAATGTAGCTAAACGTATTCTTGAAACGTACCTATGTGTACTTACTTACTACATAGTGTATTTCTCACCCCTACTTTGAGCAGACATTGCACCCTCGAGTAAGCACTCCAATAAAACTGAGTTTGCTTAGCGTAAAATGTGTACGTGCAAACTGGTTTGCTTTTCATTTATTTCAATCTCGTACACAGTAATACATAATATTATCTTAAAGCAGACTAGCTACATTTAGCACTTTAGTGATTTGGCGACTGCATCAATGCTGCATCGTGTAACGTGGTGCACACTCGCTTGTGAGTTTGGCCCAAAACTCGTCTTACATGCGACAGATATGACTGCTATGACGCTAAAAGTCTGCGGAGGCTTTTGACAATTTGTTTGATTATCAAGCACAGGATAAATATTTAATGAGTTTTTAAACAAAAAAGGAGTGAAACAGACGTAACATTAAGGTACCGTAGTATAAGTAAACTATATGTACAAAAACTATGTGTCAATAAACAATAGACTCTTTATCAGTTTTATGTCTCACCTATATAAAAATGCATCCCATTTTGGGATTTTATTCTTGAAGTCACAGATATCCTGCAATAGCTTTCCAACTTTGGTATTCTTTCAAATCTGCTTTATGTAGAACATACCCTGTTCTTATTAAAGTCGTCCTATATTTCTGAAGGACAGAATAATTAAACGAAATTATCTGAGCTCCCTGTCCAAATTGCCAGTTTATTTTATTGCCCGACATAAACCCTTTCTTTTATCTCTAGTCCTTTTTATAACAGTTTTATGTGCACTCAAATTAGCGAAGAATTCGTTAACTTTATTTCTAACAAAATTCCTCTTTACAATTCCGACTATGTAGTACTTTATTGGGTGAAATGTAACTTGGCAGTGAAGTTGAAATGTCTTCTAAATAAGAAATCTAGATCAGATAAAGTTGAAACAGGCTCGAAACGGTTACCACTAGAACGAACTGGAACTTTTTAGTTCTTATTCATTCGTCTTTCTCGTATTGTTGGTACGTCTTAGTGGACACATATACAACCTAACTAAAAAAGTGGTAAAGCCAGTCTTTAATTACCGAAATTGTACAGCGACTGACGGTGATAAGTAATTTGTTTTATCGTTGATATGTTTTTGAATTACCATCATATACGAGTATAATGATGATTATTGATGGTCGTCCTTTACCCACCCTACAAGAGGTTGCAATGCAGATGGCATTGCACGTACACAATCATTCAACGCCGGACCAAGTATATTGAAATTAAATTCGTCTTCGAGTGTTTGTCACTTGGTATTTACATTTGTCTGCGCCATACGAAGGTTGTGCATCCAGGTATGTTATCGTAAGTCCTCATAGCTGACAACGACTCGTGCGTGTTTCGGGCTGCATGAATATTTATGTATGTTGCCATGCACCGTGTTTTCAGAATGGTCGTCATACCGTGATATTGGTTATCATTTTTCGATTTAACAAAGACTTGATTTGCATGTTGGGGAGTTCAGTTACAGAGAATGTATTGTTGTGATTTTAGTAAGTTAGATCAAGAGTTCTAGGTTTAGAATTTGTCTGCGGTAAGTCTGTTTTAGCATTACAAAAGCGAAACTCAGTAATTGAATAAACGAAGTAAGCTAGTTAATGAAACCTAAATAAAAGAGCTAAATTACAATGTTTGTTTGTTCTTAGAATTGTACACAATAATTGTATTTATTTATTAAAGTGAAGCAACTTTAGAAAAGCACAAAATCTTACTTGTGGAGTGGTCTGATAGTTTTCCAACAATTTTGAAAGATAATTTCAAGATAAAGAAATTCGGGAGGTGGAACAGCAAATAAAGATCCTATAATTCCTCAGACTAGTCCACATATTATACGTATGTTTCTGTGCTTTTACATAATTGTGCCGTTCTCAATGACAACCGCGCCTACCGTTCCGCTAGACGGTATCGAGATCACGCGGCGTGCTCCATTTCCTACCCATTGCATAATTCACAAGCATTGCATACGAGAATCGATTTTCACTTTCGCGTGCATTCGTTTCCATAGAAATGTTTATTTTTAATGCTTACCCAGATTGAAACTGACAGTAGGCAACTGTGTAACATATCTTTGTATTCAACTTACTCAGTTGAATACAATGTATTGAATTATTTCTGTGAATTTACAGTGTTTTGCTTACCAGCGGTTTTATAATATTCATGACGTCATTTGCATCCTGTGTTTATTTTAGTCCAGGTTGAGATACAGTACCTAATTATTTCCTTTATTCTGAACCCCTCTACGTTTCGTTGTCGTTATGATTTCTCGCCTTCGAACACTAATAAAAAACTAGTGATCTTTCGCTCTGTCGAGTATCTACTATGTTTCCCATTCATTGACCTTTTGAGTAGGATGCAGGTCAATGGTAGGATGAGACGAAACAGCTGTCAACTCAAGAATTAATTAAACATACAATACTGTACCGTTAAATGCTCATTAGCTTATTAAACTGCCAAGTCTTTATTATGAGATGCAAACGCAAACTTATATGCAGCTGTTTTACGCTTTGCCATTTGAATTTGAAACTTAGTGTCCAAGATTGAAGGTATACAGTAACTGCATATAATATATGTATGTGTTGAAAAAGAGGTTGTGATCGGATGTGGGTTCAAATGTTAAGAGCAACGGTACTCCGCCTCCTAGCTGCACGAACTCACGAAGTTTCACCGCATTGAGTTTGAGATCGTTGCATTGTTCCCTACCTTATATAGCTGGTGTCACCTTTGATGTGTTGGTAGGTATATATTATAAGGTTTTAAGTAACATTGTGAATGAATTATGTTCAATATTATTGGCAATTTCATTACTTACCAGCGACCCGCGCGGGGTTCACACGGGTGCAGAATACTAAAGAAGAATCGATGATTTTTATATTGAGATTTTCGTATAAAAATACCATCCAAATGATGGCCTATCCGGTGGATTTTCCGAAAATGTTCTTTCATACCAACCTTGTCCTGATGATTACGAACATAACAAAAAACAGCTAAATCGGTAAAGCCGTCAAGTGATGAACTGTCATACATGCGGCAATTGATTTTTATTTATACAGATAATGTGAATTATGTTAATATATCGCAGAAATCACATCCAAAGCCGAAAACGCGAAAGATGTTAGTCTACGCAGACTTGTTACTGTTAGCATCGGTGAGCGGCCGAATGCCAAAACGGGATGTAATATGGATGCCGTCGTCAAATCGCCGATCGCCGAAAGGTTCAAAGTCTGATTTAAAAAGAAAAATATGTCTAACTTTTCCGGCTAGCTATGTTTTAATCACCAGTCCCGCATCTTGTAGACGTCATATTTTACCTTGAATAACGAGTGTATCAAGCTTGCATGATCCAAATAGGAAATTAATAGATTTCATATCGTGGTTTTTATTGTAGATTAATCAAACAAGAAAACTATCACAGCAATACAATTGATTGTTAAAGTGAGTGTAATGGCAAGTATTAAAACGCTGTTCTATATTGCAAGCTTTCAAATTTCGCGTTTTTGCTTTCGCTTCACATTTAAGTGACTGAGACAGCATGAGATTGATGGGACACTCAACTCCTTTTTTACTTATATTAGTAACACGTACCTATTCTATGAAAATTACACCTGGCTACCAAGTACTGTCAAAATGGCACAGCCCTATGACAAAAAGACGTAGTGTAGTATTTGTAATAAGGTCTCGTTCACAGCATTTGGGTATGGAACCCTGGAAGAAGAACAGCATATTTTTGAACTATGGTAATACTTCATGTAAGTAGCTATGTCGTACCAAACTCCTACCGACTCAAACAATCAACTCAACTTACCGTAGTAAAGAAATTAAATGATTTTTATACTCATCGACTCAAAAGGTTAAATTAAATGATAGTTTTTTTCCTTAACCACCGTCGCAAGCAAAGGAAACACTGCAGTAAGCCGTGCACTCATTCTGAATGTCAATAGGTATCTGACTCATGCATGCCACAATCACCTGCATGTCTCTATGGTTTACTCACTGTCTATGGTTGTTACGCCACAAGCTATTGACAACGACTCTTTTGTTCAGACGTAACTGTAAATTGTCCATATCTAAACGGAGATGTATATCAAAGTATTGTAAGATTCACATTTGGAATTTGTTTTTTTATGTTGATTCACTGTTTTTATAAATTGATAATATAGAGATTATCTTATCCGGCGCTTGACTCATGATCGCAAGTATAACCCATGTTGTATCATGGAATCCTGGAACTACGCGATTACCTTTTTCCGAGAATGAAAATTTTGCCACAACAGAATTTGCTGGGTACCTAATCGCGTAAATACCTAAGTCCCGTACGTAGAATTAATGGTGAATAATCAAATCTATTACTGACACATTATTTAATAGAAAGTAGGAAATTTTATAGCTGATTTTTCACAGGCTGTATATAAAAAAAAATGTTACTACTTTATTTTAATTATTTTATAACACTAGACCCACCCCTGCGTCGCACAACATGTTCAAAAAACCATAATAAACAATAAATATACTTTCTTTTCGACTTCGTGAGAGTTATTCAAATCAGTTCAAATTATCAAAAAGACCAACAAATACCAGTATAACCTTCTTGAAATAGTATGTTTAGTAGTTACATAGATAATCGTGGCCAGGCAGATAAACTCGGCAGGCGACTTAGTTTTATACTATCTAGAAACAAGACTCACTGTTTGTTAAGTCAATTAATATAACCAAACCGAGATTCAATTAACATTAACACAGTCGTGAATTGAAACTGAAATTTAATTTCGTAATAGTATATTTGTTGCTATTTTTTATTTATATATGTATACTTACATTATAGTTTGGAACATTATTCCTGCTATGCGTCATCATCATTATCAATGAGTTCCGTTTACTTTATAAAATCACTACAAATTTACTTTGTACACAAGCTACTTTCCCACTTTGTTTTCCAATAAGTCTAAACATCCTATCATTATCTCATATGAATGACATTTTACGAAGCGCCGGCGCAACTGAATGGGGCAATCACCGGCGCACGCGGCCCTCCGTGTATAGTCATCGATAGAGGAAATCGCTTGGTCCATATAAGGGCCGACGCCTATTACTAGTATTACTTAAGCTAATTGAACGTTGGATTATTCAAACCCAGTGCAGATTGATCGCCTTTAATCGTAATTCATTGATGGTCAATAGAATTAGTCGACAAATTTTTATAGGGCCTATTATAGGGTTTACCAGTTACCTTGTCAATCCCAACTTCTTATTAGGAGTAGGAATACCTATTTATTTTGTGGTTTAAATTTCTGTGAAACGTTTGTATTTATTGTGGTTGAAAATACGACAAAATGTCTCTATAAAATCTCTAATTCGTTCAGGCTAATAAATGTATTATGGTTTAGATTACTCCCAAGAGCATCAAATAGATAGGTAAGTAAGTAAGTACGTAGTTAGAACACGGTTAGTCTGCGTGTATTTATGAAATCTATCGTCAATTGGCAGCGTAGACAAGTTGTAAAATCCGCCATAGCGTGCAGTTATCACGTACAATCGATTACTCACGCAGTCGCACTGCGCCCGCGTCGGTCGCAACAACAATGGCGTCGACTGCTCATTGTGGCTGCGGAAGTTGTGCAGGAAACCGGCCTGCGACTGGTAAAACGGAGACGTAACCGTGACGTCATAGTCATTCATTATGTACACGCTAATTTTGGTAATGAGCAATCGCAAAATGTTCTGTGCCATTTTACAATTTTTTTTATCGGTTATGAAGTACATTTTCATTGCTATTTAGACCTGGAATTCATAATTAAGTTACTCATCAACATGCAATTTAATCAATTTACTTCATTAGTATACTATCGACACCGCTCTATTCTAATTAATTGATGCTACATACTTAGGTTGGTGAACTCGCATTGATCGATATTTTCCGCTAGCAAAGCGAAAAATTACATGTCAATAAAACATAAGCTGAGCCAAAGCCCTCGGTAAAGTACTTGATAGGTACCTGTCCTATTTATATGTATTACAACATCGCCCACACACCAGACAACCTTTAGATTGTAGCCCCTAGTTGCTTCTCAAGTGGTTTTGGTATAAAAAAACCAAAGCTCTCGAAGTCTCGAACGCTTATCGAGCGGTCGATTTTGTTCATTGGCTTACTGATGAATCGCTTTAATAATACCCCGGTAGCATAGACTATTAAAAAGTAGTTTTGTAGCTGCACGAAGCACTTATACAGAACACCTGCCAATATATGAGAACTGTTTTAATATGTATGCTAACACATATCAATTAAAGCGCTTTTTCTTTACCTCTGCTTAATCTGTTAATCTGGTTAGTACTTTGGGTTTTATTCACGCTCACGCTTCTCTATATTTAGGTACCATGATGCTCCACAGTTATTAGACCTGCTGTCTGGTATGGTTCGGAATGTTGACCCACAAAACGTATAAACGAAAGACAACTGCATGCAGCTGAGATGAGGATGTTACGACTTAAGAGGGATGTGTGGTGTGACGCGGACTACCGAGATGACGGCTGGCAGAAAAAGACATGCTTTGCAGACCCCAAATAAATTGGGATACGGGCAGGGAGATGATGATGCTCCACTTGTAGGCGTCTCTTCGGTTAAGTCCAGCTTTTGAAATTCCTAGCCATTTGTCTCTTCTTTCTATCTTATGGAAAGCAGATTTTAATCAAAAGATTTATCGGGATACCCGTCACATAAACATACAGCAATATTGATTCCATCATTTTTATCAGTCATCGTTCCTACTTCGAGTCCATCAAAACGTTGTTGATGTAGTTTAATATAAATTAGCCGCTTCGTTGACCTATACAATATTTTTGGCCCGTATAAATCAATCTTAGTCAATCAACTCTTGGTTGAAGTCACGAGATTTAGTGATCTGTGCATTTTTATTAAGAACGTAATAATTTTTTATTTGGATCACTGCAACCACAAATTTTGTTTCAACGCGCTCTTTCTAAAATCTATTAAAGTTATGATTTTTTTATAAAAATATTCTAGTTAAACTCAGTGATACCTGTCTAAAAAGGAATTACTCTACACCTGGTTGATATAATAGAAGTCGTTGACATCATAATGTACGCATGAATTCGCACTGCGTCGTCGACAAGGTTTCCGTTTCCTCCCCGAAGCCATATAAGTACCGTGTGAAGTTTTACAATACTTTTAAAGACTTGAACATGCTGGACCCGAATTTGTTAAAGCTAACTAGAAAATCAATGCACGTATTTGTAAGTTCGGAATTCGGAAATAGTTTTTATTTGTTTTTTTGTCACGTAATTTAGTTTGTTACCAAATTACCTATCTAAATCTAGGTGACAACACCATGACTCTGAGTCAGAATGACGAAAAGAAATAATGCGTCTTTTAAGAATATTGCAAAATATAACGACGAATCAGTAAGAAGAATTATGAATTTGATGTAGAAGAAGATTTAGCATAATTATTTATAACTAAGTATTATGTTGTCACTAATTCACCTACAAACGTCTGAGTAACGAGTAATGGCACGCAGGGCACGAACATCACACAAATCAAAATAAATAAACTGTCCTGTTATCCGAAACAGTATGATTCACGCTACATTATATATATTACGGGCGTGTTAATTATATTTACACTATCGGCACTCCCCGGTAATGGTCAAGGCCACACTCGGAGTCAGCACCTTTGACTATTTAATCGCTGCATAATTATTACGACAGGTTATCTACTTACAAATAAGTTGAAATAAATTGGTTTGCATTGTAAATATATTAGTCCTTTTCCGGGAATACCCCAAATATGAATGGTGGAAAGGTAGAATTTAGAGTTGAAGAAAATTTTAGATGGGCTCTGACCTATGAAACTATGCCTAAGAAACATGGGCCATAAAACAAATAAAAATTGACTTCTCATACAAAAAATTAAGGATCAGTACTTAAATACTTTCAATTTTTGGTTTTTAAGACAGCACTGAAAATATCATTAGCTGAGCAACTAATCTTGAAGTACACACAGACTCGAAGAAACTTCACTTTTCTTAGCCTTTTTGTAAAGTTCATTGAAAAAGCAATTAGAATTACTCTCGGGACAATCGCTGCCCCTTATCCGGTTGCTTTAAGTACTACCTCCTAATTACTCTTCATTCTTCGTCCATTTTTGTGTGCATGCTAACAACCAAGAGTCTTTGTTCAATGTTTTGCTTCCGTGATTTACAGTAATATTGTGCACAAGAATTCATTGTTCGCTAGGGGGGTAATTAATAGAACCAAATGGTAGATGTGCCTAACTGGCAAAGGATATCCATCTTGAATGGATTTTTGTATTGAAAAGATTAGTTATAAGGTAAACCTGTAATTGTGTGTACATTGTGCAATAAATAAATAAATAGATATTCTGATACCGAAACTTTGCAAGTCGCACAGAAACGATATCTTTTTAAGTATTACGTCATAAACATCCACATGGACGGTATTGCCCAACCCTCTTTTAAAAAACCTTGGTTGGACAACCAAATTACTTCTAACAATAGCAGAAGCAGTGACCACTTCCAATTCCAAATCCAGAAACAACAAAACTAGGACGTTACAAACAAAAAAGACCGCCAGAACTCTTCAACACAAGTGTTAATCGCCTTCATAAAATGACGTCATTTGGCACGGTACCCGCAGCTGTTATAATGGCACAGTGACATCATTGCAAGGTGCGTAGGCATATCAGCACATATCAGTGCAATTTTACGTGAACAATCGTATTACTTCCAGTTAACCGTGGTTAATGTGATATGCAAGTTTGCGAACGAATTGTTCCAAGTAAAGTATCGAATGTCAGCTTTTGGTTGATGGGGATACGTGCCTACTGCTAACCTGAATCTAGGTCTTGACTAAGTGTATTCGATTTTATTATTACTGTTTAAGTTGTATGTGCTGTTCAAATATAAACTCCCATGCTAGTAAAATGATATTCGATCATAACTGAATTAAAAATCGTATTTACTTCAGGTACTATTTAACAATGTACTTTATGAATAATTAATTCTTCATACGACTTCGCAATGCGCCCCTCGATTCATAATAATATAGAATATTTCCCCATTAAGATCTAACAACTGTGTTCCCGTGTTCATTATGTCGAAAATATCACGCCCATTCAAAGTCATTATGGCTATCTAATGGCTAACATTTCTACCTCATCAGGCTAAGCCAACAGATAAGCTCTTCACCAAATTGCTCATGTCCTGAGTAGCGCATAATGACCACAGATACGCAAACACCGCTCTAATTGCCCATGTGGTTAACGCATTGATTAAATTCCTCGCCCATCATGAATATGAATGAACAATGTCATTTACATTCATGACATTACTAGTAATTGATGGATGGGTGACGTTTTTAATTAATTTATAGACATATCAGTTTGTATTATATCATTATTGCAATTATTAAGTACCCGTGGGACGATAGAGGGATCCTGAAGGTGAATGCTCAATTATTCCTGGTAAACAACTTTATAGGACATCGCCCAAGGGGATTGAAGGTGGTTCATGGAAAGCAATGACAATAACTTGTTGCTCGGTTATTGATTTGAATTTTATGATTCTCCTAATTGGAAGTTGAATAAGTACCTAACCTATTTTCAACACACATTCCAACTTTAAAATATCTCTAAAATTTTCTGCTGACATTAAATTTTCATCATTTCAGTTAATCATGTACGTCCCAATAAAACTACCTCATAATAGAAATTCCGCTAAAGATTATCAAAGGATCCTTGGATGTCTAAACAAATCCTTAAGTGAAACTCGAATATCAGACCAACTAAAACAACCACGTCCAAAGAGCGTTCACCGCGCCAAAAAGCAAGATTTGAACCATCATCTTGTCTGACACGAAATTTTCACCAAAATATGGACTTTCGTACCTTGTAATAATGTTTGAGCTTTGTATCCTTTAAGTTGGCGTATGACAGGCTAGATCTCATAACGGTGAAAGACAGAGATACTCAACCTTGTTTTTTTATATGCGAAATAGATAAGACTTGTTTTTAAGAACCTACATAGTGATCCTCAAAACTGATAGTCCTAAATAATAAATATATGCGAATATGATGTTCGTGTATGCAACAATTTACGCATGTATAATAAATAGGCTAAAGTTATTGTAACAGAACGCATCAATTCGTGGACTCTATCGCTTCTAAATTCTACAATTAAATCCTGTAACGGACTCAAATTTTATCTACATGTCCCTGTGCTTAGAAATTGTGTGGGGTATAGTTTGAGTACCGCTGGAGTTAAAAAACCGGTCCAGCTATCTATCGAACATTGCAAGCGAGTGCACGTGTAGGTACTCCTACTGACGAAAGTTTAGAGGTGGATACTGTTGCACAACGGCGGTCAAAGTTGGACAATGGATGCCCGAGGCTGTTGTCCCGTCCATCTTGTTTGTTGGTCGCTGTTACAGTTGGCTCTATGAATACGGGCTTAGTCTGGTCGTGTACAGTTATAATAATTTATTTTGCTGTACCTTTGGTGAATCAAGATCGCGATATATATAAGACGCAGATGAATTGTCGAATCAGCTGTTTTACAAAACTACTAGCTTATTTACAAAACAGTGCTGTTATGTCAAACAGCTGAACGACGAAAAAAAGTTACAATATTAAATGGAAAAAGAATACGGTCGCGAACAGGATTCGAACCTGCGCCTCCCGGATAAATACTCCAGGCGCTCTGACCACTAAGCCATCTCGAACTCTAGATCTCCTTTATCCATTTTTAAAATTAAATTGACGAATTAGCGAGCGAAGCGAGCTCAGGAGTTCCGTGTACCCCGATACGGACAGGTTAGGTTCGAAGAGGATGACTGACTACCCACGTCACGTCATCCCCTTCGTGCATAGATGATGATAATTTGATTTTGATTTTGAATCCAGGTTAACTTTGTTCAGCTGTTTTAAATACGGATCTGTTTCGTAAAACAGCGGATTTTACAATCCATCTGCGACATATATCTATACTATGTATATGTATTGTGGTATCTTTTATTTTAAGATTAATATGTTTGCTATACACAAACATAACCAGCCCAGTATCTTACACATAAGTCACAGCATTGATCACCACCCTAGATCACTGCGGGTTTGCTATTCCAAACAATCAAATACAGATTCCCTCACGATGTTTTCGTTCGCCGTATGACCGTGATATCTTAGACTAACTAGGAAAGTAGATATGACTTAAAAAATTGCATTAGTAGGTAGGAACATGCCAGATTTGAAGATTGCGATTTGATGTACAAAATAAATATCTAATATCCAAAAACGCCTATATTTACACGTAGAATTCATTCAATACAGTCGTCGGGAAAATTCCCGAAGACAGGAAACTTGACAAGTTTAAACAACGCAGTCTATTCTAAGAAAGAGCACATGTTTTAAACGAAGATGACACAATACCTGTGTGATAAGCATGGTTTTGAGGTCATCGGTCACGCCAGCTGCGATCTGGTATGCGACAGCATTCCGAATCGGCACCCAACGAACTGTGAACTTTTGTCGTATTATGTCTAAACTACTAAAATGAGCCTTCACTGTATAGTCATAAAGTTAATTTTATATTGATGCTATATATGCTAAAAATAGAAAATATGTAATAAAAACTATATTTGTCTATTAAGTAATATGCTCCGTTTTGTTTACTAATTGTTTTTGTTGATTCATACTATAATGTGAACTTCCGAACAAGCTTAATTGGTTTTGCTAATGCTTTGTGGTTTTGAGTCATGGCAATTAATATTTTTGCGCCATAATGTTTGACAGCAATGCCAGAAGTGGCGATCAAATATATCGAGATAATACCTTCACTATTGTATTCAATTGGACTGGCTTTCACATTGGCCCGAATCACGTTTAATGATATGTTGCTATCACCATGACGTATAGTGAAATATCGGTCAACAAAAGCAGCAATGACAGCTATCTTTTCATTCGAGTGCGTTGGATATGTTGTGAATACGTTGCGCCGAACATTCACCGTTATAACTGTCAATTATTTAGATGGGTGGCTCTTAGTGGCTCTAACTACTACATCAAAGCATGATGATATGAAAATGTTTAAGCAACACGATATACAGACCGGAAGAGAGAGGAGGCGAGAGAATCTTTAAAATATTATGACTATTTTACTGTCGAAATATTTTGAAGATGGATTCTACTAATTAAATTAATCAACTATATCTAAGAAACATGGGACATCAGGCAAAAACATTATTTCCCATATAAAAATCTTGTGGTAAAGTTATTGCATGGGACGTCAACATTTTTGCAATTGAATCTACATTGGATATAACATGTTCGACTGTTTTACCTTACATCTTGTATAATTGCACGGTATGTTGTTTTTTTTTTACAATCTATCTTTCTTTTTTAACACACTTATAAGCTCTCTTTGATAAATCATAAGAATTCGCTCGTCGTGCTTTATTACACCAGTATTTAACAACAGGTTCTTTACATTTTTACAGCATATTACCTAAGCAGGTAAATTAAGTTGCAAATTGATTGTAATTACTTAATTAAGTTTTAAGTTGATTGTATAAACTACACGGTACTTATATTCACTGCTTTGTCCATGACGTCTCGCATGGTAAAATTATTGCTAAACGCTACCTTTAGTTGCCCCAACATGTTAAAGAAAGCTGGATTATTTTCATGCAAAATATTATTCTATGCAAGTTGATCCGCTTTACAATTTTCCTTTTCTTTTAAATACTATATTATGTCTGCAGAAATAGGAAAATATATTTGTAAGTTCTATATTTAGGTTCAAATATTTTATAAGAACCGTATCACAACTGGCGTCCGAGCACGAAACTTTGTCGAGTCAATAAGACTTTAAACATTGATGTCAAATTTAACGAAATTAAAATCGATAAATGTGTCGGCAGAAAGAACCATGCTCGCACCGCTGGTGCTTGAATGCAGTAAAGTTATGGATCGTTATACTAATAACATCCAAAATTATGAAACCTTGATAAGCTCTTGGCTCTACTAAGAGTGGGTTTATATACTTTATGAATATATGTAATAACATCAAGGATTACACAGAAACGAACACTAGGACCATACCGTCTGCCTAAGCTGTTCATCACCTTCTGGCAGTGCAGGAGACCTGCCAGAAGCATTATATAAGGTCCAATTTATTAGGTAATTTCCTTTGAACGGTTAATATATAAGTCAAATACATTCACTTAAGCTAAAAATTACACGAAAATAATGAAGTAATTACCATACTAGACGAAAATTGCTACTTGAACGGCGAACGTTAAGAAAAAAATTAAATTGTAAAAAATTGAATTATGGCTTAAATGAATCCTTATCACTTACACATTGACCCCTTAAAAGGAAATTACTTAATATATTAGGTCCTTATATATATATATGCACTTGCAATACCACCATAAAACATATAGTTTTACCAATTACTAACACTTATCTAAATGTATGTGTAAGTTCCCACGTCCGTTTTCAGAGCTAATAACTAAGCGTCATTATTTTTTATTGTTATCGCCTGTCAATAGACAAGTGGCAGCTTACTAATCATTATGCTTATGAAAATAAAAAAAGTTTGTTATTGATTTGGCGTCCCGGATTGAACGACTACATTTAGCTTTTTTTTTATTGAACCAGATGTCGATAATGTTCTTGAAAATCCTCCTCCTCCTCCTTAGTCGTTCACTCTTGACTGAGTGGTCGTGCTTGATGACTCTGCATTTTCATTGGCCAAAGCAGCCCTCGCGATGCTCCTCCACTTATTCCGGTCTTCAGCGTTTCGGAAATTCTGAACTATGGAGGTGTGTGTTGACGCTTTGATAAGGTCTGTCCAACGCGTAGGTGACCGACCACGTGACCGCTTGCCCTCCACTTGTCACTGGACAACGAGTCGTTCCATGGAGTGTTCGTTACGAACCACGTGGCCGAAATATTTGATTATTCGTGTTTGCAAAGAAATGCCTTTGTCCCATTGATCCAGAACGATTCTCATAATACATTCCGTGTAGATGTTGAACAGGAGTGGAGAGAGTATGCACCCCTGTCGGACACCAGCGTGTGTATGAAACCTTTTCGAGTCAACGTCGTTTATCCGAACACTCGCAGTTCCGTCCTCGTAAATTCGACATATGAGACGAACTAGGTGGATAGGTACTCCCATTTGAATGAGTACGTTCCATAACTTATGCCATCTCACGGTATCGAAGGCTTTGTGAAAGTCAACAAAGCAGATGTAGAGTGGGATGTTAAACTCTCTCGACTTTTCAATTATTTGTCGAAGAATTAAGATATGCTCTCTTGTTCCTCGACCCTTGATCCCGCCTGCTCAATAGCTATTTCGGGATTCAGAAAAGCTCTTAGTCTGGTATTGATGATATGAAGGAGTACTTTGCTGGCGTGTGTAATTAAAGATATAAGTCTGTAGTTGCCACATTTCTTCGTTGATCCCTTTTTGTGCAGTGGTATGAACACGGAGTGTGCCCAGTCTTGAGGCCATTTCTCTGTCTCCCAGACGCGGTTGCAGATAACATGCATTATATCAACTCCGTATTCACCCATAGCTTTAAAGATCTCTATTGGAATGGCATCAACACCTACAGCCTTATGCCTTTTAGGTGCTCAATTGCGGCTCGAGTTTCACTTTTCAGGATCGGTGGTTCCACACCGTTCTGTGACAGTGTACTAATATTACATAATGGTGTTGTGCTGCTATCGCTGACAAGTTGCGTGCAATACTCCCTCCACACTCCCACAATGTCCCTGATTTCCGTTACGGTCACTCCATTTACATTTTCAATGGCCCAGGTTTTCGGTTTGAATTGACGAGTTATGGTTCAAATCTTCTTAAATAAATCTTTAGTTTCGTGGCGCTCTGCATTTTTTTCTAATACTAGACATATGTTTTTGAGATGGTTATTACGATCCTTGCGCGAAGAGGATTGGATCTGTGTACCCACCAAATTTAATTCCTGGACAGATGGCTTGGCTTTCAACTCACGACGGTGCTCTACTAGACGCCAGGTGTCATCTGACATCCAGTGTTGATGTATGACTTTAGTTCTAGTAGGTTGCGACGAGCGTATAATATTATTTATGTGCTCTTTTGCGGATTGCCAGAGTGAGTCGGGGTCATCATCAAGGGCTAGTGACCTCCAGTTGCTATTATCTGCTGCCAGTTGGTTTCTGAAAGCCGTATGGTCTACTACTTCAAACCTCTTGTTAGTCTTACGAGGTATGGAGTTACGTAACTTAAGTTTGAGTTTACATACGAGAAGTTGCTGGTCAGATTGACAGTCGGCTCCGGGCAGTGTGTGTGCATTCATTATTGAACTACGCCATCTAGATCTTATCAGTATGTAGTCAACTGATTGCGGTGGTTACCATTAGGGGACGTCCAGATGTACAGTCTTCTGTGGTGTTGCTGGAATACTGTATTCATAATGGTGAAGTTGTTGTCGGCTGCGAACTGGAGCAACCTCTCCCCTCTATCATTCCTTTGGCCGAGACCATAGTTGCCTACAATATTCCGCAAGCCCATATCAAACCGTGTGTTACCCACTTTAGCGTTAAAATCGCCAAGTATGATCAGTAGTTCTCTACTTGGTATATTTTTTTTTATATTTTTATTTTTTTTATTTACTAATTTATGTACACACAAGATACAAATAAATGGACAAACAAAATAAGGAAAATAAAGTACAGAGGCACTGCTTATTCCTTAAAGAAATCTCTTCCAGCAGACCTACAAGAGGAGAATTTAAAACAAGAGATGTAGACGAAGTGTGTAAGATATATAAGAAACATAATATATACAAATACAAAGAAGCACTGTTAACAACATATATATAATACACACATACCACAATTACAAATACATTAAATACCAATAAATATATACATAAACATATAAATACATTCAAAAATGCAAACAAAACAACTACTTAAGTGGTTAGGGAGAGAAAATGCTTTTTAACTCTATGTTTAAAAACAGAAATGGTATCACTGTCGCGAATCTCAGCCGGAAGTGAGTTCCATAACCTTACACCATGTACAGATAAGGAATAGGAGAAGAAATCGGTTTTATGGGACGGGAATTTGAGGAGGGTTCGGAGATGCGACCTGCAAGGCGAGTCAGGTGAATGAGTGTAAGAAAAGCGTTCCCGCAGGTAGGATGGGGCAGATGCATTATGTAGGATGTTGTAAAGGAGGCACAATATTCGAGTTTTCCTGCGAAGGCGGATTGGGAGCCACTTGAGTAATCTGCGGAAGTTTGAGACATGGTCATATTTCTTAAGACTGAAAATGAATCGAATGCATAAATTTTGCAGTCTCTCAAGTTTATTTAGGAGCTCCTCAGTGGCGTCCAAATAGCAGGCATCAGCGTAGTCAATAATGGGCTGGACTAAGGTTTGAGCAAGAGAAATTTTGGTTTTCAAGGGCAAAAAGTTCTGGAGACATTTTAACGAGTGAAAGGAATAATGCACTTTCTTACTGACCTCATTAACCTGAGCACTCCATGACAGGTTCGAATTGATTATAACTCCTAAGTTTTTGGCGGTATCCGTATAGGCAATCCGCACACCGTCAACACTAAGGCAAGGCAGAGACGAAATATTAAGCCGGTTTCGGAAACTCCTACTACCAATAATCATGGCCTGAGACTTGCTAGGGTTAATACATAGGCCAAAAGACTTAGCCCAATCACTGACACATTCCAGATCACGATTCATATCAGTGATAGCAGAATCCATCTCAGTAACTGGAAAATGTCGATAAAGCTGCAAATCGTCTGCGTAGAGATGGAAGTTGGAAGAGATGACATTGCTGACAGAGTTAATAAAGATACAAAAAAGAAGAGGAGAGAGTACGCCACCCTGAGGCACACCCGCTTTAAGGTCACACCAGTCAGAGGAGGTTTCATCAAGGCGGACACACTGAGAGCGGCCTCGAAGATAGGAATCAAACCAAGTAATGGCAGAAAGAGAGAGATTAGCAGTTCTAAGGACACCAAGTAATAAATCAAAATCAACAGAGTTAAAAGCACTGCTGAAGTCTAGTAGTACCAGAATAGTGAGAGATTTGTTCTCCATAGCCCAGCGGATGTCATCGGTAACCTTTACGAGTGCTGTAACAGTACTGTGACCAGGCCGAAAACCTGACTGGAAGGGACTTAAGAGACAATTTCGCGAGAGAAAATCAGATAGCTGTTGGTGGACAATATGCTCGAGAACTTTTGAGAGAAATGGTAGAATAGAAATGGGACGAAAATGTGACAGAGATGAGGGTTGAGATACTTTTGGTAGTGGAATGATGTGAGCACGTTTCCATGACTCAGGAAAAGTACATGAATACAAGGAGTAATTGAAAATGTGAGTGAGAGGAGGAAGTAAAATAGAGAGAATTGGAGATATCATTCTGGAGCATAAATTGTCACTACCAACAGCAGAAGAAGTAATAGTTAAGAGAGTTTTCTTCACGTAATCTTCAGAGACAGGAGAAAGATTAAAAGAAGAAAATTGCGGCGCTGGCAGCCTCGAAAGAACCGATAAGGTATAAGATTTGCTAATAGGATCTATAATGACAGAAGGACAGGAAAAGTGATTATTAAGAGTATAGTTGCTATTGTAGATTTGATGTCATTGTAGAATCTTTCTACGTCTTCATCTTTCGCCGTGCTGGTGGGCGCATACACCTGTATAATATTAAGCGGGGTGGGACATGCATCAATCTTCATTGTGATAATTCTGTTGCTGACCGGGTTATAACCTAAGACCGCTTTAGTCCATTGTTTGGGAATTGCAATGCCCACTCCAGCGAAGTTACTGGAGTCATCTCCTGAATAATAGATGGTGTTATCCAAATCTCGGTGGCCACTACTTTCCCAGTGAGTCTCGCTTAGACCCGTAATGGTGATGTCACATCGCTGGAGCTCATTATCCAAGATGTGTAATTTACCCTCATCAAGGAGTCCTCGTACGTTACAAGTAGTCTTGAAAATACAAAGTAGTAATAAAATATCTAGTTAACACCCACAATAAATTCAAACCTTGATATATGTATAAGTGAAACATTTATATGCCTGGTTGTTTTTTTGTAATCAAATCCTTACATCATCTACCTAATAATATTATGACCACCATGAAACGAACAAACGTTATAAATAAATACTCTATAAAAATAATGTTATATTTAATATTAAGTTAATTGATGAAACACGTTACTTAAGCCTTATAAAATTTGAGTCACTGGTTACTCCTGTTCTGATAATTTATCCAATAAATATAAGTTTTTTTACTTTATTCAAAACGATACTAATTAAAAAGTGAATAATAAAAAAACGTCCTTACAAATTACCTTCAAAGCTAGTACTACAACAAGTACTATTATGAGTCAGCAGACATCTTTACACGTTTCATGACGTCACGCCATTGTGTCCGATGTGTCAAATAGGCAACAAAAAGCCCATTCTATCACTTAATTACTTGCTTAATCACATTAGTAGGATGTAATCGTCCTTTACGAGGCAGTTCATATGATAACTTCGACTTCGTTTTCTCTTATTCCGATACTGACTACCCTTACGTCGACCTAATATTGAAATTTAGTTTACCTACCTGTATGGGTGACATGGCCTAATATCTGCAAAAAAAGCATTCAATTAATATGTGTTTGAAGAATGCGGATTTTATTGAAACGCTTCTAGCTACACACCTAAACTATAAAAACACTTGAGCTGGCTGAAATATCAAAATACACATGCACGGGTTCCAATTTGATAAACAAAATACTTCTATAAACATTAAGTAAACACAAAATCTGTCAAATACACACTAACGAGTCTTTACTTTTGTCCACAGACAGTCCAGCACGGCTTCCCGCACAGAGCATCAGCACTAGCATGGGACCCCCTCCTCAGGGTGGTGGCCCTGGGCACGGCCACCGGTGCCCTGAAGGTGTACGGCAGACCCGGCGTCGAACTCTATGGACAGCACACAAACTCAGACTCCAGCGTCACACAGATACACTTTATAGCTGGTAAGGAAGTATTTGCAATTTTTTTTTAAACCAGAAATGTAAATAGTAAGATTTCCCCACACTAAGATTTTTTCCTGTATCGTAAGTGAGTTTACGGACACAAATTTATCCTTGTGTAAATCCTCATGCATGCGACAGGACATTACCTGATGCCGATTACCGTCTTAAGTCACACAGTCTTAACTTTTCTTTCCAAGATAGATAAGAGACACAACTATCATATCCTCAGCAACCTTGACAGAATCTTTGACTGGCGGCTGATATAGACTTCATAGGTAGCCCAGAGTGGAATAAGCTTGCCCCCATTACTGAATCTATAGTATAGAAAATAAATTGGTTAAAACCGCTGCCAGTTTTGTCAATAATAAAATTGTGAAAGTAACTGAAATGGTGAACATGTCTTGCGAGTAAATTATTTGAATATTATATTAAGCTGTTGACGGTGTTACGTAACTGTGATAATTTTATTTCTGCGTAAACTTTTATTATTCTTTATAAAAAACATTATTGCTTACTAACTCAACGACCTTTCTCTACGGAACTATTGTAAGTAAAAATTAGATTTATAAAAATGTATATCGGCAATTCGGCAGTAAGAGATACACCAGGTACAAATACAATAGTATCGTAAATATTTTTGGGTGGGCCAGTGCGGATAAGATTAGCTTTTGTTTTGGACGCTGATGACTAAGTATTATATACTTAGCGCACACAGTAACACATGAACATTATTTACCTGATATACATACTTATAGTACTCACGCCAAATAAAATCTTAACAGTTTTAATTCAATAAAAAAATTAAGTCATGAACTCATGAGGCAAGATAATTATTAGACGTTGGAATAAAACACGTATTTTGTGAGGGATTCGCAGTAGTGAAGCACGCCTGCGCCCACGCATTCAGTTTATTATAAAACGTTTAGTCATGCCGAATAACTTTGATAAGGTATTATTATAGGACATTATTCATCTGTGTCACACTCACATGACTTACGCCCTTTTTTAGATACCACATATTAACTACGTATTTTCGATATGTTTTGAAGATGTAAGTACTAGCAGTGCCCCGCGGTTTCACCTGCAGTTTGTTATACGGGCTACGAAATGCATTTTTTTTTAAATTTAATTTTCAGAGTTTATTAAATTAGTATAGTAAGTAACTAAAAAAACGGTTTCTAATTCATATCACAATACTTAGCTGTAGAACACAGATAAAATATATTTTTAATACGTATATAAGGTATGTTGTTTATCGTCTTGAGTTTATTTGGATAAGAAAACGAACAAATAAACTGATATACTACGCTGGAATGTTAATTTGAATATTTAACTTAACCGCGTGTTCTTTAAACATAGATAAAGCAACTCTTTTTTTTAAGAATGTAAAATGCTCAGTATTTATATTAACTTTCGTGAAACACATTCGTATTAATTACTAGCTGTGCCTGCGACTCCGTCTGCGTGGATGTCGTAAATTTACACCATGTCGTGTATGAACACAAATTCATAATTAACAAATGTTCGACGTGATTCTTTAAATTGGCATATTGTTTTTTATTTATGAACCGATGACATGAAACATACACTAAATGTTGCTAACTGAAGCTTACCACAATATATTAGTGAAAACCACATCTAAATCGGATAAGTCGTTTCTGAGATTAGCGTGCACAAACGCACAGACAAACAGACAAAAATTCTACAATCATTGTTTTGGTTGCTATATGCGTTGATAAAGGTCCCAATAATATTTTTTCTCATATATCTTCCATGTACAAACAGCGATCCGTTACAATTTTATTATATGTATTGATTGTTCAACAGTAATTACTCCTTACGTGCATATTTCTGGATTGCCCGACTAGTTTCGTACTGAAATGGAGCTTAGTCATGAGCTAAGCCCGCGGCGATGTCGCGAGTCAAACTGAGTTTGACTATTATGAAATAAGTACCAAGCCTGCCCATTGAGTTTTCAACAAATATAATTGTCCTACAACTGCAGTGAGTTGATGGCGATAGTAGGCTTCAAATGATACGGGTTATCACTACTTTGAGGCGATAACCTCATTACCAACACCTGTGCCTTTTTCATACATATACCCCGCTTTTCAATGCTTACTGTAGACCATACTTAGATGTAGAAATCTAAACAGATATATGTTCTAATTACATTTATGTAATATATAAAAATCTCGTGTCACAGTGTTTGTTATCGAACTCCTTCGAAACGGATTGACCGATTTTTATGATTTTTTTTCTGAATATTTGGTAGGTCTGTGAAAGGTCGTACGTAAGCTATTTTTATACTCGTAGGTGATAAGGGTGGCCCTATCCAAAAAATTTATATGGCAGAACGTTTGCGGGGCACAGCTAGTTAAATTAATATAAAACAATTCAATAACTTTACAACGCTTTCGCGCGAACCGCTATTGCCAGAAACTCAGAATAAAGACATCTAGTGTGGGGATCAACGACGCCACGGCGAACCATAGACTAAAGGTTCCTTTAGAATCGACTATGTCTTCATTTTTCGCCTTACAATACAAATGTTAACGTCGAATAATGCTATCCGGTAGATAAGCTTTAATTTTCACTGACTTGTCATACAAAATTAAAACTAATTCCTCAGATAGAAGTTAACCAGAGTTGTTGAAATTAACTTTGTCGTTTTTTTAATCCATAAGTGTGGCAGGTTTAGTTCTTGCTAGGATTAATACGGTCTGTCCTCGGAAATTAACAAATGTTAATCACATTTTATATTGTAATCAATCCCTAACTAATACGTCGTATGGTCGGTCCCTCTGTTTATCTCTCTGGTACAAGATTATATGACTTGATTTTGTGCATAGATAAAGTAACATAATAACATATAACCCTTTAGACATTGCACGAGATCCAAATTGCACCGGACCACTTCTTTTACTATATTCACGGTCCTAATAAAAATATTAATTTCCTTTCATTCCAGGTACTGGCAGACTTGTATCACTAACCGATGACAACAGTCTCCACCTTTGGGAGATAAATGAGAAATCCCTGGTGGAATTAAAAACATATATATTTGAGGGTAAAAACAAGAAGATTTCGTCGCTGTGCGTCGAGTCGACCGGCAAGCATCTGCTGATCGGCACCGAAGGCGGGAACATATACAACCTGGACCTTAACACCTTCGCCGTCACCGAAGATGTGATATATCAGGATGTTGTTATGCAGAAGTGAGCATTTTTCATAACAATTATACTAATTTTATAAATCCTGTAACAGTACTTGACTTTCTAAACACCTTTGAGTTCTATTTAAATGCCATTCTACAGGTTTCTCTTAAAAAAAAAAAAACTATATACAAAATTTATATTCATTACATGACAAAAAAGTCCATCTCCTCACTTGGATTTTTTCCGTAGCGTGGGTGCATTTACAGACACGCAACATCTTAAATAAAAACATGAACTCATACAAACATGTGTAGGGGACACATGTTTGTATGATACAGTTTAAATCAAATATGCAAATTTTAATAAAAAAAAACTAATATCAAATTTAGTCATGACATTTACCCAATTTGAGAAACTGACCCAATAAACATTATCGATTAAACTCTACTTCTTATAAATAAAAAGATTTTTGTGAAAAGGAAAATACAGTGGTGAGCAGGATTTGAACCGCCGTGGCGACGCCCGTATACGTAATACTCCAGGCACTCTGCCAAATAAGTTATCCAGACCTCTGCTCACTATACCGAATTAATATTCCAGATTCACACGTCTTATGGTGACGTCAACTTCATCTATGCAGTGTCTGACTGTACTTTTCTTCATTCCAGTTGTCCAGAAGACTTCAAAGTGAACCCAGGCGCGGTGGAGGCGATGTGCGAGCACCCGAAAGTGCCGTCGCGACTGCTGATAGGGTATAACAGAGGACTCGTTGTGTTATGGGACAGAGTCTCCGCAGCGCCCACGCATACATTCGTCTCTAACCAACAGTTAGAGAGCTTGTGTTGGAATGATGAGGGTATGAACTGTTTTTACTTACTTTGACATGCTACATAGCATCACGCCTAAGGCAGTGGTCGGCAAACCGCGGCTCGCGCTACATGCGGCTCTTTGACTCCTCGGCTGCGGCTCTTCCTCGAAATGTTTAGTACAGGCACGGAACATTATTTATTATGTTGCCTTATAAGGGACGAGTAAGCATTTTTGAAAAAAGCCAAAAAAAAAAACATATTTATAAATTACAATTGTGTATTGTTTTGTATTTGGCTCTTTTGGTTGACAAGGTTGCCGACCACTGGGCCTATGGTAGGCAGAAGTGTACATAGTTGTACACCCACACCAATGCTGTTATTAAGTCCCATACGGCCGCTGAGGCCATCTACAGGGGACAAAGTCAAATTCCGGACTGCTATTGAGAATTTCCTAACAGAAAAACCCAGAAAAACTGCCCGATCCGTAAATCGAACCCAGAACCTCATGCTCAGCAGTCGCACTTGGGACCACTAGACCGACGAAGTAGTTTGAAATGTGTTGATTATTATAATGTGATAAATTAAATTACAAAGGACAGATAATCAAACATCTTTATTCAAATCAAATAGTCCGTTAACTCTCTGCCGTGCTTGTGATTCGTCGAGTAAGTCTTTATTTCTAACCCTGACTGGGTTGCTAGGACATCTCAGGCTTTTTATGGTCAAGTCCGGCCATATAGTTAGTCGTCCAGCCTGTCAGATTCTTGATAAAGCCAGGAAGTAATCGACGCTAAAGCATGAGTTATGGCAAGAAATGGCGCCGTATGTCTAGCTTTTGGCCAAATTTCCGGATTCTAAAAACACATATTCGGACTGTTTTTTGCCTTGGTAACTCTGTCTGTGTAATAGATTATAACACCTCATATAGGAGAAAGAGTCCTTTTACTTGAATGTTACGGTTAATCTCGATAAGCTCCCCCATTTTACATATGCCGGGACAGCCTATTCTGGGTTGTTATATCAATTGCGTTTGCTCCCAGGTTCTTTGACAGAGTGAACCACTATTCAAAACGTGATACACTATACCTCAAAGCTAATGAAACAATGGTGTCAATAAAAATGAAACAATTTCGTTCAGGCGAGCACTTCACATCATCCCACAACGACGGATCATACGTAACGTGGGAAGTCGCCGGAGCAGCCAGCGATAGACCGTTGAAGGAACCCATCACGCCATACGGGCCATACCCTTGCAAAGCTATCAACAAGATACTGAACCGCACCAGCGTGCATGGCGACGAGATCACCATATATGCAGGTAAGATTTTTACATACATACATAGCGTCACGCTTTAATTCACCAAACGGGTAGGCAGAGGTGTACACAGTTGTACACCTACATTTCACCAATCGCCGCACTTGATTAGTACCGATGACCCGAAGCCTGCGAACACACCTATTTAACTCTTGACTTCAAGTGCTTAGAGTATGAAAGTGGTGTTGGTTATGTGTGGTTAATTATGTCCCATGTGGTGGTGAGTTTCTTAACTTATGGTGTGGTGGTGAGGTTCTTAACTTATGGTTAAATAATACCACAGTACCCTGTAAACCTTTTACCTCCACTTACCCTGCCACCAGCAAAAAATCCAGTACCATTATTTACATATTTTTTTTCATTACAGGTGGTATGCCACGAGCTTCGTACTCAGACAAATACACAGTCACTGTACAGCAGGGAGAGAAACACGTAGCGTTCGACTTTACTAGCCGAGTATGTATCAGATATGTTTGGACCATGTTCTAATGCTGTGACGTTACCGTCTATCCTGTTGCTTTACCTCTAGGAGATCAACAAAAACCTCGTGACCCCTTGAAAATAAAAAGTAATATGAAATTGCTTGCACTCTTACACACTGCTTTAATTGATGAAAGCAGCTAGGAATTAAGCAAATGTTTGTCTATCATTACAATTAACCTTTCAAGCTGCGATAATGAGACATAATTAATTACGCAATTGTTTCTACCTGACGTTTAATAAATTAAATAACTTTCCGATGTTTATTATTAAAAGCCGCCTGAATTTATATTAACAGATATACTAGCTGCCTACCCAGTAGTTTATACAATATTTTTAAGTATTACTTTTGTTCGACATCAGGTAATAGATTTCTTCACAACGACGCCAGTGCCACCGGACGGTGTTCCTCTACAAGAGGAGAGACCTGACACTCCCGCGCAAATGCAACTACAGACCGTCAACCAGGTCGCTGCTGCTTTAGTAAGTCGTATTCATTCGTTATAATATTACTAGTATTAAGTACTAAGCAATCCAAAACTATTTTACTTGTTGGATTTTGTTATTAAGGTTAATTTATGTATTGCTGTAATATTGACTTGCCGACTCATTCTGGTCAAACAAAAACCTATATGGCTATGTTTCGTTCAAATAGTGTGGTGCCTTATGATTAACTAAGATATTTTTGCGCGTAGCAAAATAGGCATGATGACAGTATTAAAGAACCAAAGAATAGTTTCAGAGAAAAATAAATGCAATAAGTATTCTAAAAAAATCCCTAGTTATTAAAAAGATCAAGATTAATAAGATTTTCAATAAAATAAAAGTATAAAATACTGCAGTCGGCCATGTTACCCGAAACGTCAATCACAGTGAATGACGTCACGCCTCAGTAAATGTCAATCACATGTGTTGCTTGAACTTCTGTCAAATACTTACGTAGGCGTGACGTCAAAGCTGCGCGATGACAACCATGAGCGTATTCGTGCTAAATTCAAATTAAAAATAAATGCTTTAAAACTTAGTTTAATGTTGAAATAATGTGTTTTTCGGAAATAGTAGACATGTGCCTACATTATAAAAGGAGATTTCAAAATCTGTCATCATGCCTATTAATGCTTAAGTACAGTTGATCATTTTATCTCTGCATGTCAGTTGTGCGCAAGTGGTTGCGCAGTAGCCAATTTTACGTTGAAACATGCTCTCGTCTTTCTCACTCCCTTATGTTCCCTTAACATGTGACCCACTCGCTCGGGGCCAAGAACAGGCAGTGTACAGGAATAACTATGTCATAGTCAGTAATATTGATTTATTATTTTGAATAGTAGTACTAGTGTAGTTTTGCTGGCTTTTTGTCCAAACTTGAATATGAAAATTAATTTCTTCTCAGGTGGTGCTAGCAGAAGAAGAGTTAGTCGTAATAGACTTGTGTGACGATCGTTGGCGGCCGCTCCGCCTTCCATACCTCGTGTCGATACACGCGTCGGCCGTCACCACCGCACAACTGGTTGACAATGTCGCCTCCAATGTATACGAGAATATTGTGGCTGCTGGTACGTTTAGTGTAGTTTTTACCCGACTGACCCAGAAGGAGGGTTATGTTTATCGAGTGTATGTATCTATGTCTATTTCTTTGGCACGCCCTACAGCCTATGCGGCTTGACAGATTTTAACATACGGGGTGTCATTAGATTCGACACAATTATAGAAGTGTCATAGGCTATACCAATATTTAATTTTAGCGTCAACTAAATAAAACGGAGAGTTTTTTTTTTATCAATATGGATGTCAAATGAAAATCCATAAAATTATAACATACAGTCGGAGGCATATTTTACTGTCGGCGTTCGTCACAACCTATTACCTATTGCCTATTACTCAATTCCTAGCTGAAGTAACAGACATAGTTCTGTCTATTTAATGAGTTATTTCTATATGGTCTTGAGTTTATACATAAATCCCATATAAATATCCCATATAAAAAAAGTTATTCGGGCAAATTTTCAAACATTTCTTACCTTACAAATCATTGGGACTATTTCGAATATTAAAAAAAAACTTAATTTTCCAAACGAACAACTTCATATTTTTATAAATTTGATGATCGTGATACCTCCAGACATATTTTTGTCACGGCGTCTGCTTCAACTATGTACAGATAGTTTTCGCTCTTTATATGTTATATTTTTATAGGTTTCAGGGTGTCAAATATATATTAAATTGTTTTCATTTGAGATCTTTGATAGCTGAATCCATTAAAATTTGGGTACCTTTTTCCAAGGCCCTAATTCATATATTTTTGGAGCTAAGGCCCGCTTGCTCGTTACAATCGCGGCGCCTATGTTGCAGCAAACATTTTATATAATAATTATTATTTATTTATTTACCACACACAGTTTACACATTATTTTACATTTTAGTACTTAGAAAAATAGTTCAATCTAACAGTGCCGTTTTTATATGAGAAGTAAAAAACAATTTTTTTGTCTGACAGACAACCCATGTATCATAGATTCAGTTTCATAGGTAGAATTACCTTAAACATATCGACTCTTTTTGATTTCACCTTGATTTCACATGTATAGAACATGACTATAATGGAATCCTCGTATAGGCCAACAACAAAACGAGAACGTGTACTCCGAGAGCGCGTGGCCTATATCAGGCGGCTGCACGGAGTCCGCCGAGCACGCGGAGCAACAGCTCCTGCTGACGGGACACGAAGATGGGTCCGTGCGCTTCTGGGACGTTACTGGAGTCGCCATGACTCCGCTCTATAAATACACCACCGCACATCTGTTTAGGTGAGTGTTTATCTTACTTTACATAGATAGGAAGGATTATATCATGTGTTGTACAGATAGGATGTATCGTCAGTGAAGTTCTTACAGGGTTATGGCCATATCTCAATCAATAACAACAAATATATTGCAAAAAAAAACTAAAAGTATTATATTCAGTTATAATATATATTTGAAGGAAATATTTTTATCTAAATTTACTGTTTAACGAAATTACTACTAAGCAACTATTTCCTAATAATGTAATTTAACTATTCAATATAAAGTTCGTGTTCTCCTGTTTGGTTTGGAGCCATTTTTTATTTACCCAGTATTTGAATTTCAATGATAATATGTCAGAGATGTTTTTCTTGGCTAAAAATTCAGATGCCAATAAAAAGTTAGATTCTTTAGAAGTACCATACTTGTTTATCCTTTAATTACCCCACTAACAAACTATTAAAAACTGTGTGATTTATTAAAACCAGGACCTAAAAATATTCTATAAATGCTTATTTTCCGTTTCAAATATAATATTTCATAATAAGAAATATCTAATCTCTTGATAAAATATTCTTTGACATAGCCTGCTAGTCACTCATAGCCATAGCTTGCAATAAAGGTCTCGGCACACAACGGGAGAGAGCTGCGACGTTGTCGTGACGTCAATCTGTTTGGAGTTTTTTTTAAAACATCTGCCACGCTATCCTGGCATTGTATTTTCATTTTATTGCGCTACAAATATTAGCTAATGCGCTAAAAAGTCTGTCTAAGTCAATAAAGAATGTGTTATTGCTATTTATATTTTTTTATTATGTATATGTCGCAGATGGATTGTAGAATCCGCTGTTTTACACAATCTCTAGCTGCTTTACAAAACAGTACTGTTTTATAAAATAGCTGTATATGGCCTAGCCTTATACCAGCAACGTTGGGGTCGACTTCTAGTCTAACCGGATGCAGCTTAATACCAGTATTGCATATAAAGCGCGACTGCATATCTGTCTCCTACTACAGCCGAATTACTGACCCATAGCTGACATAGATTTTATTTGGACGAACGAAGGAGACTCGATATGAAATTATGGCTATAACAGAGACCAATAACGGCAAGACATGCTAGGGCCTCAGTAAATATGATATAGTAATACACGCCAAGATCTCGTCGCGACAACGTCACGCCCCGCAGAGCCTGTCATGTGCCGACGCCTTTAAAGTTAGCTAATGATTTTGTCCTCTGCTTATCGCTTGCTCATTACGAAGTGGGCTCAAACGGTCGACCACAAGGTAACAGTTAATGTTGTAAGCATGAAAAATTATTTTATTGCCAGCTGCATGCTTAATTAATTTGTTGTTTTATGTTCAGGCATTATATGCCGTTTTCTTATAAGTAAATGTTGCACGCAATATGAAGGAAGTTTGTTTTTTAATTGTATAGGTATTTATTCACGTTTTGGTTAATTTATTTAGTTGTTAACTTAATACCCTCATTGTAAACTGTTACCTACCTTTCTGATTGTTATGATTTTTTATTTCTCAATTCTCATATTACCTCTCATTTATTCTTAGAAAGAACTTCTTTAATTAAATCTCGTTTTGTATCACACACTAAACAAAACCCTTGCTCATCAATCATTTAGAATTGTAAATCCCTCCATTCTCATGAATTGTTGTCTGTCATTGTGCCATGTGGTCCCCGGATAAGATACCCTTATTTTGCATTCATAATGGCAAAAGGCAACTGGAGTTCATTACATCCACTAAACTAAATAAAACAAAGAAATAAAATCTGTTTGTAATATAAATGTTCTAAATCTTTGAGGCACTGTTAACTTGCTTTTTCCAGTCTTCACCATCTTCTTTGACTGTATTTAATTTTGTGTTTTGTGTGTAGTGGTGAAGAAATAGGTGAAAACAACGACAGTCAGACGGACGAAGAAGAGTGGCCTCCGTTCAGAAGGGTCGGCACCTTCGACCCTTATAGTGACGACCCACGGCTTGCTGTTAAACGGGTAAGAACTAACAAGACTTTTTATTAATATACTGAATATTATATAAATATATTTACATTTGCACTCCATCGGTTGAAACCTTTTTGACAGAAATGCTTATGTCAATATAGGTTATATGTTCTGTTTAACTGTTGCAGCCTTAAAATAACAAGGTTAAGTTGGTACAGGCATAGGGGGATTTGCGCAACCTTTCCATGGAAAACGTTTTATTAATTACTTGTTGTAATTTTTGGAATTGGTTAACATTAATATTAAAATTTTATTTAAAAGATCGTTTTATTCAAATGACTGTGTTAAGACATTATATTTTTATGAACAGAAACGTATTTGTGAAGATGACTTGTTAACGCTTATAAAACACATATATAGTACAAAACTAGTATTGTACCACCAATAAAAAGACAGTGGATGGCAAAAGTAATGGGGTCCTGTATTAACCAGGTGATCCTGTGTCCACTATCTGGTATGCTGACGATCGGAGGCGCGGCGGGGCATATAGTCATCGCTAGTCTCAAGACATCATCTAATACTGCTGAAGTTAAGGTACGTACAGCAACGTGCTAGGAGTTTACAATACACGATTATAAAAAAAAAAAACCTTGTATTAATATTAAAGAATATATATTCGTTATTGCTACATTTGTCTTGTAATAAAAATTAATTAAAACTTCATCATTTTCAAAAATAATGTTAGACAAGAACAGTATTAATATTCAAAGTTAAAACGGAAAAGCTCTAATATTCCATTTTGATTCTGGGATTTTCACCCTATGGCTATCATTAATCTTTTTAATTGTATTTAGTATGCCGACTGTAAAAAAAAGAAAAACTCATTTGTTCAACTCTTTTTTGTAGTTATTTTCTCTAATCGTCGTATTTGTTCCACAGTCTGTGACAGTGAACATCGTGTCGGATCGCGACGGCTTTGTATGGAAGGGTCACGACCAGTTGACACTCAGATCAGGATCACTAACATTCCCACAAGGATACCAGGTAAGAGACGAAACGGTATTATTAACAAAAGGTATCTACGAAGCAGGTGTAAGTGGATATGCCGGGAACTTGTCACTTTAACAGTATATCTAACAGTATATTCCTCTAGAGCGAGTCTAGGGGATACCCTAGACTCTGGATAAAGGGATGTACTCTTAGAATAAGTAAATCCGAGATTTATTATCAAAATTAACCCTTGTCGTACTCTGTGCTATTGGCGGTAACCAAAAGTTCTGGTATGTATGTACTATGTACTGACGATATGGTTTGTCCATAGGCAAGTTCGGTTGTGCAGCTGGTCCCGCCAGCAGCGGTGACGGCGCTGGGCGCTCAGTGGGAGTGGGGACTTGTGTGTGGTGGCACTGCACATGGCCTCGCCCTCGTAGACGCTATCACGACGAAACATCTGCTTCACAAGTGTACGCTCAACCCGCACGGTAAGCTGACACGTAAAGTTTAAGTAGTAAGAGACATGTACCCATATCAATTCAGGTATTGTATCAAGATGGTGGACATGACTTTTTCATTATGTCAACACAAGACTTATTTTTGGGGTATTATAGTGTGTTATTTATGAATAGGACGCCAATTTCTAAATCCAAGATGGCGGATCGAATTAAAATATAATGATAATGGTGTTATATTCGAGGCATTTTTACGAATACGATGTCAGTATTAAAATGTAAGATGGCGGATATTTTTTTATAACTTAATTAAACGTGTATTATTTCCGAGGTATTCAATGCTAAGTATGAATATGACATTATTAAATGTACGACTTATTTGTGAAATATTAGTAACGATATGCTCTCCTAGAACACTTGATCCTTAAAGAAATAGTCCATATCACACCAGAATAAAAAAAAACTATTTTATATAATGTTACCAAATAATTTTGCCTACAGATCACTCCGGTGCCGGCGACACGCCGATCTCAAGAAGAAAGTCTTTCAAGAAGTCGCTGAGGGAATCCTTCAGAAGGTTGCGGAAAGGCAGGTCACAGCGACGTCAAACTACCACGTCAAGCCCCACCTCACCCACACAAGTGAGTACATGCATTTGTGTCTCACTATTGTGACGCACACTATTATTCATATGATACTCGTCCGAAAACCTATTAATTATATTGAATGGATCCTAAATTCTTTGTTTTTTAGTTTAAATATACGTTGGGCTAAAACCGTAATCTTCATGTCATAAAAATAAATATTTCTAGCGTGCATAGCATCACGCCTATATTCCCCGAAGGGGTAGGCAGAGGTGTACATAGTTGTACACCCACATTTCACCAAGGCTGTTATTAAGTCCCATATAATAGGTGGTGAGCCTATTGCAATCTACCGAGCACAATTCCAAACTCTGGGCTGCTATCGAGAATTTCCTAATAGGAAAACCTAATAACACTGCCCGACCCGGGCATCGAACCCAGAACCTCATGCTCAGCAGTCGCACTTGCGACCACTAGACCAACGAGGCAGTCAAAATATTTCTGGGTACATTAATTACTTGCAAGAATATTAACACATATTAATTACAATAAAATTTAAGTCAGTAAATAAGTTAAACACACTTATCAATATACGGGCTGTGGTTCTAGACAGTGGCCAAATTGAAGGAGGTGGATCTATAGGTGTAACTGATTACAAAACAATTTAAAAAAGTATACCTTAGAAAATCGAATTAATTTCGCAGTTATACTGTTTTTTAAGTATACGTCGTGTCATAGTCATCGCCGCGTCGCGCGCAGTAGGCACAAGGACGGCACCGCGCGCCGACAAAGCCGTATACGAAAATTTCACAGAGAAGCGTTAGTGTTACGAGACGAATAGGACGTTGGCTATAATTGTTTTAATTATTTTTATACAACATATAACTTGTTGCTGTATATGTTCCTACAATATGGCCACTGTTCAAAACCACAATAATCATATCAGAAAAAAATATTGCTGATGTTTTATCCGGATGATTTCAATTCACCGTCTCGCGCAACATGGAATTTGATCATTAAGACCATTTTACGCCCTTAAAAATTATACCAACTTTTTTGTACAGCCAATCCCGACAAAGCCAACGGACAAGGCAGCTTCGGACACAGACGCAGAACTAAAACCAGTGGAACGTGCCATCGAGGCGCGGCCCACAGATGACGGTTTCGGCTCCATGGTGCGCTGTCTCTACTTCGCGAGGACATTCCTTATTAATAGTACGTAATTTAATGTTATCATTGTTCCCAAGAATCCGGCGGTCAGTGGGCAGCAGATGGCAGCGGGCAACGCAGGTCCTGAGACGGTTCTGCGGGCTCTGCCGACCTGCTTTAGTGATGGTGGTTTCATCTCTATGGTGCGGTCTGTTTACTTCACAAGGACTTTTCTTACTGACAGTATGTAGATTTTTTATAGGGAGGGTAGTTGTGAACGTCTTTTATGTTTTAATTTACTCGTTTCTGCGCTACGGGTTGCAGGTGAGCTCTAAGGTTAAATTAAATTGGAGAAAGTTTACTAGAATAATCGTTAGATTTAACAAAATAAAACATCAATGTTTTACGATCGGGGGCAATGAACTTTCTTCCAAGTGACATTAAATATTGATTTATTGTACCTCCAACGATTACTTTGGTAAAGAGATTCTCAAACTTATTTAATTCGTGGTCTGCAGCTACAGGTGGTCTTAAACATTTGTGTTTGTGAGATTTATGTTTCTAAACGCATGATTCAGGAGGAATATTGGAAAATAAAAATGATCGTATTAAAATAATATGGCGTATATTTTTTTGTTTCGCAATCATTATTATTCACTGCTAGCTACAAGGCTGATCGCATACTAGATCACGCCGTAGTCAGCGTCGAAATGCCGATGACTTCATCAGCTTTCTTCCGTGCGTTTTACTTTAGGCTCACATCTTTGACTCTCCCCTTACTTATCCCTTCCATCCATTTGCCTCTGAAAATTCTCGGATATCATTTTCCCCGTTAGCTACTACGTCCTACGCTATAGGGGAAACTTGCAGAGCCGCTTTTCATTCTCCCATTATACTCACATAAAGGTGTATTTTAAATAAATATATACGAACATTACTGTGGCTTTGTTGTCTGTCTAGCGATGAATATAATTTCCCAGTACTAATATCAACATTTCTCTTACAGCACAAAACTCCACCCCAACTCTATGGGCGGGCACAAACAACGGTACGGTATACGCGTTCACGATAAACGTGCCCAACACCAACAAGAGGAAAGAGGAGCCGGTGACGTGCCAGCTAGCCAAGGAGATACAGCTGAAGCACCGGGCGCCTGTCATCGGCATCACCGTACTGGATGGAGCCGCTATCCCACTGCCCGACCCGCTAGAGGTACAGTGTTATAACTAACTAGGCAAAGATTTGTTTTATACACCGTGTTCTTCAAGTTATTCATAAACTTTGGCAAACGCTTCTATAGCTTTTCCAAATCAAATCTTACAAAGTAAGTAGTACTTAAAAAGGCTTCATTTTAAAGATATTTGTATAGACTGGTAAGATTGATACTCGGCCTTCACTTTGATTTGCTAGGTTAGGTTGTATAGTTCTTCTGGCTGCTCGACAGGCACAGTTGCTGATTGATGCAAAATAGTTTTGTTTAGAAATAAATAAATGATTTATTATGACTTGTTGCAGGTGACACAAATGATATCGATTATTCAATTCAATTCAATACATTTATTTGTTTGCGAATATGGGTACATGGAGATCTTAAACTATTTTTAGTACTTAATTACAGATCTTAGTTACCCAGTGTTAAGTTTACTTCCACACGAGAGTGACTAAGACCGGTTGAAGCGAAGACCGTAAACATGTTAATGAATTATGAAAACCAAAAACGTTGTGGTTCAGCCGGCCTCGCCGTTTGGCTGCGGCATAAGTAATTTTTAAACATTTATATACTATTGCTGTTACCCCTTTCTAACCCTTTAGTATTTATAGAACCACGACCGTAGCTTATACCTCACGTTTCCAGGTGGAGCGCGGCGTGTCCCCGCTGCCGGAGAGCGGCACCCACCGCGTGGTCATCACGTCGGAGGAGCAGTTCAAGGTGTTCACGCTCCCGTCGCTCAAGCCGCACAACAAGTACAAGCTCACTGCACACGAGGGCGCCAGGGTATGTACACTATAACTGCTGCGTTGGTCTAGCGGTCGTAAGACGGCTGCTGAGCTTGAGGTCCTGGGTTCGATTTCCAGGTCGGGCAAAGCGTTGTTGGGTTTTTTCTCTTAGGAAATTCTCAGTAGCAGCCCGGAGTAAGGAAGTTGGGGGTGTGACACCCCCATGCTTCGGAGAGCATGTAAAGCCGTCGGTCCTGAGCCTGATCTCCGGTCGTGTCGCATTGCCGTCTCATCGAATTATGAGAGTGAAGGAGGGAGTGCACCTGTTTGCGCATACACTTGTGCACTATAATATCTTCTGCGTACTTGGGTAATCTCATCGGAGATAGGCCGCCGCGACCGAAATACGGTCTGGAGTAGTATTATTATTATTACACTATAACTAGGCACGATACTGTTCAAAATCAATCTTCTTTTGTTCAAATTAGATCTTAGTTACAAGACCATCCTCAAACCAATCTGGACTTACGGAATCCAGCTGTGGGGTACTGCTAGCATTAGCAACATAGAGATTCTTGAAAGATTTCAGAGCAAGACATTGAGAGCCATGTTAGATATACCCTACTACGTGAGCAAAAATTTCATGCACAAGGATCTAAAGATCAACATAGTCAGACAAGAGATTGCTAGACACTGTGAAAGCTATTAGACGAGAATATCAACTTACGTCAACGAACTGGCATCAAAACTAAACTAGTAAGCACAGGTAGTATCACACATTCCTGATTGAAACGGCATAGTGTCCCTAAACTTACCATGAGATTTTATCACAGCACATGAAAGGAACTCCCAAGAATTCCTTCTGCGATTAAAACACAGAACGTGACACATCAACTGAATGGCTAATTGTGTTAAACACAGATAGCCAAGTTACAGAATACAGTTTAAAAAAATAGGCTAACAATTTGCGCTGTTCTTCTTAACGTTGACGAACAATCCATTGTCGTGGTTTGAACATCTCTCAGGTGTGCAGGTTTCCTAACGTTTTGTTTTCCTTAGCCGTTTTAAGCAAGTGATAATTAATTAAAATACGCATATGAGTTATGACTATATACTATATACATTTATGACACAGTTTAAGGAGAGGTTTTTATCTGCAAGTAATGATTTTAGAATGTTGATCTATTACAATATAATAGTTTATAGTTGATTTCATATACATATTTCTTGTGGGTTGCCTAATTTAAAAAAAAAATATAAGAAACAAAAATACATACGAATTGAGAACTTCCTCCTTTTTGAAGTCAGTTAAAAATGAGTTTAAATAAAAGAGAAACATGATGCGTCATAAAAAAAGTTGCGAATAACAAGTACAGTGATTACCTTCCGCTGGTCAGGTTCGCCGCACAGCCTTCGCGTGGTTCTCTGTTGGCGCGCACCGCGAGTGGTGCCTGCTGTGCCTCACGAACCTGGGCGACGCGCTCGTGCTGAGCCCCGAGCTGCGGCGCCAGCTCAACGCCGCCGCTGTCCGTAAGGAGGACATCAAGTGAGTCGTACCTCCTAACATTAGCCCCAAAATTATCTCACTATATTTATCGTCATTGCTACTTATAAAACCATCTACATTGTTATGTTTCTTGATGGTTCTTCTCAATAAGATCACATTTTAGACCATGCACCTAGCTAGCTTAAACGTGTCTTATGTATTCATCACTAGTTATTCCCCTGCCCTTATCCCTATTTATTTAGGGTCGGCGCAGCATGTATTCTTCTTCCATACATATGCTGCATAATGCTGTTAAAATGTTGGCTATATTTTATGACCGGCCACCTGTCTGACATCAACCGTCATTAGGAATGCTGTTGTTGGTAGTAACCGCCACTAATACGGTCTCCTTCTATGTAGCTAGTTCTATGTCATACGAAATGTTATCCATACGCCAGTTTCTGATGTTATCCTACTATGTTATACTAAACTCCACTAACTGGGCTATGTATTGGTCACCGGTATTTGAAATAAGTTTGTGAATTTGGTGCAGTAGACAGTCGGTGCCAAAATAGTTACACGTTGTAATGGTTCCTAAATATTTGCATTTCTTTTTGTTAACTTTAGAAAGGCACACTTCAAGATAAATCTTTGAAAAGCATTAACGCATGCTTAGCGAACTCTAAATTTACAATATTAAATGGAAAAAGAATCCGGTCGCAAACAGGATTCGAACCTGCGCCTCCCGGATAAATACTCCAGGCGCTCTGACGACTAAGCCATCTCGACCTCTGCTCACCACCGTAAATTCTTCTTCCATATTTTAACACGTCTTATGGCGACGTCATTGCTATCAATTCACTCCCTATACAAGTGACCGAACCGACACGACTAACTTTGCAGTTAATACAATGTCGTAAAGAATGCAATTACCTTAATAATTCAAGGTAAATCTTTGAAAAGCATTAACGCATGCTTAGCGAACTCTAAAGTTACAATATTAAATGGAAAAAGATCCATCCATTTAATATTGTAACTTTAAAGGCACACTTACATGAGGCGAACTGTTTTGCCTGGTATTACCCCTTTCAAGCTCAATAGTATAGTTTTAATACAACATTGTTACTGAGCTTGAAAGGGATAACTCTAGGTAATACAAAATATCTGTTCATATAACCTAACAGTATGATAAAACTACTTTTAACCGAATTAATCGCGTGTATTATTGGTTTTTGTTTTTCCTGACATTTCGAACATTTTGCAGCGTTCGTGGCAGTCCTCCTGCGACCACGAAATCTGCAAAGTGTATACTGTGTGTATATGTAAACCAATAATACACGCGATTAATCCGGTTAAAATTTATTTTATTATAGTGTGTAGTGATCGCGAAAAACTAAGATATTACTAACCTAACAGCAATTCGCTGGTTTGTTTCAGTGGTATTTCAAGTTTATGCTTCTCGAAACGAGGCGAAGCTCTCTACTTGCACTCCTCATCGGAATTACAACGGATTACTCTATCGGCTACAAAGGTAAGCAATTTTACTGTCAAAATCTTCTAATCATTAATAAGAAATAAAGAGGTTTGACTTCAGTATTGGGTCACTCTATCCTTTAGGGAATTGTATTCACAGAAAATTTTAATAATATACATAACACCCCACTGCCTTGTGGATTGTTCGATGTTTTATCCAAGATCGGCCTCCCAAAAATATCTTGCGGCCAAATCAAAATCCCGAGCAATCTCTACAAAATGTATTTATTTAAAATTGAATAGCGTTTGAGACTTTGTTAATAATAAACAAACCAAGATAATGTATTTGTCACCATTTGTGTTGCGTAGGTGACGATCGCGCAGTGTCACATCATCCTGTCGCCGTGGGCGGCCGCTCTGCGCGGAGCCGTCGAGGAAGCGCCGCTTACTAATGGAGAACATAAGGTAACATTGCACGGAAACGAGAAACATTTACACTGTATTGGATTCTACATAAAGTATACAAAAGCATTGGTAGTCTAGTCATTTAAAGTAATATAATAAAGCCGAAGTTGTTTTTTTTTTAATATTGACATAATAGAAAAAAAAGGGCTCGTGGCTAAGTAACAGCCGCACAGACCGATCGATCGAGGTTAAGCTGCGCTTGCCGCGGTCGGTCTGTGGATGGGTGACCATCATTTCATACAGAGACCCCTCCGTGCCTCGGAGAGCACGTTAAGCCGTCGGTCCCGGTTGCCAAATTAAGATCTATGACAGCCGTTACGGGTAGTCAGAGGCCTGAAAGTCTGACCACCAGTCATACCACGAGATATCGTGTTACCCAGTAACTGGGTTGTGGAGGTCAGATAGGCAGTCGCTCCATGTAAAATACTGGTATTAAGCTGCAACCGGTTTGACTATAAGCTGACCCCAATGTAGTTGGGAAAGGGCTAGGCAGATATATATTGACATAATAGCCAAATAAGTAGCCCTGAAAAAGTCGAATAGGAATATTAATTACTAGTTGAAATCTAATAATTATTGCAATTAATAATGTTCACCGATACGTCAGCCGCGGTAACAACCTTTGGACGAGAGGCCACTGGGCAGATAAATAAGCCTGTTATTTATAACTCACGCAATCTATTTCCCAGGAGGATTCTTCAGAAGCCCCTCATAACGTGACGGCAGCATCGGCTGACATAACGGTGGATTCAGTGCGAGACCACACTAACGCCGCGCCTGAACCGCAAGCCCCGCCAGAACTCAATATTAACTTACAGGTTAGACAAACTTCCGGCGAATAATAGAAGACTAAGGTTCAGAGTCAAATAAATCATTGAAAAAAATATAGGAATTATTTTTAGTTAAACGAATTGCTGGTATAATGGTATAATTGGTCAAATCAGTAATTTTTTGTACACTAAACAATGATAGCATCCTAGAACTGTTAGACTGTTAGACTTCCTAGGAAGTCAATGGTTGCAGATTCGAAACCTAGGCACACACAAATGACTGTGTGGTGAATGAAAACACCGTGAGGAAACCAACACACTTAAGAGATGTTCTCAACCATACGATAAGACCCTTGAATTGCCATCGATACGCTAAGAAGAAGAAATACCCTGTTTCAACAATGGTCGTGACTTGTGAATAAATATATTATTGCTCTTTGTTTGCCTTTGTCCAACAATGAGATAACTCAGGCTGACAATAACATACATATCTGGATACTAGCTGGGACCGCGACTTCGTCTGCGCGGTTAAAGGTAGCCTTTGACCTTCCCCAAGATACAATCTATATCCTTACCAAATTTCATTACTACATGTTCAGCCGTTTAGTCTTGAAAAGTTAACAAACAAACAGAGTTACTTTCTCATTTATAATATTATATAGTATTGATATAAAACCTGATATAAAAACAGAACTCGCAAGTGAACACTTCATCCATGGTGGTAAAGACGACAACGCGCACCATGATCAACGACAGCAACGGAGATGGCCCCACCACCACTACCACCACCACCACCAACTCTGTCAGCGAGAACAGTGAGTATGACGTCATGACACGCTTTCACACTTTAACACAATCTTTGGCCTGTATTAATTATACTTTATTAATTGAGGGCCATCAGATACTTTGCATAATTTGAGAAAAGAAATAGCCAAATCATTTTTATCGGACGCATACATTTTAGATTTGTGTTTAAATCTCTTTGACATTGCTGTGCAGCCGTTTTAAGACACGTGCAAGCCCTCAATTACGTGTATTTATTAGTACAAGCCTTGGAACATTACCTTACAGCATAGACAATAGCTAGACAGGTCTGAACAGACAGCCCAACACAAAGTAGCCTATAATTATATTTTCTCTGCCATTTTACACATATGACATAGTAATTTCAATTTACATACGACTATGAAATGAAACACCAAATCCTGTAAATTCATAATAGTTTTCAGAATCAGGCATTTAAACAGTTTTAAATTACGGAACTTAATTTTACCGACCAATAAAAATATAATTTGCATGGAGGCGAAATATATGCTATGAATTGGCTTGAGTTGTATAAAAATTATGATGTTGTTAATCAAGCAAAGCTTTTGCAATACTCGAAATAATATTTTTATTGTTTGTGGTTACAGAAAAAGAACAATTTCGAAAACCATAAAGAGGTTAAAACTTTTGCGAATTGTTTTGTATAAGATAACATATACGCGTGGAACGAACTGCATCGTTGGTTTAGTGGTCCAAAATGCTACTGCTGAGCATGCAGTCCTGGGTTCAATTTCAAAGTCGAACAAAGTATTATTAGATTTTTCTGTTAGGAAATTCCAGCCGGTCGGAGCTTGGAATTGTACCCAGTAGATGGCAATAGGCTCACCACCTATTACATGAAACTTATAACAGCATTATCGGCAGATTTCCAACTGTCGCAATGTGCAATCTGCGATAAATGTCGATTAACACACCCTAAAACAGTTAGTTTTAGCGAGCATTAGTGCAAATGTTCCATGTTAATGTCAAACGTGTTAAATATAAAGAGCTGATTGCCAACCTGCGCTAGTCCAAAAGGCACCTCAAGAAGAATTGCTAATGCACATTTTTGTTTTTATAAGACAACAAGATTGAAATGTTTTATTGATATAAGATGAACTATCAAACTCTCAAGATCTCAAACTGAAATTGTTCGTTTTCTTCCATTCTGCTAAAGTTTAAATTTACAAATAAATAAGTTATGAATAATTCGCTTCATACACCATTTTATATGTTTATTATGTTTCATGTTTATCCGTTTGTATGTTTGACGGGCGCTTTGTGTTTTGTTTGTAGTCCTAGAGCACAGTCGCGAGGAAGGAGTCATCACGCGCATCGAGGTACCCCACACTTTGCTTACTTATGTACCTTATGTAGTACAATATAAGTTATTAACCTTGCATGAACGCCCTTCTCTATTCCAAGTATTTTAGTATCTTTCTATCAATTATTTAGCTTCATACGCCTAACAACAACAACCTTTTAGATTTTTGTTCCAGAACTGTCAATTTTCTTTCTTTACTAAAAATAACTAAACTTAATTTATACATTAACCAACTAACAAAATGTACGCAATGTTGTGGCGTCCGTTCGTGTGTTGTTTGTACAGGGGTTCATTCACCATCATGGCAAAAATTTAAGTAAATAAATAAAAGATTTGTAAACAAAGTCGTTTTGGAAATAATCTACAGTAAACCCTGGTAAACACGCGCGGCCGCCACGAGTTGCCGAGAAGAACGTAAGATGGTACTCATAAGGCGGTGTTCACACAGACGGGCACCGTGACGGTCCCAGCCGGCACCGACCCGAAGCTGATCCTCGAGATGTTTGACCGACAACGCTCCCCGCTCACCGTGCCCATGCCGCCGCAGCCGGCCGCCGCAGAAACCAACTGAACACGGACGACGAAACTTACACATCGACACGACACGCGACCACTCGCTCCTCGAAACTATTCGCTACGCCACCGGTCTTCATACCGGTCCAATATTCCGCCACTTGTTTATATTCCAACGTGTACTTCTGCATAGTACAACCGGTATTCAGACCACCGATTCATGACGAAATACCGGTATTTTTTATCATTTGACAACAATTGTATTAAGAGTGACAACATTTAGTTTTACAACTAGTATAATTTATAAACGTATCTATAGCGTTAAATCTTTCTTCTATGCCTAGACAGCTAAAGTTACTGCCATGAATTCATTTCTCCTTATTAATTAATGTCCATTTGGTACTCTAGGTATACAAAAAATATCCAATTAGGAGCATTTTCTGTACATTTATATATTAATTTCTTTGTGCTTTAAGGTATATCTGCATTTTATTATGTAACTTTATTGTTATTTACTATCGGTTTATGTAGCTTGCATGTTCATACTATGGCGACTACTTTGGATGTAATTTTCTTTGCAATGTTGTGTATTATTTAGTTTAAACTATAATTAGATGCTTAATTTGTACTTAACAGCATCAAGAGAATTTTCTATTGAATGAGATTATCTTAGCTACATTTATTTAATTGTTTTTAGTTCTATTTTTACATGGCAAACCCAAGCTTTCGTATGTTTATAAAATAGCTTACTGTAGAAAATCACGCAACCACCTTGTATGCAAAAATTAATTATTATTATATATTTTTATTTTAGTACAAAATCCGGAACGCCATAGCAACGTTTGTTGTAACCAGCAATACTACAATATAATTGTGGATTGCTTTAAGTAATTTATAATTAAGTGAACAATGTGAAATTAATATTCTAATTTAGCTTGTTAAGTTAGTATTTGAACATTCTGAGTGAATGTGATGTGCCTATTTATTTCTTTTTTATGATAATAAAGATTGTATCTAGGTGATAGCATTAGAAACGTTTTTGACAATTAGTAATGACTAGAGAATATTTTATAGCATTTAGATTTTCCACAGCAAAGTTGGAGTAAACGTCTTTATTGCCAATTTTATATTAATATTATAATGAAAAATTGTTGTATTACCTTGCAGTGTTCCACTTAAATTGAATTGTATATTCAGTAAATATTAATTTTAATAAATTATAATGTTGTACGAATGAAAAGTTTTATGCAATATTTTTTTAGCTTTTTAATACATTTTTTTATTTTATATACTGGAATATGATGTTATAATAAAACAAATGGCAGCTAATAATATCAGTACCTATCTGAGCACATCTTACTACACATCACAATTCGTGATATAAGGGGATTGATTAATTGTTTTAGACATATATTTTATTCATAGATATAAGTTAATGTGCCTGTCATTTTGTTAGTAAACATTAGGCCCTCCAGGGCCATATCGACATATATGTAATATTTACTGTAGGAAGCGTCAAGGGTACTTGTATGGCGTCCAACATGCTTCTATTTATAGTATATACAATTTTTCTCCTTATACTGTGGCATTTTAATAAATATTTGATACGAAATTAGCAATTTGTATCCAACATTCTTACAAGAAAATAAAAGCTAAGACTAAAATAATTGTTTTATTGATCTGCTCAAAGAGGATGACCGCGAAGACAATACACGCCTAAAAAAACCCTATTTGAAGATGAATATTTATAATTATGTTTTAATAAATGCCTTATAGTTCTAGTGCAGACAAGCGCAACTGCTGAGAGTGAGATCCTAGGTTCGATTGCCTGGTCATTTAGTGTTATCGGGTTATTCTACAGTTTGGAATTGTGTATGTTAGTTGACAATAGGCTCACCACCTATTACATGGGACTTAATAAAAGCATTCGTGAAATGTGGGTACACAACTGTGTACACCTCTGCTTACCTCTTCGGGGAATACAAGTGTGATGCTATGTTATGTTTAATAGAAGAAATACACATCATGAAATTATTCAAGCTACTGATTGTTAAGGTTTCCACTGTTATAGTGTACTTTATTAAGTAAATGATCTGAACCCGGACTGCTACCCCTGAGCCCTTCCTACTTGCCATACACTTGTGTATTTTATAACTGAAATACTGTTGGTATATATGAATTTGTACATATAATACAAACACTGATTCGCCCCGACGTTAAAACCATTTGGGTACAACACATTTTATTAGCAATACCTTATCGAAACCAACATTAAAAGGTCTTTCAATATCTACCCTCAAACGTGTATACATATCTGGGTGAGATCAACAAACTATGAACGATGTACATAAATAAAATCAATTTTATTTTGATCTTAAAAGACTTTAGGCCATGTTGAATAAAAATATCAAAAAAATGGCAGCATGTGCTTGTTTGACGTTCAGGTTTATGTTAATTGTCAATGTCACTCAATAAGTCCATATTCTTCATGTCTTAATGTTTGTAGAATTTAATAATGTTTTTTCGGAAATTTACCTACATATTTCGATATTATTGTAAATAATTATGGATCTATGTAGAATTTGCCTTATAAGTAATTCAGAGAAGGATATATTACAGTTACCAACTACCAGAAATGGCGATAATAAGACTTTCGTTGATGTTTTCATGTTTTGTTTGGACATACAGGTAAACAAAACCTAGTTTGCAATTTTATCTTGTGAAATTTTACATTTATATATTAATTATTTGACTGTCTTTAGGTTGTGCAAGACGCAAAAATAAGTACAAAAATATGTTTAAAATGTTACAAGAAAGTACTTGCATTCCATAAATTCAAATGTTTAGCTTTAAAAAACGATGCATTTTTAAAGTCATTGAATGAAGAAATAGTTGTAAAAAATGAAATATTTATTAGAGAAGAAATTAAAAATGAGCAGTTCTCCTTGAGTGATGAATCTCAGGATGTCAGTGTGAAGGATGAACTGAAAGGTGAACAGGATTTGAAAAATGAAGAAACAACCCTTGATAATGATACTGACGATGAGTTGCTTAGTGTTATGAAAAAGATTAAATATGAATTTGCTGAAAAAGAAGCTAAGGAGAATGGTTTGTCAAATAGTTTATACTATTATAGTTGTTTCTACTGCTTAATTCTCGTTCCTGTAATTGCCCTCAATAACTCAAAAGGCATTTTTAATTTTACCCGTTAACTTAACATAACATCATTGTCTGTATTCCCTGAAGGGGTAGGCAGAGGTGTACACAGTTGTATACCCACATTTCACCAATGCTGTTATTATATCTCATGTAATAGGTGGTGAGCCTATTGCCATCTACCGGGCACAATTCCAAACTCCGGGCTGCTACTTAGAATTTCCTAACAGAATAACTCAATAACACTTCCCAACTGGAACCCAACTGAGACCTCATGCTCAGCAGTTGCATTTGGGACTAGAAGAGGAAGCAGTTTTACGTTTTTACTTAGATGTTATACTGTTTTACTACAGAACCTCGGAAAAGAAGAACAAGAGCCAAAGCTACCTCGAAGACTGAATTGAACACAAAACAAATGTGTGAAGAATGTGGTAAAACCGTTAAGGATCTAAAGGCTCACTCATATCTACACTTGCCCGAGGATCATAGGAAACGGATCAAATGTACTGTGTGTGACAAAATGTTCTCCAGTCACAGTGCACGGTATAAACATAATCAGATAAAACATTTGGGCAAGAAACATAAGTGTACAATATGTAATAAAGGTGAGTCATTACTACTATACTGCTGTCCGTTTACTAAACGGCAGATAAGTAACACTTTCAAATTAGTTATAGTTACTATGTGATAGGGCAAATTTTTCTCAAATGATCAGTCCAGTTCATATTTTTACACACATTTTCCAAGATTCGAATACTTTTGAGATTGTTCAACACCGAAATACGGCTATATCACTTTATAACTGCTAATCTGCTTTATTCACTTAACAATTCAAGATATGTCTTTGAAAAAGCATTAACGCATGCTTAGCGAACTCTAAAGTTACAATATTAAATGGAAAAAGAATACGGTCGCGAACAGGATTCGAACCTGCGCCTCCCGGATAGATACTCCAGGCGCTCTGACCAACTAAGCCATCTCGCACTTAACAATCTTTTAGTAAATGGACGGCAGTATATTGCCTGTACCCATGAGAAAAAGGTGCATGTTTGTATTTAACTTACAAAGTGTTAACATTAATGTTGAGGCAGTCTAATCAACTAATATACTCTGCCATGCAGGCCCTAAAATGCATTAAGAGTAAAAAGTTCAGTATCAAAATGTTTTTTTCTATTTTACTATTAACATAGAAAAAAAACAATAGAGTTTTACCATAAAATAAAACTTACCTATTCTTTTTTCATAATTATCTGGAATCCATCTTGAGTTAAGCACCTGTGTTTCTACCTGTTGTCAGCGGTCTCCGTATCCTCTCCGGTAGTGGCGCCTCCTATACTATATGTACAGTTTTGTACCATGTTCAAAGAGCGCGCGCAGGCCGATGGCCAGATTTTATGTCATTAAGAAACTCATGATGCACCAGGTAGCCATTACCTGGATTCCGGATGTTGATGAAAAAATAATAGGTAAGTTATATTTTATGGTAAAACTCTCTGTTACTTGTTTTGTATCAATATCCAGAATCCATCTTGAGTGATGTGTTTATTATGTTTAAGTAAAGGTAAATAAAATTAATATTAAATTATAAATTACATAAGAGATTATAATTAACAGGGTCTAAATAACGGAATAAAGACTCTTCATCAATTCTAATATTTTTTGTGGTATGAATGATATTCCAGTTAAGGCAAGCTACTAATGAACTGATAGTAGTATAAATACCAGCACCTCTTAAAAGGAGCCTTTCCCAGCTACCAATAACAGTTCTAAATGCAGATTTAGCATCTACACTAGCTGTAATTATTATTTTTAAGCTTTGCCCCACAGTAGGAATTTCGTCCTGTATTGTGGGTGCATTTACAGACATAATCTCACAAGCACACAGTAATAAGCAAATGATCAATGTTTTCTCTTCGATTTATAGTTATTGTGCTAACTGTCTAGAGCCTCTATACAATAAGAGAATTTTCGCCAATCAAACAATTGCTATCAATTCGTAACAATACAAGGTTGTGAATGCAACATGTTTCGATACTCGATAGATGTTATTTTTAAAGGTTTTTTTTTTTTTTTTGGAAAAAGTTTACGGTTGTGAGCAGGATCCGAACCTGCGCCTCCCGGATACATATAAGAGTTCGAGATGGCTTAGCAGTCAGAGCGCTTGGAGTATGTATTTAAACGGAATCGTATGATCTTATCGTTTACTTTGAATTGTATCTTGCCTATAAACTTAATTAAATTAACAAAATCTGTAGTTGATTATTTTAAGCGGTGTCTTCAGGACAGCGTAGGATCAACAGGCATATTATTTTTAAGCGGGCCAGTTATTACAATAGAAACTCGAAGTGCATAACTCACGGTTTGCGGCTCCCTCAATCTATTTCGGATCAACTACTCATAATCACTGATTCATTATCACCATTTTCTAAACTTTGCGTCGAAGTTATACACTCGCACACGATTGCGCGTTGTTGAATCACCAGTAACACACTACAACTCGAATGATTATTCAGATTTTCCATAGTATTAAACGGAGTGGCAAAAATATTGACCTAGACTACAACTTCAATAATTTTACTCGATAATTAAAAGAAGTAGGTAATTATTTTTTCGCGAAGTTTGAATTTAACGCTGACAAGGACAACTGAACGGCGCGAGAAACGACGCTATAATGACAAAAAATCTGACCATCACCCTGCGCGCGCTCTTTTAACTTATTAAAAAACTATGGAAATCGCTAACTAAAGGTAGAAAGACAGGTGCTTGACTCAAGATTGATACGCACCGGATATTGATACTGAACAAGTATTATGTATATTTTGATACTGTTTTTTTATAGTAACATAGAAAAAGACAGTATCAAAATGTATTTCACGGTTTGTTTCGAAACAGGGAAAAACATTTTGGTACTGGGCTTCTTCCTCCTACTGCGTTTTAGAGCCTGCACGGTAGTACTTTTTCTCTCAGATTTGAACCTATATCTCTGTTGAACTGGATACAAATATGTAACTCAAATCTCACTAAATAAAGTAGACATATTGTGTTGCACTTTTCTTTCAATGGAATAAAATCTTCATTAGTAAGTAAGTAGTTCATGAACAATCTGAAGCATTATTAAACTGTTATGTTACAGATGCCGCGAATAGTTGTTATAGCGAATAGTCGAATGCCGGCCATTATGTATGGTGAATACTCGCCAGAATTACTCGATATAAAAAATAGTTTATTTATTCTCAAATAATAATATAGTTTATTTATTCTCAATTAATAATATTACACTTGTGTCTTTAAGATTATGAGTAAAGAAAACAATGAAGTTAAAGAAACCAGTCTCATATTTTATAGATTTTTAACCCGGTATGAATGCTGTGTGGGCTTTGAGTACCAATAAGAATCTGTTCCCCATTTTAAGTAAGCTTGTTAAACTATACATAATACCAGCAAGCTCTCTTTATACAGAAATACTATTTTCTGAGGCAGGTTAGATTTATGAAAAAAGCGCTACAGACTTGATCCTAATCGTGCAGAAAAACCACTACAATATGGCCCTTTTTGGACTTTAAATATTAAATTAATAAGTAAAAAGTTTAACTAATTAACTTCAACATGACTTAAACGTTTAACTTTTTATATTATTTATAAGTCATCAATATTTTTCTGTTCATCAAAAGATTAATAACAAAAAAAATTCGAGTAATGCCCCGAATGCCGAATATTAACGAGTAAATATGTGAGAGTGACTAAATTCGTAATAGTCCAGAAATATATCAAAACTTAAAATTATAAATATGAAAGTTTGTAATTTGTATATTTAGACAATCATGCTAAAATTGCTGAGCCAATTTTGATGAATTTTGGTATAGAGATAGATTTGCCGCTCAGACGTAGACGTAGATACCAGCTAGTCTGTAATAAATTCATAATGTGAAATGGCTAATCTGACCATTTTTAGTGGTGACCCATATGAAGCAGCACTATAGATTGGTGCACAACCCCGCGTCGCTGCCGCTGCAGTGTGTACCGTGCGGCCGCCGGTTCATCTCGCAATCTAGTCTCGACGTTCACATGACCACGCACACTAAGATCCGGTCCCATGCCTGCCCTGAGTGTGATAAGAAGTTCTCTACCAAGTCACTCATGGTCATTCACAAGTAAGTCAGTCTTTCAATATTTGTACTTAGGGTAGGCAAAGCTCTAGCTTAACATTCGAGTATGATGAAGATCCAATTCAATGCTTCTGAAATGACATAAATTATTAGCCATAGGCCAAATAATTGTTTATTCAATCATTTATCACATGATAGACAGTGAATCCTCCACTGATTATGAATACTGCATACTTTTTTATCTCTATAAATATGAAATCGTGGTTAATCCACTACCTATTGCCGTTATATACTAAAACCCTAAACACCCCGATTTACAAAAAAAAAGCTCTCATTGAATACTAATCTATAAATTAATGTTTTCAGACGACGAGTACATGATAAAGAAAAGCCACATCTTTGTCAGTTATGTCCAAAAAGGTTTTTCAAGAAATACCATTTACAAGTTCATATCAGGTATGTAACGGCTAAAATGGCTTTAAATGGCAATTTATGTGAAACTAAATTGATATGGGTATTTCTTTAAACTTTGTTTTTAGAATTTATTACAATTTAAAAATAATCTAAAACAGTTTTAATTCCAACTTTCGAAGTTACTATCAAGCACTCTTAGCAGTTGGAACCTGCACCTAGCTTCCACTTTTCACAAGTACCTGTTGTAATCTTGTCCAGTATTTAAAAAAATAATTATTTGACTTTAAATTGGTTGGAGGTATCAATAATATTTGACTTTTACACCTCAAAAGGTTCATAATACCGTTACAGTATAACAGAGTTCGTTTTGAATATTAAGTAATTATAAAAAAAACGATGTCATAATTAGTTTGAAGTTTAAATCACTGTTATTTTTTTTTATCAAATAATTTCGCAAACCTACGCTTAATTGAGATATGTTCGGATCATAGCCGGTGGATATCGAAAGTCTAGTAGATCTTCCTCCCATGGGGAATAGACGCGATTGTTTACATGTACCTATGTATTTTCTATTTTCTCCCCAGGAGTCATTCGAATGAGAAGCCATACAAATGTCCAGACTGTGGCAAGTTTTACGCGTCGTGCTCGATCCTGCAGAGCCACCGGCTGACGCACGAAGAGGCCAGGAACTTCGCCTGCTCGTTGTGCGATATGACATTCAAGAAGAAAAAGTTAGTAGAACTGTTTTTTGTCCAGCCAAGTATCTTGGACGTGGCTCAAAATACCTTAAACTTACAAGTGTGTTTCACGTCCTGTACAATTTTCTATAGCCGTAACAAAGTGAAAGACTAGTAAAAACATACAAAATTAAGCCTCATCGCCGTAGCCGAAACCGATTTAAAAGTTATTAATACTATTAAAAAATCCACCCTACAATATTTTGTGCAAAATTATTGTGAAACCTTGGAGCTACACAGGAGGTCATAGCTCATGTGTAGCTCATCATAGCTGTATTTCGTCCTCGCAGTATGTTTGGCCAGAAATATTTGTTCATCATCAGTTTTATCATCAACATATCAGCCGACAGACGTCCACTGCTGGACATAGGCCTCCCCATAGATTTCCAAAATGGACAGTCTCAAGCCAACTCCATCCACAACCTTCTGCCTGCGACCTTTGTGATGTCATCGGTCCAAGGGATTAGCCGAACAATTAACAAACATTTTCTCCAATTCACAGCTACCTCAAGGTCCACATGATAAGCCACACGAAGGAGAAACGGTACCCCTGTCAGTACTGCGGCCTGCGGTTCGGCCGCTCCGACCACCGCAAGCGACACGAACGAACTAGCCACGAGAAGTACCTTACTGCCTGACCCTCGCACGACATACGTCATGTCCAAAATCATGACAAAATTATTTCCATTTCGGTCTTATAAGAACAAAGATATTTGGCTGCAAAGCGAGGCCTCAGAACAGAAAAGAGGTAAAACAAAACAAGAAAGAGAACACCTCTGCCTAATCCTTTTCGGGATTTAGGCGTGATACTAGATTATTTTTATGTTTAATTAAGAAAGAGGAAAAATTAAAACAGGGTTAACAGATATCTGTTTGTGTCATGGTTGCGTAAAACATGGGCCAGCTCTGTGTCTGCCAAAGGGACATGAGAAGACCAGAAATTATCAGCAATATCAGCACGACTTATCAATATCATTCATATTCACGAAAATTGGCAGCACTGAGAGAATTATCTCGCTGTTTGACCTTTTCACCAAAAAACTACAGCTATGATAGAACTGTAATAAAGTTATTTCTGCCTATCACAGTAATTATTCTGGCCAGTGTAATGAACACCAGCAAGAGGAGTACATAGCCACGTTATCTTCGCACCAGAAAAATATGATGTGATTTTTTGTTTATTAAAATTTTGGTGGGACACCAAATTACGTTATTATTATTATGTACTGTTCCCGTACTATAACTGTGCATGTCCGAAGTTAGGCTTTCAGACCGACCAAGCTAATACAGTCGTAAATAAAAGTGTTAAGTTAAATTTGTTAGGAAAATCAACACGTTCACGAAATATGGCTCGGACTGTTGTCGACCCCTGAGTGTATTGACGGAATATCAAGGAGTAAGGTGGTCCATGCTATTAGGTACTGCGTTCATCAGGTCGCGCATGCGCCCTGCCGATTTTACCGTAAAATCGACTATTGCGCACCGTACTTGCGTACAACTTCAGACATGCAGAATTATAATACGACGTGTAACACGGATCAAAAAAAAATACGGATGTAACGTTGCCTTGTCATAAGCCAAGCATAGATTACGCACACACAAACGTAGCGTACTGGCTCCGAGTGGATGGGATTTAAGTATTTGTATGCGCTTAGCTCGTGTATAACAAGTGAAATTGGATGACTAGGCATGCTTCTAACATGTCGTACGCAACGCTCCGTCCGTATTTTTTTAAGGTCCGTGACGTTAAGTAGTTACGTTAATTTTATAAAATCTTGTACGACAAAGGTGCTAGTTAATTTGATTTAAATAAAAAAAAGGAATGATTAAGTTTGTGAAGAAGTATTTGTTAAGTTTAAACATAAATAGATTATATAATTGGTTTCTTACAAACTGTTTTATTTCATGAAATTTATAACATCAAACGCACACAAATTCAGTAAATAATAATCGAGAATTAAAATTACATCTCACAAAAAACAAAAACCACATATTACCTTTGTGGCAGAATATAGTCTGCCTAATCTTTTCCCAAAGATATTGGGGTCGTCAGTCTAAACCGAGGCAGCTAAATCACTGTTTCACGAAGCATTTGCCTCCGCAAGATGTTATTTTATGTAAGATTAGACCAGCTGTCGGAACATTCGGGTTTTTAACCTGTAAACAGGTCGTAGGTATTCATACAACAGACATGAGGCGCGTAGGTGTCGCAATGCAAATCATAAATGCTCATGCAACTGTTCACCGATTTGCCAGGTAACCTCACAGATCCATCAATCTTGCATACTGTTTGATATATCTTAAGCAGTATGCAATCCCAAAACGGACTTCGTTTTACTGCAAGTCCTTGCAATTCAAGGGCAAACTATATAAGGTCCTTAGGTTTCCAAGGATCCTGCGACAGTACTACAAATTCTTCTCTAGCTGTCTCAACAATCGCTTCATCAGAGACAAACTCTCCACTCTTCAGTAGAACGCAACGGCTGTCACTCTCTTTCGGCGATCCCACTGGCGAGAATATATTCAGCGTATTCGCTATGTATTCTAGCTTATCTTGGTATTGAGGGAATTCCTTTAGTAGAACCTCAACAACGTACTTCAGGCGATTGTTCAAGGCCCGGGATCTGACGTTATCCTCCAGAATTAAGTCTTTGGGTTTTTTTATTCGAACGGATCGTCGTTTTATGGCGGCTGACAGGTAAGTGGCGTAACGTTGAGTGCGTACAACACGCTCTAGAAGCTGAAATATTAGGTAAATATATATAACATCACCCCTGTATTCCCGAGGGGGTAGGCAGAGGTGTACGTAATTGTACATCCACATGTCACCAATGCTGTTATTAAGTCCCATGTAATAGGTAGGTGGTGAGCCTATTACCATCAAACGGGTACAATTCTTAACTCTGTGACGTTACACTACTACTAAGTTACGTTTAAAAACCCAATTACTATTTTCCTGTCCCATCCCGGGAATCGAACCCGAGACCTTATGCTTAGCAGTCGCGCTTGGGACTGCTAGACCTGCGAGGCAGAAAGCTGGACTTGAGGTTTGAAATAGCCAACCCGCAGTGAGCTAGCGTTGTGATCAATGCTCGTGCCTTCTCTGTATGAGAAGAGACTCTTTCAGTGGGACAGTTATAGGTTGGATGGACATGGGTGACCGCTAGGACATTTTCATCTGAGGTTGGAGACGCTTCGCACAGAGCTAGTTAGGCATAGGCGTAGCAAACATTCCAAAATAATTCAAAAGTTTGGCCCACCCTAGCAAAACATCATTTCTACGCCTATGTACTTCAGACAGCACATTAAACCGTCAGTCCTGGCTATTGTTAATTAATAACAATCGCTAAGCCAAGTCATTGGCCTACGGGTGGGTTGAAAAACTAACATTATTAGTTCGTTATTATTTTCTAAGGAAACATTGAAAAATAATAGACACGAACGGGACACGACCTTTGACATACTGTCTCATGGCTCTTCCACCTGAGCGTCCGTGTCACTGTTCCCATCTATAACATTTCAAGTTCCCAATTTAATAAATGCGAACAGCAACACGGTAGCTCAGTTGAGAGAGCTATGACGCGGTATGTCAAAGGTCGCGGGTTCATGTCTATTTATCAATGTCAATGTTACCTTAGAAAAAAATATTAATAAAGGCATTACATGGCCTTAACATGCATAAAACATTACTTAAAATAATTATTAGGTCGATACTAAACCACAAGAAAAAATAAGATACATTATTTTATAAAATGCATATTATATAGCATCTACAGTAGTCATAAGGCCATGTTTTTCTGACCCAGTGCTTAGTCCTGTCAGCTAGACGCTTCTCTCTCAAGAGGTCTGCAACGTTCTCCTCCAGCTTTGAGTTCATGGTGCTGGTCTCTCCGATCTCTCTATCCAGATGCTCTTGCTCCTTCTGAAGTTCTTCTATTTTGGCCTTCGCTTCTGCAACCTCCTGCAAAGATGATGTTCGTAATGATTAATGAAGAAACCCTTGTAAGTAGTATGTGCGGCAAAAATATCATTGATATCTTAAAAATTTGTTTGACCATTGGTTCGTGGTGGTAGATGATCTGCAAGGTGCTGGGGTCGTGGAACTTCTCCAACGATACCTTCGCCCACATTTTATCCATGGCTTTAAAGGCTAATTAGTTTCTCTGGGACTCAAATCTTAGATATCTAAGTATGTAGGACACATCGAACCATGGATACCTTGGAAACTCTAGTAACGTCAGTCCTGGCAAGCCTCAGTCTGTGGTGATAGGTGGACTGTGAGGTGGTGGAGCCATGTGACCTCTCGGCCGCCGCCGCCGCCCTCGTCTTGTCCATGGCGGTGTCTCGACGCGTCACGTATTGTGCTAAGTCGTTAGCTAGCTTTTCACTCGAACGTCGGAGTTGTTCGCGACGCACCTACAAAAACAAAAGATTGATGAACGATAATAAACTCGGTTTTCAGAATTAGGCACTTCAGAAACCCTATCAAAGGGAAGCCTACTTGGAACTTGAAAATAAACATTTCAAGGACATTTTTTTTTGTGTTGATTTAGTGTTCGACCTGCGCTTAGAGCAAACAAATTATGTATGGCTTTACCTGCCTACGTTTAGAAAATGGCATATTTAGGCAAATACATAAAAAATAAGAATGGAGCTGATGCGGTAAGATTAACTATTCTCCTTCTGATATTTTTATAAGGAATAGGTATCTATTTTTGTCATAATAGTTCAAGTTTACCTCCATCCTATGTATTTCAGTTCTCATTTGTCCTATGTCGCCAGCTGCTGACCTTGCATCGTTCATACTTTTCCTCGCTTCCACTGCTAATATTCCCTAAAGAACCATGAAACACGTTAACTCAACTATACAGTTTATATTAATAGTTAAATCTGATGCTATCAGAGAAAGGGAACTTTGTTCTAAGAAATCATATACGCGAGTTTGTGATTAGAAAATCATTTTAAGACTTTACATTTTAGACCTACGACACTTGTGGTCTCTGACCTTTCTCTGCCATATGAGAGCTTCCCTCTGGACGCGATCCAAATCTTGTGCGAGGTTCATCTTCTCTTTATCCAGCTCTTCTATATCTTCCTCTAGTTGAATGATTTCGGTTTCAGCATCCTATGGAAATATGTTGGAACTCATGACTCCAGTATCAAGACCCGTTGGTACCTATCTCATATTTTCAGAAACTTATATTATATTAACATACTTTTGTAAAATTTTAACATTTCAGCATTTTAAATCCTTCGGAATGAATTCATATTACCTACTTAGAATAATTAAGCAAGATAAGAAATCGTTTTACGATCGGCCTTAAGCTGTCTCTCTACTTACCCAGTTTATCTTGTCTTATTTAAATTAATAGACAATATAAATAATTTTGAATTTTAAATTACTGTTTTGATAATATAATTACTAGTTTCCCACACATAATTAATCCATATTAATATTATAAATGCGAAATTAACTCTGTTTGTTTAAAAGAAAAGAAAAATTTGGCCATTGGAGAAGAAAATAGGCTACATTTTGTTAAGCAGACGAAATCGCGGGCACTAGCTAGTATTATATAAATTTGTGAAATTGCTTGGTTATGACAGGTAAAGAAAAAAACCGTACAATAATTTTATCAAGAGTTTAATTATAATAAAACAACTTTTAACCGGATTAATCGCGTGTATTATTCCTTAGGTCCTTAGTCCTCCTGCGACCACGAACGCTGCAAAGTTTACGAAACGTCAGGAAAAACAAAAACCAATAATACACGCGATTAATTATGTGTAGTGATCGCGAAAACCTAAGATATTACTATGAGTTTAATTCTTTTTAAAATATTTCTTACCTTCAGATTATCAGAATAAACATTTGTAAGATCCACGTTATTGCGTTGCGCGTACTGGTTTCTCTCCATGGCGTCCTTGCGCGTGTGCTCGAGCACCTGCAGTCTCCCGCGCAGTGCTCGTAGTGACCGGTCCACCTGACTTTGATCCATGTTAATGGTCTCTAATTCAGCCTGGATACGCATTATTTTGGAATCGCAAATTTGAATCTCTGAAAATTAACAACAATTTATCATTTTTCTTAAAAAATCTTGTAAATGCGGCTTACAAGATTTACTGAGAAAAGGTAGGGGAGAAAAGGAGGGAGGGAGGGAGGAAGAAGTGTCTCAGAAAAACACTTCAATGCAACATAAAAATAGATAAGTACTATCCGCAACAGAAAAGAAAATAAATATTATTTTACTCAATCAAATTTAATATTCATAAAATGCAGCGTCACCCCCCTGCCCTTATCCCAATTTATTAGGGTTAGGTTAGGGGTAGGCACAGTATGTCTTTTTCTTTCATACACCTATGTCAGCCGTCATCTCGGTAGTCACATAATTCATAACATAAATGCTATAATGCTTTCGGTGGGACAAGTTGCACTTTCATGAAATAAACTAACGCCATTGTAAAATTCGTGTTTAGACTTAAATTATTTTATTTGTTTGGGCAAGTACTCGGAACACTACCAACTGCTTACGTTTTGCAATCAAGTTGATTTCTGTGACGAGCAACTGGTGGTGGTTGGCTAACTTGACCACGTGTCCCTGTTGCCGCAGCCACTCGTGCTGCATCACCTCGGTGCGCTCGCGGAGAACTTTTATTTGCTTCTCCAACTGCTCTATACGACGTTCTTGTGGTGACTTACCCTAGATACATAGATAGTGTAAAATAATAACGTATTGTATTACAACATCACATAGCATCTAGGAGTTTCTTTCTGTGTCGTGGGTGCGTTTACAGTCACATAATCTCACATGCACACACACCAGACCCGGAACAATCATCTGTAGATCATACAAGTATTTGCTCCGTGCGGAAATCGAACCCTCGACACCTGACGCAGCAGCCGGTCTCTCGACCACTGTGCCAACGGCGCCGTCAATTTTCACCAATGTTGTTGTCAAGTCCGTGGTAGTGCCCCAGGGATGTACCTAAACAGGTGTTGCACCTTGAACCTGGAGTTCCCCTCCACGTACTGGTGGTGACCACCGGGTTGATTTTAGTGAGGTAAAAATCTCACATTCCCCGGTCTTATCCCCAAAAGCCGGGTGCCTTTTGAAGGTTTCCCCCGAAATCAAAATAAAAAAGTCCATGGTGGTGAGCCATTTCCATCAACCGGACACAATTCCAAAATCCGAGTTGTTACTGAGAATATAATACTACAATATAACACCGACTTATCCGGGAAATGAACCAGACAGTCAACAACCGCGACCATTCTTGCGATCACTACCAGACTGACACTCTGTGACACTTTTACATATTATGTAATGTCAGGTTCGATTTCTACAAAGTACTTCCAGTATACCATCGTAATGAGGACTTACATCGAATATTTCTTTAAGCACTGTATACTTCTTCAAAATGATGTCCATTTCCCTCTGCTTCTTGGTAATCTTAGATAGCATATGTGTGTGCTCTGTTTGCATTCCATCCAATTCCTTTTCTTTCTCTTTCACTAAGGCTTTGCTTGCTTCTAGAATCACAACGTTCTTAGTTTCACGATTCTTTTGCATCTCAATTTCGAGCATTATGTGAGCGTGTTGATTTTCCATAGTCATTAGAGATATTTCCTGAAAAGTAAAAATATTTAGTAGGTACTGACGACTGTGCCAGTGACTCCGTCGGCGTGGTTGTCGAAAAATAATATCATGTCGTATTGAATCGTCTTACTACTAATTCAAAATTTAAGGACTCAGCCCCAAGTAACTCCTGAAGTCCTGCTTAGCTAGTTCTTTTTATTTATTAAATTTGTGTTCTGTTGCTTAATTCTAGTATTCTAGTCTGGTTTCGGGAAAAAATCCCAATATCCAGACTTTATCCTTTACGATTTTATTTTAGTATAGATGTGGACGCCGCGCCTCGGAGAGCACGTTTAGCCGTCGGTCCCCATTGACAAAATTAACATATATGACAGCCGTTACTAGTAATCAGAGGCCTGAAAGTCTGACAACCAGTCATACCACGAGATATCGTGTTACCCACAATTGGGTTGTAAAGGTCAGATAGACAGTCGCTCCATGTAAAATACAGCTGTACCTATCCGGTTTGAGTGGAAGCCGACCCCAATGTAATTGGAAAAAGACTAGGCAGATTCATAGATGTGAATATTTTTCACCTGTTTCATGGACATCTCCCTCATCTTCCGGATGCCGTTAGCCATGGACTCCACGGCCTTGTCGTTCAACAGGCACTCTTGCAGGTTCAACAAGATCTCGTTCTCCAGCTTCAGCTTGTAATCGGTCCTCCGATCCAATTCTTTACACGTGCTCTTGAGAATGTTAGCCATGGTTTGATTTTCCTAAAATTATAAAATGCTGACTAGCATACTTCACTAATATGTTATTTGTCTACCTGTATAGAGACCAGCTAGTACGTAAATCCTTCTTTAGAAAATGTATGACTGTTGTAATGTATTATGGGGGCTAAGTTGCCCGCGTCCAGGAGGGCACCGTTAAAATTGAATCCCTTGTGGCCCCTGGGTGGTGCAAAACAGGCAACACTACTCTGATGGGAAGCTTTAGCCGCGGCTGGTTACCACCCATCGGACGAAGCCATGCCGTGAAGCTAGGGACTAGGTCTAGTCGTGTTTCAGGATGTACCCCGATGCAACTGTTGTGGGAGACCGGTCTGGGCAGTTGCATCAACTCCCCAACTATCGTTCTCCCAAAATGTTAATGTCCCTACTAGGACAACACGACTGATTAGAGATGGCTAAAAGTGTATTGGCACCACAGTGAGTTAATAATGAGAGTCATAATTTCCAGTAAACTTAGCCATATTGTAAAGACAGATCTATCTATCTCTTACTGATTTGATCATTTCATGGTCCCTGTCGGTCAATTCGATCGATTCAGTCAGCTGATCGATCTGACTGTCAAAGTTCTGTCTCTTCGTTTCCTCTGCATCCCCTGTAAATAAAAAAGAATAGTCACATATATAGGTTTATGACGCCTGTATTCCCCGAAGGGGTGCGCAGACGTGAACACAGGTGTAAACCCACATTTAATAATTCCAAACTCCAGACTGCTACTGAGAATTTCCTAATAGAAAAACTTAAGAACATACTTTTATTTGTGATACATTTTTAAAATTAAGTCCTTAGATCCTATTTCCTAACACTATACCTACCTTAGAAGAAATACTAAACCAAACTCAGAGTTCACAGTCGTTTTGTTTCGGTATTTCTTCGCAAGGATAGTCTTAGTCTTTGGAAATACTTACTACTTTTAACCTGATTAATCGCGTGTATTATTGGTTTTTGTTTTTTCTGACGTTTCGAACAATTTGCAGCATTCGTGGTCGCAGGAGGACTACGGTGTAAGGCGTCTCAACAGTTAATTTAAAATTATTTCAGTCTACCGTACATATAATTGATAAAATTATTTTTGTCTCGCGACGTTGTTTCCTAAGACTATCCCTGAGAAGAAATAACGAAACCGAATAAAACGACTGTGACCTCTGAGTAATACATGCGATTAATCCGGTTGAAAGTTGTTATATCAACAAAAACACAACTTAAGGTACAAGTCTATTACTCACTCAATTTAGTAGCATTATCAATATCATAGTTGAGTTTTTCCTTATTCATGGCGATAGTCCTCCCTTTATTCATCTCCTCCAATAAAACCTTCTTAGTGATATCAAGGGTGTGAAGCAGGGTGCAGTAATTATCTTGCAGAGCTCTGTGAATTGATAACACTCGATAGTACTCTTATCTACGATAAATCTACTAAAATTAACTGCCTCATTAGTCTAGTGGTCAAAAGCGTAGCTGCTGAGCGTAAGGTCGATTCCCGGGTGGACTGTTGCGGTTTTCTGTTAGGAAATTCTCAATAGCAGCTCGAATTCTACATCTAGTATTTGGGTCCTAATAACAGCTTCGGTGAATGATGGGTATAAAAAAGTACACCACTGCGTAATCCTTCGGGGAATATAGGAATGATGGTATTTCGTACATAATGTGTACAATACCAGCTGTATTGTATCCATACTACCCATACAGAAACTAATGAGTATTACCTTATTGTTTAATTAATGTTTAGTCACGGCATTTTATTGGGGTGACCTAGAATAATGTTAAACACAACCGAAGCCCACAATGAATGAGATGGTGATGCGAAACGAATCAATCTCTAAGAATATAAAATTTTCTTCTTATATAGAGCAGCCATGAGCGTTAATCACCACGCTAGCTCACTACGGGTTGGCGATTTCAAACTATTAAGTCCAGATTCCCTTACAATATTTTCCTTCACCGTATCTCTATGATGTCTATTAACTAAGAAAATAGGTACATATGAAATTGAAGAATTCACATTGGTACATTGGTTTGATACCACAACCTGTGGATCAAGAAGCAGGTCCGTCACCACTCAGCCACCACGACCCAATAAAATATGTGCGTTATGAAAAACCACTCACTTGTAATCATCTCTGACGCCGTCGTACGCTATATCTCGCTGCTTGATATTGCCGATGACGGAGTTCCACAGACTGATCAGACGCCGCTTGTCCAGATCCAAGTCGTCCAGCTCAGCGGCGAAAACTGTTACCTAATGATTTACATACATGATCCACTATCATTATCAATTGTCGAGTAAAGATCTATGACTACGCTATAGTAAGTCTTATCGCGAGATATCGATTGATCGATTTGACCCAGTAATTTGGTTGTGGAGGTCAAATAGTACGGTCAACATGTCTTTGGGAAAGAAATGTGTCATTGCTTCACCATTCACTGGGCTAGTTAGTAGATGGCGATTAGACAGAATATTAATATAAATTGACAGAAAAGCATGTTTGTCGATTTTCACAGTAGTTAGACAGTTGATGATATGAAACATGCTCTATCGCATTTTAAACACAAAAGCAACATTTAGGATTTCGAGTAAAAAATCGGATTTATAGGACTAGGATCAAAATAATAATGAATGCTTAACACCTTTAATACTTATATTATACATTTTTGTGGCAAGAAAAATACGGTCGTGAGCAGGATTTGAACCTGCGTCTCCCGGTAAATACTCCAGGCGCACTGAACACTGAGCAATATTTTCTTCCAAAAAATGTATCACTTTAGAATACGCTATGCCTAATACTCATATTTAAATAAAAAAAATACAATCTTACCTTATTATTTACCTTCTCCATTTCCCCATTTTTGATTTCAATTTGTTTCTTAAACGTCTCCAGCCTGGACTCCAGCTTCCACACCTCATTGTTCAAGCCAAACATAAACATATCCTGAAGTAAATAATTTAGATTTAATTTGTGAACATGATTATTGAAAGGTAATTTTTTTTTTTTTTTTCTCTACGTCGTATCGTGAACAGCCAAGTTGTCAGACGTCAGGAGTTCAGGATGTCTAAAATTTCGTGGCTAAAGCAAGCACTAGCGAAACATTTTTAAGTTTTTTTAAATAATATATTTGACCTCTTTTAACACGTTGACTCACGCACGTATAACTATGTACGTCATAACAATTAAAATCTATTGTGTCTGCTAATTAGTGAGTCAAAGGTTAGCCGAAATCAAGATTGCAAAAACAGTAGTATCTTGCTTTGGATCAGTACCCTAATGCCCGTACCCAACCGATGCGTAAGATGATTGCATATATATCAGTAGGTATGACCTACTAGTACGGTATTTTGCGCTATTTGCCTCAGTATTATAATCGTGTCTTCTTCTATAGCTGTCAGATTTAAACTTCAAACCCTTACCAGTTGTCGCTTCTCATCGGCGAGGGCTTTCTTCTCCGCCCTCATCTTGTCAGACATGCGCTGACTGACGGTGAGATCAGAGTCCGTCTCATTTCTCCACGTCTCTAACTGACCGCATAACGCATTCAGAGCTTCCATCTCCATTGTGGCGTCGCGTTCTGCAAGAAAAACATGTAATGTATCCAAACAACCAAAATTTGTTTTTGCTGTAGCACTTATTTAGTAATTTCCACAAAAACGCGTTATTTTTTAGTTTTTATAGTCCTAAAAAGTGGATCAACACCATGAAGCAATAAGTTCACACGCTCCAACAAACCAACCAATTTGCCACATCTGATTGAAAGAAAAAGCTCACCTTTTTAATTATTTATTATATCGTTTAGAATTATATGTTTCATTGCTGTACCTATTAATTACCAATTTACAATCTTCTTCTTAAATTACCATAATTTCACTAAACTTAGCTGAACATCAGCCATATAAGAATCTAATATATAAATCACTATCGCCTTTTTGCGTGCGTCTGTTTGTTTGCTAGCTACTTCTGAAGTAGGTGCTCAATGGATTTTGATGCGGTTTTCAATATTATAGAGAGAATTTTCGAAGAATGGTTTATGATACAACCAATCATACGTGGTAGGTTGCTAGCACTTAAATATGAGATAGGTACCTTTGATGGTATTCTCTTCTAGCTTAGCCCTGGCTTCCTTGTACTTCTCATGGGATTCCCGCGCGCGTTTCTCTGCGGCCTCGCGTTCCATAGTGCGCTGCGCTAAAGTTGCCTCGTATTCTTCTATCAGCACCTAGAACAGAAAGAACGCATGGCGATACAAAGATATTACCTATGCTAGAACACCCCGCAAGCAAAAATCTAATTTCATATAATATTGACCGGATTTTATAATCAAACTTGAAGATTAAGCTACAACCTATCCAGGCTTTTTACAGGTTACTTATAGGTCGACCAATCAAGACGAGCACGCCCTTACATTAGACAGCGGTCCGTCCCGTCTTCGCACGGGTGAACATTTACACCTTGGGTTACATTATTGTAGTTTTAGTAAGGATCCCTAATATTTTCTAATAATAAATATAGCATAAGTTACTCAGAGATAATGTAGCATTATAATGACGGAAGAATTTTTTAAATCGGACTAATAGTTTTTGAGTTTATTCGTTACATACAAAAATACAAATCTTTCCTCTTTACCTATAATATTAGTGTAGATATAGATAGATATAATTAATTTACAATATATAAGTACATATGTACCCTTTGCGCATTGGTGTCATGGTCACGCAGATATATATCCTCCAGATCCTTGTCGTATGCCAAAGTACTAAGCCTTAGTTCTTCGCGCTGTAACAATGAATTTAATTTAAGTCGGGGGAGTCCTCACTAGGTACTGGCAACTGAGAAGGTACCTTCTCAGTTGGCGGGGTCGCGGTGAATACTGCAACGAAAATGGGTCATTGTTGAACAACTGCCTGAATCACAACATCTTAAACTATTGTTACCCTTATTTACACTTTAATGACATAGTACATAAAATCATACACACAAATATGGATGAGCAATCCACTGTAATCCTTTTAATTGGAAATAGTCTAGGCATTAAGAAAAAGGACTTGGTAAATGGTATTGATGCCCTACTTAAATTAAAGATAAGAAAACTAATATTATGTGCCTTGCCCTACTCTGACCTTCTGTCAGGGGAACAGAACAACTATATTTATAATTTAAATAATTTTATGCATACATTGACATGTCGTCATAGTGACAGTTTATTGTTTTTTGATACTAACAAATTTGTTAGAAATTTTATATTAACTCAGGATGATATGTTTCTTCCCAAGAAAAATAGACAATTATTAGCTACATTGATAGCCTATAATATTAACACAGTTATAAATAATTTAACTGTTACTAGTATAAGTGACGAATCAGTATTATGTAGTAATTCTAATGATACTGTGATAGATTGTTTAAACTATTAGATTCGACAAAAGAGAAGCACAATAATAATATTTTACTTTATCACCAAAATATTAACCGCTTCTCTGGCAAAATCTTAGATGTGGAAATGTTAATAGATAAATATCATTTGGACATTTTATGTTTCTGTGAAACATGGTTAAAACCTGATAGAATGCTTTTTAATGTTAGTAATTTTGCGGCTGCCAGTGCTTACAACAGATCTTCAGTTGGAGGTGGTACTTTGATTATGTGTAATAATTATCTTAAATATAAGGAAAGAAAGGACATAACTGCTTGTTCTGTTGACCGCTTATGTGAGGTAGCATGTGCAGAAATAGAAGGATACATAATATTATGTGTGTATAGACCACCATCAGCAAACCTTTCATTATTTTTAATCATAATGGAAGACATATTAAGAAAAATTTCCAGAAATAATAACTCGGCTTTTGTCTGTGGCGACCTAAACGTTGATCTACTACTTGATTCACCAGATAAATGTAAATTAATTTCACTGTTTAAATCTTTCAATTTAAAATATATATTTAAAGAAGCTACCAGAATAACTGCTACGTCAGCTTCTTGCATAGATAATATTTTCACTAACTGTCAGATAATAGACTCGTGTTTAATAAGTGGCGTCAGATCTGACCATACAGGTCAACTAGTGTCCTTTGATATAAAGAAAAAGACACCATATTATAAAACTATTGAATTAAGAGCGCTCACCAAAAATAACTTACAAAAATTTAACACCAGTATTTCAAATACGATTTCATCAGCCAGCTTCAGTCCAAGAGATCCCAACATAAATTACTGTACCTTACTTTCAGTAGTGTGCCGAGAATTTAATAAAATATCTAATAATTAAGAACATGAAAATTAGTAACAAATCTAAATTTAGTGAATGGGCCACTCCAGGTATTAGGAAAAGTAGAGATTTTCTATACCACTTGTATTACGAAAAATCGTTGACTTCTGATCAAGCTTTTCATAGTTACGTAAGAAATTATTCAAAAATATTTAAGAAAGTTTGTATTCAAGCCAAATCTAAACTAATCAGTAACAAAATAGGTATATCTAATAATAAGATTAAAGCTGTGTGGCAGGTAATAAACAAAGAAACCGGAAACACAAAACAAAGGGATAATGAACTATCTTTAAAAATTGACGATAACACTGTTACAGACAAGCTCGAAGTGGCTCATACCTTGGAAAAATTCTTTACCAATATTCCAATAGAGGTTACCAAATCCCTTGCCTCTTCATCAACATTAGCAGAATCCATCCTTAAACAGTATTTTTGTAAAGATATACCAGTGTTTGAGTTCAGACATATTTCTTCAAGTTCTATAAAAACAGCCTTTAAAAGTCTTAATATAAAAAACACTGAAGACTTATGGGGTATTTCTGTTAGAGTCTTAGGAGTCATCATTGAAACCATTGCTCCTGTGCTTACAGGCATATTTAATCAATGTATAGATTCCGGTACATTCCCTGATTTGATGAAGCACAGTAAAATCATACCAATTTTCAAATCGGGATGTAAGCTTAACCCACCTAATTACAGACCTATTTCTATTCTTCCAGTTTTAAGTAAAGTATTTGAAAAGGTCATGCTTGATCAGATGATGTCACATTTCAACATAAACGGGATATTGCATAGTCGGCAGTTCGGTTTCACGAAAGGCAGGTCTACCACAGACGCGGGGGTAAGGTTAGTCACTCACATTTTGGAGTCATGGGAAGGCTCCCAGGATGCTATTGGCATATTCTGTGATCTTTCCAAAGCTTTTGACTGCGTTGACCACCTTACACTAATCCGTAAGCTACACCATTACGGTATTCGTGGGCGCGCTGCAGATCTTGTTTTGTCTTATTTATCAAATAGACTGCAAAAGGTAGGTGTTAATGGTACGATTTCTTCGGGGTCACCAATGAGGATGGGCGTGCCCCAAGGCTCAATCCTTGGGCCTTTCTTATTTCTGGCATATATCAATGATCTTCCGTATATGATGACTAATTCAGCAGAGATAATTTTATTCGCTGATGACATCTCCCTAATTTTTAAAATAGATAGAAAGGATAAGGATGTTTTAAATATCAACGAAAGCCTAGCTGATCTTTCGAAATGGTTTGCAGCAAATAATCTCTTACTTAACGCCAGTAAAACAAAATGTCTTAAATTCTCCTTGCCGAATGTTCCTCAAGTTGGTCTAAATCTAAAGCTTGAAGACAAACAACTGGATATTAGTAATGACACCGTTTTTTTGGGTATAACGATCGACTCGAAATTGCAGTGGGGTGCTCACATTACTGCTCTGTCAAATAGGTTAATTTCCGCTGCTTATGCAGTAAGAAAAATAAGACAACTGACTGATGTTGCTACAGCTAGATTAGTTTATTTCGCATACTTCCACAGCATTATGTCATATGGCATTCTGCTGTGGGGATCAGCAGCTGATGTTGATTCTATATTTATTTTACAGAAGAGAGCAATTCGCGCTATATATAACATGGGACCACGCGAATCCCTTAGAATCATGTTTAAAGAAATCAATATACTTACGCTGCCCTCACTTTACATTTTTGAGAATATACTATATGTTCGGAAGAATTTGCACATGTATAATATAAGAAGCGATTTCCACGATAGGAACACGCGTTTCAAACATAAAATTGTGGTACCTAAATTTAGATTAGCAAAAACAAATAATTCATTTATGGGAAATGGTGTACGTTTTTATAACAAACTGCCAAAGTCAATAACTGATCTAACCGAGACAAAGTTTAAAACCCACATTAAACGCGTACTTATTCAAAAAGCCTATTATAAGACCAAAGACTACGTTTCTGATAGGGATGTTTGGCTATAACACCTTCTGCACATGTGGCTTCCTTGGCTACTCACTGACAATGTACGTGTAATTTCTATCACAGTTCTAATGATATTTTTACTTTGTTTATTGCATAATATACCTCTTTCAATCTTTGCTTTCTTTTTTGTTTTTAACTTTTGTTAAACTTACATAAAATATTTGACGGATATTATGCATTGTTTTATATAGCTTCTTTAGCTTCAACATTTTGTAAATGTGAGAACGCCGTAAACTTGTCAAATGCGCTATTCATTTAATAAGGCTTATGTAATTATCTTTTATATTAGTGACTGCATCCAAGATTACGTTGTTTTTACATCCCGCCCAAAATTGTATCTACAGAAATTGTAAAAGATATACAGTTTAAAAGAGTAACCATGGAGTTTCTTGCCGGTTCTTCTCCATAGGAAGCGACTTTTTGGAACCGTGCACGTAAATTCTGACTTTTCATAAGTGCCTTTGTATGGTTTATATGAAATAAAAACCTTTGACTTTGACTTTGACTTTGAAAACGGAACCTCGGTAAAGGTTAAAATGGACCGTGTGGTTTTTAGTCGGTAGGAGGCCGACACAGCATCCATGATGAATTTTCCCTACTCAAGTAAATGGTACTTCTCTGTGCATTGACTTAGATACCACGACATAACTCCCACTTTCAAATTGAAGGAAGCAAATAAGTGAGCTGGACACTACACTCGAGGCTGGATTGCAGCCTAGTTAAGACGAGGACTTAAATAATGGCGTCGAGAATATAATGAGCAATGCTCACTTTATTCATTTCACAGAACAGCGCACTTGTGAGGAAATAAATAAATTTTCACGAACTTTTAGACAAACATTCGAAAAATGGCGCCCAGCCTGAAGGAGAGACACTAAAGAAACCTACAAGCAACCGAATTTTGTTGTTTTGAACCTTTGATTTTTTGTGATGGCAATTAAATAAACTATCGTGCTTTTTATGCCTATGGGTTGGGCAGTGCTTTTAATATAATTATTAAAAGGTATTATCATTATTCGTCTTAATTTAATACCTAGGTACCGACTACAATCAAATTTGATAAAACCAGAATATTTAAGGCATAAATAGCATAACATTTAGGTACTAATAACTTTTGTACCCGTAGCCTCTCTACTTGAGAATTAGTTGCAAAGTTTCTAGTTTCTACGTATCGAATTATTTTTCTATCCAAAAAAATGTTAAATGTCGTTTTAATAAAGATAAGCTTCGATCTAGCAATCAGTTAAAATAACTTTCGATGAAAAACAAGGTCATAATACCAGGTTAAGTATCTCCTCCTCTGCGATGCTATTCTCCTTTATCAGGAACTGTTTGAGCGTTTCCTGGAACTTCTGCATCAGCGGGTGTGAGGCCTCGAGCACCGCGGGCATGGCTCCAATCCCTCGATTGTTGCGCCATCTGAAATTATATAAATATTTATAAAATTAGAAATTTTCGAAATTATGTAATTCACCATATTTCATTTAATTGACAAATTCAATTCACTTGCATAAAATGGGTATGGAAAACATCGTGCGGAAACTAGCATACCTGAGAGATGTTTTTGATTATACGTAGGTAAAGTCATGTCAGAGGCCTACGGGTAGTTGAAACTCTGACACTATGTTGTTCATAAAGTGCGCAAAAGTAACGCCAGAAACTAGTAACGAATAAGGTAATTTCCTTCGAAGGCGGTCTTCAACTCAAAGACATACTTAAAACTGTCAACATTATCACGATACTAACTCGTCAAAAGCCTCCCTGCCAGCCTTGTGGCAGCGGCATTGGTTGACGGGGCAGCTGCAGCATAGACAAACTCCATCTTTGAACGTCGGTGACTGGCATTCACAGATCGGATCCTACAAAAGTCAACAGAAAAATAAGACAGTCTAGGGGGCTGAGTTGCCCGCGTCTGTAGAAATGCTCCCTTACCACCCACCTGACGAAGCCATGCCGTTGTGTGAGACGGGTCTGGGAAGTCCCACCAACTCCCCAACTATCCCAAAATCTATCCAATCTACTTAAGAGTGAATAGAATGAATAGATTTATTCTGGATATACGTACTCCATCCTCTGCCACACCGTCGCTTCCCATCAGGCGAGTTAGTGGCCAAACGTAGATCCATTTGATAAAAAGTAGGTATAACTACAGAAACTAGAGAAAACGAAGCAGTGAGTAACAAGGTGACATTCAAAGAAACAAGTATAAATATTCAAGGATAGAGTGAATAGATTTCTTCTGAATCTACTCCCTCCATCCTCGGCCACATCGTCGCTTACCATGGCGAGATGGTGGTCAAACATCAGTAGGTAGGGATAGAATTAGTAGGTCACAGATTGGTAGGTATTTCTTATAAATAAAATAATACTAACGTGAGGGTAAGTAATCTTTTCATGCTTGAACATGAGGCACGTCGGTTCATGGATGGCGATGCCGAGGTCATCGCGAGGGCACACGCACTCTGAGTTCGGGAGGGACTCTTCGGAAGAACTGTCGTCGGTACACACACAGGGCTTCGTTGACTCCGACTTAGCGGACTCCGACATTCTCGTTTCTTCGTTTTAAACCACAAAAAAACTGTTATAGTTCACGATTTAAAAACAATTAAAAAATTCACGGTTATCAAATTGCTTGTTGCTAGGCAACTGTTTTTTTTTTATGTTAACGGTTTCATCTTTTGAACATCGAACCTTCTTTTGTGACGCTTTGAAACAATGATAATAACAGTATTTTATATCATAATTAAAAAATAACTATTTTATTTACCTAGGTACTAAGTTGTGCCCCGCGGTTTTTCTTTTTTTCGGGCGGATCTTTGAATCGCTTGTTATTTTCAGACTGATGTGTCTGCTTGTGACTACGATCAGTGCTACCTGGTCGAAACGTCAAGCGATTCAAAGTTTTTTTTATTGCGCTTTAATTCCTGTTAATATATATAGTAATGTCATGCAACGCCATAGTTCAAAAGTTAGTAATGGTTTACTTACTATTGAATCATAAAGATTGCCCTAAATCTTGTTCATTCCTGTTTTTTTGGGAGGCAAAAAGCCGTTCTAGAAATGGAATGGAAAACATTATTTACTATCGAAAGTTAAGCTGTTTCTGTGGCCTGTTTCGTCACGTTGATTAAAACCTACTAGTAACTAATTTCCCATTTTGTAATACGTACCTCTAGTCAATGGTCATACTCGTTTGTGTTGAATGTAAGTTTTCCTGTTAAATCTAGTACATTCATACTTATTTATGAAGCCTATTCAAGATTTAATTACTTACGGCATCAGACGTTCCTCAGCGGAAATTTGATGTTGAAATAGTCAATGTTAGAACTAGTACCTAACTTGTACCGTTTAATTAGACTTGGCATAGACATACAAAGATGATATTTATGTACGTAAACTTGTGGATAGTCCTCTATTAAGAATACACGTCCCCATCTCCATAAACCCTATGAGTCCCAAAAAAATGAAGTTAAGCGTGTACATACGTACGCTGTATTTATGGAATAATGTATATTTATTATATGTAACAAAAAAAAATCTACCCATTTCCGTTATAGGCTTTGAAATTATCCAACCGATGTGCCCCAAACCGTTTCATTAGAAAGGCAATAATACGAAGATAAAAATAAGCAGCGTAGACACGCCGGATACTAAATATTCCGCTAGTATTAAATATTTGTAGTTGCTCATACCAAATCATTGATCGATAAGTTGGGATAATAATACCTATAGTCACAGTCACAGAACATCTAATCAGAAAGATGGGTTGTATGTAGGTACCGACGTACCGATGTAAAGCTTAACTTTAAAATCGGTGATTTTTCAAAGATTCGGCCGTATTATGCCTAATAAAGCATTCGTGACCCCACGTAGTTTACTGTTGACACTCCTAATGTTTGCAATGATGAATTCACGTCATGCTATCACAGATCAGATACTCCATTAGGCGAAAACGTGCGTGAACATTTGAAATAATTAAAAGGAAGTAGTAAATTAAGTTTCTAGATCTGGGACACGCCACTCCAAATCAAGAAATGATACGTGTTTAAGGATTAAGAAATAACATTGGTAATTTGCGCCAATATAAATATTCAATGTAAAGATCTATTTAGGACAAACGTAGGTACAAATATATCCGAGAAATACTAGATCTTTTTAGTAGTGCCAATTTAGTTTGTACCTAGGTACTACCTTTTGGTTAGTTAGTATGGTAAATCATTAAGGCCGAAAATGTATACACGTTATAGTTTAATGTTATTACGCTCATTCTTGGTTAATAACCTGGTCAAGACATATACCGTTTAAGAGTTCGAATACCATAAGTTAATTAATATGTATCAACATGTATAGTTTACCTACATGTGAGTTCTACGAATACCATTTAGACCTAAAACGTCGAAAATTGTAAAAGAAAATAAATACTGATAGCTGTATTTACGTCCTAGATCATTTGGTTATAAACTTGCATTAAAGAAATTAATTCAAATCGCAAAATATTAGTTTTAAATCTTTATTAAAGTTAGCAATGTAAATTGGACATACTTAAATCTAAATATATTTTTTGTGAAGCTTAGTTACACCAGACAACATCGAATCTTTAAAAAACTTCTAATACGGTTTTTTTCTTGTCTTCTGTACATTCAAGAGCCCCTCTAATTTAGTACTGAGAATAGTGACTGACTGCCCTACACGGATGGTATCAGAATAGATAATATTATAAAAAAACTATTTAAGGTTCAGTTCTACACCTCGCTTCGCTACAAGGCAAGCCTTGATGGTTTCCAATCACACTGGGATCCTGTTCTGCTGTGCCCACTTAGTGATGGTTCTGACGATGTTGTCGGCCCTGGTGTGAGATCTGGGGCCCTTTAGTAAGGCAAGGGCGTCCCTAAGGTCAGCTGCAGCATTGGGCTTGTTGGCCGCGGCGGCCTGTGCGCATCCGCACACTGCCCCGCGAAGACCTTCCCACATCTCTGGACCACCGTCCAATCTAGGACATTGAAAAAACGGAGCTTTGTGATCTTTTTTAAATAACAACACCAATATTTTAAATCTATCTTCATAGAATAATATTTTGGTTTTTATAAGTACTGTAAATCAGCAAAGAAATTTCGTAAAACGCATAAAAATATATCATGTTATATCTTCCATGTAAGTATAAACTAGATCACAAATAATTGGACTCACCTGTCAAGCATGTGGAAGGCTTTGGCGGCTACCAGAAACTGTCCCATTCGGTAGCTGTCGTTGGCAACTAGTTGCAACAACGCGAAGCTGTCAGGAGTGCCCGCCGACTGCCAAACAAATAAATATAAATATGTGTATCCACATGTCATCAATTTCGTATTATTTAAAAAGAACAAATATTGGTCTCAATGTACAGTGTTGTCAGATCTTACGTTTCTATATTTAACATGTATAATTTTGACTTAGTATTTAGCTCGGATCAGGTGACAATAAGGTGTTTTTGATTAACTAAAGTTTGGAAAATGGTAAATGCCTTCCGAACGTCAAAGAGTAGATTGTTAGCTGATTATCTGCCTCGTCGTAGATTTACATTATACCTTTACACACATCTCCCATGCGAGCGCGGCGTCCTTGTTCATGACGTGACAACGACACAAGCACGCAAGAAACGTGAACGAGTTACGAATGCTATCGTCCTGGATCGTCAGCAGACTCTCCTCAGCCTCGCGGTAGAAACCCGTCGCTACTTTGGCCTTTAACATTCAAACATCACAAGACATTGGGTAGAACATCTCTACTGTTAATTTTATAATGGAGTAGTTGGCTGGTAAGGGTCGGATGACCTTGATACGACGGATTTTTTAATTGTGGCCGGGAAAGCCTTACGTTTTTTTATAATGGATAGACTTGTTTGAACTTGATGCATAAACACCATAAAGTTGGCCATACTTCTCCTCATAGAATTGGAATAGTGATAACTCCTTCTATTCATGTTATAAAATAAGTGGCCCAATCTAAAACGAATTCGACATTGTTTTGACTTTATATCAACCGTTACATTATTCCGCAACTTCAACACGTACCTGAGCATAATTGAAGTTGAAAGTATCATCATTGACGAAGAAGCTCTTGATAGAGTTGAGGTATACGAGCACTTCTTCATAATGCCCCGCTAGGAAATAGGATGAGGCCATGCATTGGCGACCAGGGATCGTGTCACACTCTGAAGCTGAACTGCCGACAAGGTGGAAACTTTGCTGTGCTAACTTTAACTGCTCCTCCTGTGAATGAGAGTAGTACGTTTGTAAATTTTTTTGTGGTTTGATTTGCGATTGCCTATTCTTAATATTGCAGGTATTGATAATGTAAAGTTTGCCCAAAAGAGTATAGCCAGGATTATGGTAGGTCCTACAATAACTGGCTGGTCTTGTCTGAGCTAGAGGGATTCAAAAGTTTACACTACCCCACCCTAAATATTTCAATGCATACATTTAGGCATATAATTTTTAGACTATGATCCCATTTCGTCCAGATACTTACATCACCAGTTTCATTGTATAGCCGCACTGCGACCACCGCCCTCAGGATGTAATGTAAAGGCGATGTTGGCTGCAAGGGTTCCAACAACGACCTCGCCTCTAGCGGCTCTCGGTGGCGAAGCCGGTAGCCTGCCAAGTTGAGCCTAGCTTCTGGCACTACGTCCACTAATTCTGGTAACACCTGGGGAATTTATTTAACAATTTAAGTTTTTATAGCATATCTTGGTGTAATTCTACTTAAACCATTAAAAATTTCAGGAAATCTATCATAAATGAGTCAGATACTAGTAGAATCATAAGATTTGAAGATGCATATGTCAAACAAGGCCTTAACAGAATATCTCTACAAGAGATATGACATTTTCGCATCGGGACTATAATAGTTAGGATGTACCTTTAACGCTCCTTCACCATTTCGGAACACCACCAGATTATGTTTAACCAGATCTTGTCCAAACGTATGTTGTTCTGAGGAAATTTGTTTCAGTTCGTTTTCAGCTGCTTTCCCATTGTATAGCCTGAAATTGTATGTTTACTAAGTACAAATAGAAACCTATATTTGAAGTAGACATGATCAATAATTCTAAAATGTAGTTCCATAAAGAAATCGTATCATACGTATACCCAGTCTTTTCAATCATTTCATGATTGAGGTTACAAAAAGTTTTTACCTGAAGAGATTGCAAGCCTTCAGGTTCCCCGCGACAGTAGAAGTCGGGTGCTGTGCCAAATAGACACCGAGCACTTCCTGCGACACGTCGTAGTAGTCCAGCTTATAGTAGCAGAGAGCCACGTACACGTTGAGGGCCATGTATGTGCTGCAAGAACGCAAGTAGGATACTGTAGATGCTTTAACAGGTCCTCTGTCCATGAAGCCCTACTTCAATCAGAGAGTTGAACAATCGGTATGATTTGTGTTTGACAAGTGAGCCACTGGGCAGGGAAGGACATAATAGGTAAACAATCGCCGTATATCACATGTGCACCACTGGACAGGTGAAGGTTAAGCCTTAGGGCTCCTACATACGAACGGCACGTTTTCGACTACATCTCGTCGGCAGCCATCGACGCGTGTCGACGACAGCTCGAAGGTAGCCAACGTGCGCTGACGACACTCGATTACAACGTGCCGCTCGTCTGCCCACTTTACATGTATTTTTTTATACAATATACTACATAATTGACAAAATGGTTGCTTTTACTAAAATAGTTTTTCTAATATTTCATTCTAGTTGATGAAACAATGGACGATGAACAGTAAATCTTTATTATATTTAATTATGCGTAAAGACGACATGTATTAAAAAAAAATCAGTACAAGTCTAAGCTATCGATACCTACGTATACTCTTAGAGCTAACAGAACTAAATATTCAAAGTTGAACCTAAATCTGACTATGTAGAGTTAATTTACCATTCGCTGCTAGCCAACATTTTAATCCAATCCATATCATCTCTCTCATATCTTTTATACCTGTAATAGGTCAAAACACACAATAAAATCCTTAAAGCTGTGAAAGTCTATGGAAGAAGTGGTAAGGGCAGGTTGCTATCGACACGCCCCCGGCGGCAGCCGTCGATGGTCGGCTGAAACAGTCGACGCTCGACTGCGGCCGTCAACGCACGACGGCAGCCATCAGCGCTACTAAGAATTTCTTAATAAAACCCAATAACAATGCCCGGTAATCCTCAGACCTCTGGCTCAGCAGCCGCGTGTGTCTACTAGACCAATAAGGCAGTCTTTCTCATAAAAGTATTTTATATAATAAGTACCATGGACGATGTAACCTACCGTTTCTCCAGTAGCATCTTCTTGTAAACATCAATGGCTTCCTGATAATGTGCTCTCAGGTAATGTACCGAAGCTAGACACAGTTGGTCTTCGGGCACGTCGCGTAAGGCTGCGTGTGCGCGCATTAACGAGTCCTCATCGCCAAGCTTGTGAGCAAGGTGGAACAGGAGACGAGTCTGAAAAACAATTTAATATAGTTTCATTGTATCTTACTGTTCTGCTCACATCATCGTTTCAGGACTGTTTGAACATGCATCAGAGTAAAAAAGTATGTGTGAAAAAGAATCCCAAATATATTATAAGTATTTCTTTTAAAAGTGGAAGAGCGGAGTCTCCTAACACAAGCAACTCCTTGCTTTTTTTCTTAAATACCTTCAATGAACACTTAGGAGCTTCTTCAGTCGCGTCTTGTGATTCCTGGTACATACCTGACAAAAAAGAAATGTTTATTATTTCATGTGTAGGTAATCGTAGGCAGACACAATATTACTGGTTTAGAGTCTCCCAGTTCCAAATGAAGGTTCTTAGCTAAATAAATGGCGATGTTTTCGGGGAGTGTCGAGGGCTTCCCACGTGTGTACATACGTATATATTAAGCGCGTCGCAGTAGGTACTCGCTCAGTCGGAAACAGAAATGGTTAAAGTTCACCACCTTACTGCAGATAAACGAAGTAAACACGAACCTAAATAGAAGTAGCATACAGCTAAGTCCATAGAGATGTAGTCGGAGACACGAGTGTCGAGAGATTCCCGCGTGCGCACCCGCAGGTACGCGTCCAGCGCGCGACGGTACTCGCCCAGGTGGAACCAGCACCACGCGCTCCATACGTCGGGCCACACGTCCGCATTTCCCTCGTGCTTGAGAAACTGGGAAGATATCAATGATGCTATAGGTATAGGGTTCTTAAGGTCATAACAGATAACCCGAGCAGCCATTTGTTCTCAAAATTAAATGGGATATTAAAGACGCCATCTAGTTTAAAAAAAAATCTTTTCCCGTAAAAGTGTCATAAAATATGTATTTACAGAAATAAATAACTTTTATCAACGCTTGTAATAATAATCAAAGGTTTGTAGAAGCACCCTTTATAGATTAAAGAAAGATGTAGAAGTGTACCTACCTATATGAAAGAAAATATGCTGCGCCGACCCCAATTAAATTTGGATAAGGGCAGGAGGCTGATGATAATGATGTAAGGGTGTATATATTCTAAATGCCGCCGGGTACAAATCTATACTCCGTGTAACTATTTAACTAGACCGAATTGGATTGGTTTATAGTTTCTTTTTTTTTATAAACACGGATCCACGTTTGGTCACCAAGTCGACTGATGGTAAGCTTTTTGTGCAAAGAAAAATACGGTCGTGACCCCAGGCGTGCCACGCATGCGTTTCAAAGATTTTTTAGCATTGATGACATGTGGGTGTACACGGAATACAGGGAAATACAAATTCGGGGAATACAGGCGTGATGCTATGATGTGTTTCATACCTCAAGCATAGTGAGAGCGCCGACATAGTCTCTTTTCAGTATGAAATCCTCTAATTCTGGGAAGCTTTTCTTAGCGGAGTTACTGCCTGTACTGGTTCTGCTCTCCGTCGCGGGTTTAGAACGAGAGAGAATCTACAAACACAGATAAATTATTACATTTCAGATTAAAGGCTTAACCCCTTCGTCTAATCAAATTATAACTAACAGTTTCTGAGAAATAATCGGTCTATCGAGCTTTACTTCGTGGTCCACATCGTAAACATTTTCTTCAGTAATATTTTTTTTTTATTGGTTAGGTGGCAAATGAGCAAACGGATCACCTGATGGTAAGCGATTACCGCCGCCTATGGACACCCGCAACCCCAGAGGATAGCATTAGTACTTTAAGAAAGGTAATGCCAGCCTACAATAACGTGGGCACAGCTTGCATCTCAACTGTGTTGGTGTCCATGAGTCATGGTGTGAAACCTTTGAGAGCATCCAGCTATTGACTTCTTCCGAGTAGTGGTAGGACAAAAAATCTGACCCAACACAAGTACTTTCACATGTGTTCAGGTATGGTTTTGATTTACGAGTCATGCATACGGTTACGTGTGACTTAAAAAAACAATAGAAAAATCCACTTAAATGTTTCTCTAATAATTGATATTTAAATTGTTCTTGTGTTCAAACCATAATTTTAATTATGCAAATCTTACCATTTTATTTTATTTTAAGCGTCACGAGTATTTGTTTACAACGATCCCGTGCTTTTGTTGACACCTTGTTACCATATCAACACACGATGCATCATAAAATAAGGTTGTGGTTGATTGTGGTGACCAAAACCGAAACATTCAGCCGCGTAATAATGACAAAACAAAAAATGCTTGTTGCATAGCAACAAACAAAATAGTTCATTGTGAATTTTTTAATGGTTTACAAATCGTGTGCTATAAATTTACATAGATTTTCTATAGTTTTACACGAAAGATTCCGAAATGTCGGAGTCTGCTAGATCGGGGTCTTCAAAGCCCTGTATTTGCACTGATGAAAGTACATCTGACGAAACACTACTGAGCCCCAACTGCGAGTGCCCTCGTGATGACTTCGGCATCCTCATCCATGAGCCGACGTGCCTCATGTTCAAGAGTGAGAGGATTGTTTACCCTCACGTTAGTGCAATTAAGTTTTTTTTTTGTTTTTGTTTTTGGTAGGAATTGCTACAATTATGTATTGAACACAGCTCTTCAAACAACTGGTAAGTACAACTGAGGCCATTACATCATCCTACTAATATTATAAACGCGAAAGTTTGTAAGTATGGATGGATGGATGGATGTTAGATACTCTTTCACGAAAAAACTTCTGAATGGATTTTAATGAAACTTTACAATAATATAGCTTATACATCAGAATAACACATAGGCTACATACATACAATCACAGATTAGTAATTTAAGTATCTTACGATACATACATTAATACATAAGCTTGTGTGAATTTTCCAAAATATGACGTTAAGTGTCAAGTCAGTAGGAAAAAAATTTACCATCTGCGATCTATACTGGCGTGCGCTACCTAAACCCTTTGAGATATAACAAAATGATGTATGGTGGAATTGTGTATCTTATATAGGTCTACAGAAAAGTCCGCGATGGCATTATGTCTATCTCTTAAGGATAACATACTACATCCACTTAAATACTTAAACAAATGGGCAAATATGAAGCGGTAATTGGAAAGCGGGACCGGGATCAAAATTTCATGATTACTTTTGGTCGCGATATCCGACATCCACGCGGGCGAAGACGCATCAGCTACCAATATTATAAACGCGAAAGTTTGTATGTATGGATGTTTGTTACTCTTTTACGCAATAACTACTGTACGGATTTGGATAAAATTTGGCACACAAATAGTTTATAACCTGGATCTGAAGTCCACGCAGACGAAGTCGCGGGCAGAAGCTAGTTCCTAATAAATGCGAAAGTTTGTTAGGATTGATGGATGTTTGTTACTGTTTCACGCAATAACTACTGAACAAAAATGGATAAAATTTGGCACACAGATAGTTTAGAACCTGGATTAACACACAGCAAACTTTTTATCCCAACTGGACCCAATTCTAGAGTCCACACAGACAAAGTCACGGGCAGAAGCTAATTACTTAAGATTGTAAGTTAGTAAGTAGACTTACTTCAATTAACGTCAAGCACCAGTCCAATGTCTAGGTCGGCTATGAAACGAACCTCATCTAACCGGCCGGCAACGGGTACTTATTGCTCTAACTCCATCTCTTTCTGCCGCTCAAACATATCGTTGCCTAGAGCGAGAGAAATCATGTAGGAATCGACCCGCGCCGATGTTGCAGCGTGCTTTGCACATCTCGTTAGGTTTAGTCCGTCGGAACAAATATTTATCACTAAAGCACTATCAGCGATGCGAGCATGGTTCTTCTTGTCCACACGTTTGTCGATCTTAAACGTTAAATTTGACTTAAAGTGTTGATAAAATGGTAAAATTCAATACATAAAAATATCGAGTATTTTATCGAGTCGACAAGTTTGTCAAAAAAAGACACCAGGACACCAGGATCAGCAATAAAAACCTGATTTATTTTCCTATAACCCATATGTACGACTATACGTGTGTAACTTTACCACATGCTCTGTATATTGTAGGACCCAGCTTGCGAATGTGAGTATCCTCAGTTTGAAGACGGAGTGTGTCTATGCTGCAACTGTCCAGTTAACCAGTGCCGCTGTCACAAGGCCGGAAAGGAGGCCCTTGACCGGTAAGTATTATTTCCGCCTTTCATGATGGTAACGCATAAATCGTGTCGTCATAAATCAAATGCTACTTGAAATCTCGACGACCTCTTACTACTAAACTCAAAATCTTGAGATCGAAACCATATTTTTTGCGATGGTGAACCATTCCGCTTCTATGGTCTGTCACGCTTTCAATAATAATTCAATTAAGTCAAGAATTTTTGGCATTCAGCAAGTTTCGGTGAAGGAAAACATCGTGAGGAAACCAACACACTTGAGAGATCATTTTCTACGGTGGTAAAGGGGTGCGGGTAGGTTAAACTCTGACATTAGATTGTTCATCAACCACACGATAAGAAGAAGTCAAGTATTATCAAGACACGGGGTGTATCTGTAAACGCACCCAAGATACAGTAAGAAATTCTTAAAGTGAGGCAACGTTTAAAAAAAAAGAAAATAGAAAAGAACTTGTTGCAAAAAATCCTTTGGCTCAGATCCTTTCTATTTTATAAACAGACCAACCAAAATTGAATTGAGCACGTAGTTGATCCTGTCTTAGGCAAGTATTATTAAATTAATCCTAGAAGCTCCGCCCTTTTCAAAATAGTACCTGATTATAACTCATAACATATCTCATACATTTCATATCTCAAGTTGATTAAATTAGATCGATACTTAGGAACAAACTCACATGTTAGATGGTTAATTAAGATTTTAGATTTTCCTTTACTCTCATTCAGATATAGTTTTATGTATCTAGATGGCATACCAATCGGGAGATCGGAGCCCTGCCAGCGGTGCTGGAGTCCACGCACCCGCTGATGAAGAAGTTCCAGGAGTCGCTCAAACAGTTCCTGCTGAAAGAGAACGCTATCGCAGAAGAAGAAATATTCAATCTGGTAAACTGGCGAGGGAAATTTGCGGAGATGTTTATCAGCTTTGCCATTATACCTACTCGTAACAGGATTTCGAATTCATAAAGATAACAAAACAATCAAATTATTCCTTCTATACAAGTGAATTTTTTAAGTGGCCATGCACCCTGCTTGGCCAACTTGGGAAACTATAAAGAACGTGTAATGTGTGTTTTTTTTTCAATATAAACGGAGTTGACTCCTAGTTGCCTCATATATATTTTTCGAAAATCGAATATTGCAGTTTTAGTATTCATAAAAAGCTGGCCCGAGACTCCTTTGAGTAATTTTCGGTATTCCTTAATTTCTCGAATTTGGTCATCCACACCCACTTAAAAAATTCACCCGTATATAATGGATTTCTCGTATTAAAACTTAAAAAGGATATAGATTACTCATAGTTTTGTAAATAATTCAAGATATGTCTTTGAAAAAGCATTAACGCATGCTTAGCGAACTCTAAAGTTACAATATTAAATGGAAAAAGAATACGGTCGCGAACAGGATTCGAACCTGCGCCTCCCGGATAGATACTCCAGGCGCTCTGACCAACTAAGCCATCTCGACCTCTGCTCACCACCGCGAATTCTTCTTCCATATTTTAACACGTCTTATGGCGACGTCATTGCAATCAATTCAGTACTTACAAGTGACCGAACCGACACGACTAACTTTGCAGTTAATACAATGTCGTAAAGAATGCAATTACCTTAATAATTCAAGATATGTCTTTGAAAAAGCATTAACGCATGCTTAGCGAACTCTAAAGTTACAATATTAAATGGAAAAAGAATACGGTCGCGAACAGGATTCGAACCTGCGCCTCCCGGATAGATACTCCAGGCGCTCTGACCAACTAAGCCATCTCGACCTCTGCTCACCACCGCGAATTCTTCTTCCATATTTTAACACGTCTTATGGCGACGTCATTGCAATCAATTCAGTACTTACAAGTGACCGAACCGACACGACTAACTTTGCAGTTAATACAATGTCGTAAAGAATGCAATTACCTTAATAATTCAAGATATGTCTTTGAAAAAGCATTAACGCATGCTTAGCGAACTCTAAAGTTACAATATTTTTGTAAATAGTTGGTGTGGAATTAAGCTGAGTTTAGGATTTAAAATCGGTGAACTATCAGCTCTTGTAATAAACACACACTTAAAATTTCTAACAAGGTGTCTCGAACCTTAACCCTTTTACATATCAGTGAAAGAATATACACGTAGTGCACGGCGCTTGCAGTTTTATTATGCCAGATACGAGTACGCGTCCCCTAGATATAAAATAATTATGCTCTTTTTCGTAGTATATATCTAAGTAAATAACCTCGAGTCTCTGTTGCAGCGTGAAGAGCTGAAAGTCAGTAAGCAAGAGTATGACAAGGAACTGGAATATATATACCGTAGCGACCATGACACCAACGCGCAAAGGGTACGTAGGTATTACTTTAAATACTTTATGATAATTATTGCTTATCTGCCTAGTACTCAACAGGTAGGTAGTAATACCTGTGTACTTACATATGGCAGAACCTATAATGATGTAAATAATAGAATTTATTTATTACTTATACAAATAAAGCAATTGTAATTAGTTCGATTAAGGGTCTTAAGATGACTTTCCGAAATTCAGAATTCCGAAAAAAAACAAATTTTACCGAACCGACATCCTATAGTTAGATTCTATAAATACTTAACAATATTTTTTACTTTTATCTGATTGCTTGCCTCTATGTTGGTATAATTATTAATTCTCTACTGCAGGATAAGAATGTTACTACTTTTTATATAAAACCAACTTTATCAGGAAGTGATTTTTTCTTGCAGGTGATGATAGAAGAATACGAAGCGACTCTAGCGCAGCGCAGTATAGAACGCGAGGCGGCAGAAAAACGAGCACGGGAATCTAACGAGAAGCATAAACAAGCCAAGATTAAGCTAGACGAGGACATCATCAGAGGTATTTTGTATATCATCAACCTCCTTTCCGCTTCCAATGATGTGGTAGACTCTTCCATTAACCGTTGAGATGTCGACAACGTTTCTTTTTTCGTAACATTTTGTTTGATTCGTCGCAATAATGCAATCTGTGTATTTGCTTCAAGACTATAAATAGTACTGTATAAATAGTAATATACTATTTATAAATGACTAAGTATTTCCAAAACCATCATCATCCCCCTGCCGTTATCCCAATTTATTTGGGGTCGGCGCAGCATGTATTCTTCTTCCATACATCTCTATAAGCTGTCATATCGTCAGTCTCTCCTTTTTTAGCCATATCATCTTTAACGGAGGCCATCCATCGCTTCCTCGGTCTTCCTCGACTCTTATACCTATCTACATTCATACTCAAAACTTTCCTCATCCCTCCGCACCACATGCCCATACCATGCTAAACGATTTCTACACAACTTCTCAGTCACCGGTGTCACTTTCAGACTTCCTCTTATATACTCATTGCTAATTCTATCCATCCACGTCACACCACACATCCCTCATAATAATTCTCATCTCAGCTGCATATAGTTGTTTCATTCATTCCCTTCGTGAGCCAAAATTCTGAACCATACTAGACAGCAGGCCTAATAATTGTTTTACCGATTTTCCCCTTAAAAAAATCTATAAATCCATTAAAAAATATATGTATTTTGTCATGCTCTAATTTTATATAATTCTAAGAGCCTCGGAAGACTATCTAGACTTTTAGAATTGCCAATCAGCAATTTTTTTCGACACATTTCACAACGACCCCGACCGCCGTCAAGAGCGTTACGACGGAAAAAATAAGATGCAGAACTTAATGTGTGATACGATACTATAGTACTTTCATGTCAAAGCAACATTATTCCTTTTTTAGAACGTGAGACCACAGAGGAGATGGAAGCTCTGAGTGCGCTATGCAATCAGTTAGAGGCGTGGCGCAACGAGACGGACTCAGACCTCACCGTCAGTCAGCGCATGTCTGACAAGATGCGAGCGGAAAAGCAGGCACTCGCTGACGAGAAGCGACAACTGGTAAGGCCTTACACTTAGGAGTCAGCTTGAGAGGTAAAAGTTATGAAAACAACAAACAAGTACTTGGATCATGATGAGAAATTGGTCCAAAAGCATCCACCGATTTCATTATCATGTTTTCAATGCAATAAAATCTAAATACTTTTTCACAGGACATTTTCCTGTTTGGTTTAAGCAACGAGGTATGGAAGCTAGAGTCCAAGCTGGAAATGTTCAACAAACAATTTGACGTCAAGAACGCAGAAATGGAAAAAATTAACGATAAGGTAAATAATTCAACCCACAAAGTGGAAATCGCAAAAATATGAATAAGAAAACGGCAGTTCGCCAAGTATCGCGCATTCGAGTTACTCACGCCTCTTTGGCGCTGATCCCTTTGGCGGTCTGAGGGTTTAGTAGAGTAGGTAATATTTATTCATTATAGATATTATATATTAACGTCAGCAAAGTCGATAATTATATTTTCTATCGTCCAATGCGTTGCTGATTACTGAACGCCATCTGTGTGACCCATTTTACTTTTTGTTTGCATGTGAAATCCCTCATGATATTACCGGACTCTCACTGAGCCAACCATACTCGTAAGGTGAGTTTTGCGATTGCAACAGCATTCGTCGCAACTCTAAACGTGTAGGACTGGGCGGATCCCATTTACTGGGTCCCTATATAATACGTATGTTACACCCAATAATTCCCAGACATATTAACTCTACCTCTTTACCAGGTAACAGCGTATTCTACTGAGCTAGAAGACTTAGAATTAGACAAACGGCGTCTGGTCAGTTTATGGAACTCCGTTATCGTTAACATCAAGCAGAGGGACAAACTATACGATTCTGTCAGAGACGATTATAAGTAAGTTATATATATTTTGTAGAAATACTTGGGTGTTTTTTACCGACGAAAAATAGAGGAGATTCTCAAGACGATGGGTATAAATATGTTTTATGTATGACTTAAGGACGCGTACCTTTATACAGAGAAGAACTATATACGTACGTCGACACCATATTGTTTTAAATTCGTTAGTTCTCTAAGCATGCCCTGAACCAATATAATTATAATATTATACGTCTATGGGGCGTGCAATGATCAATACCTTTTTCTATTAAGATCATTTATTTTATATATATCTATACTTATATGTACGAGTATACCAAACGACCCTAGTATCCATAAAAACAGTTGCAGATGTGCAAATGTATAGTACCTACCAGCCAAACTCGTTTAAAGTATATAAATACAGTTATGTAACCTTTACAGAACATTGCAAGAGAACTACCGCACGCTGGTGAACTCTCTCGATATCACCAAGAAGATCATGATGGAGGAGATGAACACGGGAAAAGAGATCTCCATGAATAAAGACAAACTCAAGTTGGACATCGAACACGCCTCAAAATTACGTAAATACATATATTTGTAACTAGACTTGGCCAGTGTTCGCAAACGTAGCTGCTCAGCGTGACGTCCTGGGTTCTATTTGGTTCTCGGATAAAGTGTTATTGGATTTTTATATTAAGAAGTTCTCAGTAGGAGCCCGAAATTGTGTCCAGTGGATGGCAATAGGCTCACCACATCAGTGAAATGTACGTGTACAACAGTACACCTCTCTCGGGTTAGTATACAATTGTTAAGGTTGAGCAGCCCTTGGCGCGGCTGGTTGTTGGATGGGTACTTGAGCACTTTGGTCCATCCGTCTAGATGTTTTGTTAGAGATTTAATGATAGATAATGAACAGGTTGTCTTGAAACAACTCTGACACCAGGGTATCTTTGACTTGCTTTAATCATATACAATTTTATGGTTAAATAACTTTATAATTGTTTCACGGTAAATAACAATAAACTGGGGGTCAAGCTTTTTTACTTTTTACTGGTAATAGATGAAGAAGAAGAGACGAAGAGGCAGGATTTTGAAACCCGCATTCAGCAGCTAAGTGAGTCGATCGAGATGACTGAGAGAGACCAGGATCTGATAAAATCCGTAAGTTATTATTTACACAGAATTTATAGAAATAGTTGCCATGATTTTTTTAGAAGCCTATGTGCAGGGTAGGCAATAAACTAATACCTAATATTGAAAATTCTTTGTTATGCTTTCAGGAAAATACAACAATGGGTAACATACTAAAGACAACGTGCAGGGAATTAGATCGGAAGACTGAGATAAAAATGAAGCTGGAAAACGAGATCCTGTTGAACCTGCAAGAGTGCCTACTGAACGACAAGGCCGTGGAGTCCATGGCTAACGGCATCCGGAAGATGAGGGAGTTGTCCAGGAAACAGGTGAAAAACCCACTATTGATACCCTACTTAGAGGGAAGATGAAAGAAACTCGACATAGAATAAATTATTGCTTTACCTCAAAATAAAGTCATCATATAATATTAACTTTTTTATAAGTGGTTAATTATTTGCCTGCTATAGTATCGAATGATTAATTGACCATTAATCCATATAATAATTCAATATTATTTTACAGGAAATATCTCTTATGGCAATGGAGAACCAACATGCTCATATAATGTTTGAAATAGAGATTCACCGTAACCGTCAAGCTAAGAATATTTTGGTTCTAGAAGAGAGTCAGGCGTTAGTAAAAGAGAAGGAGAAGGAGATCAACGCGCTGCAGGGTGATCATAACCAGCAGCTTTCAAACATGACCAAAAAGCAGAGGGAACTAGACATAATAATGAAGAAGTATGTAATTCTCAAGGAAATATTTGATGTAAGTAGCTGTACTGTTAAAATATAACATACTTCGACTAGATATCTAAAAAGCTTGCATAGCCGTTTAGTTGAAATCACTACAAAGACTGTCTTTTCTGTACCATTCCCCTTTTACAATCCTCTAACGGAAACTACATAAGAGCAAGGCTCTTAGCAATTAGAGAATCGAACTTATTACACAGAATCTTTCCAGTACCAGCGTCCTGATACAGCCACCTTGCTAAAGCTGCTGAATAGTTTAGGCAAGGCTTTTAGCAATAAGTCAATTAGGCTTAACTGTGACAACAATCCACAGAATCATTTTCAGTATCAAGATCAACGTATCAATTTCGAAACGCAAGCCAAAATATTTTGTCATTTTTCAGATGTCATGATATTTTATGCATATTGTATATTGTTACATTAATAGTCACCGTACGGCACTCAATGGTTCTGACTAAATTCGTAATCATGATCATGTTCCCAGAGTAAATCACCGCAAGAGCGTCGAATCGAACAGTTGGAGAAGAACATAAAGCTGCTCCGCGAGCGCACCGAGGTGATGCAGCACGAGTGGCTGCGGCAACAGGGACACGTGGTCAAGTTAGCGGACCAACATCATCTGATGGTCACTGATATCAACCTGATTACCAAACGTAAGCAGTTTGCAGATCACAAGGTTCTATGATTGAATGACAGATTAAGAACTGTCTATATTCCCTTAGTATGCATTTCTGAGTACAGTTAGCGATAAGCTTGTTTTCTTGTTATAATATATATATAGTATAGTACAACAAACATTTTCAGAGATCCAAATCTGCGAGCAAAAAATAATGCGCATCCATGCCGAGTCAGAAACCATTGATCTAGAGCGAGGTCGCGTGGAGCGCTCACTCCGGACATTACGAGGGAGACTGCAGGTGCTGGAACGTACGCGCAAAGATGCCACGGAGAGAAATGAATTCTCGCAACGAGCTAACCTGGCTGTTTCACACGAATATGCTGCTAATTTGAAGGTACCACAGAGAGTTATAAAAACATGTATCAACCCGAGAGATCCGTGCGGCTAGAAAAAGTTACTTACTTTACTTTTGGGGGACACTCCGATTGGACGTTATGTAAATGAAGAATAATAAGAAAGAAAGAAAGAAAGAAAATATATTTATTAAATCACACAAAACACACTAAAACATAGGGGTAACACACAGTTAAATAATAAAAAATAAAAAAAGTAGATAAATTCAACAACAATCAACTAAACACGAAACAAACAAAATAAATAACATCACATACACACACAAAGACAATGATGACGCACTCTGCTGTGTTCAATGCTGTGTGTAATATATAGTTGAATTGATTTTTACAGGATGCAGAAATCGAAATCATTCAACTAGAGGAAGATATAGAAGAGCTGGATAAAGAGAAGATGAACCTCACACAAGAATTGGATCGCGTTCAGAGAGAAGCTCTCATATGGCAGAGGAAGGTAAGAAGCACATACATAGTCGTGGCATTGTAGGGATGGAACTGAAGATAATCCAGTCTCTGTTTAATATTTTGCGTTTTTCTTCAGGGAATCTTAGCAGTCGATTTGAAGAAGAACGTGAAAAATGCAAAGTCAGCTGCTGGTGAAATTGGACAAATGAGAAATGAAATACATAAAATGGAGGTAGGTTAAAAAAGTTATGAAAAATACAAGCCTTTAACATATCTTTTATTTAACGTGTCTTAGACTCCCCCGCAGTATCTTCTACATATCTCTGATTGGTCCACTTCTAGGTGCGTCGTGAACAACTTCGCCGTATGAGTGAGAAGTTAGCAGAAGACTTATCGCTTTATGTGATGCGTCGAGACAACGCCATGGACAAATCTAGGGCAGCTGCAGCGGTGGAAAAGGCACACGGAGCTGCGAGCACTTCGCAAACCACATACCATCATAAACTGAGGCTCGCTAAAGCAGATGTGGCTAGGGTTACGAAGGTAAACGTGTAATGATTTAAATAGTCACGAAAACATTGTGGGTATCCTTGCACTTGTCATCACTTACATAGGTATTAAACATATTGCCCTTAATTAAAATCGTGGTCTACTTTAGTTTCTTGTCATCTGTTTCCATTAATATTTAGGTGAGACGTATATGTATAGATCGCAGATGGATATATCGATAGAACGTTCAGCCGGGTTGCCATTGTGCTACGTTTAATAAATCTGCTATCCACGTTTAGACGTGTGCAAAATGGCTTATTTACAGTCAGAGAGGTTTATTTATGTTAAAGATATATTAAATGGACAGACGTCAGACACATTGAAGTAAAAGAAAAAAATCGGAATTTTCTTCCTGTGGTCGGGTCGACGGATTTTTGTAACTGTAATGTCAGAAAAACCTTAACACGATGAGGATGACGGGGTTAGTTCGCTCTCTACGCTTGTTCATTTAACAAACGACTGCATTATGGGTTACAACAGAAAAATGCGAATTCGATTTGATTATTTAATGCTCATAGATTTCTACAATGCGACGTCGCATCGCAGTTTTGTGTTTTGACCCTAATGTCGTCTTCGCAGGACGTTGCGGAAGCGAAGGCGAAAATAGAACAACTTCAGAAGGAGCAAAAGCGTCTGGATCGAGAGATCGGGGAGACCAACGTCATGAACGCACAGCTGGAGGAGAACATCGCCGAGCTCATGAGAGAGACGCGCCTTACTGACAGGAATAAGCAATGGGTCTGTGCAGTGTATATGTAGCAGGCAATTTGTATGATTGCGCCGTCTACATACGGCGTCGTCAGTTTAAAAACGCTCGCAGTTATGTAATATGCCGGAAGCGGGGCTTTTATTTCCGCGTTTGTAAGGTCTCAGAAATCCTAAATACGAAGGGCATGACGGGGGCAGTTCACTCGCTGCGCTTGTTCACCAGCCACCGTCATTCCATTCGAAACTAACCTATCCGTGTCGGGGTGCACAGGGATCCCGAGCTCGCTTCACTTGTTTTGCCTTCGGCATATTACATAACTGCGAGCGTTTTTAAACTGACGACGCCGGATGTAAACGGCGCAATCATACAAATTGCCTGCTACATATACATGATAATATATGAAGTCTCACCTTTCCCCATAAGGCTTAACATACTTTATGGATACCACCGGCTAACGATCCTAATATACCTACTCCTTTTGCTTCGTTCACTTAATATTATTAATGTGTTGTTTATAATATCAAACTTTACTACTTTTCGCAATATGGCGACAGATCACAAATTATTTCAAATATAGACTGTCTTGCAGCAAAAACAATCACACTCATGTAAAATAATCATTTATTTCAGCTACTAGAGCGCGTTGTTCGTGCCCAGCGCTTTGGCACTGAGCTTTCGAACGCTATCAAACGACAAACTTTTCGAGCTAAGAAACCTAAAGATGCGATCATGGCCGATCACAAGCGATCAAAAGCTTTGAACGATCGTCTCAGGTACGTCGTTGGGGTTCTACAAAAAGAATTCCCGCACCTTGAAGATAAGCTTGGAATTATAGTGAATACGCTGAATATATCGACGCCAGAAGGCTCGTTCGATGCCTTGGCTGGCGAGATAAATTGCCCTCTGTTTAAAGAAGGACAGTTGGTCATGACAGATGATGAGATTATAAACGCTGCCAGAGAAGAGCTGGAAGTACTGTCTGAGGGTCTTGAGACACCAGAGGGCCCCGAATAGTTGACCTTGCGTTTAACAGGCTTTACAATGAAACGAATTGCCAAACCGCTTGTATCAAGTCTGCGAAACGTTTTGATTAGCTTTATAAAAGTTCTGATTACAATTTTATTTTTAAAGTTATTTATAGTTTGTGTGCGTTTGATGTGTTTATGACTGTTTTTCTAATAAAAACCTTTTTGCTACGTACTAATGTGTAATTTAAATCATGTTTAAAAAAACCCGTATTGCGAAAATAACTCGAAAACAAAAACGTTATAAGCTGCAAAAATTGCATTTAATAATAAAACTACATTATATTTACATGTACGTAAATAATACGATGCGTCATGATCAGGTCCGTAGGCAACAGTCAAAGCAGTACATAATAAATAATGAGTTACAGTAGACGGGCGAGGTCATCAGGCGCGCCTGGTCTTGCTGAACGAACCTTGCTGATCTGAAAGGCTGTGCCCGGATAGCAAAGGCAGAAAAATCTAGAAAAATGGGCCGTTCCTTCTTCGTTTTCATTCAAACAAAACGCCCAATGTTACATTTTGACGTTTTGCACATCTAACAAATCCATGTCAATAGTTGAACCCAAAAACAAAAACTTAACTTTTACACAAGATAATCACAATACAATTTGCCTTTACCATGTAGCCGCGGCCTATGATTTCGAACCAAACTATCAATGAAATTCTCAGTAAAAAATCATGCATACCTTGAAAAATCGCTTTCATTTACCAAAATATACTCGAAATCTGTACAATTCCCTTCCAACGGCAGAAAATAATGTTATGGTGACATCAAATTCGATTACAAACACTATTTTCTAAGCCAACATTCTAGGTTCAGCAAGAGCCAGGTCACTTTGTAGTTGTTATCATTGGGCTTAGCCCCACGGGTGGGCAACGCCGACGTGGGTAGCGGGTAGTGTGTACCTCGCGACAGGCGCGGCTACTGCGACCTGCGCTGGCGCAGCGTACACCTTCGCTACAGGGGCCGCCACCTGTAATTGTATTATAGACCTTAATTGAAAGAATATATTGGTTATATATTAATTAATATTACAATTTATTGTTTTAATGTCTGTATCTGTCATTAACATTACTATATGAAGTTTCATATACAAATAAGGGAGACCGAATTTAATACGAAAGAATACGCCGTAAAAATGGCTGTACGGCCCATGATGGAAAAGTTGTTGAAAGGAAACATGGTGTTCTATCACTGTGGTGGCTGCTCTTTAGACACGGCACAGCACGTGCTGTAAGTGTGCCCTGCTTGGGCCAAACAGCGCCGTTACGTTATCGAGACAGAAGGAGGGATTAGTCTCTTGCTTCCCGCTGTGATTAGGTACTTTTAGCTCGGGAGCCAGAGCGCTTGGAGTACCGACGCCATCAAGGCAGTGAAAATAGAAAGAGGGACGAACTTCTCCCACCTCACCGTAGAAGCCGCGCTAGGTGGTGAAGGTCAATAATTTCTGGCCACCCTGAGCCAAACCCCCACAGATGATAGACTTAAGTAAAAATGTAAGTAACACACTACTTCTCAGTTCAATAGACATTTCATCCTGTCAAATAAATGAAATTCTAAAATATTGGAACACGTAATTGGCCATTCAATTAAAAATCATAAACGAGTCCTAAAAGAACAAATTCATCAAAACAATTCACGAGGTCTCACCGCATGGGTAGCAGCGCCAGTCCTCTCCACCACTGCGTTGAATCCGTTGTAGTTGTCAGCAGTGTAGGTGACCTTGCGCACGTGGCCGTCGGGTTCCACCAGGCTGTAGGACCCGTGCACCACTCCGTTCTGCAGAGTCTCCGCTGCGTCCTTGTGGTCACCGGTGGAGGGGTCTGCTACGCCGTATGAGAAGCTGTACGCAGGGTTGGGGTCGATGGGCTCAGCGCGTATCACCTGGGGGAAAGTTCAGAGGTGGCGTTGTATTTCACAAAGCAAAGACCTATGTAGGATGTATATACTTATGTGATGACGGTTTCTAATGATTCTCACCGGAGCCGCAACAGCTTTAACAACAGGGGCTGCGTATGAGTGCGTTATGGCCGGTGCCGCAATGGCGTATTTGGCGACCGCTGGTGCATACGCAGGCGCGTATGCGGGCGCTGCCACTGCGTGCGTCGTGTAAGCTGGCGCGGCGTAGGCAGGCGCGGCGTATGCTGGCGCGGCGTAACTATGCGCGGCGTATGCTGGCGCAGCGTAGCTATGCGCGGCGTAGCCGATGCCGTCCAGTAGCCCCGGCAGCGCCACCGCACTGGCGCACGCGCAGCATAACAATAATAACTGATAGATATAAAAGAAATATTAAATATTCCCGCGGAGCGGAAGTTTACATTGAATGGGTGTTTTAACCACATTATTTTATATTTTACCTTGTGTTCTTATTACTTATTCAAATTTATCTAACGATTTTTTATTGATAGTTTAGAGAAGCAGAAGACCCAAATTGTGCATGCGTTCTTAATGACACTAACTAATGTATACCAAATATGAGATAAAAAAAAAAACAGCAATTTTGCCTCCAATGGCAAAATGCTTGCCCTGACTGGTTAGACTATTCCTGTCTACAAAGTTGACCTCTATTGGAACCTTTTGGGGTCATCACGGTCGTGACATTTATATTAATAGGAAGTTATATATTTCCGAATTCATAAATGGTTAGAAGTCAGACAAACAGCAAGCCAGCAACAAGAGATAAAATAGCTGGAAGTTTTTAAGAAATTACAATAATTCTAAACTACTTATTTCGGATAAAATGTTGTATATTTCGATCTATATCAACACTACACGAATATTACCTTAGCGAGCATGTCTTTCGCGTGCGCTCGAGGTGCTGAGTACTGCACGTGTGACGATTAACGCTGTCGCACCGTATATAAAGCGACACGAGCCTGCGCCCGCGCACCGGACCACGTACGAAATACGCTTGATACAGATTTCGCAACCATAGGATACCTAAACATATCGTCCCTGAGTGTTATGTTTATAAATGGTTGTGTTACTCTTAGCTAAAGCCTACATGCATCATTCTAACATAACATACAGCATCAAGTTTATGTTTCCCGAAAGGGTACATAAAAGTATACACAGTAGAACACCCACATTTCACTGATTCGTTCCAAATGTGTTCCGGTGGTGAGCCTTTTCCCATATACCGGGGCATAATTCCAAACTCTGGGCTACTACTGAAATTTTCTGAAACAGAAAAACCCAACCTTGCCCGACCTGGGAATCGAACCCAGAACCCAGGTGTCTAGCTTTGTACCACTAAAGTAGACCGACGAAGCAGTTCGAGGCATCATTCTACTGGATAGATTTTTTTGATATAATGTAAACATAATACAAATAAAGTTATAATATTAAATGGAAAAAGAATACGGTCGTAGACGGGATTCGAACCTGCGCCTCCCGGATAAATACTCCAGAAGGTGGGCTCCAATCCGGGAGGCGCAGTTTCGAATCCTGCTCGCGACCGTATTCTTTTTCCATTTAATATTATAACTTTAGAGTTCGCTAAGCATGCGTTAATGCTTTTCAGAGATTTATCTATAATAATACAAATATTTCACTGCATTTCAGTTGCAGCAAACAACCTGCGCAGTCATGAGCCTATGTAAAGTATGTTCTGTAAAAAATCTAGTTTCTAATTATTCTAATGGCAAGAGACCATTCGATTTCTTGCGTCAAATTTTTTGTCTTTTTCCATCGTTATATCCCTTCCTCGAGTGCTCAATAGATACCTCAGTTAGATATCATTGCTCATTGGAGGCCTGAAATGTCATTTGTACTTAATGATGTTGTAGTGGCTACGATATGAAACATGATGCTCCTAGACTCAAAATCTTGAGTCTATATGCTAGTAGCATAGACTCTTGAGGGTTCAGAGATATTTCGTATAAAATTACTAGACATATCCAATCGATTAAGCAATTGAACAACTGTGTATCAGTGTCCTAAATCGAAAGTTCTAAAAACTGACGCAAGAAATACAAAGTTTTGCGCGTAGTTGTCAATTTATCAGTTATGGACTGTTATGGGCGCATGTGGGCTCGGCACAACCTGGTCTTAACATTTATGACCTAATCTACATGTGTAACACGCTTTAATTTCTAATTTGTGCTACCCGTAAATAATCTAATTCAAGATAAGTCATATGAATTATCTTAGGGTTAGTTAAAGTTGTAGGGACAGTTGTACACCCACATTTCATCAATGCAGTTATTGTCCCAGTTAATAGGTGGTGAGCCTATTGACATCACCTGGGAACAATTCCAAAATCAAGATTGCAAAAGAATTTCCTAACAAAAGAACTCAATAACGCTTTGATTGACCCCTGGGAATACAAATAACGAATCCTGACGCTCAGCAACCGTACATGCTTGCGACTAGGTACTAGACCAACGAGGCAGTCATATTTAATATAAATTCTAGGCTCCGGTTTCGCACGGGTCAACTAACTAAGAATTGATTGATGACTTTTTTTATTAAGATTTTCGTACAAAAATACCATCCAAATTTCCGATGGACTTTCCAAGAAATTTCTTTCGTTCCATACCTTGTCCTGACAATTAAGAACACAACAAAAAATGAAATAGCAAAATAGGTCATTCCGTTCACAAGTGATAACTTTCAAACTTCATGCGGCAATTGATTTTTATTTATATAAACATATTAAGCGAATATTACAAATAATCGAAAAACATTTTCTGGTTCCATCCCTATTCCCTGTATCCCTGTACACCCCATTTTACTATACCTAGTGAATCCTACTATCCTAGAAATATTATAAAAGCGAAAATTTGTACGTATGGATGTTTGTTATACTTTCACGCAACAACACTGTACGGATTTGGATGAAATTTGGCACACAGATAGTTTAAAACCTGGATTAACACATAGTATACTTTTTATCTCCTCTGGACCCAATTCTGAAGTCCACATAGATGAAGTCACGGGTCAAGACACAGTCAATCCTGCTCACGGCCGTATTCGTTTTACACAGAAAATTCTGACTTTAGAGTTCGCTAAGCATGCGGTATCTAATGCTTTTCAGACATTTATCTGTAGATATTTACAAGGACTATTTTCGCTTATCATGTATGCGAAATTAGATCTTGTAATTTAGCTTTAGTAAAATTCTCATTTTTCTTTTTCTTGCCCTACGCCGCAGTCTCATCTAGGGTCGGCTCTCCTGGTCTGCCTTTTCCACTTAGGCCTGTCCTGCGCAAATGCAGTAGTGAATTTTCAGTTCACCAGCAGTTATTACAAAAAGCTAAAAAAAGTAAAGCTATTTCATGGTTGAATTTAACTTCGAAGACTTTACCTCAAAGAAGACGTCGTCATCTCGACGTTCGCAAGTGTGACTAAAGAACAAAATCTCAGAACAGATACTCAACAAAGTAATAAACCAGCCCATCACTGTCCCACGGCAGGGCAAGGGCCTCTTCTCATACAGAGAAGGCACGAGCTTAATCACCACACTAGCTCACTGCGGGTTGGCGATTTCGGACTACCAAGTCCAGGTTTCCTCACGATGTGTTCCTTCACCGTATGTCTGTGATGTCTTAGATGAACTAAGAAAGTACATATGACATTGAAAATGACACATTGGTACATGCCAGGTTTGAACCCACAACCTGTGGCTCAGGAGGCTCAACAAAGTAATAGGGTTATAATATATCCGGCTTTGATAAAAAAAAACACTCCTAGATGCAGGTCACAGAGGTCCGTAGAACATTTCTCATGACGCAATCGCCAAAGCAACGTTTAAACGGAACCCAACATAAGATTTATACTGAATTAGTGTTAGCAGGATCTAGAGTTAATAATACTGAAATAACTTGAGGCAATAACAATGTGATTAAATACCAGAGCAAATAAAATCGTTTCGAGCGTGGTCTGTGATCTCAAACAAAGAATATAGAGAACTAAGCCATTTGTAAACCTTTGGTCTTACAGTAAACGGTTACAGGAATTCAAAACGCTACGTATAGGCTAAGAGGTAACGAAAGAAATTTTGATCTTTTCCAAGTAAGAGCCCGCGCACTTCTGATGAAGCGCCGTGTAGATCAAGCGTGCGAAGTTTTCTCAACGTGACACGTGCAGTGGAAATCGGCAATAGGCATGATGACAGATTTTGAAATCTCTTTTTATAATGTAGGTCACACGTCTACTATTTCTGAAAAACACTATTTCAGCAATAAACTAAGTTTTAACGAAAATTATTGCATTTTAATCTATCTTAATTAAATTAAGCGCGGAAACGATCATGGATATTCTCATGGCGCCGCTTTGACGTCACACAAAGTTCAAGCAACAGGTACTGCGGTGATTGACATTTACTTAGGCGTGACGTCATTCGCTGTGATTGACGTTTCAGTTAGCATGGCTTATTAAACTATTTTAAGTATACTTTTATTTTAATGTAAATCTTATTAATATTAATGTTTATAATAAAATAAGATATCTTTTTGGAATACTTTGTCTATATATTTTTCTCTAAAACCATTTATTCTTTGGTTCTTTAATACTGTCATCATGGCTTTTCATGGAGCAACGCGCATGCTCACACAGTCGCGTTATCACTACCTGTATCCGCTTTGGTGCTCTGACGACTACGTCGACCACTATAAGTACGGCCCTTCCGATGATTTGCAGGACAGCACGTGTAGCAGTCACAAAGACAAAACCTATCTGTCTGCCTACCCTTTTGCCGAGTACGTCGCGGTCGGCGTCCAATCTAACCGGATGCAGCTTAATACCAGTATTTTACATGGAGCGGCTGCCGACCTCACCTTCACAACCCTTTTTCTGGGTAATACGATACCTTGTGGTAAGACTGGCTGTCAGACTTTCAGGCATCTGTGAGACTACCTATACCGGCTGTCATAGATTTTTGACAAATGGGACCGACGAAAGGGTCAGACCGACCGCAATCGATCGATCCGTGACACTGTAACTTAACCACGAGTTCCTCCAAAACTCACAAAGACAAAACCGTTGAGCCGAAAAATCTATTAAGTACAGATAAATCTTAGGAAAGCATTAACCCATGCATAACAAACTCTTAGCTTATTTTTTTTTTTGTGGAAAAACAATACGGTCATGAACAGGATTCGAACCTGCGCCTCCCGGATAAATACTCGAAGCGCTCTGACGCTTAGCCATCTCGACCTCTGCTCACTACCGCGACTTCTTCTTCGACATTTTAATACGTCTTTTGGTGACGTCTTTGCTATCTATTCAGTCCCTTTACAGATGACCTGTTAAGTACAATTTACCTAATTTCTGATCCACCTCCACAACATTCCCGCCCGCGGTATGACCATAGGCAAAACACATATTGAACATATTTACTGTAGCACCGCATAGAAACGTAATTTGGCGTAATGTAGGTCACATTCGGACCGCAGTTATTCCGGTACATATACATGTGCAAGCCAGTTTAAAATTCATATCTAGTCTAGCCGCGCCCTTTAGCCAACGCACGCATAATTCCACATGTGGATTAGAAGTTATTATAACAGCTACGTAGTGTGGCAACTTGGCAAGGACTAGTTTTGCTTTACGATCTCAAATTGAAGTTAATAAGGACAAGGGAAGTCTGGTAATAGGAAAGTAAAAGAGCTTTGGTATTACTTAACATCAAGGTGAATTCGAAAAACACCATTAGGACAAAATCACGACATTGTAGACAACCATTATATTGGGTAAAGATAAAATTGAATTTATAGATCAAACCGTTTTCCTGGGAATTACGCTAGACGATAAACTACAGTGGGGTCCTCACATAACATCTCTTGCAGGGCGGTTAAGCTCGGCCGCTTACGCTGTTAGAAAAATAAGGCAACTAACAGATGTAGATACCGCAAGACTAGTTTACTTCAGCTACTTTCACAGCATTATGTCTTACGGTATTCTACTATGGGGACGTGCTGCTGACATTGAGTCTATATTTATTTTACAGAAGAGAGCTGTCAGAGCCATATATAATCTACGTCGTCGCGAATCTCTTAGGGATCTGTTTAAGGAGATTAATATTATGACCGTGCCTTGTCAATATATATATGAAAATATTATGTATGTAAGAAAAAATCTAGATCAGTTTGATAAATTATGTGATAGACATAATTACAACACCAGAAATAAAAACAAAATTGCACAACCACGATTTAGATTGTCTAAGGTACACACATCATTTATGGGGTACGGTGTAAAATGTTACAATAAAAATCCCTCTGACATACTACAACTAAATGAAAAGAAATTTAAAACTCATATAAAACGCTCATTATGCAAGCAAGCATACTATACATTAGGAGATTACATTGATGATAAAAATGCTTGGTAACTGCTGGTCCTGCTCCACAAGCACTCTGACTAACATATCAATGTTACAAACAACATCACTTCGACGTACTGTCTCTTAGAATGTAGTTTATTTGTTTTTTTTTTGACATTGTTATATAATTTTGATGCACAATTTTTTTTTGTCTTTTTTGTCCTAAATCTAATAATATTAAAAATACGTTTGTCTAATAATAAATAAGCATTTCATTTTTATTATACTTACTGTAAATGTGAGTACCATGTAATCATTTACATATTCTACATGAATTATATTTGATTATTGTCTGGCAGCTAGAGTATGTCATGCTCACTTAAATGTCCCGCTGACGGTGGCGTTTGTGTTGGGTCATTAGATTCCCTACAATATGGTCGAATTTAGTGATGCTGACGCTGGCGTCATGTTCGTGAACGGGCGCCGTTGCGTTGGTTGGGGCTGGTCATCTCTAAACTGTCATGGCAAAGTTTTGAATTGTAACTAGACTCTATAGACTTCATATTACATTGTTCTCATATAATTATGATTTCTATATTATAAATACAATGTAACCAAAATATTGTAATTGTTTGATGAAAAAGAGTAACCGTGGAGTTTCTTGCCCGTTCTTCTCCACAGGAATCTACACTTTGGAACGTGGCAACTAGTTTTTTTTTTACAATTCAAAAGTGCCTGTAAACGGTCTAATTGAAATAAATGCTTTGACTTTGACTTTGAACCCATAGAATACGGTCGCGAGCAGGATTCGAACCTGCGCCTCCCAGATAAATACTCCAGGCGCTCTGACCACTAAGAGGTCGAGATGGCTTAGTGGTCAGAGCGCCTGGAGTATTTATCCGGGAGGCGCAGGTTCGAATCCTGTTCGCGACCGTATTCTTTTTCCATTTAATATAATAACTTTAGAGCTCGCTAAGCATGCGTTAATGCTTTGCAAAGATTTATCTTGAATCATTTAAATGGGTGAAAATCATTAAAAATGACCATTTTGATAGCAAAATTTGTCTTCACGTGATATTTTATGATAAAATTATGTTTAGTCTGTTAAAATGTACTTATTATAGCACTATGATATATTGTCTAGCTACATTATATAGATTTATGTATTTATTGCCAATAATAAACAAGTAATATTCCTTTTTTCTCATCAAACTCGGATATTCTCCATACTAAATAATTTGTCCTCTGCACGGGCTGCGTCACAAAAATCATCTGAATAAATATATTAGCTACAATATTTAATTATTGGTGAACTTTTTGCCACGTAGTTGTTAATTGCCATTCATATTGATAAAATTTATTTTATGTTAATTATTCTAAATATTAAAATTTTGGGTTGAAAATAATGTCCATTATTTTGTTCATTTTTGTTATTCATTTTTGTAACAGTAAAATGTGGTATTAATTGGTAATTGTAAAATGGCAACACTCAGCCAATATCGAGCCAATCACATACCAGAATCGAATATAAGTCGGCCATTTTGTCCTAGAGTGAAAAAAGAGAATGACGCGTGTTTCTTTGTCGGCGAGCAAAATTCCAATTTTAATTTGTCAGTTTTGTATTGTTTCAAAAAACGCAGGTAAATGAGTACTTATACTATTTAAGTGATTAATTAAACAGTTTATTGCTGACCTTTATTGAAATGCAAGGTGCTTAGAACTCATTCAGATTTCTGTTTGGCTTAACATATTTAAAGTTATTCAAAGTATGGCGGATTTTCATTTTTGTTATGATTTGTTAAAATTTTTAGTTCCGTTACAAAAATGAAATCACTTAAATGAACTAAAGTCGCAATCACATTGCTGATGAAATATTTTATTAGAACGTGATTATAATGTTGTATGTTTGAGTGTATTCTTGTATATACTATGGTACAGTTTGTCTTTCTATTTCTTACGTTCACTGCCATTTGTTAGAAAAAATAGGTTTATAAGAAAAACAATGTTCCATATGATCTCTTATAATTAATACAACTAATCATAAAAGAAATTTAACGTGTTTTATTGCGGAATACATACGAAATCAATAAAATAAATAATAGTCAGATAATAATGTGCTTTGTTAACAAGCCCTAACATTTCATTTTTGTTATGTTTTGTTACGCGTTTCATTTTTGTTACATTTTCATTTTTGTGTCAATTTTGTCACAATGGTCATTTTAAATGATTTTAACCCAAATCTGTTCAGCCGTTTTCATGTTTTTAGACAACAAACAGACAGACAGACAGAAATTCTTATACAGTCGGATTTGTATTCTATTGCAAAAAAAACGCAATGGGGTTTTGAACCAGGCTTTCCAACCTTTATATATTTTATTGTAGTAGAGATAGATCATAATTATTTAACGCTAATCATTAAAACGTAATCTACTTTAAAGAAAAAAACTAATCACTAAAACACAATTAATATCATACATAACGAGTCCGCAATTACGTTTACCAATATAAGACAAGGGCTTCTCATACAAAGAAGGCACAAAATTTATCACCTCAATAGCTCACTGTGGATTGGTGATTTCAGCCTATTAAAAAATTTCCTCACAATGCTTTCCTTCACGGTACTAATTTCTATGGTGTTTTACTATAGAATATAGTATGTAATTACTATAGAAATGGATATGTCATTGAAAAAGCAACTTGAGTCTAATGCCTGATTTGAACTCATACCTACCTGTTGCTCAAGAAGCGGATCTGAAACCTTCGGTCCACCTCAACGCTAACCATTAAACCGTTGGCTCGCTAATTATAGTGCGCGCGGAACTAGCTGGCCGCGCCTTAGGTATGTGAGCGGTGGGACGGAGAGGCGGGGGCGCTTGATGTCATTACTCAGTTCGGCGCCGGACTTCGCGGCGGCAACATGCGTTGACAGTTCTGGCTAGTTTAGACAAAACGCATAAGAGATTACAATAGCAAGATGAGTCCGCCGATAAAAAGACAATCTAAGGAAATAATATTTAAAGTGCATACGTTTTTTAAAAAACGGAAAGCCGATGTCAATAGTTTAGAATATAAAACTGATGCGAATATTCATAAATTAGTGGCAGAAGCAACCGGGATATCAGAACGAAGTGTAAGGAGAGTGATTGCTGAAAGTAAAACATCCTTGCAAAATACAGGGGAAGCAAATTTAGTTCTCCGCGGAGACCAAAAGAAATAAAAACGAAAATACAAGTTGATGATTTTGATTTAGGAGTGATAAGAAGAAAAATAAATCAGTTTTATACGGTACAGAAAAAAAATCCAAGTCTACGAAAACTAAAAACTAAAAAACAAAGGAAGGCGTTTAATAATAGTTCACGCTGGTAGTCGGAACGGGTTAGTTGACGATGCTTTGCTAATTTTTAAATCAGATTCAAAAGCAGGAGACTATCATGGAGACATGAACTCTACAAATTTTTACAACTGGGTTGATCGAAAGTTAATACCTAAACTTCCACCTAACTCAGTCATAGTTGTGGACAATGCAGCTTACCACTGTGTGCAAGTTGAGGAGAAAACGACTATGTCCTGTTTGAAAATTAATATGCAGAATTGGTTGCAAAATCATAACGTGCCCTTTTTCTCCCACGATGGTCAAAGCCGAACTCTTGGGCTTGATTAATACGACCCAATCAGAAAAAATATACACGATTGATGAACTTCTGAAAGGTGCAGGTCATACTGTTCTAAGACTACCTCCATATCTTCCAGATCTCAACCCAATCGAGCTTGTGTGGGCAAATATTAAAAATTGCCTGGCCAGAGATCACATTAATGCTACATTGGACGAGAAAATTACAATACTAACAAGTTTATTTTCTGATTTTTCTGCCGAACAATGGCAAAAATGCGACGACCACGTACAAAAAAACGAACAAGAATACTGGAATCATGATATGTGATATCATACTGTGATGGACGAATTCATTATAAACTTACAAGATGATTCTGACTCAAGTTCAGACAGTTCAAAATCAAGTGATTCAGAGGATATGTCAGAGTAATTTCATATCTATATATATAAAAGAAAGTCGTGTTAGTTACACTAATTAATTAATAATAATTTCATAAATGATTCAAATATGTCGGAAGAATTTCATATAATTTGTTTTTGGTTTATTTTACTTTTAATTTATTTTAGTACATTGCAATTAATTAGATAGGTATAATATAAACTTGTAAAAGTTCAATTGACTTTTATTTTTTCTTTTCAATAATTGAACAATTATTGTTCACGATATCTCGAGATTGGTCGTCACTGTCTAATCTCATGTGCGTTGCGAGCAGCAAGCAACCCGCCCCTCACCACTGTGCCTACCTAAGGCGCGGCCAACAAGTTCCGCGCGCACTATAGTAGACATAATTGATTTTTATTGTTATGAAGTACGTATTTGTACGTGGCGGAGCGGAAGGGTATAGTCAAATTAAATAAACGAACTTAAATTATAATTAAGTAACTATCAGATGTAAACAAATAATTAATAGTAAGTTTCTTGTTCGACCCATTTGGAAATATTATTCCTAATTAAATAACGCCTCGTTTCATCCATAAAAATCATCATTATCATATAAGGGCATGCCAGAAAGAAATCAAACCAAGATAGAGGCTCAGTACTAAAAATCTCATGGCACACGGGTAGGAAAGCCACACCTAGCGCAGCACACAAGTCTATAATGATACTCATATTCAGAACGTGGTTCCTCATACCTTTCTTCAGAATTGAAATACGTCTAGTTTTACAAATGATCACGTCTGATATCTGAGTCCAACACACTGCGACAAAATAAGCTGTCTGCGCTTTTCTTTCCAGCCTTTTTCTATCTGAATAATTCCACTCACGACCTAATGTATCTTTCACCATTCCTCTTGGATACTCCCAGTCGTTTCGAATAAACAACAAACTAGAAGGAAAGAACCCGTCCTGAGCGAACACTACGAAATAAGCATACATCGCAGCAAAAAACTGAATCAGTCCTACTTGAAAATACGCCATGAATAACAATACGCCATTGACAAGGTGATCTGACAACTTGCGAGGAGGTATAGACATGATATCTTCCTCTGAGTCCTCGTACGCTAAGCTCATTGCTGGAAGTAGATCCGTCCCAACGTTTATAACTATTATCAGCATTAGAGTTATAGGCAAGGGCATGCCCAGACATGCATACAAAACAAAGGGTACCATTTCAGCTGCGTTTGATGTAAGAGTATACGCAATAGTTTTTTTTAAATTGTCAAAGATCCTCCTGCCTTCCTGTACACCGAGCACAATAGAAGCAAAGTTATCGTCTAATAGTATCATATCAGCAGCTTTTTTAGAGACCTCAGTACCATTGATTCCCATGGCTATGCCTATATCTGCCTTCTTCAAAGCCGGGGAATCGTTAACACCGTCTCCAGTCACAGCTACAACGTAACCCAAAGATTGATAGGTCTCGACAATAAACAACTTCTGCTGAGGAGAGGTCCTGGCGAACGTAATCTCTAAGTATCTATTTTGAACTGATTTCAAATCATTTACACTCATCTTTCGAAGTTCGTCTCCGGTAATCACTGCTGCTTTAAATTGTGATTTAATGTGCGGCGGCACGTCAGCCAGGTCAATATGATGCTCAAATGCATAATCATAGGCAGTGGGCAAGGTTATAGTACTACACTTGCGAGATATAGCCAATGCAGTTACGGGGTGGTCTCCAGTCACCATTACTACCTTGATACCCGCACTCCTACATAGACTAATATATTTTTCAATATTACGTCTTGGCGGATCGATCATAGCTATCGCTCCAAGAAAAATAAGATCTTCCACGGGAAAGTTACGCGTTTGCGTATCAAAATTGTAACCAATTGGATAGTCATCGACTGGCAATTTTAGATCACAATATCCTATGACTCGCTCACCCATATTGGCCATTTTAATAAAATTGGCTTTTAATTCTTTTTTCAACTGTGGCGTGAGAGTTTGCGGTCCTTCATCAGTGTGAACTCTAGAGCAGTATTCTAAAACAATTTCCGGTGCTCCTTTCATTATTAAGTAGTAGCTATTGGAAATTTGCATATGATGAATTGTGACTTGATATTTATAAGCTGAGCTGAACGGAATTTCAGCAACTTTTGGATTTTCGAGTCGAACTTGAGTTGCTGAACGGTTTAATTCCATGTAACGTAAAATTGCAGATTCAGAAGCGTCGCCCATTATTTTTCTTTTTTCAATCGGCTGGTTCAAAGTGTCATGTGCAAACGTAGCTTTTAGATTTAATGAACCTGCCAAACATAAAGTCGAATAACACGGTTCTGATACGTGAGAATGATCATCTCTATCTATTATTTTAAAATTGGTAAATAAATGAGAAACGTTCATTTGATTCTCCGTTAAAGTTCCAGTTTTATCAGAACATATGCAGGAAGTAGATCCTAAGGTTTCTACAGCTTGCAACGTTTTAGCGAGACAGTTCTTCCTTTTAAGAGATTTAGCGGATAGTGTCATGCAAACTGTTAACGTCACGATCAGACCCTCAGGTACATTGGCCAATATAATGCCCAACATGTATTGTAGTGCTGACAACCAACTTCTCTGTATGAGATACACCATTAAAAAAAATATGATTCCAAAAGCAAATGCTACGCCGCATAACAGTTTGATAAAATGTGTGATTTCTTTAGCGATAGGTGTTTCTTCTTTTTTTAAACCAGTAACCAATCCAGCAATTCTTCCTATTTGAGTCATTTCTCCGGTCGCTATAACTATAGCTTTAGCAAAGCCTTCATTAATAGGACAACCAAAGTAAGCCATATTTTTTGACTCCAAAGGATTCGAGTGAGTGCATTCAGGTCTGTGTTTTATAGGCTCGGATTCTCCAGTCAAAGAAGACATATCCGAATTGAAATTGGTGCATGTAAGTATTCTTACATCAGCCGGCACTATATCTCCACTGGTCATTTCTACAATATCACCGATAACCAGGTTAGCATTGGGTACAGTTTTCCTTATACCATCTCGTATAACCACAGCATTAGGTGGGACAAGTTTTTCAAAGCCACTCATAACTGCAGCATTTTTGGCTTCTTGATAGAAGCCAAACAATCCTGTGCCCACAATAGTTCCGGCGATCACAGATCCCAAATAGAGATACTCTTTAGCAGAATGGGCTTCACCATCACCAGATCCTGAGTCAATATCATGGGAAAAGAAAAACCCTATGAAATTGACTATGGCGGCAACCCAAAGTACACACTGAAACCATCCAAAAAGATTTTCGCGAAATATATGCCAATAGCTGGTGCCCTTAAGTTCCTTTAGCTCGTTTGGGCCGTAACGTTCCAACAACTCTTCAGCCATGCTTTCCGTTAGTCCATTATTCACGCTTGTACAATACACGTTTTCGAGTTGCTCTGGTGTCAAAAAGTGATCCCCTGTGTGACCTTCTTCTTTAAGAACAGATATCTGTGATAATTCTATAGTGCTATGGCCCATCACACTTGCCCGGCGGCCATGGCTTTTTATTGAGGTGGTGCTGGACCGCGACCTGCCGTGAGGCATGGCTGATGGTAATCTAGCGTCAATTAACAATTTTAAATATTTGCGTGCACAACAAACAATACGTTTATTGGTTTGGCGATATATTTATTTTATTCGTATCGACTGTGGCAATTTGTCACAAGTTTTGGGCGGTGACGTATGTTTTACAGCTTTAAATTTTATTCTTCTTTTTCTACGATTCTTTTGTTGATGGTTGGCATAAAACAGGTATTATAACTGGCACAACATTCAAAATTAGTTTTGTACACTTATAATTTTTTACTATGAAGGAACAGTCTGTTCAATAAACTTCAGAGTTCTATCTTCCTTTATAATTAAAATTTGAGCTCTTGGCGGCGGAGCTCTACTTTCATTTTGACCTCTAGACTCTTACTTATGCCTTCATTTGTTGAAAGCAAAGCGTCGTCTTGGTCTTCCTCTACCTCCTTCCTTTTAAAAAGTTTTGGTATCGTATCAAGTAACTAATCATCTTTCCTCCTGTGTTAACTATAAATTTCAAAAGATACGACTGTGGGCCGTCTTAGAACCCGCACCTCCTGGATAAGAACGTTAGCTACGTACAAGTGTATTAAAAAAAAACTGTTCTGAAAAAAAATACTGTTCTTTAAAACTTTTATGTGTTATGAAATATATGATGTGAGTTTCACATGCTAAGATTGTGTCCGCATAAGCACTGACGAGTTCAAATGTTTCACTACATATAATGGAACGGATCGTAGAGTTTACCGCAATTATAAATATTGCGAATTTAAACAGGTCCCATGAATTTAAAGAGAAACACTCACAGAATTGTAAAATACTTTTATTACAAAAAATACCTTTGCTACAATACAGAATATACATACATATACAACAGATTGTTTACTTTGAATCAAGGCAAAGCTTACCTTACTATCTCACGTACAACTTTTGGTGTGACTTAGGTATCTATATAGATATATATGGGATTACAAAGGCATGTTGAAAAGTGCACGTTTGGCACAGAATACCATCACGATGATCAAAAACAAAATAACGGTGTGATTTTATTAATTGATTTCAACATGTTTAACACGGACTTACACGCATCCGCGCTATTTAAAATTCAAAGGGATAAAAAAAATATCTTATAAATAGTGATATTAAAGATGACATTTTGGGTAGTTTTAAAACACCCCAGATAAAATAACTGGTTTACTGTAATTATTACACTGTACACTATCGATGAGTAGAATTGTTCCTTTAAAACTTTAAAACACTTATATTCGAATTAAATAACAAAGAGGTAATTATCATCGTTAAAAGATTGATATATCAGTTTTCTGTGCAAAATATATTTTCCGTCGCTGCCTGAATAATCAGATTAATCGTTAAAATATAATATTAGCGTCAAATATACATAAATTTCTTAAAACTTACAAAAAGTAGTGAAACAATATTATTCCGGGTTAACATTTCATTTTTCCTTAGTTTTTAAAATGCATTAGCTACCTATATTTTATATATATTCTTGCATGTCCATCATTTTACATACTTATCTACTGTTGACCTTATTAAATAGCTAATATAATAAAACAACTTTTAACCGGATTAATCGCGTGTATTATTGGTTTTTTGTTTTTCCCGACGTTTCGAACACTTTGCAGCGTTCGTGGTCGCAGGAGGACAAAGTGTTCGAAACGTCGGGAAAAACAAAAAACCAATAATACACGCGATTAATCCGGTTAAAAGTTGTTTTATTATAATGTGTAGTGATCGCGCAAACCTAAGATATTACTAAATAGCTAATATTTTGGATGATTATATTACTACATTTTGCTTAAATAATTTGATCGTATATAAATTTGATAGCTTAAAAAAAAGGAAACAATAAATTTGTAGGTACTGCATATAGCAGCCATATAAAAAAAATACTTAATATTCTGCAAGCCTAACAAGTCTTAACGTGACAAATATGTTTAAAAAAATTTGCCACAAAATCATAGGTTGGAAAATCGAATTCTAGAAGCTTTTTTTTTTGATTAAGGCTCGATGAGCAGATTGATCCATCGTATTGATTTTTGCGGCCTGATTAATGTTAACGCTTGTGTCAAAGCAATCCCATTGCCTGAATCCATTTTGACATAACTCTAATGTCAATAGAACGCGTTTTTTCGCGTTTTACAAGCGCATCTGAGCTGCGTTGGGTTACCTTTCCTATTCATCATGATAATGCATGTTAGGCCTGATCTTTTGGGTTAATTTTAATGATCGTTCGTGCAGTTGTGCAGTAATTACAAATAGCTCCATATTTTTAATAAATACATTAAGCTGAAGTTAATCTTCACTTCCACGTACTTTTGCTTCTATAAAATACTATTATTATGTACACATAAAATAATTACAAATAAGTTTTAATCTAGCAAATCTAAATGTTTAGACATATTCCTCTTATATACAAATAAAACCTAATTTATTAAGGTAATCGGATGAGACAAAAAAAACTCAATGATCGTATGTAAACATCATAAATATACAAAACACCTTCTGATTCCATTATGTTAAACGTTTTTTATGAACGTTTTTGTTATTTCTACTATGTTGCAAAGATCAGCCAGTACCATAAATATTGATGTTAACAAATTTTAGACCTCTTTAGACAAAGGAACGTAAGGAATAATTAATATGTGAAGTTAATAAAAACACATACGTTTTCCAAAGTATTGTAAGAATCTCACCAATAAAGATCTTGTATGTGACGACGCAACACCCATTAAAATGAAGTTTATTTATGTATTTGACATTAACAGCACATATTAACAAAAACTGAACTTTTAACCTTAGGATCTTAATCTTGTTATAATGCGTACAATTCGAAGGATTTACAACTTATTTAAGTGATTAAAACGTACATACAAGCAAGAATAATCTCAAAATAATTATTATGATTGAGGAACATCTTTGGTAACGACTACTTTGTACTTTTGACACATATGGTAAGGTAATATATGAGTTTATTATATCTAACTAAGTGCGGTGACACGTAACGAAAAATGAAATAACAATTTGTAGTTACGATTATTCGGGTAAACTGTTTTATTGTCCAGACCAATAGAAATATAGTACAGATTAAAATAGTACGGGCATTTTCACTAAAAAGTGCACCCCTCATTCCTTCGCTGTCCCACGTTTTAAAAGTGGTATTGTGTATTGACATGAATGCGTATTATTATTTTTTATATAAATAAATCAATCCGAAATGTAGTAAATTTGTTTTTGATCAACAATCGTTGTGTAAATAAACTTAATTAATTCAAATATCGACAATTCAAATATTCAAAGAAGCCGTTTTTGACTTGTCCCAGTGCTTATCGGCTTCGAACATTCTGAAATTACCAGAAATATATCCTACAAAAACGTTGTCAAGTTTTTGTTTACATGTAGTGGACATATTTTTCCGTCTCATTGATTTAAAATTGCAAATGAAACTTTAATATTACAGGCGTAAAATACATTTTTGTAAAGTACTTAAAACTCGATTCCACCGGACATGTCAGCACAGTGACGGTCCAAATTTAAATATTTTTTTCTACTAAAACTGTTTTGTTTATTAAATTAGCAACACTATCAACAAAGGATCATAGCTGCCATTTTTAAAATTGTCAGTTTGTTCAATTCGTGAAGTGAAGAGGGTGTTTTGCTGGTGTTGGCGGTTGGTCAAAATTTCTTAAGTCAGGTTTGAAGCTTTTTTTCTTATTACATATTTGTATCACAATATTGAACTATTTTCAATCGATTTTTGGTGTTATTTGAGAAATGTTTTTATCAGTTAATTTAGAAATAGATCTTTTTATTTGGTTAGAAGGGATTTTTCTCTCATCTCACTTGGATAATGTGACGTCAGTTCAGTGACGTTTTATGTCGTCACATATAGGGCGGACCTCCAAAGTCACCAAACTGACTCATAAAGCTGGATCTACATACTATTTACATTTTAGTTATTTTCAGGCAGTTTTAACAAACGTCAAAATGCCACTAAGTGGTGCTGAAAGAACTCAACGATATAGAGAAAGACTTAAACAAAATCATCCTGAGGAGTTTGAAAGACAGAAAAAACAGAATTTAGCTAAAGTCAAGTCCAAGAAGAAAAAAGTCTCAGAACTCACACTAGAGGAAGCAGAAATAAGACGAGAAAGGTGGAGAAAAGAAAAAAGGAAAAGCCGTCAAAGAAGAAAGAAAGTCAAAGAACACAATTTTTCTCTAGACGGCAAGGCAATACCCGGGCCTAGTAGTGCTTCACAACAAGAGAACTTAGAACCTAATTCGAAAAATGAAAAAATCTTACGAAATCTGCGACATAGAAACAAATTCCTTGCAAATAAATGTAGAAATTATACAAGAAACATTGAAAATTTTAAAAAAAAGAACGAATCTTGTCGGAAACGATACCAAAGGTTGAAACAAAAGAGGGATAAGGAGATCAAAGACCTGAATTTACAAATATTGAAAATGAAAGCTAGGGAAGAAATATTGGAAAACACTCTTAAAACGACCTACCAAAGTTGCTCTAACATGGAAGAAAAACGAACCCTTAGAAAATTGGCACTAAATTCAGGAAATAAGACGATGATCTCAAAAATGCTGGGTCTAAAAGGCAAAGTTGGACAAAAGAAAAAGAAAATGAGACGTTGTGACAGTCAAGAAATAATTATTTTTTATACAAGGGATGACATTAGTCGTATTACTGCCGGTAAAAAAGAAGTTCGAACAAAATATAAAAAAAAGGCCCAAATCCGATATTTGCTAGACACGCTAGTTAATACTTTCCGAAAGTACAAAGCTGAGAATGGACGTTACGGCTTTACTACATTTTATAAATATAAACCTTTTTTCGTGTTATCGCCTGGCTTGTCTTCAAGATCTACTTGCTTGTGTATAAAACACAGCAACTTTGGATTTCTTCATTCTTCTATGGTAAAACATGGTTTACTCACTGGCAGTATACAAGATATTTTAAACCAGGTTTCATGCGATATGAATAACTACGAATGCATGTGGACTAAATGTAACAAATGCAAGGGCAAAAAAGTGCAGTATCACCAAATAAGTGAAGAGACATTTCAACAGCGGGTAGAATGGCCACGTTGGGAGAGACAAAATCACACCTATCTGAAAAAAGATGGAGTAGTGGTAAAGGAAATCACAACGAAGAGAATGGCAAAAGTAGTAAAGAAGGGAACATTTAAAGAATTGAAAAATGATTTCGAAAGAGACTTGATTTTATTCAAAAAACATTATTTCAATATGAAACATCAGCAAAGACAGTATCAGAAGGCAGTATTAGAGCTCAAAGAGAACGAGGCCTTGATAGTTTGTGACTTCTCTGAAAACTATCAATCCAAACTCGCGGAGGAAATCCAGTCAATGCATTATGGGGCATCGAATCTTCAAATATGTCTGCATACGGGAATGGTGTTTTGGAAAAACCGTTCTCAATCATTTTGTACATTATCGGATAATACTAGCCATCAACCAGCAGCGATTTGGGCACACTTGATGCCTATTCTTAACATGATAAAGCAAGAATCTCCTGAAACGACGATAATACACTTTTACTCAGACGGACCTTCTGCACAGTACAGACAGAAAAATAATTTTTATTTACTGGTTCACTACACAAAACACTATCAGTTCCAATACACCACCTGGTCGTTTTATGAAGCCGGCCACGGTAAAAACGTGGCTGATGGCATAGGAGGCAGCATCAAACGCACTCTTGATAGAAAAGTGTGCACTGGTAACGACGTGATTGACGCAAAAGAAGCTTATACATTGTTAAAAATATGTTTGAAAGTTACCAAAGTATTCCTGATTGACAGCGCCGAGGTGGAAAACGTGGCAAAAAATTTGCCTGCAAAAGTACCAATACTAAAGGGCACAATGCAACTACACCAAATATCGACCAGCCTAAATAGAGAGTCGAACATAATACAATATAGAGATATTGGTTGTTTTTGTGGGGACTTGAGAGGTCTGTGTACCTGCTTTTCACCAAAATCACATGTTGTAATATTCGGTAGTGCTAATGTTGATGAGTTAACAATAATTCGACCTGCGACTTCAAACAATGTTGATAAGCTGCCCATATTTCGGTCTAAGACTTCAACTACATTAACAGCAAGTGCAATGGAAAGCTCCAAAGGATATCAATTAATAACAAAAAGCGATATCGTCGACGACGTTCATGTGCCTTCACTATTGCTGGAATTTTCAGAGCAATTTAATAATACCGATGATAATATTGACCTAGACACTATTGATGAATCGGATTTGATCTTTCGAGCAGAAGACGCTGAACATCCGTCACAGGTCATCAATGTCGAAAATACTCAAGGGAGCCCGGTATCTGATACCGAGAAATGTTTATTTAGAACTGTCGTTGCTGACACTGTTGACAAAAATGCAAACATATCAGAGCCTTTCGATGTTGTCAATATGCAGCACTTAAAAATACCAGATGAAAAAGAATTGTTGGGCCAAAAGCTGTTGCAGTGCACTAATAGATTCCAGAGTAATTATGTTGACCCAAAGAAAGAAATGATTACAATTCTAAAAGATAAGACACAACCTGTAAAACTTTTATCTCTAGCTAAAGATCTCTCCAAGAAAAGTTCAATCTTTATTGCCCCAAAGAAAGAGGTGCTTGAAACACTACCAAAGAGAACACCTGTAGAACTATTAGTACCCATTAAAGATCTCCCCCAAAAACCCTCAGTCATAATTCATGATGTCACAATCTATCATCCAACAGTTCCTTCTATAGCTAAAAACGCAGTTCCTACTGAGAAACATAGTGCTGTTAAAGGCAAACAGATACGTCAAAAACCTAAATATATAAAATGTCACCAATGTCTTTCTTCTATATTTGGCGAAAAAGCTAAATGTATTTCATGCAAAAACTGGTTTTGTTCTGAATGTATAGGAGGACCTGTAAGCTCTGATTATATATGCGAAACATGTCTGGAAGGTAGTATTCTCTTAAAGTTTTCTATGTGGTCTCTTTTGATATTTTGTTAGCTAATTTATTGATTTGTTTCTTTTTGTTTCAGATTGATTAATCAATTACAACAAACGGATACCGGATATTACAATATCAAATTGGTCAAAAATATGGTTGTATTTTATGACGTGGACAAAGTCCTAACCAGATATGATGTGGAGCAGTTTTATGTTGATGATGCCAAATGGCCTTGGCTCTCTCTTTACTTTCTCTCTCTCTACTTGCTCTCTTTTGACTCATTACTCATTTTATTATAATGGAAAATTGTTTTGGTTGTCAACAAGAGGTGAATAGTTCAACAAGACAAAAACATTTTACTCTGACGATGAGTAAAGCTGATATTTGGAATTTGCTGCAAAATTCCTGTTTCTGGTGTGATTTCTGTGAGTTTTTGGTCTATGACCATTTTACTGAAGATGAGTGTTATCATTGTTAGTAACTTCTTCTTAATATTATACATTTATTTTTAAATTGTTATGATTCGGACTAAATAAACTATTATAATGATAAAGTAGCTACGATGTCCTGGTTGATTAAAGACTGATACCTCAAATAATTAAAAATTACAATACTCGTTAAAATGACAAATTTAAACAAATTTATATATATATATAATATAATATATTCCAATGCTTTTCGTAAAAGAGTTGGTGGCTATGTTATAAAAAATAATTGTTTTATTATTGTATCTATAATTTACTCATTCGATATAAATATCTTAAATAATTGAATTATACTTGATAAAGAACAAGGTTCTAATATTCCAAGTGCCATTATGAGTATAAGACTGATTATAATTTTAGACTGACTAGATTTAAGAAAGTACAAGTTTTGTATCTTACAGAACAATGTACCAAAGTGATCATTATGGTTGTGTATTATGTAAGTTTTGGTGATTAATTTCTGTAATTTAATTAACCTTAAGAAAGAAGTAGTTAGGTATTAATGAACAATAAATAAATGTTATTATAGAAAAACCACGACTTTTATTTATAATTTTTATATCATGTAGCCTCACCCTAAGGATTTTAGATGTGTCAGTTTGGCGACTGTCCCAATTTGAATGTGGTTTGTTTTATTTTTAATAATTTTGTTTTATTGTTTACTTAAATATATTTATTCTTATATTCTTTGAAATAGTTCAATATAGAATATATAATTTGTAAATAAAAAAACTGGCTGCTAAACTTAAAATTAGAAAGAAAATTATGATCGCAATGGAATCATTTGTCACACAACCGAATCTAAATCTTAATTTTAAGATTTTTTTAATAATTTCTGCATTACTACGTATTTTTTTATGATAAATTTAAATATTTGGAATTAATCAAAGGTGAAAATAATGTCACAGTCACTTTCATTTTAAATTTTACAGTCGTTTTTCAGTGTCACCAAACTGACCAATATTTTGTTATAGTGTCCACTTAATAATTGTTTTTTACATATAAATTAAGCTCATTTTCGGATATAAAGTATAATATTCAGTTCGTAAAACTTACAAAAATATTATGAAAACCTCAATCAATTAAAAAACATATGAGTAGAAAAACTTCTTAATTTTCATACGGGTGCACTTCTAAGTAAAAATGCCCGTACATTAGATACAAGTAAGCTAAGTTGATCGTTACACTCGAGGCTGGATTGGAGCCCAAGTTGGAGGCGAGGGCGTAATCCAGAACCGAGATTGTATGAGCAAAGTCACGGGACATTTTACACACTTTCGAGGAAAAAAACCGGACAAGTACGAGTTGGACTCGCCCACCAACGGCTCCGTACAAATTTGTAGGTACATATTATAAATAGTTCAGAAATAGAGTCTCGCAGTTTTTTCCGAGCTTTCCCCGAAATTCTGTTTCCAAAACATATACCCTATACATTTTGATTTCCTTGAGAGTGTCGAAATATACGTTTTTTGCGGCATGAACGGCCGTAGCTATTTTTACATTAACTTAGAAGTTTGATTTTTTCACAGCTTCAATGGACTGTAGACTTAAGTATATGGTTTTAATTTCAACTCGATACCTCCACCCGTTCCCGAGATAAAGGGTCTTGACAGACAGACAGACGGACAGGCAGACAGACAGACGGACAACAAAGTTATCCTATAAGGGTTCCGTTCTTAACTTTTCAAGTACAAACCCGAAATATAAAAACGTCCTCGTCCAGTCCTCCTGCGACCACGAACGCTGCAAAGTGTTCGAAACGTCAGGAAAAACAAAAAACCAATAATACACGCGATTAATCCGGTTAAAAGTTGTTTTATTATAATGTGTAGTGATCGCGCAAACCTAAGATATTATTATAAAAAATTAACTTATTTGGTTACTAAAATAGCGCGAATTTTGGTAGGTATAAAAGGAATGAGTGAATGGAATGATCCGTTTTAGTTTATGTTTTTCATCAATCACTGCCCAGCCTGAGATCAATATCGATTATAATTAAAAAAACTCTTAGGATGCTGAATTGCCGAATTGATTACGTTTAAGAGAAAAATGCTTTAATTGAACAGTGCTGGGATTTTTTTAGGATTTCGGTATCATTAATGTATAAACCCTTAAGCCGATTCGAATAAAAGCGGATTTAAAAAAAACCTGATTTTAATATAAAAATTGATTAATAATTTAATAAGTGAACATTGTTAACGCTACAAAAAGATTATCTTAACATTATTACTTGGGATAAAAAGATAAAACCATTCTTCCTCATTTTAAGGGCGAACATTTTTCCTGTGTTATATATCAATATAATTTACTTTTCACCTCCTGGATAATACGCAATGAAATCCAATTTCCCAACGACACAACCAAACAATACTTTTGGAATGAGGGCTACCGTTTTTTTTCTCACCAGTTGGCGCCACTGTCGAGTAAGGTCTTGAAGTATAGCTTTCAAAGTTTCCTATAAACGGCCGTGAAAACAAAGTTTACATTAATAATATGTTTAATACATTACAAACGTATCGAAAAAATGAGCGAGCATGCCGCAGTGCTGCCCAGTCCCATTTTGTTAGGTATAAAAATAATAATGAAGTTTGCACGTCTTTTTCTTAGTACCGCTTTTAAAGCACTGAACTGGCATTCATTGACCCACCCGTAATTCATATTGCCATAATGAATTCAGGTTCACTCATCAGGTAAAATATTCACAACATTAATCTAATTATAAATAAACCCGTGTAGCCCACCCACAAACAGTGATATTCGAGATTTTGGAGACCTCACGCTACACTAGCGCCTCTAGCGGCGAATTGATACGCGATATTCATTGCACACCCAGTTTGGGCAATTCATTTCAAAACATGTTTAAATTGCACAACTGTAGTAGTTAGCTTCAAACTACGGCTTGAAGCCTTTGTAATACCTAGAATCTTAGCACAGCAGACTGATGGTACCGTTGTTACTGATTCGCGGTAACAAGCGCTAGAGCGACGTATGACTGTCGCTAAGTTTATGAAAACTGACGTGCGACAGTTGCCATGTTCATGAAAATGATGTTCAGCTACCATGGACATAAAAAGTGACATTTGACAGGCGCCATGTTTAGAAGTGACGTGTGGCAGCCGTGATTCGCCATGTTCGTGAAAAGTGACGTGTGACAGTCGCCATGTTTAGGAAAATTATGTATAACAGTTGCCATGTTCATGACATGTGACAGTGTCCTGGATAATAAAAAATCATATGTGACTTGTGACAATCGCCATGTTCATAAAAAGTGGCATGTGACTGTCGCTATGTTCAAAGAAAGAGACGTGTGACAGACAGTTTCTACGTTCATGAAAAGTGACATGTGACAGCCATCAGTCACCATGTTCGTAAAAACTAACGTGTGACAGTCACCATGTTCATGAAAAATTACAGTTAACAGACGCTCATAGTTCATTGCAAACTGTGGCCGCTAAACTATCGTTGAGGTGAAGCAATGCTTGGCGCGATAAGTCTGTGGATGGATGACCGCTAAGAATATTTTTATCTTCTTTACATTAAGCCGTCGGTGACAGCTATAGTTAATTAAGTCAGTTAATCTACGGGCGGCTCAAACAATCTAACACTAGTCCTAACCACACGATGGAGTAAGAAGACTAATAATTTGGTCAATACTGGCCTATTATAAGCTCAACACAGCAGACTGATGGTACCGTTGTCGCTGGCCAACAGTAGCAGGCGGTTTAACGGCAGTACAGCCATACAGGTGAGGACTCCTCGGAAGGTGTCAGAGCGTAGCTTGGTGCTGGAGAAGCTGGATTCTGGTGAGAGCGAGGTGTGGACGCCGATGCGATTGTTGGTGGTGCCCGAGATCAGCTCGTTGTAGTACACGGAGAGACAGTGCACGGGCTCTGTGCTGCCTCTGTGGGGAATTTTTATATTAAGTCCATGAAAAATTTTTAAACTTAACCTACTTTATATTGAATTTTAATCACGTATTGTCTCTGTGCCTTTGGCGATACAACGTTATTGTATGAATTTGAAGCTAAATTAAAATGTTATGTTCGATTATTATACTGTAACAGAATTTAATTTATATGGGATTCTATCTAAATAGATACGACAACACTAGCGTACCTTTCAATAAAGGCTTCAGTAGCTGTATAGTAATAACGATTTGAATAACATTTGGAATGGAGCATTTTTTTTATAAATATTTTTTTTTTATGAATAATCCGTAGTATTTAGGGAAAATACAAATTACATTTCTTTTTTTACATCAAATAAGGTATTTTTTGCTTTTTTTGTAATTATTTTACGCATCATTAGGCCAAACAAAAACATTATAAAGAAAATTGACAATTAAAAGCTGTTTTAACATTTAAACTACGTGTATAGGTCGCGGCACAGATCTTGAGCGCTAGGCAAAATGGGAGGGGATAGTCGCGCAGGTATACACCCAAGCACACAGCTGCTAAATTGTTTTATAATATTATTTTCCTCTATTAAACTGTGTTTACACTTCTAAACGTAATTTAAAAGATAAGTTGAGTACTAAAATACCTATGCATAAAAACAAAACCAGCTAGGTAGATAATTTAATAAGCCCTAGTTTGTTGTGTGTACCAAAAATGATTATTATTTAATATTGATAATGATACGAATTACTAAAACAGTACTAGATTAAAAAAACATCTTATATCTCGTCTGTAACTAAAACGAAAAACAAATTAAATAATGAAATATAATGCTAATTTGTGTGAGCGCGACTGTATTTCACGCAATGCGAGATGCATGTCACCAATGCGAATGAAACGTTACACTAATTAGCCAATCATAGTGTGATGCACTCACGCACCGCACGCGGCGACCAATTATATTTTTTCACACCCGTCCCACCCCGCTACTCCCCGCTAATCGGACCTAAATTTTGACTTCTGCGCATTCAAGGTCAGCGCTCAAGATTCGTGCCGCTACCTATACCTACCTATTTAAAAAAATATAGTACAGTGACTTGGCCGAGACATTTTAAACATATTTTTACGGACATAAAATTATTTTCTCGAGATTATGTGTATGACAAATGACGAGTATTCCTTGCGGCCATAGTCTGCTGACTTACTTGAGGTGTGCGATAAGTTCACCGTCGTCTGGTCTCCACAGAGCGGTGACTTGGTCCAACCCTGAGCTCAGTAGTCTGTGATCGTCTACAGTAGCTAGCCTTAGTACCTGGACAAAACAATCATCATCGTCATCCCCTGCTATTATCCCAATTTAAAATCATTTTAATTTTTCATACATCTCTGTCAGCCGTTATCTCAGTAGTCACTCCATTTCTAGCCTAATCATCTTGACAATACAAGAAAGACAAGACAATACAAGAAAATTGTTTTGCGAAATTCTTAAAAAAAAAACACGGATTTAAAGTAGTTGATACATGCGTTATAAGTCTGTCAATTATAAAATAAGATAAAAATGGCGGAACATCTATTTGCCTCTCGCCCGCACAATATGCCTTGTATAACATAGTATACCTCTGCCTAACGCAGCAGGAGTATTGTTGTACACCAACATTTCAGCATAGAGCTATTAGTCCATAGGCCATACCAGGCTTACTGAGAATTTTCTAGCAGAAAAGCCTAATAACACATTGCCCGACCTGGAAATCGAACCCAGGACCTCAGCAGCCGCGCTTGCGACCACTAGACCAACAGGGCAGTGTATATTCAAGTGAGTTTTACAAACCTCTCCATCATGCGCCCTCCACGTGGACATGGTGAGTCCGGTCCTCAGGTCGATGACAGCAACATGTCCGCTGGCCAGCCCGCACGCTGCCCACCCCCCGGACGAACACACGCACATGCACCGGATGAACGTCGTAGCACTCATTGGTAGCTGTACAACCGAATAAAAATGTTGTTGAAACAATGTTAAGTGATTTTAAGTGGTAAATGTTGTTGATCTCTGCAATGTCTCCAAATCAAGGTAGATGATCCCCACAGTAAATGATCAATTAAATACGATGGGCATATAACGTACAGAATAAAACTAGATCGGCAGAATAACTTCACACAAATACGTATAAAGGGGACAGTGAAAGTTGGGGCATATAAAGTAAATGGACACACGTAAAAAGGTCCAAGAATTGGCATTTGACAAACAGATTGTTGCGAAAAGAAAGTAAATTCTAACATAATTTTTCTCTATACAGGTGAATTTTTCAAGTGGGCGATTTTTTTTTTCAAATTAAACGAGTTTGTTTCCTGTCTGGAAATATAGATTTTTCAAAAATCTATTGATGCAGTTTTGTTTTTCATCAAAATTGGGCCCGAGTCTCCCTTGAGTACTTTTAATGCGTGGCTAATTGTAATAGACTCACTATCACTTGTGACAAACGAAGGGGTAAAACGAGGTGTACAGCTCTGCCTTCCGCTTCGGGGAATAAAGGCATGATGCTATGGTCACAAACCTTTAAAAAAATACGGTAGCGTTGCGTACGACATGTGAGAAGCCTAGTCATCAAATTTCGCTTGTCATACACGAGTTAAACGCATACAAATACTTAAAACTCATCCACTCGGCGCCATTACGCTGCGTGTGTGTGTGCGTAATCTATGCTTCGCTCATGACAAGGCAAGGTTACATCTGTATTTTTGACAGATCCGTGGCTATGGTTAGTTAAATTAATACCTTAAGTTCGTGCGAAGTGTGTGGTGTTCGCGCATCTATTACTCTGAGTGTGGCGTCCGTAGTGGCAGCTAACACTGCAGCCGACGGACCCGCCAGTGTTCGCACCATACTCACTGGGGACTTCACGCTGTCCAGCTAGACAAACAACATCGCCACTTTATAAACAGACTAGCGGTCCCTCCCGGCTTCGCACGAGTGAACATTTACACCTTGGGTTACATTATTGAAGTTTTAATAAGGATCCCTAATACTTTCTAGTTATAAATATAGCCTATTTTACTCAGGGATAATGTAGCATTCTATGGAAGAATTTTTGAAATCCGGCTAGTCGTTTTTGAGTTTATTCGTTACATACAAAAATACAAATCTTTCCTCTTTATAATATTAGTGTAGATAATCACACGGAATGCCTAAATTATCTTCTTCTCCAAATAAATATTTCAAATGCATTAACGCATCGGTAGCGAACTCTAAAGTTATAATTTTATGTGGTAAGGAAAATTGCGGTCGTGTACAGGATAATTTTACAGATAAAATCTTTGAAAAGAAGTAACGCAAGCTTAGCGAACTTAAAGTTATACATTTTTGTGGAAAAAGAATACGGTCGTGAGCAGGATTCGAACCTGCGCCTCCTGGATAAATAGACCAGGCGCCCTAACTTTGTGGATTCACTCCACAAATAAATTTATCTTTATGTTTTATTAATTATTTATGTGTTCTTTTTATATTCGACTTTCCTACCATATTAATTATGCTATATTATCTTGTGTATAGAATAAACAATGTTCTCTGTCTTTCAAATTACGGGTTTTATATAAAAAGTTTACACACAATCAAACTATTAATACCATTATAACTAATGAATTAAGTATCTCAAAATAATTATTGTTATAATCGGCATAGTCAACTTAGACTAGGTAAAGGAATACCAAAATCTACCTGAGACACGACACTCTCCATGAAAGGATCCCATATGTGTACGACGGAGTCAGTGGACACGGCGAGTCGGAGTGACTCGAGGAACGTGAGCGATAGCACGCCCTTCTTGTGGCCCGTATATGTCCAGTTGCATTGAGAAGTCGCGTTGCCATCACCCTGCGAATAACAATAATACAATTGATTATAGATTGACCACAAGTGCTATGCCGCTTACTGCACTCATTTCACCTCTAGAGTGTTTGATATACCGGTCTGATACAAGTGGATCAAGTTGTCGTTGTGAAAGTCTTAGTAGGAAGTAGATGTCTACTTCGTATTTGTATGGTTTGGTTGACGTATCGATCGTAACGGGCTAGTGCGTCCACCACCCGCCGCACAACCTCCTACAGAGCGGTACAGCGCTTCTGGTCAAACTATAGTAGCACATTATGATACAAGCAAGCTAAGTTTGTATTGATTATAAAAGTTTTTTTAGACTACCGCACTAGTGCGGTTATATAAAGTGAAAAGCTTATTATGAACCTAAATATGCGGTGCAATACGAGGCATTTTACGAACAAAACGAAATTGGTTTCTCTTATCGTTATCAAATCGCGCGCATCGGATCAACGTATTAGGGATGGATTTAAAGGCGAGGCACGGATTGAAATTTGTACGTACTTCAATACGTTTGTTATCTACACAATGCGTACATCTGTTGCATTTGATTGTGATAAGTGAATGTAAGGCTATCTTAAAGCCACGATGGCACAATAAAGATGCACATCAAACCTTTGAATGCCTGTTTAGCATATAAATTGTACAAGTAACCTGATTCCTCAGCGCCCGCAACCTTGCAGTCTTATGCTTGGAACCGCACATGAAGCTTTCTCGTTGTCAAGGCATTATATCGACTTAACAACATCTTTATGTGGTTGGGGGCGAGAGTCCGTTTGGGAGGGTTAGTCCAAACAGTTATAATATATAACTAACCTGATTCCTAAGAGACCAGAGCCTCACAGTCTTGTCCTTGGAGCCGCTCATGAAGCTGCTCTCATTGTCAAGGCAGTGTATCGACTTGACTGAGTGAGTATGTCCTACGAAGGTCTGCAGTTTGATCTGTTTGAGGTTAAAGCGAGACTCCTTGTCTGGCCGGCCAATCTCATGCTCCCAGTATATCAGCCAATCACCGCGCAAGTGTCTGAGAGAAGAAATAACAAATTGCAGACCACAAGTTTATTACCGGGTCTTATAACGAAGTATTGGTTTTAGTACAAACAAACAATATGCTAGTAATCGTGTGGATCCGTGTAATAAACTGAGGTAAAAGCTTTGTCTCACTTTCAGTCGAAACTGAAACTTTGTGCCAAACACCAGACAAAGAAAATTATGACAATTTATAACGAACCAACTTATTTGTTCGATTTTTTGCACATTGTTTGTTACTGACAAGATATTATGGTAGTAGTCAACTATCAAATAGGCGATTTTCAATCACATCAGTTCATTACACAATTGTGTGCAATGTCTCCTCACAATGGCCCACCTCACTTGCACTGCATGCCCTGTCAATTGTACCCATGAGAACATTATAATCGCTTCTGAGGGGGCTCTGTGTTGCTGAATATCGGGCCAACAATATTTAAGACCTTTAGCTATCGACCCCCCAGAAGATGAAGACATAATAATAATCTAAGCCAAGAAACTCACCTATTACTCTTAATACCATTATCCGTCTTATACGCCACGACATCGAATCCATGTCCCTGTGCACAGTTGCCAACATCTGTTGCGTCACTAGCGACATCTATCCTGTTGCCCACTAGGGTCACGTTAGACCCGAAGCTGTTGGAACTGGATATATGGTCCATGACTATGTCCGGTTTGGTTGACGAGAAGTCGGCCTTCCGATGAAGGGGTTCGTCGCTGAATGAGGGCTGGACTCGCTTATCTGGACGGATTTGGAGGGGGGAGCTGTAGGAGCATAAGTAGAGCTTTTTGAAATCTTTGGTGTTGTCACAAGAGCATGTTAATAGTGGCTAAAACTTGAGGATGTTGATAAAATAGTACACACTCATTAAGATGCCATTCTGGTAGACCATCAGACGTTTGGTCACGATACGCTATATCCTCGTGGATAATTCTTTCGACTATTATACATTTCGTAAACAAAACAGTAATTTCTTAGTTCAAGATTTTAAATATTTTAAGATAGGTATGCTAAATGTTATTAATTAGAGTTAAGAAAGCGGTAAATTGATCCTGAATAACATACAAAACGAAAAAAGTGGCTAACATTTACCAAGAATTCTAAGCTTGGAGCTAAATTTAACATCACAAAATAGTACACTAGCAATACCTTATACAGTGATTCTGCTCAAATTTCCTGCAGAGCGCGCGAACGGTGTCAATGTTCTTGAGGCACCGCTCCATCGTCTCCGCGCCTATAAACTTGGAGAAAGTGGAATACGCTCGATAAGCTAGCTCCTCATCGAATACCACCAGCAGTTCTTCTTGAGCCTGGAAACGCAATTCTGTTTATAATGGCCGTGTGGGAATGCCGGTGGCAAAACGCAAAAATATATATTTTAATGATAATCTACAATAATCAAGACACTGCGCGACGTCACGATTGAAAAAAATAACAGTTTAATTCCGGTTCCGTCAACAGGATCTGGCTTAAATCGTGTTCAAATTTTGTATCGTTGCGCCAACAGAGATCGGTACAAATCACTAGTCCATCTTAAATGCATTGCACCGCCGTGGTGACGTCACCACATGAGAGCAAGAGAGAGACGACAAGTAACACCAACCATAAACCTAATAGTATCTTCAGGCTTCCAGACAGTTGAAATAACTCAGATACCAGGTTCTAACCACATGAAAGGAGGGAAGAATGGGAGGGAGAAAGAGGCTATACACCATGACAAATACATAGTAATACATTATTCTTCATTAAACACATATTACTATAAAAAATATTAACTGGTCTAGTCGACTATTTGTGTATGTTAGAATAGAAAAGAATATTAGTTTATTTGCTTAGAATGTAGGTACATAAAATATGGTGATAACAAACAATTCTGTGGGCTTATTCTTGAAAATAATTCCGCACGATTGACATTGGAAATATGTCATATCGTACTTTTAAATGCCAAAATGTCTAAAAAATTATGATATATTCGATATTAGGAAGACAACATGCTTTAAAATTGAGGCAACTGTAATGTAGGTAAATTTATTTTAAAATGACACGTTGTTTTGAGGCGTCTATATAATATAGGAATTGGATTGGAATTGTATTTGAATTGGATTGGAATTGAATTTGAATTGAATTGGAATTGTATTGGAGTTGCTTTGGTATTGTATTGGAACTGGATTGGAATTGGGTTGTAATTGGATCGGAATGGGATTGGAATTGAATGGGAATTTGGTAGTCTTTGAATTGGAATTTGATTTGAATCGGAATTGGACTCGAATTGGTATTAGTTTCAAGAGTAATCTCACCTTCCTTCCTACATCCTTGATCCTTATACATTCTACCTTATGTATCTACATTTTAAGCAAATAAACCTATATTCTATTGTATTTCCATGTTGTGATTGCATACGAGTATAATTGAATGTACATCACGAAACGTTATGCGTACACAATGAAATATCATGCGAATAAAATATTACATCATTCGTTGGTAATCTATACTAATAAAGCTGAAAGTTTATTTCTTTGTTTGAACTCGCTGCTATAGCTACCAATTATAAATGTTTTTTTTTTCAAGCCGAGCAAAAATAAAAAACATAACCCTCCTTCTGGGTCAGTCAGGTAAAAAGAGGGTAAAACCACTAGTCCTACAATAAATAAACAAGTTCTACTAACCGTAAGTCTGGTCGTATCGTGAGGATGTTCGCAGAGGTCGGGAGGAGTACAAGCCATATCCGGCAGATCAGCGCGGATCACTCGGCCGTCTTGGACTCGCCACTCTGCCGTAGTACCATCTCGACAGATCTCTAGGAAACCCTCTGGCTTTGAGTCCGTCGACTCTTGGTCCGATGACTGTACCAAAGGAAACAGTTCTTTATGTGGTAAGGTAATGTAGTTAAATCTCTTCCTTACGTATTTTGTTTGTGTTGAAACGAATTATTCAATAAATAAAATATATTTATTTAATTTATCGTTTAAATTCAGATCTGTATGGAACAAGATAAGCATTACCTTTTCTGGTGTACTTTCTTCTTGTTTTGGCCAGTTTTCGACCTTGCCACTTGCTTTATCGAACGCCAAGAAGAACCTGCAATTTTTAAAACATAATTTTTTCTTCTTCTTCTTTTTCTTCTTGCCCTGGGGATCTAAAAAGGTCACCTTGGCTGAATCATAATCATAGGGTCCTAATATGATTCATTTCAATAATCATAAAATTGGACACTTCATGGAGACAACATTATAATATGATTTGCGTGCTATTCAACTATTAGACTATTTTTATGGAGATTGGCAAAATGGCTCACAAAATATGAATTGCTAATGTGTCATAGAGCAGAATCGTAAGAAGTTACTCAATTTAAATATGATTAAATTTTAGGAGAAATGCTCTAAGTAGCCACATTAGACCCCCTGGTCCCAAGTTGTTTGGGGTCGGCGCAATATGTTTTTCTCTTCCACTCTCTTCTGTCAGTCGTCAGGTTATCGATTACTCCCTTTTCATTCATATCATCCTTCTTCCCCTCTATCCATCTACATTCATATGCAATACCCTCTTAGTCACATGTGTCTCACCCCTCTCCACGTGTCCATACCAAAACAAACGATTTCTTTTAACTTTTTTGCCACGTTCGAAATTCCTTTAATATACTCAGTTCTTATAGCATTATTTTTTATACAGGTAATATTTCGGATGAGTGTGAAACCCAAGAATAAGTGTTCGACCAAATACTTAGGCCAAGATAAATAACCACAGGTGAAGTTAATTTAAAAAATTATAAGCACGCCTGCAATGTTTGGTTTTTTTGACACCTTTTTGTGTAGCATAGCGACAATATTACTATTTTTTAATTCTTACTATGTACTCGTATATACTTATGATACCCAGGTACGGTAAAGGGGATTGTAACGATTTCCCCCCCATCTAAATCTGTTCCAGCGTTTAGAAGTTATGGTGGAATAAAGAAACTCACAAACATACATACATACTTACATACATACATACACACCACGTGAAATACATGAACACCAAAAACATAACACTACTTTTTTGGGCAGTCGTTTAATTATTCAGAACGTGCTTTTGCTAAGCTATATTCCTGTTTCTATCATGCATTTGCAGTTTGACAGTGACAGGAACTTAAAGAAAAATCGAAACACTATGCTAAGTAATTTTCGTTTATCATGCGATAAGTGTTGGCTGTTTTATCCCTTTTTTACCCCTTTACCTCTGCAACGCTGGAACACATAGGTGACGCCGAGTCATCTCGGGTCCGATCCTCAATGCGAGGACATGCAGCGCGTCCAACAGTTTCCTCGTGAGAGAACACCGCGCAGCGGCCCCACTTGGGTATGAGCAGCGAGTGGTAGAGGCCAAGCGAAGAGCTGGCTGGAGTATTGTCTTTAAGAAGGTGTCCTGGAGAAAAGGTTTAACGTTCATTTTAAGATAGAAAGTAATCAATGGTAATACAATAGTATGGCATTGAATGGCGTAAGAGATCAAGATAAATGAGCTTGTGGCTCATGCGTGTAAAACGATTCTTAACAACATAATTTTAACTTTTCAAAGCATTTTTTTTTCTGTCTTTATCTCCGTATCAATAAGAAACTGAAGACTGTTTTGGTACGGACATGACATTACAAACACTTATTTTTGATGTGTGCGTTGGCCACATACTCGTTTTCATCAGCGCGTCCTAATTAACACTACTTGCAGGAAAACAAAAAAAAATGTTCATTGCATCTATAACAAAGATTTTCTCAATTTATATGAAACTTCACTCTATATCAAGCACGTCATTACCTGTAACTGCTCCATAAGCTTGACATCCGACATATGGGGCAATAAATACTTGACGAGTTGCAAGCACGCGACCACGCCGCCCTCTAGCGGCGCGGACAAGCGGCGCCGACACGATGCGATTAGTTCACCCATGTGCGGTAAATATTGGAATATTATCAATTGTTCGCCATACATGGCTGGAAGAAAAGATTGGCGCATAATCAAACACATTGAACCGATAAGAATAAGAGCCGATTTCATGATAAACAGAGGCGTCAATTCTAATACAGCAATCTAAACTAAATTTAGTTACTGTTAGAGCGGGACGGGATGACGTCAAATTAAAATTTAATGATTTCTACCTAAAATTTTATACCATACAATTTTCGTTTGAAGTCGCTAATTTTAGTGGCTACATAAAACTGTTATTTTAATTTGACGTGCCTAAATTCGAATTTTGCATGTCTTGATTCGTCCCCTCTTGCTCATTTAGTAACTGTTAGTAAAACACAGGTTCCAAATATAGTTTAGTTAGCTACTTCAGAATTGACACCTGGTTTGAAATGTGAGAAAAACCACTGTCACAGTTTCCTGAGTTAAGAATCATCATTTTACTTCCAGTAATTTTTTTTAAACTTGACTGCCACCATCTAGTTTTTAAAAAATGACTTGTAAAAGTGTTTCAAACGATTAATTTATAGAAATAAAATAAATTATCATATTTTTTTTGTGTACAAGAAAGAGATGCGATATTTATTCTTTATAGCTTCAACACCCTCGTTCTTATGAATAGTAAGACATCAGTATAACCAAATCAGGCTGAACATATCCCCCTCTCAAAAAGGTCTTTTTATACTCACAAAACTAGGTACAATAATTGACTAATACTCACACGAAACAGTACATATTCTCATCGTAGGATACGTTTACTTACCAACTATAGATGTGAGGCACTTGATCACCTTCATTGCATTCCTATCGCCGACCACTCTACTGTTTACAATCGATATTTCATCGAACTCATCCTTCTCATTGCTGTCCCACGGACTAAGGTTGTCCTTCCCAATGTAACACAAAGTCAACATCTTGAGCAAATTCCGCGTTATATACCTACAAGTAAGTACTGGACCCAGCCTATGTGATAGCCAAATAAGACTCTCAGAACTCATATCCGATATTTTCGAAGAATTTGGATCTTTAAAACCTTGGAAGTCCTCTTCGTTCATACTTCGCGAACTCTTCGCTGAAGTACCCATATGTTGCCCAAGATCTAAGTTTTTCATTTGAGGATCATGGGATTTCCTTCTTACTTCGATTTCTTCAGAATCATCTTCTTCGGCGAAATGTAAATAACTTGTGAACATCGGTTTGGTCGGTATCTCTATGATTGGAGATGTTGGCTTATTACAAGGTGCAAATGTTTCGTGATTTTGATCTTTATGGAGTAAAGCGTTAGGTTCTTTTTGCGCTGTGTGATTTGGCGTGAAATATTTTGCAGATATTGGTGATACATGGTCTATGGACGGTGAAGGAGTTTGTATATTATTCTCTTGTGTAGTATTAGAATTGTAGGATTCTATAGACTCAGCAGGAGACTTGCTTCTGCTACTTCGACTAGGGAGCCTGTCTTTGTCAGTTTCGAAGTGGAACAATTCATTTTCACTTTTGTTATCACTGTCTTTTTCTTTCAATACCTCATTGACTTCAGTTCTTTCAACACTTGGTGTAGTGACATGTTCAGATCCGTATGAGGTATCAGGCGAAAAGATGTCAGTATTGCTGGATAATGCGTTTTTTACATTATCATCTGAATATCTGGGCTTTTTGTTGGACAAGGCTTTATTGTGACACAAGTGGCCTGGAGATCCGACTTCTTCTGTCACGTCTTTGTAACCACCAACAGCTTCTACTAAATGTTGGGTGAAATTGTCTAAGAAACACTGAAGACCTAGTCTCACCATCAGCTGAAGAAGGAATATATTGTGGTAGAGCTTCACGAATTTCTGTTTATTTGTGACTCCTCCATTGAGACTCAGACTTTCGATATCCGTCAACTTATGCTGGTCAGGTTTGTCGATGGCAAAATCATCATCTTCATAAAGGTTCAATACATGTTTTAGTAACTTTTTCCTTGTTTCAGCGGGCCCTAACGCTTTACTGACAGTGTCAAATAAATACCACGCGGCTAATACTGATGTGTCTTTATTTTGTAACAGTTCTATATAGTGAGACAAGAATATATCTAGAACATCGAACTGATTGTAACAATTCACTTGATTTAGGAGTACATCTAAGTGTATCGCGCATGCCTGAATTTTTCCTTCAGCGATTTTCTGGTTAAAATACAATTTGGTTTTATCGACGTTTTGATACGTTTCACACTGCACGCCATCGCATTCGTACATATAAAGAATGTTTAATTCAGTGCTCGTGAGCTCATATTCGTGTAATGTATTCAATAACTTGTACAGAATATTGAAACTTTGTGGAAATGGTATTAGATGCTGCATTAGTAAAGGTTGAAGGAGTTGCGCAGGAGTGGGCGCTGGCAAGCCCTTCTCAGTAACTAAAATCTTCTTCAATGGCTCTTCCTTTTTGGGAGTCAATTCGTTCTTATAACACAAACTGGGAGGTTGAACATTTAGTAGAAGCGATGCCACGTAACTCACACTTCTCGGTAACGCGTTAAAGTTATGTTTCAGAACAGTTCTACAATTGTTGTATCTTTCTAAGAAGTTATCACTCGCCGTCCTCAGCGGACGCATGTATGTGTGTAGGAATATTTCTACTATTAAACAGCCAATAACTAACATATCTTGGCGACGACTTTCAGTTACGAACTGCTTATAAACCGCTGCATCAGTTGTATACCTAGTATTGAAGGATCTGTTCTTCCGTTCTTTTAAAACACTCTCTATATGAGCATCTTGGGTGAATTTCTTCAAATAACTTTGATCATACGACGCCAGGAACATGTGATTCGTGAACGCAGTATCATCGGATCCTTCTTTATTTAAGGCTGTACTGTCCTGTCTCATATCCTGCTGAACCGGGAACAGGTTCAAAGTGGTGAGATTTTCTCTATGTTTCTCCTTATCCTCGGCTTTGGTGAAGAAGCATTTGGTGCGGAAATTATCGAGTGATTCTATTGCTTGTATCGACGCTACAGGGTTGAATTCTTTAGGTAGATAGATGACACCTTTTCCTAGTTCTGACCGTTGGACTCTATAGTGTCTTGAGTGGGAGGATGCTCGGCCTTCAGACACTGTTTGGGAGTCTTCAAGTCCTTGGCTCTTGGATAAGGAACGAGCCCTGCTGCTACTTTTGTGTCTTGATCGCATGCGTTGTGGGGGAACGTTTAATCGCGACACGTGCTGGGGAAGGCTAGTGGATTCTTCTTCATCGTCTGATATGTCGTCCGAACTATCGTTTCTCAGTGATTTTTCTGTGAACAAAAAGTAACGTAGCATTTAACAATATTATAAAACTACAGAGATGCAGTCTTGATGATAACAAGCATTTATTTATGTAAAAATGCGTCTGCTTCTCTGTAGTTTTCATCGTCTCCCCTAAGCAAGCATTTGTTCACGAGTACTTTGTTGGCGCGCTTTTGTTTGCGACTATCTGCTAGCGAGCTTTGCACTTTACAGGAAATTTCATTTTTCATTCATTCGATTTTCGCGGATGATGGTCGTTGAAACGTCCTCAACAAACAAAAAATCATGCTGTATGTTTGTGAGGACGTACAAATTCATTAAATCTAATACTTAATCTTCTGCAGGCTTTTCATCATTGTAGTATGTAGCTGTGTATCTCAATAAACTTTAGCGACTAAAAAGTTTTCCTACATACTAAAATTCTTCATTACAGTCCACTACACAGTGCAGCCGATCTGGCTCAGGAGCAAGGCGTAATACGGGTAGAATGGTTCAAACGCCGTTGATAATAGAATCTATTGTGCATTTGAGACGTATGAAGGGTAAAAAACGATTATCTTCGGGAAATAGCTTCCTGTTCGTATTACAATTCCACTTACTAGCATCTTTCGGCGCCGTCCAGTGTAGGCGGGGCGGTGCGGGCGGTAGAGCGCGGGAGGCGCGGGGAGGGTGTGGCGCTGTCAGCAGTTGTACTGCGCCGCCGCGACGTATGCGCGTGTGCCCGTCTACCAGCGTCAGACACACGTTCTTAGCCTTTACTGATGCCGTACCTGATAGCCTAGACAAAGTGTTTTATGAAATTAAACTGAATAAGATAAGAAAAGAGATCAATTCTAATAATTATATTTTTTATATTTTTATTCAAGGCGAACAAATTATTTTCGTACAACATGTAGTACTCAGTAGAGTACTGATCCAAAAAGTTCAAGTTCAAACCGGCTGGCGGTCGTATTATTTCTATATACAAAAATGAGGAGATGAATGGATTTTGTTAGTTGAACTCTGAAATAAAAAGATAACTCTGAAAAGTAAATAAATTATTTATTTTTACGCGTTTCCAACATTGTATTAAACTCACTTGTATCCGAATGTAATATCAATCCAATGATGCAGGTTATCTGACACGTGTGTACTTTCCAGCGCTTCCCTGTGTTTCGTTATAAAGTCTTCCACGCATGTCGCCCAGGACGGTATGCCCAAATCCTACAAATAAAGTATTTATACTATGATGCTATATGTGTTATTCCCGTGGTATTTTTAATGTTTTAAGATTCAGTGACGGGTTATGACCTAAATGTTATAGCATCTTCACACCTGTATTCCCCGAAGGGGTAGGCAGAGGTGTACGTCTTTACGTTAGACAGGTTCACCGCCAAGTTTCCGAGTAACGGCGACAGTCAGAGGGCGAAATATTATATTACTTTAAAGTTACAATATTAAATGGAAAAAGAATACGGTCGCGAACAGGATTCGAACCTGCGCCTCCCGGATAAATACTCCAGGCGCTCTGACCACTAAGCCATCTCGACCTCTGCTCACCACCGCGAATTCTTCATCCATATTTTTAACACGTCTTTTTGGCGAAGTCATTGCTATCTATTCAGTACCTATACAGGTGACCGAATTACGAATTTAACCGGCCCCTCCCTCTGCACCCCAAGCCTCGCGCCCGCGCAAGACCGGAGCCATGTTGTTAAGTAAATTGTCCATCAAACTTTTATATTTATTTATACAACGTGTACCGGAATTCGATAGTCATACTTTAGGGGGTTAATGTACCCATGTTTACGAAATATTTTTACTATGGGACCAACTTCCGGAGTTAGTCCCATAGTAAAAGTAAGTAGTCTAAAAAACAGGCGCTTTTATTTCGCACTTTCGAAGTTGGTCATTTTGTAATAGTTGTTCGTATGCATTTACCCCCTGAACAGTGGTGTAACTAATGCTTATGGGGCCCTGTATCAAAATTTATATTCGAGCATTTTTATAACATTTTACGATTGTTTGTTTACAGTACGGACGTTGGGGCCCTTGTGGCTCGGGGGCCCCGTATCATTGATACGGCGGTAGCTACGCCCCGGCCCCTAATGTATGACTACGCTTCTGTTACACGTATAGTTTACCGGCAGATCTTCATGTATGCTCTTGAAAACTGTGGGGTCTGTATAGAACTCTGGTATGCACTCGTCTGGCGTCCACTCTTGCATGCGTTGGATGGAGGCCGGGTACTCCGCCGGCACCCACTTGTTACGTACATGCTTGCATAGGACTTCTTTAGGTGTTCTACAACATTCATTACAAATATGTCAGTTCATACTTTTGACTGAAAAAAGGGCATTAATAACTCTTAATTAAATAGGATTCAACTACGCATACAATCTAGACATATTCAAGGCTAGAGTGAATAGATTTCTTCTGGATCTATGTGCTCCATCCTGCGCCACACCGTCGCTTACAATCAGGCGAGTAGTAGCCAACCTAAGATTGATTGATTTAAAAAAAAAATGAAGGTAAATATATTTTAATTTACATATTGTAGTAGCATTTGATTTCATATTGGAATTGGATTAGAATTGAAATTAATTTCAAAAGTCACCCCACAGACTAGAAATACCAGTCATTTTCATTTTCATTTTACAAATATCTTTATTAGGCAGAAAAAAAGAAATACAAAATAAATGCACTTATTATCTAAGCTACATTTACAAACAGAAAATAATAAATACACTTTATGAGGCTAGATAAACGCCTTTAAAAGCTTCAAAAAGATAGGTTAAAATACTTATTACAGCTTAAAGAATAAGTTTAGCGTAATCATATAACGCAAGCATGTAATAGCAATAATATGCAAATTATTTAGACGAGCACTAACTAATTAGTACTAGATAATTTTGCTTGATACCTGTAGTTCGTAGGTATTTTGATACTGATATTATGATTTGATTGAGAAATACCAGTAAAATAATCATGACAACGTATTAACAGGGAAATATTTTCATGACTCTCGAGGCACTTATTCGTAAAACAAGTAGGTAGGTGCAGAAAGTGACAAAACATTATGACGTTAATCCAAACTATTATGTTTTAAAGGCAATTACAATAACTGCAATTTTTTTACATTTTGCATAAATTGTGAAACTCAGTTGTCAAAAAATGTATAACTAGTATATTCTTTATGACAATCGGGTAATGGTATCACAAATAAAAAGGCGAATAGAAAATATAAGCCTGGATACAATGTGTGAGTAGTTCAAAAAATAAACAATCTTATCATAATGTTAGTAACACTGGAAGAATGAAACTTGATAGTCCAATGCTTAGGCAAACCACTCCCTCACTCACACAACTACACCTATATAAAATATATGCAGATCGCAATATCAATTACACTTTTAAACCAAACAATAACCTACCATATTCCCTGTACATTAATTTATTTTTTGCGTGCACTTACCTGCGCGCCAAATAGACATAGCATGTAATATCGGAGAGGGCGTCGGAAACGTGATGCGGTATCTGGTCGGTACAGCTGCTGACGTCATACGTCATGTCAAGCTGTCGGTCACCTTTATTCAGTCGGTACTTTGACTTGCTAAGGTCGCGCCAGTTCCTTCCTACAAAAGAAAGAAAATTCTAGGTCTACAAGGAGTCCTTTTAAGTATAATCAGAACCAACATCTGATGCCACAAAACATGTAGTTGGAAATAATTACATATATTTAATACTAGCTGTGCCCGTCGGTTTCACCCGCATATAATTAATATTGTAACTTTAGAGTTCGCTAAGCATGCGTTAATGGTTTTCAAAGATGTATCTTGAATTATTAAGGTAATTGCATTCTTAACGACATTATATTAGCTGCAAAGTTAGTCGTGTCGGTTCGGCACCTGTACTGAATTGATTGCAATAACGTCGCCATAAGACGAGTTAAAATATGGAAGAAGAATTCGCGGTAGTGAGCAGAGGTCGAGATGACTTAGTGGTCAGAGCGCCTGGAGTATTTATCCGGGAGGCGCAGGTTCGAATCCTGTTCGCGACCGTATTCTTTTTCCATTTAATATTGTAACTTTAACCATTACATAGATGACTAGTTGTGCCCGCGGCTTCGCCCGCGTGAAATTTCAGGCTAAAATCTTGTTATAAATGTTACTCTAATGGTGTACAATACAGACTATACTTCTATCTATTATTACTACAAAAATGGCCGATATTACTTCTTCATAAAGTAGCTTTCTAATGGCGAAAGAATTACTAAAACTGGGTCAGTAGTTTAAGAGTTTATTGATTAAAAACAAACAGATAAATCTTTCTTGTTTAGAATATTAGTATATATGAATTAGTGAGAGAAACACATCCCCATCAAATACACCTCCAATAATAAACATAACTATTATGAAATGGAGCTCTGACTTAAAGTGACCTGGATGCAATATTACTCAAATACGAGCTCCACCATTCACCACCATGCTTGATAAATCCTACAGTATTTATGAACTTCCCTTTAAGGGGAAAATGTGTAAGTGATAAAATTAATATTCAATTTTAAATCATTATTTAAAATGATATTAACAAATTTTTTTCCATTGGGTTTCAAATACATATTATGTTTCCTATTAAAAATGTTAGTCTAATAGAATTTTAAATTACGGTTCAAAATTTAAATGACCCCTTATAACTTACAGTGACCTAAAAAGTAGGATATTAAAAAAGAATGGGAGAATACTATTGCCTACTCTCTGAATGAAACTTAGAATATACTGCCACATTTTCTACACAGAAGACCACTAAATGCATATTTGGGTGGATTGCTGTAAAGTGCTACTCAACAATACGAGTACCATTGAACAGTTGAAAAATAGATATACAGTCAGTGTATAGGGTGTCTGGGTTCCTACTCAATATGTCAAGCTGGTTATTATTATACTTATCAGTTGATTCTACTGGACCCATTATAATTGACAAAAATAAAATACTGTTGAGACATTCCAACTCCTTGAAAATTCATATACTCTAAGAAGAGTATATGAGTAGAGTCTTAATAATAATATATATAAAAATCACTCTTAAGAGTACAAACTCTGAGCATACATATGCAGACTTTGTTTGCATTACAAACATTTTAATGTATCATTTGTGATATAGATAACACATTTTAGTCACTTTCTTATAAATAATATCATTCCTATGACAAATTAGTCCAAATACTTACCACATCTGGATGCAAAATCAGTCACCCATGGGACCATGAGGTGTGCCTGTGGATCACTAGCAGATCTCCCAGCTAACATGTTCAGGTGTAGGAGATAGTCCAGGTTGGATATCCTACCTGCAACCCATAACATGCATAGCTTCTCCAACTGCACAGCCTCCTTACGCCAGCACCATTCCTCCCCCCTCTTTCCTGTAGGACCTTGGTTTACTGCAGGGGTGGTCTGTTTACTCCTATTGTGTTCAATTATCAAGGATGCATCCAGACAATGAATGTTATTTGTAATCATTGGTAGCACTTGTAGCCACAGATTCTCAGACAAGTAAATGTCCTGGAGGGTTAGCATCCCCAGGCTCAATCCTCTATCACTCAAAGCTTTTGATAAATTTAACAATTGGTACACAATAAACAAGCCTCGGCTATAATTCATATCTATTAAATTTGGACTAAAATTGAGACAATCTAAAAGAGTATTTTCATAATGTCCTCTGTATATAATATAGAAGTTATTGTCTGTTTCTATAGTAAACATAGCTGCTAGTAGGTTGCCATGAGTTTCATACATTTTAAGGACATGCTTATTAGGTATTATCTCTTTGTACTCAATATGTTTTCCAGTTCCATCAGACTTAACCCTAATGATATTGCATCCATACAAACGCAGCACTACTTCAGACAACAGCTGATCATGTTCTAGCAGATTCACTATGGTGCTTTCTTTACTGCTATCATTATTCTGACAGTATTTCTTATAAGATTCTTTCCACAGTGTTCTTTGGTTACTCTGTGAGACATATTGCAGTAATTGGGAGAACGTGAGGGGAGTATCATTGGTGTTTTCATTGAGCTTGTATCGAGGCAGTGGAAGTACCTTGGACACTTTTTTACTCAGTACCTACAATACAAAGAAAATGTTATGGTTATTAATTAGCTGTTCTAGTATATGGATTTGTATATTTATTGTATTGATAAACAGATACTTACCCTCATAAATATTTTTCGCCACGGATAAGGTACACTTTCACCAGGTTGTAAGGCAAAATCTACATTGTTCAGTGAAGTATCTACTTCGAGGTTTTTTATCCATTTCTTTAACCAGGTTGTGTGGACGACGACAGTGAAAAGGCTAGGTGAGGCAGTGGGGAATATATTTTTATTGCTTATACCTAATTCCTTAACTATATAATCCATTTCTAAATTAATAATGATGTTTTGTTTTGTTTTGTTGCGTACAAAACTGAAGCAGTCATTATCAATTTTGACATTTCTCAAAACCTGACATTACCATTGACAGATAAATTTAGGGATACCAAGATAAATAAAGTGAATGCTTCGTTCATAAATTAATAATATATATTTTATTTTTATACACAAAAGCTAATGGGCCATACTGGCAGCTAAGGGGGTTTATACTTTAACCAGATTATATTTGTATGAATGATTAAGAGTCAGCCATATATCAGATTAATTTAAGTTCAGTAATTGTAGTGGCCACAAGGTCTCCAGCTACCCCAACATATTACATTTCATGTCATCCATCATTGGAAACTTGCGTGCTTTATTTTTCGAATTAAGGGTTTCCAGAAAAAAACGTTTGATAACCATAGTCCATATATCTCTTTTATTACTTATAATAGGTAACAACTTGAATACAACACTTCAATAGTTAACATGTTTAACAACAATCGCTTTTATTCTGGTTTGTAGGAATGTAAGGGCACGAATTATCGTAGATGTGTAGCACCATAATGTTATTATTATATTAAGATATTCTATCACAACAGTTATTGGTCCATAAGTTTAAATGCTTAGTGTCAAGAGAATATTCAAGACAATTGAAGAAACATTACTTACTTTTAATACAACATCTATAAACTGACTGATAACATGATATGGAATAATTATACAAAATATTTAGTACTTTGTACAAAACTTTTAAGCCTATAAAATATGGAATGATATTTTTTTACTCTAGTTTCCCAGATACTCTCTTCATGTAACACTTCCACAATGTGTCTTTATAAAGGACTGCTTGTGTTTCTGGGCTCTTTGCTGCAACAATACCCCTCCCTACAACTATTACATCAGCACCATTCTCCAGGATAACTTTTTCTGGAGTATTATAAACCTGGCCCAGGTCATCTTTGCTGCTCTCAAGTTGTACTCCTGGAGTCAGCTGAATGAGACCTGGGTCTTTGAAAGTGTCTTTGTTTTGGCATACAAATCCAGTAATCAATTCTGGATATTTTGATGCCATTGAAACAGTTGCTTCTTTGTATTCTGGCGAGATCAGGTTACCCTGCAGATAAAAACAGAATAATTTTATTTGTTACTTCTTAGCAATATTGGAATAACAATACTTAAATGCCAGAATTAGTCTTAAAGAAAAATGTAATTAAAAAAAACATATGTAATTGATTTTATATTGTCCTCTAATTGCAATGTGACATAGATCTTACCTCACTGCTCATTTCAGCCAATAGGAATACTCCACGATTGACACCATTTGGTGCATTCAGGGCTTTCAGTATACCTTCACCAGGCAAGGAGTGAGCAGTTACAGAATCTGCCCAGTCCCCAACCTTGTACAACCCTTTAGAATACTGCAAAGAGACTGTATGCCCAATATCAGCATACTTTCTGTCTTCTAATATTAAAAAGTTATATCTGTCAGCTAATTGTTTGATTTGTGTGACAAAATCATTGTTGAAATCTTCAATAATGTCTGCATGTGTTTTTACTAGACATACATGTTCACCAACTTTTTCTAATAAATCGAGAATCTTTGTAGTGGATGTCATGTCAACTGAGAGGCACAAATTAGTTTTCTTAGTAGCCATTATGCTGAAAAGTTGTTTTGCTACTGCATTCTTGGCTAGATTTGCACGCTTTTCATAAGTGAGCAATACCCTGTTCAAAGGTTTATCTGCAAGAAATAAATTATATTGTATTGTAAATGTAAGGCAAAACATAATTAAACAACTATTTATTTCTCACAAAAGCCATAAGAAATTATGTATATCTATTGGTAGTATATTTCAGACATTGGAACTAGAAAATAATTATTGAACATATCATCTTTTAAAGTACATCAACTTACCAATAACAGGGGCCTGTGTTTGCTTCAAATAATTCTTAACTTTTATTACTGTTTCTTCAGTAATCTTACCATTCTTCACCAATATATCAATCAAAGTAGACATTGTAAACAAAGATTTGATCTGAACATCATTTGACTCAAGATTTGCACAGCCACCTTGTTCCCTATCTAATATAATTACAGCATCTGTGACTATTAATCCTTCTTTACGTAGATCTCTTACAGTTTCCAGTACACTGGAGCCCGATGTCACAACATCTTCAACTATAAGGCATATTTGGTCAGCCTTGTAATGCCCTTCAATTGATTTCTTAGTTCCATAGGCTTTTGTTTCTTTACGACGCATTAGCATAGACTTCTTAGTCAATATGCTGAGTATTGTAGCAATAGGCAATGCTGTGTATGGCACTCCACACACATGATCATATTTTAAATCTTTCATTGTAAGTTCAAGTAAGAGGTTTGATATTGATTCCTATAAAGAAAAGGTTATATACTTTAATAGATTTGTATTTGATATTAATCTAAAATTGAAGTTAATGTCTCAAAGGGAAAATAAAGTTAAGCTTAGGATTAAGTTATGTTTCGCAACTGGAAAAGCCAATTAGCGATAATTTTTTGTTTGATTTTCAATTGTAATAATGGCCTGACCTGGTAATGTAACCGTAAAACTCTTAAATAGGATTTGATTCTAAATATAATATGTGTTCTAAATATTATGATGATAATAATATTGAATGAAACATACCATAACATCAGGGTAGCTTACTATAACCCTCAAATCAAAATAAACTGGTGTTTTAATGCCACTCTTAGTTGTAAAATCGCCAAATTTTACAGCATCAATGGAAAAGAGCTTAATAGCTAGATCAATAAGCTTTTTATCGTGGGACATTTTAGAGTTAGAGTTAATTGACCACACGTGAACTTAAACTTAGGTGAATTATGTTGATTTTGAAGTTATTCTGTCATCTTGTATTGTTGTGGTGTCAAAGTTGTCAACATTTGACACTGCTGTACTGACAGAAGTGACTGTGATGGACTTCTATCAGAGTTGCAAAAGTGAATTTGAAGTGCTGAAATTGGTATATTTCAATCAAAATCTCAATTCATATCTTTATTTTTGTATAATAACTTTCGTGAGGCTTATTCATAATTATTGTTCACCAGTTACTTCTCACGTGCATTCTTTGGGTTTGCCCGACTAATTTAGAGCTCGAATGGAGGGAGACCTTAGTCATGAGCTGCGTCCGCGGCAATGTCCCGAGAGTCAGTCTGACTGAGGGCTACGTTAAAAATCGTGAACGCGAATTCGAACCTACGCCTCCTGAATAAATACTCCAGGTACTCTGACCACTAAGCCATGTCGATCACTTATGGGTAATTACGACCGCTTTTTATTCGACAATAAATAACTTTGTAGTTCGTCACGCACATGGAATTGGATACTATTAACTATACTTAATCTGAGGTCACGCTATAAATTTCAAACGCGATAAATCTTTCAAACGCGTTAACTCATGCGTGGCCCATGTGGCCACGCATTAGTAGAGAAGTTAACGCGTTTGAAAAATTTATCTGTATTTACTTCTACCATTTTCTAAAAAAAATATCATGGTCTAGGAATTTATTACAAATTACAATCAGGCAACACTGCATTCCAGTCACTTTTGAAAGCGCTTGCTATAGAAAGTGTTTGTCTGAGTTTTGTGTATTTTTATTTTCCGTGTTTAATTTCGGATTTATTTGTTTATAGTTTACCTACATAATACATTAATGATTATATCCGAACTTTTGTGGTGAGTTCAATGACGAAAGTGCAAGTTTCAAAATAATTAGAAAAAAATTATTGTTTCGTGTAAGTTTATAAAGTTTTTCGCGCGCTCAACAAGCATAAAAAATATTTAATTGTAACAACTTTACAAATGGAAGAGTTGGGTATCATATTATTATTAGTGAGATGTTAAAATCCAGTTTGGGACTCAGGTAGAGGATTTTGAATCAATGTTGGGTTCGGGCGAGGTAAATCCACCCCTCCTATCGGGCCGAGCACGGAGTGGGGTTCCCTCCCCTCCTTTAGGGGAAGTTTGGGTAGACAAAGGGTAGTCACCCCTAAGCAGAGGGGAGCTTTTGGGCCTTGGGCGATATCCGTTGGTAGGGGAAGGGATCACAATTTCAAGTTCAGTTTTTTTGGCCCTTGCCCTTTCTAACGGTTACGCGCGTGTGGGAAAGTTTCTAACGTAGTCTGTTGTTAACAATATTAGTCTTATAAAATTTGGAATTTCAGGTGAAATTGTGTGTTGTGGTGAAGATGGACAGTAATGATGGTATGGTTTTTTTTTTCATCTTATGTCTTAGCAGTTTTTTTTAAAATAAATAGCAAAGGTACTCTTTCAGAGCCAATAGCAGACTTGGAGTTTGCAATCAAAAGAAGTATGTTGGCAAAGAATAAGTTAGCTATCATAGTAAAGAAACCTGATGAAGTGGTCCAATATACCTGTGTGGAATGCTCAGCCAAGTATTACAGCAAGGAGGAGCTGGAGACGCACCTGATGATACATAATAAAGACTACAGATTCCTCTGTGGGATATGTGGCACGGGGTAAGGTGTTTTGTGTTCTGTTTATGGAATTGATTGTTCACTTTTAGTGGTCTCAACTTATTTAAAGATCATAGTTCTGATAGCACAGGATTTCACCTAGTTTCATAGCCATAGATCAGAAGCCATTGTTTTTTCCACAAACCCAGTTATAATAACCAAATGTTTATGTGTTTAGGCTGTGTATGAATAATTTTTTTAACAATTATCTCATTAAAAATAAAAATAACCCCTAAAATTTTCATATATATTTTAAAGTTCTTTGCCCATTAGTTCAAATCTCACTATAGCTTCCCTCCAACAGGCTAAAAAGGAAAGAGCACTTAGATAGACATACCTTAGAACATCAAGAGGTGAGGCCACATGTTTGTCCGGACTGTGGCAAAGCATTTAAGAGGAAGGAACATCTTAATATCCACCGGTCTATACACAGCGGGGACAAGAGTGAGTCTTGCTCCGTCTGCAATAAGAGTAAGTTTTAATCTAAAATGCAATCATTAGATTTATGAAACTAATTTTAAGTTGTGTAATTAAAATTAATGATTTGTGAGTTACAATATTAAATGGAAAAAGAAAAAAGCGCTAAGCATGCGTTAATGCTTTTTCAAAGACATATCTTGAATTAATGATTTGTGTGTCACCAAAAGTCTGATTAATTAATTAAAACTGTGTCTAAGGTCTTGTGGTTGCTAGCGCTGCTTCAGTAGCATGAGGCCAGGTTCAATGCCTAGGTTTGGAAGTGTTACTGGGTCTTTCTGGTAAGAAACTCTCAGTAGCAGCCTGGAGTCCAGAATTAGTACTGGCTGATGGCAGTGCATGCCATATAATAGGCTCACCATCACCAGTATGGGACTTTATAATTATAATGTTAAATTTACAAATCATTATTAAAATACCTTAAAGACAACACAAGACCCACTTACAATTAATATAATTTGTTAACAACAAAAGACACATTAAGACCACTACAGGTATAGTGGTACATTACATTTGTATATAATATTTAAGTACCTATTCAAAGCATTAAATGTGGTATAGTTGAAAACCTCAAATTCAAATTACGCGGTGATGGCACGGTTGGTTGGTTGAGAGGTTGGTTGCTGCGCCGAGCATCACTTATTTGATTCCAACAAAAAACGTAATGTTTCAAAGTTTGTGTGTGTATATGTTTATGTGTCTGTAAAAACACCAATGATTCAGGTACCAGGATACCTCTATCTAGTGGAGGATGAATGTTTGAAGGAATTAATACTTAATAATTAATACTGAAGTAGTTTTAGCGGGCGTAACCCTCTCGCCACTGTAGCATGATGATTCCCAATCAAACCTTCCCAATACATATCTATAAAGATTATTTTCGTGTTCTGTCACATATCGATGTCGAAATTCTTTCCCTGATTCATATTTTACGTTTTATTTATGCAACATTAAAAAATCGTGTATTTTAGCATTTTACCGTAAAGACCACCTGCGGAAACACTTGCAAACACATACGAAGCTGTTCATAGATAGGGAGGTAATAAATGAGCAACGGATCGCGACCATCAAGCAAGAGATCATCGATGAGTATAGCACGCCGATAGTCGATGAGTACAATACACCCGTTGTCAAAGAGGAACACGATGATGAAATGGAGGTGAGATATATTTTTGAAATAATTCCCGCGCTACCGTATTTAAAAAAAACCCTCTAGACTGTATTTAATTAAGCAGTGGGGGAGTTCTGAAAAACAAATAATCACTACTGTTGGGGATTTCCGAAATAAATACAGCTTTTTCTTTTTTTTAACCTTAATTACCAGACACGATAATTTTTTGTTGTTATGAAGTACAATTTTATAGTTCTCTGATTCGAAGAGTCTCCCGTGAATATTAAGCAATTTTTTTCTTCAAATCGTGTGTATATTAAGTGCCAAAATTCGTTGAGGCGCCAAGACGTAATAAACAGACACACATACTCATGAAAGTATAATGTTATGTGAGGATGAGGATATTGTTTATTTATTTTATCATTTAATTGCGCTGTCGGTTGATCCACGGGCGCCTACAAAGTTGTACCGAAGTTATTATTACCCCACCACATAAAAGTTTGTTCGGATTATTTTAGACGTTATGATGAACTGACTCGTTGGTCTAGTGGTCCCAAGCACGACTGCTGAGCTCATGCTCGGTCTTGTGTTCGATGCCCTTGGGATCGGGCAAAGTGTTTAGTTTTTCTGTTAGTAAATTCTGAGTAGCAGCCCGGAGTTTGTAATTGTGCCCGGTAGATGACAATAGGCTCACCACCTATTAAATGGGACTTAATAACAGCATTGGTGAAATGTGGGTGGATAATTGTGTACACCTCTGCCTTCTCCTTCGGAGAACACAAGCGTGATGCTATGTTTATGTTATGATGTGATTGAGTAACAAATAACTTACGAAATTGTCAGGCAGATTTCACGGTATCTCCCTTCTCTATTCGCCCAACACCCTGACACAAAACCCGACTTACGTTGTTGCGGGTACCTCCTATGTTTGTTATCTATATTTTAATCTGGCTTTGGGTATACCCATCGGTTTTGGCACTGTTCATTTATATATATATAATTTTACTAGCTGGTGCCCGCGACTTCGTCTGCGCAACAGTTTTTTTTTGCGCGCATTCTAGTTCGTTTCTAAAATAAAAGTAGCTTGCCAGTGGAAGCCCAGTCAAAATCGATTCAGCCGTTTCGGAGATTAGAAAAATGAAGAAGTTTCATACGAACTTTATCCTCTATTTTACCCCAATACGGATTTTCATAAAAAAGTGATATGTACTGTCAACTTTTTTCTCTAACCAAGTGCTCATATATAAATTTTTAAATTTCTAATGTCAAAAATGAAGAAGCTTCATACAAATTTTCATGCCCTATTTTAACCCCTTAAAGATTAATTTCCAAAAATCCGTTCTTATTGCACACTTACGTTATTTAAAGAACATTATTTGTGCAAAATTTCATGCTTCTAGACTCAGCGGTTTCAGCTGTGCGTTGATCGATCAGTCAGTCAGTGAATAAGTCAGCCAGACGCAGTCACACACACACAGTCTTACTTTATATATATATATATTGTACTAGCTGACCCGGCAAACGTTGCTTTGCCAAATAAATAAAAAATTTAGGGGTGGACTACCCCTAACATTTAGGGGGATGAAAAATAGATGTTGGCCGATTCTCATAGATACCGGACAAGCACAAAAAATTTCATCAAAATCGGTCAAGCCGTTTCGGAGGAGTATGGCAACGAAAACTGTGACACGCGAATTTTATATATTAGATATTGTATTTACTACATGCACTTTGTATGTTATTGCACATCAGTCGGCCCGTGAGATGTTAGTTTATATTGGCAACCATAACGTGTCTCACGCAATTTCCAGATCTTAAAAATTACTATAACTACTATACGGACAGACAAATCTAGTAATTTCATGTGTTTTTCATATAGTTGTATATAATAACACTATATTTGAATCAGCCTTTCTGCTGATCGTTAATTTTTTGCAACTATAACTCGTGTTTGAGTCCCCTAATCTTGTAAACAGACTGACATATTTTGTCAGTATTTTAAAATTTACCTAATTACGTATTTCGGCTGATCGTTCATCTTTTGCAACCATAACGCTTCTTTGGACCGACTGATCTCATGACCGGCCGGACCCTATGCAGGCAGAGACTACCCACCCTTCCCATAATATGAAGGTGTAGAGTACGATTCTTAAGCGGCCATTCTGGCAATGTTTCCAAGGAAGCTGAATCCAAGGACATAATTAAGCCGAATTAACAGTGGGTAGTTACTATTTCTATGAACGCTTTTTGAAGATATCCGTATTTGAAGTGGTACAACATATACCTCACCGGATTTCGACGGATTCCGATCCCATTCAGTTCGTAAATACCCTAAATCACGGAGCTAACGATAAAGAACTTTTTCAGACTCCAAAAGAAGAATACAGTATGACAGAACAGTTTAATGAAACAAAATCAATGGAGAGGCCTCACGTGTGCTTTGTGTGCAAAAAGTCGTACAAGCGGAAAGACCATCTCAAATTACACAGTTGGACTCATTTGAAGAAGGACAAAGTTTGTTCTGAATGCGGCAAAGGTAAGTCAACCATGTTTTGTAAGGGTAAAAGCGGACCAGAACGCGCCGCTGTCATTTTTGTACGGTCATAGGGGTCAAAATGTTGACGTCAGGGACATTCTTTCAAGCCATACAATAAATTCCTGCGCAGACTGCGGGGCGTTGTGGTGTGAGTACACCTTGAACAATTTTTTTTGGAAATTTGTATTTTATTCGATAGTGCAATAGATAGATATTTAGATATTTTTCATAATATTGATTGCTTGTTGCGGCGCAGTTTATTCTGAACACGCAACGCATTTGCTGACCAATTAGAACTTCATCTACATTTTTATCAAACAATAACGCATCTAAAACAAATCATAAACGGATATAAATTAAATTTAAATCTAACAGGTTAGTTTTTTTATAGGAAATAAATAAATACATCCAAAATACTTGGAAACTACGTTAAAAATCGGCCTCTGTTGTTCACGTGGTAATTTGTTGGTAAAATGGAACGACCTAACATTTTCCTTCGACTTCGATATAACACGATATCCGCCAATACTAGAGATCTGAAAAAAAAGGTCTACACGAAATATATATGTAATGCATCCGATCCGAAGATCGTGTCAGACCGGATAAGTGCGAGTAAAGCACTGTTACTGTATACGCGGACGGACGTTCCCACTCTTTCCATGGGTATGCACGACACATACAAACGCATCTAGCGTAGACACAAATGTATGTAATACAACGCTCGTTCACTCCTATTCCTAAGTACAACTCATCAAAAGTCATCAGCAGCATATAAATAAACGCCTTATCGGCAACCCGTCCTTCCATTACGTCCCTTATGGGGGGGGGGGGGGGACCAAACGTGACTACATCCGATAACAGGATAAAATAGCATCTATTTACCATTTCTAATAATACCATGTTGCGACAACCCGTTCGTTAAACGTGGACATTGCGGAAATTTTCCCGGAATTATGTATGGGGGATATTAGAGGTCAGGGCTCCCTGACTCAAGTGGACGATTTATCTGATCTAATAATAACTGCTTCGTTGGTCTAGTGGTCCCAAGCGCGACTGCTGAGCGTGAGGTCTTGGGTTCGATTACCAGGTCGGGCAAAGTGTTATTGGGATTTTCTGTTAGGAAATTCTGAGTAGCAGCCCGGAGTTTTGTATTGTGCCCGGTAGATAGCAATACGCTCGCCACCACTTTACATGGGTCTTAATAACGGCATTGGTAAAATGTATAACTGTGTGTGCATATCCCTTCGAGGAATACAGGCGTGATGCTATGATGACGCTATGTAATAATAACAGTTTGGGTCACTTTGTTCCTTACTGCTGGTAGCTACAGGCCTTAGGTAGACTTAGTTTTACAACAGTTACTTCCACGGTCTTATATAGGCATATTATGATGGTGATGAAGCATGATCTGATAGGATCGACTGTGATCCGAATACGGCGCTTTGGTTAGTTATAGTGCAGAGATTCATACATGCGCTTATATAAAAGCCCAATATTCTCGTTAGTGACCCCCATGTCAAAGCGCCACCCCCGTACGATAGACGTACACTGCATGTGTGAATTTTTCCACCATCGTACTTCGCCGGCATAACGAATTTGTCTCAACTTTGCGTATGAGCGGAGGCGCAAGCAACAGCTTGTTCATAAAAATATTACCACGCGTATCCAAAGTATCAAAGCCAAGGTCGCAGTTAGTAGGGGGCTCCGAGCATTTACGGGGTGTGTTGTACTTGTACCCCCTCCCCTCCGCACGAATGGTTGTCGAGCCGAAAATGGCTATCAAATTTTTACTCCATTAAAGTAATGAGCATGGCGAGAGCACTTAAGTGGGTTATTTATTTGGTATATTGATTGATAACAAAATTATTGTAGAAGGTTAATTCAAAGTGCTCTATTCGACTTTCATAAGACTTCTAACCATAATGGCCTAATCTTGATGTGTACGAAAGTAGCATCAAAGATATTCTGCATTTCTATTTATAAATATAGGGTAAAAAGATCATCATTTATGATTCCAAATAAACTGCATTTTTTATACCTACTAAGAAAAGAGCACGTCTTTGATGACTCAGCGGGGACCATCCGATCCAAAAAAGTTTTTACACTCGGGGCAGGTACGTCTGAGTCAGATGGAAGCCATAAACTTAAAAAAACAACTTTCAAACTAAGAATAGTCTTGTACAGGAAAACTAACTTTATGTAAATCCAGTTAGAATTCTGGTTTCACTGGAGCTTTATTTAGTATCAGGTTCTGGTACTTTCATATTCTTCCAAGCAGCTGTATCATTTTATGGTAAATTTTGATTAGGAAAATAACGCATTTTCTAGGAACGGTGGTACGGTCCGCACGATATATGTTATGTCCACATTGCCGGGCGGTGTCGACATCTTTACACCCTTTGGGAATTACCCTTACATAAATAGATAGTCAATAGTAGTACCTACTAGATTATACAATACTATGGGAGACAACTCAATCTTTATTTTAAATAACCTTATACTGTATTTTTACCGGAGTTTATGAAAACCATTCCCGACACGCACCCTTCTCAAAGGAAATATGATAGAATTTTTTTCGTCTCCCATTTTGAGCCGCTGGGGAGCAGCCCCTCTTTTTTTGCAATACCTTTTTTATTTTCGAACAAGCCAAAAGTATTCCCCCTTTGTATTGGTAAATAGGAGGAGGGTTAACATTACAAAATGGGGAGGGCTTATTTATAGCCACAAGTTTCTTAAAGTGCATGATTCTTCTTTTCTGGGTTAGAAGATTATGTTTTAAAAGAAGTTCTTTCAACTGCTTGCTGACTATATCGGGGTCAAGGCCTTTCCTAGCGTGCTCCTGTGAACGGTAACTTCGAGTTATATTTTGTAGACGTGCTATCGAAGCACATCTGCCAGGCTCGAGTACAATGCATGAAAATCTTAAAACGTAAAAGTTGTATTTCTTTTTTCCTACATTTTAGTGTTTTATGCCCATAAATAAACAGGATGAAATTAATTAAAAAGCACGATATTCAAGTGTTATATTAAAATTTTATTTTGTCTCTATCTTACTAGCCTATGTTACCCGGGACAATGTAAGGATTCTAACGAAACACCATACATCTAAATCGGTTCAGGCGTCAGGTAGAATAAAGAAACTCACATACATACATACATGAACCCTAAAATATCACTCATTTTTTAGACAGTCGTGTCAATAGAAATTAACGTCCTGAGATTTTATTAAAATTAGTTTCATTAAAGTAATATAGATACCTAGGCGTAAACACAGAAAAATCAATAAAGTAGGTTTAAAAAAAAAGTTTAAGTAGCTCTTCATTATACATACATAGCATCACGCCTGTATTCCCCGAAGGGGTAGGCAGAGGTGTACACAGTTGCATACCCACATTTCACCAATGTTGTTAATAAGTCCCATGTAGGTAATAGGTGGTGAGCCTATTGCCATCTACCGAGCACAATTTCAAACTCTGCTGAGAATTTTCTAACAGATAAACTCAATAACACTTGCCCGACCCGGGAATCGAACCCGAGACCTCATGCTCAGCAGTCGCGCTTGGGACCACTGGACCAATGAGGCAGTTGGTATACAAATGGTATTATATAATATATGTATATTATTGTTGGTCTCTGCCTCGACCTAAGGCCTCGACGAATTAAACCCCAACTGCGGCAAACGCAAAAACGAAAGGGTGACAGTGTTGGTTGGTTGTTCACTCGTCTAAGGGGGAAGATGTCCCCTTCGTAAGAACAAATTGACAGATAATATTGACGTTGATCGATTCCTTTTTGAAATCCCGGATAACTCATTCAACTCAACATAAGTTTCAGAAAAAGTTGTTACGTTTTTCAAAGTAGCAATAATGGGATACAATATTTTAATAATCTTAAATACATGACTAATATTGTTTCAAAATTAAATACAATATTACGCAGCGTTCGTGTGGGATTCGCGATAAAGGTCGTGACGTGACCTCTATCCCCCCCCAGGCCGTGTACCCTCGTCTCGGAGCTTTACTTCCATTTTATTAATAGCCGGGACTACTAGGCTCCGCCCTGCGGTACAGATATCAGCACTGTACAGTAGCACAAATACGTGCCTTTAAGATGTTTACTTTTTTTTTTCATCATTAGCCTTGATAACCATATTACCTTTTGTTTCAGTCGATAGGTTCAGACGAGTGGTTAAAGTTCTTTAAGGCTGGCATTCTTAATGATTGTAGGAAGTCTCGGGTTCCGATCTCAGATATCTTATATTTCTTTGCGCCCGTTCATAAAATAATGAACTACAATCACTTCGCCTTTCACAGCCAAAGTAGATGAGTCGATTAAAACATCACTGATACGTAAAGATGAGTAAGGGGGATGTGTTTATCCAATAAATTATCCAAAGATAGATCAAGTTCTTAAAATACTGCGACTTGATATACGTCAGCCGTCTATTTCAAAAAGTATTCTCCTACCAAGAGTCCTATGTAAATTCAATATTAAGACATAAAAGCTATATTATGCAATATAACATTGCAGCATAGATTTGCTTTCTATCCATGCGCGGTGAGCGGACTGGCCTTGCCCTCTCGACGTAGGGTCGGAACAAACCGGTCGTGCCCGTTACTTGCGATGGGCAGCTGACGTCAGGGTACTCTCCCCCACCCTTGCGTCAAATAGCCCGGGGTTGATGGCATTTTGTTAAAAAATATCTTATCTGTTATAAAGTGTTTGGGACACGTGTTGAACTTTGTGTCCGTGCTACCTTTACCTTTCTTTGCTTCCATCTAGAGATGTTGCGTAGTTGGATATTTTTATTAATTTTGTTGAGGTAGCATATGTTCTCTGATTCGTTGATTCTGCCCAAGTACCCAAGTGATGGAACTCTCCTGATAGAAGTATGCTATAGTTTTTCCACAATTGGACAATCCCACGGGGTTATTTCAATCGTTCAAGATAGCGATATCAGGAACATATTTCCACTGGTCGATGACTCTTTTCATACGCATACCTACATCCGCTTATTTTGATAACATGTTTTTGTATGTATAACAGTGCTTTGAGTCACATAAAATCCTAATAAGACTCCAGGCTAGTATCACTGGTAAATAATTATGGTAAAACTTGTCTTAAATGTCTTCAGCAGGAAATTGAAGTCTTCCGCTTGTTTAATTGCGTGATTATTAATGGACTAGGAAATCAGAGAGAGAATCAAGGGTCAAAAAACTATAAACTTATATAGCAATAGACACCAAAATCAACTGCGCATTTAATGGTACTTAAGGTTTCTGGATATCGATTTAATTTTGGTGCTCATGCAGCGTTTGGAGGCGATAGGCACAGCGGTAATGATGACGTCGTAAAAATACTCCAGTTTTGGTCTAGTGAAAGTCGTGGGGACTGTTATGAAGCCGTTCATTAGGTTAATGTGTACGAAATTACAAAATTGCTTAACATAGACGAAGTACAACGGGGGTGGCTGGGGTGGTGAGTACGCTTGTCATAACCTTGATGCCCTCCCCTTAAAGTGAGGTCACGTGGCCTTAGGCTCGACTTTGTCTGCAAAAATCTCCGTTAAAGCCCGTCTCGCACATTAAATTTGATCGTAAATATCACTTTCGGATCCGAAGTATTTCGTGTTCGGTGTTCGGTAATCAAGAAGATCACATAGAAAGTTCTTAGGCAGGAATATGTTTATAAGTAAAGCGGTCTACAAACCAGCGGCGCGGGACGGCCGCACCTAGGCTGCATTAGGTAATCTACGAACTACAGATGCGCCTGCGATGCGTCACAGCTTGCCATATGCCGCTTGCTTGGGCAATCATCTTAAGAATGTATGCATCTTCTTAATCAAACATAAATATTATAGATTTTATTGGTCCTTCTGAGACAATTTTGTTCTAAAAGATCAAGGTCTTCCACTGGTCTTTTAGAACAAAATTTACAGTTGTTTGCTACTTATCGAATGACCGATGACTGTATTGTTGATTTAGCCCCCCTGTATTTTTCTTTTTCCGCACTTGTCGAGTGAGAGAGACTAAATTATAAATTACAAGCAAGCGACACAAAACAAAGAATACCTACCTAAACTGTGGTTTCGTCATTCCAATTGTTTTAGGAATGAGATTTTGTTGGGGATGTGTCCTAGAATACGAAAGGTCATATAAAGTTTATGTCCAAACAATTGAATGTATTTGCATTGAAACAAAATTACTGATACTATTAAACTGATATAGTTGACGTCACGACGCCGACACACCGAAGCTGGCGCTCCCCCTACTTGCCCGTTTATGTTCGTAACGCTACGCCAAGGTATTAACTACATCTAATAATGTTAGTAATTATGTTAATATCAGAATAAAGGTTGTCCTAGATCCTGAACGACACTATGATAATAACGGATAGGTGACAACTTATAACCAGAGTTAATCTGTCATACCAACCTAAGACGAAAACATTAATGTAACTTGCACATTTAATAGCATCACGCCTGTATTCCCCGAAGGGGTAGGCAGAGGTGTAGGTAGTTCTATACCCACAGTTCACCAGTGCTGTTAACTCGCATGTCCCATAGGTGGTGAGGGCTCAATTTCAAATACCGGGCTGCTACTGAGAATTTCCTAACTGAAAAGATCAATAACACTGCCCGACCCGGGAATCTAAGCTGGAACCTCATGCTCAGCAGTCTCGCTTGGTACAACTAGACCAACGAAGCAGTTATAAAAATAACAGAATTGTACAAATTTGTACTCCATAACAATAAAAATCTATTGTGTCTTATTTAGTGAGCCAACGGGTTAAAGTAGTCTATCTATATGTTTTGAGAAAAAATTAAAGCGTGGCTTATTAAAAGCAGAAACCGAAGCAGGCGCTTTGGTGTTAGTTGGCCGGAGATCCCGAAGCTTTCCTCCTTACGTGCAAATACTGGTCATTGTATGGTTTTAGTCGTACGAGTCCAATATGATATAACCCGTCAGCTTCTCCAAGCGTAGCGCCGATTTCACCAACCTCAGATAACTTCTATTAGAGGAATAAGGCATTTTGACAGATTTAGTATCAAAAATTCTAATTTATCTCGCAAATACGACGTTGGTGAAATCAGGTCTTTGGGTATCCAGACGAAATCCACTCAAAGAAAGCTATGGCTTATGACTGCAAGGACAAATATTTCGGCCTGACGATACTGAAGCAGGTTAACAAATTCATCATTCGATACAGTTTCTTTACTAGTTCGGTCAGGGGCTTGTGAAACATGCAACAAGTTCATAATCAAGATTATTTATTAATTAAAACTAAGGACGAAAAAAGCTAAAAAAATAAGATTACACTTCACACTGTGTACACATTGATGAGACTGGATCATTAATTAATAATTATAATACAACAAATTCATTATTTTATTAATCATGTTCGCGTACACGTTGCACGACTTCGCTTAGAGAAACATTACTTAGGAACACCACACCTGAGTCTAGTCCTCTCGGATATGCGAATAAGACCTTCTGCCCATACATTGCAATAAGAAGTTCCTTGACAGTGTCAGGCTTTATAATAGCATGTTCAACTTCTGTCAATTTTGCTAATTTTGTAGCCAAAACAGCCAATTCATAGAAGCATTTTGGAAGTTTATTATTTATTTCTTTGAGAAGTTTTTGAAATGATTTGCATAATAATCTCCGGGATATCGGTGATTCAGCTGGTTTGTTTGGCGGAGTTCTTGGCTTTCTGATATATTTGAGATAGCATGCTTTGTGGTAGTGCATGCCTCTGTCATTCATATCTTCGGGTGAATGATACTTACTAATTTTGGTAAACACGGCATCCCGTTTCTTGTGCGCTTCATCAAAAATGTGTTTGGCTGCTGATAGCTTTGAGCTTATTGAATTTGGTTTTCTGTGTCCCATGGCTAGTTGTTGGTCGCATATTAAACATTTCACAATATCCGAAGCTATGCCACGAATTCTTTTTGAAACGCGTCTTAAATTTTTCTCAGAAACTCCTTCATTTTTTACTCTGTTCCCAGACTCTTTCCGTTCTGCTTTATTCCCAACTTTTATTTCTCTGTGGCAATGTTTTTCTGAGCTAACATAGGAAGCCATACAATTTTGATGCCACGAAAAGCACTGTTTAATCAGATTTTCATTATAGAGAATATTAAACTTGTCGCGAATTGAATCTTGCCGATGAGCAGCCACTTGTTTTATAGTGAGGTACGTTTCTTCGCTTGGCACTTTAACTAAATTTCCTGGTTTATCGCAAAACAAGCACCATATAACATTCGGCCTTTCTATGCTAAAATTTGATACTCGCAATGACATCGTCGAAACAAACCACACCGTAACGAGATGTTTTACAAATAACGTTGCAAAAAGAAAAATAACTTTACACTACAGCGATGCAAAACGTAATGTACAATTGACGTTGCAACTGCAAGTCATAGATTCGTCTGCAAGCCTCTGATGCGCGGCGCAGCTACAGACAATATATTGATAGCGGGAAGGGGTGACGGAACATAGGAAGGGGAGGTTATAACATGGGCACAGATTCACAGTATAACAAAAAACAACTGCGAATTGAGGGCCCGTATGGACCGCCTACCGGCGCGATCAACTATTAATTTTGTCCAAGGAACCAACTCACTAAGAAGATTGTGTTCTTATACCTTTAAAATAGCCTAATATTTAATAACCAAGCTACACCTCGGACTATTCGGGGATTTAAGACCGGATAAATTATTATTAAATCTAACTTTTAGTACTTGCGATCAAAAATCTAGACTTAATTCAGAAAATTCGAGGCAACCCTAAATAATTGTGTATGTAGAACAACTTCAATCCTAAAATGGTATTTGATGAGACCGACTAGGACTCGCATTAATAAATCTCGTCTAGTTACAACTAAATAAAAGCAAATAATGCCACAGTCTAGTCTGAAACTGGCATAGCTTGAAATAAAATTACCTCCTTTCATTAAGGATGCGACGTCGCAGTACCAGTCAATGAAAAATTCAAAGCAGTATAGTGTAGCCGACCTAAAATAGTTACGTCCACCGATGACCCACAATTGAACTACATACAAACTGTACATATATCAGCACAAATCAATATCGAGTGCCCAGTTTACAATTACGTAGACCCAACACATATGCACGCGTAGCAACCGACCAGTCGACCTTTTTAGACCCTCCCTTATTTTAGGGGCGATCCCCCATGGGCCATACGAGGGGGTACGGTTAGGGTGGTTCAAGGGACGCTAGATTATGGACGGTTTTAGAGATCTAATTTATTTCGGGTGGGGCGTTTGGGGGAGACCGGATTATTTTTAGGGTCGACGGCGACCCCTACAGATGATGTACCTAGCAACTGTTTTGCTTTGAAGGATTAATTTTGCTATTATTCTGTTTTGTTTGTTGATGTTTTTCAATGATTTTACGTATAGCACAACAAGTTGCATCCATACTAATATAAATGTGAAAACGGCTGAACGGATCGTAATAAAATTTGGCAAGGAGGTAGATTGGACCTTGGAGAAGGACATGGGCTACCGTTTGTCACGCAGACTAAGTCGCGGGCACCAGCTAGTATATAATAAATTATTAATTTACTGACTTCCTATTTATTTATTATACTTGGCTTATCTATATAATTAAATAATAGAAAAAGCAATTATAACTTCTGTAACGGGTTTTGGTTCCTAAATTAAATAACTGTTTGTTTAGAGTAGGGCAGGGGCCTACTTTTTCTTGTCTATAATCAGATTGATCCTGTGATCGTGATAATAAATAGTAAATGTACAGATTGTACACGAATCCGCGTCGCTAGACAGACTGCCATCGACGATTCTTGATAAAAAAAAAACGAAACAAAAACTTGTTTGACTAATCATCGTGTCAAATAATCGTTTCTTATCCTACGCATAAATACGTAAGCTTTTAAATTAACAAATAATTTAAACATAAATCCCAACCAAAAAAACTCTCTCCACAAGCTCAAGATAAGTAAAATAAAATATTTCATCCTCTTGTTTCTCTCAGCTTGCACCCATCCCTCTTGATAATGGACTGATGACCCTGTTACTCCTCGATAATAATGACATGAAGTTTAACCGTAACAGGGACGAAATACTTATTTTATGATTTACCATAAATTAAGATGAAATGGTTCCAACTTTGTAGTTTGTAGAACACCATGGTTTTATTATGGTTTTGCCTCATTGTTTTAGCGGTCATAAACGCGACTACTGAGCGTTAGGTCCTGAGTTCTAATCCCGGGTTGGGCAAAATGTTAGTGTGTTTATCTGTTAGGAATTTGAAGGAGCAACTTAGTACCCGGGAATTTGTAATTACGGGTAGGTAGCAATATTTATTACATGGCACCAGTGGCGTAGCTATCGAAGGGCTAGACGGGGCAGTGCCCCGGGGGCCCTAAGCTCAGGCCCTCGGACTCTGGCTTACAAACTATAAATTGAACTAGTGAAAATTTATCCCACAATCAGAATATAAATAAACCAGATTCCAGAAACGCGACTTTAATAATGGCAACATATTTGAAAAAATACAGGGGAATTCCCAACAAGTCTCGAACATCCTTTTTTGATGGATTGATGATAAAGTAACTTTGCAACTTTAAAGTATTTAAATACGAATACGGAATACGGAACAAACGATTTTAAATAGTTAAGTTGGGGCCCTAGTTTAATTTTTGCCCTAGGGCCTTTGTTTACCTAGCTACGCCACTGCATGGGACTTAACCTGTACTTGCCAATACCAGATAGAATGGAAATATTATAGATAGACGTTCAATTTCGTACTTTCGCGAGTGTATCTATTACCGACATTGGTGAAATGTGGTTGTAATACAGTACACATCTGCTTAATCCTTCGGGGAATAGAGGCTTGTATGTATGTAAACTATGATAATCTTTATTAAAAGGTATTTATCTTCTGGTATTTATATATTCGTTCACTTTTTGTAATCATAATATGATTATATGAAATCGCGCTCTACACTGAAATATTATTAACATTAATCGTGCAAAAATCCTTCCCTATCAAACTACTGATATGCGAGTCACTTGTAAAATAACTGGCATGTATCGATTTTATAGTCTATTTCGCGACAGTCCACCTGCCCATTGCATTGATTATAAGTAAAAAGATGCAAGTCACCTAGAAGTTGCACATTTTATTAGGTGTATGAGGAGTCCATGAAGTCAATCAAAGCAGATATTTTCTTTGCCTACAATAGGTAGTAAAGTAAACATCTCCTTTGGTTGACTACGACTTTTACTTTGTCGGTGTGATGGACAACAAATATAAAGCATTAACGTATGCTTAGCGAACTCTAAAGTTACAATATTAAATGGAAAAAGAACGGTCACCTGTATAGGTACTGAATTGATAGCAATGACGTCGCCAAAAAAACGTGTTAAAATATGGATGAAGAATTCGCGGTGGTGAGCAGTGGTCGAGATGGCTTAGTGGTTAGAGCGCCTGGAGTATTCGTCCGGGAGGCGCAGGTTCGAATCCTGTTCGCGACCGTATTCTTTTTCCATTTAATATTGTAACTTAACAAATATATTTATTTTATCTTTGTTTTTATATTATACAAATGATTTGGAAATATATTTTTACATAATAACATAAGATAGCATCACGCCTGTATACCCCGAAGGGGTGGGCAGAGGTATACGAAGAATCTACACCCATATTTCACCAATGCTGTTATTAAGTTCCATATGGTGAGCCTATTGCTTATATTATTATAGGTAATAACAATTATATCACGGCATAATTACTGAGATCGGATAGCTTTTTAGAGAATTATTATGTACTATATGGTGCCCAGGACTACGTCTGCGCAACAAAAGGTAGCCTATGTCCTTCTCCAAGATCCTACTGATATCTATATCTAAATTCATCCAAATACGTTCTGCCTTTTATGTGTGAAAGAAAGTAAAAAATATCCCAACATACAAACTTTCACATTTCTAATATTAAGTAGTAGGTACATCCTACTACTTAATATTATAAAAGTATATCCCAATTTTTATTTATACTTGAGATGGGGCAGGCTCCTCTCAAACCTCACGAGTCCAAATACTAATATTTGGTTGATTTGTGTAGCGTTCGTTTTTCATTCTACCCCAACTTTTTTGTGTAAAGGTCAGATAGACATCTCGATCTGACCTTTATCCTCGATCGGTCTTAAGCCGCGTCTAGTTACATTTTAAGCCAACCGCAAAGGTAAGCAATGGTTCAGCATGAGAGATTTAAACAAATCTATCATGTTTAGCAATGCTCCTGAGTATTTCAACAAAGAACAAAGGTAAATATAACCATGAATATGAACACCAATATTGTGATTAAGTCCCAATAGGTGGTCAGCTTATTGCCATCTACCAAGCACTATTCCTATCTCCGGGCTGCTCTAGAGAATTTCCTGCCAGAAAAAACCCAATAATAATGCTCGACCCGGAAATCGAACGCAGGACATAATGCTCAACAGTCGCGCTTGGGACCAGTAGACCAACAAGGCAGAGGAAACCCTTTTGAGACAAAGTAGTAAATATTTTTTATACTATCTCCGAACGAAAAGCAATCGCCCAGAGCGGGAAGTTGTGGAGACCAGCCTGCTATACGAATACCGCTAAGCCTGGATTTTGTCAACATCTGATAGCGTTACCCTAAAGTAAAATTTAAAGTTTTGATTAACTTAGAAAAAAACATAATTATGTGACGAAGTGCAGACATTGGACGCAGAGTTTCTATTACTTTAAATTAATTAAGTTGGGCGCAGTAAAATTAAATGAGATGGATAACAAATGATATTTTATATTCCTTGTCAGAATTACAACTGCCACCTTGGCGGGCAAAATTCGAACAATCAGTCAAAGATAATTTCCATAGATATTATGATAATAAGCTTAAATAACAAAATAGGTTGAAATATGCAGTCGTCGCTTGTATCGCTGATGTAGTAGTGAAGCTGAAGGCAATTATTGGACTGTTACAGAGTGACTGTGAGACTGTGAGACATTTTAACCGACTTCAAAAAAGTAGATTCTGTATTCGACCCGTATGTATGTTGCTTGTTTGCATATCCGCGATTTTCTCATAATGTATTGATCGGATATGGATGGGGTTTTCGTTATTAAAAACAACATTATAGAAATAGAAAGTTATACAAAATATTAGGAATATGTGTCCAAATCGATGCCAATACCTGTTCTGCTTACCATTTTCTGAGAAAATTCTAATAATACGATTTTGCAATGACGTCAATACTGAAGAAACCAATTAAACAAGTAGAGATAGATCAGTATTTTATTTTATATTGAATACAGAATATTATTATAACAGTACCACTCGCTCCGACCCTACCGACCGAACTAACTGATTCGAATACAAATAAACCCTATTGATGTGTAAAATCTTTGTCGTCAGGTTTTCACATGGAGGTGCAGTTGCTGTCCCATATGAAAGTGCACTTGCAGCCATACTCCTCATACAGCGGGGATGAAGATCACGTGCAAGGAGAAGCCATCGAAAGTGACTCATATGTGAGTATAACACTATCCACGAGTTTCTTTCGGCATTTCTTATGAGGAGAGGTAGTCTATAAGTAACACCGCTGGCGGTGCTTTCTAGTTAAAAAGATTTTTTTTTATCAAAAATTGGTTTATGTTTGGCCACCAACTCGTTTGATGGTAAGCGACGGTGCGGCGTAGGATGGAGCACGTAGATCCAGAAGAAATCTATTCACTCTAGCCTTGAATACGTCTAGGTTATATTTCTCAGGTTATCTTAAAGAGTTTTGCAAAGATCTATTTACAGAATAAACAGTTTCATTTGATTTCTACACATTTTTCCACCGTAGTGAACAGACACCATTGATTTCCACCTGCGACGATTCTGACATACCTTTTTCGTTTTTGTTGATTAATCTCGTAGGTTTAGGTTGTACTTAACCTGTTCTTTTTTGAGGATGTCCACAATTCGATCGTGCATTTGGTAAAATTAAGATATTAACTATAAATTGTACATTTAATTTCATATTGTACGTATTTATCAGTAACAGGAATGTGAGTGATAATTACAAGCATATGATTTAAAAGTTTAAGTTAATTTTAAAACTTGACAAATATGAAAACGCCATTTGTGTGTTATTTTAGATAAAAGGAGGCAGAAAAAATTTAAGACCTATTTCGAATAAAAACCTATAGCTACTTATAAACATTATAAGCAGCGAAGTTGTTCGAATGTGTGTCAAACCTTGCAATGCCAGATAACGCCCGGCGAGATTTTGACGTTTCCGAATGATGGGCTTAACACCGTCGTTGTAAATGATGGGATTATTGACGTTCACGCTGACAGGACCTCGTCACGCATTGAACAGGGTTTGAATATCACTATTTATGTCTAAGTAATATGTTAACGTGGATCTTAAAACTGTATGCATGCTTTCGGTCCTCAGTTTGCTTCTGTTAGACAAAGTATGTTTAGTGGTGGAGCTCCATGCCGTTGTCCGTGTTTCCTAATAAATACAATCTAGGCATATTCAAGGCTAGAGTGAATATATTTCATCTGGATCTACGTATATACTCCTTCCGACCGTATTTCGGTCACGGCGGCCTATCTCCACGGAGATTAGCCAAGTACGCAGGAGATATTATAGTGCACAAGTGTGTGCGCAAACACAGGTGCACTCCCTCTTCCTTCACTCTCATATTCCGATGGGTCGGAAATCCGACACGACCAGAGAGAGATTAGGCGCAGTACCAACGGCTTTAAGTGCTCTCCGAAGCACGGGGATGTCAGACCACCAACTTCCTGACTCCGGGCTGCTACTGAGAATTTCCTAACAGAAAAAATCAATAACACTTTGCCCGACCTGGGAATCGAACCCAGGACCTCACGCTCAGCAGCAGCGCTTGCGACCACTAGACCAACGAGGCAGGCTGGATCTACGTACTCCATCCTCAGCCACACCGTCGCTGACCATCAGTCGAGTTGGTCCCAAACGTAAATCCATTTTTGATAAAAAAGAAGTAACTTTTGTTGTAGTGATAAGCTTCTTTTATTAGTCTGTTCTATCGCACCGCTGGGCAAAGGTCATTTATTAAAATCGTTGCTACATTACACATTTCTCCTGTATCGTATTTGATGGACACAAATCTTACAAGCACACACCATTTCTTGTATGTGAACCCGCGACTCACAGCGCATATCGCCGGTCTGTCGACCGTGTCGTCAGATTCTATCTCTTCTCCATATTCTTCTGAGACTCTCTTCTTTGTCCAGTGTTCCGTAAAAGCGTCTATTAAATAATATTCGTAACAATGCCTGCTTACAAAAAATTTTACGTCCTAATAAAAATATAATTATTGCGAAAGTTTGTGAGTTACTCAATAATACAAAAACTTCAATAAAATAAAAATTTTATACTTTGGGTTCTAAAATTGAACACAAGGTACATTTTATCTCAAGAAATTGAAGAGAGGTCTTTCAGATCAGAAAAGATGGACCATTACTTAAAAAAAAATCCGCTAGAAAATCTGCGTTGCGCTGCAGTAATTCATAAAAAACTATTTATTTAATCTTCAGATGTTGGACAATAGCAGTCTCCTCGTAGCACGTTCAACTCGACAAAATGGCGAGAGTCGACCACACGAGTGTACAATATGCCATCGTCGATTCAAGAGGAAACAGCATCTGAAAGTGCATTTCAACGTACATAAGAAACATAACATCAACGTGTGGTGCTCTGTCTGTGGAGAAGGTGTGTTGAAGGAATAATACCTTTAGTTATAAGCAATAGTACCTTCAACAAGTCAAAAATCGCTTGTTTAGTGACAAGCGATTCTTGTGACAAAACAAGTGTTAAAACAACAAAATTATGCTTTAGCGTGTGGTTCTTATAAGAAAGTATGTTAAGCAATAATTAGCTCTAATCATAAGGAAATACAGTCTAAATTTCTCACTACAAGGCAAAGGCTTCTTCTCATAGAGACCAAGCACCACTCTTACGTAATTCGGAATTCTTTTTCACTCTAAATCAGATTAATACGACACTGAAAGGTCTAATTGGTGTAGTCAGTCTGTGACTGTGGGGCCATCACAACTTCTCCATATTAAAGTTAATGTAAATGTTCCAGGTTTCCTTTCAAACGAGCACTTCGAAACTCACCAGTGCCTGTCCCCGGCACTCGGGGAGGTTAGCGCACAATATGGCGAGGAGGAGCCGCTACAGTCGACACAGGCCTTCACGCCGCAGGAGGCCAAGAAAGAAAACAAATATCCAGAGGAATTTGTAAGTGAACTTTTTTTTTATGCTCAAACGCATCGGCCTTCGGGAGGTACTAGTTGTTAACTCGGGAAGGTTAGTGTAAAACGTGGTGAAGAACTTCTACAGTTGGTGCAGGATTTCGCGCCGCTTGTGCCACCACATAATCAACACAAATATTCATAGGAATCTTCAACTTCTCCAAGAAGGACAAAATTGTACTTCATAACAATAAAAATCTATTGTGTCTGGTTATTAGTGAGCCAACAGATTAATATAATAATAGCCAGTCATTTACTGACTGCTTCGTTGGTCTAGTGGTCCCGAGCGCGACTGCTGAGCTTGAGGTCCTGGGTTCAATTCCCGGGTCGGGCAAGGGGTCATTGGGTTTTTAGAAAATTATGAGTAGGCCTGATAATTGGACATGGGACTTAATAAAAGCATAGATGAAATGTGGGTGTACAATTGTGTACACCTCCGCCTACCCCCTTGGGGAATACAGGCGTGATACTATGACATGAGATGAGATGATGATGCTATGAGTCACTTACTTGGTGTTAAGCAAACCACTTCTCAAACAGAGAAATAACGAACAAACATTGATCACCACGATAACTCACTGTGTATTGGCAATTTCAAGATATTGAATCCCAATTGCACCCTCAATATATCTGTTCACCATTGATTTCTTCTAAAATATATATATAGCTTGTTAAAATTTAAATAAGACCACAGATTTGCCAACCATACGTAGTTACCATAATTCGTCTCTAAGGACCAAAAAATTACTCTCAAATAACCAAAAAACTATTAACCTTTTCAGGTGGACGTAGGAGAACTAGCAGCACTATCAAGCGTGCAGTACATAGACGTGGAAGAGAAAGAACTACCCACACCGCTGCGGGTATTCGTGTGCAAGTATTGCTCCAAGCCCTTCAAGCGGAAAGACCATTACAAGATACATCTTCACATACACACGGGGATCAAGTCCTTCTTCTGCACTGAGTGTGGGAAAGGTATTCGTGCAATTCACATTATATAAAGACGGCGCGGTTGGCGCGGTGGTCCAGAGACCGGCTGCTGCGTCGCGTGTCGTAGGTTTGATTCCTGCACGAAGCAAATATTTGTATGATCTACAGATAATTGCTCCGGGTCTGGGTACACCCAGTGTATGTGAGATTATATATCTGTAAACGCACCCACGATACAGGAAGAAATTCCTTGTGGGGCAACGTTTAAAAAAAAATGTCATGCCTTTTATAAATGTTGCAATGATAACACTTTTTTACTGTAAACACAAAAGGTGTACCAACTATAATTACCGGGCTTTTTCTATCGAATACAATACAAATAAATATTTATTGTATTTGATACAAAAGGACCAGTCGAAACTTTATTCTTGATGAGGATGAGAAACACAATATTGATTAAGAGATGTAACTATGGTTTTCTCTTAGAATACAACAATAATGCGAATGTCTATTAACCCATTCACTGCACATGTAGAACATGGCGATTGTTTAACTATTGTCTCTTCGTGGACAGGGAACCTGTTAAAACCAGCTTCGTACTATATTTAATTAAATGTATTTATTGTTGTCCAGGTTTCTACCGTAAGGACCATTTGCAGAAACATATGCTGGTTCACAACAAGTTAAAGCCTAAGAAGGAGATCCCTGGCTTGTACCCCATTAACATGCTGCCAAAGAAGAAGCAGGTCAAACCTGAGATCACTATACATGTAAGTTTATTTTTCTTATCATATGGTTGATGAACAACCTAGTGTCAATGATTAAAAATGTTCGTAAGCCTCTGATATGGCTTGACAGATCTCTCAGGTGTACTGGTTTCACCGTTTTCGTTAACCGTTTTATGCAAGTAATAATTGATTTATAATTCGCATATGATTACGTCAGTGGTGCGTGTCTATTTTGGTTTTTATTTTTTATCCAAAGTTGTTGGTAACCAGCCACGGCAGAAGCCTCCCACCTTAGTTATGTTGCCTGTTTTGCACGACCCAGGGGCCACGTGTAGGGATTCCTTTCTAAGGGTGCACCCCTACGGACGCGGGCAACTCAGCCCTTTAGGTTCAAACATGCCAGTCCAACGGGCAAATTGAAATAAATCCGGGAGACGCAGGTTCGAATCTCGCTCACGACCGTATTTTTCTTTCTTTAAATATTTATAACTTCAATTTTTTTTTATTTAAAATAATCCATATGATATGTACTTGCGAAAAGTCATAGCTAGGTGCATGGTGCCAAGGAGTTGATCCTATGCAAAAAGAAAAGAACCAGAAAGAAACTTGTTTTTATGAGATCGGCTTTTTCGCTTAGCTATATCGCCAAAGAAAATTCTACACTCTTTCAATAACAATAATATGAGAATAATGCAGCTTATTGTGGGAAAGGATAACGGAAATTTCCAGAAATAATTACTTTTATAGCCTTTTAAAAAGATTGCCAAAGCAATTAAGAGCTGACCAGTGAAGTATTTAATGACGGTAGTACATCACTGTCCATCCATCGAGAATTCAAACGAGTTGATATTTACAATTATTAATTTGTTTCCAGGCACCTTCAAACACGAAACTGCGCGTGCCGCTACAAATAAAAGTGCCGTACCAAATGGTCATGTCTATGGACAACGGCGAGCAGAGAGCCGTCACCATAGACCCGCAGGCTTCGCCAATACATTCATAATGTACGTACAAACACATACTTACTGTCATACAGAGAAGTAATTGTAATTTTACTAGAGATATATCGCACTTGTTTCATATCAAAATATAAGGCAAATTTTAAATTACAATACGTTTATTGTGATGTTCGAATAGAAGCTGTTGTTTACTTATAATTAGGGTTGTCATCACCTAAAATGCAATCACCCAACAAAGATGAACCCCGAATATTGGGGTAAAATATAACTTTTCCTTGAAAAACATGAATATATTTTTTTTTGTATAAAAAATTCAAAATTGGCCTGGGGAGCGTGAGGGGCAGCGATATAGTTCTGACACTAGTGTGATGCTAGACTTATAACAAAAAAAAAATTGTATTTTATCATTACCAGTCCCTAGTTTCGCCCAATAAAAAGCACCCACTGGTCGAGAATGACATGCTCACTAAACTAGGACAGATCCGGGAAACGGACAGATGACAGCCCTACCTCTTATAATCTAAATTTAAAACTTATTTAACTTTACTGTCGATCAGTTGTAATTATTTTCAATAGTAACTATACTGGTCATTACTTACAATGGCGTAGAATTGATTATATGTTTGTTTCAAATTTTTGATTGTTGTGTATGATTTTTTTTTCGTATATATTCATAAGGCACCTGCTAATATGCGCAGAAAGATCCAATCACAAGTGGGTGGAAATTAATCGGTTAGAAATGGCGACCACGCTATTTGCCTTTCGCGCATTTAATTCTAAATGTGAATGATAAAAAAGAACTGAGAATATAATGTAGCCGCCCTTACTATTTACCTACGTTTGAATTCTAGCGGCCATGATCTTTATAGGAATTAATTTTCATAAAATATAATTGTAAATATTCAATTATTTGCTATTGCTAAGTCTAAACATGAAAGATATAATTGTTTCAGTCTCTTTTCTTTGCCTGTATTGAGTAGTAGAAAATCTTTATTTTTTAATTAAATAAAAATAAAAAAGACAAATTCCTAATTTAATAGTGAATTAGATTATTTTATTGTATAAACTTGTATGTATTGAGATGCATATATTGTTTTCTATAGAAAAGATCATCATTTTGTGTGTTAAAATTATTGTATATAGTTATTCGGGATAGTTGAAAAAGGGGGTGACACATGGTGTTGTATTCGCAGTAATAGCCGAATCACTACAACATCATCTAGTGATAAAAGATAAACGCCATACTATTTAAAATATCTTGCTAAGAATTCGCGTTTAAAGTAAGACTGACTCGCCAGATAAGTCTGCTCGTTACCGAGGGCGCTTAAAGTGTCGCCAGTTAAAACTTAACATAGAAAGTATAAAATATTCCCTCAGTATTAAAATTGGCCTACCCACATTTACTATATTTTTAGTTAATTAATGATGTGCTATAACTCACAAATATTTTTAAAACAGTCTTACTGAACATACGAGGGGCGTTCAATGTATTCTCGGTATCGGTATGAAAAAAAAACTTAATTCAACTAAAATTATTTTTATTTTTCAATATAATCCCCCATATCCTCAATGCATTTGTTACATCTCGAAATTAATTTTTCAATACCCTGTAAAAAATAACTTTAAAAAAATGCGCATTTATGGCCGCCTTAAGCTCTTCATCGTTGGAAAATCGTTTTCCCCGAAGATCTTTTTTCAAATTAGGGAACAAATAATAATCGCTAGGGGCTAAGTCTGGACTATAGGGTGGGTGGTTTATTTCTTCGAAACCACAATCTCGCACATCAGCCTTGGCAACACGCGCCGTGTGGACTGGGGCGTTGTCGTCAAGAAGCAACACACCGGCGGTCAGTTTACCCCGTCTTCTTTCTTTAATTGCCTCCCGTAAATTTCTCAAAGTGGATGCGTAGGATGCTGCGTTTATGGTTTCACCTTTTTTTGTGTACTCAATCAACAAAATTCCCTTTGAGTCCCAAAACATCGTGGCCATGACTTTTCCGGCAGACGGAACGACTTTGAATTTCTTAGGGGGGGCACTACCCTTTTTGTGCCACTGCATGGACTCCTGCTTACTTTCAGGGTCATAATGGTGAACCCACGTTTCATCTCCAGTAACAATTTGATCGAAAATACTTGATGGGTCTTCACCACAGAGCTCTAAAAACTCTCTACAGCACTCGATTCGCACTGGTTTTTGAGGCGCCGTGAGCATTCGCGGCACCCATCTTGCACTGACTTTTGAGAGGTTAAGGAGGTCATGAAGAATAGTGTGTACGGTACCAAAGGAGAGGTGGGTCATCTCTGCTATAATTTTGACCTACATTCGGGCATCCTCCAGTATTAACTTCTCAACTTTTTTCACGTTTTCTTCCGTAGAGGCAGTAACCGGGCCGCCCGAGCGAGTGTCATCTTCAATACTCTCTCTGCCCCTTTTAAATTCACTTGACCACTTTTGTACTGTCGATAACGAAGGTGCAGAATCTTGGTAAACAGCCACCATCTCTTCGTGAATAGTTTTTTGACTTTTTCCTTGTTTGGTAAGGAATTTAATCACAGCGCGGTGCTCGATTTTCTTCGACATTGTCACGTTAGCCATTCCAGTTGTCGTTGATTAAGGGTAACTAGCAAACTAATGATCAGAACTATATGAAATTTCATATTTATACCCTCAGATAATGTCATTACTTAATTAATTAGTCAAATTACCCACATCATTATTAAATCACCCCCATACCGAGAATACATTGAACGCCCCTCGTAACATTGATTTCTTCTGAAAGCAGGGTTATCTGGCGAACAGTCCATTAGTCCCTCCCTGTCGCTAACTTTGTAAGGTGTACAAGCACTGGGTCCAAAATCATAGTATATTGCGATACAAACGTCGCAACTATTGAGAATTGCATATCTATATAATTAATTATTCTATAAATTAACTTATTAACATTAAATGTCCTTTGGTAATAAACTTTTATTTTATTTTATGGGATAAGCACAAGTTTTGTATTCTTAACGAAAAATATTTCTTCTTAGATTTCCTAGAAATTCCTAGTGCCATTTAGGCAACTTATTTTGTAAACAAAAACAGTTAAAATGATTAAAAAAGGAATATTACCGTTAAAAATTCAAGTATCAATCTTTAACCTTTAACATGTATAAATGTGATTTGCAAGTAAATTGTAAGTACGAATTAAGTAAAGAATTAAATTGTTAGTTTTAAGAGTGTCACATATCGTGCCATGTAAACCAAATACTCACCGGTCATTGCCAGTTACAAGTATTTTCATTTTATTAGTATTTAACATTTAATGTTATAAAAGTGTCATGTCATACATATTTGGTTTGTCTATTGTCATCCACACACCAAATTCCTACTTGTTAAGAATATTCTAACAGGAAAACCGATAGCACTATAGAATTCGGAAAGCGAACCCAGAGTTTAAACCTATGTTTAACACCCCATGCTTGTGTAGGGTTTAGATTAAAGATCAGTATATCTTTCATTAATATACATTGTTTATGCTACTTTGCCAATCTTGGGTCCAAATTCATCCAAACTGTTGTAGCTGGTACTGAGACCGAGCTTAGTTGTAAGTTTATCTATATATAAAGTTCCTCTATTTTGTCTTTTCACAGAAAATAATGTTGTGATTCTAATCTAAGTTTAATAAATGTGACATGAAGTACAAAAATAAAGTATTTTGCACTCGAATTCTAATATTCTAAATTATTAATTTATCTATTTCATGGAGAGAGAAGGCGTATCATGGCGAGTTCCATACAATGATTAGTAGAAAAAAATCTATATTATCTATACTGATATTACAAAGCTTAAAAGTTTGTGTTTGGTTGAACGCGCTAATCTCAGGAACTCCTGGTTCGAATTGAAACAACATTTGTTCGAATTGCAAAAACGTGGTAAACATACTCCTTTAAATGTGAGCTTCGTTGCGTTTGCTTCAATGAATATCTTAGGAGATATCATAGTTTTAAAATAACTCAACAAAATAATGATAAAGTACCACGCGCGCATTTATGATGTGCAAGGCGGTCATGAGGGGGAAGGGCTCTGGTGAAATACATTTTAGTAGTTTTTTCCTCAAATTAACGTGGGTGAAACCGCGGGGCACGTGACGGCTAGTGAAGAATAAAACTACAATACCAAGTAAAATGTTATATTTAAGTTAAAAATACGAAAGCACAATATCGGTAAAGGGAAGCTTGAAGAACTATTTACTATTGGTTTTCAACGAATATGGCGGGATTAACCTGTTGTCACACTCAAGCTTGCCCAGCGTAGAAGCTCATCACCTGCATAGAAAAATAAAACAAAATCGCTATACAAACGTTCATAGATGTTATATTGAACGAGATCTACACTGGGCACACGTAAATGTGATATTATCGTAACACTAAAAGATCTATCGGAAACACATCGCACTCCTACTTATATAAAGTCGGAAATTGACTTTAAAGTAAGTAAAGATATCTCATAAATTTTGTTTCTTTGTGTATGTACATAACTTTGTCTGAATTCACGGCCCTAAAGCCATGTACTCACTAGGGGACAAATGTGCGTTCATTGACTGAATAGAACATTAGCCCTTAGTGCATATACGGCTTTACCAATAATATAAAAACCATTTCCGGAACAAACAGTGGTCGGGTGTTCATAAAATCTTACAATCAATTTAAATTCAAAATATTTTTTATTCCAATTAAAACATAAAAGTTAACAAATTTGTACTTTTGTGTTTTTCGAAAAGTTACACTCGAACATCTGAGACTGAGCATTCATTTTACTATAAAAATATTATATTTTGTATGTACCTATATGAACGATTACCCGTGGGTACTAATACTATAATCCTAATATAGAAATAAACAAACATTCTATGGTACATAACAGCTATATTGCATAAACATTTACTTACATAAGGTACATCGAATCACACAATTGAAATTAACTGAACACCGATATGGACATTGAAACGAACAACAATAATAATAATAATAAAACAATCCTTAAAGGTTTACAACATTTAAATAGTTTATAACATAATTGTATAAAAATTTACATCACAGCAAAATATACATCTACGACTACAGGCCCAGTAGTTAAACCTTCGTACACTCACGAACACAAACACTTTTTAATCTCCATATAAATAGTTATCTGAATAATATACAAGTTTTAATGTATGTCTATATCTAGAAGGAATTGTTCTCCTGTTTTGCATACCTAATTATCTTAGTAATACACGCTAGAAATATTATCGGTGATTTTTTTAAAGTTTGTGTTTACGCCTTTGTGCTCGTGACTGTACAAACGTTACGTACGTTTAATTTCGATCTTCCGTTGTACATAGTTATAATTTCTTGCAATAACTGCATCTTTTTGTCTTAATTTACCCTGGCTAGAATTTCCCTCCGAGAAAAGCTATATATGTATAGTCGCAGATAATTTTTATATGTATAAATACATTATCTGCGACTGTGCACAACTCTCATAATATTTGCCAAACTACTCCAAAACTAAGAAATTTCAATTTTCCAAAGTTTCATTCGTTACTTATCTACTAAACAATCCAAACTCCCAATAAAATTACAGTCTGGAATTCTCAAGACTCCACCAGCCGTAACGGCCATAACATTTTTGATATTCAAACAATAGATAAAATTATTTAAAGGATTAATCAATTAAACTACTAATATAATAATGAAAGTAACAGGCTAAAAAATGACTAGTTATATTTAAAGAAACATTATCCGCCCATAGACGATATCCGCCACATATCACACTTTTTATGAGTTATTCAAAATAAATTTCGAAATCCGTTTCAAAGTAAATTATCGTCTAAAAGCTGTTTTTTTTTTTCACATTAAACTGGAATGGTAACCTCATCACATCCGTATTATATTTACATCACACGCGGAAGAATATTGTGCATCTTAAATATGAAGGAATAGTTTTCATTATATTTCTCATATCTCAAGGGTGTGTAGATCCCAATATTTGAAAAAATATACACTTTTTTCTAAGTTATAATGTTCGATCGCTATACAGCATTCATTACTGTTACTGACATCAAATTTCTTTCTTTCTACTAATAATAATAAAGCGAATACTCTTCAGTTTGTTTAAGCTTTTCTCTGGAACGCCCAGTCTGATTTGAAAAAAAAAGACATTTGACGGTCCAATTCTTAATGAAGGTTATAGACTATTTAACATCACGCTAAGGCCCTTAGGAGCCGCGCAAAAAGAATAATAACTGGGGAAACCGCGGGTCACAGTGTACTACAAAGTGACTTATCATTTTGATGTCAACGAAATTACCGAATATACGAGTACCTGCAGACATCTTAAGAACTTATTTGGCGCACTCCTACCCAATGTCGTAGCTAACTAATTACACTTGTGCAACATTTGACAAATCCTTGGATTTAAACTTATAAATTTTTTTGGTATCCAAAAAATATGGTGCGCTAATGACCTTTCAACTCAGAAGCTACGCCACTGAATTAACTATACACAGATTTATACATACGTAGTTGTATAACTAATCGATATTGCTTTAGGATTAATATTACTTATATCGTAGTACAACTATCATACTGGTCATTAAAACTACGACCTCCGCAATGAGACACGAGCTTTGCGTTCTGTGAACTGCATTGAGCATTTATTAACTATATCCGTGAAGCTTTCCATCAAAGCTGTAAAGTAATACCAATAGGATTACTTCATATTGTTATACCCACTTTTTTATCTGTGTTTAACTATAAGGGATGGTTCTCAATTTTTTATTCTTACATTTGTTACGGAATCCTGCATAAACTAATTGTTGGTGAACCGATAAAATAATTCCTCATCTCGCACAGTGATGTGCAAGTGGAAAAGTCATAGCAGATCGAAGTTTTTTTTACACGACAGCCCAAAAAAAGAGTGTTATGTTTTTAGAGTTCATGTATGTATGTTTGTGAGTTTCTTTATTCCACGATAACTTCTAATTGCCTGAACCAACTTAGATGTAGGTATGGGGTATCGTTAGAATCCTGACATTGTCCCGGGTAACATTGGCCAATAAGATTTAAGTGGCAGGCGTGCGTTTTAATTGTTTAATTAATTTCGCCATGTTACATACAATGTGAGCGAGAGATGTATACGAGGGAGTTAAATACATTCACAGATTTAGTGACATGAGTACATTTCACAGCTCCGCTAAATCACAATACATCTTTGATTACTATAACTACTATTTACACTGTACATATTCCTAGCACAGCTTTGTAGGAAAGCCATACTGATAGTCTACTCCTTTCAGTGTTCACAAAATAGATGCAAAGCTCATGCCTCTGTACTATCATCAGTTTTCTCTGACTGTATTATCATCAGTTCTAAAATTACAAGTCATTTTAATATATAATATATTTGGTAAAGGGGAGCTGATTCGAGTCAATTTTAGTTTCTTTGCTTTTTTGCCACTTCAAAGTCACGCGGACGATAGATTTTTAAGAAGGCGCGCGCTTAGTTTATGCTAAGAATAATATAGATTTCAGGCGGATAAAAGAAAGGTAAGAGTGACAAAAACACAATGTCTTATAATTATTATTTTATGTCATGTAGTTAAAGAGTGTCTATGGAGCTTCTTGCCGGTTCTTCTCCATAAGACCGAATTGAGCAACTAAAATCATTTGACGTTTCATAAGAGCAAGAAAGTTGTTTGAAACAGACCTTTATAGATTGAATAAAAAACAACGAATTATACTAGTAAGGACATCTTTATGATGCTTTTTGTATAAAGTAAACACGCAACGTTTGTGCATTCATTTACGTTCGTTTCGTATTCATCCTCACCACAGCATAAGCATAGTAACTTAGGGACACACTACAGACAGCGTAGGTCAAATGTAGATATTAACACTATCTCCACATACACTTGTAGTATTATAACTGTGCATGTCTGACAACTAAATCAGCAGGGCGCATGCACTATTGAGCGAGCACAGTAACAGTATATTGTCTCACTCACTCCCTTACGTTCCGTCATTACATCTGCCTCGCTCCCTCGCCTCAGGATGTTGCACTCATGTCGATTTCGTAACAAATGTTAATATTTTAGCTCGTTAACACTTTCATAAATAGCTTCCTGCGCGACTGTTTAGAAAGTCCAACTTCAAACATGCACAGTTATAATACGAGAAGTGTAAACCCGACCAGAACTCAAGTCAGCTCCTCTTACCTCTGTGTTACTCCAGTAACACAACTACTCGAGTCAAAAGGCGTCCTTAGCAGCGGCAATGAGCGTAAGGAGGTCGTTGGTGTTCTTGTCGTCGTCAGGTCAGGATGGGTCGGGCGCTGGGGCGGGGACCGCCAGCGCTAGTGGCGGGGAAGACGAGGACCCTTGTTGGGACAGTTCTGCCTTCACCCGGCGCGCTATGTGGGACCGCGTGTGTTTCCGTAAGTGGTCCTTGCGGTAAAAACCTGGAATGTAACATAGTATCACGCCTATATTCGCTGAAAGGTAGATAGAGGTGTAACTGTTATTCTACACAATCATTGCCTCGATGGCAATCTAGTGGTCGCTCAGTTGAAGTCGAATATGAGGTTCTGAGTTCGATTCCCGGGTCAAGCAAAGTGTAATTGGTATTCTTTCTTAAAGCAGCTCGGAGATAGGAACTGTGCCCGGTTGACGACAGTAGGCTCGCCATCTAATACATGGGAGTTAATGACTGCATTGGCGAAATGTGGGTGTACAACTGTGTACACCTCTGCTTACCCCTCAGGGAATACATGTGTTTTTAAAATGTTCACATACTTTTTCGCTTACACGGCGTGGTCAATAAACAGTTTTTCTTTCTTTCTTTCATAGTAACATCACAAAATAACTGACCTTTCCCACACTCGTTGCACACATGCCTCTTCTCCCCCGAATGTATGACAAAGTGCAGTGTGAGTTGTTCCTTTCTCTTGAACGCCTTCAAGCAGACTGAGCAGACATGTGGCCTGTCTGGGTTATGTGACTGCTTGTGACGAGTTAAGTGGTCCTTACGCTTCAGGGCCGCGTTGCAAATGTCGCAGATGAACCTGCAAATAATTGTAATGACCCCAATAGTAATAATTGTCATGCCTTGACATTGCTCTCCCAACTGAGCTATCGTGTCTTAAAGATATTAAAATTATAAATGTTTGTGAATAGATAAATACCGCTGAGAGCAGGATTTGAACCTGCGCCTCCCGGATAAATACTCTAGGCGCTCTGTCAACTAAGCCATTCCAAAACCTCTACTCACTGCTCTGAATTTTTTGGCATGTAAATTACGTTATTTTGGTGACGTCATCCTATCTCTTCAGTCACTATAAAGGTGATTGAACCGACACGACTAACTTTGCAGGTAATGTATAGCTATAGAAGTACATATAATTATATAATTATCTAACCTTCGTTCCATGGTGTGTCCGACTAGATGCTGTTCCAGTAACTCTCGCTCCGGATAAGCCATGTGACACTCTGGACAGCAGTACAATGTGCTACCGTCTGGAAATGAATTGAAAGGTGAAAATCACAGTGATTAAATTAACCAATCCGGTAAATTTGTTGTTATCGTGTCCAATGTGAGTTTATTTAGATAGACTATGGTTTTGTACTTGATACATAATCAACTTATCTTCTGGCCAAATACATCAGGCAACTTTAAGGGTCAAATTACATTGCGATGGAAGAAAAGCGACGGGAAAGCGGTTCCTATCGCAAAGCAAACAAGGTATCAAGCAGCATTTATTAAGGTCTCGTTTCGTTCCCAACTGCTAAAATCAATTATGATTACATCTGCCCCGTTAATCAGGTGGCCCCATGTTAATCATGTGCAACTGCTGAGCACAAAATCCTAGATTCGATTCCCAGGTCGAGCATAGTGTTATTGGGTTTTTCTATTAGGAAATTCTCAGTTGCAGCCCGGAGTTTATATTTGTGCAAGGTAGATGGCAATAGGCTCACCACTTATTATATGGGACTTAATAACAGCATTGGTGAACTGTGTATATCTCAGCCTACCCTTTCCGGGAATACAGGCGTGATGCTATGTTATGATTACCTCTAAAAATATTGTTTACCTAAAGCGGTTGTGAGTCGTATCTCTCCCGGTTTGGGGCGCGGTTTCTTCTCCTTCATAGATTTCTTTTTCTTCTTCTTCTTCGACATGACGACTGTGTTCGTGTTCTGGTTAACTGTTTGGTTGACTATCGTCGCTGTTTGCACTACTACGCTGTTTACTGCATTTGCTGGCATCTGGAAAGAGAGGCTTCGTAAAGAATTTCATGGAGAAAATATTCCATCGAAAAGCAATAATTACGAAACTATTATACTCTTAAAACCTAATGTATGTTGTGACTTCAAATTTATATTTCAAACTTTTTAGTCTGATGGAGGGATCGCGAAGGCTTGCATATAAAAAACACAAAAAAAAGTGTATTAAATATGAACCATCATACACTATAAACAGGTGGACTGCGTCTCAAGTCCAATAAGGCAGTTTTACAATGTGCTGCAACCAGATGCAGCTAAGTGTGTAGGTAAGCAAAGTATTGTTTATTACTTCCTGGGGCTGCCTCCATTTTATGTCTTGAAATTATTTGAGACAGTAAAGATTTTTGTAATTTAGTTTATAATGTGCACCAAGCTTATGAATGAAAGTTGTTTCGTTTTAAAACTCACCGTAGCAATAGTGGGCATAGCGTTCAACGCATTAGCATTCACTGCAGTCACAATAGTCGGCTGTTCCTCTCTCTTATTCTCCACGATATTGGTGGTCGGTGCTGAGTACTTGAGGAAGTGATGTAGGGGCAGAGGCAGAGCGGACAGGTAGTCGGCCACGCCGCCGCCCAGTGTCTGCCACGTGGAGCTGTCGGTCACGTCGCCGATGCCTGACGCACACGATACTATGTCAATGATAACGGTGATGTGAACATGGGCTGATGATGTATGGCACGACAAATGGGATGTGTTTAACACGATTATGTAATTGGATGTTATAGTGTCGTCAATGTGAAGCTGATTTATGTAAATGCATAGGTATTATATGATTTAAAAATAAAAACAATCGGCAACAAAAGCAGACGAACACTTTAAAATGTTTCAATGTTGTTAGTTTGTTACGTGACAAATTATCTGTTATGAAGCTTTATTTTTATTAAGTAGGTATTAAAAAATTACTTGGAAGTCTCAATCTTCTCATTATGGTGCTGATTGTTCCTACGTAATAAACAACAGTAAACACAGTAATATTTATACTAAATATGTTTTCTAGTGTAGATATTTAAATGATGTAAAGAAATGCAGTAGTAAGTGAAGGAGTTACGAATGTGACATAATACACGACAAACTAAATCCACTTAAGCCAGAGACGCACTTGTAGGGCTTTTAAAAGAAATCAGATTGCTTCTACTTTCTAATGCGACAAAGTTACATGGAAGCAGACACAATAGTTAAAGAAACACCATTCATTCATTAGACAGGAAATTACTAGGTAATCAAAGGAGTCGGAACTATTGTCGAGACCAACAAGTTCAGGGTGAGACGAGAATTGAGTTGGCTTCCGAAATGAAAATCTAGAAATTTTATGAAATAGTATAGGTAGTAAGTAACTTACTGATGAACTCAGCGGGCGCGGTGGCAGCTGCGCGGTCATTACGACCTTCCTGTTTGATGGCGCGTGCTAAAGCAGCTGCTTCTTTCGGCTCATGCAGCACTACCAGCAGCTGCTGTGTACCTTGCTGCAGAGGCGTCGCTTGGGCTACTAGATTATGGGAGAAAAGATATGTAAGTAATGGTGGATATCTCTCAATGAGTTCGATGTTTATAATATATAAACGGCTATAGGAATCCAGAAATTGGACTGATAGAAAATTGTTTCCGTTCAATTACACAACTTCGTCAATTACACAACAGACTACGGTCACACGAATCTTGTTTACCTATTTATCTATGTTAAGTTCAACGTCCGGTGACCGGTAAATTAAATTATAAGTAAGGTAGGTTATACAATTAAGAAACAAGGTAAGGTATGGCTAAATAATGGTGTGACACAACGAAGGATAATATAAAATGTAGTTACAAGAACTTACCATTAATGCCTTGATGTTGTTGCATCATGGTAGCCATGAGGTCGTGGTGCAGTTCCTCGCGGTACTCCCTCTTGTCCGCGCGCTGCTCGGCCTTCAGCTGTTGATGCACCGTCTCGGCCTGCACGTAGCTGGCCTGGCCCCCATAAGCGATGTTACCCAGGTTTACTGACGATGACGCCGATATCGTCTGGTATTTTACGCCAGTGTTCACTGAACATTTGAAATAAAAACGAAGGTTAAACATTATGTTAATTAAGATGAAAATACAGATATTAACGGACCCTAATCAACTATGAATAACGTAAGTTTCTATATTATTAATTTTCCAAAACACTGGCTGACCTGTATGTATGGGTGCAAGGCCGGCGAGCGCCACAGTTCCGGGCTGGGCACTGCTGACCACTACCACACTCTCCGCCTGCCTGAATTTCACGCCATCCACGGCCACACTGCCCGTGCCTGGCGCCACCGCGAATTGCACTCCACCTCCGCTACCCGTAGCCTGGTACCGCGTCTCCTGCAGCACTCCTCCCGAACTGCTACCAGTGCCTTCATATCCAAACTTTGCGGCGAACTGGTGGATAGAAGGGATCGCTGCCGCCGTCGGAATATGACCAGTGAACGGTGCAAAATTCATCGCAGTTTATTTTATCTGAAAACGCGGCAGACATCATAGTTACGTGAATAGTGTTACGTCAGCAGGGGTTGCAAGGTCGCACGCGAGATACAAAAAAACTGCACTCGTCCTTTCAAGCAGGTGGAGAACACCGTGCGAACCACAACAAAGTGAATCAAAGGGTGCGGCCCCTAGTAGGGCGCTCACTCAACCCCCGCCATTCTGCCTCACCCCAGTCATTTCTAACGCTTTATTTTTACCGGCCCGCCGTCTCACACCATCGATCTTGGAACGCGCATTGTGTCGTCGGGACACAAGAAAACATAAACGAGTGGAAAGACAATGAAATGGTTACCTGTTTTATGTCCAGAAAGTAGGTTTTCATAGCGTTTTAATTGTTCGTCGTTGATGAAATAAGTAAGTGGTGTATGTCGTACGTGCGCGGGCATGTTGCGCGGCGGCGGCGGGCGGGGGCTGCGCGCGGCGCGCACTGGGGCCGGGGGCCTCGGGCCGCGTCCCGCACGCACGTGCTCACACTTACAGGGGACAGGGCAACTACTGAAAGGTGATTATCCACCGAGTTTCAAGATCGTAACAAGTTCAGGGTCGGGTTTTAGCCACAATATTTTTTTAGCGATATATTGCCATACAAAGAACCTCAAAGTCAACAAACACGATGTATAATACGTGGTAAGTAAAACAATTAATATAAGGGAACAAAAAATTGTGACCACGTTTTACAACGCGACTCGTATCGAAGAGCACGTGGAGCCGTCATGTCTTGACCTATATAAACAGGCCCCCGTGATTTATTACCCAACCACTTGTAAGATTATGCTAATTATGTTTTGTGGTTGGCCTCTGATCAAATAAGTTGCACCCCATGCGTAACGACGACAAAGGAGCCTATTTTGTGAAATCCCAGTAGCGTAATTTACGTTGCTGCGTTGTTAGTTATTAAGACAACTCATACGTTGTCTTGTACACTACCGGATTTTTTATAAGAAACCTAAAAGGAGGTAAAAAGCCTTCGTAGCTTCTAAAATTATGTTTCTGGTCCCACTATATGTCACAAAGCCAATATGACACATTCAATTCCGATGACATCGTATAAATTATACTAACAGAATTCAAAAATTCATCAGAACCCAAGAACATAATCATGGTTTGAAGTTGATCAGTTAAAACAATTATAAAGCAACTTATTCGCGTAGGTCGTGTATTCAAAGTCCTAATCGATCTTGATTTAGTTTAGGGGAACAGGAAATAATGTTATCATTTCTTCATTGGTACTGGATACACCAATAAGAGGTAAATTAACAAACATTTTTTTTTTCAAAATCAGTGATTTTATTCATTAATCTTAGTACTCTTATGGTATTTTCTTAATAAATAAAAGTTTCATACAAAAGTTTACACTTATAACTCCGGACTGGAGTTAAGGGTCTATTTACTATGTCTTAATCTTATAATACTTGCAACTAATTTCATTAAACTCAAATAAAAAAAATACGCGTCTAAGTTGGTTAACTACTAACGTTATCTCAAATGATAACAGTTATGAAGTAAAGTTTTCGACCGAAGTACGTACAATATACCTAATAAGTTATACAAAAAAAATTAAATAAGATTTTGAGATTTAGAACAACGAACCGATCTAGACTACGCAATGTATATTAAATACAAACTTAATCAACAAAATGTACAAAAATACAATTCGTGTTATTGGAGATTGAGAAAATAAATGAAGGTATAAAAGTTCTAAAACATGAATTAAATCTAGCTGCCCAGAAAACAGGAGCACTCATATTCATAATTTTGACTTTATGAAATTGGTTAAAACCAAGACATAGAAAACATATCATTAGAAGTCTTGCAAAACTGATAGTTCATTTCAGAGCACCTTGAACTCTCAACGTGTTTTAAGCTAAGACGTACAAAAACATGCCACAGTGTAGTGATGCTTTACAAAAACTTAATACTAAGTACAAAAATATAATTGGAAAATAATTTATACCTACATTAAAGCTGACAATATTAATATCGTGTGGTGGAAAAGCCTAAATTTAGCATTATATATTTATTTTATTTTAGATATGCGCAAATGTGGGAGACGATTTATATTGTCTTGACGTTTATGAAATAAATAAAGAACATCCTAAAGTTATGTCATTATATCTAAATAAATTGTGTAAAAACTCAATTTATTTAAATATAATGTCATGACTTAAAGTAAGTTTAAGTAGATAAACAACTAATGTTTGGAGAAAACAATAACGATCAACATGGTAGGGTAAGATACACTAATGGTGTCTATTTAAAATGTTTAGTATGTTTAGTTATTGTCTTCAATATAGTTATCAAATACATAATTGCCTATATGTTTCTCACACATTTGCGATGAATTTGTAAGTCAGCTCAATAAGTCCGTTCAATTGTTCCGCTATGCTAGGATCATGAAGCGGGTAGGCCGGCGCAGGCAAACTTCACATTTATAAAATTACTAACCTCTTAAAGTACACAAGCACATTGAAAATCTATTTCCAAAGGGGACGGATCATCATCTTTACGAAGGACAAAATTATTATATACTAGCTGACTCGGTGAACTTCGTAACTCCATATAAAAAAAAACTGTTCGATTTTATTAATTTTTCTGTTAATCCAAACCATGCCCTGACAATAACGAACACAAAAAAAAAAGAATTATGCAATTTGGTGCAGTCGTTCGGAAGTTATGCGCGTACATACATTTCGGCGATTGATTTTTAATGATATAGATTTTAAGCGAATATAATCTATAATCCAAGCACGCTCCAACAAACGGACCATAAATAAATATCACAATTCGATGGAAAGAAATAAAGTTTATATACAAAACAAACACATGAAAGGTACTGAGAACGCGACAGAAAATGTAACGGTATAAATATCACAGTGACAATGATATTTACAATGTGGACTGAAGTCGCATTGGCGCATGGCGCTACGTATAATGAAATCAAACGGGAGTCCAGGCAATCGGAAACAATGTGTTGTTATAATACAAAATGTATAATACTATGTTATATTAAGCAGTGAAGTCCGTACAAATAAAATGATCATGGGGCTTTCCCAATAATCATATGAGACAATGAGACCTACGTCTATACTCTACAGTGTGTTGGGGACTATTGTAATCTACATCATCATTATTATGATGTTGATTGTACCTACCTCAAAAATGTACTTATTTTGATGACGCAAGTGCCACCTGGAATCACGATTGATATTTCATAAACTATAAAGCTGGGCGCAATTTTTACATGCGTAGTTTGTGCATCAGCAACGCTTCACGAAATCAAAAATGTCATGTCATGGTATTTCAGTATCAAAACTATTTTATAATACATTACGTGATATGTATCCACATTCTACATACATTATGCTTCAAGCTTCATCACAACATTATTTCAACAAAACTAGATGGACCAATTTCGTGTCTAACCTAATTTTCACTTTACCAATACATGTCTTTACGTGACTTGTAAACTAGTCTCTTCATGGAGCTCAATATCTACGTTCTAATTTCTATAGACTCATACAAGGCCACAACTTCTTAGAATAAGAAATATGTGAGATTTGATACGAATGTTATGTTTTGTATTGAAATTGACATCTTCAATCATAATTCTTCATCTCGATTTAAAAAAATGTGTTAAATACTTCGATAGGCACACAAATAATAGATTTTATAATCGAAAATTCTTGAATTGAAGTCTAAAACGACTTAAATTCAAGATAAACACATTTTCAATCTGAATACACTTTCGCATCAAATATCTCGCACATTTCTCAAAGGTACATTCATTTACTTTTTACAAATATTTTAATTCGGCAGTTTTCAGGTTATATTTCATATTACGACGGTACCCTGTAATTGTTAAGTATCTGACGTATTGCTTCTAATTTCTCCATGGCTCCACTCAAATTCACAACCGGAGACAATCATACTCTTTAATCGTTCCAATAGCTTTTTACACGCATTCATACATTTTTATTATTAATTTAGAGCAAATACAGGCGAAAGTCATTGCTAGTTTTTAATTAAAAAATCCGGCTAGATGTTTAAAAATCAAGACTCTTTGGCCTGAATAGTTCAGTTCATGCAAGCTTAGAGTCCCGCTCCTATTAACAATTAACTTATAGTACGTCATTCTTTATTCAATAAGATTTATAAATTTTGTGCAATATCTTTTATTTGAGTGTATCTTATTGTTCAATCAGCAACCTTATAATGTTCTTATCTATTCCGTCCACAAGTAACAAAGCAAGCATGTCTAAACAGACAGGCCAATAGTACATTAAGCCGTTGTCGTAATTATTGTCCATTTATTACAGCAATGACCTTGGATGGACTCGTAAACTACGTCACTGAACGAGCTCGCTACAATGACGTCACTCTCCCTACACTATAATATGCATTAATGAGGATCAACTATACCATGTAAAATCAAGATCTAACAATTGATTTACAAAGTGAGACTTGTTGGTATCGGCCATATTTGTTACATAGTCGTGACGTATGTGGTGAACTGTGAAGTCACGTATGCGAAGATTCCACGTACGAACCGTTGGAGCTCGTAGGTGATAATTTGTATGTGTAAGAGTGCCGGTGTGATGGAGTGCTCAGCTGTGCGTGTGACGTCACGTGTGGTGCGCCAACAGTTGGTCGAGCGTCGTTTCGTTGTGTGACGCGGCCAGGGAAGACACTACGTGCGGAGGGATGTTGATCTGCACTGGCATCTGAGAGTTGGAGCTCGTTGGTATCTGGGGATGGAAACGTGAATTTAAATTAACGATGAAAAAACGTTAAAATCTTTATTACAAATAATGCACGCAGGTAAAAAAGGAACGTCAAATTACGACACCGTCTACATTCTCTTTCTTTTGTAATATCGTTTTCTCTCATTAATCAATGATAGCCTAGGATATGGCCAGTCCATTTGGAAGGTCAAAGGTTGAAGGTTAGAATACAAGGCAAAGAACTCTCTGGGAGTTCAAAATCATGTGCATGTTTTAAATCAATTGTCTTGCTTAAAACTAAAATATATTGAGAAAACCAAGACTTCTGAGAGGTTCACGATATATAGTCATGCCAGAGACCAAGGGGCAGTTTAATCTCTGATACTACATCTAACAGAATATATAATAATAATTATTCGAAATCAGCAAATCCCTCAATATTTTTACAGTTCAAAATATTCTATATATTCAAAGATAGATATATAGCTGAAACTGGGCTTAGTGTGTCTAAAATTTATAGCCTTGCTATGACATTTTTATTTATAAAGGCAGGCAGTGAGAGTCCCATATAAGTAGGAGTACCTTTGCAACACCCTGACAGGGTCATGTGCTTATTAGGTTCGTCAATAATAAAGCAAATCACATGGATTGATGCGCAATAAATGAAAAAAAAAGTACTTACATGTATAGTAATCTCGGGCATCATATTGTTTCCGGCTGATTGTGCAGGCTGTGCGGGTTGCAGATTCTGCACAGTTTGCGTTGTCTGTGCAGATCCGTTTTCTCCGGCCGCTTCGTCACGAGCGCGTTTACTCTCGTGCGAACGCGTGTGCTTGCGCAAGTGATCCTTGCGGTAGAAACCTGTATGGATAAGTATTTTATTGAGATGGGTTTTTTTTCTTCTAATTATTAACTGGCTGGGTTACAGCTTTATTAATAAATATAGAATAGAGCAAGATTAACTTTACTCCAAGTTATAAGTTTAAATTAATGAAATTCAGTATTAATAAACACAGAGTAAGGAGGGAAACTAATCCGACTCTACTATCGGAATAAAAGTCAATCCTTGGCTCCACAGTTTAACATGAGTTTAACGACTGAATAAGCATCTCTAGTAGACAACTTCTGTGTGTGTATTTTAACGACTGAATAAGCATCTCTAGTAGACAACTTCTGTGTGTGTATTTTAACGACTGAATAAGCATCTCTAGTAGACAACTTCTGTGTGTGTATTCTGACATTTGAAATAAAATTTAATTCACCTTTGATATAACGTTGTTTGTTGTGCAAATAAGACGGATAGAGATTATTTTATTGATGATTTGAGGGTGATTGATGAAATAAATGAAGTTACAAATCAGTTTGATTAATGAGGCTTGTGAAATTTTATAATATTCGTAAGAATCCAGTACAAGAACTCCAAGAAGCTGAATTTAAAACTAAGTACAGGTTTTCGCGATCTACTGCAGTTTTCATTATTGACATGGTGAAAAATGATTTAGCTGGTGATGCAAGAGGTGGCTTTATAGCACCCTATCTGAAAATTTTGACTGCAATAAGAACATGGGCCCGTGAAGAGGTTAACAAAACTGTCATCAATTTCACAGATCAATATCTTCCACTACTCATAATATACTCTGATACAATATTTTTTAATTCGTCAGATTCAAGATGATGCAGGAGATCTAAGTGGAACGAGTCGGACAATATCATACTATGCAACAAGTTGCTTTATCATTATTAGCACAAAGAGCTCATTGGATTAAAATGCCACAAACTAATGTGGAGCAGAATAATGTGATTGTAAGTTCTTATTCATTAATTGTATGGATTTAGACAAGTAGGAACTACTGATTGCACACATTCGAATCCGGAAAGTCAGTGGGAATATTGAACAATACTACTTATATAGGAAAGGATACAGTTCAATAAATGTACAAGTAAGTTTTATAGTTTGTACTAGGCAATCCATTATTATCTTCTTCTTATCGTGTGGTTGATGAACAACCTAGTGTCAGAGCTTAAGCCACTTGTAGGTCTCTGACATGGTTTGACAACATTGGGAATATCTCTCAGGTGTGCTGGTTTCCTCAAGATGTTTTCCTTCACCGTTTTAACCTTTCGGCTCAGTAACGTACAGATCTGTACGAGCAAGTGATATTTTTTTTTTTTTTTCTCTTCAATCTGTGACTTCATATGCAGGAAGCTGTGTACATATTTTTAGGTTGTTTCAAATGCTAATTTAGAGATCATGGATATAGTGGCACATTGGCGAGGCAGCACACATGATTCAAGAATATTTAATGAATGTCGCTTAAAACAAAGATTTGAGTAATCAGACTTTACAGGCAGACTATTAGGAGATTCTGGATATGCTTGTACTCCTTATTTATTTACACCTATTCTGCATCATAATACAGAAAAAGAAGAAATGCACAACCATCCACAAATTAGGACTGAAACACTGCAGAACGATGTTTCGGAGTATGGAAGCAAAGGTTAAGTTGTTTATTGCGAGGATTCACAAGAAAATTAATACATACTAAACTATTTATATTGTTATGTTGGCAATACTATCAACCGCGTACATACTACTGGTACATGACCGAACCGTATCTAACGTTTCTGAACGACCAAGAGCAAAATGAAAGAGTTCAATTTGACAACGAAACATTATTATAGATATGTAGTTCTTAAGTCGACGTAATAATGACTATTTTTACTTGTATTTGTATGATTTTGTTACTGGTTATTTACAAAATATGAATAAGTGATGATTGTAGATATTTGATTTTTAAATACGGCATTCATATCTTATTAACGATTCGAATGACAGTCCTAAGCCCGTTAAAGTATGAAGGAAAATCAAATATGAATATTAATTTATTTCTCAACATTTGATGGGTAAATATTGTATTTGACAATTTACAAACATCATACATTTAGCTGCTCAATAGCTACAGCTGTCATGTTCAATAGTATAATATTAATATCTCGGTTGGACATGAAACCATTCTAATAGCTCTCGTACTATTAGAAAGGAACGAAACGATGAACGAATATGGTATTTGGTAACATGTCCTAATAGAACTAATAGTACTAATAAGGTGAACTAGTTCAATAACCGAATTGAACTAGTTCGGAGCGATCTCTTTCCTGACTGAATAGGCACAAACTATTGTTAAATTTCAAAATAATATCTGTCACTGTCACTATTAAGTCATAAGTTCATTCACTTAAATACTCATTCTTTTTACTTTTAAAATAAGTGGGTTGCCGTAACGAATGCGTTAATCCTGGTGTAAGGAATGTATTGTTAGTCCAAGTTTACTCCATGTTTATTATTACTAGAGTTATGACTAAATTAATATGCTGTTACTGGGATTAACAAGTCCGAGTGTAACTTTCGATTATGCTCGGAATATTAACTATTTTTATTAATAAGGCTGTAAATGATTAGCCAATCGACGCAAGAAATCGGGTATCAGGTAAAGTGGAAGTACAAAAAATATCTGCATCTTAGGCCTATAAAATGTATAATTAATTTGCAGTACTTTTCGTCTCGTGTTGGATGCTTGAGATTGATATACACCATTTTGGAACGAGACAGCACATTGTATGTTTTTACTTTATCTTCATATGAATGAGATAACTATACGGGATGTAAACGAATTCGTATAATTCCCTTGAACCACTGTTCTACTTATGATAGATTGACTCTGCCGGGGGCACTAAACTTGATTTAAAAAATAGTTTATTTTTATAAAAAAAAATTGTTAGATATGCTCGCGCCGCTTGATGCGGAAGACCTATCAATCTATCTAGTTGAGATACGTTATCAATTCTAGTTAAGTTTGTGCAGGTTACCTTTCCCGCACTCGTTGCACATCTCTGTCTTGACGCCAGAGTGTATAACGGTGTGCAGGTTGAGATGTTCGCGCCGCTTGAACCCCTTGCGACACACACCGCAAACGTACGGCCGCTCGGGGTTGTGGCCCAACTTGTGCCGCTCCAAGTGTTCCTTGCGCTTCAAACTGTAAATAACAAAAGTTGGCTTTAAGTTATTTTGTGTACGGTTGTAGGTTGCTTAACCGGTCTTTTCTGTTTCTTTTTATTAGCTTAATAATAAGATAGAATAACAAGTTATTAGCTAACTAGTAATTAAGCTAAATTTGTATACAAATTTATATTTAAAATAATTAAAAAATTAAGATTTTAATCATCTAACGATCTGATGAGGTTGATATAATTCTTAAAAAGACTAAGCCCCTAATAAATAAAGAAAAAGAAGAGAAGTGTGGCACTTCTATCATTCTACAAATGTATTGATATAAAAACAGTAAATTTAAAAAAAACACTCACCCAGCTCCACAAATGCCACATATAAACCGTCTCTCAATTTTATGTACAATCAGATGTACTTCCAGCATCTCCTTCTCGGGGTAGGCCATCTGACACTCTGGGCAGCAGAATATGGGAGAACCATCCAGTGCTGTAGCTATCACCACTTGTCCGGGCTTCGGCCGCGCTGGCTTCGGAGGTTTCTTCTTATATTTCTTCTTCTTTTTACTTTGTATCCTCAGAGTGCCGTCTGGAAAAGAGGAGAGAAAGTTTCATATCACTTTAACCCAATCCCTGTCCCATAACTCAGATACATCATACACGGCGGTTAAGTAAGTCTGCTTTGTGGACAGTAAACCTGTTAATTTTACTTCCTTTATGAGAAATGTTATTCTATTATGCCACATGACTAAACAATATTAGATATAATATATATTGATGCAAATTGGAATCATGTATAGATGGAAAACTTTTTTATTACAGCAGGTAACACAGAACTTTACTGTTGACCAAAGTCATCAATTAAAGATGGTGGATGTGACAGTGTTGTCGTGTCTCTCATTGCTTGTTGTGTAGTAAGTGATAAGAAGTGTGTCTTACAATTTATTCAATCATCTATGCTACAGTGAGATCAGTAGTGTTTTGCCTGACCATTTCAAAGTTGTCAATAAAAGCCATGGACCACTGTATTGCTCGAGACATGGACTGCCTCGTTGGTTTAGTGGTACCAAGCGCGACAGCTGTGCATGGGGTCTTGGGTTTGATTCCCCGTAGTTTGGAATTCTGCCTGGTGGTTGATGGGACTTAATAACAGCATTGGTGAAATGTGGGTGTACAACTGAGTACACCTCTGCCTACCCCTTTTGGGAATGCACGCATGAGGCTATGTTATGTTTTTACCACAGTATTGATGATTTAGATATCATAATATTCACCTTCGCTAAGTACAGCCTCTGCGACGGGTTCCTCTTTCTTATCCTCGTTAACATCCTCCATCTCTATCTCAATGTCGACAGGCTCCGACTTCTTCACGTCAGTGGGGTTCAGCCGTAAGAACTGTTGCAGGGAGACTGGCAGAGCTTGCGTTTGCTGAAATAATATGAGATGGTTAGCATTTTGTTCATATTTTTTTGTAGTAATAAACTAATTTATTACATTTGAAATTTGCTTAGAGAAAATATTTTTAGGAAGTTAAAAAGGAAAATTGTTGCCTTCAGATTTTGGTTATTCTTGAAAACTTAACATAGCATCATGTCTGTAGGCACACTAGCACACACTTTTCACACTTCACCGATACTGTTAAGACCCATGTAATAGGTGGTAAGCTTATTGCCACCTACCGGGTACAATTTCAAACAGAAACAACTCAATAGCACTTTGCCCAAACCGGGAATCGAACCCGGGACCTAAAGGTCTAGTGGTCCCAGTGGTTCTGATATTCTTGATCAGAATATTTTCCAATCTAGACACAATCTTTCAAAATTGAGCATACTCAGATGAAATTCATCATTATATCAAATCAAACTCAGGAAGCAGTTCTATGAAAATTCATGAATGCATGCCTGACGAATTAGCTTAATTTTCTACGGACCTTAGAGCTTTACCGTTTTTTTTAAATTAATAATGTAAAGTGAGCTGGTAAAAGTGTTGTTGCTAACCTGTGGCGGCAGTGTACTAAGGTACTTGACGAGGTCCTGCTGATGGCTACTGCCGAGCTGCCACTGAAGGGTTTCTCCTGCTTCCGTTCCTTGCGAACTCTCCTAAACGTGAAAAAAAAACATGAATCAGTTAACAAGTGTACTACCACTTATAAATGATGTAGGGTAACTCCCAAGATCAATACATATATTGTCGGTGCTAAGCGGAGCTACCTATACCTAATTTATTTCGTAATATCAATGAACTTATTATTCGAAAGTGTCACACGCGCATTTGAATCCAATGTTTAGGCTAGCGATAAGGATTACGGGTATCCGGTGCCTTTCGGTTCTGAACAATGAACATGATCTTTGACCCACCTGAGGCTGAATTGCAACTTGAGCATGTTTTGTGGTGGAGTTTGAACACATCTAAAATTAATTAATTAACCATTGGCTCAGTCAGTCGCAGTGTGAACTCATGATTCGTTAGAAATACATTTTGAGCATTTTTGTATCTCATTCTCATCACCATCAAGACTTTGGAAGGAGTAGTGATGAGTAACTTTCTTTTTCAGTTTGAAAAACACACTTGACCTCTAATATTCAAACATCTAAATAAACTTTGTGAATTGAAAAATTTGTCACAAATCTCGAATCATATCAATCCTTCTGATTGTCAAGATTCGAGATTTGTGACAAGTATCAACTACCCCCACTCGCGGGGATATGGTGGTAGATAGCCCTAGGTCTCACATTGATAATAGTTTGACACCAGAAAAAATCAAAGAATATTAACTGTACAAATATGCCTATAAAATTCAAATAAATGTTATTTATCGTAATTAATACATTGTATTGCATTTAATATTGTTATGAACTCCTTGAAGTATTTAAATTGCAGCGTAAGATAGTTACTCACGTCATCATTATTAGGTTCATCACACTCCTCTTTAATGATGATGTCCATACTTTCCGGATTGTTGTTGTCGGAGCTTGTGTTGTTGTTCAGCATCTTGTTGTCTGGCCCATTAATAATTATCTGCTGGTTCGGCGTTATGAACACCTTGAAATGAATAGTCTAATTAGTGACTATACAATATTAAAATACAATTTATTATTGTGTTAAATGCATCCTACCCTACTAATATTGAACTTAAATGGATAAGAAAAAAGAATTACATGTAAATTACAATACAATATAATATTTTTTTACAATACGATACGCACCTGATGCATATTTTGATGCATTTGATCCTTGTCTTGAGTGGGTTGTACCAACTGCATCTCTTGTGGCAGCGCCGCCAACACTTGAAGACCTATTAGTACGAAACAAATCAATTTAGTAACAAATGACAGTAATCACTACATTATTATAAAACAAAGTTCCCCGCCGCGTCTGTCTGTACGCGATAAACTCAAAAACTACTGAACAGATTTTCATGCGGTTTTCACCAATAAACAAAGTGATACATGAGGAAGGTTTAGTTATATAATTCGTTCAGCTTTACTACCCCTGCGAAGCCGGGGCGGATCGCTAGAACTATAATTTTATGGATCCTGTTCTTATTTTGAATGTTATTTTATAGACAATATAAGTATATAACGTTTGTTGAACTGTGTCTAAAATAGACAAAAACATCGGATAGACACCAGTTATGTACCAATATTAATTAGGTACTTAAAAAGAGATCGAAATAGGCAGAATATATTTACCTAAACTTCCAAGGAGGTAGGTAATATAAATAGAGTGGGTAGACCCTGCCCTATAGATCTCGAGGGTATTCCACTTGTAAAACAAAAAATTTAGAAAACGTATAAACGTTATTAGATTTTTGTTTTGTTACCTACTAATTTATGTTATGTAAAACAAAGTGCTATAAATAATTTGTTACCTACGAATTTATGTTATTATGTAAAATAAAGTGTGATAAATAATTCGTAATTTCTAAATTCCAGATTTTGAAATAGTCATGTTTATCACTCCGGGATTTCAGAGGGAGGTATGAAGACCTCTGTGATTATATTTCTGGAAGTTTAGGTGAATATACTCTGCCCATTTCGATATTTGACAATAAACTTAATTGTGAAATTTAGCATACATGTTGGTAATAACATCAAAGCTGGTTACAGAACAGGGCCAAATACGAACAAATATTTTACATATAGCATCACACCTGTATTAACCTGGGTTTGGCAGAAGTTTACTGTTGAACACCCACAACACACCAACGCATATTTAGTTGTATTTTATAATATAGCGATTGCTAATCGTCTTTCTAGTCCTTGTTAGCGTTAGCTACACAATACACCGTCCGACAAGGATTATAATTACGCCAATTTGTTCAATAATAGTTTCTAGAATGCGGTATAGGTGCTACATGTCTGCCTCAGAACTGCTTCTTTAGTCTAGTAGTGGCAGGCGAGGCAACTCAACATAAGTTTGATGTCGAGCAAAGTTATTGAGTTTTCTGTTGGGAAATACTCAGTAGCAGCCTGGAGCCCTTTGGAATTGTGTCCGTTTGATATCAATAGGCTCAACGCCTATTACATAGTACTTAATAATGTGGGTGTAGTACAGGACGCATCTGCCTAACCTTTCCAAAGCCAATATCGCTAGGAAAACTGACTAGTTGGCGGTTAATGACCCTATCTGTACCCAGCATTACAACATAATGGTAGTTGCCACAAGTGCATGTGTATTGTACTGATGAGTGCACAAATTAGTGTTACAACACATACTGTCTTATGTAATGGCAACAATGTAACATCACCTGATCTCAGCCTGAATGTACCTGTATATGTAGAAAAAGTAGGTTTTAAACGTATATTGTATTTTCATTTATTAACGCTTCAATATAGAAACAAGTTTATATCTGTAGCAACTGTCGAGGTACTAGGTATATTACAAAACGTGATCTATCTATCTTTAGTCCAGTTTTTTCTTGAATGTTCATAATTCAGAATCTAGTTTTATGTAAAAATTTATTATAAATACAAAGTTGTATTTATTAATTATGTTTATGTATAGTTGACCAAAGTAAGAACAAAAACAAATAGAAAAGTAAGCAAAACTTGGTCTCAAAAAAACATTGTTCTGTATTATGAGGGAAAGGGAATATATTATGTAAGAGACTAGCCTAGATTGAGCGCATTGGTTCATAATAATTTATAAATGGTTTTGTAGGGTACGTAAGTATAACTTCATGCTAATAAGGAGAACAGGGATTTTAAGGCAATTTATTATGGGTCTGTATTTGTTAAATAATAAAATAATCATTATTGGAATGCTTACCTTCGCCCAAGCTGCCCTGTCCGACTAGTTGAATGCCGCCGGTTTCGTTCGTCTCCGGCGAGTAGGCAACGGTCAACACCGCACCACCTTGAATCGGAGAACTTCAATAAATAACACTATTTTTGGTAATAGCACAATGTTGAAAGGTCGCAGTGATTATAGACATAAAAGTGAATGTTGACTATAAATTACTAGTGTTCTTGCAAAGAGAAACTCAGTTATAATTAAGCTTGAAATACCAAATGTAATGTATGAAGCTTATATGGAGACTAGATCTGAGAACAGTGTGCATAATTGTACAGAAGACTAGTGATAGCATTGTCTCTAGTGTCTTAAAGCCAACCTCATAATGTTAAACAAAGTGTGATTCATATTTGAATTTTATATTTTAATATAATTTTTCATACATAGTGTACCTTGTTGAAATCCCTGTATTGGTATCTGCATCTGGTACTTGGGTTGCTGCTGTGCTTGCAGCATGTTCGGACTCAGCACCTGAATCTGCACCGTTGGTTGAGGATCGCCTAGGAACATCACTCGGATTGTAGTGTTTTTGGTCAAGAAATAGATTTAAAATAAGTAAGAATTTTATGTGTATGGCTGGAAAGGGAGCGACTACTGAGATGACGCCTGACAGAAATTAATGGAAGAAAAACTGTTGTGTGTCAAAACCCAGACAAAAATAACAAACAAAACAATCTTATATTTGAGGTTGTCCTAGATGTCGTTAATTATTATGATGCTGAAGTGTATGAAATTTACAAGCCATTTTGACCCCACCACTTTCAAAATAATAATAATAAGACTTCTGAAACGATATTAGTAAACTACAGCATGACAATTGCCAGTGGCTTCTTCTTATCGTGTCAATCATTCAAATATTTTTTTAACAATATGTAGCCACCTTAAAAGTTTTAGGAGTGGCTTTGTAAAGGTCGTTTCTCAGGCAACTGTTAGGCACAAAGGAAACATCATCAAGTGCAGCTAGACTGCTCTGTTGGCTCTGGATGTGACTACTTTCCCTTGGTACTTACCAGGTTTAGCTCCTGGCAGCGCGATGGGTACGGAGATGAGCTGCGGAGTGGCCTGCAGCGTGCCACTGCCGTCCAGTGCGCGCATATACTGCATGCTACCGTCGCCCATCGCCACGCATACCTGCAACGTACAGTCATACATCAGTACGATATAAGTATATTATAAAGATTAAATTAATTTAAAAAAAAATATATTTTTTATTTTATTTCACACCTTTTTGTGTACCATAGACATTTTTTTTTTAAAGAATCTTATTATATATCATACATAATTACATAAATGAACCCTAAAAACATAACACTCCTTTTTTGGGCAGTCGTGTCACAATCGGAATCGGTACACGGCCATTTAATTATTGTCTGCTTAGCGCATTTTTTTGGAGGAACGAAGATATTGTGACGGGGAAAGTGTTGAGTAAGATTAAGGATGGCTATACGAGTAGAGGAAGACCGAGGGAAATGGATGGAGGGATTGTGTGAAAGATGATATGGCTAAAAAAGGAGTGACTACCGAGATGATATATATGGAAGAAAAAAAGCAGGGGGATGGTGATGTGTTTGATTTGTACACAGCGAAAGTGTTGTAGTATTTTTAACCGACTTCCAAAAAGGAGGAGGTTATCAATTCGGTTGTTTTTTTTTTTTTTTAATGGGATGCGTCTGTATACGTAAACGTTAGAAATATTTAATTAAAGTACACACACAATACACAGCACAGGCAATAATTATAGTGGCTTTGAAAGGGACAAAATTATCGGAACTTTTTTACAGAACTGCCCAAAAAAAGGAGTGTTATGTTTTTAGGGTTGATGTATGTATGTATGTTTGTGAGTTTCTTTATTCCACCATAACTTCTTAACGCCTGAACGGATGAAGAGATATGGGGTACGTTAGAATCCTTACATTGTCCTGGGTAACATCTATGGTACACAAAAAGCAAACGGCTCGGCAGATAGATAGTCATCTAAATCGCAACTGACGTACTTCAAGATATGTCTTTGAAAAAGCATTAACGCATGCTTAGCGAACTCTTAAAGTTACAATATTAAATGGAAACCACTAAGCCATCTCGACCTCTAGAGGTCGAGATGGCTTAGTGGTAATATGGATGAAGAATTCGCGGTGGTGAGCAGAGGTCGAGATGGCTTAGTGGTCAGAGCGCCTGGAGTATCTATCCGGGAGGCGCAGGTTCGAATCCTGTTCGCGACCGTATTGTTTTTCCATTTAATATTGTAACTTTAACTGACGTACTATTGATACTATTGAATAATAAAACAGCTACAATATAAAGCCGTAAAGTTCAGCTTTTAGTAATGAACTCAATACGTACTATTCTCATTAAAATTTTCTTAGAAATTGTCAATCAACACGAACTCCTTGGTCCGTTTTAAATAGAATAAATTAGTTACAAGAATTTACTGACATCATTCAGACGTCATCCTTCTCAAGAACGGTTTTATTTGTATGAACTACTTAAATATTGCTTGCATTGAGTAAAATATCGATTAACATCATTGTTAGAACACATCCTTTGTTCGAGTTTATGCAACAAATGAATGGATATGTAGTTCCTAAATAGCGTATGTTTTGCTCAGTGCTGCTTTCACTAGTTGCGTAATAATATGATTTATATGCATTTCTTGGAGTTCAGAACATTCTACACCATTAATTGACTTCAAGATTATCATCAAAAACAACAACACAGGAGATATTACTAATTTAAGCTATTTATTCAACCATTAGAAACTCTCTGTCAATGGTACAGAATACATATTTATTGAAAATCAATTGTCAAGTTTTCACTAGTGAAAGTTAGTACATAAATGAAAATGATTCAAGAAGCTAAATACATTCATTGCATGAATTTTATGATCCAAGAGAGTATGTTATTATGTGATACCTCTTGCTTATAAATATTATTTAAGCACAATATAACAGAAAGTGAAGAATACATAGTAATGCATATACACTTGTTCACTTGTAAAACATATATAATTTTTTTTTGTAAACAAATGACGGCGTGGTTGGCGCAATGGTCGAGAGACTGGCTGCTGTGTCGCGTGTCGCGGGTTCAATACCCGGACGGGGCAAATATTTATATGAAGTAAAGATAATTATCGCGTGTCTGTGTGTGTGCATGTCAGATTATATATATCAGTAATTGCACCCACAATACAGGAAGAAATTCTTAGAGAGGGAAACATTGTAAAAAACAAAAATTACTATAGCCCTCCTGTTACTTTAACTAAACCAACAAAGCAGAAAAATGCTTAGGTGGTAAAGATAGATATAATATAAATGGTTTGGTCGTCACTTGGATCAACTCCTCTATTATGTTAACCCTCACTGCACTAGGATGGATAAGAAAATACAATTCGAAACTTTGTTGATGGAAAAACTATTACCTGTTGCATGCCCGTTCCATTGTTTGATACATTCTGCTGTAATTTAGCGACAGGCAGCTGGCCACCTGTGGTTACAAAGTGTGTGCCAGCGGTGCCCACCGCTGAGAATGTAGCGAAGTTCATGTCAGTGTCCTCCTCACTGGAAAATAATTATAGCTGCATAAGACATATCTCCTGATGCTTAATTTGAATAAAATTACTTTTTCAGACACTTGGGTCTTTGGGTTGTCAACTAACTAAGATATCTACTCGGAGGATCTACTACAGATTCAAAAATGGCCATAAAGCTAGATATACTGGATAATGGAAGTGCTTTTCCTGTAATCTCTGTTCTCGGTTTGATGTACATTGGTATTTCCTATCCAGCATTGTAGCGTAAGGCGAAGTACCATTTACTGAAATTTAATTTAGCATCCAAATTCAGGTTTTACTTAAGAAATAAATAATAACTAGTTTCAGAATCAGAGTGATATGTTTTTAATTAAATAAAATACAATGTTTCGTACAGTGCTTATTACTATACAGAATAGTGAATACAGTTATTTTTTCATTGTTATAACAGTGTTTAATTGAACATGGGAGTACAAATGACCTTATTTTAGAAGATACTTGGTATCAACTTGGACAAACACATTGTGTACTTGATAACCAGTTACTAGACTCTAGAGCCACTAATCCCAGCATAGTTGTAGTAGTACAAACATTATTTTACAATCATTTATATGAGCTTTCTATTAGGAGCCCTAAGACACAGTCAATTAAGTTTTTTTTTGGCCTATGCCAATAATTGAGCATATAAATATAAATAATACCACTTGTGGTATTTAGTGATCATATAACAGCATCCTTTCCATTAAGTAGTTAAATGTAAGTTTAAAAATATTTGAGATAGTAAGTGAAACAGTTAAGAAAGTTGTTTGACTCCTTATTCGTAACATTAATTGCTCAACTTTACAGTGAAAGTAGGAACTGTGTTTTAGGTTGCTGTATTTTATGGAAAAAGTATTGGATACAATATAAACTCTCATTTATTTATTTTTAAGTGTCTAGGCTGAGATACTATTAATTTTTTATTAGTGTTTTGTGCTGGATAAATTATCCATAAAATCGGAATGATGTATTCAAAGTAACAGATTGTAGTCAAATAAAAATAAACATAATAATGTTAAATTCATCCCCATACCAGGAGGCATCGTCTCTAGTGGGCATCTTCTGCATGTCGCACATTGTTGTTAACCCTCCGCGCTTCGCCACCGAAGCGGGAAAAAAATACAAATAAAATCACTGTCCCACTTGAGTCACTATAGCAATGCGTATCCCCACATCCCAATGTCCCACCACCGCGGCGCCACTGCGCACGGGACTACACTGGGACCACGATGGTAGGGCACATACTTCTACCGACCACCAAACACGGCACTACACTAAAATTTATTCAGCCACGGTGAGAGGCGAAAGATGATCGCCAACTACTACTAATAAGAAAGTGGGTTAAAGAAAGTTTTTATGCAGGCCCGATAGTCGACCGACGAGTTTGTTATACATACTGACAGACAATTGGTGTGTATGTATGCACATGTAGTTCTAGCGTGATGCTCACTTTCTCTTTGCTGTACTTTCACAAGACAGTGAGGTGTGGTTGTGGTTCACTAGCTGTGGGAAGCAAGCTTGTTGGATAATGCGAATGGTTTTGTTGTTTATAGTACCTATCGAACGCGAAAATATTTTTTATTTTTCACACATGAAACAGTTCATTTTGTCCTAACAACACCTTGAAACTTGAAAGTTTCCGCCGCCAACAGGCATTCGCTAATAGAAAGTTTAAAATATAAGGTCACACCATTTTATTGTGTCATTGACCTCATAATTACGGAGGACGATGCTGTTGCCTATCTATTTCATTAATACAAATAAATAACTTATAGTATGTGATTATCCAACCAAGTGTTTGTTGTTCATTTCGTTTTTAGGGGGTCAAAAGTTTGGTAGGTAGTTCATGGGTTTAGGACAAAGACAAACAAAAATGGCCGATAACTTTTCAGTTACGCAATTACAAATTAAATAATAAAATGTAATTCATAGTATTTATGAGGGAACCCCGCGTGCTCGTGGGCGGAACCAGACAGAAATCGAAGGTTGTTCACCCCTACCAGTCCTTTTGACCGGCTGTGCGTCCATCACGCATCGCATCCCCACCATGATGCGGGATCCCCTCCATGTGCCGTCACCAAATCACTCCCGCTCCCGGCTCCTTCCTCCACCGCCAGGGAAATCGCGAGAGGAGGGGTTGAACGCGGCCCTCGCGGCACTCTCTCAACAGCACTCAGGTGGCCACGCGCCCCGTCTAACGGTACTACGGAGTACCGCTTCTAAAATAAGGTCATGGATATTCACACGTTGTAAACAAAACGTTAAGTACAGGACTTACCTTCAGCATAAATACTTTTTTCCCAGTCAATTAATTTTTCACTTCAACAACTCTTAAAATAAATTCCATAGTTAATTACAAACAAATATGTAAACAACGACACCCCTTCTCTTTTACCATTTTACGACAAATGAAATCCGCCATACTGTTTCTTTAGTGTACAAAATTTATCACCAGGTGGCGCATTAATTCTTTAGTGTGATTGGTCGAAAATTCATCATTGATTTGACATAGGAGCAAATGAAAATGCCACAATATAAAATTAAAATTGTTACCATGCTTCAACAATTTTAATTAAAAAGGGTACAATTTAAATATAGGTAGGTACTAATAGTTAAAATTAGACTAACAAAATAATACACACAAAACTTAACCATGTATTACTAAAACTAGAATTAATATGGAAACTGTTGCCCACATCTCTGTATTCTCTCTAAATGCAATTCAAATAGTAACTTATTGTCAAAATAATAACTACTTTGGGAGGAACTCATTCCAGGGTCATAGCTTGGTCTGCGTTCCGATCCTGACGACGAACATGAAGAGATTCCATTATCCGCACTTAATTCATTAATTTGACTAGAATCTTGCGTTTGTGGAACAGTAGTGTTGACGAGGTTGTTATTTATGTGCAAGTTGTTTATCCTCTTTGACAACGGCATAAACTCGCACGAATCGTCCTCGCGGGACCTTTTCCTGGTAACAAATAAAACGATAATTACGAAACAAGAAACGGCCCTAAGACGATCCTCTGACCAAGGCTTTTAATCAAATTGTAAACTTATGAAGTAAACATACCTATTCTCTGTCATAGTACAAATTATGTTATTCCCATTACTTCCAATACAAGTATTCCAATTCAAGTTGGCAATTCTCCCAAAAGTCATTGGTTCACGAATTCCAAAACTTCTTTAGTGAACTATATATGAAACAGGAAACGTTGAATAAGAAAACGGTCAATTTTTATTTCACAAGGAATAAAAAGAGATACCGAGATGGACATAGTAAAGTCACAATCACAGAGTTCTGTCACAATTCACCATTCAGGTCACACATAGTACACATCTTTAGCGTGCCTTTTTCAATAACTCGTACAAATCACTCTAGGAGTGAAAGAGAAAAATATAGCCAATGAATGTATCAAATTCGGAATAAAAACTACAAGACAAGGACTACGCATGGCTTGCAGCTGTTTTTTTTTATTTCAATCACATGTGTCCCTAAAATTACGTTTAGTTTTCTCTATCATACATAATGGTATATACGTAAATTGACGTTGATCTCGGCTACAGCGATTCAGAATTATATTATAGTTAAGAACGTCCTTCTTTTAGAAGTCGGGTAAAAAATAAGGAAGACTAAAAATTAACCCCGATTGTTTGTAAAAATACGATAGCAAACCAACAAAACGTAGTAACTTTACATTATTACAAGAGATGGCGCACTATGGCACTTAGACTAACTTTTTTCAACAGATGTCGCTAAACACCATAGAAAGAAAAGCGAAACAACTATACTATAATATAAGAGTTTAGATCAATATTAAAAGAGTACAGTATCGGTCATCGATTGAAGTCTAATTTTTCAGTACCTGGGCATAGAGCATCATGGATCGGAAACCGGTTCTTATTTCGGTTGCGGTTCTTTTCATATTTTATAGGTTCTTGATTTTGAAATAGGCTTCTATGTTATTCCACTTTCTTTTGACTAGTTTGGAAATGCTATTTAAAAATATAAATATATTTTATTAAATAGTAAAATGGAATTTGGACACTCTATTAACACAGGGCGTTTTTTCCTCGTATTTCATTGAGAATAGCCAAAACATTTTGATGAGAGATTGAAAGAGAAAGGGGTTTGGTACAATACTGTCCAGATAGAGAAATTCAGAGATTATTTATTGCTCTCTAAATTAAATATACCTAACTAAATATAGCCTTAATACCGCTCCGGACAATACATAAAAATATTTATTGTATTAAAAAAAAGCAGGTACCTGCGATCATTATAGTGGATGATGTTTCGCATGTTTTAATGGAATGTGTCCGAAATGGGAATATTAGAGTCAATGTATATACCTATGTGAGACAGTACCTATTTAAGACATTGATATTTGAATTTCTATACAAGCTTTTCGCATAACACACAAAGCGAAGCTTCTGTTCACCACGGTGAGCTAAATTATTTATTAAAATTTACGTTTTTTCTTTGCTAGGCGATATGGTGGTCGCTAAGCGACATATTCCATTAGACAAATAAAAAAAAAATCTTCTAGGTACCGGTTGCGTATCATCTAATTTAGGTTGCTTGAGAGGGGATGCATTTGGCGCGTGCCTATCGAATCTTTTCTGTCAATTTGCCTTCACAATATCGGAGAGTTGTGTCTATTCTGTACAGTGATGTGTATACTGAACTTGTTCAAGAACCGCTAAAACAAGGAGTCAGGATATTTTTTTCTTTTTTAAACAAAGGTGACATGACATACGTACGTAGATATGTAAAAGAATTTGAAAAGACCTATTTACATATTAAATAATTTAAACTACGTTTGTAAAACAAACGAAAATTCAATTTATGGCCTATAACTGCAGCTTCCACTATACCTGTATCGTGGAAGCCAAGGTTCATAAAAGATCTTGTTTAGGAGTAGTATTAGTGGTAGTTTAGGAACTCTGAAATGTTTGCTATCTGCGTGAAAGTATTTTAAATTCCTAATATAATCTCAATTATGTAACTAAATAATATAAATGACCCATTCCAACCATAATCAACATTAGATCGAGTTTAGTAGCGTGCACTTGAATAGAATAGAAAATTGCATAAAATGAAAGATCCCATTAGAGATGAAAAACAATACTATACCTATTTATCGTACATTGATAGTGTTTAATCGATGTTAATGTGTAACTACCAGTACAGGTAAAATTGTACAATGAGCCGGTTTCTGGCCAAACATGGTGCGCAAAGAACTATCATAATCCCGCCTTTATATGGCTAAAGAGAACAACGCGAGGCTGTTGTGGTACATACCAGATGTCTATGTTATTATTTCAGATTAATTAAACTTGTCATACATTTATGGTAAAGTTAAAATAACATATTATATGAGTCCTATTAGTTAACACAGAATGAATAATAGTAATTATCCATATAGGTACATAAACTAAGATTCCTATGAATGCCGTAGCAAGGAATTGGTTTCGGGGGAGTTCTAGCCAGGAATTGATTTAGGGCTGGTGCCACTCCTTTCTTTCACATATGGAACAAGAGTAAACACAATTTTGTTAAATCACCCCGGTAGTCATCATCAGGGGAGCACTGGGTTCTCCTAACTTAACAGCTCGAGTACCCCCGCTATGCAATGCTTAGCAAGGCACTTCCCCGGAGAGACTGTAAAGGGGTCGCTGTGCACGGCAGCACGTGACCATTATTCCACCCTCTTCTCTCATTAATACAACATCGGCTGGTTTCGTTTCAATTTAAAATCTAAATGTCTTCACTTTGCCTTGATTTCAGACCTATTAAGTTCCACCTGTTATTAGATTTGCCACCCAAGATAATGGTACATCTCATCCTATACCCTGCACTAAGATGGAGACGGTACACTGTAAACAAAACTCGGAGAGACAATTTCTCTGAGACACATACATAAATGTCTAGGGTCCAACCCTTCGGGACTATCAATGTAGCCTTCTCCGTCCCAGGGCAGAATATAAAATGTACCATTGCCTAGGCACTTGTATAGTATTTTTACATAGGTAGAGCATAGAGAAGGTTAATGTTATTTTGAATAGGATGTTATAAAGTTCTCGTAAAAATTAAAATGTGGTAATAAAAATGGTCTGGCTTTTAACGACACGATTAGCTCAGTGGTCTAGAGCTCGGCTAGGTACTGCGATACAAGTTGCATAGGTTCCATTCTCGCACAGAACACACATTATGAGTTAGTTCGATTTTAATGACTCAATAGATTTTTGTCTGTAAACGCAAGCAAATCGGGTGAAATAATTATTTATAGAGAAGCACCTTTAGGTTATTTTTCCTTATATTTTGTTATAATTTGGTAATGCAAATCTTTTACCAAAACTAAACATGCATATGGGGCAATGCGATTCACGAAGCTCAAGCGACAAATTTTAATAAAAAAAAGCTGTAGGGTATTAAAGTATTCAATATAGCGCTTAGAATTCTGGCATGAACCCTTTTATTATGTGTAAGTCTATATTACAGAAATTGCATAGGAATATTTTTTAATTTCATTAAAAATAACAGTTTTTATTACCGTAAGCTTCCGAGGTATTACGTGGGTACATTTGAATTACAAAATATGCTGATGCCAAAATATTGTCACCGCGCACCGGTTACGTTCACCTTTCGGAATGCGTTATTAATTATGTGTTCAGAAAGTGCGCATGGGTGTGTGCAGGCGAATGCAACGCACACGGATGTAAACTAGTCTTAAAATTTAAACGAGAGAGAGCAGTCAGTAAAATTATCAAATTAACGCGGTACCGTTAGCAGCTGCTGCGGTATAATATCACATTTTGGTGTGATGTCGCTCAGAAATCGGCAAGCCGCGTGCTCGACGGGCGCATCGGCGCGTGAACACCGCGCTTTATTCGCTCTGCTGCATGTCGTGTGGAATTCGCCTTATATGGTAGCGTATCACAGCGTATGTGCTATCTGCACCACGCCTAAAAAAATGTCTATTGTTGTTATTGGAAAAACGGGCGTGGGAAATTGTGGAGCGTAACCTATATTTTAGACTAATGCGCCTTACAATACTTGACAAATTACCCACTCAGCCCAAATGTATTGGGTTTTAGCTTGTCGATAAGCCCACTTCGCATATATTTACTACCCAAGATATATACCTATATTTTTATTATTATTAACTTGTTCTTGTACCTACATAGTTTATTGGATGTAGATACATATTTCTAAAGTGGATTCAGTATGCACGTTTGTATGTAAAAATATTGTAACCTGAATAGTAAAGCTGTGCACACAGCTCCATAAAAAAAACAGACCAGTTTCTGGAGCATTTAATGATATATATTTTATGTATTTTATACTACCTGTGCCCCCGACCTCGTTCGCACGGGACTTGGACAAATAGCTTTTAATATTCTTTGCTTCTGATATCGACATGGAATTGAACAAAAACATCAAATTGAATTAAAATTCCTGTTTTGAACCCTAAAATTGTCATTTAAATTTGTTGAGCCTGTTCCGGACAAATTTACAGACATACAGAAAAACAAAATTCTAAAAGAAAACAGTAAAATTTTGGTAATTATTTTGAAACCACATTTAAACTTATACACTTAAAAAAGTTTTTTGTGTATCAAATGGTTATAGATTAAGGTTCTTATTAGGTTACCGTAAACCATTTTAAACAGAGACTAATAACAAAATAAGAATACTTACGACGTGACCTAAGCTTTATTGTATAGTCAGAAAGAAAGATCATATTTTGCATCAGATAAAATTCAGTAGACGACGTTAGAAGTGTTAAGAAATACTAAGTACAATTATTGCAGATACTGATGAGCCTATCATATGCACAGTTGCACAGATGGACCTTAGAAAGCAGTCGCGTACACAGAATCGTAGAAGCAACTGTACTGACTGCGGTACTCGGAAAATTATAATCCCATTACCAGGTCGATTCTCTGCTAAGTATTATATAATATATGTATATACCATAAACGTAGTATAGAAAAAGACCAACAAAGCCTAGTATGGGAATAGTATCTCTTACGGAAATATCACATGTTAGAAAGAGAAAGCATATTTAGGTTCAGTCAGCACTATTGGCAGATGTTGTTTTCTCCAGTGTCACTGTCAAAAATCACGCTAACTTATATTTGCTGTATTGTCAGTGAATCCTGTATATTTTATAGGTACAGTTTTAAAATTACAAGCAATGCCTACGTGTTGTGTTGGTGACTGCGATGTTTCTTATAAAAATAATCCAGGAAAAGATTCATTTCACAGGTAAATTGTCAACAATAGCATATATTTTCATGGCCATATTTTGGAAAAATCTGTCTTTAGAAAATTTATTTTGAAAACCAAATCCTATCAAGAAAATAGTGAATTTTCTCTATAGTAAAAAACAATGGTCATAAAAGCAATATTGAGTACGTTGTTCTAATATAAATTTTCATTTCATGTATACAAAATAGTGACTTGTCAGTGTCGACTATTGTGTCGATGAAATTTTAGATCAAAAAGTTCCGATATCAGAATTTATTATTAGTGTAGATCTACCAACTATTTCTGAACAGTAACAATTTTTCCAAAATTTTTATTGAGGTACCTAATACGATGAAACCAAAATGTTTGGAAACGTTTCTGTCTGTTTGTCGATGTGTCTGTCAGAACGTTTATAACATATAAGAAGCTTAGCGTAGCTTAGTGGCCCAGGTTACGTTATAAATATATTTCATCACGCTATTACAGTAGTCCCCAAATGCGGTTCAAATCCGGACCGCCAACCTACTTTGTGCGGACCTTAGTTTAATAATGATCTAACGAACTGCACTACTATTATTCTTCGCTATTTGATTTGAATTTGAATTTGATTAGACCCCGAATGAAACTAGTTGGTGATTCCTGCGCTATCATCTTTAGGCGGTGAGCACTGAGCCTATATGTGATAGCGTAATGAATATGTTGATTACATAATTTTTACTACAAATTCAAGAGAATTTCACATTTTTATGATATATTTTTTTATACTAAAAGGATTCCTGTCGATACTAAGGAAAAGGAAAAATGGATGAGAATAATTGATAACAAAAAGAATAAAGATAAAGAAGAAAAAATAATTAAGAAATAAGAAAAGATAATAGGATATTTCCCTTTTTTTCGGGGGGAATCTTTCAAAAACGTGCCCGGCCTTTATGGATAAGACCGGGGTGTGTGAGATTCTTACCTCACTCAAACCACCTCGGCGGTCAACATTAGCATATGGAGGGAGGTACTTAATAGACCAGCTCCAGCACCCCCGCTATGCAGCGCTTATTAAGTCACATCCCTGGAAGGACTGTAAAGGGGTCTCCCCTAAGCCTCGCTGTGCACGATAGGACGTGACCACTATGCCACCGTCTTCTCTGGGATCACGATGGGTAAATAGAGTCCCCTCTCTAAGCACCCGTGACCCCAAAGGGCCGCCTGTTTTTAATCATACAGGCGGGGTTTCGGCTGTTAGGCTCCGAGGCGGTTGCCTCCTAGACGCCTTCTTCTCCGAGAGGGATCGGCCCTCTCACAATCCCGCTCGGCGGCCTCTTTCTGGACGACAGCAGTATCACAACAGGAAGCCATTTCTCTCCAGTTCCCTAAATCTGCCAGCCTAGACCTCACTATTGCCGGCAGAAATAGATCTCGCCCGATACTGACTCTTAGTATCCGCCGCTCAGTGGTCTAGGCAAGGACACCTCAAACGTGTGCTGCGCTGAGTCCAGACCACTTTCGCAATGGTATTAGGATAGGTAGGTAAAAATCATTTAGTCATTCATCATCTCAATCAGTCATACTCTATACACTGCTCAGGGTCCTTAATAGCTGCTTTCTGAACAAAGTACCTATTACCAATGAAATATAATTATAGTATGAGCGCATGAAATGTTTTTATTAAAATAATGTAATTAATTAATGAAGTGCATTAAATAATACCTACGCTTGTGATTTTAGTTTTATTAACATAATTTGTTTGAATATATTTTCATTTTGTATACCAAGTCTTTACATCTGAAATACTGTTTATCGATAAGCGATATGTGTCAATATTTCCACGTTGTACATCACTATTGCACGCACACATTGACAATTTAAAAACGGTTGCACTTTTTTGAGCTCTATGTCCTTCTATGGTGTACCAAAAATATTCTAATTCTATGGTATATACATTGACTAGGATGGAAGTACATAATAGAACCATCGACAATAAAAACTTGTTTTTTATCGCTAGCGCTATCGGGCATCTTAACAGCTCGTATGTCTACAAACATTGCTGATCACATAGACATTTTGAAATGAGGTCGTTTAATTCTAATTATTTTAGCATACTGACGAGCGTAAAGCTATGGTAATAACTTTCTTATTTATAAAGGGAAACGTTTAGGTCGCAGCAAATTAAAAAAAAATGCATAAATTGACTCATAATTTTTCGTAATTATCATGTTTGGAGCTAATTTCGCAATTTAAAAGAATAACAACGCCTGAACTAGGTATGTAGGAACATGTTTGATTATAGCAAATATTTAATATGTCTCATCTCTATTTCAATAACTACTTAAAGCCAAAAAGCAAAAATTGCGAGCTAAAGCGACCGAAAGGTTCCCCCCTAAGTAGCGATGTTGACGAATAAAAGACATGAAGACGCCCAGTTATTTACAAATCGAACTAGTGTCTAGCAAGTGGATGCAAAAGCGGTTGCTGAGCTAGCAGTCCCAAGTACGATTCCGGGTAGGCCACTGATATTAGGGTTTACTGCTATGAAAATGCCAGGAGCAACGCAGTAGATATCAATAGAATCACCACCTTATTACATGGGACTTATTAACTGCATCGGTGAAATGTAGGTGTTGGTACAACGGTACACTTCTGCTATTCCCTTGGGGAATAAAGGCATGATGCTGTGCTAATGTTATGTGATCATAGAAATAAGAATGGTATGTGATAGAAGTGTAGAACTCTAGTGGAACACTCGAATAAAATGAATTTTCATAAGTTGCCAATAAAAGAAATATGGCTTCCGCAGTATGAAGAAGTTACTTTCTTAAAGATCCGTTCATAGTTGTTCACATCGGGTACCTACTATAATACTTTCTCTATTCATACACAGTCTCCTCACTTTCACGGAGAGACGAGTATTCATTAATGAGATATGAGATTGTTCGCAAACTTTGATAATCAGGTTTGACTTCCCACAATGTTACAAAGGATTGTGTAAATCGACGGAAATAAATGTAATTTTTTGTCACACGCATTGTTAAAGCGTGTGTTCTAACAATTATAGTTACTATGTATAATGTTATAATATGATATCTCTCGATCTTCGGATTCACAGGCCTAGTAACTTACAACCATTAAGAAAAGAAAAATTAAACATATGATACTTTCGATGTACTTTTGCACCAAGCTATACTATACTGGCTATGCTGCTATTGTAAGTATCGACTGTTATTTTTACTAACATTCATAACACTTACCTACCTAGGTAATTAGTAATAATTCGTTAAGATATATTTTATTAAAAGAAAAGGTTCAGAACGTGAGATATTGGAAGAATTTTTAAAGATTTAGCGTTGAGCAAATTTGCCAGTCCAATAAATTCACAAGCGGAATTTACTGAATGAATCATTCAAGCGTCTGCGATTTGAACAAAAAAAGAATGGAGGAAAGCGCGTTCCAAAGTCAAATATTTCACATTTCCATTCAACACGTTAATGTAGGTTAATTGGATAATACACGCACACTGGCCTAAACTTGTGGTGAGTTGCAACTCGCGTGCATTCGACATTGACTGTTGAGAAAAAAAAAAAGTTGTCAATAACAAATTGCGTTTAGCGCGAACGAAGATGCGACGAAGAATTCTGGCCATTGTCATTCCATGCCTCAAATACTTGTAAGTTGTAGTCGTGTAACTGTGGAAAATAAATAACGACAAAATTGAAAAAAGAAAATTGCTGCTCTGGCCCTGAATTCCCAATTTGTCTGGATTGAGACATCAGACTATTTGATTACAAAAGACTGAAATCCTTTCTAATCTGCAATGCCATACTTAGATTACTTACCTATAAAACTTCGTTACACGGGATTATCGATCAACATCGCCAACACAGCGGATTGTGAATATTATGATCACCAATTTGTCGTGGGTAGGAACCAAAGACATTCAACTACTATACTAAGTAGACACCGACGGGTATAATTTTGAAGTATCGTAGTAGACAAAAGGAAAACTCCGTGAACAAGCAACAATAGCAAGACAAGTAGAACTAGGAATAAGATAAGACTTTTACTAGAGCGTAACGTACGGGTAAGTGTGATTAATTTTGATAACCTTTCTCGATTACTGGAAATTATCATGTGACATCGATATTACGTGTCAAAATGTTGTTATATACCTACCTACTTAGTCTATAAATTTTCTATAAATAAATGTGATGTTTCTTGTTAGATTACGTGCACGAAGTTCCGAGGTGATGTAATTTCGTTGACGTATGATTTGATAATAGGTTCCTAACGTATATAAATTTCAAACGGCTGCTCCTGATTCCAATCAAGGTCATAGCTACTCCAACTGAAATAAAAATTAATAACATCCATAGACAACACAACTTTTTATATTCGGTCGAGATCGTACATCATGCATTGTCTTTTGTGGTTTAATTTTAAACATTATTTGCAATAAGATTTAATAAATTTCGACTCCCTAGTCCCTAGTAGTTTAAATGTACATTATTGGATTGTTAATAATATTGTGAATATCATAATGTGATATTTTGGTTTGCCTATACCTCTTCATCAGTAAGGAAAATCGAATTTTAACTAAAATTCCGTGCTGTTTATAACCAATAATAAATCATTAATACGTTTAAAGTGAATCACTCACTATTAATCTAAGAATTCATTGAAATTAATCAAGTCAATAACAATTTATCACTGATAATGATAAAACGGATACGATTAGTGAATATGATTCCGTATTAATAGGAATTTTACGAAATTCTTTTTCAGTACGTAACTATATAAAACGGTTCAAGGTAATTCCATCTAAAACAATGATAGCTAACAATGGAAAACAAATTAATAATAAAACTGAAAACCCGTAATGAAATAGAATTGAAAATCAAACCAATGTATCTATCTATATACATATTCTATAGAGGCAAATGATAAGAAAAATATTAAAATATTTATCTGGAGTAGCAATACTATAATAAATAGCTTGTTTTAACTAATTTTATAGTCACAGTTAAAAAGTGGTATTAATAAATGGTTATGTCCAAAACTGTGACAATACCTCGACAACAGTCCGAGTGTCACAATACAATTCAATCCAGTCGTTCGTAATGAAACAATAGTGGCCCAGCCACGCATCGATCGGGCATCCGTTAGCCAAATCCATTCCGTTGGTGCTTTGAATTTAAATCGTAACGGACATGCGCCTGAGTGCGAGGCCAAAGACACTACATGACGCGTTTCGGAAGTCCTCTCCTCTCTGTCTTATCTAATTTTAGTGTGTTATTCACTGTCGTCTGGGCTGGTTTTTTGCTAACATTTTTTAGGTGTGGTTAGCCGAAACAGCCAACTGTTACACTTGGCGGGAGCAAATATTAGGATACATTATTTTCTTAAACTAGGCTTGTTATATGAGCGCTTATCCGTTAAGTTTGGTTTTGTTAGTAACTAAAATATAATTTCTGAAAGTTATCAAGTGGATTAGAAATCCAAGTGTTGAGATGCTTTAGATAAATCTACGATAAATGTTGGTTTTATCTAACGCTATCTGCCATTACAACAGCCAACACATATTTAGATAGTAAATAGTTAATAATTTATTTATATTTTATTTCAACCGTTTATATAACTAGTCCTTCTCATAAACAGAATAGATTATGATAGAAGATTATACAATTTTACGCTTCTAATGATGACAATATTAATAAACATGACAATGGTATACGCTAACTTCACGGTTGTTAAAAATATGAGACTAAAGTGGACGGACAGTGTGTGATTTCTGTTTCACTTAATTTAACGGCTTCAATCCTTCACAAAATCAGAGCTATTGATTATAGGTACTAACTTATATGGGACAAATTACGATTACGTCATTGTCAAAGTTTCATTGGCCCCTGATATTCTAATAGGAGATGTCTTAACTTTGGTGTTTAAAAAGCACGACTTCGTAATTATGCTCTGGCGCAGGCTGTATGATGTCAAATAAGGATGTCATCCTTACTTAGGTCGTCACTTCATACAGCCTGCACCTGTATATGATAAAATATTTAGGATTTTGAAGATCCGATCTTCTTTAAATGGAGGAAATTGTGTAATATGGATCCTAGCAATAGTAAAAGAAGTTAGGTACATTTGAGCGCCTTCGTGCTTCGGAGGGCTAGCATGTAACTGGCATTCCACGTGTCAAACTGTCGGTTCCGTTCAATGAGGTTTTAGTTCATAACATCATTGGTTCCGGTTGTTATAATACTTGGCTGTCGCTAACCCAAATTAGCCGCCTGCGGGCTTGAACAAATACACACGAAAAAAGAAGATAATTGTGTAGTTACTTTGTAGCTTTACTTCAGTGGTAGTAATACTTCCCTTATTTCAATCCTCAGTAGCCATCGAGTATTTATTTAGCTTTAAATGTTCTCGTCAATCTTAGCCAATGGTTTTGAGCCCACGTTTTGTCTTATTTGGACACTACATGTTACAAGGTGAATAGAGTAATCTCGTGTTTGTTTACGTTAGTTATTACTTTGTTACTGATTGGTCGAGCACGTAGGCGAATCATTTAGTGCCGCAAATGTCTTGAAATATTGCATACTTTTTAGTTATGATAGTAATCGCGGTTTTCTACCTACATCTAGTTTATCCACCCCTTTAAAGCTTACTGCTGTAAGTTGTTCTAGTCTAGGACGTACCGTCCTACTTGTACAGAAGTTTTGAAAAATTTAGATATTGTCCTTAGGCATCGTGCCAGCCAGGACGGTACTGATGGGTGATGTACTGACCAACTTCTATTATAGTAGCTGCTATATTCCTTGCTGAGACTACATTGGTATTAGGTAGTACTATGTATTACCCTCCTGTTGGGTTAATTGGGTAAAGATTTTGCCTACGGCCACAGAATAAATAATAGTAATACTTGTGGTCATACTACGTCACAACTTATGATCATCTATTAAGCAGCTGCGATACCAAAACTCGGGTAAAGCTTAGTAGTAGAGGACTGTGGTGTTGTCGTAGGCATTCAGCACCAAAAGCTAAAGAAACGGTGGGTTATGTTCTTGATAAATTAAATTTAATATCTTTAACTATTATTTTAGTATTACAGAGAAGTAAAACCACATACCCATTGCTTATTATATAAGTTTAACTTTTGCTGCAGTAACAATCACCACATTTATATATACCTATGAATTTATATTAAAACAAAATTAAGTTTATTATAAATACTTTTTAAGGATAAATCTTTGAAAAGCATTAACGCATGCTTAGCGTTCTCTAAAGTTATAATATTAAATGGAAAAAGAATATGGTCGCGAGCAGGATTCGAACCTGCGCCTCCTGGAGTATTTATCCGGGAGGTGCAGGCTCGAATCCTGCTCGCGACCGTATTCTTATTCCATTTAATAAATACTTTGTATTTATAATAAGCAGTTATTTAATGTGCCCATATTTATAATAGTTAATAATTTTCCCTTCATACCTATGTTATTTTGATCATGGCTCGTGTTTTAGTAGATATTTATAATACCAATATTATCTTGCAACACACGTCACGCATTTTCCCTATCAACGTAGGTAGTTGTTAAAAATAATAAAGTAAAAAAAAAATACTGTCAATAACCACAAAGGTCACTTAGGTAGGTACTCAAATGAATTGTGCAAATGGTCCGTAAATACATAAAAAATAGAAGCTCAGATCACAGCATAAAATGAAGACACGGTCTGTTTTACAAAAGTTTTAAAGTAGGTATAGGAGATTAGTAATAAATGTATAGGAACCATTTGAGAAAGTCAATACGCATAGCAAGCAATGATTTATTTAAAAACAAGCTTGTCGTAATATACTTAACATATACACAAATGTCCTTTCTTCCGCATACATTAATCACAATTTATATTTTATCATATTTTATACCTACTACGTAAGCCGTGAAACGTAAAAGTTTTAATCACTGACGTCTAAATTCTGAATATTCATGGCAAAAACTAGAAAATCTTTGCGATAAGCATATTTAGATAGCCAGGTCAATGCCCTTGTGAAAAGAAATATTGTAGCTTGTACGAATGCACGAATCCATAGCTACTCCAAGCATTTCGTTATAATAAGTATAAAAAATTAAACAGATTAAAATTAGGTTCTAAATTAATTTTAATTGCAAATAAGTTAATTAAATTTAATAAAAATATACATAGTTAATTTATAGCGAAAGCATTAATCCAGATGTACCTACTGTACATGAAGTAAATTTTATAAGGTATTTCATATATAATTATATTTTTTAATACATGTTGAGGCCATGTAATGCCTATATTAATTTCTATTTTTCAAAGAAACATTGAAAAAATAATAGACAAGAACGGGGCTTGAACCCGCGACCTTTGACGTTCCGTGTCATCACTCTACCAACTGAGCTACCTTGTCGTGTTCAAACCTATTGAATTTTCAATCCTCTTTGTATACGTCTTAAGGAGACGCCTGGTGATATTTATCTAGTAATCATTACAGATTTACTAAACTCAGCGTTACCACTTTACAGTTGTAAATCGCCGAACAACATCCCAATCCTTTATAAATCATATATAATTATATTTTTTAATACATGTTGAGGCCATGTAATGCCTATATTAATTTCTATTTTTCAAAGAAACATTGAAAAAATAATAGACAAGAACGGGGCTTGAACCCGCGACCTTTGACGTTCCGTGTCATCACTCTACCAACTGAGCTACCTTGTCGTGTTCAAACCTATTGAATTTTCAATCCTCTTTGTATACGTCTTAAGGAGACGCCTGGTGATATTTATCTAGTAATCATTACAGATTTACTAAACTCAGCGTTACCACTTTACAGTTGTAAATCGCCGAACAACATCCCAATCCTTTATAAATCATATATAATTATATTTTTTAATACATGTTGAGGCCATGTAATGCCTATATTAATTTCTATTTTTCAAAGAAACATTGAAAAAATAATAGACAAGAACGGGGCTTGAACCCGCGACCTTTGACGTTCCGTGTCATCACTCTACCAACTGAGCTACCTTGTCGTGTTCAAACCTATTGAATTTTCAATCCTCTTTGTATACGTCTTAAGGAGACGCCTGGTGATATTTATTTAGTGATCATTTTTTAGTAAATCTGTAATGATTACTAGATAAATATCACCAGGCGTCTCCTTAAGACGTATACAAAGAGGATTGAAAATTCAATAGGTTTGAACACGACAAGGTAGCTCAGTTGGTAGAGTGATGACACGGAACGTCAAAGGTCGCGGGTTCAAGCCCCGTTCTTGTCTATTATTTTTTCAATGTTTCTTTGAAAAATAGAAATTAATATAGGCATTACATGGCCCCAACATGTATTAAAAAATATAATTATATATGATTTATAAAGGATTGGGATGTTGTTCGGCGATTTACAACTGTAAAGTGGTAACGCTGAGTTTAGTAAATCTGTAATGATTACTAGATAAATATCACCAGGCGTCTCCTTAAGACGTATACAAAGAGGATTGAAAATTCAATAGGTTTGAACACGACAAGGTAGCTCAGTTGGTAGAGTGATGACACGGAACGTCAAAGGTCGCGGGTTCAAGCCCCGTTCTTGTCTATTATTTTTTCAATGTTTCTTTGAAAAATAGAAATTTATAAGGTATTGTCTATTTTTTAACTGCGCCTTGTCACTCTTGGTCAGTAAGCGCACAGAATAGAGAGATCTGGTAAAAGGGGGCGGAAATACTACTGGAACACCTGGGCTCCAAAGTATAGTAACCACAGAAATAAGAAAGAAGTCTAATATCTTTGATAGTAACCCTTAAAGCACTTAGCACTTCGTGTCATAATTACTGTTTTTTTTTTTATTATTTCTTCTAGCTCCGCACTACTCCTGAATTTAAGTGACTGTGTTTGACCTATACGATGACAAAATAATGATATGTGTGCTATTGCCATTTCAAGTGAAAACGCTAACAAGGACCGAAATACGTTTTTTTTGCGAGTTTCGACAGCCGTGCCGCGTCCGCTAGTTCACCTTGACACCGATGTTCGTTCGTTTCCTTCCTTCCCCGATGTTCTTCTTATGGTGATAATTATACACACCTGCTCCCAATTCCCTTGGCCAAGTTGTTTAAACATTTCTAATCGTTTTTAAACACCAGTTACCTACGTACATCAATCATCAAAACTTTATTTTGGGTCTTTTGTTACGATTATTTTCCAATGTAGTGGTGTAGTAATGGTATATCAAAACAATAATGAGGCAAACAAACATAGTATAATAGGTATGTGCTGCATATAGATTCTATATTTTAGTAGAATTTGTAATAAACAACATTGTAGTTTCCCGTGAATCCTTAATTGGTGCTTCTATTATTAGTCCCGTTTCAAACTAATTAAGTATCCTTATTTATTTAATCCAATTATATTCAGACAGTTAACTACTATTAATTTAATTTGAAAGCTAAAGCTTCTAATTAGAGAATCTTTTTCGTGGTAGCACTAATTGCAGATTTCTTTCAAAAATGCTTTTTGAACACACTCTAAAATGGCCTAAGTTTGCAAATGCACCCCCTAGGTACCTAGTCCTAGCTTCCCGTAATAAGTAGGAACGCTAACATTGGCTATAGAAGCTCTATTATGGAATCTGCCATCTGGATATGGCTGCAAACGTCAAGGTTTAATGCTCGCGTAGTCCAAAAATGGTTCGCGGTCGATACTTGCGCTTGCGCACTCGCTAGTCCTTTTAAGGCTTCTCAGTAACCTTATACACTTGATGTAGCGAGGGCAATCGCGAAATGGGACGGAAATTATCCTAGAAATACATGTTTATTTTATTATAATAATGTTTCCTTGTAATTCTTGCAAAGTAATTTGCCTAATAATAAATATTCTTACCGCGTTTTCCAGCTATGAGCGAAGATACGAATAAATTAGTGTGTGTAATGTTATTTCCTGTGCTAACTTTATTTTGATGGATCGTTGGAGGTCATTGAATTCGTGTTTATGATTCTATAGTTGTATGTTTTTTGTCCTTTAAGTATTTTAATCTACAGGCTTGAAGTATGACGAATCCATTCTTCATAACATTTATGACAATAAATTATTTACATAATAATTTCGCGTAAATTACTAGATATGCTTATTCTCCACTAGCTGTGCCTGCGACTCCGTCTGCGTTGATTTCGTAAATTAACACCATGTCGTGTATGAATACAAATTCATAATTAACAAATGTTCGACGTGATTCTTTAAATTGGCATAACTGATGAATCAAACACTAAATGTTAAGTGAAGCTTACCACAATATATCAGTGAAAACCACATCTAAATCGGATAAACCGTTTCTGAGATTAGCGTGCACAAACGCACAGATAAACAGACAAAACTTCTAACAATAATTGTTTTGGGTGCTATTTGCGTTGATAAAGGTCCCAATAATATTTTTTCTCATATATTTTCCATGTACAGACAGCGATCAGTTACATTTGTATTATATGTATTGATGATTTTGTTTGCAAATTCTGTTTGTTATCGCAATTTTTTTTTACAAATCATCATCATCATTCCCCTGCCCTTATCCCAATTTATTTAGGGTTGGCGCAGCATGTATTCTTCTTCCACTATCTAATTATTTTTGAAATTGCATGCTTCTAAACTTTTGGCTAACTATGTTTTATGACCGGCCGCCTGCCTGACGTCAACCCTCATTGGGAATGCTGTTGATCGTAGTAATCGCCACCGATACGGTCTCCTTCTATCTAGCTATGTCACACCAAATGTTATCCATGCGCGAGGTTCTGATGTTATTCTACTATCACACTGCACTAACCGGGCCACAATAGCACATTATGCATAAACCGACCAAGTTCTGTCTCTGTTCTGACAACACACACGATTCATCTTGACACTCACAGTTTAGGATAATCCAATCAGAACTTGTAACAAATCCGTCATCTTGAACGATTTGCATTCATCACAATATCTCTCGAATGGCTTTCTGAACTTGTGTGTTTTGTGTCATAGGAACCACATGAGTCCAGACCTTGAAAGGATCAGTACAGACAAGATGACGGACTATTCAGTGTCCGCGACCCGCTATCCATTTTCTATCTCGGGTATTGATTGATTTTTCAACAACTTCCTTAATTTTATCTTCGACACCGCCGCCTTTCCCTTTCCTCATATCATCGGTGACCTCGCAGTAGAACATTGTCTGAAGTGATCTTTGAACTACCACGCCAGCCCGGGTTATCCGTCATATCCCCGATCTTCGGTATATATCCCATTCCGCGTGTGGTTCAAACGAACGGTTTGACCAATTTTAATAAAATAATTTTACCAATAATAGGTGTTATTGTGTTACGAACTTAATTGTTATCCTACATTAAATATAATTTTCACCATTTCACTCAGTCTTGAGAGTTGCTTTTGTGTCAGCAACGCTCAAGACGACGTGACAAACCTATTTCCTTACTAGAAAACCGCAAAGTCCACAAACAATGCAACAAATACTGAGGAATACAAACGCACGTATGAAGATATTGCATATAAATAAGCATAATATTCTATTTATGTTATGTTTAACATTATCCAAGGTGCTCAAGTATTGCTGAGCACATGAGCATTGAACTTGCGCGTGCGTCTCGTTCGCCTCGACCTTGCGCTTGCGTCGATCGGTAATAATCACTATACATTGCATATCGCGTGATTGCTTACAAAACAAACTGCTGAAACGAATCGGATATAAATAGCTGGTAGTAGGCTAAAGTTATTATGTATATCATGATTAATATGTATTATGACTGGACTGACTGTTATCCAAGCTGCAGCTGTAACATCATGTTGGTATGTGTACCAGCCTTTATCTGAGGATGTAAGGGGACTTATAATAAACGGATGCTGTGTGACGTCATTCACGGTATTTTTTGTCGTAGGATGGTCTTTCCGGGCACAAAAAAATATTGTGAGTTGTTATTTGATACCAGTTTTTGATGTTAAGTATTATCTCAGCTCATGTTTGGTAATTCCGAACTCAGTTTTTAACTACGCATGATGTTGGTGATATAAAGTAGATATAGATATTGCATACCTATCTCACTGGTAATGATACAAATACTCCTCCAGACCTGATTTTGAACACGGCGGACTATCTCCGAGGAGAACAACCAAGTACGCAGGAGATATTATAGTGCACAAGTGTGTGCGCAAACACAGGTGCACTTCCTCTTCCTTCGCTCTCATAGTCCGATAGGACGGCAACCCGACATGACCGGAGAGAGATCAGGCGCACGACCGATGGCTTTACGTGCTCTCAGAAGTACAAGGGTGTCCCACCACCAACTTCCTAACTCCGGGCTGCTACCGAGAATTTCCTAACAGAAAAAAACCAATAACGCTTTGCCCGACCTAGTAATCGAACCCAGGACCTCACGCTCTGCAGCCGCGCTTGCGAAAAGTAGACCAACGAGGCAGTGGTAAATCAAATAGAACTGCCTTGTTCCTTTGTTTGGATTCCTGGAACGAGCAAAAATTCAGTTTTTTCTGTAGAACATTTTCAATAGCAGCCCAATCAATACCAGTGTGGTACTATTATATATTTTGTGTCAATTAAGCTCGCCATCTACCATGGATAGCGTTGCAGATCCGCTTTTGTAGGTGTCGGGAATTAAGTAAAAAAAAATTAGGTGTGGTATGAAAAAAACGGGACTCAGAAAAAAATACACATCAGTAAACTTACAAATCTATCTATGTATCTCTAAACCAATTCTCATCATAATACAATGAGATCAACAAATTTCACTTTATCTTATTGTTCTTTCGCTTGTTCGCCTCGGCTACTCGGCTAGATGAAAAAGCGGGATTTAGAGCGTAGCGCTCAACGGCGCTGGCGGGACAAGTCCCGAGAGGCCTGAAAAGCGGGATGTCCCGCCATCACTAACCCTGGCACTTTATAACTGCAACGGCGGAATGTGTGGTATCCACACGTTAGTGTCACTTGGAATACTAAACCCGTCCTTACTGCTACGATATAAAGTCACTGTCCAAGTCAAATTGTTACCATGGACGTGTGGTTGACTATATACGTACCTATTGTGTACATACCAAAACATAGGAGTGGATACATCATTACATGTTTATAATATATAAAAGGAATTTGATACTGCAATTATGTCGATAATAACTAATTAATTTAGTTACCTATTTTGTTATTTTCATGTCCTCAAAACATTTTCCTCTACTAAATGCTTCTTAAAATATTTACCGCATGACGTAATCGTTAAAAAACAAAATGTTACTTCAAGTATTCACAATAATCTCGTCGATACCGATTACAGGATGACGTCACCACAGTCAGCTGATTCATATTTTGTAGAATATTACGGGTCGTATACCTGAGCCATCCGATAATATCAAGAAGGAAAAAAAATCAATTTTGTCATACGTTTCATCGTAATAACTTCGGAAAGCTTCTGATTGGATCTGAATGAGTATTATTATTCGGGGTTGCTTATTAAGAGTTCGTGGAACCGTTACTGGAATTTGGGATAGTTGGGCTGTGGGCTGTGGGCTGTGGCCAAGCCTTGAAGATTCGGTTCAGATTTTTATTTTATACCATTCATCGGCAAATAAGCTTACCTGCAGCTTGTTGCTAAGCGGTACTGTAATCCATGGACGCTCGCAAATGGTGTTAATTGATGTGACATTCCGCTTTTCAGGCCTCTCGGGACGCGTCCCGCCAGCACCCTGAGCAGGACGCCCAAAATCGCGGCTTTTCATCTAGCCGAGGCGAGAGAGCAAAATAATAATAAGATAATGTGAAAGTTGATGTGGATTTTTTCTGCATCCCGAATTTTTCATTGCGGTCCCGCTTTTTTTCTCGACATTTGGAAAAACTGGTCTGGAAACGATACTTCAAATTAGTGGTATCTAAAGAGCCAAAGACGATAAGTGGTTAGATACTCGTTGGGTGTATCACTCGCGCGTTGCCGTAGTTAGAGGAATCGATGCACCTGCAATGTAGGGGACAAAGAGCGACCGCTCCCTACCCTAACTGCGAATACAATGCTGTCTCAAGGAGCGCTGGCGACATTGCTCACCAACCACCTGTTAGAACATAAAACACAACACTACTAAAGAGTAGTGTTACTTGGCTAAGATTTCCTGCAAGTTACTACATCCCCAATTAAGTCTTTGCTAGGTCACCTACCTTGAGGAATACAGGAAACATGCCTGCAATGTAGGGGACAAAGACCATTTCCTCTACTAAGAATACAACGCTACCTCATGGATCACTGACGAAATTGCTCACCGATCACCGAGGAACACAACACATAACACTACAAAAGAGCAGTGTTATTTGGCTAAGATTTCTTGCAAGTTATTTCTTCCCCAGTAGCAGCTTTAATTCTTCCAAACTCTACTTCTCTTGAAGTAAGTATAATAGAAAATAAATATTAGAGGTAAGTACATACATATATTTTTTAGAATTCATTGTATTAATATAGAGAGTTTAGTCGAACAGCCATATCTTGTAGTGGATGTATCCGAAACACTCCGAAATGGCACGCTCAAGATTGAATTTACAATATTTATTATTATTTCCTTTTATTAAAAGCTATCGGAAATAATGTAGATATGTAAGTACGTATGTATGGTCATCGACCAGCATACATCGCATGATTCACTGTTATCCGTTAGCACTTATTTTCCTGTAAATATGTTCATGAACATTACTAGGTACATGTTAACTATAAAATAAATTAATATTGGACACTGTTCTAAGTAAAATATTATATTTTTAAATAGCTGTGCCCGCGACTGCGTTCACTCAGGACTTGACTATATTCTGAACCCTGGAACATATCGAAATGTTTATTAATTTTAAGATAAATTACTAGAACTTATTAATAATAATATTAAAATTATTAATAATATCTGGTTTAAGAATTTATTTCTCAAAAAGAATACAATTCACTTGACATTGAGAAAACACGATAAACTTATGAATAAGTATAAAATAAAATTGAGCATGCGGGCGGTACATTGATATAACCTAGTTTTAATATTTGGCGGATATTAAGCATTGTTTTATATAGCTTTAACATTTTGTAAATGTGAGATCGCCGTAAACTTGTCAAATGCGTTGCAATTCATTTAATAAGCCTACCTAATTATATAACTACATATTATTTATGACTGCATCCAAGATTACGTTGTTCTGACATCCCGCCCAAAACAGTATTTACAGAAATTGAAAAATATACAAAGTTTAAAAGAGCAACCATGGAGATTCTTGCCGGTTCTTCTGCATAGGAAACGACATTTTGGAACCTTGCACCTAAATTCTGACTTTTCATAAGTGCCTGTGTATGGTTTAGAAATAAATACCTTTGACTTGACTGACTTCGAATTTAGAGCTTTCTTTTAAATGCGTTGAGACCCGAGACCATTCAAGACAACGTTTCAGACAGGCAATCTTAATTTCCTTAAAAACGGTCATAATTATATGATTAGGCATCTATTTATAGCAGTTTTTACGGTATTTATTTTGAAATCACAGACAGACACTTCAATTTTATTTATTTATATAGATTTAAATAAATAATAATATTTTCATTGTTATTGCGTTATGTTTCCTGTTTGGTCAGGTCTGAAATAACCCGTTCACCGTAATTACATATGGTAGGCTACCAATATGAGAGAATTCAGAATATATTATTTATTAAACATTGACATATATATTACTAGCGTTATTAAATCAATTTGTATTTAAATTAAACCTTAGACGTAATTTATTTACTGTAAAATAAACAGAGTTAAAATAAAGAATTTGTGTTTTCCCTATAACAAACCGCATATCTCTAAGCTTATATTTTATTAGGTACCTATACCTAGGTGTGACATAAATTTATCTCATATCGATGGGTAGGTGCATATACTGTCATGGAATCAAAGATCACATAGGTCTTCCTTATAACTAGTAAGTACTTTTTAGTAAATTATGTTAGTCAATTGTGTAGAGAATGTCTCCACATTTAACCATAATAGCAACTACGAGTAGATCAAAATGAATAGTAAGTAAGTAAATAATATTCACTAAAACAAAGCATTTTCTTAAGGTAGGCAGTAACGGGATTTTTGAAAGTGAAAGGTGTTATCCCTTCTCCGATACAGGTCACAGAACCTGTAATGTGATGAATGGACAATACCATACATCACAACAGTTGATGACATATAAGTAACTGTGTAAGAAGAAACAAATTATAAAAAAAAACTTTCTGTAAATAACTAAGTTTTTAGGCAGATTTTTGCTTGAAAACGTTTGAATTCGATTGAAAGAGGCAATAATGATAAAGTATATAAAGCATGCAAAATGTTCTTCGAAGAACGCAAAACGCCAATAGTATTTTAAGTAATTTGGTGGTACATTCTGCTCCTACAATTATTGAGACATAACTTAGGGAATTTCTTTAATTCCAATCAATTACTTATTATTTAAATAAGAAATTAGTTGGAAACTTTCATTAACATTGTGTACCCAATTATCATTTATCAATAACTACATTATATATTTGACTATCTCACGCCCTTTCATTATATAAACCAAATGAAGATAGAAACTAAGTTTGAACGCTGTACCGCGATAAGTAGGTATATTTTTAAGAAACTTGTTAATAAACATTTTCTGAAACTGTTAAAGTTATTTGCTACGTCACATTCTCAACTGGGGATATAAAGCCAGCGCAGACAGGCCCGGCCCAGCGCACGCTAACGCCAACCGAAAATCGACCATATTGAAAAGACAAACATATTTTTAATGATTACAATTTACATTACAATATATTAGTGGCGTCATAAAATAAATATATGATCGAAGGTATGTCCGAGACGAATCGCCACCTGATTCGATTACATCTTGTCTATGACTCATGTTGTCAAACGCATGTGAGAAATCAATGAGTCATCAGAGGGCCATCAAGGTTCATACGAAGCGTGTACGCTACTTGATTTTTAAGTACATTTTGATTTAAATCTGACATTAGTACAAGGTAATGTAATACAATGTACATTACGTTCTGTTTAAGGATATTAGCCTTTATGAAGTCACCAGAGCAATAGCAAGCTCTTTGTATGAACAGTAGGCTAAACCTCCATTTTATAATAGCCATATTAGACTGCTGTCGTTCCAAGATTAAAGATACATCGATAGACATGGCCTTGAGTTCAACATTCAGCGAACTGGGGCCCAGAGACTTAAAACAACCAAATAAGTAGTATTCCATATTGGAAGGAGCCATACGTCTAGAAACCTTGCTCGCTTAAGTAATAAATAAAACACTGAGGCAAACCAAGGTGACTTCAAAAATGTTCCGGATTGCCAATTTGAGTAACGTTAAAATGTAGCGATCGAAATATGTATATCAGTAATGGCTTTATATATTTTGCTGTGACATTAACAGAAATTAAAATGATTCGCGTGGACGAAAGAGAGACAGCGACTTTATCATTTTTGAAATGTATGGATTATACTATCGTACTAGGTAACTACACGATATCTTTAGGATTCTTGATTATTGACACCATATCTGAATTTGATTATTCCCGTACAACTTCTTTAGACGAATTCTAAAACAAATATCTGAATCTGCAAACATTCAAGGTACATCAAAACACGGCAAATTAATACGATTCAGGGGAGACGAAGGGTGCAGTTGGATGAATCATACAACCCCATAGCACACCCCATGCAATGGTGCACCGGCGGGAGCGGCGCGGCGGGGGCGGACAAAATCGATACACGCAGACGACTGCACACATTTATTCTATACGTATATTAGGAAATATTTAACTGAGGGTGTCTCGAACTATTGATTTAGGTGTATACAGGCGAGGTTCAACAATTTACGCTAACCTCGTAGGATCCTACGTTGTTAACATCAAATCCACGTTTACGATTAAAGTAATTAAATGTCACGTTTTAGTTTTCCACGTGTTAGTATGATGCGTCATATAGTCATCATAGATCTGGTTAATCACCCAAAGACCGCCCACGCTCTTATTCAACAATACACAGATTGTTTTTGTGTCGTCTGGTCGTAAAACCAACACCAATAGTCTTTCACAGTTCGGCAAGTCTGGTCCACTCACCTCCGAACGCACAAATATATTTTTGCAACACATTCGTGCAGCCACTTAACACCCTACCTACTAGAATAAGATATCTCTCATCTTTTACGTCAGTTAGTAATGCTTTCTGATCTTTTCTTAATTATAATGAGAATATTTTCAACGGTAGAGTTCTAAATTAATTAAATATTTTTAGGTTAATGTTAGGCGTTTGTGGCAATTAGCGCAAAACAGCTGAATCATAGAGAAAGTACGGATGGACTGAAGAGAAATTTCAGTATTTTAAAGAAGCGAATTTGTGACCCTGAGCGAGTGTGTTGTACGCGGTACCTGAGTGTTTACGTGTACAGTAACACTGCTTCAGATAACGTGTAGTGCTATATACGTTATCAAGGCACATATCGTTATCACCAGATTGTGGATAGAGCCGAGTGCGTTACCATATATGGTGACAAAAATTGAAGCAGCATCAGGCAGCTCCTGATTGGCGGAAAATAAATTGTTGCCGATAGTGTGTGAACTCTGATAAGGCGCGTTTTATATAGTTTATCCTCAAGAGCCGGTTCTCATTTAGTGAGGTGTGCTTGACCGAAGCAGCACGAGTCGTACCTAGTCATTAACTTAATATTTAACAGTAAGTTTTGTTTGCTTGTTTTAAATAAAATTGTGCAATTTAATTTAATAACAAATACATATTTAAGGAGTTTTTATATAGTAGTTTTTCAAATGGCAGCGTTTAGAATCAGTGCTTAAATTTTTGTTAACACCTGTGGAAATTCGATATTACATAACATCTTTGACGTCATATAAAAGTGAAGTGATTTTGGATTTAGTGAATTTTGACCGTGTCATAGACTTGTGGCAGTAAGCGCTCTAGTTTTCATAAGGTCCTGGGTTCGAGCCCCAGCATTATTGATTTTTGAGACTCTTGTGTAACTACCCCATAGTAAAGATTTTTTTTTGTTTTTTTCTTGTAGTTTTCGAATTTTGATAGTATTATTCTAGAATCATTCATTAATATCACTTTTCAATAGTTGTGAGTCATGCTTTAGAACTTTATCAATATATACTATTTAAAATTAATTCGATAGAGTTTGAAGATAAGGTGTATCAATTTATCTATGCGTGAGTTGGCTCGCGTGGCACTTACGTTTCATATTATAATTTTACTTGGTTTATCGACTGCCCCTTGATTATTATTTATTAAACAATAATTTCACAAACCCTTCTCATTATTTCAGACTAATTCACAATGTGCGACGAGGAAGTTGCTGCGTTGGTGGTAGACAATGGCTCCGGTATGTGCAAGGCCGGGTTCGCGGGTGACGACGCGCCCCGCGCCGTATTCCCCTCGATCGTGGGCAGGCCTCGCCACCAGGGCGTCATGGTCGGCATGGGACAGAAGGACTCGTACGTAGGTGACGAGGCCCAGAGCAAGAGAGGTATCCTCACGCTCAAGTACCCCATCGAGCACGGCATCGTCACCAACTGGGACGACATGGAGAAGATCTGGCACCACACCTTCTACAACGAGCTGCGTGTCGCGCCCGAAGAGCACCCCGTATTGCTCACGGAGGCCCCCCTTAACCCCAAAGCCAACAGGTAAGTTCCGCACCGAGCCCAACTTTGGCATTCTGCCACATTCAGATGATAACTATTCAGTGTAAATCCTCATCCTCATCTGGGGCCCGAAAGCCACGCCTGACCATGTCGTTTCTTTGCAGAGAGAAGATGACACAGATCATGTTCGAGACGTTCAACACGCCCGCCATGTACGTCGCCATCCAAGCAGTGCTGTCGCTGTACGCGTCCGGTCGTACCACCGGTATCGTGCTGGACTCCGGCGACGGTGTCTCGCACACGGTGCCCATCTACGAGGGCTACGCGCTGCCGCACGCCATCCTGCGTCTGGACTTGGCCGGCCGCGACCTCACAGACTACCTGATGAAGATCCTCACCGAGCGCGGTTACTCGTTCACCACCACAGCCGAGCGTGAGATCGTGCGCGACATCAAGGAGAAACTCTGCTATGTAGCGCTCGACTTCGAGCAGGAGATGGCCACTGCCGCCTCCAGTAGCTCCCTCGAGAAGTCCTACGAACTTCCCGATGGACAAGTCATCACCATCGGTAACGAACGATTCCGTTGCCCTGAAGCCCTCTTCCAGCCCTCATTCCTGGGTATGGAAGCTAATGGCATCCACGAAACCACTTACAACTCAATCATGAAGTGCGACGTCGACATCCGTAAGGACTTGTACGCCAACACAGTTCTGTCCGGTGGTACCACCATGTACCCTGGCATCGCTGACCGTATGCAGAAGGAGATCACAGCCCTTGCCCCGTCCACAATGAAGATCAAGATCATCGCACCCCCAGAAAGGAAGTACTCCGTATGGATCGGTGGATCTATCCTGGCTTCCCTTTCTACCTTCCAACAGATGTGGATCTCGAAACAGGAGTACGATGAGTCTGGCCCCTCTATCGTCCACAGGAAGTGCTTCTAAGCGACAACTGCGACAAGTAAGACTATTCCTAATTTATGATGCCCTACACCAGGCCCCTGAATGGGCGGCTCAAATTACGCTTGTGATCTTTTATTTAAGTTCAGTATTTAAAAATAGGTTGTAAGGTATCGTAATATGCATATTACGTAATTAACGCGGAACGTTATCGTTTCCGTATTTTTGACAAAGATTTTTATTTATTTTTAATAAATCGTTACTAACCTGAACATTTTTAATAAAAGATAATTTATATACCGGTATAAAACTGCATTTTTTCTTGCTTTCTCTCCTTTCATCTCATTACCTAAGTATTTAGCTTCATAAGTGAAAGACGGACTACCGTTTATGACAGTAATAATGACTCGAATCTACAATTCTCTGGCCGTCTACAGGTTTGCTAGTTTCTAACTGCAACTGCTAGTCATTGACCGTTCTATTTTACATATTTTAGTTTATGCGCAGTAACGGAACTTTACGTCCGCAACTTTATCATGGGTGCTTTATATTTGGTCCTATATTATTAGTAAACTTCCTTTTTAAGGGGTCAATATGCCTGCATGTAAATGTCTGATACAGGTCCATATCTTTATTTAAACCATCATTTTCTAAATCTTCGCCATTAGATCATGTAGAGTACAAAGTTTTTGTCTTGCTGGTATTATAATACTTACAAATTCAAAGTTACCTCCATTACATATTATTTAACATAATATTTTTACATATTAACCCTTTTAAAAGTAGTATTAGATCCTTGTATGATAATATTTTATAACTAATCATTATCAAATTGGTGCAGCTTTTTAAAAGCATAGTAACTCAGATAAAGAAATAATCGTGTAAACGCGTACATTTCCAACAATTCATAGAAGCTTTTATAATTTTGACAAGTGGTAGATATCATTTAATCAGTCACTAGGTAGCCGGTGGCTCCACCTTCTACCTAATTCGAATAATTAGCACTTCTAGCGACCGAAGCCAATATTCGTGCTACACTTAATATCGCTAATGGAATTGTAGTATGAATATGGGCGAGGTTGCCATAATTCTATTGGAATAGGGAAAACCGCACCTATAAGCTTTTCAGGTTAAAAACAGGATATTAAGCCTTCAACTATGCTGTTAGGATTATAAATAGCATTAACACCATGGACTTCCCAGATAAAATGTGTTAATATGAGGTAATACAACGTGATAACAACATGACTTAATTATAAAACCATGCACTATGCATGGTTTTATAATTAAGTCATGTTGTTTTTTCAAATTAAGTATATTTGTAACACTTACGGAGACTGATTTGATAGGCAAATACCAGACATATAGAATATATACACTCATGTATAAGTATTTGCCTCACGACAAAGCTACTATGTTTATCTATATAAGTAAGTTTCTTTGATTTTTTTAAGTACTTACCCTTTTTATATTTATGTACGGTGATACCATCTTCAATTTCTAATAGTGACGGTTCTTATATCAATTCGTAAATAATATGTATGATGTTATGTATACCTAGATTTCCCCATCGATTTCTCCAAGCTGTGATATACGATGAATTAATTTCCATACCAATTACATTTTTAATATTTTTTGGACCAGTTTTCTAATCCGGTTACGCGAATGAATCAAAAGATATAAAAGTTAGTAAAATAAGTATATTTTGACAGTTGGTTAGGAAGGGAATTTTGGGCGAAGATTTATGAAAGGGTTTTTATTGGTACAGTTGTCTATTGTTTACAAATAGTGATGCGTCACATCCCTACGTGGGATAGTGCGTAGTTTATAATAGCTGACCTAGAGCAATGTTTAGTCGAAATCTCAAAATACACGGATATAATTAGATCGCCACACCCGCCGCGCGTCCGTTTCGTCTGATGCGTGTGTGACGTCACTGGCTCGTGGCAACTATTTCGAAAGCTACCTATCTGGCGCGTCACTTGAGCCTTGGCAGACTGCTTTTGTTTCCCTAGCCAGCAAAGAGTAATGTTCTTGTTAGTATTAATCGATATCGATTGGGAAAGTTAGTTCGTAGTCCGCGTGCGTTAGGATCTCTGTGCTGCCACTTTACAGAGTTCGATGCAGGCCTCAGGCTAAAAAAAAACCATAGGGACAACTGGGACAAGGGCCCAAACCACATGGTGTTGATGGTGTAGAAATATGAGCGTATGCGAGGGCGAGGGGAGATGTTGTGAATAACAATAGATAGTTATTATAATGTTGTTCAGTGTTATGATTATGTCTAAGTACATTAAACTACAAATCATTGAGATCTGTATTGTGCGCACTTATTGCTTTGTTGAATGCAACTGCTATCTCGGAAAGTCAGAACCTGGTTAAGGTTTGACGACGAAGTGCGAACCATGTGGTTTTAAGTCGGTTCGAGTCCGGCAAAATGCTCCGGAATGATGAATATCAACAATTAAAAAAATAAAGCTCAGCGCACTAATTACCTTTTATCTTTACGTTACCCCACACTAGGAATTTCCCCCGTATTGCAGAAACAAATCTCACAATAATAATAAACGTATAACAATTAGGTACTAGTTGAAGATCGAGCTCTAGTAGTAGAGTGACTAAAAAAGACCTACTTCGTACCTACTTAAGTACCAAGTACTAATAAGACTGAAAAGTCATATTGCTGACGATGCTGTCGATCTGTTAAGCATCTCCAAAGATGCTTGCTGCCTATTTCATTTGTGTTTCTATAATCTGCCTTTTTGAATTAATGCTCTTGTTTGTGTCGGCGTTTGACTTCATGCTACGTTCCTGCACGGGTCAGATTGTAGTCAGACACCGACAGTCTCAGGTAAAATTATTTTTTAATCTGAGCTGTCTACAAAAATATTGAGTCGAGAGCAAAACCACAATGCTTTATGAACCGTGGTTTATCCCTAGTATGTCAATGAGACGATAATATACGCATTAATGCCCATCTAAAGTAAATATTCAAGCAGTATTCTAATAAGAAAAAGCTACTATTCCAACCAAGTCTCTCATCCACTATAACTAAATGATGGCTCCGTCCTCCATTTCGCGTCAAATATTCACCGCATGAAATCTGCCGACACCCCTCACGCACACATGCACCGCGCCCACCCTGATGGCGATGCATGCAGGCGAGGGTCAAGGGCGTGTGCGGGCGGACGATCGATCCCGTCACCTCCCCGCGCTCCGAACCTACCCCGCCCCGCGATCGTCTGCCCAAGCCCGACTAGACTGGTATGCGGTTCCGAACCAACTTACTAATACGACTCTTTAATATCTTATCTTTTCACACATAAGGCTGGTAAGGCGATCTTTGGTGCCAGACTCATTTGGTAGATCACCTTCACCAATGTCTTGAGAAATTGAATTTATATAGTAATACGCAGATTCACTAAATGATTTTGGTTGAGGCGTAATTAGATTGATGCGATGTTCGCATATTTCATTTTGGTAGCTAAATTAGATTCCCTTTGCATTTTTGTAGGGTGAAACCGTGGAATACTTATTGATTGAATTCCAATATAAGAATAAAAGAAATATCTATATCTAGGTACCTAAGCTAAGATGCGATAGAAATTATCCGGAATATGATGGGATAAATACTTCTATTAGTTAAGGATATTTAAAGAAATAATAAGAATCTATCTAGGTATCGCTAATAGCCAAAATCCAAATTCACAATAAAAAAAGAATACCCAGATTATCTACCAAATATAATCCTGTAGTCTTTGCTACATAATACAATACATAGCTACAGCCGACTGCGGAACAAAACCAGCAACAAATATGGCAGCTGGTGATGCAATTAATATAGAGCTAAAATTCTTACAGAACGCAAACGAAAGCTCTGCGTAATCTACGTCCACATTTTAATGATTTAGTTTGCCAACGAAAACTGTATTCTAAAACGTTACCCAAGCTCTTTCTGAAACAAAAAATCCATAAATCATTCAAAATTCACACAATAAAGTCCTATTTTTTATCCCGAATATCAAAAATCTATCCTTTTTACCTTTACTGACAGGTTGATAAAAAATGCTCACAAAAGGACAACCTGTCCCGTCCGCCCTTCATCACAGACGTCCTTTTATCACGTGGCCACCTTCAATAAACTTATTACAAATAAAAATATAACTTAACTGGTGGTAATAGGATATAAATTAGCTATCTAGACTTTACATTGTTCATATATGGCTGGATTTCTAAATGTAGAAGTAGGGCAGTTTGCATCAGAACGCAGTCCAGTGACGCGATCACACGTGAAATGTGATCATGGACAATTAAGTTCTGCCCCACTTACAGCTGAATTGCAACTATTATGAGCCAAGAATTGCCTACACAGCTTAGTCGTGGTTCTTGATAAGGACCGTAGAATTTAATATGGAAAATTGACTATACTAGCATAGCAGGATCATTTCAAATTTCACTGTTTTGTAGATAGATAGATAGATAGCTAGAATGAAGTGCCTATTAAACAACGACGAAAATGCATCTAGAACTTTATGTAGGTATATTTTGGTCATAGATACTTTATATTTTATTTAAACTGGATTTGGATTAATTTATCCTATCTTTAGTTAGTTCATCATCAAGGGCCTTTTGACATCTTAGTCAAATGTTTCAAGCAACATCTTAGGATTTTAAGACGGTTGTGGCTAAACACAGATTCTTACACAATAACGTATACCTAGCTATAACCCAGCTTATTACAATGCAGAGATATTTTTGCCATCTCCATAAATGCGTAACTTTAATTCAAATTCAGCTCCACCAATAATACCAATTACATAATACTGGTAAACAAGTTGCTAAAACAGTCAATATGTAACACGACCAAAATTACTCCTCGGAATACATATCAGGCACTTTCATGTTCGTGATCAGCATTTTATTATAATATTTGCGAACAGAGAAAGTAATATTCTATTTTATTTATAAGAATCAATAATATTTAAATCGTGTGATGTTTGCTAGTTCGAAGCTGTCTAACGCGTATATTTTGAAGAATCATTAATGTTCATCTGAATATGTGCACGTCAGCAATTAGATTGCATTTATGTCTTAAATACTTAGTTTCTCTCAAATTATTCTTTATGGTATTTTTGTTTTTACTTGAAACTAAAGAAATCAGGGCCGAGACGTACAGTCTAGTCAACTTTGGTCCTGCTTCGTAACAATCTAAATTATTAAATCTATCATACAAGTTTCACGTAAGTTCTTAATTCTTAAGTATTTGGAGCTTAGCAAAGTTTCTTTTTAAATTATTTGAATTTGCAAGTCCTTCATTTGCCTTATTGTAAATACATAAATCTTAATAAGAATCTTCAATTATTTGATAACGTAGCCGTCTTAATCCCAGAGGTTTTGACTTTGGTATAACCAATTTATTTTATAAGGTCGAATGTAATGGCAATGTTGGCTGAGGATTCAAAGTAAAACATAAGTACCTAGAGTAACCGTATCGTGATCTTGAACACATCTTTATGAGAAAAATCTTTATGCAATGTCTCTGTTAACAGACTAATTGGACCAACGTTTTTTTTTTAAATTGCATTAATATCTATTTGGTACTGTTTGGTATCCATAAACCGCAAAAGACAGTAAGGAAAATGCTCGTTTTCATACAATTTCTACAGAAGTACGTAGTAAGTTTTAATTCTACGTATTAAAGGCACGTATAAAATGAATAACAAGTGTCGTCAAGGTTCTTAAAACAACGCACACATTTTAATGATTCACACCATCCAAGAATACTACAAATTATGTATTCCAATACCGAAACATTTTACAATACAATGGCCTAACGTGTTTATATTCTATGCGATGCGCAAGAGTTTCCTCCGTTGAGTCATTTCTCATGATCCTGTGGAAGTTGTAGTTTTTCTGTTGTTTTAGTTTTGAGCTCAGCATACTTCAATTAATTGGATACAAATACATTCAACTATATACTTTAATTTCTTTGATTGGATACAATATTATTATAAATTATATAAAATTAATAGAAAATGTAATATTATCTAATATCTTCAGTATAACTTAACTAACAGACGCAGATGCAAATTAATAACTTTCAAAAATAGCGATTTCTGTTTATAAATTGACATGTTTTAATCACTAACGAGATTAATAACTTGTCAATAATTAAAAAACATACTCGTATGATATCCGGTGTGAATCACCGTCATTTAACTTATTACGATGATACACAATGTTTACATGATTCGTCATCACACATACAACCATACAAAAGTTGTTTGATCAAATGTTTGACAACTATAAAAATATGCCAACAATTCACTCCAGCCTGCCGTTTTAAAACTGATAATGAATCTGCGTAATATTACAACAAATGAAGAAAATATAACGAATATAATTTGCTATATAACTATAGAGAATTTCAAACGAATTCAACAAAAAACCAACGAGGAAGTGTTAATCAGAAATGCAGTTATAAGAAGAGCGAAGATTATTATTTGCCTGACTTGATAGTTGATACCATAAGACAACGTCTATGGGAACAATTCTAAAAAGAGAAAAAAAAAACATGATGGGCGGAGGACGATCCAGACGAAACTATCTATAAAAAGTTTCAAACTGTCAAGATAAAGGTAAAGGAACACTGGCAATTTCTCCATAGAGAAGAACCGAGATCTTTTCTCGAAATTAAAGAAGAATAATTAAATTGTGGCGCTGAAGATCTATCCAAGCTATCCGTATATTAGATATACACACTAAAACCGCTACAATAATCAGAGCATGTAAAGATTTTTAATGAATAAGTTAGAATTAAATTGCTCAAAAACAGTGAATGCTGACGGGAGATGTTGAATATTATTTTTATGATGAAAAGCCTATCCTACTTTCACGAAATACGACAAAAGAATTATCTAGTACTTATTTTAGTCGTCGTCACAGAGATATTGAGATGCTAACGAGTAATAAATTGATGAACCTAAAACATAAATCTACAGATAGATAATTATTATTTAAGACAAAACTTAATTTTTCAACATAAATGAGGGAGATACTGAACTCTACCGACGTAAAATATAGTGGAAAGAACAGTCTGAATGATATGGGTTCTTTTAACGAGTAATGTTCCAACATACGATACCTGCTGAATCTCTCGACAAGAACTTGTTGAGAAAAGAGTATAGGCATATCCCGAAATAACACTAGAAAAATATCGCTACCGAGTTTCTTTAATTCATTTATTTTAGGGAAATGGAAATTCAGAATTATTACCTATGTTATTTTTGCAAACATAATATAACACCAACTAAATGCATAGCATTTCCAAAATGGCTTGTCGTTAAATGCAGCCTCAAACTATTAATTATATGCTCGGATCTACCTATATCATTCATTTTGTATGACCATATCTGTGTCCACAAATGAAGTAGTGTACCACGAAGCCGATTGTTATGGAAACATTAGCTAGCTATTGTTTGTAAACTTTTACACTAACGATGTCACCGTGTAGATAGGCTATCGGAGCAAAGGTTGCGAAAAGTACACAGAAATGTATTCAGTTTAGTTTATTAGTCATAGGTCATAACTTACAAGGAACTGAATTAGTGGTCTCGAGTCAACCGTGGTATTGACTCATCGTCGTAGTACGCATGCGCGGCTCGACCATGACTCATAGAATTACGGCCAGCCGGGCCAGCAAAGCCCACAGCAGATTAACGCGGTTTAATCATCTCTGTCTAAACAACTGGCGTGTAATGCCAGAGGTTAAGACATCTTGACCCCCAACATTACTATTACCATTACATTTCTGTAAAACTTTCATCGAATCTTTACAATTTAAAAATAATCAGAAAGTGTACGCGGCTCTGTTCTCACGTTTTTTGCTTAGATCGGTATTGCAATAGCACTGCAACTGATGTTTTCTAGACTTTATTAATTCACTGCGGATAGATTGAGATCATAAAATGTGCAGAAATTGTGAACGCTCCCAGTGCACAAAAACTTAACGGATCACGCTGAACTTTCACAAAAGAAAGATTCAATAATGTTAAGATTCAACAAAGTAAATTAATACATCGGAAATGCGTCTAGTTAAATGTGTCTTTGTGTAGGACCATCGACAACCCTTGCCCGTGGTGCGTCACAGACAATGCAGACAGTAGATGCTAATGACTCATTGTCGTAATATTCGTGTTAATGCGTTGGGGAGGGACCCAACGCATTAACATTTTGTATTGATAAAATAAAGATTCTATGGTAACGGAATCTAGTCACAAGGCAAGCGGGGAAGTGTTCTTCTTCAATTTAGGTCTTGTCGGTGGAACGACCGCTGTCTATGCTCTGCTTTCATTTTGATCTTGGTGTAGTGTAAGGCAATATCAATTATAATAAAACAACATTTAACCGGAGCAGGAGGTCCTCCTGCGACCACGAACGCTGCAAAGTGTTCGAAACGTCAGGAAAAACAAAAAACCAATAATACACGCGATTAAAAGCCGGTTAAAAGTTGTGTTAATATAATGTGTAGTGATCGCGCAAACCTAAGATATTACAATATCAATTATTCCATCAAAAACTTTAAATAAAGTTCAATATTGGTTTTCCAGTTATAAAGAAATGGTGTCAAAGGAGGTGGCGAGTCACTGAGTGTTTCTTCATAAGTTATAGTAACTTAAAAAGAAACACTCAGTGACTCGCACATTTCTGGGAAAAATGTACACATTGGAAACCACAAATCGACCCATTCACCGGGGTCTTATATCAACTTTCGGTAGTTAGCATAATGTTTATTTTACGTTCAATTCGCTAACCATTCGTGTTCTGATTTTATTTTATACTTCCATTACTCTACTGATTTTATTACAATGGTAACTATCAGCGTTTTGTTTTATTTTTCTTGTTATGCTGACTTGGCCTAGGGCTTACTAAATCTGGGGTACCCCTTCAATGGTCTCTCTATACATATAATTAGTTATATACTAAAGGGTTTCCGCATCCCGTTTTGCGATGGAGGAAAGTCAAAGAGAATTTTCACCCGTATCCATCCCGTAATTTGTAATTACTTTGCATGTTTATCTATTATGAATTAAATAACATCTTTATGCCTAGGCTCTGATGTTTAGTACTAATTTATCTAATTTCAATGGAAGACTTACGGCAAGTACATATTAGTAAAATAAACAGAAAGCCAATATCTCCACGTATAGGAACACCATCTTATTTTAAGAATTTTCTTGTTTCTCTACGGTCAGCTACTAAGTTGATTCATCGTATTCTTGACTGAGAGACAATGTTTTGTCTAAGTGTGGTTTATTGGGTCAGAAGAACAGCTTCATCCAAGTTTAATGGAGTGACGCCGGCAACCACGACCTCTTTATCGTTAGCCAATGTCTTAGCCTTTGGTCTTAGCCATTGGTACGCTGTTCACTTTCTTCTTGCCAAAGGCATTCAAGTGTTCGGGTGGATCTTTGCGAAACACTATTATTAGTTACTAGCTGGTGCCTGCAACTTCGTCTGCGTGACAAAAGGTAGCTTATATCCAATCTTCCCAAAGGTCCAATCTATCTCCTTGCCAAATTTCATTACGATCCGTTCAGCCGTTTAGTCGTAAAAAGGTAACAAACAAAAAGAGTTACTTTCGCATTTATAATACATATTAGTTTGGATTATTGAGTAAGTATACACGATTTACTTACTCTGACGGATAGTGACACCTTCAAAGATATAAGGCATCAATAAACGTCATTGTATGGAACGGGTATTATCTTCCTGTAACAATATTAAGTACTTACACCATAAGTTATTATCATAAAGACACATTATTGTATTATGTATGACAGCTCGGTAGGCACCGACCGACTGCTGCGCCGTGTTGCGTGGTCAAGTCCGGTATGGGAAAAATATTTGTATCATCATCATTTCCCTGCCCTTATCCATATATTTGGGGTCGGCGCACCATATATCTGGCATGTTGCTGAAGTTTTGGCAATGTTTTATGACCGGCCGCCTGCCTGACGTCAACCCTCATCGGGAATGCTGTTGTTGGTGGTAACCGCCACCCATACCTTCTAGTTCTATTTTATATTATGAAAAACAGCTGAACGACATTTAGCGGTTTTACATAATTACTGAACTATAACACGCAGAATTGAATGAACGTTTTTTCTAACCTTACAGACACAAAAATAGGAGCCGCGCGAAGCGGGGCTCCGTCGACCTAGCCACGGAAAGTCAAATCAGAATACAGTATCTTTTTTTTACTTGAGTGGTTACTATCAATTTAATATAGCTATACAATAAACAAACCTGTCCCACAGTATATATGTCATTCTGCATTACGTCAAAAGGTGGGTAGCTGTTTTGTTAAACGTATCGCAATGGCAATCCAGCTGAACGTCGTTCAGCTGTTTTTAAAACAGTACCTACTGTTTTGTAAATCAGCTAGCAGTTTTGTAAAACAGCGGATTCTACAGTCCATCTGCGACATCTATAAATGCACCCACGTTATAGGATAAACTACAAATGATATAATGAAACACCTATCACCCACCTATTATATGGGACATAATAACAGCATTGGTAGAATGTGGCTGAACAACTGTGCAGTTGTGTACACCTCTGCCTACCCCTTCGCAGAATACAGGCGTGATGCTATGTTATTTATAATAAAATAGTTGAAAGCGTTAATTAATAAGTGCATCTTTTCTTCTTATCGTGAATTTGATGGACCTAGTTTCATAGTTTAAACAGCCCGGAGGCCCCTGACATGGCTTTAAACATCATTGATAACATCTCTCAGGTGAGTTGATTACCTCACGATGTTTTCCTTCACCGAAATAAATAATTTATTAGGCTGGTAGGCATTATGTCCTTCAGTTATGGGTGCCTTGGGTTCGAACCAGCGACCTCTGACTTGCCCGTCCAATGGTCATACCACTATCACTATCACTTCCAGTATGTTGCATTAATAAGTAGGATTTTTTTTTAGCAATAGGCCGCCAATTTATATAAATAAATAGGTACCTATGTTGGTGTAACAGTGTGGCTAGCGGTGAATATTCTAATTTATAGGTAGGTAGTTAACTACACTAGAAATGAAAGTTAGCTCTCGGAATATTTATTTTGATCAATTTATTATATTGACGTCTGCTTATGATGTGTAAACAAACATCCAGTTACCTATTCATGCATACATAATTGAACAATTTTCTAAATATAGGTACTAAGTTAATTAATACCTAAGCAAAAAAATATTCTGTAGGTACTTACCCGGTAAGTAGGTACCTAATATTACCTTTTAAAATCAAGTAGGTTATCCAACAAAAAGGCAGATTAAGAGGGACGCCTACCATTTTTTTTGTTTGGAGAATACCTAACCGACTCTTTTCATTTCCCGGGATCGCAGTTGCTTACGTAGGTTATTATAATTTTACATAGGTAAAATTTATTTTGGTAGGTACTAATATCACTACATTTGATAAACACTTTACCTGAATAGATAGTAGGTACCTATTTAGAAATCTACCTAGTCCAATGTGTGTAACCGTACCTACCTGCCCTTTTTAGTAATTACTTTACCCATTACAGCCTCTCAGTAATCACAAACAGGAAACTTATTATTTTGAAGAGCAGGTACCTACTACCTAAGTACCTACCTAGTAAGTTTATCATACCAAGCTCAGAAATTAAATAGGTAGGTAGTTAGGTACCTACCGAGATGCTTTGATTACTTATAAGTAGGTACCTAACTAATTACTTATCTTAATTATCCTAATTACCTTACATACATCTACATAACGCTACATAGGTACCTATCATATCTAGGTATTGCTTTTTAAGTAATTATAAAAATAGGATGTAGGCACGCGACAAGATTTTTATTAGATTAAACAACTAGCAATATACGTGTAACTACTTCAACTGTAATTGCACATACAACCTTCATGACTTGGCTAAGTTATTTGCCGCTTTGCTCGCAGACGGTATTGAATGGAATCGTTTTGCTACTAGCTAGACACAAATACAAGCACAATAAATGTTTTGTTAGTGTTAGTGTGCGCAATGTACAACGACCGTTGCCACCGTGCACCAATCACAGCTCAGGATTTTACCGATTCCCATATATGGTAAGGCCATCGGTTGCGGCAAGCGGGGAACTTGGGCGAGTCCATTTCAATGGAAAAAATAATTACATTCCTTTTTCGAATTGTAACAATTGCATGACATCTGTCAATCAGATCTGTCAGCGGGCGCATTTTGTAGGTCGTTTTGATAGTTAACGCGACATAATTAGTAGGAAAATTTTGTATTATTTGGCACCTACAGAGGTCCGTTGGGCGAGTCGATTAAGTCGCGGGGCGCCGGCGTACGGCGTATTCTAGTGAAGCAGATCGACCGACCTCCACGAGCGAGCGAGCAACAGAAAGAAACCGGCCGGCATTCATTTCTCACGGTTGGCGAACGCTGCGGTTATTGTCTCATTTAAACGGATATTACTGGTAAGTACATGCACGCTATTTAATATTGTATTATTCTCTTATTAATTGAATGGACATAATAGGGGTTACCACCAAGACACGATTTATGTTAATTATATTGTTTTTTTTATAAGGGCTACTAACTTAACCTAACTTGGTGGTCCACGATTGTCTAGTGTCTGTAAAATCTGTTGTGATTGTGTTAAAAGTACAATTTATCAGTCACTCTTTCAGTCAGATCGGCGAATACCTATGCACTATTGCCTACTGTCGGTGCAGATAGGCGTTAATCACTGTCTATCCGCATCCGTAGTACTCTGTGATCCACAGCTGTCGTTTTGGGAATGTGCCAATATGCATTAAACTTTCGTTATCATCTACCTATTGCGTAATATAAGTATAGAGTAAATACACAGTGCATTACTGTGAAGAGTGTGAAGCGTCTGTCTGATCGCTAAATCTTCAATGTGAGCGTCGTTTGAGATCCCCGCGTTATCAAGTGGCGCGCTATCAGCGGCGGGGGAGTGCGGGGGGCGCGCGCAGGCTCCCTGCAGCGGAATACCATATATGGCCACGAAAACTCATGTATTGTGCCGTACCAGTGCGATTGGTGGAGAAGTCGCTGCGGCGGGGTAGGGGCGCCCCGATAACCAGCCTCATTTATATACTCTGGCTGCCGCGCTCGCCGACATTCCACGAAGTGAGCTCGATCAGTGACGTTGTGCAGCATTACCGAGGCTGTGCAATAGCGATTAATTTATTTATTTAATAGGACTATTTAATTAAAAGTAAGTTGTTATAGATGTGTCATTAATTTTTTTGTGATGTTTAGTGATATAGTGGCGTGAGGAAATAGTGCAATCCCATTAGTGTGTGCGGGTCAGTGACACGTCGTTAGGGTTGGGCCGCGTGACGCCGGCCGGGAGGGAGTCTGGGATAGCCGGTTGCGGTAGGGCGTGGTCGAGTTCTAAACTGACTTATCGATATTTGAACTTGAACGGCCATCAATCCAATTAGAAAGTATATCTTCTCGTGAACGACTTTCGCGGTCGGTAAGCGCAGCCCCGTCTCTGAGAAATGTGGTCATGCCGCGTCATGCGCCACGTTTTTTCCGCCACACTGGTTAAAGCACTTACATATCTCTCCTTATTAGGTTTGAATTCGCGACTCTGACGCCCACTTAGCATGGTCCGGTGATAGTTGCGTGTGGGACTTCTACCCACAGCCTCTCGATATGGATACGATCTGAAACTTAGTTACATAGGTACCAACTTTAGTTAAAATTAAACTCATGTATTATAATACTTTTTTTTGTCGTTTCAGACTAATTCACAATGTGCGACGAGGAAGTTGCTGCGTTGGTGGTAGACAATGGCTCTGGTATGTGCAAGGCCGGGTTCGCGGGTGACGATGCGCCCCGCGCCGTATTCCCCTCGATCGTGGGCAGGCCTCGCCACCAGGGTGTCATGGTCGGCATGGGACAGAAGGACTCGTACGTAGGTGACGAGGCCCAGAGCAAGAGAGGTATCCTCACGCTCAAGTACCCCATCGAGCACGGCATCGTCACCAACTGGGACGACATGGAGAAGATCTGGCACCACACCTTCTACAACGAGCTGCGTGTCGCGCCCGAGGAGCACCCCGTATTGCTCACGGAGGCCCCCCTTAACCCCAAAGCCAACAGGTAAGTTCCGCACCGAGCCCAACTTTGGCCTTCTGCCACATCCAGATGATAACCAATCAGTGTAAATCCTCATCCTAATCTGGGGCCCGAAAGCCACGCCTGAACGTGTCGTTTCTTTGCAGAGAGAAGATGACACAGATCATGTTCGAGACGTTCAACACGCCCGCCATGTACGTCGCCATCCAAGCAGTGCTGTCGCTGTACGCGTCCGGTCGTACCACCGGTATCGTGCTGGACTCCGGCGACGGTGTCTCGCACACGGTGCCCATCTACGAGGGTTACGCGCTGCCGCACGCCATCCTGCGTCTGGACTTGGCCGGCCGCGACCTCACAGACTACCTGATGAAGATCCTCACCGAGCGCGGTTACTCGTTCACCACCACAGCCGAGCGTGAGATCGTGCGCGACATCAAGGAGAAACTCTGCTACGTAGCGCTCGACTTCGAGCAGGAGATGGCCACTGCCGCCTCCAGCAGCTCCCTCGAGAAGTCCTACGAACTTCCCGACGGACAAGTCATCACCATCGGTAACGAACGATTCCGTTGTCCTGAGGCTCTCTTCCAGCCCTCATTCCTGGGTATGGAAGCTTGCGGCATCCACGAAACCACATACAACTCCATCATGAAGTGCGACGTCGACATCCGTAAGGACTTGTACGCCAACACAGTTCTGTCCGGTGGTACCACCATGTACCCTGGCATCGCTGACCGTATGCAGAAGGAAATCACAGCCCTGGCCCCGTCCACAATGAAGATCAAAATCATCGCGCCCCCAGAGAGGAAGTACTCTGTATGGATCGGTGGATCGATCCTCGCGTCCCTCTCGACCTTCCAGCAGATGTGGATCTCGAAACAGGAGTACGACGAGTCCGGCCCTTCTATCGTGCACAGGAAGTGCTTCTAAAGGAGCCGCGACACGCTGCCGACAGCAGCCCGCGGCCCGGCCGGTCCCGCGGCCGGCTGCTCAATTCAGGCTTGTAATCTCCGTTAATTTAATTGTACGTAAGATATTATTGTAATTAAATCGTAATAGTGACGGCAGGACGGAGCGCGGCGCCGCGGGCGCGCCTCGACCGCCGGCCTCGGTACTGCACTCGCCAAAGGATCTTTTGTAATCTCATGAATGATGATTGTATGTGCTGAAACGGATAAGACTACTTTCTTACTAGGTCATTTATAAATTATAAAAAATGATAAAAATACAAAAAAAAATCCGAAAAATTTCCCTGTCTTTCTTTTAAATTTACCTTGTGTAACCGCTCGCATTCAAATGCATCCTCGTTATTTGAGCGCAACGACCGACATTGACCCATGTATGAAAATAGAACGAACTTGAAGCGGAGTAGGTACAGAAATAGCCGAACGCCATACGGCAACATAAGTGGTAGGTAGTTGTTTACTATCACTAGTGTAGGTATTCCTCACAATAGAAATGTACCATCTGATCCTCCTTTATTAATTACTCTTGAATTCAAATGGGTACCTTTATTGGCAATTATAAATAATTATTATTACAGCGGTAAGGTAGACATACCTACCTGGTACCGAAATACCGAGACGTGAAAGAAATACATATTTAAGTGATACAAACTTCATTATATTAGGGATCCACCTATTATTACATTGGACCTGAAATGAGGTAGGTAGGTAATATAGATAACACAAAATGTACGGTAGGCACATTTTGTGTTAGGTATCTATTACGCTAGTAAATTTCTGTCTTTTTATCTTTGTGAAAAACTTATTTCGTGGCATTCATACATGTACCTACCTTTGTCTAATATTAAAAACTTCAATGAAATCAGATAAATCTTTGAAAAGCATTTAATGCATGGTTAGCTTCAATTTACTTACATAATATTAAATATGAGTCGCCGAAATGTTTTACGCGCATAACTCCCGAACGATTTTTTTTCGTTATTATACAAGGTTTGAAAAATAGAACGAAACGAAAAAAAATTGCGGTACGAAGTTCACTGGGTCAGCTAGTTATAAATAAATGTAGGAAGGCAAAATAATAAAATGGAATACCTACTTATGTACCTTTTTAAATGGTTACGTAGGTAGGTAAAAATAATAAGATATTACGATCGACTATCGGTCACATTTTCCCAAAATGCAATGAAGCTTGCACTATTTCTTAGAGCATATAACCAAACATTATTTACATATATTATAATTTCAGTTTTCACTAGTACCTAGATAAATGTTCTTCAATTTTCATGTACTTATCATAGTAGTATTATGATGGATAATTAGGTACATGAATAAACAAATACAGCTTTTCCAAATATTTTCTTAAACGATAAATCCTTACAAAAGTCTACAAGTAATTTTTTTGGATAAGAAATACGAACAGCAGCTTCAAATTCCACTGACGACCGAATTTTCTTTAAAAAAATTACGAATCTTTCGCATTTATACACATAACAAGAAAATACTAGTGTTTTTTTTTTAATGTGTATAAATGCGAAAGATTCGTAATTTTTTACTCAATACCGCTTTCCTTACAATCTGTCCAATGCCAGACCGTGTGGACAGCCCACCTTACAAGGATTGGGACGAATACAAGGGAGTAGAGAGTGACGCATTGGCAGGACAGCTGGCACTAGAAAGTAAGACAGTAAATAAAGACAAAATGATTTAATTATGTGTAGAAAATAAAATTATTAATTACCGTCGACAGTGTTCTGATTCTATGATTGATATTTCACATTGTATTAACTTAGGTTTTCGCGATCACTACACATTATAATAAAAAAACTTTTAACCGGATTAATCGCGTGTATTATTGGTTTTTGTTTTTCTTGACGTTTCGAACGCTGCATAATACAAGCGATTAATCCGGTTAAAAGTTGTTTTACTTATTATAATGATATTCCACAGTATTTTGGTCATGTAAGAATAACAATTCGCCATACTTTGAATGTAATAGTTGATACAACATAGGTACCATCATGGTAATCATAAGAATTAATCAGACTCTCCATTATCAAATTCAATTCAATTCAATTTTTTTTTTATTTCACATAGACCAAATTACAGGCACTTATAAAACGTCAAAGCTAGGTGCACGGTTCCAAAAAAGTTGATCTTATGGAGAAGAACCGGCAAGAAACTCCATATCATGTAGGTAAGGGCACTAAGGTCAAGGTACAGTGGTAATTTGATACACTTTATACATGGTTTTCCGGAGAGAATGAGATAAAACAATATTAGCACCGTGAACATTGTTTCAAGCGGCCTTTGACGGTGTCCAGCAGAGGACATCTTTGCGTTTTATGAATCGTTTTTATGGTACACTTGTACCAGATTCGTCCTACATGATATGACGTAAAACAAGACGTATTTCTTCGGCAATATGACTACTGCTTAGTAAGGTATAAGATCCTTTGTAAAATCATAAGATAAGATTGGCAATCAGGTAATTTTAACGTTGTACATATCCCAGTGCTATGACTAGAAGAAAAACAAATAAAACTGCGTTTTATCATACGACTTTTATTTCGAACATCACAAATATTTTACATAATTAGCAGTATCATAAATCGGTTAGTTAAAAACGTATTACAAAATTAACGAGATAAAAACTGTGTCAAAATTCTTAAAACATCGGATCTAGCGTTCAATGAAACGGTACATAATTGAATTACAATGTAAACTGTGTATAGATATCATTTTAGAAGTGTTGTACTCAATTCAATAGTATTTAGGTGTCTCACACATTTGTAATATACTCATTAAAGAAGGCTATCAGACCTAAGTGTATAGAAAAATAGTATAGTATAACTCCGATTAATTGAAATGATTCATCAAAAAATATTTTTGGTACAACAATCGCTTTGAAAATTTCTTAAACAGTTAAATGTTTCATAGTGGAGAAGATCCTCTACTGCCTACATCGTTAGTGGTAACTATAAAACTACACAAACCTCCATATTTCAACATTTATAACACTGTCGTCTGTGAGAAACATTATTTTTGAAGCAATCAAACGTAATGATTAAGAACTAACTGGAGAGATAAATTGATTTTAGGCCCTATTATAAGAAATAAAGTTAAACTCGTTACATATGCTAATGACGGAAATGAATAAAAGTGGGAAAACACATTATATACTTAATTATCCGACAAATTGATTTAAATAATAACAGAATAGTTAGCTAAATAGTTGGCTCAAATAAGAAAAGACTCATGATCCATAGCTAACGGCATTATTGATACCGTTATAAAATTTGTACAGCAGCCGAACGACGAACACACCCATCCGTGCGGTCGATGGCGGTCACTGTAGCCACTGTGGTGTTGTTACGTTGTTAACAATAGGGCCATCCAAAATCGTTAACAAGCAGTGCTTCTAAAAGTATTTACAAACTAATCTAAACTAATAAGATTCTCAAAACATTAGCAGGGATATTGGGCTCCTCTACTGTTTACATTCGATTTTGAGACAAACAGTAAACACTTAAATTTTTATTGGCATAGAATTTATTAAAATCTAACTGGACTAGCTCCTTCACTAAACCTATTACTTGATAAAATAATGTTGATTTAGAAACGAGACATGATTGAACGGTTGATCACGTACATAATACTACTAGCTACCAAATAAAATAATTATGTAACGTGTGTATAATAAATCTAGTAATAATAGAACAACGATACTTCATTTATTTGTTACTTCAGTTTTATTATGAGGCTTGGAAAAAAAGCCAGACTGCATCTTTATTGCGAATCTTACATATAATATCAAATTATATAGTACATATAAAATTAAACTTTTTGAATTCACCCCTGCCTACGTTTCTGAATCAACAGTTCAGATTTAAAAACTAATTACGAAATAAAAACCTTAATTTTATAAAAATAAACTTAAATACATTAAAATCTACATATAAATACAGTTAAAAAGTATTCAGAACAACTAAGCGTATTACGGGCATTGTGCGGTATCATCAGAGATTTCATGAACGTAATTTCACTGGTCGGGAGCACACGATACAAGTTCAATATACTTAGAACATCCTTAAAAAAGTCACCAACAGTTTTTGTACTATCAATATTAAGAATTTTAAAGATAAGGCCACTTTACACTACACTGAATATGCCTAGGAATGATTACTATCCTCATTATTGAACACAATTTTATTGGACGAGTTTTCACTGCGTGTCACACAGTTCAATTCCATGACATCTCAATTCTTTCAGAAATAGTATAAGTGTGTGCTACGTTTCGCTGTCTTTTATGCTGTCTTCTGTAGCCCTGCGGATGTCGGACAATGGGTTGCCGTGTACTCTGAACCTATAGACACAGGTGTAGGTGGGGTTGCCATGGTTACTTTCCACCCTGAGTTCAATAATGTCATAGGCGACTGGGTACTCTACTCCGCCAATGTCTGTCGTCTTAGGGTATTTAACTGGGAAGTACTGAATAGCTGTACCATTGGCATTGTACTGGTAGTCACCGAAGAGGTGTGGATCAGGGTCCATCTCGACGTGGAGGCCCTGAAAATATTTTATCACAGTTTAACAACAATTTTTTGTTATAAATGATACGACTTTATATTTTAAAGTCTATATTTGTATATAGATAAGTTATGAAATCATATTGGACTTGTATCTTCTTTCGTGGTTAATTAACGATTGATGTTATTTGAATAAGTTTAATTGTGATTTCAAAAATGTAAAAATGTGAAGGTGTTGTACTAACCTGAGTGTAGAAATGTTAGTTAATAAAAACAAATGCAAGCACATGCCATAAAACATACACAAAATAACACACATTGGGGTCGGGTTCCAGTCTAACTGAATGCAGCCATTTTACATGAAGCGACTAGAGCAGTTAATTTTGTGACGTAATTACGATTCATTATTTAAATGCGTTCTATTGGCGATACCTAATAACAATGTTGAAAAAGAAAAAATAGAGTTACGTACGTATACGGAGAAGTTCTTTGGTGCAGATTCGATCTTGCCTTCGACTGCGAGCAGCCGCGACATGTGTTCCATCGAAAATCCTGTCACTTCTATTATAGCGTATGTACGCACAACTGTAACAAAATGACAAACATAAAACACCACGAAATTAAGCTTCACTGACTTACAAACACTTCTCAACTAACAATATATAAATTAAAGTTAAAAGCGAATTTCTGATAAAATTCTAACAGTCATCTTCTATACATCGAGCATGGCATAGGGCTTGGATCCGATTCTCAGGTCGGGCAGTGTTATTGTTTTTCTGTTAGGAAATTCTCAGTAGCAGCCCAAAGTTTAGAATATTGCTTGATTGATGGCCATAGTCTAACTACCTATTACATAGAACTTGAACAACAGCCTCGGTTAAATGGGTATGTCTACCACTTCAGGGAATACAAGCATGTATGTAGATAGCAAGTTAAAAGCCTTTGTGTGGCTTAAACGTCACTGACAAGTCCGAGGCGCCCGAGCCCGGATCTTTTCGACAAACTTGTGGACTCAACAAGTGATTTTATGTATTTAATTTTATCGTTTTAACAACACTTTATATCAAATTTGACGTTTAAAATCGACAAAAAGAACCATGCTCCGCAGATTTGGTTAGTAACCACATGAAAGTAAGCGTACCTAGGTATCCGGGGAAGCCCTGGAAAGCCCAGCACTCAGCAGGCATGGCACCCGGCGTCAGCGCGTACCGCGGCGACGTGTACACCCACCACACCGGCAGACCCAGTATGCTGTACTGCTTCGTCTTGATCTGGTACAGCTCTGTACACTTCGTGGAGATTACTTGGCCACCTGGAAGGGTAAATATGAGCTAATTAGCAAAGTTATAAACGAATATAAGTACTTCAAGGTATATTGTTTTTTCAGTATGTGTGACTGATTTTTACTATTATATATATTTTTAATTATTTATTAATTGATATTATAGCCGTTGTCAAACAAAACCGTTGATAAAGAAGTATCTCTAGTGTTCTCTTGCAATTTAAATAGTCATAATAACCAAATTAATACTATATGGTTCTATTGAAATTAACATCAATGCCACCACAATTATGTCAATTTAATGCTTAAAACAATGCAATCAACTCTGCTGACCCCAATTGTTCCCCAATTGGAAACGATTGTATGCAGCCATAAAATAAATGGCCCTATACCACAGTTAAAATTTTGAATGCTGTCTTACATCGAATCCTGTTTCCTTACCTATTCATTCATCATTTGGTATACAAAAATACGAACCGACACAGTCCAACGGATTGATTTCCAAGAGTAACCCGGCAGGCAATTAACATAAAAACATATATTATAATATTGTGCATTTTACCTGCAGACTCCAACGCGTAGTCCACTACTCCAGTCTTATCTGCGTCATACACATCGAGCATCCCTGCGACCACCCTCTTCACAGCCTCTATATCAATCCCAGTATGCACGGTCTGCACTTCCAAATCCCTCACATATTCCCTCACCCTCTCCACGATCAATTCCATCTGCCTCCTTTCAAACACAGCCAAATACTCTTGAACCAACTGACGGATCCTATCCTCATCCATATCAGGCTTCCAAGTACTTATCAAACGTTCATGTATCTCCTGACCCATAACCTGCATCTGATCCTTAGTTATATAATCTCTGTCGAAGTACTGTTTCAGTTTCGCAGCTAAAACGCCCGCATTGTCATTCTCATTAAAAACTTGGATCAAATTCTGTTGCATGTGCTTGAGCGAGTATTGCTCTATTTTCGCTTCGAAGTTGTCCAGTCTTGATAGTTTTTGGTCGAAGTATTTGAGGCGAGTGTCCACGTTGACGGCCCAGCCCTCTAACGCGGCCATACGCTTCGACAAGTCTGGGTCATGCAATATCTGCGGCGGCTTGTAAGTGTCCACCACAAGCTGCTCTTGTGTAACACGTTCATTATCATAGTTGTAATCTGAAACAAATAGTTCACATTAAATCCATGTCTTTTCCTCTGTCCTTCCCACATAATGCTTTAAAAAAATAAAATATATATCGAAAGAGACAGGGAAGGACAGAGTATTATAATTAATTAGTATTACAGGTATTTGAACTCACCCAAAAAGTGTAGCGTCCATCGAGTACGTCCACTTTCTTATAGGTGGTTTGGCCTCTATCCTTCCCCGACTTTATAAAGTTTTAGACAAAACAGGGAAGAATTATGTGGGAATAAATAACAAGTCTTATTGCTTACGAACAATATAATTAAATCAATTAAACCAATTAGTAGAACACAATTTGTAAAATAATGAATACACCATTATCGAAATGCAATTGAATACGAATTTGCTTATGAACAAGATAAAATTAAATTAAATAAAACTTCACATCGTATGTACAAATAAAGCGAACAAAGGCAGGTTGATTGTGACAAATAAATTGTTGTGCTTATAATAATACATTTCTTATGACCGGCGGAGTATTGAGTTCTGGTGGGCCTGTCAGCACAGGTACTATGTATTGCATTAAATCCCTGTTTTTAATGATATTCTAAAATTATTACTTACTAAAGAACATGCGTCAAGCATCGGCTTGCAAGCATTTGAATTGTAGCAAAATATAAATATTAAAATTTAAATTATTATACAATACAATAAAAACATTTTAATCGAAATCTAATTAGTATACTGGCCTCTTAATGAATGTGTGTTACACTTCTTTTTATCACAAAAATCCAAATCAAACTTAGAATCATTTTTAATTACATTTCTCATTTTTATGGTATTATCAACACATATTTTATATTCCAAAATCGTTTTAATACTTTTACATTACACTAAAACATCTTTAGGCAATCACATATAAATAAACAAAAAGATATGACTAGGGGTTAGTCTTTTTAATTTTACCAATTTGGAAATAATGTTAGAACATTTTTGTTAATAAAATAATTTGTACCAAAACAGTTTAATAACTGCAATAAGCTTATTAACTAAATAAAACTCCAATTATGGCCACGTCATGTTAATTTAGGTACATCGATGTAGGTATACATTATACCGTATTAAATACTAATATTCTGCTGAAATTATACCATTCCTAAAGTAAAACAATTGTAGAACAACAAAGTATTTACTGTAGTTTAATTTAATAAACTCTCATTATTATCCTAGCCTTGTCCACTAGTATGGTTGAGCTGATTTCCAATCTCTGGAAAGGGTTTGAATAATATTCTACTTTAAGGAATAATAAAATTATGCAAAATAACAATAAATATAAAATATATAATTTTAAATAGATGATTCAAGATATGTTTTTGAAAAAGCATTAACGCATGCTTAGCGAACTCTAAATTTCTTTTTCCATTTAATATTGTAACTTTAAATAGATGATTTGCATTGTGGAATGAAAATAAGTATTATATGTTATTTTATTAATCCACATTAAATATGACAATGTTTTATAATAGCGAGGATAAAATCACATATTAAACTAATAAAAATAAAATTCCAAATTGTAACAAATTAATACTTGCTTTTAATAATGTAAGCATGTGCACATGATTATATTAATAATCAATTTTGATGTAAAGAACAGAAATAAGAAGATTATTTAGTATTTTCAGTAGTAGTAGTAGTAAAATTAATAACACCTTACGATATGAAAGTCAATAATTTATTTTAAATGTATGCACACCCATTAATAGAGACTTAAAGTCGAGCACAAGAATTTGCAAATATAATCTCTAAAGTTAACTTAATACTACCAAATTACTTCTGAATCATCTAAAAATATAAATTATGTTAACGTTGGAACATCAAAAAAGGTTATTACATTCATTTACGTTTCATTATTAAAATAGTTTAACTCTAATCAGTATTTCTTGTATTAGAAAAGTATGGTTTCAAAATTGAGCACTCTAATATAACAGGAATATTGTCTATTAAAAAATTAAGTACTAATCCTAATTGATGTTATGATAAAAATATGCAGGAAAGATCGACTAACAGGTATGATTATAATGATTAAATCGTTACTCTATAAATATGGCTGCCAAATTAGTCAGAAAAAATAAATCATAATGACGGAAAATATCTAGGCCTGCCATACATATTTCTCAAGGTTCAAGTCATCGAATAGCACGATTTCCACAACTGATAAGAAGTAAGAAAAGTATGTTTCATATTAGCAGAACACAATAACGGCCACTAATTTTGATCATGAATTAACTACACAATTACTAATAACACTTGATCGCACCAGTCATTCGACAGTAAGAAGTATTGTGAAATTGGATAACGTAGGATGGACACGGTCAGTATACCATGGTTTAATTATTATGAAAGAGGTGCAGTATCTCAGATTGTATATAATACTAAAATCTATATGCCTGCATCCGTATCAGCTGCGTTACTGCTCAGGTACAGGTAAACTTTTTGGTATTTTACTATATTATTGTTGTTAGCTTGAAAAATTTATACCAGTTATTATTTTACTGCTATTCAAAATTTTTGGGTGTGGAATTTTTTCATGGACGTTGTGCCGGACTTCTATCGAAGTAATTATATGATTTTACTGTACGTTATTTATGTTGTCATACACGGATAATCAATAAACTTACATTTATTTGTTCAGATTTTATTAAGTAGAGATTATATATTTAATAGATTTGTGCTGCCGACTTTCCAGTTTGATTAAAAGTTTAACTGAACATGTCAGAAAGAGCTGAACCTAAAATCACAGAACTACCGAAATCAAATAACAGTGAATGTTCTAAAACGAATCATACAAAAATAGGGTCACAAATTCGGAGGATCTAAGCTGCAAATGTAAATTCCTGCTATGACTATTGCCGTATAAAAGCTCAATTTAACCATATCTAATAAAAAAGATAAATAAGAGACTTGTATAAGTCATCCAAATATATCGTGCCAAGTCTTCTTCATTTCTTGGAAGCAACTGGCGGCGACAACGACGACATAGTCGGAGGCGTCAGCCATCCTGTTCTGTACAATATCTCTGTACTCAATATAAGTTTTCCTGACTTCTGGTAGATTTTCCCTTATATCTGGCAGTGTTATATTTATTTCCGGCATCTTGATACTCGGCAGCATATCCAGGTTCGGTAGTCTCATGTTAGGCATTGAAATCTTCGGCATTTTTATCGCCGAGAACTCCGGTAGGTCTAAGCGGAAATCGGTAAAGTTTGGTATAGCGAGATGTTCCCAGTTTTCGTATGTGTAGTGTGCTGTAAGGAATTTTTATGTTTACCTATTGATATCCATGTTGCAATATGTTCAAAATAACATATTTTAACATTGTCATGTCCGTTTTAAGTTCTGTTATAGAAATATAGACACTAAGGCTGGATGTACCAACGTCCGGTAATATGGATAAATTTGAATTTTAGACAGGTTTCGAAAAGTATTTTTTTATTGGTAGAAGAGCAAAATCATGCTTTTTTATATAAAAACTTCCATGAGACATATTCATATAAATTATTATTGTTCATCGGTTATTACCTTATTACTCACGTGCATTCTTCGGGATTGCCCGGAAAGTTTCGCGGCCATGCCGGCTGAGTTGTGCTCTGCTGCTGGGCTGAGCTCTATGACAAAGGGCTCAGTTCCAGTTCGAAACTAGTCGAGCACTCCCGAAGGATACAAGTGAGTAATAACCGTTGAACAATAATTAAGAAATTGTTTCTAATATTATCTGACTTTGGTAAATTCTGTAGCCCTAATTCAAGACGAGAACAAATAGTTACAAGAATACTTGCTGAAAAAAGTATAGTCTCAGTAAGCGTAAGGACTTTCACATCAAACCAACATTTAGAAGCAGTGTTACGTACAGTACCAACGAAAACAAACGTTGAAATATTTGCCTGTCGCATAAATTAAGGACGTGAAAAAAAAAGCTTACCGATAGTGTATATTATTTTTTACAAAAAGATTGTCATGTTTATTGGAAAATAGGCTTTAACTAGGTTTTGATGACTAAGGCCAGTACTAATAAATCAATTTCATCTGACTGCTCTAAAATAGCGCCTACTTAGAATTAAAAAAAATCATACATTAAGTAATCTTCTAGATAAATCTTTGAAAAGCATTAACGCATGCTTAGCGAACTCTATACTCCAGGAGTATTTATCAGGGAGGTGCAGGTTCGAATCCTGCTCACGCCCGTATTCTTTTTCTATTTAATATAATAACTTGTAAGTAACCTCCTATCGAAACTTAGGAACAATCTCACATATTATGAGATCGATTTATTACAAAGAGCCGGACTTATTTATTTAGTACTTACATCCATATCCGACGATGGGTAGTAGCAAGAGCAGGGCCCATGGCCACCAGCGTCGTTTCGCAGCGGCCTTTCCCTGGTAACTCTGCGCGACATACTTCTGGTTCACACCCACATGGTTCGGAGATAGCTGTGGAAATTAGATTACAGATAAGTTTATGCCAATAACATATTTACGCGTCTAACCTTCAGATTTTGGTAAATTTTATATAAAAGCTAATGTATAAAGGGTATAGTTTGTATTTAAGAAAATAAAATGTTAATCCATTGACGGACAGTAGACGCCTGTAGAAGTCATAACAATAAAATTTCTATTGTTTCTGGTCAATGGGTGAACAAAAACAAAGTGTTATCTGTGTGTATCTAGATAGTTTACGATTAAATTATTTAAATAACTTGTTAAATAGCCCATCGGCAGTTTCGATTTGTCATTCTTAATGAATAGACTTTTATATCGAGGGTTCAACAACTTTTGATAGAAGTGATATTGCTGTGCTTTATAAAAACAAATCTTAAATAAAGTCTTAAGAGATATTTACAAATTTCACAAAAAAAATATGCTTTTATTAAATAATTGTTCAACCATCGATATCATTGCTATTTGTAAGAGGTCAACAACCTTTATATACTGGCTTTATAAAAGCTCTTGTAATTGATATATTTGCGTATACTTACAGTTTCCGTGACGGTGGTGACAGTGGTGGTAACACCAGTCTTGATCATAGTATATATCCACACGAACGGCGCCGCCGCTACTGAGCCGGCCCGGGATACTAAACTTGCTATAGATAATAAAATACAGATTAATTAGATATTATTTTTGTGTTATAGCTAAATTAAAATAATATTCTAGGAATAATGTCCATTTATTAAAAATGTGCCTATCCTTTTCGTAATTACGTTGGGGTCTACTTCCAGTCTAAGCAAATGCAGCTTAATATTAGTATTTTACATGAACATACTGCCTATCTAATCGCCAGTGTTCAGTTACTGGGTAGCACGATATTTCGTGGTAAGACAACCGGAACCTTTGGCTCAGCCACGTACAAATACGTACTTCATAACAATAAAAATCTATTGTGTTTGCTAATTAGCGCGCCAACAGATTAACGTTCTTTTTAAAGTACGGAAGGTTTAATTATGAATAATGTTCACCCATCGACAGACCAAATACGGCAAGCGTAACTTAATATCAATCGATTAATTCGTACGGCTGTTACTTAGGCACAAGTCCCTTCATGTATATGAACAAAAAAACAATTTTAATTGCTTTCAAAGATAAGATATTGTTTTCTAATATACTTTTATTTTTTTATAGCATGTATGTGTTGCACGCTTACTGAAACATTTTTCAAACTCCTGTGCAACGCAACGAACATTAAAAGTTATAAATTTCTGTTAAAAGAACAATACTGTCGCAAACAAGAAATGAACCTGTGCCCCCCGGATGCGATACTTTACGCGCTCTGCCCAACATCTGCTCACATTTTTTTTAAATCAGATGTGGAACTACGTTTGACCCCATTCTCGCCTGATGGTAAGCGACGGTGTGGCCAAGGATGGAGCACGTGTATCCAGAATAAATCTATTCACTCTTAAGTAGAGTAGATTGATTTTGGGAGTAGATGCAACTGCCCAGACCTGCCTCCCACAACAGTTGCACCGGACAATCCATTCCGAATCCTTCTTCCAGATTAATACATCTTACGATGACGTCATAGCAATATAATATACACTCTCTATAGTCACATTGGTCTATCGGTCGGAGGCATGACAGCTAAACGTGAGAATAGGCATCATACCTTTAGCAGGTCTCCGATCAGTGTAAGGGTACCGATGCGAAGGACCAACAATTTTCCGGTAAGTATTCCGTGTGCTCGTGGTGATGGTAGTGATCATGGTGATTAGCAGCCGGGTGATCCACCAGCGTTGCTCCGCTGCGAAGGCTGCGCCATTACCGTGGGGGTACGCGTTCTCGTCATCTGAACTGTCTATCGACTGGGGACAGAAGATTTTATGATGATAAGAATCTTACCATAATTACACCGGTAAATAACAATAATGGGGCATTCCATATACCGGGTGTTACTGGTCGTACTTTCTTGTCGTATGTTCTCAATTATTACGGTAAACAATATATTATTTTCATGGTCAGAAAACCTCACAGGTAATTGGAGCTTTTGATGCCTATTAAAATAAAATATTTTCTTCTAAGATCATTGAGAAAATGCAACGTAAATAAAGCACGACCTGCAACACTGTTATATGGACCTATATATAGGTTGTTATAGTTTTTGATATAATGATAGTGTAAACAGCGAAATTGCCCTTGAATGTATAGTGGGGGAAATGTTTTACACATTAAAATATTAATTATTTTAATAATTGTCAGTTAGCATTTAACGTTCATAACTTAGCTCAACAAAAAATATACTGCAAAGGGCTATTATTATTATAACTATTTTAATAATTGCTCACGAATATGTCACACTTTTCCTTATAAAACATTTTGGGATAATTGCAACATTAAAAGTGCCATCCATCACGCACAAATTATCTGGCGAACACTCTTAAAAGATCTTGATAAAATTAGTTGAAAAAGAATTCTACGCAACTGGTCGAATTTCCGTTAAACACGAAGAGTTGTTCGTTCATTTGCATTCATGCTCGGATGGCTGAAGTATAATTTAAAATTAAGTTCTAAAGACTCACTGTATACCGCCGTCGCACAGTACTTGTAGTCCAAGAAGTGGTGGCAGACAGGCGGTCGATCTCATCAGTGCCTGTACTGGGTCCCTGCACTCGGAACTGAGACAGGGAACGACGCGACATGTTGGGCATTGCTACCTGACCCGGCGCCAGCTCCACGCGGTCCTTAGACAGCGGCGAGTATGTGTAGTCCGTCTTAGGATATTTGCTGGAGAAAAATAAAATTATATAATTATGTTCCCTCATTTTATACATGACGTGAAACCAGACGGTACATTAAATAGTTATACAATGACGATGGTGATCCTATTGCCATCTACCAGACACATTGGGCTAATCCTGAAATTTCTTAAAAGAAAAATCCAAACACACTTCGGTCGACCCAAGAACTTGCGCTCAACAGCCACGCTAGTGTCGAGTAGACCAAAGGTATTTCTTATTTTATAAAACACGTAAAATAATTAATTGCTTAAAAGGTATCAACTAAATAATATACTACCATTACAACATAATATCTAAGACATATTAGTCAATCGATCCCATTTGAGAAGCTCCGTCCCTTTCATAATCAAAATCATATCTTTCAGCGTCTCAAGTAATAACAGATCTATACTAAGAATGAAGGTAAAAGTATATGAAACTGGTGTATTATTATATATATTTGTCTGTTTTGTAGTAAAAATCTAATAAAATAATAAGTTTACATTAACAGTTCAGTGTATCAATAAGAAACCGTTAGCGTAAGATGCTGTTGAGACGTCATAAAGCGCAGAGTTTTAAAACACACAACAAAAATTAAAAGTTTTTTTTTTAAGTTTCCAAGTGTTAGCTTGTTGATTAAAACATTTTTTATTGTCATACTTTTTTGCGTCTTATCAATACTTGTCCAAGAAACAAGTAGTACTTATGAATGGATACAGGAAGTATTCAAAGTAGATCACTTCAGTTTTAAGACTGGTTATATTTACCATTTGAACATAAACCAAACACAAGAATACGAACATTTATGTCATAAAATTTGTAAATAGACCTTATGTGTGTGAAAACTGGCCAATAACCGTAAAATACGTAATAAAACCACACTATTAAGAGTCAAAGCACGTATATATAAATACATTTAAAAGAAGTACCTGACGATTTCTGTGCATCTTATCCCTTCATACATGACTGAAGAAATGGAGAATCGTTAAAGGAATAGAAACTTAACAATAAGAACACTTTAAAGCACAAATAATGAAAAATACAGTGTGTATTCAGAATGCACATATCACAGTTGCCGTGTAAAGTGCACTGCTTGAGTTTGACATCGCCTGGCATTTGCACGCCGTAGTGCGATGCAAATATAGAACATAATATCTTATTTTATTGTCACCGTACTAGTGTCGGCTACTTGCAGGACACGTCATGTTGAGTAAGAATTGTTTGATAATATGATAAAGAAATTACTTGCTTGTAGGATATTATATTTTACTAGCAGAGAGATCTGTTTGAAATATTAATCATCTAAGAGGTTTATGTTTTATGTCACACTAGCTGATGCCAGCGACTTCTTATGCGCAACAAAAGGTAGCCTAGGTCCTTCTTCAAGGTACAACCCATCTCTATACCAAAATTCGTCCAAATCCGTTTAGCCGTGTTCGCGTAATTCTGTGACAAACATCACACTTCGACATTCACAATATTATAGAACGTGAATTGATAATAATTTAAGAACAGTGTATTTTTGTAAATTATGCGATAGATTAATTAAAATTTAGGCAACTAATGAAACTATTAACTTAAAAATATCGCAGGCGTATGCTGCAAAATCTGATATTGACAACTTTTATGTGTAATATTACAGATCTTTAAAACAAACTGTGTTTTCTACAAACCATTCATACATCTACATCTACCGTAATACATCTAATTACATAATATGTTATTCGCTAAACTGTATCATTATAAATATGATCTGGTGACCTACCTTAATGTCAAAACTTCTTCAACCGTCTCAACTTCCATATATGTCACAACGTTAGCCATATTTGTTCCAATAATAAAATCAAGTCTACAATAAATTAATCAATTAATGTTAAAACCCTTTATACAATCATTTAGTCCAGCCTGCTGGTATTAAAACAAGCATGACTGTGAGTTTTGACAGTTGACTTACGAGTTTGAAATTATTTTATGCGTACCCGCAAAAAAAAGAATTGACGCTATGGTTGTGTTCCAGATTATATCTATGTAATTTGGTAGCATGATAATGTATAATTAATTACGTTACGCGGTGTTACTTACGAAGAGAATTCAAATATTACTCATTGATGCGATTTACGTTACTAAATTATATTTATCACTGCTCGCGTTATGAATCCCTATATCTATGAAGTGGATTTTAAAGCATACCTAACCGCACCTGTCTATTCGGCGTAAACGTATAATGAACCACACCTTTTTGACATTAAATTAGAATAGCCCTTTGATGGTCAAATATGAAAATAGAATTTGAAGTTAAGTATATGTTTAATATACTAATTGGAACTAATGAGTAATCGCAAATATAACGCATACGTAGGTATTTTGTTTCATCTACGTTGGCGCACTGCTGTGCAAAGGTCCCCAGGTCCTTCAATTTATCTTCTTGCTTGTTTCCCACCATTCCTTGGCATAGCCATTGAGATCATCCCTCTACTGCTTCCTCGGCTGACCTTTGCGTCGACGTGTGTTGTTTGGCAACCGCCTTGTTACTGTATAGGCCCGTCTCTCCTGGTGCATCCTACACCCTAGGGGTCTTCCCCCCTACATCGGCAATAACAGTGGCTGAACGCAGCATTGTGTTCCTAACTCAACCGAGGATAGTGCGCTTCATTGTCCTCTTGCAAATCTTGAACCTGGACTTCTGGGACTCGGTCAGAGAGCATGTATGCATAACGTAAGGTAGGACAGGCAGGATACATAAATAAAGACATGTTTTTTAGTATGATTTTAACTATAAAGTCGAGTACACAATTACGTCCGTACAACCGCTTGCTGAGACTATAGTAACAATATAAAATTAGTTTGTATAAACTCTAATCCAAGTATTATAGCATTGTACTTAAATAGCTTTTCAGAGCTCCGCGTAGCTTTTTGCTCAACTGAATCGTGACACACTTAATTATGTTTTTTATGTAGGTACGCTATTAGCCACTGACTTGCGAGTTCGTTGCTTTTTAAATAGCCGAGCCACTGTGTAATATGTCGTAATTTGTAGGAATGATGAAACTTCATTATTGATTTTAATAAAAAATAGTGGCAAATTTTTAAAAACACCTATTTTAAACCGAGTTCAAAACAGTGTTCACCGTGAACAAACTTTAAAAACAGGGTTCAAAACTACTATTAAATTACGAATGAACTTTAAATAAATGATAACTAATAAATGTTTTGACTTAAATAGATACTCGATAATTGGTATCTAAATAGATAGCAATGACGTCGCCAAAAGACGTGTTACAATATGGATTAGGAATTCGCGGTGGTGAGCAGAGGTCGAGATGGCTTAGTGGTCAGAGCGCCTGGAGTATTTATCCGGGAGGCGCAGGTTCGAATCCTGCTAACGACCGTATTCTTTTTCATGCTATAATAACTTTATAGCATGTTATTTGGACGCATACTTTAGGAGATAATGTCAAAGAAAATATTTCAACACCCGCGCGAACGAGCCGTGTGACGCGTAACGGCATAATCCTAGCCGCCCAATGAGGACTGAGCATTGGCGAGAAGAGGTAAGCTGTGATTTATTTTCTATTTGTTGGTTAGTACCAAGTAGGTATTTATAGTATATTTATAGCACAGCTACTTTATAAATATGTGAATACTTACTTCCAGTACTCTTGTGCCATCTTGTACAGTCGTGAGGGCAGGTGCTCGTTGTTGGGGTTGATTTCCAACAATAAGCTGGTGTCTGCTAGCGCCTGCTCTGCGAAGGAGCTGTCTGTGGAGCATGCGCTGTACGAACTCGGGCTGCCTATACGAGAAGACCTGGGGGTAAAAAGGTTAATGTTAATTCATAAAATCTTATGGGTCTTGTGATATAGTTCTAACTTTTGTTGGTATTTTAAAGCATTCCAACAAAATATTTATAATATTTTATTTTTCGGCTGATGTTCAAAATTTATTTTAAAAGTTAAAGGCCATTAGGTTGTCGGTAAGCAGAAGTCATAAAATATATATATCAAGGATTTCAAGTGCGATTTATCGTAACCAATTTATCAGACGGCTGGTAAATGAGATCTGACAGTCGTGAAATTAGGAAAAGACCTTGTGAATTTTGATAATATTATGAGGAATCTGCTCTTCTCTTTTTTTTATTAATTTATGTGTTGTCTAGACAACATTGACAGTGCGATTTAGAACTGGCTTTAAAGTCTTTAATTAAACTTCGAACATACTTTAGAAAAAGAGAATACTTTTTCCGTAAGATTAATTACAAACATCTTGGCATGATTATGTAAAATTTGATTTTAAGTATCAGTCTATATTAAGCTTCAGTAAACTTTCTTATCCTTATCTGTTTCAAACGGTTACGAAACGACACGACTTCAATATTTTCCTGCTTAGTAAGTCCAATCCAGTAATTATATTTCATATGCTGTTTTAAAAACAAGGTCAAGAAATTCTAGAATGACATAGGAAATTGTATGAAACAATTTCTTTTAAAAGCTCAATTACTTAGTCAAAATTAGATAATTCATTAGAAACAAGATTTAAGATAGACACACGTCATGTTCCTCCAATTACAAAGTCAAGTTACGTCACTAGTCGTAGTTTTAGTAGCGTGGCACATAAAAATGTTGGCCCAACGCCAACTATACCAACAGTAACGTTTGGGCCAATATTGTTTGACAGGTCCATTGATGGGAAAACTCTATTAAAGGATAAGCGTTGTTTACTTGAAGATAGTTTTAAATTGGAATGGACAAAAGTTATTGAATGCAGGCAGTTAATAGTAATATTAAAAAATGATACAAGTCTGCTGGACATGATACAAGTTGGACACTACACTCCAGGCTGGATTGCATCCGCAGCGGAAGGCGAGTTGTAAATGAAACCGAGAGCGATGACACAATGCTCACAACTTTCATACGTCTTTCAACACACTTGCTAGGAAAACAAATGTAAAAGATAAAGCATGTACTATTGTACACCCACATATTACTTAACCTATTAATCAGGCTCATGTGGTGGTAGTGAGTGGTGTATCTACCGGGCACAATTCCAAACTCTAAACCGCTACTGACTATTGAGATTTTCCTAACTGGAAACCTTATGACTGTCCGATCTGTGCATTGTCCACAGGACCTCAGGCTCAGCAGCCGTGTTTGTGAACATTAGACCAAAGAGGCAGCTATTAATGATTTTGGCTTTGTTAGCAAAGAGCCCGCTGTCAAGCAAAACCTTGTCGTGCTGCAAGAAGAAGACTAGGACTATATCTATCGTAACGTTCTGCTAACTTACTCGTTATTTGCAAAGAGTTTAACCAATCCATCTGATTCAAAGCTAAGTCATAATCTTTTACAAAACAATCCAACCCAATGATATCTCTATGGCGACACCAGAAACATTAGCCTTTAAATGCGGCTTGATTTTATGAATGTACACGTACACATTACGTTAAGGCACGTACGTTTTCAGATTACCTGATGAGAACAACTCGTGAGTAGCAAGTCTTACGCGGTTCATTACTTTTATAACGCATACGCTGCATAGAAATTAATTGTATTTATGGCACAGAGAAATGGTATCTAGCCTAACAAGATACGCTGTTCGTCAGTACAGTATATCATATGGAGCGACAGCCGTCTGACCTCCAGACTCCAGACACTTTTTAGGTTTCTGTATTATGTAACGGATGATTTGTTATCGTATGACAATATGGCTTATTCTAAGTCTTAAGGAAAAGGCTTACCTTGTATATCATGAATATATTTTTTCCACGAGTCAAATTATTTTTTATACATGGTTCCCCATAATTTTTTGTTTATAACAAGAAAATATGATAACCGTTCGCTATTTGTGTATATAAACTTTCGTGAGATACATTCATATTATCACGCGCATTCTTCAGGATTACTAGTTTGACTCGCGACATCGCTGCGGGGTCAGCTCATGAATAAGGGCTACGTTCGAGTTCGAAACTAGTCGGGCAATCCCGAAGAATGCGCGTAAGTAATAACCGTTAAACTATAATTATGATAACCGTTCATTATACTGCCTCGTTGGTCTAGTGGTCCCAAGCGCGACTGCTGAGCATGAGGTCTCGGGTTCGATTCCCGGGTCGGACAAAGTGTTATTGAGTTTTCTATTAGGAAATTCTCAATAGCAGCCCGGAGTTTGCAATTGTGCCGGGTTGATGGCAATAGGCCCTTAAGTAGTAATAAATAGTATATAGTAATAAAATAATAGCCCTAGGCAACCACCTATTACATGGGACCTAATAACAGCATTGGTGAAATGTTGGTGTACAACTGTGTACACCTCTGCATACCCCTTCGGGGAATACAGGCGTAATGTTATGTTATGTTATGTTCATTACACAGTTAGCATCAAAATTAAAGTGGTATTCAACCTTGTATTAATCTGATTAAGATGCACTTTAATAGAAACTGATATTCCTCAGGATACAATAGAAAATGTACCCTAGGTTATATGAGATATATCTTTATCAAAAATGTTCCGATTACTTTGAACATAGATTACCACTATATTTTTGATGGGGACTATATCAGAAGGTTACGCCCTGTGAGGTATGTCCCAACTAGACCCAAATGGTTGCATGTTGACAAAGAATTGTTTGTTATGATCTTACAGAAGATAAGGGGTCGGAGACACGCGACCGGACGGAAGCACGAAATAAACAAGTGTGACAAAAACTTTCCTTTCTCTCTATTTAGTATAAAAAATTATTGAATAAGACTATTTCTGGAGTAACTTTAAAACATTTAAGTTCTTAGTAATTCCTGAATACTTTAGTACTGCAAAACCACTTTGTAAGTAGTCATGATCGCTTTCAGACGTTACTTTAAAATATTACTTAGTTTTGCATTCCACTACACGGAAATTGAATGACACAAGGTAAATTTCACTTTTCACAAGGCCCAAAATTAATATACCCATAGTCAATTCCCAACTCCCTCCACAGTTAGTCCCACCTGCCTTGCGGTATACGGACTCAGTCATAAAGGCACATCTGGCCATTGCGTTGCTACCTATTTATACATGGACATTAGCAGTATTATGAGTCCAAGTGCCATAGTACTCGGATCGGTAAACAATGTTCCAGTTTAAGTAAATGGCAAAGGTTAAATAAAGCATGGTTTGGTCGAAAACTAAAAGCATGCACTTTGTAACGGGGCATGTTTAACCGTCAGTCCCGGCTGTTGCCAATACATAGAAGTCGATAGGCCAAATCAAAGGCCTACGAATGGCCACACGAAATAAGAAGCAGTATTTTTAGATATATATAAAAAGTCAGCTTCGGTATGTTCATGTCCGCAAAACTAGAAAAGTAGTCGATGAATTGACTTCGAATTTTTACACAACGTTGTATTTTACAGAAGAGTGTTTTCATATAGGTACTTTTTATTACGAAGTTCTCACGGAAACGGGAAATTCCAAGTATTTTGTGAGGTATAGATAAAATGGTTTCATGATTGATTCATTGGGTCATTCGTGATTGTCGCACATACTATTCCTTATGGACTTAAATGTTATGTCACGTAATAGTTCCACGAACATTAAACCATGCTTTTTAACCAAGATGTAGAGTTTGTTCAGTCAGGGCGTATAGGTAGAGTAATTTGTTATTTATTGATAAAAATGTGGTACAGTCAAAAGCACGTAGAACTACCTATATACTTTGAACTTTGGACAGGCCCCGTAGACTATGACGCGCAGTATAAATCAGAGCTCAGCTAGGGGTTTGGCTCTACTAGAGATTTCATAACTCTTTAACAGTTCTTTACAAGGAATGGTTTTGGTGGGATTATTATAATCAGTATTTTAGCAGTGAACTTCCCTGGCCGATAAAACTCACGATGAAACCTATTTTGCCTCTTCATATTCGCAATCGAATATCGAGTAAATTATTTTCGAGAACATGTACATCATTTTCGGGCATACCAAATCACGCGACGATAAGAGCCGCTAACGAGAATAATAAATGTATGTAATATGCATATATGAATGACTGCTATTTTTCACCGGGCTGTATTTGCATAACTGTGCAAATGCATTGAAGATGTGTGTGAAATATGTGACCTTGTCGGTGTTATGTGAAGTTTATACTTGAAACTTAGATAGATGAGGTTGGTGACATTGTGGAGAGTTTTACGAGAAAATAAGGTCAGACTGATGAATCTTTGCTGTATTTTCGGCTGGGTTTTTTAGTCTGATGCGGTATATGAATCTCGCTCGTTATATTGAAAGCATTATCGGTGTTGGCAGCCCTCTTTGACCGCTTCGGGTGGCTTTTGCCGACAATACATAAAAGGCTAAGGCTCGCTTGCGCGGTCAAGTCTCGGATGGCCAACTAGTCTCCATACTGTGTCACGGAGAGCAAGTTGAAGATGTTGACAGTTATTACGGACAGTGTTAGTCTTTTTCACACAGATGCGACGCGTCTTCTCTATACGAATTCAATACAAATTCAAAGCGTGACTCATCGCGCTTGTGTGTGATGTCGCAGAGTTGATAATAGCGGTGACCCAGTAATTTCATTGTGAAGGTCAGATGCAACACTTCATGTTCATAATAATAACGACTGCCTCATCGATCTAGTGGACGTAAGCGCGGCTGCTCAGTGTTAGATCCTGAGTTCAGTTCCTAAGTCGGGCAGTTTTATTGGATTTTTGCTTTAAGGAAATTCTAAGTAGCTGCTCGGAGTTGGAAACTAGGTTTTATACGGGACTTAATAAGGACATCGGAGAAATGGAAGTGTACAATAGTTCAACAGTACACCACTGCTTATCCCTTAGTAAAATAATGCAGACATTCATTAATGATATTGATTTTTACCTCATCATCATTTGTTTAGACTAAAAATCTACACTAAAGGTTCTTGATAGCTTTGCTGTAACCAAAACAGCATGGCAAAACTTACCGGTCATGAGTGACGTTATGTGACGTGAAGATGGGGCTCAGCGTGACGTCAGACAGTGACGCGTAGCGCTGCGAGCTCGTCGACACGCGCTCATATTGACTATTGAGCTCATTCTGTGGGCAAACATTAGATATTGTTAGGTGTCAAAATTGTTCACTTGGCTTATCAACAGCTATTCACTGGTCAGCCAGGACAGACATTTTAACGTGCTGTCCGAAGCACGGACACATTCGGGCTTAGATGAAAGCCCTCCTTGCGATTACCCAAGACCGTATTTTCCTTATTGGAGGCCCTGGGCAGTTTATGATGACAGGGTCCCTAGGAAGATAGAAGACAGGAGAGTAGGAGGAGATATTAAAAATAGGCAAAAGAAAAATAGAGGGCCTCTTGCATCGCGGGGCCTTGGGCACTTGCCCAGAATGGCCAGTGGAGAAGAGGGGCCTGCAATTACCCACAGACCGTACCAAGCGTTGCTTAGCCTTAACGATCATTTAACCGCCAATGTTACTATTAGTAGCAGTTCCCTTCCAACAATAACGTCTTTAAAAGGTAAACTCAACGATCAGCAAATTTTTTCATATAACATAACTTATTGTTTATAACATCAATATAAGTAGTTTAAATGTTACTTATGTAATTTGTTGATGTAGGCAAGATATTGGCAATAATTTGTCGACGGAAGTTATGGCCGTTATTAGGAGAGCCGCTCTGTACTCAAACTGGTATAAAAGAACCGTTATGAGTTTGTTTTAGTTTATAATTACAAATAGCTATTAACTCCTTACGAGAATTGGGTGTACATACTTGAAGTATGTATTAGAATATTCATATGAATTAGCATTCAAAAAATACTTTTTTATTCTATGATTTTAGTTATACTTAAAGATACTTAGTGTGACTCAAAAGACCAGACATACCATTATCAAGACTTCTAGACGTTTTAGAATCCTAAAGTGGATTAGTCATAAGTTTTTTTTTGGGATTTATAACACTTGATCATGACCTCTGATTTTGTATCATTTTATTACAGAGACTAGAAGTGACGTCATCTGGTGGAAAAATTTATATATTAAAGAAAAAGTAGAACTGATCATGTATAATTTGTGTTTCTCTTAAGATATATTAATTGTCGTCCATCTTGTTCGTATCACCATCCGGTGTAAATGAGTTAACTGTTATAGCGGGTGACATTTCCTTTTATGCGCTCTCGTCAGACGCGTCTGGTTCCTGTTTCAATTAAAGCTAAGGAGAATGCACCTGTCTGTCTGTTAGTGAGTGTGTACTGTGTACAATATGGCATGGCTGTAGCCAGGAAGGGGAGCTAGTACACGACTTTGTCTGACAGCGTATGATAACTATTTAAACAGTAAAGCATGGCTGTATTCTGGTATAAACTAAGAATATGGATGCTGGCGAAACAGAATAGGCATTACTACATTTATCGAAAGAACAGGAGACCGAAGTACAGTTTATTAACTAACTCATGAGAGGTACAGTTACATTCATGTTAAGAGCTATGCACTTAAAAACAGTTCCCTAAAACATGGAAATGAAGAATTTAAACGTGTAATTACTACACTGGAAATGCGCAAGCGTAAAACCGCATCCGTTGCGCTTAACATCTACACCGAGGGGGATCCGAAAGTGATAATTTAATTTATAGCTGTGCATTTGTAGTGACTCAGCGTTTGGATCTTTTATGAATATTTAAATACCCAATTGACAAGGCTTTTAGTTATATAAATAACCCACTATAGGGCAAAGGCATTGATCACAACGCTGCTCACTGCGGGTTGGCGATTTTTTTACTATTTAGTAGTGTGCTTTTACATAGAATATCAACAAATAACTTAGCCTATAAATAAACCAATAAAAGCCTTCACTGTTTGAAAGTTTATGTTAAAAAAAACACGTAAAAATCACAAAAAATCCCCATCAGTCATCACCATGACATCATCGGTTACAGCAATGTACGCAAAAAGTTTACAAGTACAGAAGAATTTGTTAGTGGCAATCTAAGCGTGGCGTTGTGTTGTTAGTGCAACCGCTTGAATTTGTGAATCATCTACGGGGCTTTGACATTGAATACAGAAGCCACTAAACATGCGGAGCAGTCGATAAACACTAATGTTTTTGATTTCGATTCCGAGTCTAATTAATCGTAAAACACAATCGAGGAAACAATAATGAATGTAGAAGGAAACATACATAGCGCTGTTAGGGTAAGGAAAACGAGTTTTTCTGCTAATTGAAGCAGATATTCAAATAAAAAAAAAACGAGAGAAAAGAAAATCTAAATGAAACACATTAGACTTGTAGAGCTTAGTGCGTACCAAACATTAAGATAATAAAATCTTAATCGATTCCAAGCAATTACCAATATCCGCTACATCAAAGCGGACTGTAGACGGAGTTTTCAATGCCCCAAATAGACTTCCAAACGGTTTGGTGACCAAATAAGTGAGTACGGAAGTAGACGAATACAATTAGCGGAGGAGTAAATAGAATGGTAACTTTTAACAATTATTATAAGGTACCTTAGCCATTGTGTAATCAATAGCGTCGTTGTTTATCAGAGTTAAATGCGAACAGGTAAATTGCTGCATAATACTATTGATGGATTGGATGTTTTTAATGTGTTCTGACGAAACAGTTTCCAAGATCATAGTTCCTTATTGAATCCATTAAATATTTCGGACAGGTGATGAGCGTTACAGTGGAAAGGACATCGAAGTGAAATGTTTACGGGTATTGATTTTGGGTAGGCAACACTAGTTGTTGCACATGCGCGGGAATATGCATAACGAACTGTCTACAATAACATAAAGGGCCGACGCCGCGCAGAATTTAAACTATATAAATATACAAATAAGCCACGCGAATATCAGATAATTCATTAATGTACTACACTACGCCACTCATGTAGGCTAATCAGTAACCGACCTTGAACGTCCGAGAAAACATCTTCAAAGCACACAGACCTCATCGGACTAACTACATATCGATTGAAACACTTGAATTGCGTAATTTCACTCACCGAATCACCATAGCAACTTTATAGCACCGCACCTCCCTCCACCGGATCCTTGAATATTTCTAAATAAAGCACCACATCCAAAACTAGGTCAGGAATCATAGAATCATCGTTCTAAATTAGTAATTACTATCTTTAAGCTAAGAAACAAATGCACTGTAGTATCTACGCGTAGCGACTGTGAGGCGCCAGATGGCTTGAAATAATAATCCCCATACGTAAAGTATGGGCAATTCAAAAATAAACCACGCGGGGGAAGTTTGATGCTTGTTATATTTGGAAGGATAATTGCTATATTTTCCTGTTTCTAGTGCTTAACTGTGACAGGACCGGCGGCCAGTAAGCGGTTGGAGTTACTAAGCTTAGCCAACAATAAATTATTGTGTCGCGAAATGTAGGTGTTTATCTAACGGTCATATTTATTAAATACATATTTCATGACCCAATGCTGCAAATATAAGGTGTTAAGCGCGGATGTCTGGGTGGTCGTGCTAATAGTCGCGTGTAGTTCATACCAGAATATTTCAAATTCAATAGTTAGGTAGAGCTGTGTTATCACATTGTTCTAGACTCCGTGCGGCTGCATATTTAATGTGCATCGATTCAGGTTTGTTACCACCGTTAACTGAGACAATAGAATACATTAACATTATTCTACGCGACTTGTAGCGGAAACTGTATTTGATGTGAAGTTTGAGCAGAAGGAAAAGGTCTATTGCACGAACATGTGGGCGTCTGCTGGATTCAATTACTTGATTGTTATTTATGTTACTGTTATAATTGCTTTTCAATTAAGATAGACGGGTATGGTACAGCTGAACTTGGTGCGAGGTGAATGATCTAAGCAAATAGAGTACGGATTATCTTGAAAGTTAAAAGAACAGATAACGATACTTTTAATGGGGAGTATGGGCTTTTAAAACGTTTCCTGATTCATGTTTTCGTACAATTTATGTGCTTTAAAGAACAAAACACTCAAAACAAATATTTTAAAACATTGTTTGCACACTGTTCGTTACACGTCATCGGGGGAATAAAACGGTGTAAAAAAATAAATTTCTCAGCATTCGCGAACATTTTCGTTGGAAACACACAGACATGGCGAAAGACTACAACCAAATGCAACTTCAGTTCCCATAAATACGTACTCACGTCCTTGAAGTATCAATGATTGGTGTAAGGGGGCGACGTAAACGATTTATTAGTCGTCAAATAATAACGCAAATCTGTCTGTGCATTGAATATTTTTGTAGGAAGCTGCATTCTGAGAATATGTGTCGTCGTCGTTGTCGGTTAGAAATATCAAACGGAACTACCGAGAATTTTCCCCCTTTCTACTAGGTATTACAGAACAGTAACTGCTAAATTAGTTTTTGAAGTTCCTTATACTTTGAAGTCGGATAATCGAATCTCGAGTGAAAGACAATTGAGAGTAAAATTTTAAGAACATTAATTATTGTTCAAAGGAGAGTAATAACTCACTTGCACTTCGGGATTGCCCGAACATTCAAATTCGAACGGAGCCCTTAGTCAGGAGGTAATGCTTTTAAGAACATGTCACGTTTAAGCTAATTTCGTTACATGTGAGAGAAGAAAGATATGACGTAGAGAGAAAGAGAGCTCTATATTTCGACGCCACGGAAGTGCAGCAAAAGGGCGACGTATCATGATACAAAGCGATAGAATAAGATAGTGTCGCGCATGTGCGCGTTGTAGAGTTGCACCTCAGACATTACTTAATATGAAGTATGAACAGGTAAGGTATTTTAAGAAGTTTCAATTCTATCAAGTGTACAGTTCTGCATGCGCCATTTTTTTTTTTGTTATGCTAAACACGCGTTATTGCCTTATTGCAGATACATCAACGAGGAAAGGTAGCGGTTAAACGCGCTAGTCGTAGACAATTCTACGACTCGTAGTTAAATTTCTCGTACTCGTAGCCAAATTATTGAATGCGAAAAAAAATTAAACTTATAACGACATAAAAAAACTGTTAGTCTGTTCGATTTACCAAAGTTTATTTTTATATAATATTTTCTTGTAGCCTGAGGAAGGACATCATATTTTTATACCGGAAAATTAAAATCTTTTCATGTGCGCTAAGCCGCGGGCAAGTTCTTTATAACAATGGCCGCTTGCGGTTTCTCGTAACCGTGGTTTTAGCGTAGTAAGAAGTGCACGTTCAAGTTAGATTATATGAAATAGGTTCGTTGCAGGTATATCTAATTTAAAACAAAGTTAAAGGCATAGAAGTAGTTTATAATATACAGATACCCTGTCGTACCTACTCATGAATCCTGAAATTGCCTCGAGGCTGCGGTATTTTGGGATATTTAGCTAATAACGACCGTGTATACTACACTTTGCCGTTATGACTGACATAATCATTACCTTGTAACATATGTTTAAAAAATCGCACAGCTCTTATCTAAATCTTTAAAAACTGTAGGCATTGAGGATAAGAATATATTTTAAGTGTAATCAGTACACTATGTATGGGTACACATTCCATTCATGGCAATATGCTAAATGGTTTGACTGCAATAAAATGCAGAAGGCCGCTGAGAATTAATTAAATCTTACGTACTCTTAATACTCAGAATTGTTAGCATCGATATCTGCAAGATGTTGGTTTTATAACGTGTTTTTAATATAACAGATTGAGATACGATCGTAACTCGTTCAGGGCATTCAGTTATGTAATAATGAAGTCAAGTTTTATTCGATTCTGAATAATAAAAACTGGTTTGAATTCTGTCTTGTCTAAACAATCGGTAGAGGCTGCATGCTTTCTAATAACGTAAACACAAAACCTGTGTGTGTTGACATATCAAATCTGGGCTCTATAGACACGGAAGTGGCTATGCCCGTATGCTATTAGCTCAGCTAGGATGGTGGACAAGGCCGATCAAGTGTTTTGTAATATCAACCATTATACGCCGACAGCTGAGTTTAGGTCTTTTTCAGTCAGGTTGGTCTGTATAAATATGTGTAAGCTGCATTATTAACGGCACTCATTAGCATTGGAAAAGGTTACCGTCATCTTCGGCCATGCCGTACCGCGATCAGCTGCACTACTTGCTACTATGAGTAAACTCATTAGAGAATACATCCTCCTTTGTTTACAGTCAACGCCTCAACCATGAATTATGCATTCATTCACTATCATTCTAGGTATTTGCATATGCTTTACAAAATTATCTGTGACTTTAGAATTTTAAAACAATTATTTACCTGGAAGATTTCCTTTGTATGCCCCTTCAGTCGGTCAAGGCTTTCCTCTGAGGAGTAGTCCGAGGTCTTGACGAGTTTCTCGGCCTTCCTGGTGACCTGTCGGGTTCGGTGCGCCGGCTGTGACGTCACCTCTTCTTCCGATTCCGTTATGATTTCCGTGGTCACTTTGTTTGTAGGCTGGCTTAGTTGTCTGGTAAGAAAATGTGTAATGATAGAAATGATGTACAGAAGATAAGTAGTTGAGAAGTGTTCTGTATTCCCCATAATGGTGTCATTTTGCAATTTTGAATAGAGGATTACAGAAATTATAACTTAGCCTAAGTCTAGTATTTACAGGTGTGACGATATGTTGGATAGCCGCCAAGAACTAAGGAAACATTGATAATTATAGCTAGTATAAGCTGGTATAAAATTGTTAGCATTCTTCGGATAGTTTCATGATCACAATTTACTATAAAAATTCATACTGATGTTTTGAAACAATCTCAATGTTGCTTAACATCTAGAGGATTTTTATATAAACAAATGTTTAATCAACCTTGAGTTACTGTTTTGGCTACAACTTACTATTATACAACAAATATTTGGCACTTTGCCTATTATGTTAGACAATAAGACAGCTGCCATGATTTAAGTATAATATCCAACTTTACAGTGTTAATTTGTTTTTAAACAATTCTATAAATGGTGCAAAATGTTTTATTAAACATTGGTATTTGTAATGGAGTGTAAAACTTGGTAAATACTCATATATTACAGGGTAAGGTCTCCGTTATCTCATTTGAGTCATTTCCGTATGCCAAGGCCAAAGTAATTTCTTCACATTTTATCAGAAGTTCTTCATTACAAAATACAATTGATTCATATGGTTCACAATTTGGTACTAATTACATTAAGAATTACATTATGCACTTCATTTTATCATGTAGAATTACAAATAGCTGTTGATAAAAGCTAACATTTTCAATTGCTTCATAAATTTGGAATGAAATTTTAATAAGATAAAATAGAGATTATTATGAGCATAACTTCATAAACTAAAACCAATTTTCTTGTTTTATAGCAACACAATATTTAATTTTAGAGATTATTTGCTAAACAAAACAAAATCAAGTTTTTTACCATAAACAGGAACTTATGAGCTCAAAATTTAGATGCACTGGCAACAATATAAAAAAAACATGCATAGTAATACTGATTATTGTCTAATGGTTATATTTATTGAAGTTCTCAATACTAGCACAAATTGAGGATATTTTTCTAAAATTAAGCCATGACTAGAAGTTCCAAGAATCCATGTTGCCCGTTGTACTAGCAAGGCCATTTAACACTAGATTTCTATGACCTCACATCTATGTGATTCTGACATCATAGTAAACAAAACTTGTCCTTTAAAAGTACTTTAGCCCTAATAACCTTGTTCACTATGTCATATAAATCTGAGATCAAGTGGGTGTCTGATTTATGATAGAGTAGATTTGTGTCCCACTTTGTAAGTTACTTTTTACTGATAAATAAACCTCTTTGGTAAAATCTTGCAACATTTTTTTGTCTATTATGGTGAATAATTATGAATCAAACTTAATAGAAATAAGGATATAGTTATAAACAATATGACTTCATTATTATTATCTTGAATTGACACGTCATTATTAATCCTAATCAGCTTTTTCAATTAGATGTTTTTAGATAAGAATCAAATTTAGTTTTGTTGATAAAATTGAGAAATTTAGCACCTATCTTAAAACTAAAATTATTCTAGTGACCAAATTTATGAACTAGGTAAGTAAATTAACATCAGTGAAAGAACACATAATCATTCTCAATATTATCATAAGTGACAGGTGCTTATCACAAGTTTATCTATCTTATTCTGTAATAGTTATAATACTTAGATTAAAAATACCAAAATTAGCATAGCAGTCGACATAAGTAAGAACTTTAGTTATTGTCAAAATTATTACTACTACAATATTTATTTAAGCTGGGCCATCTTCATGTTAATGCTAAACATGATAGGAGCAGGATACTCACTTGACCGGTGTGCTTCTCCTGACAGGAGTTTTGCGCCCAGTCTTCTGGTGTGTGTGTTCCTCACCCTCCACGCAGTTCTCACGGTCGCAGCTCGACCGCAGAAAGGGTGTCTTCGAGCGGGACCTTGACCTCAATCCGCTAACCGTCGGGTTCTCCATGTTATATATAATAACTGATACTAACTTGCTGTTATCACTACCCTACCATCTTCACACCTCACTCCCAACGATCGAAGGATGATGATATTATCAAAATTCCACCAAAATTCAATTTACTTCACCGAATTTTCAATTCACACCGATATTGCACAAGGAAATCTATTTTTGTGGCTTCATGCGATGCCGCCAAAAGTAACGTAACGAATGTCTCGTTGACTTTTAGATATGAATGCTCGTTTTGACGTCGTAAGTTATTTAATAAATTGGATATGTAACAATTTAAAATGTAAAAGCGCGTACAGTAAATTGTACACAAACGTGCGCGTTACAATGAAATTCGTGAATTTCGTAACTTCTCAATCGCTAAACATAAACTGATGACGTCATCAAAAAGACGTTACGGGGATGCCATTCCAATATTATGTATAGTGTTAGTTTATTTTGTTAACTTAACCTTTTTTATTCCATCATGATAATTTTGTAAATATTTGAGAATTATGTACATACCTAGATATAACACGTGTCAATAAAAATAAAATTTTATTGGGGACCGAACAATGGAAAATTAAATGCTATTTCGCTAGTGCTACAGATGCTAAAAAAAGATTTACTCGGAGTCTGAACCTGGAACGTTTTTTCAATGTTGCCATATATTCACCTAACTAAAGATGCCCAAAACTGCGAAGTATATATAAATCCGTGCTAAAGCTTATCTAACGAGAAAACAAAAAAAAAACATTTAACACAACCACCTAAGATTAAAAACAACTGTGAGCTGTGCGCTTTGCTCTGTACCACGAAAAAAATATTTCAATTGGTAATCTATTACTATTATTATCAGCCTATAGCATCCCACTGCAGGGCAAAGGCTTCCCTTACCTCCTTCCACTGCCACTTTGGGCCAATCCTTTAAGTAGGAGTCCAATTCTGTTTGCCATCTCCATCTGTGCCTACGCAATCTCGTTTGCTGCTGGCTGTGGTCCACTGTGTAGTGGTTTTCACCCACAGCTCCTCCAACATGCGGCAGACATGGCCCGTCCAGTCCCATTTAAGCTTGGCGGCTGTACGGCCTACATAAAAAAAAATGTGTTTTAGAACGCAGTATCGAGTTCCTTACGCGGTCTGTACGTTTAAAACTCCTGAGATATACATAAATTGACCCTTCATGATTTTTTTCATCGACTTATAGCTCATCCAGGTATTTTCGATGCGTCTAGCAACTTCTTTATCTTATCTTGTACATATAAGACATACAAAACCAAATATTAACTATCATATTCTAAATAACCCGTTTAGGACGAGGTACAAATATTCTTATACAAATATTTTCAATTCAAGCCTAGAATAGATAATCGTTGCTTGCAGCAATTCGTAGTTTGTTATTTCTTGTTATTTTATTTTAATCTAATCTTCCTTGTTGTAACCTTCAGTTGGGCAAGTTGCCAAACTCACCGAAAATGCCTGGAAGAGCTATTGGCCCATAAAAGGCCTAATGAAGGATAATCTTACCCTCACACTCAAGAAGAAACTCATGGACGGTGGTCTCACTTGGTCTTTCAAAGCATTAGAAGTCCGTTCTCGGGGTTTGCCAGTGAGCCATGAAGCACATTATCTTAGGGGTTTGATTATCGGACTACATAAGGAACAGTGTACTGCGCTTCAAAACTCAGGTCGATGACGTTGGACATAAACCCGCAAGTCTAGAGTGGGCTGGTTATATCAGCCGCATGTCGGACGAGCTGTGGGCAAAACTCACCACTGAGCGGAGCCCACATACTGATAAAAGATGTCGCGGCAGACCCAGAAGGAGATGGTAAGACGAGCTTGACTCCTATTGGAAGGATAGGCCACAGAAAGCCTTAAATAGAGAGGAATGGAAGGATGGTAGGGAGGCCTTTAACCTGCAGTGGGATGATTATGGCTGATAACAATAACATGCCTAAATTGCACTGAAAAATTATTAATAAATTTTAATTTATCCTGAACATAGAAATTAGAAAATAGTATTAGACAGTTGGTTCGGCTAGTTTAGTAGCCGAACCGAGCTGTTTCTTTATTCTGAAGTTATTGATTTGAGCTCTAGTACAGATCAATAACTTCAGAATAATAACTATTTAAATAGTCTTGCATTGTTATAATATAATAAGTAATATTTTAGCAGCTTTTTAGCTTTTTCGGGTTTTTATTAAGCGTTTTTATTGACAATCTTTTGACACTATCCATTGATTTTAGAACTATTCTGTCATTGTTTTGGATCATAAACGTAGGATACGTACCAAAAATATTCTAATTCTATGGTTTTGGATACAGTGGATACAGAATTATTTCATTTAATTGACAGTTGACAGTTTGAAGTTTGAACTTCGACACCTCTTTCTTGTTGTTCATCGTTAATAAATTGGCGGGCGTTCATAAAAATAACAAATAACAACAATAAAAAAACGTGATAATTATGGATATGAACAAAGTATTTGCTAAAATTAAAGAACTTGGTCATGTTCATAGCAAAAGGGATGAATTACGTGAATATTGTAAACTCAAAATCGATCAGGTCATAATTTAATAGCTAATATCTTAATTTGTACTTGAAAACCAATAATATTTGGGGTTTTAAAATTTCAGATTTTAAAGTTTTTACCACGTCGTATTGTGAACAGTGATGGTGGTGACTTGTTAAATTGTATTTGTAATGGATTACCGGACAATACTGCTGCTTGTAAGAATAAAGTAAAGGTAAACACAATAGTTTATACTATAACTATTTTGCCAAAAAAAAAATTTGCTGACCATATGACTGCAATACTCAATTTTATACCATATTACGTTTATTGCATTCCATAAATTTGAAAACATTTTTAATTAGTGGAAAGACAAAAATTTGAGTCAATAACAAAAAAACTTAAGGAAAAACTTCAGAAGTGGTGCATAGAGCATTTGAGCATCACATGATTGCTAGATATCGTCAGATCTCTCCTTATGAAAGACTGCCTCGTTGGTAGAGTGGTTGCTAGCGCGGCTGATGAGCGTAAGGTCCTGGGTTTGATTCCCAGTTTGGGCAGTGTTATTAGGTTTTTCAGTTAAGAAATTCTCAGTAGCTGCCTAGAGTCACGAATTTGGTGGTGTGACACCCCTGTGCTTCGAAGAGCATGTAAAGCCTTGGGTCCTGCAGCTGACCTCTCTCTAGTCGTGTTGGATTGCCATCCCATCGGAATATGAGAGTGAAGGAAGAGGGAGTGCACCTCTCACTCACCTGTGTTTGTGCACTATAATATCTCCTGCGTACGTGGGGATAGGCCACCGTGACCAAAATATGGTCGGGAGGAGTATTATTATTGTGACGAAAAGTAGGGAACTTGAAATGTAATAGATGCAAACAAGTGCAAAAAACCCAGTTGGTGGAGTGATGACATGGACTATCAAAGTTCACAGGTTCAAATCCTGTTTGTCTATTATCTTTCGAATATAACACATAGCTATCATATCTTACAATCTAAGAAATATATAAGTATCTCAACATACCTACCATTCATGAAGAGATCTAGCCCAGCTGAATTCTCTGGCCACTATGGCTACTTCTTTAAAAAGAAGCCTAGATTTTGGCTGGTCAGTAGCAGTACATGCTGCTTCCATATTGCCAAACATGACACTCGCACAAACTGATAATAGTCCCATGAGTACTGATGGCAATAAAAAAATATGAAAAAAAAGTCATAGTAATCTTTTCCAGGTGGTGGAAATAGTTCTTCAAACCATGAGAAAAGAGTCCACATCTCTCACTCACTGTGGTGATGTGACTAGTCGAATATGTTTAGAGCTACCAAGGTTACCAGTCGATGAGCTGGTGAGATGGTGCAGTGACAGTGTTCAATCTATTGTTGACGATAGTGATGTTAATATGATGTAAGTTAGAAAAAAGATTTTATACCGGAAGCTTTTTTTTAAATGTACTCACTTTTGTAACACTAAATGACTATAAAGATACTTAATTTGATAGTTACCAGTTGCCAGTCAAGCAAAAGCACTAGTTCCCAAAACATAATTTTTATGACTTTCTTAACAACTACCAACTTTGTACAATGTTGGTTATCTTTGGACTGATTTTGAATAGAACCTGGATGTGACAATGTTTGTGTCATTTAGTGTGCAGTAATACTATGCACGGTCTAGCAAGGAATAGATTTTATTTCAGGGTTTTGCCCTGTTTTTGATGCATGAAACTTGATGAAACACCTGTTTCACTTCTTGTCTGGAACTCCGGGGGGGGGGGGGGGGAGGGGGGATTCAGTCCCAATCCCATTCTTCAGGAAATTGAAATCCTTAAAAAAGTTTTGCAATATCATTTATATTACATTTTCAGTTGGCGAGATGTGCTACCTGAATGCATGAATGCGATATTATCTCATGATATAATAAAGCACTGCGGCACAGAGCTGGCGAGCACGGAGTATAAAGAACAGTGTGTCCACACGCTATGTCAGTGCCGATGGAAAGAGAGGCAGCTTGTACAGCTTGCTGCTATGTTTAAGTTAGTCATATTCAATTTATTATCAGTATTTTTTTAAGCATCTTTATTTAACAAGATTGAGTTCACCATCTATATCATAGGACTTAATGGTTAAGTATGAGGAAAACCCCAATTGAAATTAGCAATCAATCTGACAAGTCTTTTCCCAATGACATTAGGGTCGGCTTCCAGTCAAACCAGATGCAGCTTAATACCAGTATTTTACATGGAGTGCCTACATGTCTGATCTCCACAACCCAGGTACTGCGTAATACGATATCTCGTGGTATTACTGGTTGTCAGACTTTCAGGCTTCTGACTACCCGTAACGACTATCATAGATCTTAATGTGTTGGCTCAGCCATGTACAAATACGTACTTCATAACAATAAAAATCAATTGTGTCTGCTAATTAGTGATCCAACGGGTAAATTTGACAACCAGGATCGACGGTTTATCATGGTAACAGAAATAAGCAACATTTTTTAATTAATTTTCTATTTTATTTCAGAGATATGCAGCTATCTCGCAATGATCACAAGCAAGTTGTCAACAAGATATGTTCTTATATCATAGATATACCCCCAGAGACCTTGCCACCTCTCGTTCATCAGTTATTAAAGTGAGTTGTTATAATTACTTGGTTATTCAATTACTTTGTTCTAAGAATACTTTTATACATGAAAATAAATTTCCCAAAATATGGGGTTTCAACTTTTAGACTATGCAAGACATACGACTTAGAGGTAGTATTATCTCACCTGAGCCACTACTTCAGTATGCGCCTGTACAGCAGGCTGGAGCCTCCGCCGCAGGACTCCGAGTCCACTACGATTGATATAGACGACATTGGTGAGTGACATGATATGCCCATCCAAAATTCTTATTTACTAGCAAAGTGTAGGCAATCCGTCGTATCTATGACAGTGATTTGCTTTCTCTTTGAAAGTTATTAAAAATAAATAAAATCTAATTTAAAATAAGAAAATTCTAAACCAAAACTTTTTGGAACCTTCATGCCGAGTGTGATGCTCTGGGTTTGATTCTCGATTCAGGCAAAGTGTTATTTGGATTTTCTGTTAGACAATTCTCATTGGCAGCCTGGAGTTTGGGAGTGAGCTGATGGCATAGATAGGCTCATGGGACTTGGTGAAATGTACGTGTACAACTGTGTACGCCTCCGCCTACCCCTCCGGGAAATACAGTCGTAATGCTATGTACACATTGAGATAGTAAGAATAACTCGTGTTTAGTTTCCTTATTTCTACCTGCTTAGCACCTAGGTCTTCGTCGTCACTTCACACTACTTCGGAATAATCAGACATTTCTATTATATTAATATTTCAGTACCACACAGCTCAGTAGAACTCAGCCGCTGTCTGTCTACATGTATCTACCACATCTCGCAAGGGGCAGCTGATCCTGAACTAGTTCGCAAGCACATCAAGTTGTGGCCCAAGACTCAGCTATTGCGAGCGCCTTTCCTCATAGACCTGGCTCTGGCCATGTCGGACAAGGGCGCGGACTTTAGATCTGCGTGTTTGGATGTAAGTTCAGTTCTGTTGTTAAATTTCATCATCCGTTATTCCTAGTTTTTAATGCGATTTTGTGTTGTCAACTGGGTACTTGTAGATGGCGCTGAACTGACATAGATTTTGGAGTCTCGGGCCCGATTCTGATTAAAACTAAAACTGCATCATTGGATTATTGATAAATCAATATTCCTAGTCAGTAATCGAAATCACTGATTTTGGAAAAAAAAAACCTATGTTTCCATTACATCATCCGATAGTTTCGTTGATAAGGATCAAATTCTGGGCAGTAATTAAATATGGCAAACTAAAGAAATAGTTAGATACTATAAAACAACAATATCATAAAATTGGAGAACAATTAGCTTGTTCATCAGGTTGTAGAGGTCCGTTCACCCCGGCCGCTCGCAAGAGAAGTTAGTTAGTTAATTAATCTTTGGAGACTGGCGTTCTCCACTCGGCGCTAGATCCCACTCAGTCTTGCCAGTACCACATCAAAAACGTCAAGCTCCGACATATTAATGTATTAATAACTATGTGTTTTGCAAGATTTACTCCAGTATTTATGGATGTATATTGTAGGTAGTAAAATCGGCGATAGAACAGCGTGCTATGGATGATTTGAGAGCGAAAGAAGCGGCGTGGGTGCGCAGTGTCATGCCGCCAGACGTCGATGTTGTTAGCGTACTTAAACTGATTACTACTGAAAGGTAATTTTTACATTATTATTAAAATAAACTGAATTTCTTTGACTGCACTTATAGCAATTTTGACAAATTCTGACTTGAAATCAAGAAGTGTCCAACTGTAGTGCAAGCGATCTGTTAGCTTGCGTACGATAGACTAGGGTAGTTTGTCGCACGACTAGCGTCAGTGTCGAGACGACGGCGTGCTTACACTATGAGAATCTTCGCCACACAAATTGTCGGGGTCCATTGTCCTTCGACTATGACCTGTCGCGGCGGATTCAGTTAAGAATTTACAATCCCGCTACGCGAAATGGGTTAGCGGCAAACTGTATGGTTTTATTCGGCAGGAGTTGGCACATGATGCAGTTCGGTACATGAAAACAATCTCATACAGAGAAAGACCATGTAATGATTATAGATTATTTCTGATACAGACAAATGGGACAGTTTCGGACTTGGTTTACTAATGACAAGCATAAAATATATTGTGATAATTTACATTGGCATAACGAAATTTAACATAATGATCATTATATATACATATATCATCACATAATTTTATGAGGTATAAATGTTTTGCCGTAATGTTTATTGCCATCAATACTGTTGGCAATAAACAATGCCGCACTATTATTATGCGAATAAAAGTTATGCTAAAACGTTATGCCAAACAATATTATGCCTTACAATATTATGCCAAACAATTTTATCCAAGAGGGGGATTTCCTTCGGACTTACATGAACTTTATTTATGTCGTATGTAGCAGTTGCATTTTTCTTGTAGTGCGAATCATCGACAGTTAACAGTGATGGGTCTAATCAATCTGGCGTTTCTCCTACTGTCCGTGTCTCGTCTGAAGCCGGTGGCCCAAACATGTTGGTCACACGGCAAGTTGATACTGGTGCGTCTGAGCAAAGCGCAGCCCGAGACGGCGCCGCATATACTGAGCCAGTTGGCTGACAGGCTGTGTGGAGATACTGCGCATAGGCAGTATGCAGGTATAGTGTTAAATATACGTATTTCTAGCAGTAGTCATTTTAATTAATTGTTAAGATGCATTAACGCATGCAAAGCGGCTGTATTTTTCATTCCATAAAAATATATAATTTTGATTTATAATTAACTTATTATTTGTAAAGAACACAGTTCAGTCAGTTTAGTAATAGATCTTACTAATCTAGTATCACGTACTAAAAAAGAAACCATGGCGATGTTTTAATTTTCTTTTTACGTAGAAATTCTGAGAACGTAGGTTGGTCTGAATCAGTAAACTCTTCCTCCTCAAATTCTCAAAGAAGTTGTAACTAATTGAGTCATTTAAGATTAACGGAATCCTTAGAGGCAGTAAAATTGAATGATATAAAATTGATTATACTACATTTGAAATAAGATTAGACACTTAAACAAACCTTTTTTACTGTCCGTTCAACCGATTTTGAGTTCTATTCCGTAGGCATAAGATAGGCATAAAAAGCAAAAACCACTACAATACCAACTTTACTGCAGCTGCCATTTGTCATGCCACCAACGCAATAGAAGTCAAAGTTGAACAGACAGTAAAAAAGGGGTTTGTTTAAATGTCTAATCTTATTTCAAATGGAGTATAGACGAGAAGAGTACCCATCCATTCGAGGTTGAGGTTGTTGGACGGTTCGTGTCAAATTGATTGGTTTGTGGTAGTGTATCCACTGTATGCGCGGCAATTACATAGATTGTCGACATAAAGACAAGCAATCAGATTTTTTTAGATTAGTAGTTATGACGTCTTCGGCATTACCGACAATCCGATTTGTATGACTTACTATACATTTTTTACCGTGGGAGAGCCATGCTTTGGCACGAATGGGCCGGCTCGACCGGAGTGATACCACGACGTCACAGAAAACCGGCGTGAAACAACGCTTGCGTTGTGTTTCGCCGAGTGAGGGTACCGCAGGCCCAAACCCTTTAAAAGGCCGGCAACGCACTCGCGACTCCTCTGGGGTTGCGGGTGTCCATGGGCGGCGGTAATCGCTTACCATCAGGCGATCCATCTGCTTGGCTGCCACTTATACCATAAAAAAAAACAAAGAATACTAAAATAGGTTTGGTACTATTCGTCCGATAGGTACGATGCGAGCCTGTTAATCTCTTCTTTTACTCGCCTGGGCCATTCACATTCGGAGAGAAGACCTATTCTTTGCCAGAATTCCCACAGTAGGTACATTTTCTATATGCAGATTGCCTCTATGTCCTGTGCAAGTTGACACCTGTATCAGTAGAGCGTTGCACTCAGTTGGGCACTATTCTGGAGAACTGCCAGCCTTCCCCGACGAACTACAGAGCTGCTGCTTCCGTCCTGGATGCTGTACATCCACTCCTCAACTTCAGTACTAGGACTAGGGATACTCTCGTCATGGTCTGCCGGAAAGGGCTTTATTCCAGGTATGTTTTATATAGCGAGCTTAGGTCTTTGTGTTATAGGAAATTTCTTCAAGATAATTTATTGACATGTAATTTGTATTGAATTTCCAAAGACCTATTTTAAATGTTCGACAATGTGCAAGAAGTTGTTTAGACATGTCATCACCAATTAACTTCGTACTCGTGACCAATGTTCGCAGTGAGAACTCCCCTTAATGATGGAATTAAATTATTATTATGGTATAAAATAATGTTGCTGGAGAATTGGTCGTGCCGTTTCTTTTTCCCAGCAAAATATTAGGAAGTGAAGTGGTGACTTAGGTAGGTGTTTTTAGGGTGTTGTCAATAAAATTATCGCATTTCAAAAAGCACGTTATTATTTGTCGTGCATGTAAAATTATTATTTTGTTGTTCGCTTTCAAACTCGCAGTAAACCTTAAAGTGTTATAATTAGATTTTAAATCATCATGTCATGAATTGAATCAAAATCAGCGGCTTGATTGTTTCTTATTATCAACAGGGACTCCCAACACCGCTGCCTAGCTCTGTCGGGCTTCCTAACAGTTCTCCGTCACGTACGAGTCAGTAACAACATCAGTAGCAGTCAGTCGTACAGCGACCAGTACAGTGCGCACTCGTATCTCACACAACTTACCGTGGAGCTGCACGCCACACACCAGGGGAACGTGTGAGTGATGATAATACTTATATACGATATTAGTTAATATTAGTCAGTAACAAAGTCAATAGCAGTCAGTCAAACAGCGACGAGTACAGTGAGCATTCGTACCGCACAAGCCTGGGACGAATGTATGTCTAGCTTGAGAACGCACGCCTCTTGGGTATTCGTGGAGAGTATCTGTAGGCGGCCTGAACTCATGACGGGAACCCTCGAAGCTTTCGACAGATCAGAGCTTGATGGGTTTGTTGCGATTTCGAGACCCTGGTAAAGTATACTGAAGCACCGAGTGATGTTTAGTCGATAGGAATCCCACACAACGTCCATGGTGAAATTTCAAATATTTTGTTTATCAATTTTGAGTCTACGTTTGGCCATCAACTTGCCTGATGGTAAGCAACGGTGTGGCTGAGGATGGAGCACGTAGATCCGGAAGAAATCTGATCACCTTAAGTGGATTGGATTGATTTGGGGAGAATGATAGATGGGAAGTTGATGCAACTGCCCAGACCTTTCTCCCACAACGGTTGCACTGGACTACATCCCGAAATACGATTAGGTCGCTTCAGGGCATGACTTCCTCCATTGGGTGGTAATCAGCAGTGGCGGTACCTTCATATAAGCCATTCATAATACCCCAAAAGCCTTACTAAAATGCTCGATAGAGAATCAATATCAAACCCGAACGAACTATTTAAAAGTTAGCGCGCTTAATTCTTATCACAATAACACAAAGTATCTACCAATGCCACATTACTACACATCGCGATTGTTCGCGCGCAGAGTTTCGCATTTGCAGCATCTACATATAACTATCTCGCTTACACGTACGGGCTTTTACCGGGGTTTCAAATACTATCTCTGTCACTTTCGCACTTATGGCGATGTGCCGTATAACGAGTATATACCGTGTGCGTCTACAAATCGATCAGTATGGAAGATTTAAGCCGGGCATGCCTATGAAGTTGCACGCGTATGCACACCTTGCCAACTCTGCAGTGTTGCCGTTTTAGCGACGTTGTGAGATCTTGGAGATTTTTAACGAGTTTGGAGAATTTTTTTAAGAGATAGCAACAATAAAAACTAGCGACTTTTTAAAATAATTAATAGTTTCGAGTCACGTGACACATAGATTAAAAATTATGAATTTGTTTATCGAATTAAATGTATTTACGAGTTATTAATATTATTTTCAAAAATACCAAAGAGTCAAATAAAATACATTCTATCATTATAGCTAAGTTTCTTATTTTATTTCCATCAGTGTCAAATACCCTATTGCGACATCTAGCTAGATTTTTCATATACCTGGCGACTTTTTCTGTCTAAATGACAACACTGCAACTCTGCGTAAGTACCGAGTGCAACTCACTTCAGTTTCATTTGCTTGAGTAGGAAAAGTTTTGTTGTTAAAGTTTTTTGTGTGTTTTCTTAGGTTTTCTCAGTGATACAATTGTTTTGGTGACTTACAATGGAGGTAATTGTACCTTGTGAGGATTTAAAATGCGTTCAAGTTTTGATTGGCGAAGATAAGGTAAAATCTTTAAACTTTGCTCAGAAAAAACAGTTAATTTCTTCATTAAAACCGACGCTTAATCTGTGTATTTCTCAGACTAGTAAATCGCATAAACGAAAATTTTATAGATCAGTGCATAAAACTAGTTGGATTGTTGGCTGTTCGCACACTAATAAATTGTATTGCTGGTGCTGCATATTTTTTTCGAATGAAGATTCCGAATATATCTGGTTATAATGATTTAAATAACATATCTGGCGCCATGAAAAGGCACGCAAATTCCCATAAACACCTGTGTGCAATGGTTTCTTTCGGTAATATTGGTAAACAACGAATTGAGACATCTATATCACGCCAGTTATCTGAGGAAATTTCAAAATATAACACGCGCGTTGATAACAACCGTAGTGTATTTCAAAGATTAGTCGATATTGTTTGTCATTTAGCACAACAGGAACTTCCTATAAGAAGACACGATGAGTCCAAAACTTCATTAAATAAAAGGCAAATTTAAAGGCAATTTTTTTTGAACTGGTCTCGTTAATTTCAAAATACGATGTCGTTTTAGAAAAGCATATGCAGCATCAGGAAAGTGACAAACCGGGGCCGAGAAGAAGACGGATGAATTCACTTTTAATTTATTGTACCTAACCAGTAGTTTATGAGAAAATTGCGATGATACATACGTAGGTACCTACATACTCAGTCGAAAACTGAACTTTCTTTTTTTGAAATCGGTTAAAATTTTATTGGGCTTGCCTTATTTTGAAACCCTAGGCACGCCACTGGTAATCAGCCGCGGCCGGAGCCTCCCACCAGAGTTGTATTACCTGTTTTGCACCACCCAGGGGCCACGTGTAGGGATTCCATTTTAAGGGTGCACTCCTACGGTAGCTGGCAACTTGACCCCCAAAAAATAAAAGGGTAAACGTCTGTATGTAAAATAATGTAACTTTAAATAAAGTATGTTGTTTCTCAGTGTAACATCACGGGTTCGAAACGAGGCTATGTGTATGGAGGTAGTGTCCATACTGCGCAGGTGTCTCGTGCAAGATGCGCTTGTGAAACAACTGCTCTATACTAGTAAGTTTTATTTATATGCTTTTAAACAACTTAATATAGTTATGAAATATACGCGACCCCTACTAGTGATGACAAATGCTTTGTTTTTTATCGATAAAATGACATTGACATGACATGATGCATTTAAAAAAATGCTGAAAAGCAACTTATTTAAAAAGAATAAACTAAGTTAATCCTTTTTCTTCTTGCCCTGGCAAAGAACATCGCGCCGACTCCAAGTAACAAGTACGATGTCGTTTTCTCGAGAAACGACATCGTACTAGTCATTCGTCTCATTATGGTTCACTTCCATTCCATTCATATCATTTCTCACATCCATCCATCTTTTATTTAGTCTCTCTCACCCACTGTATTCCTCATATCATCTTTCCTCACCACATGCTAATACTAAGACAAACTATAATAAAACAACTTTTAACCGGATTAATCGCGTGGATTATTTTTTTTGAAAAAAAAAAAAAAATAGAATTTATCAATTATATGTACGGTAGACTGAAATAATTTTAAATAAACTGTTGAGACGCCTTACACCGTAGTCCTCCTGCGACCACGAATGCTGCAAAGTGTTCGAAACGTCAGGAAAAACAAAAAACCAATTATACACGCGATTAATCCGGTTAAAAGTTGTTTTATTATAATGTGTAGTGATCGCGCAAACCTAAGATATTACTACCAAGACAAACTATTTCAATTTCAAATATTCTGTCATTGGCGCAACATTATGATATTGTTTTTAAATGTTGCGATTATTTTGAACAGTTTGAATACGATTACACTTTTGATGTAATTTAGACACTGAAGAGTTCACTCAATCTTTTATTGTATATAAAATTATAGAAATGTACGAATGCGCTAAAGACAAGCAGTCACTACACGAATCAATTCTGGAGCTTCTGTACGAGCACCTGAGCAAGTACTTACCGGAGGGCGACAGTGCTGCCACCATACTCATCAACAAGTGTGTGCAGAGTAATGCTATCACTGCCGTTTTGGTTGTAAGTATATTTATTTTCAAATAAAGGTGCCAAATAGTGAGACTATCTGCTAGCCTAATATAGAAATGAAAACAACAGATGCTTTTAATTGATTTAATAAATTCATTATTTTGCGGTACAAATATATATCTTACAAATTTACCCGAAAAAGCTTCTAAAGTATTGAAGAGATTCTTATTACCGTGAACATTGTACACTATGATTCATTTGGTTCAGATATAAAAATACGTACCTATTTTTAGGTGATTGTAATTGTAGACCTGGCCATAACAGCTTTTAATAATTCAAGAAATGTTCATATCCTGCTGTATTTTGTTACATATCCATCCATGTTGTAGGAGCCCATAGCCCAGCTGCTATACGCAGTAGCCCAGTTTCTCCAGCCTGGTGAGGAAGAGGATTTAGAGGATATTCTGGCCAGCCAATCAGCGGAGACTGGCAACGCTTACCTGAAGAGTAAGCTCTCCAGTATTATGCAAAAGTTGTGTGATAGTGACAGCATTGCAAATATTGATATGGTGAGGGCATGGTGTTAGATATCAATGTTTTTTTTGTGGTCAAGGCTGTAGTGAGGAATTAATTTTATACTCATTTTTTCACGTTTGAAATAAGTGTATTAAGATTAATTTCATTCCGTGTCTGAGATTTTTTAACACACAAACCGCCGTAGCCGGGAGGGGGGAGACGCCTTTTTGTGGTGGTTGTGTCTAAAATACTTATAGTTATATTTTATTTGACTATTAACAATGAGTACACTAATACATTTTATAATTTAAGTCTAAGTGTACCATTACTTAAAGAAGAGCAGCCATTTTTTTTATTTAGTCTATAATAGGTTTTATTTTAAATTAATTAAGTATATATAATTATTTTATCGTGTGGAAAATCGTAACAAGAATGGGCATTATTCTCCAAAAGCCACTCGATTTCTCAGTAGACTTAAACAATATTCTCTCTCGTAGGAAGACCCCGGACTCACAGACCTAACACCAGAATCCAGGGCAAAGTGCTTAAAAGTTCAGCAAACACTGCAATGCTATGAAACTCTCATAGCTCACGTGATAATGCAGTGGAATCTGAACATTGACGACGCTGCTAACAAGGCTTACAAGCTATTTAAAGCGTACATTAATATGTGGGAACAAACCAAGGTATTTTGTGTACTAAATTAGATATAAAGTTACAATATTAAATGGAAAAAGAATACGGTCGCGAACAGGATTCGAACCTGCGCCTACTGGGTAAATACTCCAGGCGCTCTGATCACTAAGCCATCTCGACCTCTGCTCACCACCGCTAATTCTTCATCCATATTTATAAACACGTCTTTTTGGCGACGTCATTGCTATCGATTCAGTCCCTATACAGGTGACCGAACCGACACGACTAACTTTGCAGTTAATTTGTAACTTTAGAGTTCGTTAACATGCTTAACGAACTCTAAAGTTACAAATTAACTAACTGTTAATGTTTTTCATAGATCTATCTTGAATAAATTAAATATGTTATAATAAAAATAAAATAAACCCGGCGAAAATCTCAGGCTCGGCTGCTGAGCGTGAGATCTAGAATTCAATTCACGGGTGGATGCAATGGTTCGATGCCAATAGATGGGTCGGGCAAAATATTATTGACTTTTTCTTGTTAGGATGCTATAAATTACGGGCCTACTAGCCCGTAATTTAACATTAAGAATACATCAACCAACACACCTGACAAGAGAACTGGTGGTGTGTATTAAAAAAAAAACCGGTCAAGTCGAATCGGCCTCGCCCACCGAGGCTTCCCTACAAATTTATACAACAGTTTTTTCCGAGCTTTTCCCGAAATTCAGTTTCCAAAACCTGTAAAGGCTGTATTTTTTATGATTTAATTACAAATGTATAGTTTTCAGATGTTTCCCTGTCCGTGTAGTATAAGACGATATTACTTGCCAATTTTCATAGTTCTAAGTCAAAGGAAAGTATCCTATACGTTTTGATTAGAGTGTCGAAATATACATTTTTTGCGGGATAAAGGGCCGTATCTTTTTAAACTTAGAAGTTTGATTTTTTCACAGCTTCAAGGGACTGTAGACCTGAGTATATGGTTTTTTATTAATTTCAGCCCGTAACCTCCACGCGTTCCTGAGATAAAGGGTCTTGACAGGCAGGCGACAGACAGACAGTTTCCGATTTTTCCTTTTGAGCCCTAAAAAGTACATATTTCGTTTCTAGTTACCACCAAAAGCGGCTAAGAAAGGCAATAAGACTTTAAACGAGACTCGCGAGACGGTTAAGTCGCAGAAGAGTCAGAAGTCGCAGAAGGACAAAGGCAAGGCTGCGGTGAAGCTGTCCAACCTGGTCAAGGACAAAGCTGGCCCCTTCAAGCCGCTGCCCTGCCTCTGGGATATGAAGTTCTGCTTGAGGATCATAGAACTGTTGTATAGGTACAGTACAAGTACTTTAACTGTGGATGTCTGAGGTTATATGCGTAGTATTAACTATAGAAACGGCAAGACGCGTGCGCGTACTAGTTAGTCATAGCATGCTGTCTCACTTACTCCTTTACGTTCTGTTAATACATGTCCTGTTCGCACGTAGCTAGAAAACAGTCGGTGCCATAAAAAATTTCGTAGTTAAATTTATTTTCCTAATAAATGTAAATAAATTAGCACATTAACACTTTTGTATACGACAGATTCGTTATACGACATTACGCCAGATTCGGAATGCCTAACTACAGCAATGCAGAGTTAATATTGGCAACTGTAAATAGAATTAGATTCTGTCCATTTTCAAAAATTACATAGGCCAAGTCGAATATCAGAATGCTTGAGGTGGTTTGCTGTTATCTATTGCGGATTTCCCTCCTCATCCTCTTCATCTTGCACCCCAAGATCTGATCTCAGGTAATTTGTATGGAAAATAATTTGTTAAAAAGAAAGGAGTTAATATCACGTAACAACCGCAAAAACAGATCAGACTAATCAAGAATCTCTTCCTTTATAGGAAGCTTGTTAAATATTTGCAATTCCTTCACTATTTGTATACTTTTAGCTCGTACCAACAGCAACGTATAGTACCAGCCGACAGGGTACAAATATATTTATCAATTTGTTTGACTACAAATTAAACTTTGTGCTATGGTAGTAAAGATAGAATTTCATTGTAGTTTTTAGCCGTAATACAGGCCATCATACGTTGGAAACTTTGGGCGTTAAAGGATTTTAAGCCACAATAAAAATCTTGATCACAACCGTATTTTTGTTTCTATAAAAATATCACTATACATATGCATGTACTATCGCGGCCGTTTCCGCCTGCCCACTTAAAACTTTTTTTGCCTAAATCCTGCGCCGGCGCCATGCCACGCCCCCTTAAATTGTTCGCCTATTAGGAAAGCGAGAACGTAATTATCTGCAAATCAATCTGTAATTCACTGCGCAGCTTAGTGACGCATCACATGTACTCCCTTTTGTGAATTTTAAGGACAATCTAATTTGACCTTGGCGGGGCTACAGAGCGCTTCCATTTTTTGAGTGCAAGCAAAAATGAACTTAGTGGTGGCCAGGCGGGAGTGTCCGCGATAGTACCTTGTATTTTGTTGTTTCGGTTCCTAAATTCCACTGGCTGTGGTCATTTGTAGACATCATAATGTTGTATGGTTTTCTCAACAGTGAGAATGTACCCTGGTCTTCCATTGAACAACGCAACCATATCCGTGGTCGCCGGGACTTCCACGCGTTTGCGCTCAAATGTGTCCACTCTGTCCTACTGAGTGATTACCTAGACAGAAGGGTGGTAGCCACCCACGTTATCAGTATAGCCGCAGTGATGTATCAAAGATGTCTTTGTAGGTAAGTGTAAATAATATTGTTATGTTAAACACATCGAGCAGCAACCCTTTGTGGTTTCAAATGTGTTATCAATGGGACAAGTTTAATCTTAGGCATCACAGATATGCAATGAAGGAAAACATAGTTAGGAACCTAGATTTAATGGTCTGAAACCGCCAATCTGCAATGAGCTAACGATCAATGCTGGTGCCTTCTCTGCATGAGAAGAGACCTTTGTATTTTACAGTGGAAAATTACGGGCTGGTTATGATCTGTAAAGATTTTTTTTTTTCTTACAAGATGGTTTATCTTACCATCTCTGAGAAGAAACTTCGAAGTAAACTCTGAGATTAAAGTCCCTTCTAAAGTCCGGATATTATGTTGCCAGATTTTGCGAGTGTCACCTGAAAGGTGTTTTTAGAAAAGAGCTACATGTAGCAGCTTTCATCTTACAGCAAGCCTGCACCAGACTTAGAGAAGCTGTAACTCTAAACCTCCTTTATTCCTCCTTCTTAGGTTCCAAGATATGTGTGACTTCGATGACCAGACGACACTGGGATGTTTGGAAGTGTTCAAAACCTGCCTGACTTTGTTGTTTTCACCGATCTACTCGCTGAAGATGGACCCCTTCCTGTCGTCTATAAGTGAGCATATTATACACTGAGATTATAGGTTTTAATACGGTTGGTTGTAAAGACTACAGGAGGTGGCGCAATAGGGGATATATAAAGGTCAAAGATTGATTATTGAATAGATTTCGGCATTACCTTGCGGAAGTCCATTACAAGATGTTGTGGAAGTAGTAGTAGTAGATATTATATTTATATGCATCCACAAAGCTCAAAATTATAATCAAAATTTTGTCATTGGTATAAATTGCCGATGGAGAAAATTGCATACATATTTTCTAGTCCTACGATAACCTAAAATGTGTGTGTCATAGTTTTAAATGCTAGTAAGAGCTGAAGTTTACAATAAATATTTACTTTTCATTTTCTTTAGCTGACAACAGTGAAAGTTCAGGACCGGAATGCATAGCCATAATTCTAGAAAAAATACACAGCGCACTTCTCCATATTGAGGAAGAAAGTGTTCCTGATGAGAGGGATCTCATAGTGAAGAAACAGTTGGCAATTCTCATGCAAATTGCTTCTCATCTGTTAGAAACGCCTGTGACTGCGTGTCATCAGAAGACTCGGGTGAGTTTATAAGATCGAATTACTTACTACCTGCGTACTGCCCTTGCTACTTACCTACTGCCCGCGTATCCAAAATAGCTTTTAAATGTGTATTTGCAAATTGCTTTCAGTTAATCTAATATTTGTTAGTAATTTTAGTTTTGATGCCCGAATACCATAGATTATATAGACACTAATATTGAAAATATTCACAGGAGTCATAGAACACTATACTCTTAATGGAGCTAACACTAATCATAGATAATTGTACATTTAGATTGCACCATAGTTTAGATATTAGTAATTTGAGTTCCTTTGAAAGCGGAATTTAATTTGTGTTGGAAATTGTACACCTATTTGTGTTTCGTCACTACCGTGCGTCGGATCGGGGAAAAATAAAAAAAATTTTCTTTCTTTTCATTTTATTTCTAGATCGTGTCAGTCAAATTTAACCTGATTTCGCACTAATAAAAGCCATAACATACTATAAATTGATTATATCGGCCATTAATTGCTATATTTTCTTCACTTTAATAGCTCCCTCGGAAATGTAAACTATTTTTCGGGATTAAAAAGTATTCTATTCCTAAGCTTTTCTGGTTTGTAACCGACAAAACTGTAAAGTTTCAGCAAAATGTGTAGCTTTTGTATGATTGAATAACAAACATCCACAATTCCACATACATCTTCACAAAACTTCCTTCCAAACATCTAATATCTTTTACGAAGAATAACTTAGACGAATTGATTTTCTATACAAAAACTCAATTTCAAGCTTATTCTCAGTTTCTTATTCATTATTAAATGGAAAAAGAATACGGTCGCGAACAGGATTCGAACCTGCGCCTCTCGGATAGATACTCCAGGCGCTCTGACCACTAAGCCATCTCGACCTCTGCTCACCACCGCGAATTCTTCTTCCATATTTTAACACGTCTTATGGCGACCGTCATTTTTTCCATTTAATATTGTAACTTTAGAGTTCGCTAAGCATGCGTTAATGCTTTTTCAAAGACATATCTTGAATTCTTATTCATTCTTCGTTCATCTACTTTTAATTTTACTTCAAAATAATATACATATTTAATATTAGGTTCTCTAGTAACCTCAGCATGAAGGACTCAGTATCAACGGGGTACTAATAATAAAAATGGTTTATTCATGTTAATAAATAGACCAACAAACTCGGTATGTCATTTACAACCAAACATCTTGGCCCAGATACTAGTGAAGTTTGAAGACTATATTCGTAGCAGCAAGCAAGACTGTCTGCAGCTGGTGGGGCCGCTGCTGACGTCCTCCTACAGCGAGCAGCAGGAGGCCACACTGCTGGACGAGCTACTCGCCAAACTGTGCTGCGCGTTGGGCAGGATCGATGTAAGTCCACATTGAATGAAATGAAAAAATCATTATGGACGTTGCTATGGACCCCAGCCGACAACAAATAACACGGTTTTCCACTAACCTATATTGCGACTCCGGGATCGTAACTGCATTCACCGCAATTCCATAATGAATTTAATTAAATGAAATTCACATACTCTTCTACTAACAATTATCACTATGCTCTGAAGGATTAACAGAAAAAAATAGAAAAGATCGAATAAACACTTTCTTTTCCTGTTCAAGATATTCGCGGGAATCTCGACAAACGGGACCTAGTCCCGTTGTCTAGATTCTATTTCTTTCTTCTTTAGATTCTGCGAATATCTTAGTCAAATTGCATCATTATAATATATGATGATAAGAATTGAGGGTAAAAGGAATTCGGATTCTGATATCTTTTGCTATAACAACTTCACTGACCTTAGCATTTCTTCGACAATCAGGAAGAAGATACTTCAGCGGGCGAAGATACAGAGACTTTCACCACAATAGACTCGCGCACCGGCCATGCCGTGCTAACTACTATATGCACACATTTAGCATTGCAGGCTAAGAGCATAGAGCATCTACTGGGAAGGGCGCGGGACCTGTCTAATGCTGTGAATATTGCTGTTCATGCTGCTCAGCAGAGGATCGAGAAAGGTAATATATTCTAGCAGAAATTGGGAACTGTGAGGGAGAAAATCTCCGTGCAATTGAAGTAGCCATCACATTGTTTCATAGCCTCTAAGCCTAAATGTGCCATTGGATTGATTTGAACTTGCGACCTTCGAAGTTCAAATCCAAGTAAAAAAAATACCCCAGGCGCTCTGACCCCTAAACCATCTCGACCTCCGCTAACTACCCCGAATCCTTCTTCTACATTTTAATACGTCTTTTGGTGACGTCATTGCTCTCTATTCAGTCCTTTTTACAGTCAATGAGAATAAAAGAGTTATCTGTATGGTCAAATTTACTTATACATAGTTATACAAAATGTCTTGAGTGAATGAAACCCTTTTGTTTTCGAGCCTGCAAGTTACATTATTGCTTCCTTTCATTCCAGAGCTTACAGAAGTATACAAATCTTTAGTAGTCCAACTGTGTCAACTAACGGTCTGGACATATGGATGCTGCAAGCTTCGCTGTTGTGTGGGTGGTGGTAGTGAACGAGTGCTAGCGGTCGCAGTACGGCTGTACTCACTGTTAGCTGCCACTGCCAAGCAGATTGACGTCACTATGGCGCTGACTGTACGGTGAGTGTACCTATAAGAACCATTTAGGCTACTTTTACTGTTAAAACTTAATATTAGTTAATAGTCAATGTTAGATAAAACAGATTTTTTGTTAAAACTGAGTGTTAGTTAAAACTTTATGTTAGTTAAAACTTGAATGTCGTGGATGGAACGAGATGTCAAGTTGCCTTGTAGTACAGGTGAAAAAAAGGGTTGACGAAAAAAATTTTTTTTACTATTCTTTGTCTACCTTTTGAGTACTCCAAATAAGGTGTGAATAGGATCTTAGCAATTAGAAGACTTGGAATATTCCTCTAAGGGCTAATCAAATTCCGTTCAGAAATCCCCGTTACATACATACAATCACGCCTGTTTCCCATAGAGGAAGGCAGAGACTATCGATTTACAATTACTACGATTCTGACACAACTCTTTCGCTTCATCTATGCTCATTAACCTCTTCATACATGCTCGCCGATTTAGGTGGCTCCTGACCCGTCCTTTTTTGAGAACGTCCGCAATTTGATTGCGGTACGTTCGTCGAGGTCGGCCTGCCCCGACACTTCCATCCACTCTCGCCTCATGTACTAATTTAGCCAATCGTCTTTCATCCATCCTTTCTACGTGCCCAAACCATCTTAGCATACCCTTCTCAATCTTTGTCACTACATCCTCTTTCACTCCACAACATTCCCTTATCACGCTGTTCCTTACTTTATCTTTCAAAGTTACGCCACACATACTGTTAATAGAAAATAATCGGCACTACTGTTAATTCGTAATCTGACTTCATAATCAATTCCCCAGTTTCGAGCGCCTATTAAAACTTAGCGGCAAGAAATTCTCATCAGCAATGGACAACCTAATCACATATTTGGAGGCGTCGCAACAACAACAGAATGCTACTAAAGTATTGCGAGAGACAAAACTCATTCCTCGGCTAGTGTTAGAAGCCGAGCAGTTCAGTAAGCGAGTCATACTGCTCGCTAATAAGGCCAAGGTAAATAAATTTTAATTTAACGATATTTAAATTTAATGTGTAGTGTATTTAACGAGCATTTTTCCATTTATTTATTTCGGGGTTTTTGTTTGATTACAATATGTCAATCCCATCGTACTTTTAATACACGGTTACCTTACTCTTACATTAAAATTAAATTAATCTACCTTATCTAATGGGAAATTAGATAGATCAATAATTTTGCTGTCACAGAAGTCGGTTTAGTCAGAATACCATAGAACACTCCAACATCCATCGCATGATAGATTCAAAGAATGGCTTTTAATATGTACAGGATTTTCATTTCAATTGTAGAGGATTAAATACAGTGTAAATTAACGTGTGTAGCAGTGAAAGTGGTGAGAGTGGTGGGACTCTTGAATTGGAAGGTAAATTATCTGGCAGTCTCGAATCCAATGCACGCACCACATACTTTTAGTAATCATGTGCGTATTTATAAAATTAATTATCACTTGCTTAAAGTGGTGAAGGAAAATATTGTGAGGCAACTAGCACATTGAGAGATGTGTTCTGTGGTGTGTCCGAAAAAATGACACGAACTTGCTCATCGACCATGCGATTACAAGAATAATTGAATTGTAGCGTCTCGTTTTATATGATACTAGCTGGTGCCCACGACTTCTTTTTCATGTCTGCGTGACAAAAGGTAGCCTATGTCCTTCTCCAAGGTTCAATCTATCTCCTTGCCAAATTTCATTACGATCCGTTCAGCCGTTTAGTCGTGAAAAGGTAACAGGTCGTGAGCAGGGAGGCGCAGGTTCGAATCCTGCTCACGACCGTATTCTTTTTCCACAATAAATTATTACTTTAGTTTGGTGTTTTTCTCTTCTATGAGACATGTGCGCTAAAGAATCTTGATTGGTTTCAGTTAAATTGGCAGCAATACTTGTCGTTGGGTACGGCGCGCGACTTCAGGATCAAGGGGCCCGTGTTACAAGAAGTACTAGATGCGAGGGAACACGCTGAGGAAACTAGGGACGAAGGTAATTTAAATATGTAACTGCAATTTAGATCTTATGCTAATGCATATAGAAGTCAAAAGACCGAAAAGTTCGTAATTCTATTGGAACCTTAGAGGACCAGACTAACAAAATATCGAATAAATTTACTCGCCACTTTTTACGGGGGGTGAGGTAACATACAAGCAGTGGCGTGCATTGCATATACAGATATAGTACATCTGTATAATATAAAGATATAGTACAACGTATAATATACAGTATAGTGATATAGGTTGTATTTAGGTAATTCTTTTGAGGTAGGCACTGCCTATTTGCCGATATGCAATGCACGCCACTGCATACAAGCACAAAAGAACTTGCACTAAAGCATTAATAGCTCTCGTTATTACATTAACACACATAAAAATCTAAACACAAACAAAATTGTGTCATGCACGATTAAAATCGTGCTCTATCATTGTAACCATACAGGGAAAAGGTATAAAGGTTTGATTGGGAATCATATGCTAGTGGCGAGAGGGCTACGTCCGCTAAAACTATTCCAGTACTAATTCCTTCAAGATTGGAACCGACTATGTAAATACAAATAAAAACTTTTTAACGATGTTTTTTATCATCTAAATAAGAAAGTGAGTCGGCGCTAATTCCACGTTGTATTTTCATGTTATTTAATTTTGATTATTTCTTTGTTTGGAGCCGACTTTAAATTAGTTACATAAATTAGTAGTGTTTGCTTCACCTTACTAGTTTAACAATCGACATGTATCTCGTCATCACGTGTGAGTCATTTGACATTGAAATATTAATTCTACGACCTAACGAAAATATTTTGGGGTCAAAGACATTACACAAATAGCAATGAATGAGTACATAAGAGATACATTTGAAATATGAAAAAAGCCTTAAAGAAAAGAAGAATATTCTCGTCATTCTATGTGATATCAGTTAATAATCTTAATTAAGCTTCACCCTATCTATGAATATCACATGGTTTTAATTTATTTTTCCAGAAGACGTAGACATAAACGATGCGGAGACAGAAATAATCGCTCTTGCCACTAGTGACGCTGATCAAGATGAAGAAGACGGAGGTGATGAAGAAGCATCCAGAAGGAAGCGGCGTAGAGTCTCATAAAAAACTGTATAGCAACCAATAGAAGAAAAGAATATGTGGTGGATATGTACTATTTCACAATTAAGCAAGTAACCTATCATCATCCCCCTGCCCTTAACCCAATTTATTTGGGGTCGGCGCAGCATACCTATATCTGGCATGCTGCTAAAGTTCTGGCTATGTTTAACGACCGTCCGCCTGCCCGACGTCAACCCTCTTTGGGAATGCTGTTGTAGGTGGTAACCGCCACCTATACGGTCTTCATCTAGCTATGCCATACCAAATGTTATCTATGCGCCAGGTTCTGATGTTATCCTAATATTACACTCCACTAACCGGGCTACGCAAATAACCTATCACCCAGAAATCCAAGCTCGGTCGCATCAACATAACTTTAACTGAATAACCGAAGTGTTACTTTCAGCGCCGTCTTAAGCATATTTGGCGCCGGAAAACGAAAATCAGCCTGCGCCCCCTTGATATATCTGCTTACCTATTGGCTAACTCGGTTACCATCGATTTGATAGTCACTTTGTTGTACATTGCGTCGTACGTTACAGTTTGTCGATGATGAACAAAAATATTAAAAACATACGGCGCAATGTACTACAAAGTGACCATTAATTCGTTGGTAACCGAGTTAGCCAATACGTACTGGCCGTCAATTAGCACATCGCTCGCGCACCGATTACCTTTATATAAAAAAGTACTCTGCGCACCAAGTGGACTTGTTTAACGTCGCTGACTACTGCTGCCCAATCCCGTCAATCTCGAGCTCCCGAGATCGGGTTGCATTCCCTATATATAACTAACAGGAATTAACGCGCAATAAATACCTTCCTGCTTGTGACCACGCTTAGTACAACCTGGTCGAAACCTCAGCGATTCAAAGGTATTGCCCGCGTTACTTCTTGTTAGATAAATAGTAAACTGAGATTATTGTACCGTAGGTAAATGTAGGTAAGCATTAGTATTACGTAATAAGTCAATAAATATGTTATTTTTTTCTATACTCTGTTTCATTGTGTGTCAGTGTGTAGTACCTATTTGTAACCTTAATATAAGAAGTTATTTCACCGTATATTGACAATAGATGTGATTATGGCATTCCCTAGCAGTATTCATGTAATCTAGTAGTTAAAATAATGCCAAAAGCTTTCTATTTAACCGACTTCCAAAAAGAGGAGGTTATTATAGTAAATACTTGAATTATCACATAAACATCTACCTACCTATAATTTGACTACTAATTCATATTTTAGTGAAAACTTTAAATGTAAATTTGGTTAAAAATAAATAAAGAAATTTACTCAATTTTCTGTTATTGCAATGATATGACTTTGATTAGGTAAAAGAGTTTGTAGGACCGCTCCTAAGCCTCATTTGGCTTAGCGCTTCCTATTAATTAACAACGACCAGTGTATCTATTGGCTACATCGGTTACCAACGAAGTGATCACTTGGTAGTACATTGCGTCGTATGTTAAAGCTTATCTATGATGAGCATAAATACAAACAATATACGACGCAATGTACTACAAAGTGACCATCAATTCGATACAGCCAATACACCTGCAGGACTGAGTGCAGGGGCGTAGCTACCGCCGTATCAATCGTATAAACATAACATAACTAAAACATGGCATTGCGCCTGTAATATTACCGAATGGGTAGGCAGAGGTGTATACAGTAGTAGGATAATTCTTCGAGTTGGATCCTTTGCGTCATTTTCCTCGCGCAAATATTTTTATGAAAATAACTTCGAAATAATAAAATTTTCATTAATACAAGCTGATTGTATATCCATGAACTTATATTAATGAAAATTATAACATTTTGAAGTTATTTTCTAATCACTAAAAAAACTAGAAGAAAAGTCACTTTTCCCGATTCGGGAATCGAACCCAGTCGTGCTTGCGACCACTAGACTAATGTGGTAGTTAGGTAGGTTCTGATTAAATTGCCAGCGACAGAAGTTGTGTTATTACGATAAGTCGATGACAAGATTTAAATGTGTTGTAGTCCATACAGATGGATAGTTTTGAGCTCAGACATTTTATAACCTTGGATGTGATTAGCGACTTTTGTCGCTGACCGTATTAAGGAAAATAATATTACCAGTGAAACAATTTATTCTTAAAAGTAATCTAAATAAAAATATCCTATTCAAAACTCATTCTTTAAAAGTAAACATTATGAAATTCCTCTATTTATAATAATTTTAGCACGATATTATCCGTCAATTGTTTATAGTTTTAGAACATAATTATTATCTATTGTTCAATAATTATTGATAGCTAATATAGCTAGCTATGAGATCAATCACATCATATCATTAGGTAGGTAAGTACCTATATAATGGCAGGATTAGTTTGTACAACACAGATACGAATAGGAATCAGTAGGTAAGTTGCCTTTTCGGGGGTATTAATATGAGAATAATATTTGTATTGATTTTGCTCGTTGGGACGTTGGCGCATGGATTCGTTTTAAACAAGGTAACAAACAGATTGTTTTTGGTAATCCCTTGAAGAAACTATAGTTTGTGGACATTTTTCAACTCTAATCTCAATCATTCAAAATTTCCACTTTTATGAAGTCGGCAAAATAGCAGTTATGTATTTAATACAAAGGTCGTTTCTGAACACATCGAGTGAAACCTGGGCGCTTCGGCTACTAATAAATAATTTCTGATGACCCACTAACAGATACGACGATAAAAAAGCCGGCCTAGGGCGAGACAGATTGGTAATTTAAATAAAACTGGTAAAAAAAAATCTTTGAAAGTTTTTATGATTAGAGAAGTATTATAATAGGAATCGTATTTCATTGTAGGGAAATGTCAGGGTTTGCATGCAAGGAATTTTAAACGCAGTAGGTTAACTACCTCCTAAAAATAACCCACCGATGGAATTACTGGTTGCTTTGATTTGAGGGTAGGCAATCCCCAACTAATCTACCTACTCGAACGTCGGATACATGACACATGATAGTGTTATATATAGCTAGCTAATAAATCACGTTTATTTTTTTAGAACACATACGTTTAAGTTAATTCATGCTACCAGACGAATCTTTTGAATCTTTTATTGATGAAAAAATACAAAATTTTAATGACATTTCGGAAAGACTTTTCCAAATTAATTTACATTCGGCTTTTACTATCATTCGATACTGTTTATAATTATATTTTTTTAATACATGTTGAGGCCATGTAATGCCTATATTAATTTCTATTTTTCAAAGAAACATTGAAAAAATAATAGACAAGAACGGTAAATCTGTAAATGATTACTAGATAAATATCACCAGGCGTCTCCTTAAGACGTATACAAAGAGGATTGAAAATTCAATAGGTTTGAACACGACAAGGTAGCTCAGTTGGTAGAGTGATGACACGTCAAAGGTCGCGGGTTCAAGCCCCATTCTTGTCTATTATTTTTTCAATGTTTCTTTGAAAAATAGAAATTATTCGATACTGTTGTTTTGGTCCCAAATTAACATATACTTTACGGTCTTCCCATTTGTGGAAGCATCCTCAACTTTTGGAAAAAGTCGATAAAATTATACGGAAGATCCTAACCTCAATTTTGAACGTGGCCTTGGACGACCGAGCTTGGCTACAAGCTACACTTCCCATCCGCTTTGGTGGCCTCGGCGTCCGCAAAATTTCAAGCATTAGCTTACCAGCTTTCCTGTCTTCAGTCCACAGTACCGAAAAATTAACCAGGAAAATCTTAGAATCCTCACTGGGTAATTTTGAAGTACCGTGCCTGTCTGATGCAGTGAACGCCTGGAAAACGGCTTGCCCCAACACGGTTTTACCCATCAATTCGTCTTCCCAAAGGCAATGGGATGAGCCGCTTTGCAGTTTGACACGGAAGAATCTTTTAAATACGTCAGTCAATACTGCCGAGCGTGCTCGTCTGCTTGCCGTGGGAGAATGGGAGTCGGGCCTTTGGCTTCAAGCACTTCCGTCGTCCAGCATAGGTACTATGTTGGATGACGGAACTTTTCGCCTCGCTACTTGCCTGCGTTTGGGCGCACCCTGTGTTGCTCCGCATCGGTGCCACTGTGGCGAAGCTGTCGACAGCCTGGGCCACCATGGCCTGTCCTGCAGCAGGAGTGCAGGACGCATAGCCCGGCACGCTAGCATCAACGACACTATCCGTCGGGCTCTTGTCACCGCCGGTGTACCAGCTATTTTAGAGCCCAATGGCTTGGTACGGGACGATGGTAGGAGACCAGACGGCATGACGCTATTGCCTTGGAAGTTAGGTAGGCCTTTGGTGTGGGACGCAACATGCGTCGACACCCTTGCTCCATCGCATCTTCCCAGCTCGGCTAGCTGTGCTGGCGCCGCTGCTGCTGCTGCAGAGACTCTCAAACGGCGCAAATATAGCAATCTTGTCGGCTGCTACGACTTTGAGCCGTTTGGGGTCGAAACGCTCGGGTCATGGGGTCCCAGTGCACGCCAGCTTTTCAAAGAAATTTCTGGCAGATTGGTCGACGCTTCGCGTGACCAGATGGCTGGCCTGTTTCTTGGTCAGAGAATTAGCATTGCCATTCAACGTGGCAATGCTGCCAGTCTTCTGGGCACATTACCGGACGACAGCGATGCGGAGGAATACTTCGACGCCTAAACAACGCTTGGTTTTTATGTTATATATTTTACTTTTATTATCATTTTCTTGTGCATAGTTAAGTAATTTAATTTGTTTGTTTTTTTATATTAAATTAGAACTATATACATAATAAAAGAGTGCTACCAGACTAATTCTCGGTCGGGGTCGTGGTACGTGCACACATTTAATGCAGAGGCTCGCGCTAGGGCTAGCTGTGCCTACTGTTAGTATAAGAAATAAATATACTTTATAAAAGAAAAATAAGGTCACAAAAATAAAATAAACCTATATGTATATAAAAATAAACTTTAAAATGAAGTTAAATATCGTACCTATATTCTTCATTCCCATGTCGGTACTCGCTCGGGCATCTCGGGTCTGACTGTCGCGGAACCTGTCCTTATCGTCGTACGTCTATCTAGGGTTAATTTCCATAGACTGGCTCCCGTGGCGACGCTAGACGAAACGTGGACGTCGCCGATATCAAGTTTTAGTTTAGACCCCCCCAAATAAATTCGTGGCTACGGCCTTAAACATTTGCTTATACTTCTTGCAAATTATTTTCTAATTTCTTCCGATGATGTTGTTTATTTTAAAAGCTGGAATTCTGGGATAAATAAATAAGTACTATTACACTCGTATCGCAATAATAACAAATAAATACGGATAACAAAATCTATAACAACTTTAAAACATTATTGCGAACTAGCGCAGTGCCGCGCCATCGGTGCCGGCGACGTCGCCGAAGCCAGACGACACCTAACGTAGCCACCAGCTGGCTCCTGTAAAGCTGGTGCCGATATCTGATTGCAGAAGCCTGTCCCAGCATGGCCTTTTATGTCTGATCTTGGTAACGATATACGATTCTGATCGTACACTTTAAGAAACCATCAAAGGTTACCTACAACATTTATGAGTTTAAATTATGTAGTGCATTACTCATAGTGCCTTCGTATATTTCGCCGTAAAGGCAGCAATGAGGGGAAATTAGTAGAGGGGCCCGATTCCTATGAAAACCACAATCATGTTGCGTAAATTCCATAAACTGACTGTATCCTGTATCATTATAGTAAAAAGCGACAGCGATAGGTATTGTTTATTAGAAATATTATTTATATTTATTAATAATACCTCATTTTATGTAGGTTCGGCTAATGAAAAAGTATGTACCAAGTATTAGTGATACTTTAGGATGAAGCGACTTGCGGAAGTAACCAATTTTGATTTTTCGTAATTTTTGTGGGAATTTGCTCCGATACAAAACTCATCGGCGTGCTCTCTAACCTCCTCTACCACAAATTAGATAATAGTTATTATGTAACCTTAACGCCAAGCCACAAGGCTCGTACGCCCGATGCATCGTTTGCGCTCTGGAGTTTAAAAGGTTAAACAATATTGAAAAACAGAGTGAACACCCATTTTAGTTTTCTGTGACTTACAGTGTAACACATTTAAACATCATGAAAGCAAATAACTAAACTAAAAATAAATAACTCTCGACTCTGATTTCCAAAAAAACTGGCTTTTAAAACCTTCCAGGAAATATCAAATGCCTTTAGGCATAAATAACTTTGTGGCATTAAGGTATCCAGCTTCCTCAAACTTGAACTCTTCCATATTAATTAAATAGGTAGGTATTGAATAGATTCAGGTGTTATCTTGCTGAAGTCCATTACAATGGATGAAAATAAATACAATATCTCGCTACTTTCACAATATTGAGGGTAGTCACGCAATTACCTGTGCACCGCCCGCCTACCCGCAAATTAAGGTTTTACGCAAGCAGGGAAAAATTGCAACTAAACCAACTAGTCTAGACGTGTTTCAGGCTTCCACGGGGCATTGATAAATAGGGTTTAAAGTTTTCATCTTAGAGGTGTTACATAGGACCGGCATGTCGACGACAGCTCGACGGCAGCTGTCAACACGCGTCGATGACGCCCGCCGGCAATTGTCGACGCTCGACTGCAACAGATGTCGTCGACAACGTGCGCCGCACGCATGTATGTCTATGTAGGAGCCCTTAGAGTGTAACCCTGCTAATACTGTTGAGTGACGAGCGTGTGGTTCGACATCCGATAAATGGCGCGCGTGGTGAAAAACTGTATTTAAATAAAATGTTAAAATAAAGTTGAGAAGAAGCTTTACATTCATCAAAGACTGAAATTTTCATGAACATTGATTTCAATTAAAACTTTATTTCGGAGAGAAGTGAAAAGTGCAGTGTCGCGAATTTATTGTAGTTTGTTAGCCTGCCGTTAAATGGTGCGGTTGTTGCATTCCGACTTCCGATAGATGGCGTGATGTGTCTGATGAAATGAATACAATGATTGTTTCATGTCACTCAAGACTATGCCTGTACACAAGAAAAAAAGAAAATTTTATTTCTCATTACCTAGCTAAGTTTTATTTTAGTTTTAATAACATACACTAAAATAAAACTTATTATTAATGTCACGAATTCCTATTAAGAATAATAATATTATTGAAAAGAAATTATTGAGATATATTTGACTCAAATGATTTTCGTATCGAGTGGGTACAAAATACCTGGATGATATGAGTAAAAGTGGTAAACATTACTTTGTGTACGTAACATTTTATGTTCGAAGGAGCCGCCGTGATAGACGGACCTTTACAACCTGACATAGCTTGTCTTCCAATTTAATGATAAGTATATGAATATTAACACTTGTTCCATACGTGAAAAAAAGGACAGGAAAATAAACAAATTCCTGAGGGCAGGCCCCCCCTTTAATAAATACCTAGCTACGGCCTTGCTGTGTAAGTACTTTACTCGCTGCTAATCACTTAACTTGCACAAACCCAAAGTAAACGTGCTCTCGTAAACATGTTCGTTTTATTTGCTGTGAGTGCTATAACCGCTAGTGTCCTGACAGACAGATGATGACCCTAATGTCTATCCTGTTTTAGAATACAATACCCATATAAAATAACAACATATTATTATTATGTACCTATCTACCTAATTAGATACAAGGCTAAAAATGAACAATCAAATGTTCCAGGTAATCTAGTAAATAGGTAGTGCTGACCGACGGTAGCGCATTCGCTGAAACACAGTTCTTGGAAGGGTTTTCGATATATGTTGCGAGAACACGTCATTGGACATCAAGGAGCAGTATCAAACATGAGTGTTTAAGAGCTACGCCTAATATGTACGTTTCTCCCTGGTTGAGGATGAGAGGGCATTTGCAAAAAATGACATAATTTAGCAACTCTAACTTTGCGGTATAATCTGCCAACGTACGGTCGGTATAATATGGAACTTTCCAATAATATAAATTTATGATCCCTAGATGGGTAATGGTCGGCAATGACACTGGTGTAAGTGACGCTGTTCTTCGTCAGTCCATATTGTGTATGAAAATAAATTAACTATGTATGTAGGAGTCGGCTTCCAGTTTCACCAGTTACACCAGTTACGGCCGTATACATGTGGTGCGTGTTCTAACACAATCATTAGAGATATTCCTAAAGGAAAATTAATTTTAAACAAAAAATAAAAACCGCCTTCCAAAATCTACTACCTACACTAAAAAGGTTAAAATAATATCAAAATTTGCTTATAATAAAATAATTTTAAAATAACAATATATAATAATAATCTGTTAATTTTGCAGTCGGTGCCTGTACTGGGAGAGGGTTATTGTTTTCCTCTCGTTAGTCACTTATGTTCGTTGTGCTGTGGTTATGTTACCGGCCTTTGTATCTGGTTGTAAACCCCACATACATCAGGCACCGACTCCAAAATTAACAGATTATTATTATATATTGTTATTTTAAAATTATTTTATTATAAGCAAATTTTGATATTATTTTAACCTTTTTAGTGTAGGTAGTAGATTTTGGAAGGCGGTTTTTATTTTTTGTTTAAAATTAATTTATTTTAGTCTTTTTAGTTTTAAGTCTAATATATATATTGTATAGGTCATCTATAAGTTTGTATACTTCATACATAAGTTAATTTAGTTATTTAATAATATGGGTAGGCCTTCGAAAGCCGCTAGGACTTAATAACTGCATCGGTGAAATGTTTGTGTGCAACAGTGGACACTTCTGCCTACCCCATCGGGCAATACAGGCATGATGCTATGTATGTATTGAGTGGCATGAACTATACATGAACATGCGATTACAGCAATTGCGAGTGATTTGCTGTGATTTATTGAAGAGTTCCATCGTCTAACTTCGAAGATCTTCATCAGATCTTCACTAAATTGAAATGGGACCACCTCTGGGGACTACTCTTTCAAACAATTATATCGACGGACATACATACAAAACAAGGTAGCTACTGTAAAACGTTGAGGAGTTCCCTTGACTGTCCTTCGTCTTCATCATCAGACCCCTAATGACAGTCACAACCTATCTAGGTGTAAAGTTCTCATCAATACAAATTAATCAAGCCCAAACACCAGGTAATTGCTGTAAATCGTTAAAGAGTTCCCTAGATCGTCTTTCGGCTCCATCATCAGATCGACTCCAGACCTTCATTAAATAGTAGTGCTTTAAAATACTTAATGAAAAAATTAACAAATGCACTAGTCGCCCCTACGATTTTCGAAGGTTTCCCTCGATTTCTCGGGGACTCATCATCAGATCCTGGTTTCCTTACCATGGTACCACCGTTGGGATATCTTCTTTCCAACAAAAAAAGAATTATCAAAATCGGTTCATAAACGACGAAGCTATCCCCGAACACACATAAAAAAAAAAAAAAAAAAAAAAATATACGGTCGAATTGAGAAACCTCCTCCTTTTTTGGAAGTCGGTTAAAAAATGGTTCCTCGAAAGATTACCAGATACCAAGAAGTGTAATACGACGCCCTCCAATACGTGAACATCAATTTAAAATATAATTGTACCATATATAAACAATATGATTCTGTATCTGTATAATAACTTTCGTGAGACATATTCATATCAATTATTATTCACCGGAGTCATTTTGACTCGCGACATCACCGCAGGCTCAGCTCATGACTAAGGGCTCCGTTCCAGTTCGAAACTAGTCGGGCAATTCCCGAAAAATGCACGTGAGTAGTAACCAGTGAACAATAATTGATATGAATATGATTCTGATTAACGTTAACCAACGTTTATGAGTAAGAAATATTCCTAAGTAACCGTTAAGTATTACTTAAAATTTAAGCTACGCTTATGTCAGGCAAAACAATAAATAAATAAAATAAATAATATTTTACATGGGACGAGACTCATCTTCTTTTCGAAGAAATCTTTCATTATATGAAGCAAATTCTAGCTATAACGAGATTATTTATGGATGATTAGATTTTGTTTACAAATCCTAGTTATTTACTACGTAAAACCATATATTTACTTGGATATTTTATAAATTATTAAAAAAAAAAAACATTTACGGCAAGCGTCGCGGTTTCATTCAAGGCCTGCTCGTATCTCTATCTCGTATCTATATTAGTAGGTATAATATCCAATTTTCAATGTTTCTTAAACACATATAGAACAAATAATATATTTGTCGTAGAAGTGTATGATTAGTATATATTTATTTCGTCACATCGATGCATTGTTTACCGTAATTTTTATACATGCGCCGTGTTTACTATCGCTGCATCATCGCACTGCGCACGGTATCATTCCATTAGTTGATTACTCCTTGCTACATATTAAACGAATCATATGCAATTTGATGCGGCATTCGGAAATTGTCGACATTGTTAGCGGAGCTCATTTTCTTCGTATTCGGATAATAATAGTAAATTAGATGTCCATGTGTTGTTTATCAAAAACAAAATTGTAGGTTCGACGAATGAGATAAATAAAGTAGGCAGGTTGGTAACTAATAAAAAAAAAATTTAATCTAAATTAATCTTCGATGCATACACTTGCATAGTTACTACAAGTAATCGAATGTGAGATCATAAAAAAATAAGTAGATACTTAATCAAGATAAATCTTTGAAAAGCATTAACGCATGCTTAGCGAACTCTAAAGTCATTATATTAAATGGAAAAAGAATACGGTCGTGAACAGGATTCGATCCTGCGCCTCCCGGATGAATACTATAAGATAACTATACTTTAGATACTTATTGTAAAATTTATATAATAAATCGATATTGGCAAATATTAAGAATATGTACCTATCAAATCTATATTTGAGGAGATATATTAAAGCCATTTTATTTGCTAACGTTATCAACCTGGAAAGTGGCAAACTAGGTAAATTTAGTTTAGCGATCATAATAATTAAAGAAAAATTGTTATTGACATAAATTATTACAATTAAGTATTTCTCGTGGGCCGCACCTGGACGAGGCTGGCACAAGACCGAGGGGAATGGCACAAGCAAAAAAAGGCCTAAATTTAATCAGCAGTGGGTGAAGTCGGACTGCGGATGATGATGATGAAGTATTTCTCATAACAATACCTGTTCTCACATATGCCAGTGAATGTTTAATTGAAGTTAATTGTCGTCTGATTTGATTAAGCGGTCATAAGCCTAAAGGCATAGCATAAGGTCCAATGCACGCTGTAATCATCGTTTGCCCAGAATTCATTACCTATCCGAAAATGGCACAACACCAAAATGGACCCTTTGTCATCGCCACGAACTCGCAACAATAGTGTGTGTTAAATCATCCCGCGATGACACAAATGTTTCGTCAACACATTCATTTGAAACTCCGCCAAAGTCTACAAGGAATTGAAATATCTTTTGTAATGATTAATAATGTAATTATTTATTTCGAGTTACAGTTTTATTGTGCCCTCCATTTTAGATTCTCCGAACTCGATAATTTGAAGAGCTCACTATTTTTCGTTAGTAATAAAATTCAGGCGTCGCGACGATTTTCCTTGAAATTTCGCGAAAAACATGTCTAGTTTGTAAGTATTACTGAAATTGTTTCAAATATTTTGAGGTATTAAATTAGCACCACCTCCGCAAACACTGAAAACACATTTTAACTAAGTCTGTTGTTGTTTTGAGTTTGTTACAAATAAACGGAATACTAAGAAAAATGTCCGTAGCTGAACCATCTAAAATAATTAGATTTATGAGGAATACCTATGAAGAAACTTCTTTTTTCTTGCAAATAAATCAACATTTTCCTGCTGTTCTTCCATTTTTTTTATAGTCAATGCCGGATGATATTTCCTTCCTTTTAAATTTCTTTCCGTCATCATCAAAATATTCGCCCTTTCCAGTCATATTCACTGTCTTTAAAACAATAAGTATATTAAATACTAAATATGTACAAAAGTTTTTAGATACGACTGTCGATCGATATTTTGTTAACTTTTTTTTTCCTTCGCCCTAATCGGGCAGGCTAAGGTCTTGGACCATACCGCCTCGTCATCAGTGTTCTTGAATAAAAGTAAGGCCAAAGCCTCGTCTTCAGTTACATCCTTCTGTCAAGTATTCAAAAGTATTATAAGTTGTTGCGCGGGTTGTCCCAGTAAAACGGTGGAAATTTTACTGAGTCACCGATGGAGTTTATGAGTGAACACAAAAGTCATAATTTTCAATTTTATATAATTTGCCCACACTCGCACACCTTCATGAACACTTAGTGGTTAATTATCCACCATAATTACACATTAAACTTCAGAGAAACACACGTTTTGGAAAACAATATAAAACCGACAACATGCACTTTACATTTTCCCGCCTAAACTCCTTTTGTTAACAAAATTGCGCGTGGATTTCTTTTTCGTGCGCCGTTGCCGATTCTAGTCTATTGGCTATGCGCGTGCAGGTGTAAGCAGAGGCAAGAATCAAAGGCTTGACGAAGTTGCCTGAATTTTAGTTTGACATCTAAGTATCTATAAGTATTTCATAAGTTTAAAGAAAGTAAATATTCTTTCATTTAAATATTATCTATTTGTTGACATTAATTGAAGAATCGAACATAAATAATGTCATTAATTAAACTACCACTATCACAAAAATGTTAAATCTCATCAAGGAGTTTTTAAACATAAAAACTCTTTGCGGAGATTTAAAAGTCAATGTAAAGGTGTCACGCTGTTTAGTGCCGTAATAAAAAGAAAAAATTGCATATTAAGCTTCATTAAAACCAAAGATATTAGAAATTAAAACCTAAAAGGAGTGCAATATGAGCCACTTTACGAGCAAGTGTGTTGAAAAATCATATTCACAACTACTATGCTACGCAGTCAAAGGCTTTGGAGAGATCACAGAAGATGCCACTAGCATCCTGAGAGTTTTCCCACGATTCTAATATATGTGTGACTAGTTTTACTCCTGCATCTGTGGTCGACTTTTCCTGCGTGAAGCCATACTGGCGACTGGCGACACTAAATATATTAATCTCTTCTTATATTAAATGGAAAAAGAATACGGTCGCGAACAGTATTCGAACCTGCGCCTCCCGGATAAATACTCCAGGCGCTCGGACCACTAAGCCATCTCGATCTCTGCTCACCACCGCGAATTCTTCTTCCATATTTTAACGTCTTATGGCGACGTCATTGCTATCAATTCAGTCCCTATACAAGTGACCGAACCGACACGACTAACTTTGTAGTTAATACAATGTCATAAATAATGCAATTACCTTAATAATTTAAGATAAATCTTTGAAAAGCATTAACGCATGCTTAGCGAACTCTAAAGTTATTATATTAAATGGAAAAAGAATACGGTCGCGACCAGGATTCGAACCTGCGCCTCCCGAATAAATACTCCAAGCGCTCTGACCACTAAGCCATCTCGACCTCTGCTCACCATCGTAAATTCTTCTTCGATATTTTAACACGTCTTATGGCGACGTCATTGCTATTAGTTCAGTCCCTATACAAGTGAACGAACCGACACGACTAACTTTGCAGTTAGTCTTTTTCCTTTTAATATAATAATTTTAGAGTTCGCTAAGCATGCGTTAATGCTTTTCAAAGATTTATCTTAAATTATTAGGGTATTTGCATTCTTTACGACATTGTATTAACTGCAAAGTTAGTCGTGTCGGTTCGGTCACTTGTATAGGGACTGAATTGATAGCAATGACGTGTTAAAATATGGTAGAAGAATTCGCGGTGGTGAGCAGAGGTCGAGATGGCTCAGTGGTCAGAGCGCCTGGAGCATGAAGTAGTCCATGGCCTGGAGTATTTATCCGGGAGGCGCAGGTTCGAATCCTGTTCGCGACCGTATTCTTTTTCCATTTAATATAATAACTTTAGAGTTCGCTAAGCATGCGTCAATGCTTTTCAAAGATTTATCTTGATTCAAGAGTCAGTAGAGATGGCTTAGTGGTCAGAGCGCCTGGAGTATTATTCCGGGAGGCGCAGATTTATCTTGAATTAATCTCTTCTTTATTTTTTTTCCGTATGTTCTTAGTCGTCGTGTCTTCCTTCTCGTAAGTTCTTTCCGTCAATGTCTGTCGTCCCTCTCACACCTACCTTCAACCCGCTCCCACACTCAGCGTTCCTTTCCATGCATCACGTTAACGTTCCATTCCCACGAGAATATGAAAGAAACCAATGTAAAATATTTTTTTCCTATTGATATCTTTTTGTAAACAAACAAATTCGTCCGTGTTCTGCGTGCGACTAAAACCAACCCGTACAAAATTACCAGCAGAACGATGTAGGCATAGGAATTCAATTTCTATTTAATATGCTAACTATTTATTGTTAGTCATTCGGGGATTATTCTGAAAAAGTCGCTAATGTCGTCGAAAATAAATTTAGTTTTTAGATAAAATTAGAACTTTAAAATAATTTTACATGATTGAGCATATTTTTTATCATCTGCTCTTTAATTAGGTTTTTATTTTTTTGTAACAATACCTTTTTACATAAAAGGTATTGTTTTTTTACATTAAAGTCTCTTTTACAAGATTCCTAATAGCCAGCTGGTGTATATATTAACAATTTTAACTAACTTTGCGTACCTCACTTATCCTTTCTTAGAAGCTCGAATAATCAACATTCTTAGAAAATATATGTGATTAATTTAAGTTTCAACGTTAGTTCTCTAAAGTAAGGAGAGTTCCAAGTAGGTACTTAGAAGTAAGGATGCTTCCCTGAACTCCAAGGGCCCTCCCTCATCAATCGTTATATTATAGTGCCTTTATTGGTCTAGTAGTCGTGTGAAGGCCTGAGTTCGATTCCAGGATCGGGTAAAGTATTATTGGGTTTTTCTGTTTTTGTTCTCAGTAGCGACACCCCCGTGTTTCGGATATCACGTAAAGCCATCGGTCCTGTGCCTGATCTCTCTCCGGTCGTGTCGGATTGCCGTCCCATCGGACTATCAGAGTGAAGGAAAAGGGTGTGCACCTGTGTTTGCGCATACACTTGTGCACTATAATATGTCCTGCGTACTTGGCTAATATCCGAAGAGAGAGGCCGCTGTGACCGAAAATTCGGTCGTGATTATAATATTATTGTATTAGGTACTTCTTATGTGCTTTCAGCTATAACGTTCCAAAAAACATTACATGCGTAATTGTCGTACTGCTTTTGGAGGAACGTAGTGATAGATCAGTTAGAGTCGGGCATCACGAACTCTCAAGATTTCGAGCCTACTTATTACTTCCAGTCTTCACTTCACCACTAATAGTGAACTTGAAGTTAGAATTGTCCACTTAAACCACCAAAGGTTTTCTACACTTAAAAACAAATGAGGCCACGAAACGTAAGGTGCATATTCTGCGGCAAGGGAAGGGCCAAACCACCTCACTTCCCTTTTTTACTACCTTCTGTGCAAAATCAATTCAATCTCAAAAAACCGTCTGTTTTCCATGCGTTCTGGCTCCCAAGTTCTCGACCATGTAAAAAAAAACATGTGGAAATTAAATATCATTCTTCCTGATTGCTCCGTTAGGGTCATCGCGCTGACCTCCTCCAGTATGTGCTGCACCTTGTCCTCAATGTAGTTTATGCAGTGATGGCACTTGGACGTCGCTATAGCGCCCAGTGTATAATAGGTTAATCCACACATGGACTATAATATATTCGGGAAGTAGCCAGGTAGGAACGTCATTCTCTAAGACAGTATGGTTCATGAAAGCGAGCAAAAGGCGCCGTGCAGTTACTATAGCCATTTCAGCAAGGTGCTTATCGTCACTATTGTACACAGCATAACTCTAATATTAGTTAGAAGTGACGGAAAAATAATAAATAAAAAAATGTAACTGGGTAACCGGTTGTGCGTGTATTTGTTTAACTTACCACGAAATGCAGCAGTTAATATGAAACGCTAACAATAATTGTTATACTAAGAATTCACTGTTTGTGTTATCAGTTTCAAAGTTGATGTCTGGCGCGTTCCACGAATTCGTTATTTTCGCTATAATATAATAAAACTTAATTTATTCTGATATTGTTCATAATCATGAGAAGTATTTTAATGGTGCTTAGGTATATACTAGAAGATTGACACAATGAAATTTTATTCAAAATGAAAGTTGTTGAAATGTAAAGGCAAGATAGTAAACTATTATTTATTATAGAGAAATTTCGTTAAATAAATTCATTTAAAAAATGTTGGTTTCGGTTTATTTTAGGCTGGTATAATTTAATCATCGCATGATGAATGTTCTAATTTAAAAATAATCAAAAATATTATCATCATTAAAATAATATTGATTTCAATATCCAACCTACTTTATTTTAGAGCCTTTTTAGCAATGAACTTAAAAAATATAGTTTTCAGAATATTAAAAGAAGAACTAAATTTAAATATCTGATATTCGAATAGATCATGTTCTCAGAGCTTTCTTTAGCGTTCAAAAATATTGTAAGGTCACTTAGTAGTCATTCTTCAAACCTTCAACATACAGTAAGACAAAACATTAAAAAAAAAAACAAAAAAAGTGAATTAAACACAAGCTCGCTACTCGTACAGTATTGTTTGCGACGGTTTGCGTTGTTCGGTGAGCAGAGAAGCGTGTCAAGATGCCTTGCTACCCTTGCTGTAGTCCGTGCTGCAGTCCCTGCTGCAGCCCTTGCTACTCGTGCTGTTCGCCATGCTGCTCTCCGTGCTACGGCTGCTGCTACCGCTGCTGAAGCGGCAAGCGGCAGCGTTCCGGGGCTCCGCGGGCTGCCCCAGTATTGGCGAGCTGTAATGAAGCAGCGTTACCTAGCTATGTGCCAATGCTCCGTTCAGAGCGTTGCTCCTCGTGCTGCCTCCTGGCCGCGAGTCGAACGTAGAGTGGGCGTGAGCTTGGCTCCGCCAGGCGCAAGGCTTGGCCCTTCCTCGAGCTCGGAAGGTCCTTACGCTGCTGCTGCTGAGCTCGACTACGGTGTCAGCCGTTCGGATCAAATGTACCTCGAGAGAAATCCTTCGGCCGATGGCAACACGTGTGAGCCTCGGTCCAATCGGGAATTTGTCGCGTTTATGCCATCCGCAGTCATGAACAGTGTTTTATGTATGGATTTTTGTATAAATATACGTTCAGGTCACGAAATATAGTTCTGCTTTTGATTTTTAACGACCATGGCACTGCCTCATAGCAAACCCTCTGCCTCATAGCAAACCCTCTGCCTCATAGCAAACCCTCTGCCTCATAGCAAACCCTCTGCCTCATAGCAAACCCTCTGCCTCATAGCAAACCCTCTGCCTCATAGCAAACCCTCTGCCTCATAGCAAACCCTCTGCCTCATAGCAAACCCTCTGCCTCATAGCAAACCCTCTGCCTCATAGCAAACCCCCTGCCTCATAGCAAACCCCCTGCCTCATAGCAAACCCCCTGCCTCATAGCAAACCCCCTGCCTCATAGCAAACCCCCTGCCTCATAGCAAACCCCCTGCCTCATAGCAAACCCCCTGCCTCATGGCAAACCCCCTGCCTCATGGCAAACCCCCTGCCTCATGGCAAACCCCCTGCCTCATGGCAAACCCCCTGCCTCATGGCAAACCCCCTGCCTCATGGCAAACCCCCTGCCTCATAGCAAACCCCCTGCCTCATAGCAAACCCCCTGCCTCATAGCAAACCCCCTGCCTCATAGCAAACCCCCTGCCTCATAGCAAACCCCCTGCCTCATAGCAAACCCCCTGCCTCATAGCAAACCCCCTGCCTCATAGCAAACCCCCTGCCTCATAGCAAACCCCCTGCCTCATAGCAAACCCCTGCCTCATAGCAAACCCCCTGCCTCATAGCAAACCCCCTGCCTCATAGCAAACCCCCTGCCTCATAGCAAACCCCCTGCCTCATAGCAAACCCCCTGCCTCATAGCAAACCCCCTGCCTCATAGCAAACCCCCTGCCTCATAGCAAACCCCCTGCCTCATAGCAAACCCCCTGCCTCATAGCAAACCCCCTGCCTCATAGCAAACCCCCTGCCTCATAGCAAACCCCCTGCCTCATAGCAAACCCCCTGCCTCATAGCAAACCCCCTGCCTCATAGCAAACCCCCTGCCTCATAGCAAACCCCCTGCCTCATAGCAAACCCCCTGCCTCATAGCAAACCCCCTGCCTCATAGCAAACCCCCTGCCTCATAGCAAACCCAAACCCCCTGCCTCATAGCAAACCCCCTGCCTCATAGCAAACCCCCTGCCTCATAGCAAACCCCCTGGCACTACTGGCACTAGCAAACCCCCTGGCACTACTGGCACTAGCAAACCCCCTGGCACTACTGGCACTAGCAAACCCCCTGGCACTACTGGCACTAGCAAACCCCCTGGCACTACTGGCACTAGCAAACCCCCTGGCACTACTGGCACTAGCAAACCCCCTGGCACTACTGGCACTAGCAAACCCCCTGGCACTACTGGCACTAGCAAACCCCCTGGCACTACTGGCACTAGCAAACCCCCTGGCACTACTGGCACTAGCAAACCCCCTGGCACTACTGGCACTAGCAAACCCCCTGGCACTACTGGCACTAGCAAACCCCCTGGCACTACTGGCACTAGCAAACCCCCTGGCACTACTGGCACTAGCAAACCCCCTGGCACTACTGGCACTAGCAAACCCCCTGGCACTACTGGCACTAGCAAACCCCCTGGCACTAGCAAACATGGCACTCGCTTTGGCGCACTCGCTCTGGCGCTTCCCAGCGCCAGAGCAAACCCTGGCTAGTATTTAGGTAGTGACAAAGCAGAATAACTCGCAACCTTGCACCCTGGCACAGATGCACTGGCCGATATGCGCAAATAGGTAATCAGTTAAAAGAAAACATCTTTTCACAACTTTATTTATCAAAATCCACATGTGATTTAACAACACTGTACTCCGTCATGAACCCCAGCAGGCCGACGGCAGTAAGCAACACCAACATCAGCAACGACACCGCTATCTGAACGTTCTCCTTCATTACACAGCTTTCGCTAGGCCAGTTTGAAGGCACCTGAAATTAGAAGTCCACCCAGTAATTATTGTTAACACAGCTTAGATTTGGGTGAAATCCTGGACCGAACAGTTGCCTCATCTGTATGCCGATGTGCCACAAACAACACATAATTTTGTATGTAGGTGTTTCTATGGAAGCAAATATTAGAGACCTCAATCAGTTATTACCTACCTGACTAGCAAGAGAGCCCGCAGCAGGGTCCAGGCAAGGGGCAGCACGGTCCGCATCCCCCAATCGAGGGATGACAACAGCTCGAGTACAGGCAGTAGCCGCCGCTATGAGCCCCGCCGACGAAGCCACCATAGTACACCGGCATGGTGCTAAACTTTCAAAATAATCAATTTTTGCCAAGAAATTTTAACGAGTAATTTTGAAACAGAAATTTTGCGTGACCGGGAAACGCGGTAGGCCTTATGGATTTCTTCTGTTGAATGAGAAAGTGACGTAAGGGTGCGTTCGGTTTTTGAATGGTTGTCAGAATTGTACATTTTTGTATTTCCGGCCAGTCTTATTAGTTTCTTTATTATGTCGACTACCGTCTTGCTTTGTACGTTGTATAAAAAGGTCGCATGAGTAAGTTCTTTTCTAAACGTTTTAAAGATAAACTTTTATGACCGAAGCTCATTAATACGAGGTACAGTAATAACGCGAACCGAGTCTAATTAACTGATATAAGTCAGAAGAGCTCCAATTATTATCTAATACAAAGCTACAAACCAGTACTTAATTGTTGACACAACTTGTGTCCGACCGAACTTTCGATTTCGGTTTCGGCCTAATTTCGGTAAAAAAACTGATTTCGGCTTCGTTTCGGTTTCGGCTGCCATCCACCCGAAACTACAGCTGAAACCGAAACTACATTTGGGAGGTCTCGCGCTGCGATCGGATATGTTCAGTACACAGAGCTACAAGCGAAGAAGCGTCATTTTACCGCGTCTGCACTCACAGTCGTGAGTCGTGTCATGACCTGCTTTACTTGTTTTGTTTGTCGTGAAATTATGAGTGAATCTACAGGATGAATTGAAGTGGGTGTGGATGGAAATGCAAAACTATAAGGACTAGCGAAAAATACTCAAAGGGATCTCGGGTCCGATTTTGATGAAAACTAAAACTATTTTATTGGATTAACAAAAAAATCAATATTCCTAGCCAGGAATCGAACCCACTGATTTTGAAAAAAAGAAACATCCATCCGATGCTGTAGCTATTAAGAATCAAATTCTGAAAAGCTTTTAACGCGAAGAGATGGTTTTTTTTAATTATCTGACATTTTGCTTGCGAATGCGCTGCGGGAATATAGAAAATTAAAAAAAAATAAGAAAGAAAAAGAGCATTTATTTGGGAATCATTTCAAACAAGGTTGGTGAAATGTGCGTGTACAGCTGTGTATACCTCTGCCTACCCCTTCAGGGAATACAGGCGTGATGTCTATGTTAAATTACAATAAAACTTTTGTCCAAGGTACAACCTTTAGCTGTACATACCTTGTTTGAAATTATTCCCAATTTAAGAATCAAAGACATTACATGAAAATATGAATCAGATTATTCAAGTTCTACATTTGCCTTAAGTTTGCCGTATGTTATTAATTCCCAGAATTTAATCTTTCTTAGCAACACTATCAAATGGTGTATTAATACAGTACGCGTTTTTGTTTTTTCAAAATCAATTCGGGTTCGATTCTTGGCTAGGAAAATTATTGTTTCAAAAATCCAATTAGACAGTTTTAGTTTTCACTAAAATTGGGCACAAGACTCTTTTGAGTATTTTTCGGTATTCCTTAAAGTTCCGGGTTTGGCCAACCTTCAAACCCTTGTATAAACTTATTCGAGTCAGTTAGTTTTATTTACAAATGTAAATGAAAAATAAAGACTGATTATGATAATGGTGGCCGAGTGGTTACGGGCCCGCTTCCAGATGCTGTTCACGTTGTGGGTTCGAACCTGGCATGCACCAATGTGACTTTTTCAATGTCATATGTACTTTCTTAGTTAATCTAAGACATCACAGACATTCGGTGAAAGAAAACATCGTGAGCAAACCTGGACTTGGTAGTCTGAAATAGTCGTGGTGATCAAGCTCGTGCCTTCTCTGTATGAGAATAGGCCTTTGCCCTGCGGTGGGACAGTTATGGACTGTTTTTTTTTTATGAATTATCATTAAAAAAAACATTTGTTTACTTTTTAATTCCCACGAAAACAGAAACCAAAACATCTATGGAAGTTTCGGTTTCGGTTTCTGCCGTAAAAACTAGTTTCGGTCGGACACTAACTTAACATGCTAATTTGTTTTTTATTTCAAAACTTTTGTAACACTAACAAACAAACGTCTTTCACGAACACCTAACTTCTGTCCGTATTTGTAAGTCAAGCAAAGATTTGTTGTGTCTCCGAAGCTCGAACTTTGTAGATAAAATTTTTATTTGTAAAGGTGTCTTATTTAATTAACGAAGCGAGTAATACCCATTAAATGCTCTTTTAACACGACTGCCCAAAAAAGGAGTGTTATGTTTTTAGGAGACATTTATGTATGTATGTACGAATATGTATAAGTATATATGTTTGTGTTTCTTTATTCCACCATAACTTCTAAATGCCTGAACCGATTTCAGGTCTTTAGAAATTTTCAATTTCTTTATTCAGCTAAGTTTCATAAGGCTACAATTTTTTTTATTATAAAAATATATTAAAAATTAAATAAGTTATATTAACCACTAGCTGTGCCCGCAACTTCGTCCGCGTGGATGTCGGAAACTAACACTCAGCCTGTGGAACCCTAATTCGGAGTAACTTAGGCTAATTATAATAATATAGCTGCCGCGGTTTCACTCCGTTAATTTGAGAAAAAACCTACTAAAATATATTACAACCCCCCCCCCCCCCCCGTCATGACCGCAATGGTCGCCGGGTCGGGCAATGTTATTGACGATTTTGAATTATACCTGGTAGATGGCAATAGGCTCACCACCTATTACATTGGACTTAATAACAGCATTGGTAATATGTGAGTGTACGACTGTGTACACCTCTGCCTACCCCTTCGGGGAATACAGGCGTGGTAATGTCATAAATACGCGCGTGGTACTTGATCATTATTTTGTTGCCGAGTTATTTTAAAACTACGATATATCCGAAGATATTCATTGAAATCATATGATGTAAAGGGCAATTTTGTTCAAAATTAAATATTTGTGATAAGGATTAATATCATGTTTACAAAAACACCTTGACAAATAATGCATTATTTTAGAACCAATTTGATAACCATAAAAAGGTTATAGTGAGTCAACCTTAAAAGATAGACATATACTGTCGCTTTCTCGTTCGCGTTTTAGAATTTTTAAAGAGGAACAATTCTGTCATTCTTGATTTTTGGGTAACAGTTTACGCAGCGTTCACAACGGAAGCCCATAAAAGTAATATTTTATTCCCGTTTTTGCAACATTGTTCATTGATGCTCCTCTCCTATTGGTCGTAGCGTGTTGTTATATAGCCTATAGCCTTCCTCGATAAATGGACTATCCAACACAAAAAGATTTTTTCAATTTGAACCAGTAGCTCTTGAGATTAGCGCGTTCAACCAAACAAACAAACGAACAAACAAACAAACAAACAAACTCTTCAGCTTTATAATATTAGTATAGATTACATAATACAACAAACAAGTTTACGAAACATTGCAGGCACATTAAATAGGGTTCACCCTGACTCCCAAACTAGGTGTTCTTAGTTAATAAAAGCTCATGAGTCTAAATTAAACAGTTGCAACTGGGTAAAGTAAACAGGCGTGGTGACGAAAGTACCGTATACCTACCTATATCGCACCCTAGTTGACTCGAATGTCATGTGCACGTTGTGAGAACCACCTACGCTTGAGAGATGCAAATAAGGTGACCTAATCACCCTATCAACTGTAACTATCAACCAAGCGATGCGTGTAAAGCCGTTATATAAGTAGGGCCTGATGGTAAGCAGTTAAGAAAGAAAGAAAGAAAGCGTATTTGACACAGTCAGTAAGGTCACAATCAAAAGACAATATTACAGAAAGGTTAGGTAGCTAGCGGTCATTGTGTGCCTCACGGCTGCGCCAAAAAGGTCCAGTTCAGCAAAATGCCAGACCGCTAGTGAATGACGCTGATTTTCAACTGGGCCTTAACTAAATGAGGAGAAATCACAGATGTAAATTAGCTTAATTGAAATGAAATCCTGAATGCAATTAAATTTAATAATGTTTTAGTAAACTTAAATATTGATATATAATAAACTTACCTATATGTATATATATTTAGGACGAATCTGAGTACATAATATAGATATTATAGTGTCTTATAAACTTACATAGATCGGTTGTCATACTCACTGTTACCACATTAGCGTAACAAAGAGAAAAAAAAAGAAAAACAAAGAAGAAAAAGCCGTTTCTGTAGCCTATGGACACACCACTCGCGTTGCCGACCCTATTAGAGGAATTACCTTGCTGGCAAGGCGACAAAACGGTCCCCCTCACAGCCAACGTTTCCTTGAGGAGCACTGCCGAGTTTACTTTCTGTTAGGGTAGTGTTATTTGCCCCAGTCAGGCAGCTCCAGTTTTCCGAGTCCTCATCATTATTTTCTTACTGCTGATAGGCCTCTCACTGCTTGTGCCAATCTCCACGCTCCTGTGCTAATGATGTGTTCAAAAATAAAATCTCTATTTTAGATACTTACTAATAAACAGCTCGTTACCCTAATTATGGTAACTATGAATCAGAATGATTAATAATGCGTGGGGGACGTGTACCTACTCGCTTTATATATAAATTAATGTTATTATTTAGCGTGTAAATGAAATTATTTATGAAATAATAACTATAGTGAACTTCATGATACCGGCTGAAAAATCTCAAGATTTTGCCATTCGAGAATAGAACAAAAATGTCACATACAAAAATACAACTGTCAAAATCTCAGTCTGATATCTGCTGCGACGTAAACCCAATAAAAAAAATCTATAAAAAATTGAAAATTTTAAAAGTAAAAAAAAAAACATTCAGTACACAACGAGATCACTGGAAATATATTTGAAAGAAAATGCCTTACCAGTACGGATGTTATAGGGATTTTAACCTAGGAACATTCGCGCGGTGCCCTGGGGGCTGCGACCCTCCCATGACGAGGTGCTGTTGCGCACCCTGCGTGCAGGGCTGCTGCTGCTGCCCCACAGGACCCTGTTTTAACTGCCATTGACCGTCATTGACGACTATCAACTACACCGTGAAACTGTGCTGTTTTTGTAATAAAAACGTCTAAATCTATATTTCCTTTGTTTTTCTAAGTTTATATGCCCAGAAAAAGTGAACGTGTCATGGACTTGACCACATAACATATACCATCACGCCTATATCTCGAAGGATTAGGCAGAGAAGTACCTATTGTTGTATACCCGCATTTTACAGCGACCAATAAAACTTCGTACGTACGCTAGTAATATATAATATGTCAATGTTCGTACGTAACTGCCTCGTGGGTCTAGCGCTCCCAAGCGCGACTGCTGAGCAGGAGGTCTCGGGTTCGATTCCCGGGTCGGGCAAAGTGTTATTGAGTTTTGGTCTGTTAGGAATTTCTCAGTAGCAGCCCGGAGTTTGGAATTGTGCCCGGTTGATGGCAATAGGCTCACCACCTCTTACATGGGACTTAATAACAGCATTGGTGAAATGTGGGTGTACAATTGTGTACACCTCTGCCTACCCCTTCGGGGAATACAGGCGTGATGCTATGTTTTATGTATGTATGTATGTTCGTACGTAAAACTTACAAGCAGTGCTATGTACCTACATCGTGATAAGTACAGTAGGCCGCACGTCAATGGTAACAAAACCAATATAAGCTGGCGGCGTATAATGATGAAACTCCCAACTACGATAAGCCAGCTCAAGGTCAGTGTTACCCCGGACGCCTCGTTGGTCTAGTGGTCGCAAGCGCGGCTGCTGAGCGTGAGATCCTGGGTTCGATTCCCATGTCGGGCAAAGTGTTATTAGGTTTTTCTGTTTGGAAATTCTCATTAGCAGCCCGGAGTCAGGAAGTTGGTGTTGTGACACCCCTGTGCTTCAGAGAGCACGTAAAGCCGTCGGTCCTGCGCTTGATCTCTCTCCGGTCGTGTCGGATTGCCGTCCCATCGGAATATGAGAGTGAAGGAAGATGGAGTGCACCTGTGTTTGCGCATACACTTGTGCGGTATAATGTTGATTTATAATTTAATAAAAAATAAAAGATGCCAATCATATTTATAAGTTTTGTATTTTATTACACCCGTTAATGAACTAGTATGATTAATATCTTAAAACTAATTATTAATTGGACTAGTCATTGCGGCGCAATCGCCTTTTCCCAGTACAAAAGATAGGTAAATAATTTTAATTACAAAATCATCTTCAAATTATTTTACTTGTCCTGTGAAAATCTCACTTCAATCGGACCTCTAACACATACAATTTTCGACTTGAAACCTTGGGCCGGAATGACTATCAATATTTTGTCCCATCAAATGGACCGTCGGGCCGGAGCTAAATAAGACTCAAAAAAATCTCTGGGTGGCACGAGGATATAGCAATAATTTAAAGATACTAAAACTTAGTTCCCACCCAAACCTATATATAAATGTTAAATGTTTTTTTATACATTTTAAGGTTATAAACTATCTATGTGACCAATTTCATCCAAATCCGTTCAGTAATTATTACGTGCAAGAGCACAGACATTGGCATATAATTAATGTTCTAGGATAGATACAAACCCCAACCCAGATTTTAAGATTGATTAAGTATGTACCTACACACACAAAAGACCACAATGTCACGGTTATAAGAACGTGCCTAAAATAAACGGTGACTTTGTATGGGGGCGACGTTCGTAGAACGCGACCCTCGCCATGGCGTTCTGTGAAAACGTACCCGCATCTATAAAAACCTCCGCTCTAACCTGACCTGTGACAATATTATATTATCTACATAATTGAGCTCCACTTATAATGGTCAAGGCCTTTACTAGATAATAGGGAAAAATTGAGGATTCGCCGAAAGAGGTCAAAGACCGTACAGACACGCAATTTGGTTACCAAGAATATTGTAAAACACAATAAAATTACTACAGCGGTGTCGCATTGTCATTGGGAAAATTGTGTAGTATTATTTCCTCGATATCGGTTCCCATTCAACAAGCTCAGTGTGACAAATTAACAGTTTGATTGAAAACAGAAAAACTTGCAACAACAAACTCGACCACTTGTGATTTTTACAATCGACAAAAAATTTGGTTCTGAAGTCGACGCATTTAAATTTATTTAATTTTTATCTATGACCACACAGGGGCGGATCTACGAGTATATAAGGGCATTTTGGGCTGCAGCCCAGGGCCCCGTGGATATAAAAGGCCCCCAGACTTCATTGCAGACAATTGACAATATTATTAGTTAATTAACCGTGTGGTTTTTAGTCGGTATGAGTCCGGCTCAACGTTTTTGTTCCAGTAGTATTAGCCCAGGGCCCCACAAACTCTCGGTCCGCCCCTGACCACACATAACTTTTAATAGAGTTATCTGATTTTTAACCGACTTCCAAAAAGGAGGAGGTTATCAATTCGGTTGTATTTTTTCTCCGTCGTTTATGAACCGATTTGGAAAATTATTTTTTGAAAGGATTTTCTTTCAGATTGGTCCCATTAAAATTGGAGTGGTAGTTTGGTATTTAAATCAAAATAACTGAAAAATAATACGTTATCCAAGTAAACGGAATGGTGTATTTTGCTTTCTTGTGACTTTCCGGTGGTGTTTACGGTCTCTAGAATAGTTCTAATGAACTGCCTATTTTCCAGCTTCATCATGATGATGATGATGAAACCGGAAGATAAGCACCGGAAAGCCGTCATATTTTTTTTGCTATTTAATACTTTTTAGTGTAAGACCGCATTCTCAAACATCTCTTTCGGCACGGAGTCTTACACGAGTGCCCAAAAAACGGAGTTTCTTTACCTATTCCACCATAACATCTAAATACCTGAACTGATTTCAATATATGGGGTATCGTTAGAATCCTTACACTGTCCCGTGACTAACATACGCTAGTCAGATGTTAATTTAATGTTTAATTAATTTCATCTTGTTTTACGCAGTTCATTACTCTCTTTTGAAATATTAGTTATTGTTCACCGGTTACTACTCACGTACATTCTTCGGGTTTGCCCGACTAGTTTCGAACTCGAACGGAGCCCTTAGTCATGAGCTGAGTCCGCGGCTATGTCGCGAGTCAGACTGGTCTTTTGAAATAGCCTCAGATCTAGATTTCCTACTTTGATATAGGCGTTTCTCCCCGTCTTTGCTCGTCTCAATTAAATGGCCCCTACCCATATGGACGGCGCGTTGACTAGGTCTACCCATATTCACTTCCGATAAATCAGTTAAGGAATGCAAGATTCACTAAAAAGTAAGAAATAAAATAATTTTTAACAAAAAAAAAGAACCGACTCCAAAAATCTTTCTGTTAAGTAAAAATGCACTAAAAGTAATAAAATAATTGCATTATTTACTTACTACAATTTATATAAAAATATTTTTTTCTCCACTCCAAAAATAATAATAATTGTAAATTATTGTCCTAATAAATTGATTTTATACATAATCCTCTAAAATGGAAAAAATATTTTTTTTAAATTGTAGTAAGTAAATAATGCAATTATTTTATTACTTTTTAGTGCATTTTTACTTATCAGAAAGATTTTTGGAGTCGGTTCTTTTTTTGTTAAAAATTATTTTTGATGATTCTTCATCTATAGAGAATACTTCGAAGTTGGTACCATATAAATAAGGAATTTATAGGTACTTTTTCACATGCGAACCGATTCTGCTGAAACTTTGCATACGTAGGTACATATATTGATAAGATGACACTACAGCATAATGGAAACCTGGAGATAATCTGACGCAGTCTCCATCTAATGGTTTTCCCTTCACTGCCTTTCACCTCCATCATGGAGACGAAAGGCAGTGAAGGGAAACCCAACCAGTTTTTTTTATTGTTGATATTTCTATGTAAACAAACAAATTCGATCGCGTGATGCGCGCGACCAAAACCGATCCGTGCAAAATCACCAAAAAATTGGCATCGGAGTTCGCCGGCTCCTTTGAAAATGTCAACAACTTAAAGCTGTTCATAGTTTATATTGAAAAACTTTTTCATGTTTGAAAGTGAAATTTGGCTATTATATACCTAACCGTAGAATTTTTCAAGTAATTTTACATGGTTTATGATTTGGTCTATGACTATGGCACGGGTAGAACACACACCTAGTGTGGGGCAACGACTCAAAAAATTATAATAACATCCTACGCGACGGATGCTGTGGCATCGACATCACATTTATCGATTCTAAAAAGTCGATTAATCACTCAGAATGGATTCCGTGAATCATTGAGTCGATATCAGATGATCCCGACGATTTGCGTGATCACTATCACGGGAATAACTACTTCATTTTTATTACTTTTGGAAATCCACGAACTGAATTTACGATTTCTACGTAAGAACATAAAATGCGTAATGGCTGTTAAATATATACATGCGAAAACCATTAAAAGAGAAGTCGAGTGACGATATTGTATTTTATCGCGGGTACATCGCTCGGTACTTCCGGCCGCCATTATCTGATGAACGCTGAACAAAATGACCGTGCTTCCGGTATCGTGCACGATAGATGATCTTCAAGAGAAATTTAAGGAGGTGCTATTATTATTATTATTTATTTATCTTTACATCAAAAAGGTAAGTATATTATATTCTAAGCCCCACAAAACCGTTGCAATGGTTTGACTGTGAGGTCAACGAGTCTCTAGACATTACAAATTAAATGTACTTATAATTAAATATTATATTGGTAAAATAACTACTTACGGGACGTTCTAAAGTTCGACACGTATATAGGTATATGTTGCAGTCAAAACAAATAATCAGTCAAAAGAACTTTTAACTAGCTTAATCAGCCAAAATAGTCAAAAATAATTTTGCCCAATGGAGCTGGTTAAAAGTAGTTTTGACTGACTAATTTCGTAAACAGTAGTGTCGATTACAAATAAATACTTTATTTCGGAATGAAAAATAACATTTCGCATTTTTTTTAGGGGGCAACCGAGTGGGCGGTTCGCCTAATGGCAAGCGATTACCGCCGCCCATGGACACCCGCAACCCCAGAGGAGTCGCTAGTGCGTTGCCGGCCTTTTAAAGGGTTTGGGCCTCCGGTACCCTCACTCACTCGGCCAAACACAACGTAAGCGTTGTTTTACGCCGGTTTTCTGTAAGGCCGTGGTATCACTTCGGTCGAGCCGGCCCATTCGTGCCGAAGCGTGGCTCTCCCACGGTTACAGTTTTACAGTGTAAGTACTATAAAAGTGGGGTTGCCATCTCTAAAATCTGCCAAATTGGGAGGACAGGACAAGAAATTTGATCCGGATTTTGGAACTTTAAACCCAGACATATCAACAGTGTTTTTTTTAAATTAATCAGTAAAATAAATTATCCTTTTTACTGTCATAAATTAACTTGTTATTTTTTTTCATACAATTTAAAACTAAATTTAGTAATAAAGTTTTAGCAAACAATTAGCAATCTTGCATTGTAGACGTAAGTAATTATTAAACGAACACGTATTTTGTTTAGATATTTCAGCAGCCCAAAACCCGGAATACAAATGAAACCCCGTCCGGACTCTCCCCGAACGCCGTCTAAACTCGGACAAATCCGGGGACACTCGGACGGATGGCAACCCTATACAAAAGTACCTAACCATCATTTTGATGCCTCGTTTGTCTAGTGGTCCCAGCGCGACTGCTGAGCATGAGGATCTGTGTTCGATACCCGAGTCGGGCAAAGTGTTATTGGTAGAATTCTCGATAGCAACCCGGAGTTTGGAATTATTCCTGGTAGATGGCAATAGGCTCAACACCATATGGGACTTAATAACAGCATTGGTGGAATGTGGGTGTACCACTATGTACACCTCTGCCTATCCCTCGGGGAATACAGGCGTGATGCTATATAACATAACATAATGCTATATTATTTATTATATCATTTTGATAGTAACAGAGTTAATTAATACGGCACCTCTTCTTTAACGTGTTTAGTTCTTATATTAATAAACATGCATGGCATGTCATCATCGACACATCATCTCCAGTTACTACTACTAGTGAGTACTTGTACATAATCTAGTGGCCAGGATTATCCACCAGCAACTTGCTCAGCAATACAACCTCGTGGAATCTGAAATGCCATACCTACTACAGGTATACGCCCGACCCAGTTCTTGAAAATGGTCATATTGCACTGGGATCACATTGTACTGGGATCGATCTATCATCACTGATAGTACTATTGTCGCCAATAAGCCTGATTTAATGGTGATAGATCGATTAGAGTGCCGTACAATGATTGTTGATATGACTATCCCTCATGACGAGAACCTAGTGAAAGCAGAGAAAGATAAACAAATATCTTGATCTGGCACATGAGGTTGACGACATGTGGAACGTGGACTCTGCAATCATTGTACCGATAGTCGTTTCGGCTAATGGACTAATAGCAAAGAGCCTTGATCAACACCACAGGAAGTGGTACTCCTCGATACGGCACGCCTTGTGAGGAGGGTCCTTTCTCTGCAGCCCTAGCCTCCGGTAGCCTGGCCCCTGTTCCCGATGCCGGTGGCCTACTATATATTATATTTTTTAAATATTGTATATCTTCATATATTAAAAAAAAATGTGATTAACTAACTAGCTCAATGTTAGCATAAAATTATAATCTTTTTCCATTTAATATAATAACTTTAGAGTTTGTTAAGCATGCGTCAACGCTTTTCAAAGATTTATCTTGAATAAAATTATAATTTATAACTTAACATAATACATTTTACGAAATAGTGTACGAAGGAGTTATTTTACCAACTTCTTGATAATGAAGATTTCTGCAGGTTCATAGAAATTATATATTATTATATATATAGTGTTAAAATAAATAACTTAGTAAATATTGCAGAGGTATACCTAGCTTATTGGTTTACTAATAACTGAACCTTATATCACGATATAAAGATTATAGTTATAAATTTTTCGTGGACAGAAATCGATGGTCGTGAGCAGCATTCGAACCTGCGCCTCCCGGATATATACTCCAGGCGTAGGCGTTTTGACCACTAAATCATCTCGATCTCTGCGCACTACTTCAAATTCTCTTTCCATATTTAATACGTCTTTTGGTGACTCAAGATAAATCTTTGAAAAGCATTAACGCATGCTTAGCGAACTCTAAAGTTATTATATTAAATGGAAAAAACGGAAAAAAAGACGTCGCCATAAGACGTGTTAAAATATGGAAGAAGAATTCGCGGTGGTGAGCAGAGGTCGAGATGGCTTAGTGGTCAGAGCGCCTGGAGTATTCATCCGGGAGGCGCAGGTTCAAATCCTGTTCGCGACCGTATTCTTTTTCCATTTAATATAATAACTTTAGTCTTTTGGTGACGTTATCGTTATATGATATATAATTATATTTTTTTAATACATGTTGAGGCCATGTAATGCCTATATTAATTACTATTTTTCAAAGAAACATTGAAAAAATAATGGACAAGAACGGGGTTTGAACCCGCGACCTTTGACGTTCCGGGTCATCACTCTACCAACTGAGCTACCTTGTCTCGTTATTCCCCATTGAAATTTTCAACCTTCTTTGTATTCGTCTTAAGGAGACGCCTGGCGATATTTATCTAGCAATCATTTTCAGATCTACTAAACTCAGCGTTACCACTTTACAGTTGTAAATCGATAAATATCGCCAGGCGTCTCCTTAAGACGAATACAAAGAAGGTTGAAAATTTCAATGGGGAATAACGAGACAAGGTAGCTCAGTTGGTAGAGTGATGACCCGGAACGTCAAAGGTCGCGGGTTCAAACCCCGTTCTTGTCCATTATTTTTTCAATGTTTCTTTGAAAAATGGTATATATCGTTATATATTTAGTCCCTCTACAGGTGACTGACTGACACGACGACCGATATCGACCGTATATATCTTTTCACATAAATGTATGTTTATTATCATTTAAGTATGACATCGCGGGAGAGACCGGCTGCTGTGCTGCATGTTGCAGGTTCGATTGACTGATTAATGAAGGGTTTATCCCGAATGTATACCCCAAAGAAGCGCAGGTTCGAATCCTGATCAAACCGTATTTTTGATGAACATTGTAAAATATACAACTTGTTTCTTCTTAATTAATAAACACACGTATCTGTCACGTGAATCATTTGTCCAGTGCCACGTCTCACGAAACGCCAGTCAGCACATAAAAATCCTACTGCAGGACAAGGGCCTCTTCTCTTACAGAGAATCGTGCCTTCTCTGTAAGAGAAGAGGCCCTTGTCCTGCAGTAGGATTTTTATGTGCTGACTGGCATTGATCACCACGCTAGCTCACTGCGGGTTGGCGATTTCAGACTTATAAGTCCAGGTTTCCTAACGATGTTTTTCTTCGCTGTAAGTATTTAGATATATCTATGATGTCTTAGATTTTAAATAAGAAAGTACTTATGACATTGTAGAAGTCACGTTAGTATATACCAGGTTTGAACCTGTGGTTCAAGAAGCGGGCCCGCAAACTTTCGCCCTCCACGACAAGTCTCCAGATACATGCGAATAATACACAAAAGAATAAAAAAACTTTCATTTATTCACAGACAACACGGGCAGCACATCCCTTTTAGACTAAAATTTTAGGGACAGCATCTCGGCGCGTACCTCCAGCTGTATGTGCCGAAGGGTCGCCCACAGGGTCCCCTGCAGACTCCGCCACAGGGCCCACAGAAGGGGGCAGGGTACGCGAGCCCGGCTACCTGGCAGTTGCAGGGGGTGCAACAGCAACAGGGGCCTCCTCCGCAGTACCCACATCCTCCACAACAACCTCCGCAAGGCCCGCAACCGCCACAGGGTCCACAGCCCCCACAGCCACCGCAACACATTATATAAAAGATTGATATAAAAATTCTAGAAATATAGATTTTTTGATCCTTTTAACTTATTTTACTATTTTTAATGCTTTATATGGTTTTTTTTTATTAAATTATAGTATGTTTGAGGTTTGGTCCGTTTTATAAAATTTTGATGTATGTATTTTTGTCATGTCAACGAAGTTTAATCCGGTAATCTATGATTACTAGCAGCCAGGAAGGTAGAAGGTAGGTATGCAATACGAGCTCATTCTTGTATAAGTTTATTTAGCTTTCTTCATAACCAAGCTCCCTCGGTCTTGCTTCCTTTTGTAGTTTATACCTACATAAACTTCTACATTTTATACACTCATAGAAACAAAATGGCAATTTTTCCGAATAGTGAAAAGAAGTTTGTATAGAGGGTCTGTTAAAAGTATCAATTGATTATGGTCAGTGAAAATTTTGTGTAGAGGGTTTGAATTCGAAATTCTATACGTCATTGTTTACATAAAACTTCAGCTGGTTACAGCAGCAAAATCACAAAAAAATATTATATTTTCGTTATAAAATTATGTAAGTTATGGAATTACGTACAATTTTAACTAACCATTAGAATACACAGGAATTGGATTGCGGTTGAAACTAATTTCAAGAGTAGCCCTACAGGTATCATGGACCATGGACCTGCAGTTAGGGGGCAAGACAGTGTTCTCATGTGCCCAAGTTATTTGGGGAAGGCCCCGCAATAAAATAAACATTATAAAGTTACATAGGTATCGCAATCCCTCAGCGTTTATGGCTTTTTAAAGTACATGTGTTTCTACTCTCTTCCAGTTAAAAATCTCGCGATGCCTGTACGTAACTGCTGCGTGGGATGCCAGGGCCCCATGGCGGGCCCATGCTGTGGTGGCCCGTGTGGCCATCGCATGGACTGGGGCACAGGGCCCTGCTGCGTGCACTCTGTGGGTGCCTGCTGCTCACCATGTTGCGGAGGAATTGGCTGCTTACATGGGTTAAGACACTCATACATACTAGTGTAATACTGGAATAAATTTCAGCGTTTCGAGCGAAATTGCCTACGTTCGCCAGCACTGATTCTACTAGAAATTGATGTGCTTGGCATTCCAAATTTATTGATGATTTAATTCAAACCTATAAATTGATTAAAAATACTATACATCCTGACCGCACTTCGTTAGTTTTCAGATAAAGAAAAAAAAATGCGTAAGTGGGTCACAAACCCCCCGTATAAGTGCCACCCATGTACATGAGCACGTTGGGGGACATGAGCCTTTCAGCTTACATTGAAATGGAGACTCAGAAAACGTCGTAATGAGATTTGCTTTGGCTTTCATGAGAAATTTACTAGATTTAGCCTACTTATCGTCGCCCATTCATATACGAAGGTAAAACTTTGTTACGAAAAGCTAAGAAGGAAAATATTCTCTTGCAGTGCTCGCTGTGGCATGGCAGGCTCATACTATAGCTGTGGCCACGGCTGTATCGGCGGCTGCACCAGTGGTCTGTGCGCGTCGTGCTGTGGCCCCTGTTGCGGCTAACTGTCCTGGAGCCGTGTGGTGAATTCTGAAGGCTTTCGTAACGTCCAGCGAAATAAAATTGTTGCGTCTATAGTTTTGTTTTGATGTATTAGTTTTTTTTTATACCGTATATTAGAGCCATTTAAGATTCTTGACAGAACTGGAAATTGTCTTGTCTGTTTTGGCCTTTGTCACGCCGTGAGACGTGCTACGTCCCTCAGAAGAGCACTTACGTACTATGGATGTCCATAGTACGTTCTGCGGGACTCCAGTCAGTACAACAAACTATTTTTGAATTAAGATTGCATCGTGGAGATATACGGATATCTGCATTTATGCACATTTGTTTATTCTAATTTCAAATGTATCTAATAAGATCAGCCCGGGTTAGAAGATCTTCTATTATATAATTCCTGGTAGCTCTAAACCGCAGGTTTGAATGAATTAATATATTAATTGGGAATAAAAAGCATTTTTCTAACAATATTATACTATTGTTTTCACATTTCATCTTACGCTCACTTTCAACCAGACGATCCACAGCGACAACCACGTGGCGCAGTCTCCCTGCGGCCCGTGCTGGTCAGTTAACAACACGGGTCCAGGTGACTTCGCGGCATTTTAAATAACACAAGACATGACGGAAAAATTATCCAGGTCTTGCTTATAATAAAGCAGTAGGCTTGATTGTACGATGAGCACGACGGTTAGCAGCAAGACCCGCAGCACGACCCGCAGCCGCCACACGGCCCGCAACCCCCGCACGGGCCGCAACGCCCGCACGGGCCGCACCCACCGCATGGGCTGCAGCCGCCGCATGGGCCGCACCCACCGCACCCGCCGCATCCGCCGCATCCGCCGCACGGGCCGCATCCGCCGCATCCGCCGCACGGGCCGCATCCACCGCACGAGCCGCACCCACCGCACGGCCCGCAGCACGACGGCCGGCAGCACGGCCCACAAGAGCCACAGCAAGGGCCACAGGAACCACAGCACGGTCCACAGCCCCCGCAACAGGAGCCGCAAGATCCGCAACAGGGGCCACAAGACCCACAGCATGGGAAGCACGAACCGCAGCAAGCCATCTTTTGTGTATTTTAAAATACCGCAAGCGTCTCTTCGCCACCACGAGAGAGTCTTGAGGTTTGGTGTATAAAAATTTTTACTTAAAATTTTGTACCGGGTATTTTTCTAAAGTTTAGGTTTTGTAATTTTTATGTGTCCCGTGTAATTTTTTATATAAAATGAGCTCCGTGTTCTTATGTCATTGCACGGAAGAATTTTGAATCAAAACTTTTATAACTTTTGCTTAAATTCTAGGTAGGCAGCAATAAAATTGACGATAAACTGAAAAGAGGATTTTTGAAAAGGTTTTTCATGACCAACCTTAATCTTGATTTGCTATATGCTCTAATCAGAGACTTATTAAATGTGTTGTAACATCAGAGACTTATTAAAAGAATAATATAAAAGATATCCTTGACCAACCACATTGTATTATTGTACCGAAAAATGCATGTGACTAGTAACCGGTGAACAATAATTGATATGAATATGTCTCACGAAAGTTTTTATACAAAAACCACATTGTAATCAAACTACTCTCTTTTACAAAAATAAAATAGCAACGCAAGGACGTGGTGTAATGATGGTAGACGATCAGTTAAGGCTGTTTACACACGCGGCAGTTGGGCAACGGGCGTGCAATCGAAACGCGCGGCAATTGCCACGATTACCTGCATCCGGCGCGCTTACACAGAACCGTTGCGTCGCCACTATGTGCCGCTCACGCACCCTAAAATCAGGAGTGTTCAACTGTTTTAGGTTTTACTCTGTCGATATCCCGCCTGTATCCAAGAATGCGTAAAAAAAGGGAACACCATGCAGATTTGGGTGGTATCAGTTATTGAGACAATTGCCCGTTTTAGACACGAATTAATTATAGTTTGTTACTAATTCTTTTATAAACTATACCCGCGCTCGAAAATAGTAGCAATAATAAAAAAGTAACACAATAGGCCCGTGGCCGACTTGCACTCAGTCATGTACGAATCAGTATCGTGGTTAAATACCGTGTAACTTACACGTCAGTATCACCAGGAATTCTCAATGAAATACGAGGAAAATAATAATATTAAATGGAGGAAATGCCGAGAATTTATAGACATACAAATAATAATAATAAATAATCTTTATTGAACCAAAAGTAATAACATGTTTACACAATTGCTTATAAGCTACTTATAATGTAACAACTAGAATATTCAAAACAATTGTGTCTAGCAGTTAGCATCTGCTGCCGAACTAGGTTTATGACCTGTATTTCAGCAAGCAGCGCCTCAAACCCTCGAATAAGGTGGCACATGTGAGCTTAAGCAAAAATATGATAAACCTTTCAGTTAAAACTAAACTAAGTAAAATTTAAAAGGTATACAGTAAAAAATAAAAAACTAATAGGTTAATGTCCTCTGGGTGTGTAAGATGAGGTACTCGTAAGTGAATGTGTGTATGTGAGAGGGTGTTTATAAAATTCAATATTTTTATTTGTCAGATTCTTAATCTTGATCACTACATTAAGATAGTGAGTAAGTCTTCAGTTTCGGCATAGAATAACTTCCAAAGGCACTGCATAACCGTTTTTTTAAAGTTAATTTATTCATTGAATATTCAATGAATAAATTAACTTTTCAATATTTTTATTTATTTTATTATATATAGGTATAAAGGCCTAAAAAGGGATAAAATCGTTGAACAAATGATGTTCTTGGTTGCAACAATGACTTACACACCGACAAACCCCTTCTTCTTGTTGACAGGATCGGACTGTAGTCTAAAATAGTATGTTGTTTTGAAATAATACTCAAGACAAAGAGTTGGCGTACAGTCAAGACCTCACAAAACTCGTAAAGAAGTGTGGTTGGGTAACGAAATGATTTAAAAGTACCGAGTTTTAGTATGGCTCTTTGTGCGACTTCTAGTTGCTTTAGAGTCGTTTTGGGTACACCGCCCCACGAAAATATGCAGTATGTGATCAGTGACTGACAGAGCGCATAGTAAACTTGCTTTAGAGTTGATGGGGTAACTATATGTCTTAGTGTTTTGAAAACATATATATATAGCTCATCTATGTTTTCAAAACATTAAGACAATTTCTAATTCTCTTACACAATACCTGAATATATATTTTGAAACTAAGATTTTCATCAATTATAACACCCAAATATTTAATTTCTCTTGATCGCTCTAATTCATTACAGGAACATGTAGAAACAACTGCGTCATCAGAACACCAATTATGTTCGATCAGATTAAGATTTGCGTGGAAAGCCTCACGTATTGAAAACGTCAGGTATTTAGTCTTGGCAGTATTTAAGGTGAGCACATTGTCATGAAGCCATTCCTTTACAAAATTAAAACCAGTTTGGGATAGCTGAAACGTCTCACTCCATGTTTAGCGGTGAAAATGAGAGCAGTATCGTCTGCGTATGCAATAATTTTTCCATGAAATGAGTAAAAAACACAGGAGGTCGTTTAAATAAACGAGAAAAAGAGTCGGACCAATTATGCTACCTTGCGGCACACCGTAGGTAACTGGAAGGTCGGTGCTGGTGTAGCTACCCAATGTAACACATTGAGTTCTGTCAGTCAAATAATCAGTCAAGAGTGTGAGCTGTGTGCCCCTTATACCAATTCTTTCCCATTTTTGTATGAGGATAGGAACAGAAACCGTATCGAAGGCCTTTGCTAGATCTAAAAATATGGAGATACATTTATTACCTTTATCTAGATTTGTAGCAATAAAATCTGTTAAGTTGCTAACTGCTTGATCGGTCGATTTACTACGGCTAAAACCAAAGTGATGATCGGATATTATGTGTTTGCTTTCGAGATAGTTTACAAGGCGTGTATTAATAATTCTTTCCAGAATTTTCGAAAGAGAGGGGAGTATTGAAATAGGCCTATAGTTTTCGATACGGTCTCTGGCCCCACCCTTGTGAATTGGTCGTATCGTCTTAACTTTACACTTTATTATTAGACTAGTCACTACATAATAAAGTATATTATTTATCTTTATTTCAAAATATTAAGATATCACTTTTATGAATCAAAACTTACTTTTTTTTCGACGATATCACTTTTATGAATCAAAACTTACTTTTTTTCGACATTGCTATGATAACTGAGTCAGTATCTAACGAAACTAAACAATACAAAAAAGAAAAGAAAAACATTTTCTAACAATTAAATCTCTTTCTTATAAATAATTGGTATATCTGCTGTACAGTTCTTTCATTTTCTCCGCGGACTGCATGATTGTAGGTGTTGTACTTATATTCATAAATAAAACGTAATTGTTTGATACCGTTTCTTTCTTCACGTTAATTAAATTTAGGATCTTCGGTTCGGCTGCCAAAATTTCAGTGTACCATCATTCTTTATCAATATTTCGTTAGTTGATGAAGGTACTTTACCTACTTGATAGACTATTTTCTGAACTCTTTAAAACCACCAATTTCAACTATGAAATAAAAACAAAGCTTATGTTGTTGGCCCCTGCCTAACTCAAGTCACATCCGTTGGTACAGGCCACCTTCCCACGACAAATTGTAGGAAGTGCGTCCCAAATACACGACGTAACACGACAGCCAACAGCTTTCGACGAACCGCTGCCGTATCGCGGCCGAGGGTGTGCGCTCATCCGAATATTTCCATTGAATGTGTTGACGCTTATTTTACCGTAGAGTTCGATACATTTGGCGGCAGGGTACATAAATGGTTAGGGTGAAAGATTTCCCCACTCACGTGTCAATTGAGGTGAAAAGCAAAAATATTAGTTAGGTAGTTCTGTCTGGTCTTCGAAGGCAAATAAAGAACATGTGCCACCTATTTCCGTGCGATAGAATAAACTTATTGAAAACGAGCTATTTATTTTTAGCTTGACCTTTCATCTTATTGGATTTTGGGGGGTTTTGGTATGTAGGTAGAAAACAAAATATGGAGGTACATCTGACGGTTGAAATTAACCGCATGGTTCACAGTTTCTCATAACCAACTCTTTCTGTATAGGTACATAAAAAATATCATTAACACAGGCGCTAGCTCACTGTTAGTTGGCGATTTCAGACCAAGTCGAGGGTTCCTCACGATGTTTTTCTGCACCGGAAGTAGGTTTGTAATTACTTTATTTAATTAGAAAAGTACATACCAGGTACCTACACCCTGAGGCTCAAGAGGCGGGCCGGCATATTTTTTTCTCATATCAATGGGCAGGCCAGTAATACACTTAAATTGTCAAAATACATGTATAATATTAATTTAACTACCACCTTCGACGCCAACATAAGCAAATTAAGCGTGTGAACAAATAACACTAAAAATACGGCAGAATGTTCCCCAACATCAGTTTTCCTAACAAGGGACGGCTACCTACGAATATTAAAGGCGTAAGTAGGAACCACGTGTGACCGACGTGTTCGGCTTAATAATCATAACTGTGAAACTGACGTACGTACGAAAGTTGAGTCCTAACTCGGATGGATCATATTGTATCAGTCTGGAGAAGTGTTACCACAACTTACCATATAGATTTGGAAAGCCAGCGAGAAGCTTCAGATATAATAAAAAAGCCAGTCCGCTTTTCAATACCTAAAATGAAAAAATGGAGGCTTAGGGTTGGGAGGCTGTATGATCTTTGTTCTTCTCACACATGGAGAAATACTTAACTTTGAAGACTATGAAGACATCAAAAACCGCGGCTTCTAACAAAGTTTTTTTTTTTTATTTGAAGTTTGCATACCTGAGGCAGATTTGCATTTAAGAAACGTCAAATGATTTTAGTTGCTCGGTTCCAAGTTTGTAGTAATGCAAACTTCCACTCTACACGGGCAGGCAAGAAACGGTTTGTGTATCGCAAAGACGAGCCGAAGGAAGCGGGACGACACTACTTACCTTTTCTGGAAGCGTTTCGTCGTATTTTCGAACCGTCATATCGTCGGTCTGGATAATGTTAGAACACTAGACTTTTCAAAACTTATTTAACAAAATATGCAAGATGTCCAATGCTTCGCTTAGCAAAGCGAACGCTTTAAATAATTCGGACTTATGAATAAAAAGGGATCTTTTAAAATGGCTACAATTAACCTGTACAGGTTTTTAACACGTCTTTTTGCGACGTCATTGCTATCTATTCAGTACCTCATACAGGTGACCGAACCGACAATATGGATGAAGAATTCACGGTGGTGAGCAGAGGTCCAGAAGGCCTACTAAGCCATCTTGTAGAGCGCCTGGAGTATTCATCCGGGAGGCGCAGGTTCGAAACCTGTTCGCGAACGTATTCTTTTTCCATTTAATATTGTAACTTTATCGTAATGTTGCTTTTACTTTCAATATTAACATTTTTGTAAGTTATATCGCATTGTCCATTTGGAAATCCTTCTTTTTCATTTGATAAATGTCGTCACTAATCAATAGAAAAGCTTAAGATGGATTCTTTCTTGTGTAGGAAGCTTATGTTACACAAATTAACAAGTTACTTTATATGTAACCAGCGACCCGCCCCGGAATCGTACAGGTAAAATTTAGAAAAAAAGAGTGAACTGTGAAGTTACGTTTAGCCTACGTAAGCCATGTAAATTTATTTTTCTGCGACTTGATTGCATGATATTCTTTTTTTCTACCTATAAAAAAACTTGATGAGGCTTTATTATATATATAAACCATCTGTGAAAAATTATCTAAGCAGTTGTGAAAACCGCATCAAAATCCGATGCGTGGTTTAGGAGGAGTTAGCGGATAAACAGACAGACGCGGAAAGCGACTTTGTTTTATACTATATAGAGATTAGATTTTATGTTTAAAATTATTGTGTAACCGAAAATAAGATTGGTGAGCACAAAGACTATTTATTTCCACTTGCTACGATTCTGATAAACCTCTTTCGTTATGCTTGTCGGATTAGGATACTCTTGACCAGTCCTTTTTTGAGAACATCCGCAATTTGATTGCGGTACGTTCGTCGAGGTCAAACTGCACATAGTTTTGTCAATCGCCACTGCGTTATCGTTGAACTCAGGCAAAATGTTCCTGTAGGTATCAAACAATTGTGTATGAATACATTATTATTTACTGAGTTATGTTATTACTTCCATTCAGGGACACGGGTACAGATTCTCTATCTTTTTCTTGGTATTTGTAATAATCTATAACGTTTTCCTCCTGTCGCCCACTCGATTCCAACCCGTGTACGGTGTAAGTGTTCTCAGGTTTGCTTAATTCTTAGTATTCCTCGACGCCATTGCTGGCAGGAAAGTTAATTTGTTAGGCATTCATACTTTGATAGCACCTGCTCGTCTCTTCGGAATATCTTATCGCGTCAATTGTTTTTGAAAGTTAATTTCAAGGATCTCAACTTTCGATCTCTGAGAATATAACCCCCCCCATCATTAAATTTTTTATACGGCAGTTAATAAAATAGGTATTAGGCTATCTTCAGTAGGTAGGTATATGGTTAAATTTAAACTGTAAAGAGTCAGGCATATAGGAGATGGCGTATTAAAAAAGAACCGCTTATTGCTGACCGCTGACTGAGCAGTACTCAACCGAGTAATATGATTGATGGCTGACGTTTTGTATGAGAGTGTAAATTGAAAAAGTGTTATGTTTTCAAGGTATGTATGTATGTTTTTAAGATTCTTTATTCCACCATATCTTCTAAACGCCTGTACCGATTTAGATGTATTGGATATCGTTAGAATCCTTGTATTTTTCCCGGTAACATAGGCTAGTAAGATTATAAAATATATATAGTAGGTGCGGTAAACAAAAATATACTTTAGCAAACGATAACACAGAATATTTGCGTTAACCTGTGTGCCTAGCCTTGGAACTGTGCAGTCTCCTTCATGTACTGAGGTTGACCCAACGAATACCGAAAATCTCAACTGGTAATACCTATCAATTTATGTTTAATTTGTCAATCAATCTACCCAGACTTCTCCCAAACACGTCGGGGTCGGCTTCCAATCTAATTTACATGACTGCCTATCTGACCTCCACAACCCAGTTACTGATTAACACAATATCTCGGGGTAACAGTCAGGTAGGTACAGGTAACATCTGACTACCCATAACGGCTTTCATAGATCTTCATTTGACAACCGGGACCGACGGTTTAACATGCTCTCGATAAGAACTGATGATTACCCATCCACAAACCGACCGTGGCAAGTGTTACCGAGATAAATTGATCTGTACGGTTATTACTTAGCCATGAGCCCCTCAATATGTAAATAGAAAAGTGGTTGGTCTAGTAATCCAAGCGCGACTCCTGAGCGTGAGGTTCTGGGTTCGATTCCCAGGTCGGGCAAAAGGTTATCGGGTTTTCCTGTTATGAAAATGTATGTTGGAAATTCTCAGTAGCAGCCCGGAGTTAGGAAGTTGGTTGGTGGTGTGACATCCATGTGCTTCGGAGAGCACGTAAAGCCGGCGGTCCTGCGCCTGATCTCTCTTCGGTCGTGTCGGATTGCCTTCCCATCGGATGAAGAGAGTGAAGGAACCTATGTTTGCGCGTTACACTTGTGCACTTTAATATCTCCTACGTAATTAGCTAATCTCCGTGGAGATATGCTGCCGTGACCGAAATACGGTCGTGAGGAGCATTATTCTACATGTCTATCTTTGCAGATAAGTAATTCAATGTACGTACAGATAACAAATACATTTTCACCCCGCTATAAAAATAATTTTAGAATTAAGAACCTATCAATTTCCTATTTATAAGTATTCCTAGTAATACAATGCCGGTAGCAGGGGTGTGCGTTCAAGCGGTCGTGCAATTTGAAATAACTGAGCTAACGATGCCGATCTCGATTATTTCGCAGAACTGTAAAATGAACTGACATTAATTAATTGCTTTACACTCCGACACTTTGATATCGACAGTTATCGGAAACGGAGCACTAAGAAATAGTGTAGCTATGAAACAATTAGAACGGTTTTTTTACCAACTTAAAACAAATTTGTTTCTGTATTCGCTCCCTATGTATCTATCTATGTCCGCGATTTTCTCAATAACTACTGATCTAATTGGGATGGGGTTTTCATTATTTAAATACTTACTTATTTTTGGGGATGGTTTTAGTATTTAATATATTATCTGAGCATGAGGTGTAGGGTTCCATTGCTGGGTCGGGCAGTGTTATTGAGTTTTTCTATTAGAAAATTCTTAGCCCGGAGTCTGGAATTGGGCCCGGTAATTGGCAATAGGCTCACCACCCATTACATGGGACTTAATAACAGCATTGGTGAAATGTTGGTGTACAACAGTGTACACCTCTGCCTACCGCTTCGGGGAAAACAGGTGTGATGCTATGTATGTATTGTATGTACTCTTATAATGTCCGAGATTAGCGAAGTGGAGCAAGAGGGCTCTTGTTCGTCTTGTTAAGGAGAACTTCTAGGTAACCCCTCGTACACGGCGCAATGAACTGGTAGGTAAGTTTCACTAGGAGAGCAGTAGGTTGATTTAACTTTGTTCCGGGCACAACTCCAAACTCGACAAAACTTCGGGCTGCTACTGAGTTTTTTTCTAAAAACCCAGTAACACTTTGCCCGACCTGAGAATCGAACCCAGGACCATACTCACACATTCGTGTTCGGGACCACTAGACCAACGAGGCAGGTTTTCTTGTCAGTAAATATTATTTAAATTTCTCCTGTTTCAATAAGCCACCTAACGTCAGAAATGTTTAAGATAGGTCCCGCAGGTACACTTGGATTAGCAACTGCGATTACATAACAACATGCGGGACCGACGCACCGTTTAACGTGCCCTCTGAATAGCGTTGCCTGATGTCCCGGTTTTTAACCCTCTCGCCAGCACCCTGAACGGGACGCCCAATACTTTACTTACTTTTTCATCTCGCCAGCCTCCGAACAAAGAAACGTAAGAATCGAGCGAGCGAAAAGTAATTTGTTTAGTCAGATTCGTAAGTATATTGATGTGCATTTTCTGCGTCCCGAATTATTCATTCCAGTTCCACTTTTTTGTCACTTATATCTCGACGTTTAGAAAAATAGATCTGGCAACACTACCTCTGAAGCACAGACAGCTACCATGAAAATGCTCTTAGCGGTTAACTTTCTACAGAATTACTGCATCAAACATTGCATATCCTCAACGATCACCGACCACAGTTTACAGTCTGATATGAGCGCCTCAAATAATTATGAATTGTTCGCTTTTAAAAAGACAGATTATAACAATATTTCTTTGTCTGTGATGAAAAAGCTAAATCACGCTCTATTGAATTATTATTATGTTATTCGGATATTTTAGATGTCGATTTCAAACCCGACACGTGTAACGTGACGAGGGTTGCCACCTTTTATATATTACGGTTAAAGTAAATAAGTAATATTTTTTTATTAGATTCAGAGACGCTTTGTTTCTTTCGTCTCGCATCATAGAAAAAACACAAAATTGAAAAATTATCTAATTACAGAGAAATTAAATCATGCTAAATAAAGTATTATCACGTATCTACTTAATTGTTCTCATAAAGTACAGAGTACAACTACAATTACCGGAAATAACGTACTACTTTATAATAAAGTACGGATGGCAACCCTAAACTTAACTAGCACAATAGGTACATCTCAACGTTTTATTGTGTCTAATACGTATCTCGAAGGAGTAAAAGGGTTAATCTGTTAGTAAGATACTTAAATTAGAGTTTTTAACATATTATAATTGACATAACCAGTCCTTAAGTATCCCACTGCGGGGTGAAGGCATTTTCTCATACACAGAAGGCACGAGTATTGATCACTTTATCGCTACTCTAGCTCACTGCGACTTCAGACTAAAGTCCAGGTAATCCAGATTTCCTCACGATGTTTTCCTTAACTGTATGTATGTTGTGATGTCTTGGATTTGCTAAAAAGTACATATAATGACATTGAAAAAGTCACATTGGTGTATACAAGCCAGATTTGCAGCCATAAGGCCTGTGGCTCAAAAGATGGGCCCGTAACCACTCAACCAACACGACGTGACGTGGCGACGTCGTTTGGCCTCTCTAGATTTGTCAACAACAATATTTAAAAACACGTCGCTGTTTGTTATTGTGATACTGCAGGAAATCGTGACGCAGTGACGCGAAGCACACGTCACACGTCACAGGCCTTAAAATAATTCGTACATACGCATGACGAGTTGTCACATGCTAGCATGACCAGTGTCACCCGTGATTCACAGTCCATATAAAAAAAACTTACGCGAAATACTTACACACGCGGCTAATTGCGTCGCACTGCCCGGCGCCACCGCCAGTAGCGTTCAAAATAAAACAGTTAATTGAAATTCCGAGAAACTCTATTTGTGTTTACACGCATCTCACACACATACATCTCCGTTGTATTTGTGGCTACATCGCCCTTGAAATTCATCTGAATATTTGAATGCCACACTAATTCGATTTGATTGTTGTTTTGAAGCAATAGGTAATTAAAAGTGACGTGTTTTGCGTACTTCATTAAGTCTCGACACGCTATCTCATAAGTTAATCCATTGCCCACCTGCCAATTTATTCGTAACATAAAAATATTTTGACGGTTAACGTATGATCGTCAAACTACGAACTAACGATTTTATACTTAGTATATTCGATTCTTGTAATAGATTTGTTTTGACCGCTGTTCAATTGAAATCGTAATAATACTTTAGTTCTGCGAATATTTGGTTGTTGGTGCGTAATTTTGTGACGTCTTTTTATGGTTTTCTGTTTAGGTTTACCCTCCATGCGAAAGCAAGGCATTTTATGGGACTATGCATTACTTCACATGAGTTGCGAGGATTTTGATACAATAATTAGGTATACGACATATGTTATTACTGCTTGTGAGTGTGCCTGCAGATGAGGACGTGAAGAAATCTATAATAGTAGTTACTACAATTACATTGTATAAATTTTATATGTTTTCTGTGCTGTGTTTTATAAAAGAAAACCTTTCTTTCTTTGTAAAAATTTTACATAAGTGTCTTTTTGTAATAGAAGGGGCATAGAGAAGATTGAATTAGGTACGTGACGTTTGACCTCCTAAAAGCTGTCTCGGCCGAACAACAGAATGTCTTCAAAGCTTCGTGAATTTTTATTGGATCCGTATCTAAATATTTGTCTTTCAATATATTTTCTGTCTATTAGTCCCATCCACATTCCAACAATATCGTAGGTCCTGTAATTAAATTCCGCGAATACCACTTAGTTTAAAAAAGTTTTACTTTAAGTCCCATTACTGTGAGATAGCATTTTTTTGTTATGGTCTAGCGAATGCGTGGGACCATTAAATTATTTCAATGTCTGGAAATCGTTTATTCGTGCGTGTTATAACATTTTTGTTGAGGTAAATGGAAATATAGAATATTCAAGTTAACGTCTTCATCGTATTGTGGTGTAAAAACAAACAGACATCTGCTGCGCTACATTTAACGGGACAGAAGGCTAACGATATCACTACCTAATACAAATAAATTAAACATAAGTGTCTGTAATTTCAACTGCCGACTGCCTCGTTGGTCTAGTGGTCTCAAGCGCGACTGCTGAACACGAGCTCTTGGGTTCGATTCCCGGGTCGGGCAAAGTGTTATTGAGTTTTTCTGTTAGAAAAGCCTCATTAGCAGCCCGGAGTTTGAAATTGTGCGCGGTAGATGGCAATATGCTCACTACCTATTTATTACATGGAACTAAAATAACAGTGTTGGTGAAGTGTGGGTGTATAACTGTGTACACCTCTGCCTAACCCTTTGAGGAATACAGGCATGATGTTATGTATGTATGTATGTAATGTAAAAATAATACGATAGCTATGCCTGAAAATGTTTCTGTCTGTTTGTTTGTTCCGCCTAATCTTCGAAATGGCTGGACTGATTCTGACACTACTGGCAGGTAGCTATTTAACGAGGAACTTAGGCTAAATATAATATAATTATACGCGGGTGGAACCGCAAGGCACAGCTAGATTTGCAAGAAATTCAACATAAAATATCAAATGCAGCTCTGGACCTTTGGAGATGCTCATTGGTCTAGTGGTCGCAAGCAGAGCTAATAAACGTGAGGTCCTGGATTTGATTCCCGGGCAGTGTTATTGTGGTGTTCTGTTAGGAAGTTGTCGGTAGCAGCCCGGAGTTTGAATTTACTCCAGAGTGATTCCAACAGGCTCAAGGGTGGTTCTGTACACCTTTGCCTACCATTTCAGGGACTACAGGCGTGATGGTGTGTACCTACGTTAAAGTTGAGCAATCCACATTAAGCTATGCTATGCCACAGACTGTGCTGTGCTCTGTTTAGCCAATTTGCTCCCCATACTTGCATCTTCATCTGGGCAACTCCGTCTCCATTTTTCAGAGGACAGCTTAACACGGTTGTTGTTTATATTTTAATAGCAGTAGCTCTCAGTAGCAGTAACTGTGACACTAGATTAATTTGGGGTTTCCACAAAACGTGCTCTGTTGCGCTTTGTGTAGTTATTCTTTGTTGATTTCAAACACACTTTGGATCACGCGATAATTAAATTACTGCCTTCTCACTAATATGGACACGTTCTCATGTCCAATGTCCATATTATTAGGAACTTCTTAGAAGATCACATTCTTTTCCGTAGTGTTTACAGTGACTATAACCTACTAAAGGATTTATAAGTCCGCAAGTACCTAAGTAACATCTGTAAATAAATCGTGTGCTGTCGTTTGTGCGTTACAAAGCAAAGCTCTTTTGAACACAGCATTAAGGGCGTCCCCTGCGGGACATGAGCCTCGGCTTAGGGGGTTGCTGGGACACAGGCTAGGGACTAGCTGGATCTGATTAGGTAAAGCAAAGCTCTCTATTCCCTTCGACACAATTATATGGTTATCTGGAAGAAATCGCTGATTTGGAATAAGACCAATTGTACGTCTAATATAGGCTTATTACTAGGAATTCCAAACCTACATGTATTATTATCAATTTGGGGAGAAAACTTAGTAGACCGTGAAGTCGTTTTAGATATCATTGGATTTTTTCATCATACCTATATTATTTTCTTTTAAAGTCGGTCTATGTACTTTTTCTCGCTTTTCCTATTTTCCTTGTAAAATTTATGAAAGTGAAGGTAATGGCAAAGAATGATTGCTACACCGGCAAAATTATGCCTGTCTTACCTAAATATTGGAAGCATGATGAATTGGTTTTGAAATGACTACCTATATTGTTACAGATATTTATATCGATACCGTGAGTTTGCTGCAAAGTATTGTGTAGAGTTGAAGTTCTGCAGTCACATAATTATGTCGTTACCATCGGGTGTGAGTTGTACCAGGAAGGCGCAGCTGGGTCGGCATTGTGCGGCCGGCGTTGTTCCGCGAACGCGCGCGCATCGGCGCAGGCGCAGGCTTTCTATAGCGGGCGCGTAGTGAAAAGGCGTCGTGCGCTGTATTTGTATTGTTTCCTCTTCGGTTCGCGGAATGAAATCTCTGGTTTAGATGCTGGCGGCCAATTGTTTGTTTATTGAGGTATCTATATTCTACTGTGAGTTACAAGGAATGAAACATTTATTTGACACACACACACGCACACAAAAACAATTACAGAATCATGCAATAATTATAATTATTTTGTTCCTAGCGACTGTCCCAAATATGTAAATCCAGTTCAGCATAGATGACAGATAACTGATGCCCGATGGGTTCTAATCAGCAAGAGTTGTCTATTTAATATTAACGATAAGTGCTTCAACAGTCCAATTGTATTAATATCTCATTTGAATCTCTCTAGGAATAAAATAAATTTAACTTTTTTAAATGCAACGGCCACTTCTCGCCTTCCCCACTATACTTCTCCACGGCCGGTATTTGCCGAGTGCAATCTGCGCCTACAGATGGTCGTGCTCGTGCGTATTCCTCGACATTTATAATGTGCATGAATGTTACCAGGAACATCAGTAAATAATTTATCAAGCTTAATGTATATTTCAATCTCTCCACGGAATTATTGTTAAGAACATTTCCATATCTTCGTGTTCAATCTTTAGAAAGTTGCATTTATTTGCATGTGTTCGGAGTTTCGGATGTTCGTTTCCGTATTGGTTTGTTGCGATTGTGGCCTACCTGACGTCATCTGATAAATAAGGTCCGTTTAATTTAAGTGTTGTTGCCGTAAAAGTTAAATGTTTTTGCGTGGGGTAGAGAAATATTTATAACCTTGTATACTCGTATATTCGCCGCGTTGGCGTTTATCCCTAAGCGCTTTTTCATCGAAATTTTAGCAAGTTAATGTTAAATTATTTTACGTTAACGCCTCGCACTAACATACATCAGGATCAACATGAGTAGCTGGATAATTATGTTAGTAATAGCTAAATCTAAATTTTTTGTATGTAGGCCTAATGGGCATAGGGTAGCGGTCATTAATACACACAAAAGGAGCATCGGAATCATGGTTCCTTCAAAAAAAACGGAAGTCCTACTTAGGAGTAAGAAGAGTAGTCTCCTAAAAACTCCTGACATACTTACCTAACCTTTCAAGGCCATCCTTTAAAGGACATGTATCTAGAGCTTGTGACCCTACTTGTTAGTAATTTGGAATTTCCGGCAGGTGAATTGAATAATAATCTCCCCATCTGTTCATCGTATTAGAAAGGAAGCAGAGGGATGTGTTTTACTCTATATATATTTTTATTTCTATTTATTACAAAAAAATTACTTTAAAAATGTGAAAAGAACGGTTTTCTGTCATCAAATTAAAACAAATATATATATTTTTGTTATGGTTTTAGTAAAATTTTTGCTTAAACCAGTTTAGCGGTAGTGGGGCGCGAAGAGGCGCTTTTTGTGTAGGCCTTTTCGCTGGTCAACCTATGAGGTTGTCGACTGCTTAACAAGGCTTTTCTGTTCGGTTTCCTTAAAAAAATTAAGGGCCCTACCCAGGGCATTCAACTTATATACTAAGCGACAACACGCTAAGGGCAACCCTTGCGGGGTACGGGCCTCGGCATAAGGCGTCGCTGGTGGGAGAACAGCAAGGGTCTGGCTGGATCGGATTCAAATCATTATAATTTAGGGGAGAATTTAAAGCTACAGGCTCAGCGGCACGAGCAGGGGTTGGAGTGGACAATTACGGAGAGGTCGCAATGGGCTTCGACGGCGAGGCCGGAATGACGGTGGTCTGTGTTTGTGTAATTTTGTTGCGCAGGAGTCCACACGCATATCATATATAACTTTTATTTCGATAGAGACAAATACAATTAAAAGAATGTGGGTAGCTTCTAACTGGTGGGAAATAAATATTTTTATTTTAACAGTGCGTCGCGCGTCGGTATATTAATTTATATTAATTGTAGAAGTTTAATTATATTTTAATCGTAACAATGGGAATTCCTGAGAGCCTTTTGAGACGCCATTTTTAGGATTAATTATTTATGTAGACCGTCGCCTAAAGAAATTTAATTAAATAACTCATCACAAAGACGGTACAACGACAACATTTTGTAGAAATTAATTTAAAAAAAATTATTCCATCTTAATTTACTATTACAGCGACCGTCAAAGTATTTCAGAAGCTTCTTCTTTATAAAGAACTCAGTGCTTCTTGGTGAAACAATAATTTAGTTCTCTATATTCTTTGCCATAATTTTGACATAGATATCTAATATAACTATTTCAAACTGCATAACAGTTTTCACAGTCATTGATATATGTATATGTAATATACATAAAAGTATCTAACAATTATATGGAAATAACTAATTAAATGAGTAGGATTTGCAGCTGCGCGGCACAAATCCTGTTCACCACTGAATGTATCTGTGCATAAAAATGTATAACTTTAGACTTCGCTACGCAGAGTGAATGGTTTTTATAAATATAATAGTTTTTTTATTTCAAAATGAATGAAGAATAAAACATTGACATAAAAGGAAGTTATCTAATAAATTAGGACCTCGTTTATCGTCCAATTAAAAATAAATCCAAAAAAAAAAAAACTATATATTGTCTATGCTATCTGCTCGGAAACAAAATACAGTGTCATACAGGGTCGTATTTGATGGGACAACTAACGAAGGATAGCCAATATCCATGCTTACTAAGGTAGGTATCCCGAACCTGCCGTCATTAATCCAGTGTCGGATTACTACATCGTTTGTACTAAAATCCGGGAGGACCGAAATACGGTGTCGATATTTCAAAGCCAATGTAACTATTGCTATATAAATAGTGTTGCCAACTTTGGTGAATGGTGTTGTGGTGGTCTTAGAGGTAAATAGTCAAACTGCTAGATCGTTTTAGCGTTGTAGGAGATCATGCTTATTGTGTTTTCTTTGAGGTTTTCCATTGTGTAGGAATATGGGGAATTTGGGGCATTGGACTGATTATTTTATTACTTGGGGCAATAAGCACACTAAAAGTAAGGCATACCAAATAAATATTGTATACATTGGTGACTAATTTGCTTTTCTTTTTGTGGTATCTGCGTAGCTATTGGCTATCTCGGTTACCAACGAAGTGATGGTCACTTTGTAGTACATTGCGTCGTATGTTACAGCTTATCTCTCACGAGCAAAAATACAAACAATATACGACGCAATGTACTACAAAGTGACCATCAATTCGATGTCAACCGAGATAGCCAATATACCTGCAGATCTGATACCTATCTGATTTCTACACGTAAAATTTTCAAAAAAAACGTCTAATATATTGTCACTGTATAGAGACTGAATAGATGCCGATGACGTCACCATAAAACTATTAATTTGGAGGAAGAATTCGGAATTGAGCAGAGGTCGGGATAGCTTAGTTGGCAGAGCGCCTGGAGTACTCGGAGGGTACAAGTTCAAATCCTGCTCATGACATCATTTTCTTTTTACAAAAATTTAAGGTTGTTAATTATACGTTTATTACACTAGTGTACACTAGGTAATTTAATCCCTATTAATTCTTGTTTGGCTGCCTCGTTGGTCTAGTCTAGTGGTCCCAAGCACGACTGCTGAGCAGGAGGTCTTGGGTTCGATTCCCGGGTCGGGCAAAGTGTTATTGAGATTTTCTGTTAGAAAATTCTCAGTAGCAGCCCGGAGTTTGGAACTGTGCCCGGTTGATGGCAATAGGCTCACCACCTATTATAAAATAAATAAAAATGTATTAAATCTTTTACAAAAAAACTTTTTATAAAACAAATATAATATGTAATTTTTACGCTAAGACTAGTAAAAAAACTAAAATATATCAATTATAAGTGCAAGAAGTATATAATTTCTGAATTAAAATTACATGTAGCGACCTGCCCGAACTAGGTTAATTCAAATCTGTGTTTCAGGCCATCACTTAACTACGCTATTTTTAGTGGAACAATACATTTAAGCTAAACTAGTACAAAAAATATGTCTAAAAACGATGAGAACAAGCATTAAGGTATTTAATATAATCAATAACTAGTATAAACAAACATTTCTATAAAATAAATACTTAATAATTAAATTCATTCCAAAATTTCTATTAACTTGTAACTGTGTATTACATGGGACTTATTAACAGCATTGGCGAAATGTGGTACAACTGTGTATGTACACCTCTGCGTACCCCTTCGGGGAATACAGGCGTGATGCTATGTTATGTAATTCTTGTTTAACGGTTATTACTCACGTGTGTTCTTCGGGATTGCCTGACTAGTTTCGAACTGGAATGGAGCCCTTACTCATGAGCTGAGCCCGCGGCGATGTTCCGAGTCAAACCCTATCGTTGAACAAATTGTGCTTGATAGTATTTATAAATTGAGTATAATATGTGCCTTTTAGTATATATTTCCCGCTATTAAGTATTCATTTCTAATATTTGGGCTGAGATGATTAACACTGAAGCATGGGCGCTGGATTATATTCAGGAAGGTGCATCTGTGTATTTCATTGTAGAAAGTTAAAGTACTAAAGACTGCCTCGTTGGTCTCAAGTGCGACTGCTGAGCACGAGGTCTTGGGTTAGGTTTCCAGGTTGGACAAAGTGTTATTGGAATTAGGAAATTCTCAGTAGCAGCTCGGAGTTTGGAATTGTGCCCGGTAGATGGCAATAGGCTTACCGCCTATTACATGGGACTTATTAACAGCGTTGGTGAAATGTGGGTGTACAACTCTGTCTACCCGTTCGGGGAATACAGTTATGTTTTTAAGCCGTTGGCTCGCTAATTAGCAGACTCAATAGAGTTTTATTGTTATGAAGTATAGGTCATTCTGTACGTGGCTGAGCTGAAGGGTTTAAGTTGAAGTAGGATCCTGAATTAATTGACAAAGTGTTAAAAACACATAATGTTTTTTTTTTGTTTCACTTCGTTTTACGGATTGGTGCAAGGGGACACCCCCCTTCCAGCCTTCTCCCAGCGCTTCAATCATTTCGGTCAATGTCTTTTGACGTGAGTTCTTCTGAGGTTTGTCCTTATAAATCAGTACTTCAATTTTCCAATTACAGTAGGACATAGCGATTAGTGAAACCCACGTTTCTAGATTTACGATGACTAGCACCGTAGCGGTATTCAGTTACGTCACAATACCGCGCGTCAGATTACTACACAGCAATATTCTAACCTTTTTCCCTTTGCGGTTATATGAAGATAAAATATGAATTGCTTAATTATATTTTTCCTGTTTAATTAAAGCTTTACTGTTGTGGGTTTCCTATGACGTTGGGCTAAAAATTACATATCAAATTTTTGTATTATTTATGTCTACTCGTTTCCTTCCTTAAGCACTGATTTAACTTTGACTGACTGCCAATAAACCAATAAAGCTATACTTAGTAAACAATTTTTTTTGTGACTTCTATGCAATTTATCTTTAATCGCTTAGGTACCATAGGGAGACCAGCAGGGAATTTGCTAATCAAAAGTAATAGACGAGTTCAAGTTGGATTCTTTGCGTAAAATTATGTCGTACGTTGTCATTTTCGTGGCGTCAAAACTAACTACAAAAATTTAAAATTTATTTGGTACAAGTTCACGAATATACAATGAAACTATATTAACAAATATTTTAATAGAATAAATTTTAATATTTTTTTAGAAGTTAGGTTCATGAAAAAGTTATTGCCACGAAAATTACGCAAAGATTCCAACTTGAAGAACGACCCTAATACTGTTACAAAAATAAAATATCAAAGTTTAGTTTGCTTTATCTTTATTAACATCCCCCTCACTCTGACAAGGTTTTTTCACACTAATGTCCCAATACTCAAACGCTATTAAACAATTTTTTTTTGTAGCCCTCAAATCTCTTGCTGTTCCTGTCACCTCGAGGTGAAGTAAAAGTGAGTTTTTGTCGTTAGACCCGTATCAAATAATCGGCCTCATTTCTGAAGATCTGAGGATTCCAGCGACTGGGACCGCAATTAACTTGGACTGCGGTCTAAGTAAATTAATTGTTAAACTAAACTCTTTTAGTATTGGCGTCATGTTACATTGTTCTCACATACTATTTTGCAACAAAACAACACTGCAGTGTAACCAATACATACTATTGTAAAAACCTATATGATGAAAAGAGTAACCGTAGAGTTTCTTGCCCGTTCTTCTAAAGTGCCTGTAAATGGTTTATTTGAAATAAATGATGTTGCTTTGATTTTAATATTTATTTATTAAATTATATTTTATATCAGTTTTTTCTTTAATTAAATATTTTTTTTCGTTTGACTGTACTGTTTTTGGCTTGAACAATAGATGTTTTTATTCATCTATGGGTGGTCCCAGTCGCCGGAAGAAAATGGATCCGGCAACTGGGACCGCGGTCCGAGTTAATTGCGGTCCAAGTCGCCGGAATCTTCGAAGATCGAGGTGCTTGTTTGCTCGACTTGACAACACTTTTAGCATCTGAAATCATATCCAATCGACGTTTAGAACAAGCTCACATTATTGACCTTGACTTAATATTACAGAGCTTAGAAATTATTATACTTCGTCGCGATTTCGTCTGTGCGACTAAAAGTAGCCTATGTTCTTCCCGAAAATACAGTCTACCTCTTTGCCAAATTTTATTACGATCGTTCAGCCGTTTAGTCGTGAAAAGGTAAAAAACAAACAAAGAGAGCTACTTTCGCATTTATAATATTAGTAAAGAGGAAGGAAGTATGTATATAGATTTCACACTTTCTAGGCTTAGCACAATGGTATCAAAACCATGAATTGTCTTTGCCTTATTGTCAATTGAACTCATGGGCCATTCAAGTAGAATACCTCTAACCGATCTATGTACAATGCCAACGAGCCGTGATAATCAATTTCCTCAATTTACTGCTTCACAATTGTGTAGGTAAGTACCTACTTGATCTATTTCAACTGAATGGTTTGATTTTCGAGGTTAAGTGGATGTTGCAAATTGCAGCTGTGGATCGATAGCCATTGTTACACATTATAAAGCATTAAAGGAATAGGAATTCTTTATGCCTTTTTAACATGTTTTTTTTTATTTCCATTCCATTTCTTCTTGATCCTTCCATAGGTACTGACCAAAACCCGCACTGTCCTAACCATAACTTTATCTGTATATTTTCGATTTATCAATTTCTACTCCGTTTTTAATATATCTTTCCAAGAATAAAATACAATACACCCAATAGTTTTGAATCTATAGCTATTCTATAAAACTGTCAAAAACAAACCTTAAAAACTTTTTTATTTAGTATTACAACATTTAAAAAATCTAACCTCACTAGTTCGAAAGCTAATTTGTATATTTAAAAAATTTAGAAAATCTGCAGGTCCTGACACGCTACAATCAGTATATTATGCTTTATGCCAATCCGTACTCACATATTGTATCACGGTATGGGATGAGGCACCAAAGATGTATTTTCTTAAACTTGAACGAGCACAGAGGGCTGTTCTCAAGGTCATGACCTTCAAACTCTTTAGACATCCTACTACATTGTTATACACAGAGTGTAAGGTTCTGACAGTGAGACAGCTCTTTGTGCTCCAAATCATCCTTAGGAAACATAGTACGCTAAGATTTGATGTAAGCGCTGCTAAATGTCGTCGGTCCTATAAAGTCTGCCCTACTCACAAATCTAATACAGCTAATGCTCAGCGGCATTATCATATTATTGGAAATGACCTGTACAATAAAATCAATAAACTTTGTTATATATTCCCTCTTCCCAGACATTTCTGTAAAATAAAAGTTAATGAGTGGCTTCTGACACTAAACTATGATAGGACAGAAAAGTTAATAAAATTATCGATCCTATAACATAACCAATACTGACACAGACGAACATTTACTCCACTAACATAGATACGTGCACACACACACATACCTACACACACCCACACCCACACACATACACACACACACACCACATACACACATACACAGCGCGCACGTGTTCACTCATATACACATGCAAACGCTTTACAAGACACATTTTTGTTTCAGCTTAAGTAAATGAATTTATATTAATATAATGTCACCAACCAACCTCCAACCACGTTCCATCCAGATTCAATGTAACGTACAGACCCAAATATGTGAGAGTGCTGGTACTCATAACACAAGTTTAATCTTAGCTTGAGTACCAGTGTTCAACAAACACTACTTACTTAGTTAAATTGTAGGTTAAATATTAAAAGTAACTTAATTTGTAAGTGGTTAATGTACAACTTAAATGGAAAATAAACTATTTTTATTATTATTTTAACTATAACACTAACTTTTATTCAATCTTTATAAAATTTCAACTATGTGCGTAGAATAGTTTTTGAGATATAGGTTGGCTCCTCAAGCCTGATATCAGGATTAAAATGTTTGTGATTTTTTCTACAATTTCCGGGATTGTTTTTTGTTTTATAAATTTACAACTAAAACATTACGTAAGACATTTTCGGATCGGTGATTTGACTCCTCAATCCTGACGTACTTACATAGGATCGCAATTCGTTGCAATAGAAAAAGATGTTAAATCAAGCTGGTTCTGTTTTTCTTAATAATACCTTGCGTTACCAACTCGGATATTCTGCCCTAATTTAACAACTCTACGGCCAAATATTCAAACGCTACTCAGTTTGGTGTGACAAGGAGACCATATCGGTGGCGGCTGCCACTAACAACCGCATTGCCAATGAGGGTTAACGTCAGGCAAGGAGGGGGCCGGTCATCAAACATAGCCAAAACTTTTGCAGCATGCCAGATATATGCTGCGCCGATCCCAAATAAATTGGGATAAGGGCAGGGGGATGATGATGACTCTGTTTGAAGTTGTGTTCAAATCTCACGCTGTCTCAGGCTAAGCGAAAGTGATAACACGATATTTCAAGACTACTGAAAATTGAGAAACATTTTAGCTATAGGATGTCACAATTGTACGTTTTTCAGTTCAAGTCTCAAAGAACAAAAAAGAATCAATGTGTTTTCATTTACCCTCAGATAGCTGATGTTGAAGGCTAAATTTGATCTACTGAATATAAAGTTTCTTTTTTTAAAACATAAGGTAAGAAAAATTATAGTGATTGAGAAAAAAAAAACATTTTATCGAAAAAAAGCGTGCGATGCTTTTTAAGATATTTTATAATGGCTTTACTTTTACTAATATCTGTCAATAAAATATATACAACAATTGACATCTAGCACCCCAAGCTTTTCCACGTTTAAATGAAGTTTAAATGATATTTTTCTTAAACACCCTTTTGTTTTTAACTTATGAAAAATATTTTCTGCTTTTTAGTTTGGACAAAAGCGACTTTTTTTGATTTTTGACTGTTTCACTTTATTGTATTTAAATAGATAGTATTTTGCTAGTGGCTCTCCTCCCACCTGTGCATACATAGACCATAGACACGGCGCACGCAAAAAGAAATTCGCGCGTCATTTCATTAACAAAATAAGTTTATTCGCTTTTATTAATATATTTTTTGTAAAACGGCGAATGAGACGCGTTCGATTTGACCAACTTAGCGCACTTGTCTCATAATGTACTATTTAAATTAATATCACGGATTAAAACAAAAAATACAAAATTGTACTTGGTACCTAGTTTATTGGATTGAAATTGAATATTGTTTTTTTTATACTGTGGTAATTAATAATTAAAAATAATTAGTTATTTCCATTTAATAAATTTTTATATATTAACCCATCCAAAGAAAGTTAACTCATAAATTGGGACCTTACAACATGACATTTGCAAATATAATATTCGTATGACTGTTTTATGATTATAGTAGGAATTACATAACAATATAACGCGCTGTTTATTCCGAGAACTACTCATAATGCATAACATGGCTCTACATAATATCATTAAAGTTGAATCATGGATATTTCGCACTAACAATAATTGTCTCGTGGGAGACAAAACGTTTGTAAACATTGTTTATATAGTACTAAAACTATTTTACAATACTGCCTCGTAGGTCTAGTGGTCCCAAGCGCGACTGCTGAGCATGAGGTCTTGGGATCGATTCCCAGGTCGGGCAAAGTATTAGTGGGTTTTTCTGTTAGGAAATGATCAGTAGCAGCCCGGAGTTAGGAATTATGCCCCGTTGATGGCAATAGGCTCAACACCTATTACATGGGACTTAATAACAGCACTGGTGAAATGTGGGTTTACAAATGTGTACACCCCTGCCACCCTTGCCCTTCGGGGAATACAAGCGTGGTGCTATGTTTATAATGAGTGAAAACAATTATTGTTAATAATTTTAATATGCTTATTCTTATTTAACTTGAGTATATTGGTCACAATTTTATTGGGTATTGCCCAATAAAATTGTGACCAATATACTCAAGTCATTCCAAATGTATTAGATCCTTAATTTCTTAAAAAAGATTTCAGTAATGCATAGAGAAATATTAAACATTATTTTTTAATAAAGTACCTAGTAAGCAAATTAATCCAATGCTTTAGTAGTTTCTTGGCATAATGAAGCTTTAAATTTATCACATAATTACTTAAAAAAAAACATATGCGAGTCTGACTTGCGCACTGAGGGTTCCGTATTATTAAAATGAAGTACTTACTGAAACTACGCAACCGAAAAACCAAGGGACCGTAGACCTACGCATGTCATATTAATTTCACCTTGATATCTCAACGTATGTTCCTGAGAAAAGGGGCTTGACTAGGGTTGCCATCCGTAAGTTTAGAGTCCGCTAGTTTAGAGAGCGGAGTTACATTTGTAGTCCGGGTTTGAGGCTGCTGACACATCTATAGAAAATAACCGGCCGAAATTACGACTAAATAAAATACAAGACTACTAATTGTTTGTGTTATAACTTTATTACTAAATTTAGTTAAAAATGGTAATTTATAATAATTAAAACTATTATTTATATTTCTGAGTAACTTTACAAAAACAGTTTTGATATTTCCGGGTTTCGATCTCCAAAATCCGGGTTTTCACACTTCTTGTTTTGGGTTAGCAGATTTTCAAGATGGTAACCCTAGTCTTGACAGACACGAACAAAGCAGTGATCTTATAAGGGTTCCTTTTGAAAGGTACTCTAAAAAAAGCAGCTTTGTTTATTAATATATTTTTACCGTAAACAACAAGGAGCAGTGATAGCCTAGTGGTATGACCGTTGGACTAACAAGTCAAAGGTCGCAACTTCGAATCCAAGGCAAGCACCACTGTCTTTTCAAAGTCATGAGCGTATTATAAATTAATGATGAAGGAAAACATCGCGAGGAAACAGCACACCTGAGAGATGTTCTCGATGGTGTGTGAAGCCATGTCAGAGACCTACGGGTGGTTTAAACTCTGACACTAGGTTGTTCATCAACCACACGATGAGAAGAAGAAGAAGTCAAGTCAAAGATTCGATGTTAAATTTATAACTAATATTCGACTTATCAAACATCAGAACCTGGTGCATAGATAACATTTGGTATGGCATAGCTAGATAGAAGGAGACCGTATCGGTGGCGGTTACCACCAACAACAGCATTCCCAAAGACGGTTGAAGTCAGGCAAGCGGCCGGTCTTAAAACATAGCCAGAACTTTAGCAGCATGCAAGATATAGGTATGCTGCGCCGACTCCAAATAAATTGGGATAAGGGCAGGGAGATGACGATGATTCGACTTATCTTACTGGACTTCCTGAATAATAATAAACGAGGAAGGAAAGGAAATTATTTCCATAATAAACACTACGTTTTCCTTAACGCATAAACATCACAAATAACCAGAAAACGTCACGTTCAGATGACGTCATTTGTTTTTGCTTTTTTATGACCAGACAGATCTAATGGATTAAAATTTTTGCTAAAGTCTGTTCCTGCATGAATGAACAATTGTAAAACCGGTTATAAATGGCTTTAAACCATACACGTATAATGTCCTGTGCTTCAAAGTATTTCAAAATGATGTACTAACTAATTATCTAGAACTCTGCCTCGTTGGTCTAGTCGTCCCAAGCGCGATTGCTGAGCATGAGGTCTCGGCTTCGATTCCGGGGTCAGGCAAAACGTTATTGAGTTTTTCCGTTAGAAAATTCCAGTAGCAGCCCGGTGTTTGCAATTGTGCCTGGTAGATGGCAATAGTCTCGGCACCAATTACATGGGACTTAATAACAGCATTGGTGAAATGTGGGTCTACGACTGTGTACACCTCTGCCTACCCCTTCGGGGAATACAGACGTGATGCTATGTTATGTTAAATCTAAAGTAATTAAATATCGGTACACTTTCATTACATAGACTGCGACTGAATACCTACTTCAGGAACAGTACGTAATAAATTATTGTTATTGCAAGACAGCTGTGTAGCTTTTACCACTACAAAACAAGGCGTTTCATGCGGTGGTAACTGCTATGTGTGCTATTCGTATTTTAACCACCGTATTTTAATAACCGTTTTTATGGTTTTTATGATAAAGTAGCTGTCCACCCGCATTGCAAGGGAGCAATTAGAGAAAAATACCATCAAAATTTCCGATTTCTTTAGTAGATTTTCCAAAAAACCTGTAAATAATATATATTTACAGGTTTTTTGGATAATAATATTACTCCAGAGCTTAAATTAACTTTATCGCCAACGGCATGATTTATATTGTACATATATCATTATGTTAAAGAAATATTTAGTGTAATCTAAACCAAAAATTACAATACATAAGATATAAGTTTAATATTTGCACGCCACATTTGGCAGAATATGCAGAACGTAAATAATTGTACCTACATCTGTAATGACCATATTCTTGGAAATAAACGCTTCTATTCTATTCTATTCTATTTATTTCTTGTTAAACTTCATTCTTTTATGATTTACATATGAGGATGAGTAAATATCGTCTCCAGCGGCTCTCCATAACATGATAAACTCAGCTAGTTCTGGGAATTCTCTAAATACTCATTAATATGATTGAAATCTGGTTGTATTCCATTGTCTGCCTGTAGTCGACTTAAATTGAGGCGGTACAGCTTTGGCGGGGAATTACTGCGGCAACTGAACGAAGTGCGACGTGTAGCTCGCACACAGGGCTGTCTACATTATTTTGCAGTACCTTTTAACGTATTTTACGTTATTACTCTTAAGAAAAAATTCATACCAGCTGGGCTCTAACTGTTACGTTTTAATACTGATACAAATATGGTCAACTTCGGTTGGGGAGTCACTGCCACCTTTTGCGAGGAGATAATGTTAGCGAAGGAGGCGGCGGAACGGGGTTGTGGGGCGGACCCCTCTCACCCCTGCTGCAGAGGCCGTGGCAGGCGCCAGGGGACTTTCAAAGATCTTCCACCGTGAGCCGCATACTATCCAATTCCGTCGCCCGACCAGCGACAAGCCAAGACAAATGCGAGCCGTACTTTGGAGCACGCGCCTCTCGTAGGTAGCTATCTATCTATGCAGAGCACTGTGGACTGGGGCTTGTCGATGGTTTCGACGGATTATAGCCTGCAGTGAATGCAGCTATGAACCCGAAATCTCGATATATATTACTGAAGAACTGTGGTGTTTTTAGGAGATCATGATGAATTTTCTATACTAAAAAAAAATTGCGCAAACACAACATATATTTCGATTTCATGGCAATGCATCCCACAAATTGAAACGGCGGTGTGACCCTAGCTGCAGATCTTCTCGATATACGGTATATCAATATTTGTAAGTAAGTACGTCTCTACCGGTAGTAAATGGAGGTGGAGTTTGCTTACTGGATACATTGTTAGAGTACATTTTGAGTTAACGACACAGATCTATGATAAAGTTATTATATTAAATGGAAAAAGAATACGGTCGCGAACAGGATTCGAACCTGCGCCTCCCGGATGAATACTCCAGGCGCTCTGACCACTAAGCCATCTCGACCTCTGCTCACCACCGCGAATTCTTCTTCCATATTTTAACACGTCTTATGGCGACGTCATTGCAATCAATTCAGTCCCTATACTGGTGACCGAACCGACACGACTAACTTTGCAGTTAATACAATGCCGTAAAGAATGCAATTACCTTAATAATTCAAGATAAATCTTTGAAAAGCATTGAGGCGCAGGTTCGAATCGTGTTCGCGACCGTATTCTTTTTCCATTTAATATAATAACTTTAGAGTTCGCTAAGCATGCGTTAATGATTTTCAAAGATTTATCTTGAAGATCTATGATAGTTTAACGCTTCTTAAGCCACAAGTTGTGGTTTTAAATCTGGCATGTACCAATGTGACTTTTTCAATGTCATCATGTATTCTTAGTTATTCTAAGACATAAGGTGAAGGAAGACATCGCAAGGAAACCTGGACTTAATAGTCTAAAATCGCCAAATCGCAGTTAGTTAGCGTGATGATTTTTGTTTGTGCCTTCTCTTAATGAGAAGAGATGGATGCCCTGCAGTCGCATACCCTGTACTTCAAGAGGCGGGCCCGTAACCACTCGGGCATCACACATAATAATAATAAAGGGCATGAATAAACAGAGCTACTGAGTGGCTGTACCTAATGAAAATCTTTATCAAAGAAAATTAGCCTGCGGTGTGCAATTAGACCCAAGTAGAGTTCTATGAAAAGGATCAGCAAACATTTACTGCGCAGTATGTAATATCAGGGGCAGTATTTAAAGACTTAATTTATAGCAAAATGTTGAATTGTTAAACTAAACTTTTTTAGTATTGGCGTCATCTTACATTGTTCTCACAAACTATTTTGCAAAAAAAATAGTGTAACCAATACCTACTATTGTAAAAACCTATACGATGATAAAGAGTAACCGTGGAGTTTCTTACCCATTCTTCTCCATATGAATCTACACTTTGGAACGTGGCAACTAACTTGTGACAATTCAAAAGTGCCTGTAAATAGTTTATTTGAAATAAATGATTTGATTTGATTACGTTACTACAAACATTTTAGAGTGTAATTGAAATACAAATAAGTAAATAAAAATATATGGAAAATAGAGACCAAAGAAAAGATGGATAGGCAGTGTGAGGGATGACATGAACTGAAAAAGGAATGAACGATAATGTGACGACTGAAGGGGAGAATGCAAGAGACAATGATATTGTGAACACAAGTGATTCAATAAACCTTTATACTACACTAGCTGTGCCCCGTGGTTTTACCCGCGTAAAATTATACTATAATCCTACTAATATTATAAACGCGAAAGTTTGTAGGTAAGGATGTTTGTTACTCTTTAACGAAAAGACGACTTAACGGATGTGAATGAAATTAGGCTCACAGATAGTTTATAGCCTGCATTAACACATAGGATACTTTTTATCCTGGCTAGACACAATTCTGAAGTCCACGCAGACGAAGTCGCGGGCAGAAGCTAGTAGGCTATATTTATTACTAGAAAATATTAGGGATCACTACTAAAACTTCAATAATGAAACCCAAGGTGTAAAAAAATTGCCATAAATTGTCTTTCATCGCATGCGCTACTACAAAACTACAATATTAAAGAACAACAAAAAGTTTCGCGTTTATCACAAAATGTTTAAAAAAATTATGTCGACCCGTGCAAAGCCGAGACGGGCCGCTAGTCTGTATATCTGTATTAAATACGAAGAAACTTTTTCCTCGACCTATTAGATTGACCATTTGCCTGTCCTTCGAGTCACATATGATGCACAATGATTCATAACCTAATAATTACATATTTACCTTGCGGTCTGGGAGGTTGTTAAAAATGATAGCTGTCAGTGTGTTGCTAATGCGGTGATGACGCAATAACCCAGTACCTGTAATGCAGGTTGATTCCTAGCACTGGACTGGGTTTTGTTCCATCGGTCATTGTAACACATACATTAAGTATAAATTCAGTGGCGTAGCTAGGTAACCAAAAGCCCTGGGGCAAAAAATAAAGTTGGGCCCCAACTAAACTATTTAAAACCGTTTGTTCCGTATTCGTCGTGTTCCGAATTCGATGTACTCCAGATTTGTCGTAATCCGGATTTGTCGTAATACAGTCGACACCTTATTTTAAAGAACAAATTAAAGTTATTATATTAAATGGAAAAGAATACAGTCGCGAGCAGGATTCGAACCTGCGCCTCCCGGACGAATACTCCAGGTGCTCTGACCACTAAGCCATCTCGACCTCTGCTCACCACCGCGAATTTAATATAATAACTTTAGAGTTCTCTAAGCATGCGTGAAAAGCATTAGTTTTTTAAAGATTTATCTTTAATTGAACAAATTAAAACTATTTTACGAAAATAAAGAAAATATCTCCCTGGTACCATTAAAAAAACTCAGTCCTGTGACAGACACACAGACAGTGGAGGCACGTAAATAAGGTCCCGTTGAGCACCCTTTGGGTACGGAATCCTAATTATGTAGAGATTTTTAAACCAATAACACCACTTTCTTGACCGACTATACGTTTTATGACGAATCTGGGTTACGACAAATCTGGAGTACGTGTTCGGAACACGACGAATACGGAACAAATCTTTACATTTTTATCAATTCATGTCAAAATATAAATATGTAGTTACAATATGGTTTATTTATATTCAAAATGTGGGAGAAATTTTCACTACCTAGTTCAATTTATAGTTTGTAAGTCAGAGTCCGAGGGGCCCCCTGAGCTTAGGGGCGCTGCCCCGTCTAGCCCTCCGGTAGCTACGCCACTTTATAAATTTGTCACTCGTAGTAAAACGTAGCATCACGACTTTATACCCCGAGGGGGTAGGCAAAGGTGTCACAATTGTGCACCCATATTTCACCAATGCTGTTATTAAGTCCCATATAATAAATAGGTGGTCAGCCTATTGCCATCAACTGGGCACAGTTCCAAAAACCAGGCTGCTACTGAGAAATTTCTAAAAACCCAATAACACTTTGGCCAACCCGAGAATCGAACCCAGGACCTCAATTGCAGCAGTCGCGCTTGGGAGCACTAGACCAATGAGGCAATTTGTCACTCGTCGTACAATTTAAGCAAACTTAACGTAACTTTTTTATATTGAATAAAAATCTTTATATTGCGCCGACCGCAAATAACTCGGGAGTAGCAGAAGTATAGGTAATCTAGGTTGACTTAGAAATTATATTCACTTTGTACATTACATTGTATTTTATAGTTTGTTTTTTAAATACGAAACTATTATAAAACATATGACGCAACACATTGCGTTGTAGGGAGCCAACAGAGTGACCATCATTTCATAATCAACCGAGACCGAGACAGCCGAAACGCTATTTAAGTTATAGAAATAAATAAAAATATAAGTGTATATTTATATCTGTCTGTTGCGCTCGGCTCAAATCGCACCCTTATTTGATTTTATTGAAAAACATTTGTGGTAATGGTCGTAAAAAAACACTCAAAAATCGAATATCCTACACACAAATCCGTTGAGACGACAATGTGAAATTTGAAATATTAAATAAGTATGTATTTACCTACTTCATTTGCTTTCAAATGTGGCTTTATACGAGATAAATGTTACCTATAAAACTAAAAAAAAAAAAACAAAGCATGTAAAAAGTTTTACTAGTGCTAAATGACAAAATAACACGCACATCTCGCTACGACCGTGTGTTTCTCCCTAATGCCCAAAAGTAACATCCGAAATTTGGCATTCATAATACATAATTTATTATCTGTCTGGGGGACATACTGCTAAAGATGATCATAACCGTTGTGCCAAAAGCACTTTTATATAAAAACAGAATAAGAGCGGTTTTCCGGTGTAACAGTTATTACATAATAAACTTCGGTACGTAATATGATGGTGGAAATTGGGTTTGGCAGAAGAACCATGAAATCTGAATTAATGACGTAAAGATGAGACCTTTGAGAAGTACTAGTAGAAGCCTAGTGGAGTGGAAGAAGACGTAAGTGACGACGATTGAGAAAGTATTATGCAATGGAGGGCAACTAGAAGGAATGGATGAAATAGATTGACTTAAATAATATACGAGCCGAGTGTGGATAGCCAAATCGGGGTAGGCCAACATCAGCGAACGTACCGCAATTAAATTGCGTTCGTCCTAAAAGGGTAGGTCAAGAGCGACCTAATCCGACAAGAATTTATAATAGATTAAGTGAAAGTGTGTCAGAATCGAAGCTTGTGAAAATCGATAGTTTCTGCCTAGCCCGATGGGAAAGAGGTGTGTTTGAGTCGTGTCAGAAGATAGGTTCTCAACTCTCGAGTACTTATGAACTACTTAAGAGATAGGATTACGGACTTACGATAATATAATGTAAGAAGCTCTCATAGAGTTTTGTGTAAGGAAAAATACGGTCGTGAGCAGGATTCGAACCTCAATTTTACCACTTTTTTATAGTTTGTAGCTCATTCAGTGTACAATAACCAAAAAATTGCAAGAGGCAGTAATGAATAAATAATTATGTATACTTAATAAAAATCATTACGTAATGTTACTAACAATCATTTTATAAGTACTAGGTACTTAAAAGAACTATTGGTAGTACATACTATTCCTGTCATGGTACATAATAATGAGTTTGTTACCTGAATAAAGAGTATTAAAATAATCCATCTAAGGAACTTTACGTTAAAATTGGACGGAAACGTTTTCATGAAATTGGCATATTTTCGCAGTCTTCATTGTTAGCGCATCATACCGTAACTGTTACTGACTCTTTGTTACTGCGACACTTCATTTAATATGATAGTAGCCACATTGTAATAACCTAGCCACATTGTACAACACACTTACATTTACTTGTTGTTTTGTGTTTTGTATGGACATTTACCGGGACCACAGCCTGCGACTTCCGACATATCAAGCTACACATTTTCAGTATAAGCTGACCCCTCATTGTGTGGAATTCCTATACAATGCTGGGTCAGCTTACACTGAAAATGTGTAGGTTTTGGTATGCCGTGTGTAATAACATAAAGTTGTGTCCCTGGGACCCACCCCCTAGTCATTATGCAGTTTTAGACTTGGAATTCAACTTCACGTTGATTCTGCGCTTAGAGGACCAGACGGGAGACAACTTCGGACTAAATATTGAACAAATATGCTCACCACGTTAAGCGGGGGGGGGGGGGGGCATGGAAGCACACAATCACAAAAGAATAGCTCTCGTCATTACATTAACAGTAATATAAGTAATACACATAAAAAAACTAAACACAAACTTAAAATTAAAATCGTGTACTATCATTGTAACTATATCGGTAAAGGGTATGAAGGTATTTGATTGAGAATCATATGCCAGTGGCGAGAGGGGTAGGCACGCCCGCTTAAACTACTCCAGTACTAATTCCTTCAAGGTTCTACGCGTACGTTTATTGTAGCGCTTTAGCCGCTGCCTATTTTTGACAAATGTACTTTTAATAAATTGCTTACTTTTATATGACATAAACTGCCAACTGTAAAGTTAGAAAAGTCGGGTCAATCACTGCTTAGGGACTGAATAGATAGCCATGACGTCACCATAATACGTAAATATTATTCCGGGAGGTGCAGGCTTGAATCTTGCTCAAGACGGTATTTTTCTTTCGACTAACATTTATAACTTTATAAATATAAAGTAAAGTAATAAGGTAGTAAGCGAAAAGCATCGTCCTATGATGATGCCGTCAATGAAAGGCGTAATAACGTGGAAGAAGAATTCGGAATAGCACAGGACGGGTTAACTTAGTCGGCAGAGCACTGGAATATTCATTCATACCTACTTATAACATTTTTTTACATTCTTGGTTTTTGGGCTTGTACCTTTTATCTATTTTTGGCTCTGTTTATATTATTAAGGTTATCATTTCATTACATCTAGAATCTTCATATCAAAAACATAAATACTCTTTGTTCAACCCCCGTAGTTACACAGACTGCTTGGTGTAATTTCGTTGGCCTACCATTCAGTAAGCATTATGAATGACACCGCGTGGGCGTGATACTATCTCAAAAGTTGTTTAGCAGGAATTTACTCAAATTATACAACTGGTAGACGCTGAGACCAGTCGACCGTTATTAGGCCGCGTTTAGACGATACGAGTATGTACGATCGACGATAGAAATAGCTAAACACATCCAAATTATATTTATAATAATTTTAAACAATGTGTAATAGAAGTCCCGAATAAAACTTTAAGAGCATGTGACGTGTCCTATAAACAATGCTTGGGCATAGCAACTGAACACTTAACAGTAGATAGAGGAACCGCAAAAACTTTCAAACACAACCCTAAAATTAGTTAAATTTATTATTAAACTTGTGACCCGCCACGATTTCAATAGTCCCCAAACAAGTGACTGAACCGACACGACTAACTTTGCGGCTAATACTATGTCGTACAGATTACCTTAACGAATAGTTACAGATTCTATATATTTTTCAAACGCATCATAGCGAACTTTAAAGTATTCAATTTTGTAGAAAGAAAAATACAGTCATGAACAGGATTTGAACCGCGCCTCCCGGAAACATTATCCGGGTTCTCTGCCGACTAAGCCGGGACGGCTTACGGGGTTAATGTTGGGTTTTTAATGGGAGGCGCAGGTTCAAATCTTGATCACGAACACGGAAATACTCCAGGCGCTCTGACCACTAAGCTATCTCGACCTCTGCTCACCACCGCGAATTCTTCTTCCATATTTTAACACGTCTTATGGCGACGTCATTGCTATCAATTCAGTCCCTAAACGGGTGACCGAACCGACACGACTAACTTTGAAGTTATAGTTAGTTTATATATAGAACTCGCTACGAATGCGACAATGCCATTGAAAAAAATATCTGTACTAGAGTCACGAGTTGATCCGCCGCTCGTAGTCACCCGACTTCGCTTAGTAACTGCCAGTGACTTTTTAATTAATAACAACCGTGGCCGACGCTCGCCCACCTACAGACTGACCGCATCAAGCGCAACTTAACCTCAACGATCGTCTCGTCAGACCAAAAGTTGCAACCGGCAACGTAAAGCCAAGATAAATAAACATTATTTAGCACGTGCTTTGGTTTAGCTCTGTTCCCGTCTCTACCTCGCACATGTAGTTTGACAGATGTGCGACAGTGACAGGAATAATGCTATGCGAAAGCACATGCCTAGTAATAATAAAAACCGAGTGGAGTTAAGAGTAGAGAGCACAAACTGTCCACATAGTCCTAATTGTTCTCTCATCCACTGGCATCATACCTAAATCAGTAACACAAAGTCGGAACACCTTACACACTCACTCCACATGCTTCAAAAATCCACCATACTAAACACCTGCCGTATCACACTAAAATTCCTAACTTATTCATCAACTTACTCTATTTAGACTCCTGCTCTCATTTGGCTCTGGGCCGCATAGTAGGAATCTTCAATCTCCTCCCAAAAATGAGGATTTTATTTCTCTCAAAAAGGTACAATGGTTGGTTACACTAATATAAGTTATAATATTATAAGTTGTGATCTAATCTTAGTTAGTTTATTTATTTTGAAACAGCTACACGGACAGATTTGACAAAGCTAGTTAACTATTTCATACTAGCAACTTTGAATACGAGAGTTATGCTTCGAAGCCCAAAGCTCGACAGTTACTTAAGTTGGGGTTTATATGTATACCTAAGTACTAATATATCTGTATAATCTATGTATCTATGTTTGTGAAATGCGGGTAAATACGTAGGCGTAGTAAATACTTATAAGCCCTAAGGCAGGGAACATCACGCTTATTTTCCCCGAAAGAGCTGTCCCCTGTTGATGCGCCTTGTAAATAAATAAATAAAAGATTTAGACAGAGGCGTATCTATTGTAGTACACCCACAGTCCCGTGTAATGGATGGTCAATCCCAATGACATTGTCCGACCCTGTACTCAAACCCAGGACCTCACGCTCAGCACCTGCCCACACGCTACGAACACTGGACAAAGATGCAGAGGCAGTCTGTATTATAAATATAATGTTATTTGATTACTCTAAGCCGATTAGGTCCGATTTGGCCCCTATACATGTAAATTATATATTGAGTGGATATGGCTCAGCTTTGAGCGTAATCCCTCGTATCGCTTGAATAGGGTTGTCAAATCAGAATGGCGACAATGATGCAAAACCCTCCGGACAATTGGATAAAATCTACAATTTATTTTTTATTTTTTTCCATACATAAATTAACTAAGTTTATTTTGTTTAGGTTTCACCATGCTAAATTTCAATTCATTCTCTCTAGCCATTTCCCAATTACATTGGGATCGATTTATATATCTAACATGGCTTACTTACTTTAACTCAAAAAAATAAAAAAACTACGAAATAAGAAACCGAAAAGTGAAAAATAAAACTATACTTATAAAAGAAATAGTAATATTATTTTATTTGTTAATCGTTTGTTTAGTGCCGATAAAAAATTAGTTACACTTAGTTATTAGGACTGGGTAAATATTTTTTTTCTTCAGTTCCCGTTTTTGTCGGTATTTTTTTTTTGTTTTATACAATTTCTTGTGGCTATAATTTATAAACAGCCAGGTCTAAAGTTCTCATCGAGATAATGAAATAAGTCCAAATACAAAGCAGCTGCTGTTGTCGTTGAAGAGTTTCTTGTCTTACGTCTCCATCAACAGATTAAATCCAGGTTTCCATTATGCTGTATTGTCATCATGAATAGAGACAGATGAACGCAAAGTTTCAACATAATCGGTTTAAATATGATAAACCAATAATTCTTTCTACTGGGTAGTACTTAACTTAGAAGTGAATCTTTGTTTCTTTTTTATTTATATGGAACAAACTGAATTATCCCCTATTCAATAAAAAAAAACATATACATCTAGAGAACATCCTTTTTTTATCGGTTAGAAAGGGCTTGCTTCGCACGCGTTAATGAACTTATTGACCTATATTAAAATAATATAAATTATTTTTTAACTGTGAAAAATAAACAGTTTTTATACATAATTTCATGATCTCCCTAATCGCCTAGACTGCCAAGATGTTAGGTATTCTGGAATGTAGATATACTGTTCACCATTTTATTTTGTTGGTAGAAGAACTATCTATAACTACAACTTTCCTCTATTTTATAATAAATCAGGTTTATCATTTAAATTACATGATTTAATAATTGTCTACTTAGACAATAATCAATCATACTTTTTGCGCATATCAAAAGTTTTTATAAATCTTATTATCATGTGTTGCATTCAGGCATGATAATTGTTTGTCTTAATATTTGTAGAACATGTATCCTTTTCTCAGACAGACAGTCTGACACGACATACCTACGATTTAGTCATGATTTGTAAGAACTACCTAACTATTATGTTAGGTATGAGTTTCTGCAATATTCATTCTTATTATATTGCGTCAACTTTCGTCGTTCAATTGACTAACCGCTTTATTTCTCAAATCTAAGATTGATTTTTGCGTACACCTATCTCGCAATGATCATTATTTTTACCGCGAATTCGTACTTAATCATTTTCTATGGAATTGATGTTGGTAATGTAAATTATTTCTATCCGTGTATTAAAATGGAAGAGTAGATTATATTCATTCTGGCTACAACTGTAATAATTCTGTTTTAATGTAGGTACCTACGTGTGGCTTTAAATCAGATTCATATTGTTATCTGTTTTAACTGAATTAATGCTTCATGTGTATATGCCTACTCCAATCGGGATATCATTAAGTACGTAATATAAAGTTATAAACTTAAAACTCTAGTATTATTTCGTTTTACGTGTAGGTATCAGCCTTATTTTAGATTAAATACAAATTAATGGATGTATTTACCTACTAAATAAGTATTTTGGACACAGAAAATTTGAAATGCAGTCATTTCAACAATACCTATAACATAGGTAATATCTATTATTATTTCGATGTTATTGTTCTAAACTTATCGTGAATGGAGTATTTCGACCACAGATAGGTAGCGCGGAATGATTCCACATGAGCAGTATTATTGGCGTATTTCAGTTATACCTACGAAGTACGGAGTTTTGAACTGTGCCCCGGTATATCGCAATAGGCTCACCACATATTACGTGGGACTAGGATCGCTAACCGTACAATATTCTGATCTGATATATTATATATAAACTGTTGAAGAAATACATGGTAGGTACGCAAAAATACTGGGTAGATTTTCAACACCGAAATATAACTAAGAAACAGTTCATTTAAAAAAATTATGAACGTGCCTTTACATTTAAAAAATACAAGCCGTGCGGAATAATATAGTTTTTATAAAAAATAAATAACAAATAAGTATTTGTCTATTTTTTGCTTTCTCCATAAAATACTATAATTTTTTATAGCTAGTTTGAAAAACACTAAAATTCGCCAAAGAAATGTTCCATACGTGTTAAAAAAATAGAGTGTTACCCTCCCCCCGAAATAAATTCCTGAAGGTAGAACATGTTGGGTTTTTCTGTTAGGAAATTAACGATAAAGTATTATAATGTGTATATATTTGGAATCGGCTATTTACAAACTTTCATTTGAAACCCATCTTGATAAAAAAACAAATAATATTTTAGAGATTATATTTTTTATATTTACACGCCATATTTATACTATTGTCGCCTATATCTGTCCTGAAATTGAGACGAATCTAATGTCACTTCGTATGTTAAAATCTATCAAGCGGTTTAGGCTACAGATCGTGCCAAAGAAATAGTTAAAAAGACATAATACATATGTCGGAGATAGATTGTAGTATCCGCTGTTTTAAAAACTGCTAGCTGATTTACAAAACAGTACTGGTATATAAAACTTAAAGCTGGATTGCCATTGCGATACGTTTAACAAAACACCTACACACCTTTAGACGTAATGCAGAATGACATATCTACTGTGGGACAGGTTTGTTTATTGTATAGGTATATTAAATGGGTAGTCACCACTCAAGTAAAATAAAGATAAGTACTGTATTCTGATTTGTCTTCCCGTGGCTGGGTCGACGGCTGGCTATTTTTGTGTCTGTAAGGCCAGAAAAAACCTAAATATGAAGGGGAGGACGGGGTAGTTCGACCGCATATGATTTCTAATCAAGTACCTTTATACCTTTTACTTTTTGGTTACAATGGATAGTACACGATTATAATCGTGTGTGACAAAATCTTATGTTTGTGTTTAGTTTTTTTATTGAGTTTAAAGCGAAAAGAAACCTTGTATTAACAGCTACATAATATCTAAAATAATGATATTAAATGTAGACTGATTGGGTATATGAAATACCTATAGAATAATTAATTATGTAACGAAACAGATATAAACAAATTAAAATTGTAGAGTCCGATAAAAAACTCAAAAGAAAACAAAATAAAAGTAATTCCAGAAAAAGGAAGGTATGTATATTTTAATTATCTGTGTTGCTATGCTGTACTGGTAAGTTCCAATTAACATTAAATGAAAAAAATGGAGTAATTACCGCCAATAATTATTCACATTTCTCTGAAACGATAGCGACCGGTATATAAAATGAATTCCGGTAAAACGGTGCGGCATTTTATAGTTATATTGTTAATCTTATTTCCATACTCGAGCTGTATTACGTTTTAGTGCATTCCATTGCTGTTTTTCAGCAATAATTTTGATGACGTCTGACGTTGATGTGTGCAAATGACGCATTGGAAATACGATTGCATTATATTTTTAGCGATTCTTGAAAGTATTTTCGTTGAATGTTCGTAATAATGCTGAAATGGTTGCGAGATTAGGTACTTGAAGAATAAAGGTAATCATGTGTGGTTTTTTTTATCGCTCTATATTCCATAACCAGCCAGAATTGTGCTCGGTAGATGGCAATTGGCTCATCACCTTGGACTTAATAGCATTTAATAGAAATCTGGGTGCATAACTGCGTATACCTCTGCCTCCAATACAGTCATGATTCTACGTTATATTATAACCAGCCCATAACTGTCCCAATGCGGGGCAGGGGCCTCTTCTCAAACAGAAAAGGCACGAGCATTGATCACTACGCTAACTCACTGCGGGTTGGCAATTTCAGACCATCGAGTCCAGGTTTTGTCACGATTTTTTTCTTTACCGTATGTCTGTGGCTTAGATTAACTAAAAAAGTAGGTCAAAATGAAAAAATCACATTTCTTTTGTGATTTGTACCCACAACCTGTGGCTCATAACCTGCACCTAACCACTCGATGACCACGACAATCCACTCAAATTATAGAATTTTAGCAAGTACTGAGAAATGATTTAATTTTTATTAAGTAACACTACGACACCGTTCATGATGACGCCATTACCCACAGACAAAAACTATGCTCGATAGAATAGTAACAATGTTGTGGTTAACTACCATACCTACGTTTTATGACCATGCCGACAGACGCCATGACGCTGCGGTGCACATGCGTTGAATATTAATACAGACTCTGAATTAGGTATGTCATCTGCGTCTAGTTCGTCTCTAGTGTCGATATTCTACAGACGAAAGAATATAAAGTGTAATAGGTAATTACTTACTTTTCGTTGTTTCACTTACAATACATTCATTATCGCATCCGTTTGACTGGCTCGTTAGTCTATTGGTCGCAAACGCGGCTGCTGAGCATGAGGGTTCGATTCCGCAAAGCGTTATTAGGTTTTCCTGTTAGAGAATTCTCAGTAGCAGCCCGGAGTTAGGAAGATGGTAGTGTGACACCCCCGCGCCTGATCTCTCTCTGGACATGTCGGATTGCCGTCCCATCGGGCTATAAGAGTTTCGGAAGATGGAGTGCACCTGTACACATACTTGTGCACTATAATTTCTCCTGTGTATTTGGCGGAGGCTCTCCTCGGAGATAGACCGCCGTGACTAAATACGGTCTGGAGGAGTATTATTATTATTATCGCATCCGTAAGAAGAAGAAGAAGGGCGAACTTACTCCAGGCGCTTTGCCAAAGTTCCAACTAAACCATCCCGACCTCTGCTCAATGCTCCGAATTTATCCTCCATATTTTAATTTATTTCTCTTTGTAGGGACTGAATAGAGGGCGATAACGATAGGATGGCTTAGTTGGCAGAGCGCCTGCAGTATTTATTCGGGAAGCGCAGGTTCAAATCCTGCTCACCACAGTATTTTACTTTGCACAAAAAATTATCACGTCTATATTCTCCAAAGGGGTAGGCAGAGGTGTTCTTTTTTTATCAATTATGGATCTACGTTAGGCCACAAACTCGCCTGATGGTAAGCGACGGTGTGGCCGAGGATGGAGCACGTATATCCAGAATAAATCTATTCACTCTTAAGTAGAGTGGATAGATTTGGAGAGAACAATAGTTGGGGAGTTGATGCAATTGCCCAGACCCGTCTCCCACAACGCAACGGTTGCACTGCTCATGCGGCATGGCCTCGTCCAGTGATCACACCACACCCACACTTTACCAACGCAGTTAATATGTGCCATGTAATAGGTGGTGAGACATTTCCTACTAAATTTGAAACATTTATTTTTCTTTATACATAAATGCATCTATCCATAACATTAATCTTTAAAAACTTAATTAAATGAAAATGCGGCCAACGCATGCAGTACCTACAGTAACTCTTCTTCCTAATAAATAATACATACAATTTTAACTTTTAATTAAGCACGGAAAACGTTGGTATTTAAACAAATTCTCCGTCCCCTGTCATTAGGAGACTGGATGCTTATTTTAATTAAACGCTAATCACCTCTTTTCTGCGAAATTTGACTGGCTAATCAAAAAGGCTTTGAGCAATAAAAACGAGTGCCTTCGCAGAAATAAAAAATCTATTTATAACGGTTTAAATATATATGTCGCAGATTGATAGTAGAATCCGCTGTTTTACAAAACTGCTAGCTGATTTACAAAACAGTACTGTTTTATAAAACACCTAAACAACGTTCAGCTGGATTGCCATTGCGATACGTTTAACAAAACTGCTACCTACGTTTAGACGTAATACAGAATGACATATCTACAGTGGGATAAATTTGTTTATTGTATAGGTATATTAAATGGATAGTCACCACTCAAGTAAAAAAAAGATACTGTTTTCTGATTTGTCTTCCCGTGGCTGCGGACAAAAATAGGAGTCCCGCTTGGCGGGGCTCCTATTTTTGTGTCTGTAAGGTCAGAAAAAACCTACACACGAAGTGGATCACCGGGGTAGTTCGCTCGCTATGCTCGCTCATTGACCTCCGTCATCCTCTTCGAACCTAACCTGTCCGACTCCCGAGCTCGCCTCGCTCGCTCATGTATCAATTTAATTTATTTTCTTTTATAATCCCGATATATTGTCACTATTATAGTGGTTTAGTATTTACTTTATTCAAAATTTTCATCTTGTTTTTTGCTTCTGGCTTAAAAGTAAAATAATGTTAGGCTATTGATGTTAAAAGACACACAGAGCCAAATGCGACAAAATTTCGAACTAAAATCAATAATCTGATAGTTTCACACTGTTTTACATAATCTCTGATCGTTGCCCCGCTGCATTGATAAACGCAAAACGTTCATAAATTTCTGCGTGTTATAGTTCAGTTATTATGTAAAACCACTAAACGTCGTTCAGCTGTTTTTCATAACAGTACTGTTTTGTAAACTAGCAGTTTTGTAAAACAGCGGATTCTACAATCCATCTGCGACATATACATTCTAAATCTATTTCCTGTCAACTGTGTACAACGTGATGTAATTTGTGGAGATGAATAAACATTATTATTATTATTAAATATCAATAGACCTTCTACGTAGGTACTTCAACTTATTCGAAATACCATCTTCCATATAATATTTATTATTTATGGATTGCGCAGCCACGAATTGTTTATTAATTATTCACCATATATATGTATTGATCCAGTAGGTACGTATTCATGGTTCATTATTCATGATTTCAGTAAGCGATGCATTATAATTATGTAAATTTAAAATAAATTATAGAGCAGTAATAGCCTAGTGGCCTTTAGGCTGGCGAGTCAAAGGTCGCATGTTCAAATCCAAGGTACGCACCACTGACTTTTCAGACTAGCGGCACTTTTGTTGGGGGCTGAGTTGAGTTGCTCCATCCTCGACCCCATCGTCACTTACCATCAGGCAAGTTGGTGGCCAAACATAGATGCAATTATGATAAACAAAAAAAAACTTTGCAGTTACCGTTGTCATCGACAAAGTGTTGCTTATTTATTATCCTTACCACCCTTACCATCTCCTTATCTAGCGTTGCTAAACTTCAATGATCCGAGCGCCTCAATAGCTGCGGTTAGACAATAATATTAATAAGCATTTGTACCAAAGGTATAGGATATTGTAGATAGCTAAATGCATTACACGTGTCGAATTACCACTATTTTCAAATGAAACAGATCGGGGTCTACGAACTTTCACCCATGTGACGCCACCAGTTTCAAATTGCGTTCTATTTGAAATATTTTAAGTAAACGTGTAGGATAAAATGTTGCATGCACACGCACACGCAAACGCATCGTTGCCGTCGTCACATAAACGAAAGTTCGTTGACCCGATCGTAATTAACAATGATACAGCATTCTACTAAATCTAACGATTACGCTGATAAATGTTTGCCAGATAATTTGATTTAATCTGTACATAATACTGTAATGGCACTATGAGCAAACCAGGCAGCTTTTCAATTAGGTAATTACCTTTTGATACACGCGACCCAAACATACGGATGTACTGCTGGCTGGATTAACGCTTTCAATCTATATTAATTGGACGGCCATCAGCGAAATCACTTTGATGATAGAATAGCACTGAACTGACTGGTAATTAGTGGAATTGATTCAGTAATAAAACTGGTCACTCATGTGGGTCGATTTGTTATTAAGTGGGATTAAACCAGCATAACGTTGATTTTGAATAATTGAACAACCCCTTTTATATGAAAACAGGATTATATAATTTTCAACACTCGTAAAGTGGCTCTTATTGCACCGCTTTTAAGTTCATAAGGCTTATTCATTATAATTATTATTAATGAGACTTATATACGCACATGTGCTTTTCACTTTACTTTATTATTTAATTACAGCAGAGATTTGATGTTTTAAAAGTCATTAAGGCTGAGATTAAAATTTTGTAATTAAGAACATTGTGTAGTTAAAAAAAACATTTCAATTTATTATTCTATTCTTGTCGCCCAATCGGCCCAATTAACACAGATTTAGGCTATAAAAATGTTTTATTTTTTATTGCATGAGTCTTCGTCATTGCTTCATGAATGCCACGCATTCCTGAGAAAGACGGTCTTGACCGCTGCTAGAGGTGGATGGACAAAGAAGTGATCATATAAGAATACTATTTTCCCTTTTGATGTACGGAACGCTATAAACGGTAACACAATACGCACAGAACTTAGAGGGATGTGAAATGGGAAATATTTCTAGTTCTGTAGTTTTAAAGGATTGCAGTATTTTTGTGTACTTAGATGATCATTAGGGCGATATGAGTCCCCATCTGATATCGGTATTAGAGTGCTACAGCTTTATAATTACATAGCATCACGCCTATTTTCCCCGAAGGGGTAGGCAGAGGTGTACACTCTTGTACACCCACATTTCACCAATGCTGCTATTAATTGATAATTAATTAAATTGATTCGATATCGAGTCGACCAGTGTTATTAGGGTTTTCTGTTTGGAAATTCTCTGTAGCTCTGAGCTTGGAATTGTGCCCGGATGATGGCAATAGATTTACATGGAAATTTGTAACGGATCGGTGAAATATGTAATAAAGTATAGGTACGACTGCACTCTTCTCCAAATTTTTTTTTATTATTTCAATGATAATCTCCTAGTTTTACACGACCGCCCAAAAAAGGAGCCTTATGTTTTTAGGAGTCATTATGGTATGTAAGTATTTATGTTTGTGAGTTTCTTTATTACACCATAACTTCTAAACGCCTGAACTGAACCGATTTAGATGTATGGAGTATCTATAGAATGAGAATCCTCACATTATCCCGAGTAAAGTAACTAACTATTAAAAAAAAAGTAGTGGCTATGTAACACAAGAAGGTGTGAAACACGGACCTTAAAAAAATACGGTCGGATCATTGCATACGACATGTGAGAAGCATGCCTAGGCATCCGCATACAAATCCTTAAAACTCATCCACTCGGCGACAGTACGCTGCGTGTAATCTATGTGTATGCGTAATCTATGCTTCGCTTATGACAAGGCAAGGTTCCATCCGTATTTTTTTCAAATCCGTGGTGTGAAATATATAAAGTTTGGGCCACCACTATGTACTGTACATAGTGGTGGCCCAAAATTAAACATCTCCTTTTATTGATACAGTGGCAGTCGATTGTTTTGACACGACGCGATACTTGTTTAATTTTGCACAAGCAACAATGGCCTTCTCCCATATCATGAAACAACGCGAATAAAAATACAATGTTCAAAACGCAGATATAGATTAATCTAGATACCGCAAGTGTATACATACTTTCTGTATCATTATTGACCGTAGACCGAGCGCAACGTGCTTCATTAAAAGTAGCTTATAGGGGACCATACCAGTACTTTAAAAAAATACCGCACTAATTATTGTTTAACGGTTATTACACACGCGCATTCTTCGGGACAGCCCGACTTGTTTCGAACTCGAACGGAGCCCATAATCATGAGCGAGCCCGCGGCGATGTCACGAGTCAAACTGCAATCCCGAAGAATGTGCGTGAGTAATACCTAACCGTTAAACAATAATTAATTTGAATGTGTCTCACGAAAGTTATTAAACAAAAATACCGTATTAAATGGAAAAAGAATACGGTCGCGAACAGGATTCGAACCTGCGCCTCCCGGATAGATACTCCAGGCGCTCTGACCAACTAAGCCATCTCGACCTCTGCTCACCACCGCGAATTCTTCTTCCATATTTTAACACGTCTTATGGCGACGTCATTGCAATCAATTCAGTCGCCATAAGACGTGTTAAAATATAATAATCTATCCGGGAGGCGCAGGTTCGAATCCTGTTCGCGACCGTATTCTTTTTCCATTTAATATTGTAACTTTAGAGTTCACTAAGCATGCGTTAATGCTTTTTCAAAGACATATCTTGAAAAATACCGTACTAATCAAATGTAAGTATAAAGAAGTAGCAGTAGTAAGGGTTGGACAGTTTTACATTTGCTAACAAACATACTCTCAAAACAAATCACATTCCTACACACGCAAACATACTCATATAGAAATTTAATATAATTATCTTTTTTGGTAGGGAAGGGACTATACTCGCGATAATCTAAGAAGTCCGATTTGATGTTACTTTTTTGAGTGCATTTTTTCAATATAACGTTAAACTTTGAGGTTTACGAATGATACTTGTTGTTATAGTGTATGGATAACATAGTAATTATTTAGGATTATGAATTTGATTTTTCAATTTCTTACGGATACATTCATACAAAGGTAAAATGAGAAACGTCAAATCGGACTTCTTAGATTGTCGCGAGTTTAAATCCCACAACACAGGGACTCATAGTGTGGGGATCTAAGGCCTCAAACCACATTATTTACATGTACAGTATTTCACATGAAGGGACTGCCTATCTGACCTCCACAACCCAGTTTTAGGGTAACACGATATCATGGTATGACTGGTTGTCAGACTTTCAGACCTCTTACTACCCGTAACAGCTGTCATACTTAGATCTAAATTTGACAACCGGAACCGACGGCTTAACGTGCTCTCGGAGGCACGGAGGAGTCTCGGTATGAGGTGTGGTCACCAATCCACAGACCGATCGCGGCAAGCGCAGCTTAACCTCCATCGATCGATCTGAGCGGCTGTTACTAAGCCACGAGAAAGAACATATATATTTAATAAATAAAAATAATCTATCAAAATAATTTAATTAACAATTTTCATATTTATTGTCATCGAGCACATTATGAAACTAATTGACCAAAGCGATTAAATTAGATAAATCAACTTACAAGTTCTCACAATGCTGCTGGTTTTCGAAAAACAATTTCATCTTGAAATGGCACACATTTTTATCTCATATCGATGTTGAAATGTGTTGGGATTCTTCATATTTTTATTAAAGCCTACCTATGTACCTTTAGTAGCTTTATCTTTATTATAATATAGTAATACAATAGGTAAGGTTCAAATTCAAGAAAACGGTCAAATTACACGCGAGAATTATTCTTGAATAAATATCAAATAAATCGAAACAGACACCGTCAACAATTCCTTAGAAAAAAAAAACATCGTAATTAATAAAATAGAATAGAATTCTATTATACCTGGGTAAACATTCAGAGAAATGCATTACCAGTCTTGAGTTTATCAACACTCGATGTGGGAGTTCTGTGAACAAGCGGTTAATAAACTGTCAATGTCAACCAGAACAACCTTGACTGGAATTCTAAGAGCACTATCAGTTCAATTATATCCATCTCGATCTGTGGCTCTCAAACTTTTATAAAAAAAGAACTTGCTTACGAGATAGAGAGGCATTTTACACACAAATTTATCATAATTATTATAACAAGTTAGTAATTTTTTTTTATTCAATATATTATAGCGGCCATGCCAATTTTCTTTAAGGAAATTCTGTATAAGAATTTCTTAACTATGAGTGGCGCTTTCAGACGATTAGAAAGTGAACTTGTACGTGGTACTACCTACTAGTACTACGCGAGTACATTTCATTACTTGCACGTAATAAATTAACGTCCCAAATCATTAGTTTTAGGAGGCCTATGGGCATAATCCCCGGTGTATGTCAATAGGGTATAGAAATATTAATTTATTGTTGTTATTGTACAATAAGTTTTAGGTAAAGGCTTAGTTTTAATTTAGTATGTCTTGTATCAATCAATGTCAATGTATGTTACTTTTTTCTCCTCCCCGCTTCGCTTATCCCTTATGTAGTTAGTGTCTTCAGCTTTTAAACACATTTTTTCTTTCACAGGTTTGCGGGAAGAAAAGTATTTTGAATAAACAGTACCTTTGTAAAAATAAAAAATAAATAATAGGGTGTACAATAGTACACCGCTGCAATTTTTTTTTCATGTTTGTAAAATCCGTCATCAACGTTGTGCCGGACTGCTACCAACTGAAAACCACATGTATCGGGATCATAACTGCATTTACCTGCATTGATCACTGCGTTACCTCGACAGGTTGATTGTCCGTCAAAGATAACGCAGTGATCAATGCAGGACGGCTGCACATGGCTTGCACAGCCACTCCAGAGTGCGTCGTGCGTCTCTAGCCGGTTACTGGTCAGGTGATGGAATACTCAAGTCCATCACCCACAGCCACCACTCAAGGTGAAATCGTTAAGAGCCCTTGGGCATCTGGCTCGTCTTCTGCGGCAGGAGTGTGAGGGATTTGCCTCTCTCTCCAAAGGGAGACTCTTACCTCCTCGCAAATGTGGCGACGCCTTCCCATGCTCTCTCGCTCCCGACCATGTCAACTGATCACAGCCGAAAGAGAAAGATCTATCATCCCAACTACCACAATAAGCTTATCGGTACACCTCTGCGGTAATGCCTTAAGGAATACAGGCGTGATGTTATGTATATATGGAAAATTTAGACAGGCATAAACGAATTATTCAAAATAAAATATGAAAAGTTCCTGGAAAAATAATTTGAAATTATTTTCGTCGAAAACGATGGAAAACACTATTGGATAAGCCAATAAGACCCTGTTCCCAGAAAAATACGATGAGCATTATTTATTTCTCAACAACCTTCAGGAACACTTATCCTGAAAATTGGAATAAAAAAGTTTAAATTAATCTAAAAATTCAAAGAAGTTCGAAGGTTCGTCAGAGCTGCTAAATAGAAAACTTTGAGAGCCACGGGATCTGATAATAAAACATGTTTTTATGTGATAATACGCAGAAATACTTTTTCTATACAGTTCGTAGTATTGATAATTTCGTTATCATCGCTAGAATCGCAAGTAATATATTGTGCGTGAGCTGTATCTATGTACATATGCCCTATATTTGTATCATTTGCGTATTATCTCTACTTAATATAAAACAGAGTCGCTTTCCGCGTCTGTCTGCGTGTTTATCAGCTAACTCCTCTTAAACCAAGCAACGGATTTTGATGCGGTTTTCACTATCGTTTAGATAATTATTCACGGATGGTTTTTATATATAATAAAGCGTACCTACTTAAGTTTTTTGTTTTGTTTTTACTTGACGTGACGTCGTCAAGCCATATTATAACGCGACGTAACTTGTCATGACGAAGCCTGAGCTAGTCATGTTAACTGGAATCCAAAGTAATTGCAAGCTTTCGAAGAATATTCAAGGTAAGCCTTTAGTATTAGGTTTCTTTTTTAATAGAAGTGCTGGGCTAGAGTTGCCAGGCGGCTTTTATTCGACTTGTAATTAAAGGCGTTAAGACCTGCGAGTTAATTGTAGAACTCACCTGAACTCACTTTCAATTGCAATCGCTTTCATTTAGACAGTCTGACAATGTACATTGCATCGACCTTATTACCGAAGACCAATTAAAGACCAAAGAAAAAGTAATGAAATACGAGTCAGTCTCGCAATTTCCACGTACGGCTAAAACTAAAAAAAAACATAAGTTTTAATCTTTTATCATTTTTTTGCACTATTTAACATAGGTAACAGAGAGCCTCTTGCCTGTACTTCCCGAGGGACTAGGAAAAGCTAAACACATTGTACACCCACATATCATCAATACTGTTATTAATATCCATGTCCAGTCCCAATAAGTGGTGAGCCTATTGCCATCAACCAGGCACAATACCAAGCTCGAGATTACTAGTGAGAATTTCCTAATTGAAAAACCCAGTAACACTGCCCGATTCTGGAATCATTTTTTTTGGCTTTTCTGGTTTTAGACCTGGTCATCCTATTACATTTAAAAAATACATGCACACTGGTAATTTCACCAACGTCTACAAATCATAATATTATATAAATATATAAGTATATACACCATACATCGTCAAGACTATCATTTCATACCGAGACCTCTCCGTGCCTCAGACAGCACGTTAAACCGTCGGTCCCGGGGGTCTAAATTGCCTACTTTGAGCATTTCTCCTAAAACTTAATCATTATTTCAATTGAGTAACTTCATAAGATTCTACTATTTAACATTTTGTGAGCCATTTTACGAATCTCCATAGTAAACTATCAAATAGATAAATTACTGTTTATGAATTGCACGCAAGTCATATTATGATTTTGTCCATGAAGTGACCGTTTTACGATTTGTGAAATGAATCATATTAGAATCCTAATAAGATTCAGCCAAAATCTTCTTTTAGACCACCCCTTTGTCAAATTAAGATGTATGACAGCCGTTACGTGTAGTCAGAGGCCTGAAAGTCTAACAACCAGTCATACCACGAGATATTGTGTTACCCAGTAACTGGGTTGTGGAGGTCAGATAGGCAGTCGCTCCATGTTAAACACTGGTATTAATCTGGTTTGACTGGAAGCCGACCCAAGTGTAATTGGAAAAAGGCCAGGCAGATAGATATATATATTATACAAATGCAGTGACTGTGTCCGCGACTTCATTCGCGCTGAACTTGCACAAATTGATGAATCCTGCAAGATGTCAAAATGAAACAGACCCAAAAATTTTAAATTTAGTTTTTGAGCCTATTCAAGATAATCTTTCAGAAAGACAAACAGGCAAAATATCGTTAAACGTTAATTTATGATTAGGAATCGTATAACCATAGTTATATACCCAAAGTATAACAATTAGCAGTTTGACTTTTTTGACATATATTTTGAAATCAAAGACAGACACTACAATTTTATTCAATCCAATATTAACTATAAATATATATTAAATACCAGAAGCTTCAAACACCAAAGATGATGTAAAACTCCATTCTAACATCTCTAAAATTCTTGTTTTTTTGTACTACGTGACTTCAGTTTTCCCACTCGCTTTGAAATCAGTAAAAGCCCTTTACGTATTCAGAGGGTATGTTGAAACAACGGCAGCAAGGAGGAAAGAAATTTCAAAACTGATCCCTAATTGATCAACATATCGATTATGTTTCAGTTATGGAAAATAGGTTTACATTGGTATGTAGTTCAACGTAACTGCGGTTCATATTGATAACTTAACTAATAACCACATAGATAACTTGATAAAATATAACTCAAGTCTTATTCGGGTATATTAGCCAATAAAAAGCATTATCAAATTTGTCCAGTAGTTTTTGCGTAATTCAGTAACAAACATAAACCTTACAACATTTCGGATTAAGTAGATAAGTAGGATAAGATTAATAAACATAGATGATAGTGCATTGCAAAGCCATGTAAGGCTCAGTTTGAATAAGCATTTTACCACAGAAGGAAACAGAAACGTTGAAAATTGAATCAAAATTGTACATTGTGGGTACTTTGAACTTTATCCCCATTTTATAACGTACCAATGAAGATATAACCAAACAATTTTTAGGTATTACCCAAGCTACGTGTGGGTAGGGTTGTCATTCGTCCGGGTTTCCCCGGATTTGTCCTAGTTTTGAGAGCGTCCAGGCGGTGTTTCATTTGTAGTCCGGATTTTAAAATACGCTTCCGATATTACCTCTATAATGCAAGACTGCTAATTGTATGTTAAAATAGTAATATCTTAGGTTTTCGCGTTCCGGATTAATCTACGAATATAAAATTAATACTAGGTCTACGACTAGTCCTCCTGCGACCACGAACGCTGCAGTGTTCGAAACGTCAGGAAAAACAAAAACCAATAAGTCACGCGATTAGTCCGGTTAAAAGTTGTTTTATAATAATGTATGTTAAAACTTTAGTACTAAAACTTTAGTTAAAAATTTATAGATAACAATTAAAACTATTAATTATTTTACTGATTAACTTTGAAAACACACAGTTGATATGTCCGGACTCCAAAATCCGGGTTTTCACACTTCTTATCCTGGTTAGCAGATTTTAGAGATGGCAACCCTAGGTTGAGGTGGAATTCACGAGAGTTCTCGGAACGTCAGTTTTCTATTAAATTCCCTTGACATGTCAAATCCTAATATCATTGTAATGAAATCATTATTAGAAACAAAAATTGGAGTCCCAAGAGGGTCTTCTAAGAATTTACTAATACTTTTATTCCTGATCTATCTTAAAAACGATAAAACGTACTATTGTAGAGCATATTCTATAGTTTAAACAACATAATATTTAAATACAAGGTACACTATATTAACAGTAAGGTCACCAATTCGCACTTGGCGAGTTTTTCCCTTTTGTAATGTATTTTCTTTTAAATAAAGGAAAATCTTTTGTATAAGAAAATGGCACCTCAAATAATCCCCCAATCAAATTAACTTGTATTTTCTTTTAGAGTAAGTATTTGTTTTTTCCTGTAACTTTAGTAAGTACAAAACCTGATTTCCTTTTTCTTTTAGGTAGGTAGGTGTTTTGTTGTACCGCTCCCGCCTACAATATCCTTTCATGGTAGGGAAATTATAAGATTTTATCATTGTACAGTTGTATCTACTGGTTCTATATGTAACCACCCCTGGCCACCTCTCAGCTCCTAACATCCTCAGGAAAATATGGATTCAATTCCAAGAACGCATAACATGTTAACAACAGGCCGTATCTATGGTAACGGATATATGTTGCTAAGATTAATCTCGACGACAGGAAATTGAGAAAATTAAAAAAAGAGGTGTTACATCCTCGGGCGGATATTTGTGCCTACGCAATATTCTGTAATTAACTTTACCTTAAATAAATCTTAACCAATGCTTGCAACAAATTTTTAATTATAACGATTTGAAAAAAAAAACTGTTGAGTGAGTGAATTATATGTCGGTTTCTCACTGGTGCGAAGGTAATGGCTGTGGACGTGGACTGTGTCTTTCAGTACCAGGTTTTCGTCGATGTCACAACTGGCCCATATATGGGCATCTTAGAATGGTCTTATCAATCAACCTTATCCACATACTCTTTGCAGTATTATTCGCATTTCCACCTTTCATGTAGTCCCTAATGTGGAAATGCGAGGAAAATAACAAAAAATAAAATATATATGTACATAATCTCATCTGTAATTCCTGTACCCGTAACACTCCCCGTAATAACAACGTGGGGTCGCCAACGCCAGCGTATTTTTGAAGCAAGCTTGTTTTATTGAATCGGGGCAAAGCCTTTTATCTTGCTAAAAGGAAATCCGAAAGGCGTTTGCATTGATACATGAAACACAATAAGGCTTGTGAAAGGTACAATAGGTGGGTCGCATTTATTTAAGAACTAATAAACTTTTTAGAAAGTAGCTAGGTTTTTCTCCTTCGTAACTCATTTCTAATAATATTATTAAGATTTTTACATTTACTTGTGTAAATATCAAAACGTTTATAATGATAACGTATTCTTTGCTATTATATTTTGTGGTTATTTGGGGCAATAAAGCTAGCTAAAGCTCTTTGAGCCTTTGTTTTTCGATGTAAAAATATCATTAGGTTGATGAAAGCGGAACAATAAATTCGTTTAATTTATTTATGGGAATTTTCTTTAGACGTAAGTAGGCGTACAATACGAGAAATTTATTTTTTATTGGATTTTCTAAGCAAAATATCAAATGGTACATCAAATCTTGTTTTTAAAGTTTATTTATTTATAAAAATCCGTACGTTTGTGATCACAAAACTCGAAAATTTGTCGATTGACTTGAAATTTTTACACGTTTCATTCTCATATAATAATAAAAAATAAGTTTGACATGTATTAAAAACCTGTGTCGAAAGAGAAAATAAATAAAGCTTTTTAGATTTGTATACTCTTTATTCCGAAGTTCCCTCGGAAACGAGAAACGCGGAAACGGGTTTTGCGTGGTTTAGACAAAAACTAAATCCACAGCGAAGCAGTACATATATTATAATAATTCAGTTTTGCATAACGCTTATCATGATTGACAAATACACAATAAAAATAAAATGACAAACAATTGTCTGTTCGGATATGATCAACACGATAATATTGATAATAATATTAAACATCATGCATAGGTATTATTTGTCACTTTCATAATAACGCGTTTATCGTTCACAAGCATCATTCCGAGAAACGCTATTATTACAAAACATGTTTTAATACGAAGATAAGAATTACGTAATAATAACAAAGCTAATATTTTGTATGATTTTTAATTCGACAGTTGGTCTGTTGTCGCAAACGCGGCTGTTGAGTGCGAGGCCCTGGGTCGGTCAGTGTTATTGGGTTTTTCTGTTAGGTAATTTTTAGTACCTAGTTTGGAATTGTGCCTGGTTCTTAATTATAGGCTCACCTCCCCTGGGGACTTAGTAAGGGCATAGGTGAAATGTGTTTTTTTCGTGTGGAATCATTTATTATGCGTGTTGAACCAGACTTCTACCGACTTAAAACTTCATGGTCTTACACTAATGCATTCCCGCAACCTCAACAATTTTCAGTTGACGTGCAGAAACTTAGGTAAATAATATGCTTTTACCGCTAGCCATTGGTGCATACTACGAAAACTTCACTTACAAGAGCCAGCGCTGTGAGCGCCATCTAGCGCCTAAGCGGGCGAATTAAAATAGCCCGGAGAATTGCCCGAGTTAGGGCTGTCACGGTTCTTTGTGTGAGTTTGTGCTACTACTTAGTAGAATCTGTCTGGGTTTGTATTTTAGCAAATAATTGTAATTATTTCAACAGTTTACTGATTTAGTATCTAAATACACTCGTACACCTACAGGATCAAACCTTTACCTAACACTTTGGATGTGCTGTTATGCTTATTATACTAGCTATGTCCCGCGGTTTTATCAGCATTTTTTATTCTGACTCGTCTCCTAATCGTTCTAGCGAGATTTAAATATCCTATTACCGTCCTCAAGAATTGGGCTGCCAAATCCAAAAAAATATATTCGACAACACATAAATAAGCGCATTTTAACAAACAAACGCTTCAGGTTTATTATATTAGATATTATTATAGTACAGATTTTGAATGCTTTCATAAATAATTTATAAGTTTAATTTACATACCTGATAGGTAGGTTTCTAACGAATTGGAAAGTATAATATCTACCACAGACGGAATAATTAGCGGTTCCAATATATTCATGAATATCTGACGAATATTCATAAGAACATAATGTATTTAAATATGATTCGGTGTAAATATCCATAGCATTATACATTCCACAGTGTTATTCTTATCGTGTGGTCGATGAACAACATAGTGTCAGGATTGAGTAGCAACCACCCGTCGACACACCTCTGACACGTCTTTACCTACCATCGAGAACATCTAATCTTAGAGCCATTCAAGGCTTCGAAGTGAAAATATGGCTATTAAATAACGGTAGAATTTCTACATGGAGCATAATTTTATGATTTGCTCTATAGATATGGCAGGTGTACTACAGACCAACAATTTATATAAACGGCTGTTAACTAATACAAAAAGTTCGTGTTAAACAGGTGAATTTGTCTTCTAAACGTCTATTAAGTTGGGGCTGCAATGTGTGAAAAAAACGCCCATGCTATCACGAGTGTTATTACTCTTTAGAATGATATCGCGAAGGAGTTCACCTAGTAACTGCAGTGACGATAAAAGGTAGTGGCTGGACAAATACGCTTATTATAACTGTAATCAGACGATATAAAAGCGTCAGAATGATAACATGGTTACATCATAATTATCGGACCATATCGCATCCATTTAATTAGTAATGGTATTCGAAATTAGGTCGGTCTTTGTAAACAGATGACCTAACAATTTTATATGTATAAGTTTTAACGGCTATTCAGAGGATTTGGCCCCTCCGGGCAACTTGAATAGCTCTACAGATTTAAAGGGAACAACTTTAATATTTCTGATAGTGAAAAATAACTAAGATAGTCAGTATTCCTTGCTAAGATAAAATACGCACACACTAGTTGGCATCGGCGCTTTCACAATCGTCCTGACAATTTTTTTATCAATATACCTCTACTCGATCGCTATCGTGTGTTTTAATAGAAATATTGCTCAACACAGCAATCGCGACCTAGTTGCTGCCTAGTTGCTGTGCTATATATGGAGAGCTCTTGAAAAAGATACTAATTATTTACGGCAATTACGAATCTGACATCGCATCGAATCGATGTTGGGGCGCTTTTGCATTGTAACGCTACTTATTATCGATTCCCGCCCGGTTTCTGACGTACGAAACATAAACCGCTGAGCACTGATTGATACCAGCCGTGTATGTAAACCTCAAAGCCACACAGCACACAACAAGAATTTGCCAACACGCAGAACATCAGTATTATTCGCAATGAATTGGTAAGGTTATATATTATTTGGATCGCTGAGGTACCCTTTGAACAAACATGACAGGTAATGAGGTAACAGCTGCATGGAGTTTAAACTTCTTGAGCTACACGATGACTGGTGCATACGTGCCGTCACACAGGACAGGTCACCTCAAAGCTGCTATGGCTCTTTCTTCAAAAGGCAATTCCAGACGATCCCTGCATGGTTACACTCACATAGATGTGTACATACTATTATGTCTGGTCTTTAAAAGAGAAGTTCCCTCTAAGTGGCCTCTGAGTTTGTTTCGGCGTTTCTTCTCAAAGATAGTCAGTTAAGAAACGCCGGCGCCATCTAGTTTATAAAAATGACTTGTAAAAGTGTCTTTATAAGATCTATTTACAGAATTGCCCATGCAATTATTTAGGTACTGTGATAAGCTTGTTTACCTTAGCAATCGAAAATATTGGAGGTAATTTCTTTTTCCCAACAAAGTTCAATTAATGGTGAGCGCCACTTTACACGTGTCTACCGCTGTTTTTAGATAGACGATTCACGCATTCAAGCGATTTAGCTTTAGTGGGGATCCACCGTCAGAATTTTTTAATGTACCTAAGTATGTTTACCTATTTCATGTCTCGTTAATTATATAAGTTGCAAATTTAACCTGGTTGATGATAATAAACTCACCACCCATCGCAAGGGACTAACAAGATGGACTTAATTAAATAAATAAAAAGCACGTCTGCGTTTTACTACCCTATGTTACTCGGGACAATGTAAGGATCCTAACGATACCTCATACATCAAAATCGGTTCACGCGTTTAGAAGGTATGGTGGAATAAACAAACTCACAAACATACTAGTACATACATACATACATACAAATACATGAAGCTTAAAACATAACACTCCTTTTTTTGGCAGTCGTGTAAAAACGTGAGTTTCTACGTGGGTATGGGTATAAACCCTGCCTAGCCCTAAATCTGTATAGGCATTTGGCAGTTCGTAGTATTCATTATCACAACGTCAATAATGTGAATGAGATTGAATGGGCTTTTCCGAGAAATATTATTACGATAAGATATTATTATAATACATTATATATGTACCCAGTATTATGTAAAACACTGTTAACAATTCTCAGAACTTAGAAACGAATATAATCATGTTAACAGTAGGTATGTAGGTAAGTAGTTTGTATCTATGAAATATTTCCAGTTTGTTCATAAAAAAGGAAATTTATTACAAATGTTGAATCGTCAAGTTATGTAATAAGAAATCGATACGCTGTTTTATTACTTTGAATTAAAATCTGTTTTGAACGTAAACGCCTATCTGTTGGCACGCTAATCATCAGACAATAGATTTTTATTGTTTGAAGTATAATTTAATACTTCGCCCATTCGAATAGTTAAATGGTTTTGAATTGTTTCAATGATTATAAATTACTTCCTTATCTAATTAATAATTAATTACCTACATAACATATCGATTGGTGAAAGGCTATTTGGTTCAAGTGTAAATACAGTGCTTTAAAAAAATAAACTGTAAAACAACAGTCTTTAGAGACATTTTCATATTTCACTAAAATGTCGCTTAGATTAATTAGCGTTTTAACCATCGATATGATTTTAAATTAGATAGGTACCCATCTCAAGTCATTTGTGATTCATATCGTCCCTTGTAGAACTATATCGGCGTATGGGACCTTGTAAGTAAGATGCGATATAATAATATATATTTTATTAATACTTTATAATAAAACAACTTTTAACCGGATTAATCGCGTGTATTATTGGTTTTTGTTTTTCCTGACGTTTCGAACACTTTGCAGCATTCGTGGTCGCAAGAGGACTGGCTGCAAAGTGTAAATATTACACGCGATTAATCCGGTTAAAAGTTGTTTTATTATAATGTGTAGTGATCGCGAAAACCTACGTTATTATTATTTAGACATTTTTTTTAATGGCCATACAAGAAAGTTCTCCTGTATCGTATCTGGATGTGTGTGAATGTCTGTCAGAACCCACCCACAGACATATACACACTCCCAGACCCGGAACAATCAGTTATAGATCATTCAATCTAGCAAAATAAAATATTTTTATCTTTATCAGACTAGCATTGCGGTAACCGCGTCGAGAAGTGACAGACCTATTCCAAATATTTCTCAAAACTCTTTTGAAGCATTTCATCAATAAAACATGCTTAATATGAGACAGGTAGGATTTATTCACCGAATTTATGCGTAAGTCATGCACAGGTACAACGGCGTTAATTTAAAAAAATTCAAACTTAACTTAATTTAGAGCATTCTTCAGCTATCTTTTACTAACCGTTACTACATATAAGAGCGGTGGGGTTACTCTTGAAACTAATACCAATTCCAATCCAATATTAAATAAACGCCTTAAAACAACGCGTAATTTTGAAATAAATTTACCTACGTTACAGTTACCTCAATTTTAAAGCATGCTGTCTTCATAATATCCCGAATCCATAATCCGAATCTATAATTATTTTTTAATTGCTTACTCTTGAAAATAATTCCGCTCGATTGACATTGGAAATATGTCAGTTCATACTTTTAAATGCCAAAATGATTAAAAAATAATTATAGATTCGGAATAATATGAAGACAACATGCTTTATAATTGAGGCAACTGTAATGTAGGTAAATTTATTTCAAAATTACGCGTTGTTTTAAGGCGTCTATTTAATATTGGAATTGGATTGGAATTGGTATTAGTTTCAAGAGTAACCCCCGGACGGGATGACGTCAAATTCAAATTGAATCATGTCAACCTAAAGTTGTCGTTTGAAGTCTCTAATTTTAGTGGCTACATAAAACCGTGCCTACTAAAACGTTCGGTGATTTTAATTTGACGTGCCTAAGTTCGAATTTGACATCTCTTAATTCGTCCCATCTTGCGCATAACTGTTAGTAAAAGACAGGAATGTTCAAAGTTTAGTTTGCTACATTTGACCTGACGCCAGTTTCGTCATTTACGAGGCTCACTGTCTACCTACCTACTGACGTAAATAGTTACCTTAACTAAGTGGCAGTAGGTTACGCAAATCAAACATTTTGCGTCAGAATGTGGCGTCGCTCCGACTGACGTGACGGCCGACATCAGTACTTACGTTCGTCATGTGCGTGACCTATGGCTACATCCTACGTCATTATATAAAAAAGAGCCACATTCGGTAAATGTTAAGCTTTAATTATTACCTATACCAGTTTTCCTGTGACTTATATCTTAATGGCAATAAATGACTATAAAGAGTTACAGATGCTTTAAATGGTACATACCCGTTGCAATCTCGGATCAAAATTGGGTCAAATGTTCAAAATGTGTTGGGCAAAATGAGTCTTAATTCCGACGATCGTTTAGACTTTAGATCGTCGGAATTAAGACTCAGTTGCACCATCTTTACTTAACGTTAACCGACGAATTATTGTGTTACAATGACAAATATTACATAAAAAAATTGTTGACCGTTAAAGTTAAATTGGTGCAACTCTAGCAAAGTTTAGCACGCTTAGTGATGGGTCAATAGGTCAACCAGATGATCGCTAGTGTAAACAATTATAAAATAATTGCTGTTGACCAAATGTAAATGACTCAAAATACTTGTATCCATGACGATATTACGTCTATGGTACAACAAAAAAGGATGTAGCTGTCATGGACTCTGGGAATGCAGGCTTCTAAAAGTGGTGTCGTAATTAAAATTAACTGTCTCTGAGAAAATTTGAATATTGGCTAAGTAATACATGTATTCGCATTATAAGGAAAATAAAACGGAATATACATAATCATATTGTTTACCTTCGGAATAGTTAACACTAGCAACATTTCATGTCCGCACGCCATCTCTTGTAATTTATTAATTGCATTTTTATTTTTCGGATCAATACTTAGCTACGCAACAGCAAGGCTTAAAAACACGAAAATATTAAATAGCGACTTTAATGGTACCTACCTACTGCCTATATTAAACTCACAAGCGCTCATCAGAAATCGGAAGAGCCTCTATTAATCAAAACTTCCCAAAACTCTACAACCTGAACTATCCGTAACTTTATCATGCAAATAATACATACATGTTTGAGTTGTGTTATAGTTCAAAACAACGTTGTTTCTATCGTGTTTCCAGTAAAAATTTATTTCACACTTCAACTATTCTTTTAATTGGTCCAATATATACGGAAAGCAACATCATATTTGTATATTTTATCGTTATGTTAGTTGCCACCCCGAATTGGTAAGGTATTGGGAAAGACCAATCGTTGCCGAAAATTCAACGGTACCTACCAACAGTAAATATATCAATCTTTTGAACTTGGTATTGGATTTATGTAATCAACGAGATATCTTTTGCCGCTGAATAGGCTGTCGTCGGAAAGTTCCCAAAGTTATTATATTTTCCTGGAATGCGAGTATTCTCTGGAAGATCATTAACGTGTCTAATAAAAATGTTGCCAGAGGTAAGTAGGTACCTACCTATTTACGGTGTAACGTTTATTTCCTCGACATTTTTAAACGTAATAAAATGAGGCAATTATTTTCCAGAGCTTTGAATAACCAACTTTATGACTTTGACTTTGTATTGTTTATAACAACGTCTACTTGACTTTGTGTGTGATATATTTTGATCTGAAAACTACTTAGAATCAGAGAATGTTCACTCTTCATCTTACAGTGGATTGCTCTCTATACAACATGTTACATAAGTTCGTGGTCATACCTGTAATTCGGTTTATGTGAAATAAAAGTTATTGCATATAATGTATTTGACTTAGAAAAAGCGAACAAAATCAGCTGCTCCATACATTTTAACATTGACCCCTCAATGTTGGTAATTAGGTGTACGGCCTTCTTTTACATGCCATGTTGTATAACAGTGAAGGTAAAAATATAATAAATACAATAAATACAAAATAATGGGTACCTAACGCTTAGAAAATGGGTCTGTGTTAGTGCAAAATAATTGCAGCTATGGTATATTTTTCAGATACTCATAGCTCGTTGCAAGCTTTGGTCGGATCTTGGCACGGTCAGTCAAATATATAATATTTGCAGATAAAATGCTCATATCGGTTATATCCATACTAATATTATAAAGCTGAGGAGTTTGTTTGGTTGAATGCACTAATCTCAGGAATTACTGAAAAAATATGTTTGTGTTGGATAGTATATAATATAGGTCCCTATGCTTTAGCACGTTTAGCCGTTGGTCTCAACTGATGCTGAAAAGAGAAGAACGTCCACTTTTTTCATACAATTAGGTATCATTTCAAGGAAGAAGTATTTTAATTGCCCAAGCAAAACAAGTATCAACTCGTTTTAACAAAATTTAATCAATTTATAAGCATTATAGCTATTTTAATATGTGTGCAATAATGTAAATGATACGCATGATCTAAATACTTACAAAGTGTAGCCTTAGCAAAAGAAATTACTTCAGTTGTTACCTCAATAGGCATGATGACAGTAATAAAGAATCAAAGAATAAATGTATTAAGAGAAAAATATATGTACACAGGATTCTAAAAATTTACCTAGTTTTAATAAAAGCATTAAGATTAATAAGATTTTCAATAAATTATAAGTATAAAATACTGCAATCGGCCATGTTGACTGAAACGCCAATTACAGCGAATATCGTCACGCCTCAAATGAATGTCAATCACCGCCGTGGTTTTGGTTGAACTATTGTCAAATGATAACGAAGCGTAACGTCACAACCTATCATAAGCGCATATTAATTCAAATTAGATATATTAAAATGCAATAATCTGCGTCAAAACAGAGTTTATTGCTGAAATAATGTGTTTTTCGGAAATAGTAAACGTGTACCTATATTATAGAAGGCGATTTCAAAATCAGTCATCATTGTTAGGTGGTCGAAAACGCCTCTGGTTAGTCTGAGTCTTGTGTTCAATTTCCGGATCGTTTTTTTTTTTATTGAGGTTTTGGTCTAGAAATTCTCAGTAGCAGTCCAGAGTTCGCAATTTGTGCCTGGTAGATGGCAATGGGCTCACCACCCATTTCATGGGCATTAGTGAAGTGTGGGTGTACAATCGTGTACATCTCTGCATTCACCTTCGGGGAATACAGGCGTTGCGTTACGGTGTCGCACTTTTTAATTAGGTAAGGGCCTGGCTAGGCTCTTTGCAGTCCAAAATTGTAGAAGTCGAGATGGCTTACTGGTCAGAGTGCCTGGAGTATTTATCCGGGACGCATAGTTGCGAATCCTGTTCACGACTGTATTTTACTTTCCACAAAAATCATAAGTTACTATTTTTTTAATGGCGTGCAAACGTGTCTACTCTACTCTGGGAGTCTTAGATCAAAATTAGGATACGCCAGTTATATAAAGAGAAACGAGACAGCAGCACATCGAAACTCAACCATTATAATGTAACCGCTGTAGCTCACATCAGCTAGAGGAAATCAACATCAATAAGTTCTAAAAATAGTATGTATGTAGGTAAAGTCTCGACTACCGTAAAAAACGCGGTCTAGTTACCATCTATTGAAAATTTCCGTAAACGATATCAGTTCTAAAACAGCGAAACTCGATCGAAGTTGAAATTAATTACTTTACTAATAATACATTACTCCTAGGGTTGTCAATTAGAGAGAGTCCTTAAAAACAAGCGTAGATAATCTATAAGTAATGTATCCGATAAGTTTTTTTTTGGTCATGTCTTAAACTGAATTCAAGATAAATCTTTGAAAAGCTTTAACGCATGCTAACAGTTCAAGTGGCATGCGATGCGGTGTAGCGCCAGTTTGACTCGCGACCGCGGCCTCAGCTCATAACTAAGAACTCCGTTCGGGTTCGAAACTAGTCGGGCAATTTCTAAAAATGCACGTGAGTAATAACCGTTAAATAATAATTAATACGAATGTGTCTCACACAAGGTGTAATTTTTAATTAATGTAAAATACTCTACTTTCGACACACCGACCATGTTGGATATTCCGCGCAAAAATGACAACCCTATTTACACCATACGTATTCAAATAGTTTGATGATTGCGAAGTGTAATTAACAATTGTGGAATAACGTTTCACGGGGATAGCTATTCAACTGTAATTAAACTGCCAATTTATTGGGTTATTCATAAACAATAACTGTAATGAGTTTCACTTTTTCTTTGATTACCAACCAAATTTTTAAATATACGTATTAGAAGATTAGATTATCTTCCACACTTGAAAAACAGTTTTGCGAGCCGCCGCAAGTGTCCAACTGCTAATCACCTAATCCAAAAATAAACGTGCACTCAGCGGTGAACATTGGTTTCATTTGACCGATAAAATCCTGACAGGTAAATGGGAGTTTGTACTAAAATGCTTGACCTCTTAACTTATTCTGCAACCAACCTACACCGTAATCAACCCTATCTGTGACATTTTTATTTGACTTAGGCCCGGTACCTAAGCACAGGTCTTCCGCAGACTTACTATCTACTTTTAGCAGAAGTAATCAAAGTTTTTAGCCGCTTTGCGGAACCTACATTCAGGAACTGAACGCTAAATCGTGCGATTATACTGCAGCCACCGAACGCAGTCGCCAAATCGCTTCAATTTGTCGGGATACGTAAAAACCGAGTCTCGTAGACCCGGTATTTTTTAATGGAAATGTTGCCTCACTACCCTCACCTCTCGGAATTTGTCTTATCGAGGAAGCTATCCTCGATATATCTCAATTCTTTCACTAATTTCATATGATCCCACCTCGTTGGTTCTCTCTTATATAATATAGAAAGTTCGTAAGTATATTGGGATTTCAAATTCGTTGCAAAACAATTTTGTGACGCCATTTCTACTTCGACGTGATCATGAATAGAATTATTCTTTTAAATAACCAATAATATGCAAATGGATCCCAATTCTCGAAGAAAAGATTTTATTTGTATTTCATTGCTACCGTTAATTTTAATTGAACATCTTGAAGTTATAATATTGAACTGGGTATGATCAAAAGGATGAGGAGATTTTTTCATTAATCCGAAGCGATGATTCCAACGGGAAATTTGGAAAAATGCTTAGCGCTGTCTGTCTAATGATTGTCCGCCCATATATCAATATATATATATAGGAACATTTTCATTGGAGCGTCTCTGGGCTACGACGGGCAAGTTTAACCATTGGTCCCGGCTATTGTTCCTAATTCATAATTTGCCAGCTAGAGAGTCTACGGCTATGTCAGAGGTCTACGGATGGCTTGAACAACTCTCACACTATGTTGACTCCTAAATATATAAAAGAAGTCTAAATACTTGTATTCCTATGCACAAGTAAACTTAATTGGTACCTATTTATTTACGACTCGAGTGCCAAATAACAATAAGATTCCAACGCTAAATAATGCGGGAATATTTCTAAGAACTTTAACATTGTCTGATAACTATGGAAGCATGCCAAACGTTCGTAAAACCACAATAACTGTTAGTCGAATCAAGGTATTTCTGCTTAGACCATAAAACAGACGTTACGATACATAATAATATAGAAAACTGTAATTAGAATATCTAAGGCTCACTCACACAAACAAAGAGATGCACAGCGAATATTCCGAAAGAGATGCACCGCGATTCGTAGATTTCTCCTCTATTGTCTGTTCATTTTGGGAAGGCTTGCGATGAGACTTGAATTTTTTCATTTACATAATCGATTTAAGGTATAATCTTGATAACAATAATTTGTTTTTTAAACAAATCGATATTCCAATTTCCATAGTAATAGGTATAATAACTTAGTTTTCGCGATCACTACACATTATAATAAAACAACTTTTAACAGGAATAATCGCGTGTATTATTGGCTTTTGTTTTCCCTTACGTTTCGAACATTTTGCGCGGTCGTGTAAGCAGGATCGTTATCGTAAGACAGATTAGTAAGTACCTATGTAAGGTATATTACTAATCTGTGAGGATGATTAAGATGACAGGCGTCATAACAGTTTATTTTAAATTAATTCAGCAAAATTTTCACTTAATAAGATTAGCGGGTTTTTCAGAATAGACCCTGAACAGCTTTAAAAATATGTTGCAGGCATTTTCAAAGGACGGCGAACTGCTATGCCTAATATTTTGGTGGTTTTGCACGGGTTGGGTATTATCGCGTGCAGCACACAGAGCGAATTTGTTGTTTACAAGAAATATCAACATAAATGTTTTATTTTTGCTATTGTTTTTTTTATTCATTCGTCTTCGGTATCGTTGGTATATTCACCTTTTCAAAATATGGCATGAGTACAGAAACAACTACTTAACTACCTTGTAGATACTAATTCTGTGCTTATAACCAGCAACGTAGGCAGTAGGTATAGCTCAGCATAGACTTATGGCTAATTAGCGAATACTTATTGACGGCACCTTTTGTAGGTGGAAATACCTGTTTGCGACATTGTAATTGTGGGCACAAGGCCTAGAAAATAAAATTATTAAAAATAAAAATTGAGAACCTATAAATAGGTGTATCCATGAAAGTGAAAATTGCATATGTAAATATCCGTATCTACCCGGCTCCGATTGATAAAAATGCTAGTTAGCGAAAAGAGTCGTTTCTATCAGGTTGGTTGAAAACCATTGGTTTTATGAAAATTGCTGGGCTTTACATCTGTAATCCTCACAAAAATAATTCCTTAGAAATTAACATACTGCTTGGTTAAGAGGTAGTACACTTCTACCTCACCCTTTGCGTATACATGCGATTCTAAAGACCCGAACGAACAGTCTTACAAAATTGAGAAATGCAGCTGGAGTTAATAACAATCTTCTATCACCTGTGACGCAAATCAAGATCGTGATTGACCGGTTACGAGAACCAAGGTAATATTTTACAGTTCCATATAAAACCCAAAGGTCATGGGATGAGATTGCTGATGACGTGCGGTGTGTTTTCATCATTCATCGGTGACGGTGACTGCTACCTATCCAGCAAAATGATGACATACGGAAAACAGACTGCCAAAATCTCCTACGCAGACTAACTGATTCCTGCGGCTCTGCCTACGCGGTAAAGTATTAGTGACTGCCTCGTTGGTCTAGTGGTCGCAAGCATGGCTGCTGAGCGTGAGGTCCTAGATTCGATTCCCAGGTCGGGCAAAGTGTAACTGGATTTTTCTGATATCTGCCGTCCCATCGGTATATGAGAGTGAAGGAAGAGGGAGTGCACCTGTGTTTGCGCATACATTTGTACACAATAACTGCGTACTTGGCTAATCTCCGTGGAGAAAGGCCGCCGTGACCGAAATACGGTCGGGAGGAGTATTTTTATAAAGCTTTCCGAAAATAAAAGAAAATCATGTGCTTATATAAGAAACAAAATATATTACTTAGAAGTCTGGATACAGATCATATTTTATATTGGATATTTTGCCAGCTTCCAACCCTTTTTGTAACCATCCAAATTGGGTAGAGGTGTAGATAATTTTATAAAAATCATTATAATATCTCAAAAATTCAGATTAGAAGATTGGTAATTTGCGTGTTAAGCTTACACACATAAAACTCTTATTTTATGTACAGCTTTATTTTATAAAAGAGAAAGAAAACATTTCCTTCCTACATTTTACTTGGAAAAGACTTAGGCGGCCCACAGACTGAATAATATGTACAAAGACGTACAGAATACAAAAGGAGTCTAATGCTCTATGTGTCCACTTCGGGGAAATCGAGTTTTAAAGATACAGATTTAGGATACCGTCCCTCAAAAAGAACTTCTGTGAAATCACTTCGTTGTCCATCCGTTTGTCAAAACTCTTATTCTTAGACATGAAATAGGTAGGTCTACGGTCCCTTAAAGTAAATATTTTTAGAGGTACCGTTCCTCAAAACTAAAAGAGGCATCCTTATAAGATCAATTCGTCTATCTGTCTGTCTGTGAATACCTGTCTCAGAAACGCCTATAACGCGTTTATCAAGTTGAAGTTAATATCAAATATTTAGATCTACGGTCCTATGGAGTTATAAAAATATCAGCCTTCTAAGCTAATGTAATAAAAAAATACGGCCGGTAAAACAATTTTATACTTTTCCCAGACGTATACCATAGCATTTCAACGGCATAGCTTAAACATTTGAGTCTCAATTGGAACTAAACCCAAACTTGTGTTTATTTATAAATAGTATAGGTACGGTTATTCGTAAATGTAGAGAAAATTAAACAAAGTCTTTATTATTTTTCAATTCCCAACTTTTAATTTATTTCAGAAAGATATCTAGGTACGAACCAAACTTAGATAAGGAGAAAAACATTAATTTGAAAAGAACAAACGACGTCGTTTCATTTGATATCCTCTTTTAACAGGACATCAAATGAAAGGGTCAGCCTTGATATTATTCCTACCTTTTTACCCGGAAAATGCGAACAAAAATGTCTTTTAAAAGGTTTCTTTTTACTTGTATTTACAGAACCAGCGAGGTTTGTTTGTAATATCATATACTTAGCTACAAACTTTCGTACCTTATATTCGAAGAGTTTAAAACCGTAATAATGAAACTGTGGCCCCAGTTCTGTTGTAAACAGACTAAACAAAACTTTGGGAATTGTTATCCTTTCATAACAAGAGCAAGACGGGAAAAATTTAAAGAAAGAAAGAAAAAACGTTTACCGTGGTGCACACAAGACGTCACAAGAATAAATAAAATAATACAAATTAAAGACAGAATAAAGAAATATATAGAATGTAAAAGAAAAGAAAATGTTCTCGTTATGATACAGCATCAACGTTAGATTTAAATCTATAGCTAATAGGTACTCCACGTCTGACATTCCGCCTTTGCAAATAAGAAACTGGGTTAATACACAGAATAGATTTAAATCTAATAAATGACGTAATGGGGATTTCGGCGAAAACCGGACATCGGACACCGCCAATCACGCTTCAAACGGCGAACTTCTGCCATCGCGTTTGTTACTTCCCAGAACCACTGAAACAGTAGCGTTGCTAAGCCAAACGCGTGTTTACCCAAAGAATATATGAAACGATTCAATGTACTTAACAACATTAACGTGAAACCAAAGAGAATAAAAAATAACTAAAAAAAAGAAAACAATTACAAATAAAAATACTTTACTACTACAGCGCCATCTATCGGAATGTTCACAGACGTCAGCTAAACACTTAATTATTCCATTTTCTGCAAATAGTTTAGTGTCTTGTACCTTGTAATTGCAATTTTTAGCGTGTATTACAAGCTGAGCGGTTTCTCCGAAACACGGCACATTCGAACGGGCAGTAATTACAAGACGTACCTACACAGAGGCCGCCCGTCTTACTGCGAATGGTTGGTAATTAGACCCTTCATTACCGCGCTACTGAGAACACTGGTGGTAAGAAAAAGAGTTAATTCACTCAGGCAGCTAACTAGTTTCAGACTACCGACGATTCTTTGGTCACCGCATATCCGTCGCCGGCGGCGCTAAAATTTTTGGTTCCAGTGGATAAGCGACACTCTTATTAGTCACACTTTGGTGACTTAGGTAACTAAGGGTAGCCAGGTTGCAAACTATTTGCGAACTCCTGGACAGGGGCGGATCTATATAAGGGCTTTTTTGTCTGCAGCCCAGGGCCCCGTGGATATAAAAGGCCCTCAGACTTCACTGCAGACAATGGACAATATTATTAGTTAATTAACCGTGTGGTTTTTAATCGGTATGAGTCCGGCTCATCGTTTTTGTTCCAGTAGTGTTAGCCCAGGGCCCCATAAACTCTCGGTCCGCCCCTGCTCCTGGACTCCCGACGACTCCTTGTTTATTCGTCGCCGCCGGTGCTTAAATTTTTGGTTCCGGTGGATAAGCGACACTCTTATTAGTCATACTTTGGTGACTAAGGATGGCCAGGCAGCTAACTAATTTCGGACTACCGACAGTTATTTGATCACCGTTTACCTTCGGCGCTAAAATTGTTGGTTCCAGTGGATACACAATACTCTTGTTAGTTACACTTTGGTAACAAAGCGTGGCGCTACCATTACATTTATAGCTAATATTATTTCTTGTAAGCTTGGAATTCTGACATTTTTAATTATCATATTTACACATTTACATTTAAATTTAAAAAAAAAGTGAAGCAAGTTGTTGTCTGAGATGGGTATCTAGTCTATCTTCTTAATATATATAAATCTCGTGTCACAATGTTTGTCCTCAATGGACTCCTAAACCACTTAACCGATTATAATAAAATTCGCACACCATGTGCAGTTCGATCCAACTTGAGAGATAGGATAGTTTAAATCTCAAATTATAGTCGCGTGCGAAGCCGGGACGAACCGCTAGTATATATATATATATATATATCTATTTCGACCTGTATGAAGGTCACCAAGTATAAAAATAAAGCCATCGTAAATTATTGCCCGGATGTAAACTAATGAACATTGTGTTGTTCAACACAATTTGGAGTCTTAAACTCTAAAGCGCATGCCAAAATAGATTCTTGCATATGAAGATACATACCTACAGACATTTTCTAAGTAATTAGATAAACACCTTTTGGAACAAAGTAAATATTAAACTGTGTAAATATATTTTTCGCAGTATTATTCTGTTTAAAACTCTACTTGGGTGTGGAGTATCCGGTCTTGGCTCGGCATGAACCGAGAATTCTGAGATCCCACCTTATGTTCTGCTTATTATTCTTCTTATCAAAATACGGTTGATACATAAACTAGTTTAAACCACCAGAAAAAAGGGGGCCTCTTTTTTATGGAAAATCCGTCATGGACGTTGGACGAAACCATACGGTCCTTCGCTAACCTTTACTGTGAGGTAACCTGAAGGCCACTGCCTAATATGAGTTCACACACCATCGATAATATTTCTCAGGTTTGCTGGTATCCTCGCGACGACGTATTCATTCATCATTTAAGTAAATGATAGATAGCTCGTTAATTTCTATACGTGCACGATAACGAAAAGTCATTGGTGCTTTAAGGCCTTCATAGCCCATTGCAAAGTGTGGTCAGTTCACCACTGTTGCGGTTAAACGACGCTAAACGTGGTCACTCGTCTATGGATACGTGACGGCTAGGAGTATTTTCACAAGCAAAAACTTGCTCCTTGCGCAGAGCACGTTAAACTATCGATCCCGGGCTATTAATCAATAGCAATCGCTAAGCCGAATCCGAGGCCTACGGGTCGTAAACGAACATAAACGAATCCGGTATTAGAAATTGATATATGAAAAATAATAATGCAATCAGTGTGCGTCTTAGCTCTCGTGTGTTTTCTCAAACTAGTTAGCTAGATAGATAGAATAATCTTTATTGTACACCATCATTTATAAAAATACAATTAGTAATTGAGGGTACAATGGCGGTCTTATCGTTATTCTTATCTATATTATTAATCTACCAGACAACCTTTGGATGGACAGGAAAGACGTGAGCAAATGGGGGCTAAGTGGTGTACTATACTATAATACTTTTATATGGTAGAAAATATAATACAATAAATTTTATAATTAAAATTGATCTCATATGGTCAAGACATGCTGACATATCATTTTTTTTAAAGTATCAAGCGTCTGAGCTCTAATGGCTACAGTCAACGCATTCCACAAACGAACAGCTTAAACCGTAACAGATTGATCGTAAAACTTTGTAGAATGCGTTGGCATCTCAAGTCTCAAGTGTTCTTTGAGGTAAGAGGGCGTACTTGGATTGAAGATACCGGCGACTGGGACCGCAATTAACTCGGACTACGGTCCCAGTTGCCGGATCCATTTATTATAATAATTTTCTTCCGGCGACTGGGACCACCCATAGTAAAAGCATCTATTGTTCAAGCCAAAAGCAGTATAGTCAAACGATATTAAAGATATTTTTAATAATTAAAGATGGCTGCAAGGCAAGCATAAATACCAAATACAATATCGAGCTACTTCCACAATTTTGAGGGTAGTCATGCATTTCCACGCCACGCAAGAAGTAAGTCGCAAAATGTTTGCATCAGCAGGTTCTTTGAGGAAATTACATCATTTTCTCCCCACTGCTACTAAAACTGCGCTTGCTTAATATCTCTTAAAGATAAAATATGGGCGTTCCGGCGAAGACGTATAGGGAGCCACTTGAGTTTAGTACAAAATTCTGAAACATGATCTTCATCGTTTTTGCGTAAACCAAATTTGAATCTGATGCAAAAGTTTTGGAGTCGCTCAAACTTATCTAGTTGTGCCTCGGTAAGAACAGGATAGCTGCAATCAGCGTAGTCTAGGACTAGTAGAACTTAGTATAATTTTTTGTCGTGTTTATAATTAAGGATTCTTTATGGGTATATTTTTATTGTTTTTCTTAGTGTGTGTTTCTATGTATGTGTGGTTTTGTGCTGGTCTAATATATATTTCTTTCTATCACTTGGCTTGTCGCGGTGAATGCTGCAACAAAGCCAGGATGTCGGTCAAGGTGAGAGTAGGAGAGCGAACTGCCTGACAAACCTAAAGTGGTGTCTATAGCCATATATAACCTATAATCTTCTAGCCCGGTTAGTGGAGTGTGATATTAGGATAACATCAGAACCTGGCGCATGGATAACATTTGGTGTGACATAGCTAGATAGAACGAGACCGTATCGGTGGCGGTTACCACCAACAACAGCATTCCCAAAGAGGGTTGACATCAGGCAGGCGGCCGGTCATAATCATAGCCAAAACTTTAGCAGCATGTCAGATATAGGTACGCTGCGCCGACCCCAAATAAACTGGGACAAGGGATTTCTAGAAGATTCATCATTCAAAGATTCATTGAGACCCCAAAAGGTCCCAATCGAAGGGACACACAATAGAATGTCAAAGATTGTCCGTCCAATAAAACTCTATACCCTTGAAAATAATTCCGCTCGATTGACAAAGGAAATAAGTTCGTACTTTTAAATGCCAAAACGACTAAAAAAATATTATAGATTCGGGATACTATTAATGCAACATGCTTTAAAATTAAGGCAACTCTAATATAGCTAAATTGATTTTAATATTACGCATTGTTTTAAGGCTTCCATTTAATATTGGAATTCGATTGGGATTGGTATTAATTTCAAGAGTAACCCCACTGATACGAAACATCAGAAAGCACATTGGCGTGCACGGTACTACTACACAGCTTGCTTTCCGGTGATTGAACATTGGCTACTCACGGTAGAAGACATAAAAGTAAATGGAGCTCATAAAACTGTCATAAACTAGACAAAGCTCGTACAAGTACAAAACATTAGAGATGTTATTTGTCACAAGAAAATTCTATCGATCGATCTGAACAAACTTGTTTTAGATTTTATGATATTTGCATAACACATTGTGTACTAAAAGGTATGTACTATAAATACATTAATATATAAGAGCAATAATTACGAACATCGTATTATTTGTTTGAAATGCCAACATTTTTTTTTTGTTTAATAACTTTCGTTATAACTTAACGTTTAACGGTTATTACTCACGCGCATTCTTCGGGATTGCCCGACTAGTTTCGAACTCGAACGGAGCTCTTATTCGTGAGCTGAGCCCGCGGCGATGGCGCGAGTCAAACTCTTTTTGACTTGTGAGTTAAACTATAATGAATGCCAACATTGGTTAAATACTTACTAGGTACTTAGTAAGATTCATTCATTCGACTGGATTTTCCCTCAAGTTCAAGACCGGGGACATCCCACCATTTACAGTTATCTCAATTGACACAATAACCGTTGACAATTATTGCCTAATGCTCGTGGTACACTGATGGCGTCTGCTTTAAGCATTAATTTTATTTCTTTGTTTTAGTTTCCTTAAAACTCTAAGCCTGACGATTTTTGATGAAAACCGCAAACTAGGAAGCGATTTTACGCAAAAATACGTTTTTTTAAGGCGCATTCACTCATGTGAAGCACACTAGTTTTGAATGCGGGGTTTTAACCCACACCGCCTGGATCAGTACTCCAAGTGCTCTACCGTATCAAAAAGCCGATAATTTTCATGGAATCATAATTATTTTGGACTGCCTCGTTCGTGTAGTGGTCCCAAGCGCGACTGCTGAGCATGAAGTCTCGGGTTCGATTCCCGGGTCGGGCAAAGTGTTATTGAGTTTTTCTGTTAGATAATTCTCATTAGCCCAGTCTGGAATTGTGCCCGGTAGATGGCAATAGGCTCACCACCTATTACATGGGACTTAATAACAGCACTGGTGAAATGTGGATGTACAACTGTGTACACCTCTGCCTACTCCTTCGGGGAATACAGGGGTGAAGCTATGATGCTATAATTATTTTCAGGATATCTCAAAGCTTTTGCAAAATTATTCCCAAAGACACAGTATTTATTAGTCTCGAGCGTAGCTCGGTCCATTACTTAGCTAATTATTAATATTTGCTTTAACTCTGATATGAAAACGTTATGAAACATAATTAGTTACTCCAACTTGTTTGAAACGAAAGTTCAGAATCCAACCATTTCCATTAAGTTAATATAAATCCGACTTAAGTACTTTTCAATATTTAAGATTATCAAATTTAACTAAAAATCAAATAAATGCCTATAGTATAGAGATGAGAGGAGAGGAGGGAAATTGAAAGAGCTATAAGTAAATTGGAATTGGATCGAAAAGTGAACTCGTAACTAATCAAATTTCAAGTCATCTGTAATTACAAACTGTAGCTTAATTAGATGTTGTTTACAGCTAATCATAACGACAAGCCCCAATGTAAACAGTGATTAATTTGCTCGTGAAAACACGTACCTGGTAGGTACCTACCTACACGTAATTTATTTGCAATTCAGGAATTTCCTTCGTTCAATAAAATATTTGTATTAACATCCGTCTTTGATGATGGCTTCCCAAATAAATTATAAGAGTAGCAATTGGGAGAAGTATTATGAAGTACCTACGCACTTAGTTTTTTTTTAAGTATATTCCGTGGCTCCTATTTTATGAAAGCACCACAAGAAATGAGCCGACCCCACATTGAGCCAACAACCTCCCAGTTGACTCAAGAGAGACCCTCGCAAGATAACTAGATTATCGGCTTTAAAAAAAAAACAATTGCAGCAATAGTATAACGAATATAATGCCAATACCTATATAAGGCAATTATTATATACATACATCGTTACTCCCGGAAAACGTAAATTATCCTTAAATATAGTATTAATGACATTTTTATATATAAATTTACTTATCAATTAGGTAAACATTAACATATTATTTAAATAAACATATTAATAATATATTATCTCAATACTTATTAATTAAAACAATCAAATAATTATGAATTGTTAAAATAAAATTGAACACTACCGGGCGTCGGGGATTGTCCAAGCCACCGGGGTGGTGGGGGATCCAGAGTGAGAAACTTCCTCATAATTCGCGCCGTGTCAAGAAGTAGGAAGTACTGCTTTATGTATCAAGCCCTTCACCCAGCTGCCTAACGATAGCCTCCTAAGGTGTTTCTCGAGTCTGTTGGATATTAACCCAATGGCTGAGACGACTATCAGCATAATGAGTGCTGTGTATTTTTTTTTATTTCACCATACGGGAGAGTGAAATCCTATTAACATATTAACTGCGGAACTTTGTGAAGATGGATGGATGTTTGGAGTTTGTGAAAGACACACAATAACTACTAAACAGATTTGGATGAAATTTGTCACAGAGATAGTCGATAACCTAGTTTAACACATAGGACCCAATGAAATGAAGTCCATGCAGACGAAATCGCGGGCAGAAGGTAGTAAATAATAATTGTGCGACGCTATATTTATTATATATCAGGCTTATTGGCGACAATAGAGGACCTGATAATATTATCAAGTAGCATCATATCAAAGTAAACTACCTAAATCCCTAAAATAATACAAAAGGTTCTGCGATTTGTACGAAACTAATCTTTTCAGGTAATAATGACAAATAGATAATACTAATGCAGGACTCACTGTCTAGTTTAGGGCTCACAGATTATACTATTGTATATTTCTGTTACTTAAATGTGTCATAGTTTATTTTATACTAACGTCTAAAACATTTCTTTAGACAATACACGATATTTTATTTTATATTAGTTACTGCCAAAGCAATTATTATAACTTTACTTACTTCTGGTATATAATGACTGCAATTATAGCACACGACTGGAAGTGTTAACAAGTTCCTACCTATCTAAGTACTTCTTCAAAACTTACAACTAGAATATTCGACAATTGCTTTTCCAACAATTTTAATATTTGGGTCGCCTGAACGTGTGAACCTTTGATTAAACCCTTTGTAATTATCTATCTATATATATAAAGTAAGAAACTGACTGGCTGACTGATTCACTGACTGACTGATCGATCAACGCACAGCTGAAACCGCTGGGTCTAGAAGCATGAAATTTTGTACAAATGTTCCTTAAATGACGTAAGTGAGCACTAAGAAGGTATTTTTGGAAATTCATCTCATAAGGGGATGAAATAGGGGATGACAGTTTGTATGAAAATTCGTAATTTTTGACGTTAGAAATGTAAAAATTTATATATATTGATTATAGAAAAAAGTTTACAGTATCATTTTTTTATGAAAATTCGTTCTTTATGTAGGTAAAATAGGGGAAAAAGTTTGTATGAAACTTCTTCATTTTTCAAGTACGAATTGTAAAAATTTATAAAGTAGATACGATTAAGGATGGAGAGAAAACGAATAAGGGTTGCGCGCAATCTGTTGCGCAGACGAAGTCAATCTCTATACTTATCCTAGAAAATGTAGACCTTCCTAGAAATTCTCGAGTTCAATTAGTTTGTTTGTAGCACCTGTGATTATTCGATAGTACACTGTAATAGCTGGTTACCAAGTATTGTTTCAATACAATATGTTGCAATGGTATACGACTAATAACTAGCCATTTTACGGTTTTTACGGAACCGTTTCCATGTAGTGAGAGATAATTATACTGTGGTACATATAACAGCTGCGTTTCTGGAACGCTGCTAGAGGTGTAGGAAATCGTCAGGGCCGGATTTAGAGGAGGGGCTTTAGTCCCAGGGGGCTTTACAAAAGAGGAGCCTCCAAAAGTAAGTTTTTTTAAAATAAGTATTAAAATAGATAAAACTCTTTCTAACAAAGAGAAAAATGTGCACATTCACGAGGAACTTAGAAACTGTGGTAAAACATTATATTTATTCGGTTTCAAAAATTAATCGAGCCTGCACTATTTTGTTGTACGAAGTTCTCTCAATGTATATGTCCGGCCCAGAAAATCGCGGTGCATGCTGCATGTAAATGACAGCCTATCAAGCTTTACTTTATCATTTTAACAAAAATTTACGGTTTTATATTAAAACTTAATGTCGGAGTCGTTTGAACTTCTCCATATAACTAAAAATGTTTTGCCGACATCTAGACCTAAGAATCCCAATAATACTTAGCAATCAGATATAATATGGCTCTGTATATACTGCTGGGTTACTATAACGCATAATTATTCATGTAATTTTAAGTACATGTACCTTTTTTGTTTTTTTTTTGTTTTCGGGGGGAAACCTTCAAAAGGCGCCCGGACTTTGGGGATAAAACCGGGGAGTGTGGGATTTTTCTCCACCTCACTAAAACCACCCCGGTGGTCACCATACCCACTTGAAGGGGAGCTCCGGGTCCTCTTAAAAGACCAGCTCCGGAACCCCCCCGTGCACCACCATCTTCCCTGAGGTCACTCTATAGGTAGACAGAGTCCCCACTCTGATCGCCTGCGACTTCAAAAGCCTGCCTGTTATAGATGATCCAGGCTGGCTTTCGGCATGTTAGGCGCCGTGGCAATTGCTTCCTCGACGCCTCCTTCTCCGGGTGGGAAGTACATGTACCTACTACAACTTCGCATAAACAATGCCGATTCCAGCTACCGCCATTGTTCCGTTTATGTATATTAATTATTATGGTTATTGAATTTCCATTCGCGTTAATAGTCATACGACTTACTACTGAATACTGACAATAATGAGTCGTGTCTTCTAAGTTTAACTTATACTCGATTAATTGGATAAGTGCCACGACTCATTTTATTACTGTGAAACGAATCATAATAATAGTTTGGTGCCAAATACTTCAGGCTATACGAGGAAAACGCCACCAATTATAAGATGAATGAAAATACTAAAACGTAAATATAATTGAATAGGAATAAATTGTAAAACATAGCATGTACCTAGATGTTCCGTTGCCATTGAAAGATACAAATATTTTATAAAAAAGGAGACTTCTTATCGTGTGGTTGATGAAAAACCTAGTGTCAGACTTTAAACCGCCCCTAGGCCTCTGACATAGCGCTACACACCATCGAGAACAGCTCTTACGTGTGTTGGTTTCACCACGATGTTTTCCTTTGCTTATTACCAGACACAATAGATTTTTATTGTTATGAAAAATAATGTTGTACTTCTCCCATTCGAACAATTCCTATTGAAAAATTAATTTCTTACACACAAAAGTCAGTAATTCGTGCTTTGGGTTCAAACTCGCAGCCTTTGACTAGCCAGTCCAACGGTCATAACACTAGGCTATCACTGCTCAAAAGGAGATTAAGTTACAATACAAATTGTCTTAGGGAAAAAAACTAAATACTAATTCCTAAGTGGGTCTATTTACGGAAAAATCAACTATATACAAATGTATTATTGGTTTTTGTTTTTCCTGACCTTTCGAACACTTTGCAGCGTTCGTGGTCGCAGGAGGACTAACTAAAGTTGTTTTATTATACTGTGTAGTGATCGCGAAAACCCGAGATATTACTACACACAAATGCTATTTTTTTCTAATTTCTGGATCCATCTCTGTAGCGGAATAATGTAAATTGTAATTAATTGCCTATAATTGGAAAGGATAATACAGTAAACACATTATTACTTCTAGTAACACACACATGCACAGATATTAAACTGTATTCCCCGAAGGGTTCGGGTAATGTGTACCGTCATACTTACAGCCACATTACCGGTGCTGTTATTAAGTCCAATGTAATAGGTAGTGAGCCCATTGCCATATATCTACTGGGCACAATTCCAAACTTGCTAATACTATAAATATAATAATTTCCTTACAAAAAAAAGTAATACTGCTAGACCGGGAGTCGGACAAAGGTAGTTGCCTAGCAGCCGCTTATGCTAGAGGCAGTAGATGAGTAGACCAACGAGGCAGTATTCCTGATACGATATACTTATTATAAAAAAACATAATTCTTCAATTCTAAAATAAGCAACCGCTGCCTTCTATCCATGTGTGTAATCTGAAAATATCGCGTTCATCTGCAAAGAGTCCATTATAGAACAGACACATTGATTTACCTAGTCCATAATTAATGTATGAGCGTGTCTTAATCTATAGGTCACAAATACATGTTACAATAACAAAGTAGGTACGCAGCATGAGACTTCTCCGTGATATGACCCAATTGGAACGCTACCAGGCCAAACACTACACTCGGTTAAGTGTTTCCCAAGAAATTCCCGGATAAACACGCTAACATTACGAATTTCAGCATCTCAATTTCATAATTCTAAAAAATACTTTAATATTTTTATTATGCAAACAAACGTGACACGCGCCCGTAAGACCGTAACTATGTCGATGCGATTTCAAGGAATAATTACTTCTTTTTTTCCAATAAATCTCAGAAGTACTCCGTTCATAATTTTCCTAGAATGCTGGAGCTAACAAACAAACAATTTTCTCTTTTATAATATTAGTGGAATTAATTACGGAATCCGCCCTGTAAGATGGCGTGACGAACTGAGTTCTCGGTATAGATATGACTCCATCTTAGAATTACTAGGGGAAAAGTACGTATTAAAGACAACTATTTCCGTTGTAAAAAACAAGAATTAAACGTTTTGTAATACCTACAATTAATTATTATTGTTGCCTGAGCACATTAGAGTTAGTGAGGGGTCCTTTCGTCAAAATACTTTTTGAACACATTGCAAGAATTATAGTACCTAAGTTAAATAATATTTATTAATAATCACAAAGTCGTACCCATCTACGATTACGTAATAAACTTACGAAGTAAATAAAGCCAGAACACACGCGATTAAAATCTGGAGATTACCCGGGAAACAAATTTGACAAAAACGTCGACGTACACGGAAAAGCAACAATGTTAAAAACGTGTGTGCGGTGTAAAATTAAATTATAACGGACGCACGTTACCCTAATGATTTCTGGGAATTGATGGATAGGTTATTTTCGGATGATGGAAAATCAATAATAGCGACAGAGTTGATAATGAACAGTTATTACGTATTGTAATATGTGTAATATGTTTAACTAAATCGAACTCAACTAATTTTTTTAAATTTCGAATTGACTCTATTGCTGGCACTTATGAAAAGTCAAAGCTAGGTGCACTCGGTTATTACTCACGCGCATTCATCGGGATTGCCCGACTAGTTTCGAACTCAAACGGAGCTCTTATTCATGAGTGGAGGGAGCACGCGGCGAAGTCGCGAGTCAAATTATTCAACTCGTCAGTTTGACTACTGAATGCGCGAGTGTAATAACCGTTAAACAATAATGAATATGAATGTATCTCACGAAAGTTATTATACAAAAATAAGTTATTACGTAATTTTTGGCACATGGCTAAGTATTATCATTTCACATCAAGACCACTCCGTGCCTCGGAAACGAAGTTAAACCGTTGTCGGTCAGGGTTGTCAAATTGAGATCTATGACATGTATATGTCTTACCACGAGATATCGTATCACCCAGCAATTACTGGGTTGTGGAAGTAGATATGTAGACGGCTCGTGTAAATATATCCGGTTTGCCTGGAAGCTGACCTTACAGATAGGAAAAAGCTAAACAGAGATTACGTAATTTATCAACAAATGCTTTTCATTATAGCATAGATTTCCTAAAGCCGAATTATGTGTAAAATTGACAATTTTATACTTGAACCAAATTCATGATACTACATCTGCAATTTAATTAATGTCCCATATAGGTACTACTTATATCACATTATTCAATTTTCGAAGGGAAGAAACCTTTTCACACACACCTTTTTACTGCCACTCAGCGGGAAACACAAAATAAAACAAGAGAATAAGTACATAATTACGTAATTAAGAAGGAAATATAGGAAACAAAGAAAGAACAACAAGTTTTCCTCCCTCTTTACATAGACCTTCGGACAATAAAGTTATATTAATTAGGACGGACTGCCACCCTAATTGGGTGCCCCTCATACGAACGTGTGTAACCCCTCACGACATGGTACCGCATTAATGAAGCTGTGTGTCCATATTTTTCCGGTTAGGGCAAACAACCCTAAAAGCAATTACGATAGAACGGTTCCGTTGATATGAAAAAAAAAAGTGCTCTAATATCGAAGATCAGTTCCCATAGGTATGTGTCTTCTATTAATAATAACTGCCTTAGGGATCTCATATACGACTGACACGTTGTCGACGACAGCTCTACAGCAGCCGTCGAACGTCGACGGCCGGCGATGTTCGACTGTAGCTATCGACTGTAGCTATCGACTGCAGCTGTCGACTGCAGCTGTCGACTGCAATTGAGCGTCGTCAACGACGCACGGCCCTAAACCACTAAGAGCCCTTAGTGGTATACTGGTCGCGTTTGCAGCTCCTAAGGCGTGACGACCTGCGGTTGATGTTCAGGTCAGGCAAAGTGTCATTAGGTTTTTCTGTTTAGAAATTCTAAGTAGTAGCCCGGAGCTTGAAATCGTGCCCGGCAGATCACAACACGTCACTTCATAACCTATTAAATTAGACTTAATAATGACATAAGTGAAATGTGGTACAACAATAACTCTTCGCGAAATACAAGTATGACACTATTTTAAGTAATAAATAATAATAATAATTTTAAAAACTTCAACAACCAAGTATTAATGAAACAAAAGGGTGTTATCTGGTGAACTGAATCGGCAGACAGGTCCCGGTTGGACTAGCCCCTAGCTAGTGTTTCCAAGCGTTCCGATTTGCGAGAGATATTCCGATTTTCTGACATGACTCGATTCAATTCTAATAGAAACGCCGAATGACCCGAATTTGTCATAATCGGTACCTAATTTCAAAAACTTCGAACTTCAGTATGTACGTGTCTACCGTTACCGTTTTGAGAAATATAATTTATCATAAATGCAAAAGTTCATAAGATTATGTAAGTTTGTTACTCAATCACGCAAAAACAACTGAAATTAACTAGGTGTATCAATGAAATTTTGTACAGATCTCAAAGACGACAAAGGGTTATAGGATAGAATAGTTCTAGTAATATCTATAGTTTGTATTTTATTTTTGCTTTTATTAGCAAGCGTCTAAGACATGAAACACACGCGCGAAGCCGCGGCCAGTAACTTGTATCTACTGATTTCCCTTTTATTTATTAATATTTAGTATCACCTGATTTTGTCCCGATACAAAAATCTGCATTTCTCCAGCTGGCAACACTACTTTAAGCCCATTTAACCGTAGCGAACCCAACCCTGCCATTGCACTCGCTAACGATGTCATTGATATTCTTCGTTATGTGTTGTATGTTGCATTTAAGTAACAAGTAAGTTATCAAACTTTTGGTTTAGGTACCATGCATGTAACTGTTATTCACTATTGCTAACTAGCTATCCATACACTAATATAATATATAATCTATACTAATATTATAATGCGGAAGTAACTCTGTTTGTTTGTTACCTTTCCAAGACTAAACGGCAGAATGGCAGAACGGATCGTAATGAAATTCGGCAAGGAGATAGACTGTACCTTGGGGACATAGGACATGCAATCTTTTGTCTCAAAAAATGATCTTGAAGGGGTTGAAATAGGGGCTGAATGTTAGTATGGGCCAGTATCCATAATTCCCCAAGTTAGGGATCTGAAAATTTATATTTAGGCTTTTGTTAAGAAACAAACGAATACGGGTTTCAACTATTTTGCTAAATAATTTCTAAAGCGGGCACAGTAAGGGGTTAAAATTATGAGGTATTTTTAGATGGACCATTACAAAAATAAATAAAAATAAAATCAATATGCTTTCGGGTGAATAGAAAATCTTTACAGATACTTAGATTTAAAAAATAAACATTAATTATACATTACATATTTATACCGTAGATTCCCCCATAAAAACTTGGGAGTATACCTGTGTGCCTTAAACAAATAAACGTAGTACGTTTACGGGGGTCGGGCTCGGGCACTCGTGTGAATTTTATTTATGTTCATTTACTGTTCGCTATCAATTTTTTATATTGAACATCTGCTACGAAGATGTTCTCATAGTTCGATTCGTCTATTTCCGAAAGATTACCTATACCATATAGTTTTTGACAATGCTTCGATTTAGTTTTACGTAAAAATAAGGAAACTTTGGAAATATTAAATTAACGTAACGGGGACAGTGAGCAATCATTTCTACGCATTCATTTAAAAGAAAGTTTTTAAAATTAAGAACTTGTTTTAGTTAGTTAGTTACATAATTAAGCGTATACAGGTTAGTAATTTGAATTGGGGTACCTGTGGTAGTACCTAGTACGTACCTACCTTTAACGTTGTAGCCACAGAATATTTGACAAGACAGTATTTTTATATTATTTTCCTGTAGTTTTTTTTAATGATAAATATTTAGTAACTCTTTCTCTTCATTAACGTATTCATGCATGCTCTTCGGTTTAGCTTGCTCCTAATCTGTCTTTTTTTAGAACGTCCTCGATTTGATTGGAGTACGTCGGTCAAGGTCGGCTAGCCCTGACTCTTCCATCCCTCATGTACTTTTTGTCAATCGCCTTTCATACATCCTCATCTTATATGATCAAACCATCATACTATAACTTTTTTAATCCTCGTCACTACATCCTCTTTCACTCACCTTCCCTAATTACGCTGTTTCTCACTCTATCTTTCAAAGTTACTCTATAGCTCTCATTGCTACTGCAATGATTCTACTTTTACATTTCTTCTGCCAAACACAACTTTTAATACCACACATTTAAATGTTGGCACTAACACTCCCCCACAAAGGAACAGCAGCACCTTTTTGGACACATTCCAGTTATTCATTAATTGTATAGCGACCCATTCAACTGGTTACGAGTACTCAGTCTCTTTTCAATATCCTTCATATGCTTTGCCCTTTCCGCGTGAACAGAGAAACCAAGTACATATACAGACTGTCACAAGTTCCACTCTTTTGTTACCTATCAAAATATTGCAGTCTGGCATTATTTCTTCCCTTTCAAAAGTCACAACTTTCGTCTTACTTACATTCCCTTATTTTTGAAGAAAGCACCATCTTTTGGGACCTATAAATTCACCCTCTCTCAAATCCATTAGATAAACAGCTGTCCAGGAATAGGTTAAACAACAATGATGACACTACACGTCCCTGTCTAAGACCCTCATCGATCTAAGCCATTCAGTGTAGACCCCATTTATCCTAACAAAAGCACTGGAATCCTCGTAGACAGACAAAAAGTTACATAAGACATAAATAGACAAAAACGAGTATACGGTATAAGAAATACCCCAGTACCTACGCGTAGAAATTTCCTTTCGATATAAATTTTAGGTATGCGATATATAATATATATAGATAGGTTTATGTAGTCATTTATGTAGAATATGATATAACATTATATAAGTAGGTATATATTAAATTATATATTTGGTAGCGTATAATGTATGGCATTGGATTTCTGCACTCTTCCTATTTCTTCTGTTCATGTTGTACACTTAACTCTTTCCTCATATTTGCTTCTCTTCTCTCTGTCACGCAAAGGTTTGCTGTCAGAAGACTCATAAATGGGTTAAGCCCGCATCCTTTTTAACTATTATAATTTGTATTATGTATCGTGTGTACAATAAAGAATATATATAGAAATATAAAGCTCATCCCTTATTGATTTTGGTTAATAACAAACTTAATATCATCCAATATAGCTAGTTAGAGCACGTATTATTATATTATATTAATGAAACCATCACATCATTCGTGTCACTGGCTGATGAGAATTCGATAATTTATTTCATTAATTGACAACCGCCATTGTACACTATAACAAGCTGTTTGTTCGAATACAAATAGACATGAATATTGCAAGTTAATTGTGAGACGAGTTATTGTACCCTATAAACAACTTCATTAATTGAAATAGGTCAACATTAAAATGTGACATTAATTTTAGTATTTTCGTCACGTAATTCATTAGTTAATTAAGAAATAATAATTGAACTACTGTGTAGTGTGGACTCGGTCGTTAGTGTTTATCATCCTCTCGTCTGTCGAAACAACCTTATCAGCTCTATGGAAAAACAGTTAATTTAGGAATATTATTTTAACTAGCCCACTCGCCGATTTTTGACTATAATTCATTTAATTTTAAATTTGAACGTTATTAAGGTGCTATTGTCAAAAAAAATTGTGTGTTTGTCAAACGCATTAAAGTGTTTTTTTTTTAATTTGTTTTTTCATTCTAGACTCTAGTCTAGGTCGGAGTTTTTTTTAATTCATTTAATGTATTTCTTTCTGCTCTACTTCTCCATATAATCTTTAACTGTGCTTAATTTCATACTCAGCCGTCCGCATTATATTCATAAAAGTTTTTACCTCAAGTGTTAATTTATAATGATATTAGGTCTACCGACCGTTTGACATTTTTAAACTTAGATTGATAATGTAGGTGTAGGACCTATTTATAATAATACTAACATAGCATCACACCTGTATTCCCCGAGGGGGTAGGCAGAGGTGTGTACAGTTGTACACCCACATTTCACCAATGCTATTAGTCTCATGTAATAGTGACGAGCCTATTGCCATCAGTTGTTATTTTTATTATTTTATTAGCACTACTAGGTGCGTACTGTCGAAAATATTGTCGATAATTTTACTTTTGCTAAAAAAATCCCTTGAACGGCTCGCGCTGCTTTAAACGCCTACCGCTTGTGACCGTGTACCGTCTTTGGACGTTTCATGAACCTATGACATTGTTACTTAAGTGAGGGTCGAAAGCCGATATTTTCGACTGTACCTCGTTAACCTTCTTAGAAAACTCGTAAATAACACCTTGTTAACCTTCTTTGACACTTACACACCGAAAATAACAAGCTAAATCCATTATTTTTCTCACAAAAAAACTGTAAGCGTTTTGGAAGAGTTTAATAGACAAAAAATATAGGTACATACAGTAGGAATTAAATAAGTGTGCCGCTCTGAAGTCGTCTACGAATATCTACTCGGTAGAAGGCCAAAACAGTAGTGCGCATGCGCGACACTCTGAAAGCCTAACTTCATAGGGGCACAATTATTTAATTGGTACTGTACATACATACCTAATATACAAGTCTGTAATTAAAAAGTTGTGTAAGTATATCACACTATACCCACCACTAGTACTTAAACCCTGGTGCATAACGTGGCAGAATATTGTAGCGTAGCGTAGCAAGTATGTAAAGTACTCTTTATAAGTAGAAATATGGGAGGCAGAGTTCAGGAAATTACTTGTCGGGAACATGAGATAAAATTGTAATACAGGGGAACGTTTAATTAAGATTATTTTACCCCAGAACTACACTGTGCTGCAATGCAAGGAACATAAATTGGCGATCGTTTCGCGTCGTCTTATTTGCTACGAAACTTTACGAAAAGCAACACTTGCGCCTGATGTACTATGCAGCAGATGAATATTACCATAACAACTAGGTAACAATTCGACGTCCTAATTTAAACGCACCGAATCTAAAGTGTTCGGAGGGTTGCCACATGACGCATGACATTGCTTTGTCAGGTCGCATGAAACGCATGAATCTTGCGACAACGTAACGCGACGTGCGTCTGTGAAGCGTGCGGCACTATAGTATAAAATAAATTTCGTAAGATGATGCTCTAGTGTAAAGATTGCTTTATAATTTGCGCTTGTGTTATGGGAAAATGAAAAACACAGAAAGGAAAATTGATTTTCCTTTTACAACGGAGAGCGCTAACAGTTTTTAATGAACAATTAAAGTTTGCAAACAACAGCGCAGTAGAGTCATGAACTATTTTAGTCTCTAATGGTTTGTAGAACACGAAATCTAACAATCGATGTTTTTACTTACCTAATGACAACAGGGATCAAATTTTAAGAACAAATGGATACAGGAATTGAGGAAGACCAAAGAAAAAACGACGGATTGTGGGAAGAGGATATGGCATACTTAGAAGTTGGCTGATAGAGATGTATGCTGCGCCGACCCCCAAATTAATTAGGTTAGGGACAGAAGGGAGCTGATATTATTATATTAAAGGATATTAATTAATAAGGTACCAACAAGAAAAAAAAAAGTAATTAATAAAATTATTGGTCGTTTTATAAAATTTCATCTTCACTGCGGCGTTTTGAGTGCGTGTCGACACCTACGCTTTAAAAACATGTTTGCAGTGTAGATCATCAGAAACACACTGGTTGAATTCTGAGAGGTTATTCAAAACAAAACTATTGTTCCAAAATGTATTGTGTCAACGGGTTTTTGTGGAACATCATGTTTTTTTCATAGAATTCTGCGTAAACCAAACTTGTTTGAGCTCATTTTCGATTTCGATGTGGATGTAACCTGACAAAATGACCAAATTTTTGACTTTCTACTTTTATACTACTTACTCACATATTTTGTAATACCAGAAAACAATTTTCTGCTTCGTGTATCTTATAAATTACATCGTAATAACAAGGTAATGTAGGCTCGTAATGCATTTATAGGAAACCCATGGTTTCTATGAATGCATTACTCATTTTTTTCGTGTCAGCTAATTTTCCGATGTTTTACCTCGATTGCTTCGAACTGCGGGGTATGGCCATATCATAATCACATTAATTGTTTATACTGAAGTGTTTTTACCTAATTTCTGAGAAATTGCGTAATTTGTCTCTTGCAATGTTCCATGTCCCCAATGAGGGCCAATTACATGCCGATTAAAATGGCATTAACGAAATTGTCGGCGCGCGCCAGGCAGCTGCGTCCGCGCAACTTTTATTGGACGCGTGTGTTACGTTTTGGTTTTTGCTGGTGCGACATAGACAACACGGTATCAATAATTTACTTACAGATAAATAATTTATTTACTCGACTTACAGATCGATTAGGATTCATGTGAACCGTAGGTTAAACAATCTCTTTATTTTTTTCTTAATATTTGTCGTTAGAGGAGCAGTTTTTCACAAATTATTTGTTTCGATTTTTTTACTGGGTTAAGTGAATGTACTCGTATTTGTAAAACCAAACGAGTCTGACTTGTGCTCCGAGGGTTCCGTACAATTTACATAAGGTTCATAAACTATGACATCACTGCATATTGCTCTAACGAAAAGTCAGATTGAATGATAATCTTAACTTTGCAGTTGAAAACATAGTCTCCCACACATCGATATACCTGCGTCACGGTTGATTATCCAAGTGTAAACGTTAGTTTGTAATCCGACTTTTTCTTTTAATTAGGAACTTCTGCTGTGAGACCTTGTGCCTTGCCAAATTTCATAATTTCAGGTTAGCGGGAAGTAGGTAGGTAACCAATAGGTTTTGGTTAACTGGCGAGTATCAAAATATGCAGCATAAATGACTGTATTTTTTTGCGTTCACTTAAATCACCGTTTTGTACAGCTCCAAGAGATTTTAGATTTAAATTTGTTATTATTATTTCTACTTGCATAATCATTATTATCCCCCTGCCCTTATCCCAATTTATTTCACTTTCGATTTTTAGCTCGTCGCAGCATGTATACTTTTTCCACTTTCTAATTATTTTTGAAATTGTATGTTGCTAAAGTTTTGACAATGTTTTATGACCGGCCGCCTGCCTGACGTCAACTTTTATTTCTACTTGCTTATTATATAAAAACTAGCTGTGCCCCGCAAACGTTGTTCTGCTATTCACATTTTCTGGATAGGGCCACCTTTACCACCTAAGGGTATAAAAAATAGCCTAGACCTATTCTCAGACCTACCAATCATGCACAAAAATTCAAGATAAATCTTTGAAAAGCATTAACGCATGCTTAGCACGTCTTATGGCGACGTTATTGCTATCAATTCAGTCCCTATACGTGTTCAAGATATGTCTTTGAAAAAGCATTAACGCATGCTTAGCGAACTCTAAAGTTACAATATAAAATGGAAAAAGAATACGGTCGCGAACAGGATTCGAACCTGCGCCTCCCGGATAGATACTCCAGGCGCTCTGACCACTAAGCCATCTCGACCTCTGCTCACCACCGCGAATTCTTCTTCCATATTTTAACACGTCTTATGGCGACGTCATTGCAATCAATTCAGTACTTATACAAGTGACCGAACCGACACGTCTAACTTTGCAGTTAATACAATGTCGTAAAGAATGCAATTACCTGAATAATTCAAGATATGTCTTTGAAAAAGCATTAACGCATGCTTAGCGAACTCTAAAGTTAATGTAAAAGTAAAGTAATGGAAAAAGAATACGGTCGCGAACAGGATTGGAACCTGCGCCTCCCGTTTATACTGTAACTTTAGAGTTCGCTAAGCATGCGTTAATGCTTTTTCAAAGACATATCTTGAATTATTAAGGTAATTGCATTCTTTACGACATTGTATTAACTGCAAAGTTAGTCGTGTCGGTTCGGTCACTTGTATAAGTACTGAATTGATTGCAATGACGTCGCCATAAGACGTGTTAAAATATGGAAGAAGAATTCGCGGTGGTGAGCAGAGGTCGAGATGGCTTAGTGGTCAGAGCGCCTGGAGTATCTATCCGGGAGGCGCAGGTTCGAATCCTGTTCGCGACCGTATTCTTTTTCCATTTTATATTGTAACTTTAGAGTTCGCTAAGCATGCGTTAATGCTTTTTCAAAGACATATCTTGAATTATTAAGGTAATTGCATTCTTTACGACATTGTATTAACTGCAAAGTTAGTCGTGTCGGTTCGGTCACTTGTATAAGTACTGAATTGATTGGAATGACGTCGCCATAAGACGTGTTAAAATATGGAAGAAGAATTCGCGGTGGTGAGCAGAGGTCGAGATGGCTTAGTGGTCAGAGCGCCTGGAGTATCTATCTGGGAGGCGCAGGTTCGAATCCTGTTCGCGACCGTATTCTTTTTCCATTTTATATTGTAACTTTAGAGTTCGCTAAGCATGCGTTAATGCTTTTTCAAAGACATATCTTGAATTATTAAGGTAATTGCATTCTTTACGACATTGTATTAACTGCAAAGTTAGTCGTGTCGGTTCGGTCACTTGTATAAGTACTGAATTGATTGCAATGACGTCGCCATAAGACGTGTTAAAATATGGAAGAAGAATTCGCGGTGGTGAGCAGAGGTCGAGATGGCTTAGTGGTCAGAGCGCCTGGAGTACCTATACGTGTTGTCCCAAAGTTAGTCGTGTCGGTTCGGTCACCCGTATAGGGACTGAATTGATAGCAATAACGTCGCCATAAGACGTGTTAAAATATGGAAGAAGAATTCGCGGTGGTGAGCAGAGGTCGAGATGGCTTAGTGGTCAGAGCGCCTGGAGTATTCATCCGAAAGGCGCAGGTTCGAATCCTGTTCGCGACCGTATTCTCTTTTTCCATTTAATATAATAACTCATACACAAAAAAAAACAAAAAAAGTTCGATAGCAAACACTGTGGCACTTTCATATAAAATTTATCTCTTAGCTTAAGTGAATGTATTTGACTTACATATAACCCCTTTCAAAAGAAATTACCTAGTAAATTAGGACCTTATATATTAGAATTCTATTTTATTAGCCTTCAGCACTCGAATCTACATATATAAACTTTACCTCTGCCAAATTTCATACTCCACCGTCCGGTTAATTCCGTAAAAAGGGGTACAACATTTTTGCTTCATGTATTAATATAATAATATTTTATATGCGAATATAATAAATACAGTTGGTAACACTACAAGAGTTTTAGTCCGTTAATTAACCTTTGAGAACTTGATATAACTCTGATATTCACACGAACTGTTGATGTAATAGTCACTAAGTGGAATTCTGTACCAAATTATACTGTACCAAATATTAAATTTTACGTAGTACAAGTTTAGTGAGAATGAACCTACAACGAGTAAGTAAACGAATTCAACGAAACACTGATAGACTATCTTAGGTTTGCGCGATCACTACACATTATAATGTTCATGTTCGAACGCTGCAAAGTGTTCGAAACGTCAGGAAAAACAAAAAACCAATAATACACGCGATTAATCCGGTTAAAAGTTGTTTTAACTTTTACACTGATAGACTGTTTTATAAAGTTCAAATCTCCTTTTGTCTTGTACATAAAACACGTGTGTAGGTCTTTATTTCAAACAACACTATTAAGTAACTAATGAAAAAGAAATCACATTCCAAAACGCAATAATTGTCTCTTTTTAGATATGGTATTAATTTTGATGTACGAGGTCTGATAGCATTACGAATGGTTTACGAAATTGTCAAAATCTTGACTTCTCTAAAAGTTTTGCCGTCTGGAGACTAATATAAATCTAGAAAGATTTCACTTACTTCGGTATGGTCTTATATTTTAAAATGTAGATAGGTAGGAGGAAAAAGATTCCTGACTCAAATACAATATTTCGTATAAACTTAGTAAAAATTACCTCCAGTTTAATAAATGTAAATACCACGTTGACTAGACCAAAGTCTAATCAAAGAGGCAACTTCTATCAATACTAAATACAAATAAATAAAATTCAAGTGTCTATTTATAATGTAGAGTTCTTTTTTTAAGCTCATTCAAATTGCAGGATACCTATGCCTAAAAATCTGTTTCTATAATTGTTGTCTGTCTGTCAGTCTGTTTGTTCCGGCTAATCTTCGAAACTGCTGGACCGATTCTGATAAGATTTTACTGGCAGTTAGCTGACTATTAACTTGGCTAATTATATTATAATTATACGCGAGTGAAACCATGGGGTACAGCTAGTCTTCAATATGTCCCTACATACAATAAGAAGTTCCAGATGACGTGCATTGGTGTTACTTCTATAAATTTTGTTAAGTTTCAGCTAATTTCGCTCGCTAAGCTTATTTTCACCTAGAAGGATAATAGTGCCATGGGAAATTGGACTCTATGTTATTCATGCTGATTTGTATCAAATATTACGACCGATTCATAAGGTGGGTGACCCATGTAAGGAACTGCTCCTTGTGAGGCCGATTAAAAAAAATACATTGTTGTGTTTTCGCAATTTCGGTTTACACACACAAAGATCCACCCAATTCAAAAACACATACCTGTGTGTTGCCGAGTCGTTAGCGACACCATTTTGTCATTTAGGTCCCTCACTGTACTGAGGTTGGTTGTGGTCACTGAAATTCTGATTACCGCGTACTGGAAAATGTAAATTTTCAAGTAATAATACTGGCATTTTCATCAAGATTTTTATATTCAGTCTGAATTGATTACAATATAATTACAGAACCTTCTAGATTCCTAGGAAGGCCAGAAGTGCCTTAACAGTAAATTCTTTGAACGGCCTTACCGTTCAAAAAATTTACTGTTGGCCATGCTAGGGCACTATTGACCTTACTAAGAACATCTTCCCATAATTATAAATATGAAAGAACAGAGTGGTGAATGTTTAGTACATAGTGTCAGGAAAGGTAAAACAATGCGTAAACATATACTAATATATTTATTTATCCTTTTAATTCGTTGGTTACATCATTTTGGCCTTACAAGGAACCAGCCCCTACAAAGACAGGCGTCCGAACACGGATCTTTATCAAAAAATTTGTCGATTCGATAAAAGTATACATGTATTGAATTTTATCGTTTTATCAACAACTTATATCAAATTTAACGTTTAAAATCGACAAAACTGTCGACAAACAGAACCGTGCTCTCACTGCGGATTTGTTGTATCTTTAAACTTTATTATTTAATTAGAAAAAGTATTTGATTCTTATCTGCTTTCGTATAATACCTACTTAGGAAAACGTTGTTTTTAAATATTTACACGACTAAATCTTTACTTTTACTCAAAGTATTTTGTTTTTACATGAAAATATGAATAGAAGTGTTTTTTCTTTTGTTTTATCAAAAGATTCGTAAATGTAGTTCGGGTAATACCGCAGCCTTTGATTATTATAACGCCAGTTTTAAGTAAAATTACCCAATTATTATATTGGCATATAAGGAGCACTATTCCTAGCAAGACCATTTGGAAGAGCTTAGTAAAACTTAAATTTGACAGTGATTATAAGCTACATATTAAATGTTTTTGTTTTTTTTTTATGATAAATTATGAGACTAAGTATAGGTAACTTAATGCTTAGTCTGTTTTATTTTCTGATAGGGTTTTGTTGCTATGGTGGCCTGTCATGGTCCACCCACCGAAATTCGGCTCGGGTACATAACAAGTGTCAGTGGGTAAGAAAACGTGTTTCTTTTGACCTTTTTTATATTACAATATTAAATGGAAAATGAATACCCCATACTGGTGACCGAAAAGAACTGAATTGATTGCAATGACGTCGCCATGAGACGTGTTAAAATATGGAAGAAGAATTCGCGGTGGTGAGCAGAGGTCGAGATGGCTTAGTGGTCAGAGCGCCTGGAGTATTCATCCGGGAGGCGCAGGTTCGAATCCTGTTCGCGACCGTATTCTTTTTCCATTTAATATTGTAACTTTTGAGTTCGCTGAGCATGCGTTAATGCTTTTCAAAGATTTATGTTGAACTCTTTTATATTCATTCTTAGAATTTTTCAAGACTCCCTACCGATGTTTATATGTATTTATAATATGAACTCGTGTAGGTAATGTCACGTAGTTGTATACAACTAATGATAAAGATGGAACCTACAGAGGTTTTATCTTGGTAGTTAAATTATGTAAGTATTCCATAACATAACAGCATCACACTTGTATTCCCCGAGGGGACAGGTAGAGGTGGACACAGTTGTACACCCACATTTTACCAATGTTGTTATTATGTCCAACTGCCTCGTTGGTTTAGTGGTCCGTAGCGCGACTGCTGAGCAGGAGGTCTCGGGTTCGATTCCCGGGTCGGGCAAAGTGTTATTGAGTTTTTCTGTTAGGAAATTCTCAGTAGCAGCCCGGAGTTTGGAAATGTGCCCGGTTGATGGCTCACCACCTATTACATGGGACTTAATAACAGCATTGGTGAAATGTGGGTGTACAATTGTGTACACCTCTGCCGACCCCTTCGGGGAATACAGGCGTGATGCTATGTTATGTTATGTTATGTTATTATGTCCCATGTAATAATTGATGAGCCAATTGCCATCTACTGGGCACAATTCCAAACTCCGGGCTGCTACTGAGAATTTACTAACAGAAAAACTCAACAACACTTTGTCCGACCCGTGTATTGAACCCGAGATCTCATGCTCAGCAGTCGCGGTTGGGACCTACTAGACCAACGAGGCTGTTAGTATTCCGTTTCGGTTAAATGAATCCCTATTGATTAAACTGACGCTTTGTCTTCCAATTGTACCTAATGTTCCTATAGTATATAATATTATCATGAAAGAAATGCCACAAATCAATTTTAGACATATTCTAAAAATATGTAAAGTATTATAGCTTAATTTTATTAACAGACTTTTGACAGACCGTTGATACACCGTGTCATGGCTCTCCTAAATAAGCTACCGTATCGTATACGTATGAAGAATATATTATCTATATGTACAGTCGAAAATGTTGGCGGTTGATCCCAAGCATTAAATCGCAGTACACCTATAAAGTAGCGCGAGCCGCAAAATACATTAAAAACTTCACTAGGGCAATCCAATCCCCTCACTAAACCCGATTACATGTCCACAAAGATAAGAACTACTGTTTCCTAGGTAAAATAAAATTTATTTTATCTTTTCCTGCTAGCAGTAGCGGAGGTATTTATTGATTTCGAAATTCATCGAAGCGATAAAATCGTATACTATTGTACTATGCATGTTACGATGTAATTAGCTGAGGAATATTATCTAATCTCGGCCTATTAACATTAATGTAAATAACAAGAAACAATAATAAAGCGGTTGAATTTTGAGAATCCTATTTGTATTGTAGATTAAATTGATGTTTCGTTGTAAATCGTATTAGGCTTAAGTAGTCCTTTGTTTATTAGAAACAACGTCATACTAATAACATTTCAAATGTGTGTTAGCGGTTTAAAAACGGAGAAAATACAATAGGTATTAGTTTTGTTTATCTTTGCAAAGTTTTTTTTATTTATTGTACTTTTTATCGGGTACTTAATAATACAATTGTACTTGCAAAATAAGTAGGTACTTAGCTTATCACGAAACCCGTTTTTACCAGGCAAACTTAAGAAGGAGACGAGGTAATTCACAGTGCCTGGGTAGCCTATATGTACAACATTAAAACAAAATAAAAATACACATAAATACAAATAGGTACAGATATATAATATGATAACAAAAACGAAAATAATACATCAATACTTAAATATATTTATGTAATATAATATCTTGCAGATGGATTGTAGAATCAGCTGTTTTACAAAACTGCTAGCCGATTTACAAAACAGTGCTGTTATGTAAATCAGCTGAATGACACTTAGCGGTTTTTCATAATTATACTGAATTATCACGCGGAATTGTAGGTAGGTATAAACTTTTTGCGTTTATCAATGCAGCGGGTCAACGATCAGAGGTTATGTAAAACAGCGTGAAATGAAATGACAGATCGTAGATTTTTTCCACAAAACGAAATGGATACTTTAATGTACATTTTCTTTATTCAGGAAATCACAACAGGTACCTATCAATCATATTTCTGAAAGAAAATCTGAAATATGCTGGCCTCAGGCCGGACTGGCTATATGACACATAAGATGGGGTAGTCTGACTCCAACACGGTAAACACCAAATTAATTAATAGGTACATAGATAATGAGTTATCAATTTATGATACTCTTATCAATACTGCGCCGGCGCCAAATTCTGTATAATAAATACAATATGTATTACGTATCTCTATATAATTACTTCGTATTGTAATAAAGATTTTCCGCAAATACACGAATCAATCGACTTTGCCTTGTCCAGTTATGTGGAAAGATAACTGAATTGCTGACAGTATATAATCATTTGTGTTTCTTTTACATTTCAGAAGGAAACGGTTTCGTTTATGTCGCGAGTAGTTAACTAGTGTCATGATTTTCTTGTTTTTATTATATTGTCATCATTTTATTTCTTACAATGGTGACACTACGAACTGAACTTTGGGCATTCGTGGTTGTCGGCTGGTTGGATGGGACGGAATCTTGATGGGAATTCCCGCCAAGCGCAAAATAATTATTGATTTGTAATTTGATTCAATAAGTATTGTGCTACAGGATATAAATATATTTATATTAAATAAAGACTATTACTTGTGAGAGTAGGGTTTATTTCACTAGTAACAATGAATTTATAATACTAAATAACAGGTATCTTTTTACCTCTTCCTCGGAGAGCTGTCGATTAGAGTTCTCTTAACTCCTTGATATAGATTTAGAGCTACTTATATACATAGAGCAATCGATATCTTTTTATATACCTTCAGCTATATATGAAGGTAGAAAACTCATATTTGGAGCTATTTTACAGTATTGGCACGGAACCACGTTCCAGTAACGTAAAGGTTTTCCTAAAATATTGCATAACTCGGTGTTTGGCTATGTGCCAAGCAACACGTGCAATCACTATAAAGTCCGAATCCCCGGAGTTAGCATATCGGCTATGCAGACAATCCGCACGTACGGTAAACAAACGCTAATCGCCCGGGATTCACTATTGTAAGGCGCTGTGATGTCGGGGCTTTCCAATTATGGATTACGTATTCCAATTACGGATTCAAAGTATAGGTGTAGGCCAGGGAAATACTGTGAGATGTATTGGTATGCTGATATTATTGAAAGTCAAACCATTTACAGGCACTTTTGAATTGTCAAAAACTAATTGCCACGTTCCAAAGTGTAGATTCCTATGGAGAAGAACGGGTTACTCTTTCTCATAATTAGTTACAATACTGACGGCACCCGTTGACGAACATGACGATAGCGTCAGCATCACTAAACTGAACCATATTGTAGGCAGGGACTGAAAGCAGTTACGGTTATAGGTTAAGATACCTCAAAAATATATCGGTACCGTTTTGAAATAAAGGTAGACCTATACCGATACCTTTATAAATAAAGGGTAGGCTATACCTTTATTTAACCTTTATACGATTTCGGTACCAAAAAACATGCGAGAAAGTGAAGCACGGGTCCCCGTGGTTGATGAGGGGGAGTTTAACATGTTATAAATTATAGTTTGGACCAAATGAGATTTTATATAATATCATTGGTTTGGACATTTTGTTTATTGTACTCTTTATCTCTCTTACGTCTTGGGCTGTAGAATAGAAAACTCCAACTCCTCGCGTGGGTGTCGTAGAAGGCGACTAAGGGATTCTAGCTATTCTGGCCTCGGCAACCAATAAATGGCGATATAACCATGCCCTGTGCCGGAATGCTTCTAAATGCCAAACCTGATGCTGGGCAGCAGCACCATAAGAGAAAGTATTCCAAAAATTGTGGTCGCGAACCCGCCTGCCAAGCGTGATGATTATGGCAAATCCCCCCTCATGAACGACATCTCCAATTCACGGCCCCCAGTTCCCGGTAACTACACTATTCCTGGCCACGGTACCAGTCATGGTAATCACATATAAAAGGGGACACCATGCAACACAGATTGATAAGAGTTATTATATTAAATGGAAAAAGAATACGGTCACGAACAGGATTCGAACCTGCGCTTCCCGGATGAATATACTCCAGGCGCTCTGACCACTTAGCCATCTCGACCTCTGCTCACCACCGCGAATTCTTCTTGCATATTTTGATATACCGACACGACTAACTTTGCAGTTAATACCACCGGTATAGGTGGGTAGGTCACCCGTATAGGGACTGAATTGATAGCAATAACGTCGCCATAAGACATGTCAAGATATGGAAGAAGAATTCGTTGTGGTAAGCGCGAATCTGGGAGGCGCAGGTTCGAATCCTGTTCGCGACCGTATTCTTTTTCCATTTAATATAATAACTTTAGAGTTCGCTAAGCATGCGTTAATGCTTTTCAAAGATTTATCTTGGACAGATTGATTACTGCCTTGTAAAAAGGAATACTATCAGTCATCAAATACTGCAAAGTTATACCTGGCGAAGATCTGGTCTCACAACACAGGTTGTTGTTAATGGAGGTAAAAGTTAGTGTCTCGCTCAGTAAAAATAAAGAACGGCCGCCACCCAAAACCAGATGGCGTATGCTAGAGAAAAAAGCGTGTGCAAGGTGTTGAAAAATCAAGTGGTAGATAGAATGATAGAAATAAAGAATATGGAAAGTTAATGAATGTTGGACTGAGATAGAGACTTAGAAGTATGAAAGATGTGTGCGGAGAATCAAAAGGTAAAGGAATAAAAGACATGGTGGAGTGAGGATGTGCAAAATATACTTAAAGGAAAGAAGCATTTAAAGAATGGCACGGTGTAGAAACAGCGAATGAGAATATGAAACTAAATGAATAAAATAAAAATGTAAGAGAAAAGAAAAACAGGCGGTAGCAGTTTCCAGGGCTAAGGCACAAGCGCAGGTTATATAATTCACTAGATTGTCCTAGAGACTACAAGGAACTCTATTAGATAACAAAAGAAAGGAAAAAGAGAGCAAGGGATAACGATTGGTGAAATGTATGAAAGATGACACAGGCAAGGTTTCATCTGAGGATGTTGAAATAAAAGAACGATGGAAGGTATATTTTTAAAAGGTAATGAACAAGGGAAATGTCTGGAATGGTGTGCTAAGCGATGTACAAGTAAATGTGGGTTTGGTGAAGGATATAAGTATGGATAAAGTAAGAAGGGCAATTAAAAGTATGAAAAATGGAAAGACCATGAGTCCAGATAATATACCAGTGGAAGTATGGAAGTTATTAGCCGAGGATGCAATAGTTAGCTAGTGCCCATCTTTAAGAATAAAGGTGATGTGCAGGATTATGAAAACTATCGAGAAATAAAGCTTACGTCACACAGTATGAAAATATGGGAGAAAGTGATAGAAAAAAGGTTGCGAGAGGAGAGTATGATTTTTAAAAATCAGTTTGTCTTTGTGCCAGGTCTAGAAACAACGGATACCATATTTGCACTCCGCCAGTTATGCGAGAAGTACAGACGTGCACACAAGAACTTACACATGGTATTTATTGATCTGGCAAAATCGTATGATAGGGTACCGCGGGATGGGCCTTAAAACAGAAAAGTGTGGCACAACAGGGCAGGGGGATAATGATACCGGCCATGGTAAGAAAGAAAGAAAAGGAGTTTTATTTGTCTTTTATCAGGTTGATACAAAATATTATCATAACATTTTTACACAAAAAAAAATTGTTAAAGGACAAAATGGTCTTAGACTCAGCATGATGACTGACAGTCCGGAGCATGTCAGCCGCTGGTATTCTGTCTAAGCCAGTCATGCAAAACTACACAATGCAATAAGTCTAGTATACACATAAGCTACAAATGATAATTATAATTTATGTGGCATTTAAATGTTTCATTTATAACAGTAATAAGGTTATATAACGAGTAATACAAATGTAACGAATATAAAATATAAAACGTTTTAACATAAAAAGATGTACCTAGTACTTTGGTACCTATATCGAACAATAAATGATACTCACGAGGATACAGCTATGCATGCCGAGTTTCTCACACCAAAGATCGCTTCAAAACCAACCATTTATGACAACGCGCTTTGAAAGTGAAATGTGATAGGTTTTTTAAAGGTGGAGGTAAAACGTTCCAACACTTGGAAGCAGCGATCTTAAAGCGACCTCTGGTCTTGACCAAGGAGTGTCCGGGCATCACCAGTCGGCGGTTTCGTGATCTCGTCTCGTATGTATGTGCGTCGGACGTCCATTCTAATTTATTGAATAAATATGTAGGAAGTTTATTTTTACATAAGGAATGGATGAAGCAAGCGAGTTACGGTACGAGTAACGGTGTGGTAGGGCTGCTAAGAATCCCCGAGCGACTGCAGGGTATTAATAACGAAATAAATTTTACCTGGTGCCGTTTAACGGACGCTCTCTGTGCTTAACTAACACGTTGCCATATTGGAAGAGGCATATTGTGGGTCTTTCGGAGCACCGAAGACAGAGGGAAGAGACGATAACCTTCGAAGCCGGTCAATTACTCTACTTCCGAGAAGGACACCAACTATCCCAAGGTGGCGTCGGGTTTCAGGTCCACAAGTCACACAGTCCGCACACCCTGATAACGAAGTCGAGGCCATGTATGAAGACATAGTGAAAGCTATGTCTTATACCAATACAAATTACATTGTTGTCATGGGTGACTTCAACACGAAGGTGGGAGTAAACGATAGTCGCGAGTCGGGAGTAGGCTCATTCGGCTATGGGCACAGAAATCACAGGAGGCAGATGACCACCAGCCTGTAGCAGACGCGCAGACCTGGTCATCACCCTCAGCCACAACAGTGACTTCGGCACAGCACACTGCACCTTCGGCCGGTCAACAAGCAGAGCCATTCTCTCCTGGTCGACGCAGCAGCCAGCCAATACGCACCACTGCACTACCTCGACTCACTGAGGATTACGCAGCATCACCGCTCTCAGTTCCGACTCACCGTGAAATACGCGGCATCCGGTTCCGACTCACTGGAACCTCACTGGCACTGGCAAGCTCTTCAGACGCACTGACCGCTGACTCATCAACACGATCGACCTCCGGTCTCGGAGGGGAGTGATGTAGCGACATCTATCTCGCTACATGGAAACTACGTGCACAACACTGCATCGCGCAATCAAAGTTTGACGACGAGTGTGTATATATACCACCTCCCGACATTAACCGTTGGGCCGTGGCCCGCCAGGCAATATCACCCGCCTGATTGGAGGATCCTCCCTTTTCTATGGAGGAACACCAACACCTCGTTCCCCCATACTCCCAAAAGTCATCCACCTCAAGCCCAAGGCGGGGATGATCCACGAACCAGGCTCACGCGCCACCTCACTGACGAGCTTCCCCACATCGATATGGGTGAGATTAGAATAGCTCTTGGACAGCTTCGTGGCAACAAAGCTCCAGGGGAGGACGGGTTTACTACAGAGCTACTCAAGGCAGGAGGAACGCCTTTGTTTTGACAGAACCCGTAAACTCTTTAATCTCGTCATCCACACTGGCACGACATCGGAGGCATGGAGCAGGAGCGTGGTGCTCTTATTTTTAAAGAAGGGTGATGTTACGTTGCTGAAAAACTACTGCCCCATTTCTCTCGTGAAATCGAGAGGGTAAGTTATTTAAAAACATAAGTAGGTACCTACGTTTACGTATCTGCTCTAAACATTTATGAGGAAAATTTTTCAACAACACCAGTCAGAAAAGAAGAACGAAAGAAAACCTTAAAGAAGAAATATAAGAAAACTTTAGGTAGGTACGCACCTGGCTTAGTCCGGCTTACGCTGCCGTGTTTTTAAATAAAATCCAAAACTGAGTCATAATAATGTGCAATCAGGGCCTCTCAAGTGAACGACAGACTAGCGAGGCGGTGTTTCAAAGAAAACCCCTATTTATAACGGTTAAGGTTTTGCTACCAAAACATTTATAAAGGTTTTAGTACTTGTAAAGAAATAATACCGGTATGCCTATCCAACCTCAAAATTATGCTACTGATAAAAAAAACGGTATCGAAATATTTCGGTAACCCTTATTTAACGGTATGACGTCATACCGAAATTTAAAGGTACCTTAATTTTTGGGTAATTCAGTCCCTGATTGTAGGGAATCTAATGACCCAACACAAACGCCACCATCAGGACAGTATGACATACTCTATGTGCCAAACGATAAACACATATATATATATATATATATATATTCATGTTAATGGTTACACTGTACTCACATGTACAGTACCTACAGAAATTATAAATGCTAAACCATTAAACAAACGTATTTTAAATTTAATTATAAATAAAATTTATTGAAATTAATTTCCAATGTACAGAAAAAAAAATACAATGTAAATCAACTAATTTAACGATGTCGTAAGAAAAAATACAGTACTATGTGTACTGTATTTGTTATTTGTTGATTTTGATTTTATTTCTTTTCCTTAAAGAGAAAGTAAAACGTTGATGTTTGTAATATTGGATTCATTAGTCAGAGTGCTTGTGGAGCAGGACCAGCAGTTAGCCAAGCATCATGTGCGTTTTACATAGGTTTTAAATTCCTTCTCATTTAGTTGTAGTACTTACGTCAGAAGGAATTTCATTGTAACATTTTACACCGTACCCCATAAATGATGTGTGTATCTTAGACAATCTAAATCGTGGTTGTGCAATTACATTATACGTAATTAATCAGTACCTTTGATGTGCTCTATGTGCAGCCGGCTTCAACTCCAAGGCTACAGAGATTAGTTACCTAATAGATGAATCTACAGTAGTTAGTCTAGTCTTGAAGTTAATACCGATTCCAATCCAATTCCAAAATAGACGCCTTAAAACGATGCGTAACATTAAAATAAATTTACCCACATTACAGTTGCCTCAATTTTAAAGCATGTTGTCTTAGGTAATATTATCCCGATTACATAATTATTTTTTAGAAATTGTTGCGTTTAAGAGTACGATCTGACGTATTTCCAATGTCAATCGAGCGGAATTATTTTCAAGAGCCTACTGGTAATTATTCTTGGCATGGATTTGATATCGATATTTGATATCAATATTTGTTCCAAAAAATACTTTTAATAGGTTTATTAGCTATTCCTAGTAGAGTTGTGAGACTCGTATTTGTAATACATGTATATGCATAATTCGTTATAATCTTAACAAAGTAAAAGAAAGGCACATTTGTAAGTACTTTGTACGTCCTACGTAGAAAGTAGATGACTTATAATACTATCACTGCCTTTTAAATTCTAGGAAAGGAAGTTGACATGCAACAGGAAAAAGATAAATCCGTAATTTTGTCTTATTTACCAGTTTGTGGTAATTATTTTATCAGTTACTTTTTGGAATACGTGACGTTGTATTGTAGCAATTTTTTTTTTCACAGATTCAGATCAATAAAAGGATAATGTTTAAGCTTCAAATTTGATACGCAATGAACATAGTGTTTTTATAGTAAAAGTTACCAAAAACTGGACAAATTTGACAGATGGTGTAGATAACCAGAAGTCTTACATAAACCGGGTTATTTTGTTGCCGACAGATATTTTTCCAAGAAAAATGGCCTTTCTTTCTAGCGATCGTCAAGACAAAATTAGCGAATTGGCCGCTGTGTAAACAAAAACATGGTTTTCCCGCGATTCCGCTATAACGTCTTGAAAGTGAACTGCGTATTTTAAGACGAGTTTCATTTGGGAAATTCAGAATATGGAAATTTTCTTTGAAATGCTTTACTTGCCGTTTTGAATTAATTATTTTGAACAACTCTGTATCCTGTAAACCGATAAATTAACCATAGTACAGACATTTAGTTTAAAATTATAACAAAATTATATAAATATTTTTTTTTTAACTTAATGATAATATATTTTTCCCAAATTGATCTTTTTACTTAAATCACCTTTATATTTATATATAAATAGGTGATTCCTATACTTTAAATTTCATTAACCAATGCCCAGAGAACTATTGCAGTTATAATTTTTTGTGTAAAGACTAATATCTCCGATTTCAGTTTTGGTAGCCCTAAGCTTTTGTAAAAGAATGTATAATCTAAGTGTAAAATGAAACAATCAATACTATTGTTGATATCCATTGCAATGGCATTCATAATTAAAAGTTCGCAAGCACGTTTTCCAGCAGGTCAAAAGTGCAGTTTCCGTGTTTGAAACGTTAATGAACCCACAATTTTGTTTTGGATTTATTTTACTTCGAAAGTTTTTAATTAGCAGCTGCACATTAAAATGTATACTTGTTTTTAGCGGTTTGAATTTTAGCTTAAAACATTTGATTAGATGTTGGGGAAACAGCAGAATCGTCTGCCTATAGCAAGATTGAAAATGGATTAGTTGTCAGTAATTTCACCCAAATTATATTATCCTTAAAAAAACACCTTTAAGTGTTATTTTAGGAATAACCTAAACGGGGCTGTTCATGAAATACCCGTGATAATGATTGAATTGGACGTCGTCTCTATCAAGTATGTAAAACATACGTAAAAATCATCTCTCAGTCTTTAAGTAAAGTGAGTAATATTCTAATGTACCTGCAGCACCTGGTACCTGAGAATTGACCGTCGGCCCAAGCTAACAGGTATGGATGCGTTCACTGTACACATTAACACTACTCAATCGTATACATTTTGTCCATCAGAAAATAAGTAAGCTGTGGCTCTGGGATCTTGTACTATAATTGATGTGTATAATTTTTATTAGTGATCTAACACTATTACGCAATAGTTACAGCAGTTAACGACTAACTGCTGTACCTATTGTGTAATAGTATAGTCTTCAATCACAAATAAAAAAAAATATCGAAGGTAACAGTAGAGCCCAACTTTATTCAGAGAGGAGCTAATTCCCAAATCAATGTAAACTCTAATAGTTCTAAAAGCGAACTATCAACAAAGAATTTCCTGGGCGAAGATCAAAATATACTTGACAAACTTTACTAGTTCACAATAGAATATTGCACATAATGAATTTCCAATAAACTGTTGAATTAACAGTCAAACGCAAATCCTATAGGCTCTACATTGCTTAAAAGGCATGATGACAGATTTTGAAATCTCCCTTTATAATGTACACGTTTACTATATCCGAAAAACACATTATTTCATAAATAAACTAAGTTTCAACGCAAATTATTGCATCTTAATCTATTTAATTTGATTTAACCGCGAAAACGATGCTGGTTGTCATGGCGCCGTTTTGACGTTATGCCTCAGCATATTTGACATAAGTTGATTATATTTTATATTTTTTTCTCCATAAGGCAATTGTAAATGTACGGCGATTATTGACATTTGACTGAGGCGGAACGTCATTCACTGTGATTGACGTTTCAGTTAACGTGGCCGATTGCAGCATTTTATATTTTTATTTTATTAAAAATCTTATTAATCTTAATGTTTTTAATAATACTAGGAAATTTTTTAGAATCCTCTGTGCCTATATTTACCTCTTAAACCATTTATTCTTTGGTTCTATAATACTGTCATCATGCCTTTTCCAGATCTACGTGAATTCTTGCTTTTCAACCGACAAAAGCTTTTTTTATGTCAATCGAGATGACTCGGCCGCGTCTGCTACTGGAACATAAATAATGAATGGCGCCAAATTTTAAGGGGCATTAAGCAACAAACACCCGGTGCTCTTAAGTTTATGATCCAAGCCATTATTGACGAAATATAGTGATGTTCAACGCTCACCCACACGTGCTCGACATCTGCCGATGCAGGACTGTCAGTGACAAAAGTTTAATTAATAACGTAGGTTTTTCACATACCATGTGATGATGAGTGTTGTAACCATTCAGAAGTTATGTCATCACCAGTGATAGGTAATGCAATTAAGGGATAACGACTTGAACATTATAATAATACCTTTATGTAGGAATACCTATGGATATGGGTGCAAATTTGTTCTGCAAGAGATTTGCCAATTTATTGTCTTCCCCACATACACTTCTGTATTACGCTTTAATCAGTGCACTTTGATATCCCGACTAAATGTTTTATTTCTAAGAATTTTCGCTTTCTTCTTGTGGGTGGGAGTGCGGCATAGCGCAAATAAATGACGAATTTTTCGCACACTGAAGAAAAGGTACTTATAACGGTCTCTACTCCGAATGACGTTTCCTAACGATAAATATCTCGATGATGAGACAACTGTCTTATCTAGGTACCCGCATGTTTATTCCATATCACCCAAGCCCAGACAACCTTTTTCAACAGATGATGAATAATTTCAATGAAAGATCACACAACAACAATCAACCAATCCAATCGTGTTTTATTCAAAATTTCAATAGATTTTATTACATACAGTATAATACAATTCTTCTTTTACAGACCTTCGACAGTTTGTAGATAACGTGAGGCAGATAATACCGAGTATTAAGATTGAGTGCCTCCTATTCATATTTTCAGCAGGAATCTAATCCTACACGAGTTATTGATAGCGGGTAGAAGTTACCTAAATAACGTCATATTTTTGTTAAAAAGAGTTAGTTTCTTGTAACTACTAGTTACACGAACATTTGTGTCGACGTCTATACATGCCGTGAAGAGCACTCATTCTTAGAAGCGTGGCCCATGTCACACGCATTGCCTTTCGAGGAATACTCGATTATCTTCAGTATTATTGATTACTTGCCCTACTTGGGAGACAAAATCACCCATTGTTACTAACATCACAATAACTATATTAAACGTATTTTATTCCATATATTTAAATAAAATTAACTGACGAGAGAATAGCAGCAGATGTAATGTAGCAGATGTCACTATTCATGTAACACCTAAATAGATCAACTAAAATGGCGTCTATTTTATTTACGATTGAGAAAAAAAAACCTGTATTGTGCAACTCTTCAAATGGGAGAAGTATAAAATTATACTTCTTAACAATAAAAATCTATTGTGTCTGCTAATTAGCGAGTCAACATTATATATATAGCTTTTAAATAAACTAGACTATAATTATTCCTCAGAAACGTAATAATTATCTGAAATTGTTCATTCAGTTACAGATAAAACTTTGAAAAGCATTAACGCATGCATAGCGTCACCTGTATAGGGACTGAATAGATAGCAATGACGACACCAAAAGACGCAATAAAATGTGGAAGTGAGCAGAGGTCGAGATGGCTTAGTGGTCTGAGCACCTAGAGTATTTTTCCGGGAGGCGCAGGTTCGAATCCTAGTCACGATTGTATTCTTTTGCCACAAAAAAAAATATAACTTTTGAGTTCGCTATGCATGCGTTAATGGTTTTCGAAGATTTATCTGTATTTTAATGTCTATTCAGTGCTTTCAGTATTAGTGACGAAACAATAAGCGCCACTAATTGAGCACAAAATGGCATTTTTAATTCGCTGTATTATGCTAATATTTGAGTTACAAGCGTAAATAGTTTTAAATTCTGTACAGTCATACTGACTTAAAGGATCACTTTAAAAGTTATAAATTTGTTGTGTGCTCCGATGATCCAGGAGGGTTGTATCGGATATTAAACTCACGTCTCTTAGTCCTTATGTAATGCTTTCACGTTGATTACAGACCTACACGGTTGTCTTGGTGAGGTAATGTGACATTCTCGAGATGGACCGGTCTGCCTCTAGTCACCTAATCGCATTTTCCATTGTGAATGTGACGTGAACAAATTGCTTGCACTCTACTACCATCCGTCACTTCTACAACGATGTGGTAATTTTATCTTTTATCAAGACCCTTTTGCGGCATCTGTGATGCTTTAGTATCAGCAAATGTCGGTGTAGTAACCTCCACAATCTGAGGTGGGTCTGTAGTATATTTGGTAAACAAGACCGGTCCTAAGACCGATCCTTGAGGAACTCCAGCAGTTATATCGCAGTTTTGACTTTGTATCAGATTGTAACACTTGAAATGTTATAACCGTCACATAAGATTTTATAAGTGAGTAGTATTACTAGTAAGATAAGTAATAACAAAATAAAGAGATAACAAATAAAAGATAACCAAGTTGATTTTCAGCTTGTACAATAATACACCCGTGTGCCAAATCTTGTCGAAAGCCTAATGGATGTCAAGAAATACTGAGGTATAGTTTTTTACCTCTAGAATTTTTCATATCTTTTCAGACTCTATGCTCATTCGAATCGCTGGTCAGCTGTTCTAGAATTTGGAATTGAATTAGGACTTTCTCAGTACTGAGGTCAGGAGCAGATAGATCGTGCAGTGCCCACCACCGGGTGGCAATTTGACACCGCTTGCGTATGTTCATATTTATGAGGGTTGAAGGGTGGTGTACAGGCAATCGCATGACTACCTTCAATATTGTGGAAGTAGCTAGGTATTTTATTTATATGCATTCATTGTAATTTATTTCAACAGCCAACAGGTAACCGCCTGAATCTAATAAAAAAAAAAGTATGTTATGTCATAGTCATGCTCTGAACTATTATGTATGTAAATTGTGCATACGTGCTCCTGTTTCATTGCACATTTAAATGAGTTTCTTTTTACTTACTATTATGTTTTTGTACGACGGATAGTGTGAATCTACTGATGACAACTTACAATCCAGCTTATATTCCATCTGCACAATCAGTCTTCTAATATTTATTAAAAACAATATGTAACGCTTTAAAATATCCTGTACTTTGGTAAAAGTACAGGATTAAGCAAAATAAAACTTGTATAAATCACAGCATTTGTACTATACAAGTAGTGTAAAGTGTTAGTACTTAGTGTTTATAAGTTATATTTTGTTTTTCTTTGTCTTTTTTCTTTAATAAAGATATTTGTATAAACTGTTCGTTCAAATTCCATACATTTATTGTCTCTAATCGACAGGTGTTTCTTAACTAATAATGAGAACATATTTCACTTCGATTCATTAAAAATACCTGTATAATGAATTAGATGTACGGCTGTATTCGTCGACAAAAAATAGAACAAGAAGTGAATGAACTTTCCAACGTTTATTACCTCTATGTCTGGTGGAGGTAGGGGACCGAGCTTACACTTTGATTGATGGGTAGATAGATACTACAAGTTACTTAATTTAAAGTCGTGCGCTGGTCATCGGGGTCAACAGTGCCTGGTGCACGTCTTAACGTTGAAGTCACGAACTTTTACAGCGCAGCCGGCGACCGATGCCTGGCTCACAAGCCTTGGACGGAAGACCATAAGTTTTATAAATTAGTGACAATGCCTTGAGTTATTTCGTGGAAGTGCCAAGGTTGGTAGTTCTGGGAAGTGGCAGCTCGTCGGCAAGTACGTTTGGAGCGCGCAGTGAGTGTGGCTAGCCCGCTCGGTCTCGGTCGCACATTCACATGCCGTTCCCCCCGCCGATCCGCGCGCCGCCCGCCACGCGTGTTTACCTCACTCGCCTCGGTGCGCGCCGCGTGCCGGCTCCGCCGCTCGCTTTAGTACGCTTTTGTACACGAAAGAGGATTGTCACGCCGAGCGGCCCACCTCGCCGAACTTTCACCTCCCGCCGCGATATCGTTATCTGTGATAAACATCGACTGTTGAGTGAAATTGAATGTGCGCGTACTTAGAAAGCGTTTCTGTCGAGGCACGCGGACGGACCGCCGTCGGCGACGTCGATTTCTGCAAATTAATTTCTCCAGTGCAGTCGGTTTCTACGAAACTGCTTATAAAGAGTTTTACCGAGAAGCGAAACGGCCGTAAAGTGTATTTGAGGAAATATAAGTAATTATAAGTGGGCCTTTGTGTTTCCGTGTTTGTTGTTATCTAAGGCGTTTACATTGGATCCCAACCGACCACAAACACCTCCAATGGTGGTCAAACTACCAGGTGAGAACTTTGAAAATACCAACTAGATCCAATCAGTTTTTCTTTAATGATTACATATTATTTTATTTGCCTTCTGTCTCTTCTTAGCCAACACGTCACTGCGAAAGCAGACTTGTTTATGACTTGCAAAACACAAAAATATCGAACGGCGCCAGCTTTTATCATTATCACACGTACTTCGGGGTCAATGCGTTCTCAGTGATAAAAGCGTAGATGGTATTAATGAATGACGTAATCCATGAGTATTTACAGACAGACAGATACATTTACGCTTTAAAAGTCTTTTAGATTATAGCTAAAATATAAATATGAAATAAACAATAATGTCATCGATGTAAACATTTCACAAACTTGATGACTTTCTTTTGAGTCGTTTTTATAATTTTATTAAACGGTAATTTGAACATATATTTTATCCACTAAAATCAAACTTAGGCACACCAGTGCGTCAATCTTCGATAAGATCTAAAATTGAAATATTCACAAGTTCTGTAATCGAAATGATCGTGTCTGTAACTAGGTTAATTCTGTCTTTCTTAATTACAGCGATATAATGCATACGTAACTTTATGCAGTAGGAACTGATATAAATAAAATGTTAATGTTTATTCACAAGCGTGCTGACTGTGTTAATGACACCTCGCAAGGCGGCGGATCACTTCATTTGAAAACAATTATCGTGCCAGCATGCTACGATACAACGTTTCCTTAGAATATTGAACGATCAAGCAATAAATTGATCGAAGAAATTATTGTACATTTTGCATAATAACTTGCGTCCATGCAAATTGTTAACTAAGGTGCGAATAGCAAACTGAATTAACTTTTTTGCAGTTTATCTATATAATTATATATAGTTTGGCATCAATTTATATAAATCACCAATCAACCATCAATCAGCATTAACTCGAAGTGACTTCAAATTGATTCATGGAATTGACTTTTTTCGTAACAGTTTTTGCTAATTGCCTTCTAAGAAACACATTAGTGGAAAAACATGAAAGGTGTGATTAGTACATGATAACCAGGCTATAATAGATATTTTCATATGACGTCCTTCTCCCATACGATTACGCGTAGGAACCACTTACTCCACTTGATTGCGGTCCCCACTTGATTGCGGTCTTTTTAGTCGCTAGACTGTTGACAGCACTTAGGTCAAATCAAGTAGTTAACAATCCCATTGTCCACGGTTTACCAGGAACATGATGCTGTTAAATCGTTTACAGGGAACCATCGTGGCCTTTGTTTATCCTCAAAGGAAGACAATTTTTTTTTTGTTGTTATTTAAAAGCTAAAAGGAGCCGACTCTATTGTTACATGATAATGGACGTTGTCGTTGCTATGATTCGTAGAATGGTCTGTCTTACTTCATTAAATAATTGATAGAGCCAAAAAGTCCATTCTTCTGTTCTAGATGTTTGATATCAACCTTAGAGAGACAGAGTCAAATCTCGAATATGTCGCTGATTACAACTCCGCTTTATTTCGACATAAGCCAAGCACGTTAGCTAAACTTCTAAATAAAAGGAATCCAGTACAATATTATACAAAATAAGTATGGAGATTCTACGAAATAACGTTGGACCCAACTTGATATTGCTAGGTGGGGAAACAGATGAAGCCCTTATTGCGACCGTTCATTCCAAAACCGAATCGCGAATAAGCGAAACTGTCCAGCATAACTATGTAGACGACAAAAGTATCTATTTAAGCTTATATGAATATGGCTTTCACCAGGGACGGTCAACTGGCGATCTTCTTGCGTATGTCACTGCTGGGGCGAAGCCATCGAGGAACACGGCGAAGTACTTGCTGTACCGCTTGATATCTCGAAGGCCTTTGACAAGGTCTGGCACGCAAGTCTACTCAGCAAGCTTCCTACTTATGGCATCCCAGTTGATTTTTGTAACTGGATATCAGACTTCCTCAATGAACGGTCGATCCGAGTAGTCGTTGACGACTGCTCCTCTGACCTCATGCCTATTGACGCCGGAGTTCCTCAGGGGTCTGTTTTCTCTGCAACTCTTTTCCTGCTGCACATCAATGACCTACTTCAGCCTAGTATTGTTGGGTACGCAGACGTTTCAGAGAGATACCTGTCCAGCGTAAAAACCAGCAGGGATAAAGTTTGTTCCTTGAGAGAGGCCATGGTAGAGCGAACAAATTTGACTTTAAGCCTTGTCTCTCAATGGAGTGATGACAATCTGCGTACCTATTCGCTATCTCGGTTGCCAACCGAATTGATGGACACTTTGTAGTACATTGCGTCGTGTGTTACTTGCTTGTCTATGATGAACAACAATAGTAAAATCTTACGACGCAATGTACTACAAAGTGTCCATCAATTCGGTTGGTAACCGAGATAGAGAATAGGTACGCTGGTCTCTTTTAACGCCACCAACACATAGGCGTGTGTCGTTTAACCGCAAAAAGAAGTAATTTCGACCAAACTCATACTTTTCGGGGTACATCTGCTCCTGTAACTGATCGGCTCGAGCTCCTAGGCATGGAGTTGGCATCCAGTCTCAACTTCGGCACCATCACTGAGTGTACAAAGCCCAAACTGCTGCCAAAAAGCTGGGCATCCTAAATAGAGTAAAGCGATACTTCACGCCTGGACAGCTACAAAGAAAAAGTCCGATCCTGCATGGAGTATTGCAGCCACCTTTGGCATGGCGCAGCCGAATACCAACTTGTCACGCTTGACTCGGTGGAACGCAGAGCTAAGAGGCTCATCGACGACGTAACACTGATGGATGCCAACCTTCACAGCTTGGCTCATCGCCGCAAGGTTGCCTGCTTATCGGTCTTCTATACTACGATGAGTGTGCCCAAGAACTCTACGACCTCATCCCACCAGCCCCCTTCTACCATCGGACATCTAGACGCACTGCAAGTTACCATCCCTACCTTGTTGCCATTCCACCAATGCGCACTAAGCGTTTCGAATCTTATCTTATCTTTTATAATGCGCACAGCAAAAGACTGGAACTCTCTACCTGTGTCTGTGTTTCCGAACGCATTCAACCCTAATCTGTTCAAAGTTAGAGTAAACAGGCTTCTTCTGGGTTTGTCACCTCTGACCTAGACTAGAGTCAAGAGTCCACCCACCAACCCAACCCAAACAAAAAGCAAAAGTATGTTAGCAAAGGTATGTTAGAGATGATCAGCATCAGGTCAGGAGGAATAAAAATGCTCCGATGGTTTTTATAGTTGTGATCGCATGGGCTATTCATAACTCACTTTGGCTTTGGAACCTGTTTGTAATTGATCGTCATGACACCGGTATACGAACATCAGGATCGGAACTGTAAATAATAAGCTCTAAGAAATTATGTGCCTTCAATTACGTCGTCTAATAGGCACAACAAATTTGGGTAAAACAGCCTTCGTTGTCTAGTTATATTATTACATATTATACATAAACAGGTAGAAGTATGTAAATTAAACCATTATATGTATTCCACGTCGCTTTACAACCTACATGTTAATCTATGCAAATTGAGTGCGTTCATTAAAACATTTTATTCGATACAAATTCTTATAATTATGTAATTTTATTAGTAGTGTTGTCGATTAATGAAACTACTGAATATATATTTTTTTACCAAAATTTTAAAACATGTAAATGTCGGATGAATGGAAATAGTTAATATTTCAGTCACACATTACTATTTCACAAAGCAACTTTTAGAGCAGTAACAAAGAGATTCATTCAAATAGTTCCATAATAAAGAAATGCTATTTAGTTGTTGCCACTGTTACAATCGCTTCTAGCCAGTAATACATTCTATTGAACCAAAAGGACTTTGGCTGTTTCCGAGAACATATAAATATTAGGTACCTACTTAACTTAAATCTGATTTCTGAAACACAAAAACATGACTCTACAATCGTATGTAAATCCAGTTCATTAATGCTTGAAAATTAGCATCTACGTACTTACCTATTTATTTAATATGCAATTTAAATACTTAAAATTAAAGATAAATCATTGAAAAGCATTAACGCATGCTTAGCGAACTCTAAAGTTATAATATTAAATGGAAAAAGAATACGGTCGCGAATCCTGCTCACGACCGTATTCTTTTTCCATTTCATACTTAAAATCAATTGTATTCTAAAGCCGATTTTGTTCACTAAGGACACTGGACAGTGAGGTTGAAAACTAGGTTTACCGTCCACGTCAGTAACAATGGCTTCGTCCTATGACAAGTGTTCCAAAGCACAGCAAATATTAAACGCCCGCTTACGTCAATAGATTGGGTGTAGCCGGTCACAACATACATGTTATGAAAAAGAGAAAACGTTGTTTTACTTAGGAGAGTAGCTACTAGGAAAATGTGAGTTCTCTCGAATCGACTTGCGGACGGAACAAGGTGGGATGGCTGCGCGGGCGCAGGTATGCGTGTTCTCAGAACGAGCCGCGTCCGTTTTTGCTCCTTTTTCGATTCGAGTTTACCAAGAATCGAATGGCCCGGTGGCGGCCCTACTCGGAACTCGTAATTAATCCTTGGAAGCCTCCGACCCAAGGGTTGTTATGAGAAATCGCCAGCATTATGACTTCATTTTTTATTTATTTTTTGCATTGTCTCATTTTGAAAATTGTATACGGGTTATTGTTCGCCGAAGGACCGACAATTCCATATACATTATGCACGGTTATTAAATTTTATGCAATGTTCGCCTCTGACCTCAAGCTCTTAGAAAACATTAAAAGTTATTGATGCGCTTCCAAGAAAATTTATTTATTCATAATATATTAAGAATTTGATATTATCGACCTACGAGATATTATTTCAGAAAATACAAGTTGAGCGAAGTAATGGTGCAATGCACGTCATTAAATTACTCATATACATCTGCCTGTGATTTTGTGGTAGGTATTTGATTTGTTTTGTTTTGTGATAGACGGCGAAAAGGCCTTTATTACAAGAAAGCATCAGTAACAGACATGAATCAGAAACCTTTCTGTTTTGGACCACCAGGATCCTTTTAACTCTATCCAATTTGCTTCGCACTGTAGGCATCTCATGTTTTGTTGGGCTAGGACTGAACAGACAAAACGAAGCAAAAAGATATAGTCGCTTGCACCCACCGCTTTCCCAGAAGAAAGGCTAGTTTAAATTTCAATGGCAGACTACTGCGAACCCGCTCGACAGTTTCGTCTAACGAACTGATTGAAATACTGCTTTGATCTGCCCTCAGCCAAACAAAACCAGTCTCTATATTAAGCATATTTAAAGTGCTATCTTGTACCCATCTAATAATGCGATTAAATTCGTTGTTTTGCCTTTGAGATGGTTTCGTTCGTCCTTGTTAGTATTTTAAAACAGTTGTGTAATTAACACAAAAAATAGACATCTTTCTTTTTTCCTTTTGGTTTTAACTAACATCGAATTACACGCATATTTAGATATCTGTCAATAAATAATTATTAAAGAACTGAACACTGTAGCAACCTATATTAATGTCTATAAACTTGTGTAATTAAGGTGAAGGCAAACGATTAAGTCACCTCTAAGGTTTCTACTATTCATTTTATCTTTATACATGCATCGGTGTTAAGTCACGTCATTGTGTTTACACCTACGTCTTAAATGTACATAAGATTCATATACACAACATTGTATAATTCATTAATTAATGAATACCTACTTAATGGAGCTAATGTCAGTACATCGCAAAAGTAAGGTGAAAAAGATTATCATCACTTCTTTTTCCAGTTGTTTTTATAATTATAATATTTATTATATGTATAGCAACTTCAAAGTGTTGGTTGCAGTATGCAGGTTCAAATTCAAATAAACTCAACGTCAAAGGAGGAAAGTTCGTAACGCCTAAACCTGTTTTATAAGTTCACAGCAGGAAACCCCTTTCACTCGGAAACGAGTCTGGGCTCGGGATAAAAATAGACACTCTCATTTACAGATTACACAACGTCTAATTGACTGCCCATAAATCGGAGCTCCTATATAGAATCACGTATAACGGAACGCGTCTATTTTAAAAATCGAAACTGCCACGGGTCGACGTTCCGGGAACCGCGGCACAGAACCGACCGGTCGGCGAAGTTCTCAGAACACGCGAAGGTTGCTCAGCTAAACTCTTACATTGAATCCAAATGGTTATTGCCAAAGTCTTTTATATCATGTTGTCGGACGAGCATCAGCGATGCATTAGAGCTTTTATAGCAGGCCATTAATTGCGAGATTGAGGCCAATCCGAACATTTCGGAGATCGCAATCACTAGCGTTCATCAAAAAAATAACTTGATACACGTTTTGTGTTTATCTCGCATCGGGGATTGACTTTCTATGTCATTAAGTAGATGCTCGACTCTCGAGTGTTGGCCGTGAGTCTTGATGGAGATCAGCAGCCGCCTGCACGTTGGCGCCGCTTTCTTGTCTCGATGTCAAAGGCCAAGAGCAGGAAATAATTGCGTTATCGTGCACTGAATATACCCTGTATAGCACGAAAAAGACTGTTCTAAATTTTTTCAAGGAAACACGGCTCTTCTTACCTAGGTACGTACTTATTTAGTAATACATTTTACTCACTACTTTTCCTTTCACATACTTAATTATAAATAGACAGTTTTGTATATTTTTATAAAATATAAACGATGAGCGCATGTCTCTCGTCATGGCGCACTTCAAACCGTACATTTTCAATATCAGCTGTAACCAAAAATATGTAATGTTAGAGCGTTATTTATAGCCGTCAGAAGTTGCGCTTCCGAGAACTTTGTGGGTGAACGATGCTCGCTGTACAACTATCCGCTTCTGAATTTTCCTACGCATTAGTTGAATAAAACCTCTTTTACAAAATCTCTTTATGGCTTCCCGTTAAATAATTAATATTAACTACAATATTCTCAACTGAATAAGGCTTGTTAAAGTTTAAAAGGGCTGGCACGATACAAAGAGTGAGAAAAATACCATTATTCTTGTTTCCGACAGGCAGGCATTGTTTTTTACCAAAAAGTAAAGCTTTAGAAAGTCTTCGCGTAAAACGGAACACAAACGTTGGTATATATGCTAGTTTATGTTGCCTGATTACTTTCAAGTTTTACAAATTAAACAAATATGATAGCAGCCATATTGAAAACATTAATTATGAACAAATGGAATTCATTAGAGCCTGTGGTGCTTGACTGTCGTATTCTGGAGGATATAAAGTCAATGTGGAATTAATAGATTTCTTTTAGCTGAAATAGGGCCCTTTTTGGTCTCGTACTATATCGTGGATATTAATAATCAAGACTTATATTTTCAATCTTTATTTTCTTTTGTATTATGAGTTTGAAACTGAAATAAATAATCTCTTTTCTTTCTTTTTTTTTTCCCTGCCGCTTTTCTTTGATGACTTGAGTTAATGATTACTACTAATTTTAGTAATGACTGTGAGATTCCTTGAACTCTGGTACCCACATAAATATCCTCCAATAGGATTTCCATGTTAACTGGTTTCCCAGACATGTATACCTGACAGCTTTAATTTCAATAATAATAGATGAATAGAGAAATATGAGGGTAATAAATAGCAGACAACCGTACATGTTACCGTTACGGCTATTGAAATATAAACTAAAAGCGGTCACTTTACAGAGTCAATTAGCAGTAAATAATGTTAGTAAGCGTCGCGCCTAGGCACCGGAGCTGGGAACAAGATCTCATACTTATTATGTTTCTGAAGATAAGAGAGTTTATGAACGTTGATGAAACTTGAAATGTCTTGAACATAGGCATTTTATTATTTATTACCAGCAAGTTTTTTCATGACTTCGTCTGGGTGAATATTTAAACATCAGTACGTAGAATGGAAGTAGAATTTACATAGACATAAACACCAAATGTTCTTAATGAGAAGTATGATAATTACATAAATTATTATAATTATTTGTACGCTTATGTGCATATAAGTAACTAGGTACAGTCTGCAACAAACGAAGGTTAACCTCATTCGTATTTTTTTAATTACTGAATTTATTACAAGAGCTTCTATATTATTCAGTGATTTATGATTAAGCATCATTAAAATTGCAGTTTTTATTTATTACATTTTGTCATTTAATTTGGTATCGCAGACAGACACTTCAACTTTATTTATTGGTGTAGAATTAGATGAAGCTCGCAACAAAATATTTTAGGCACCATGTTATGAGTACGTCTAGATTATTAAGTTAAATTTAGGACAATTTGAGACTCCTTGAATGCTGCAATTATTTCATGCTTAGCTTTAAAAGTAACCGTGGAGTTACTTGCCCGTTCTTCTCCATAGAAATATACAATTTGGAACGTGGCAACTAACTTCTGACAATTCAAAAGTGCCTGTAAATGGTTGATTTGAAATAAATGATTTTGATTTGAACTGATAAATAAATAACAGAACACAAATATAACCGAAGAATTAAAAAACATTCATAATAAATTAAATTTAAAGATTACTTGAATTAGTCAACAAAGCAATATGGAATTATAAAGCTTCAGATATAACAACTTTACATAAAGCTTTAGATATAAAAAAAAAACTATAAGCCATTTTCTACATGAATAGTAATTAATTCCTTATTTCACATGTAGCATTTCTATACTATTCAATATTCATGCAGAGTTTATGTTCAGGCAAAACACAAATTGTTAATAGTTGTTTATTTATAGTATCTTGTCGGCAGTGCTGCTGCCTGGTCGCGTCACCGTTTTTCAGTCTGTACGAATGAAAATATGTAATTATATATAAACATGCCTTTACACGATTCCATCGTGTTCTGAGAAAGTATTTATACTTTATATTACAAGGTCGAAGTATAAATAAAATGAAGAACACTCGTGCGCCAACCTTACCCTCGTGATGACTCAGTTTTACCTGTGTATGGACGAGGGCTAGGTTATTTCTAGAGAACCGACGATAATTTTAACTTTATGACACACCCGTTCCTAGTATTGTTACCAAATTGCCAACAATACCGTCTAATTTTTAATAAATATGTTACACTTTCGGAGTCAGTGATGACGCGCGAAGTAAATGGTCGTGGAAATTTATTATCCTGGTAATAAAAAATAACGTTTATTGTTGGCAAAATTGAGGAATTTAAAAAAGAGAACACGTAGCGAATACAATTAGCGCGTCCAATATGCACGATGTCGACAGGAAGTTACAGTTTCACACCACTCTTTGTCACTTTATCGCGAAGTGACAATATTATATTTTCACACATACCAAGTTCGTCTCTTGACGACTTGATATACGACTACTTAAAAGAATTTCTCATATTTCCACTATCTCTATTATGAATAATTCACAATTTGACTCGAAACAAAATTGATTTTGTGGGAATGAGTTTTAAAAACCGGTAATTTATTATGCTGTCTCTATTTCTAAAACATATTTGTTACAATTGTATTAATCGTAATTTATAACTCTCTTGTTATTCGAAGCTGATAGATGCTAATCTATATTACGGTAAATAAACCAGTAATATATTACCACAACTTATAGTAGAAGTGTGTCGGTTAATCGGTTTATTGCTTGGTGCTAAAATACTATTTCCCGATTGTAGCTATATTCCAGAATCGAATGCTGCAACGTTTTGCATGCTATCTTTAGAATAACCAGTGGCATTAAATAATTCTGTCACTATGCCGAATACTACTAATTATTCAACCCTTTATCTTTAACCTCAATATCAGTACAATCACCGCAACTTCATTCATAAATAATAAAATAAAATTAATTGATGTGTGTCGGACTGATATCGCGCTATGAATTTACTGTAGGTATGGTCCTATCACGTTTGTTGTACACATTATAGTTAAGTTTATTTAAACTACGTCACAGTAGGATGACATAATAAATACGCAGTAACAACAATATTTCGCTGAAACTCTCCGCTGATTAGCTGTAAAATGGATAATGATGAAATGGTACCTAGGACCTACACACACACTAGGTTTAGTATCTACAGAAACATAATAGCAACGATAAATAACAATGTTTTTCCTAATATTCTCTAACAATAAGCTTTTCTATAATAATCTTTTGTGTAAAACAGTACTAAGAGAAAAACAGAATATTCAATTCAATATACCTAGCTGAAGTACGGGTTAAAGGGAAACGTTAATGAATTTGGCAAACGCAATAATTATATTCGTTGAGAGAGAAACCAAAGGTCAACAAGGATTTTCTAAAAGCTTATTTTCTACGAAACCTTATAGAAAATGAATTTATATATTTTGAAATCACAGATGGAGCCGACCTATTTCTTAAGAGAGAATCCATCTTAATACTTAACTTCAGTTTACTTTTCCAATTAAAGTTCTTGTAACAGTTGTTTGTATGGCTTCGTGGCTACTCATCATACTCAGGTTAATGGTATAGGTACTTGTAAAAGTTATAAAGATTGACGTATTTGTGTACTTAGACGGAATAAATAATTATATATACCTTCTGTCCTGTTTTGAATGTTAAACGAGTTTGACGTTTGTTTGCGCGTGAACTAAAATAGTAGTGTTGAACTTACAATGGCTTACTAATATATATTTCTGAGTGGCAAGAAGTTGTGCATATTCTCAAGAAATTTATAATATATTCGTACATACATTATTCACAAAAGTAATTTTAAAGCATTTACCTATTCTGATCCGCAACATATCTTGTAATAAAGTATTATATTTAAGATTCTTACGGTTTTTAAACATATATATTCTCAAATGTTCGTTTCTTCTAAATAAACGTGGGCGACCTACTTAATATTCTCTAGAGAAACAGTAACTTATGGGTCTCACGGGAAATCAGGATTACAGGGCCACGCCATCGAAAAATTTATTACTACGACACATTATTGACATGACTTTAATATAAACATTGATAGATTATAGAATAAATATTAATAAGTACAATGGATTGCGTAAAATGTTGAGTAAATAAAGGAATCGTAATTAATTCAGCTAGGGGCATCGTACAAATGAATCATCTGACTTAGGCGTAATATTAATCATTGCTTTTTCAACGTAACAAAAGATAAAGAAAATTATTACTTCACACATACATACACACCGACATATCTACCTACACATATACTGTAGAGAGCGGTTCTGAGAAAGATACTGTCATAAGTACCACCGAGAATTTCAAGAAAACCTCTAGTAACAATACAAAGTAAAGGTTACAAAGGGTGGATTCCAAGACAAAGTACGTATGGAAGGTCTTTATGTTTTGGATAATATATCTACAAAGGATTCCAAGGATTGAATTCCGTTAATGGACTAGCCATTAACGTAACCGAGCTAATAAATACTAAGCTCGGGGAGCATATGTAAAGAATTACTAATAAACATTATATTAAGAGTTCTAAAAAGTACCTTATAGTAATACTAAAGGCATTCCAATACAAAAATTCCAAATTTTCGACGTAATTAGTACCTTTCGACTAAAGTATTCATTATTATCGAGTTCTAAGAAAGGCGGCAGAGGTCGTTTCGATCATACGTACGTAAAACGAACGTCAATGACGTACAAATCTTCCAACTTTTTATTACTTAATGTTGAGTACAGTAGGTAATGTGGTAGATATTAATGCCTCAAACCTAGATCAAATTCTTGAATCTTTAAGTACGTACAGGTAGTAAGTAAAGAGCGATGGAATGGAGTATACTGTGCAATAAACTGGTGGACCGGATAAGAAACACCTTATTGATTAATCCGTTCTTTAACCGACGTCACTCTGAAATCTGCCATGTTGATAAGGAATTGGGCTGGACAAATCTGCCGCATGTCAAACGATCAATGGGCTAAACTCGCGACCCAATTGGGTCCCTACAAAGCGACAACGCGGCAGGCCCAGACGTAGATGGAGGGATGAGCTAGACTCCTTACTAAAGCACTGGTCCCTCATTGCTTTAGAGAGATAAATTGAAGAAGAGTATGGAGGCCTTTTTTTATTGTTATTGTATAATACGTTTGGAAAATAATAAATTAAAACATAACCTACTACAGCTTGGAGGGTGATGTAAACTCGCCTTGGTGTTTCTTAACGTATAGTTGATGAACAACCTTGTATCAGGTCTTAGGCCTCTAACGTGGATTTACACACCATCGAGAACATCTCTTAGATGTCTTAAATTCAGGTATAGATGTTGTGGATAAGTGACATTCAATCAAATCTCTTATTATGGCCCGGTTAGTGGAGTGTGATAGTAGGATAACATGAGAACCTGGCGTATGGATAATATTTGGTGTCATGGTGTTACATAGCTAGATACAAGGAGACCGTATCGGTGACGGGTACCACCAACAACAGCATTCCCAAATGAGTGTTAACGTCAGGCAGGCTGCCGGTCATAATACATAGCCAAAAATTTTGAACGCCAGCCAGATATGTGCTGCACCGACCCCAAAAAAATGGGGATAAGGGCAGGGGAATGATGATGATCTTACACGACTATAAAATATTTATTTATTTATGTTCTTTATTGTACACCAATCGAAATATGAAAAAAGAAACAATTTTACAGTTATATGCACAATGGGCGGCCTTATCGCATTCCGCGATTTCTTAAAGGCAAACTTAGGATGGAAAACAAGTAAAAAAAACTTTATTGGGCAGTTCTGGCGTACCTCTATATTAAATACTATAAATAAAAATAAATATAATATATATATACATAAGAAATATAAATATATGTTCATAAATACAAATATAATAACCAAAGTAAAAAATATATGTACCAGCAAACTTTTACTTTCTACCAAAGGAGATAGATGAACACGCCTCGACTGATATGAATATTTATTCAACAGTACTGTTATTTCTAGTTAATTACATAGCTGTACCGTTTAACAGTTAATAGCTGTTGCACTTTAAGAGACGTTTTTCTAGGAACATAATCACTTATTGGAATTACTAATCTATGTACATAACCGAACAGTATCGAAGCAAAATACTGAATACATAATGAATACTTTAGAGTTCGCTACGCGTGCATTAATGCGTTTGCATTCATCTGTAAAATTATACCGTTTAAAATAAACGTGAATTACCCCAGCCCGGCAATTTTGTGTAACTAACATATTATAGTATACGTTTATAAATTCCAAATTTACATAATGGTGGTAAGTTTATAGTATTTTTGACACGACAGCCATCAATTTGTACATTATATTATATTGAATAAATTACAATATTTCCACAAAATCCTTGGCTTGTTTATTTATTTGCTTTTATACAATAACTAGTAATGTTTACGACCCGTTTTTCCTAGAACAACTTATTATAGCGCGAACCCATATGAAACCATACAATAGCGCGCCGTTGAATACGTAAGACTAATGTAAAGCTATTGTCCGCATTTACAAAGCGAGAATTTCACATCAATAATATAACATAGTTTGTACCTACAATCTTCAATTCAAGACATGAAATTGACATCTTTTAAAAAGAAAAACAAATGAAAAAAAATGTAATAACTTCTCTTCTTCTCTTTTACAATAATTTAATTATGGTCAACCTTTAATCATAACAATCCAAGAGAAGCTTTCATGTCCAATGACTGAATCTTTAAATGAATGAAAACGTTTAAAGAATTTATTTCATTTAGTTTATGGTATGCCACGAGCCCACGACTGAGTAAACACTGAATATATTAGCGCGTTTTATACTGGTAGTATACAAGTAGCGTCAGTGGCTCACATACATTTAACGTCTTCAATTCCTAGAAATATAACAATTACATGGCTAAACAACCATAAAATTAAGCGTATTTACTACTTTGGCACAGGCGCCGCGTGTTTTATTTTAAAATTCCACTACTACGCGTTTTGTTTCGTAATAGTACCTACGCCATTTACATTTTTACTGTTTTTATCGGTGATTCCGCCTCGATTAGGGGGTGACCTATAAATACTATACAATGGAAAATGTGAAGTCTCTTAGGTTCATAAGTTTTATTTTACCGACTATAGATTGTATTAAAAAACATTTTGTTTTCTCTTGGATTTATTAACTATTATACAATGTTGGTAAAATTCAGCCTAAAGCAAAATTTTGTCATTGACGAAAAACATGCGCGGAATCAGTTTGATTAATCGACTACAATTGTATAAAAGCTGTCCTGTCAAAAATATAAAGGATAATAAAGATTATGAAAAATATATTTTTAGAGAAGTTGTTTAATAATGTTACTATTGATACTTGGTCCATAAAGAATAACATCATCCGAAATATTTTTAAAAACTGGCAATGTTATATAATAATCATACGAAACTCATTTAACATTTACTAAACATCATAGAGTCATAAATACTAATCAACTGTTAAGTTGTCGCGTTCAGAAATTGGCCCAATGAAAAGTTAGGAGTCATAAAATAAACTATATTTTTATTACGGTTTCATAAATACTTATTTTAAATTTGTATAATAACTTTGTCGCGAGTCAGACTAGCCATAGCCGCGGACTCAGCTCATGACTAAGGGCTCCGTTCGAGTTCGAAACTAGTCGGGCAAACCCGAAGAATGTACGTGAGTAGTAACCGGTGAACAATAACTTATTTTAAATGCCTGAAGCTGTTGTTTAGACACCAAAGATCAAACAAAACACCATTTCTAACCTTCCCTAACATTCCTTTTTATTGTAATTGCAAATCAATGTATGGGACTTGCCTTGATTATTTATCACCAGATAACGCTATCTTAGGTTAGTCATATCAGTCCATAAGGGATAGTGATGCTGATGTGACAGTAACACCAAGCTGCTAAAGGTGCAGTGTTTATTATGTATTGGTATATCAATAGTTGATATGAAGGAGGTTGTTCGACCTACAATGAAGCAAATAACGGTCGACAAAGTTACTGACATTCATAGTTTATTATATTAATATCATCGTTCGTTTTATTACCTAGTAGGTAAGGATTAACTGATTGGTGTCCACATTGCCGATAATCTAGAGATTTTCAATTTAAAATTGTAAATCATTATAGTGATCATACGTGAAAATCTCTCACTGTACTTTTGCGATACAAAATTGTTTTACGAAACTTAAGCTAGCTTCAGACATGACGACAAATAAAAATATTAACATATTCCAAGAATACTCTCTATGGCTTTTTAGATTTCTCGGGACTCTCACTTGTAATGCTGATTGCGGCTTAGACAAACCGAATTTTCCCGGAAGTCGTAACGTTTGCAACCAGCGGGAACACGCACGCTTCTGCGAAATCATCTAAATAATATCTAAAACTTTCTAGCAATACGTACGTTGGAGACGGAAGTGTTACTTATTTAAATATCCGTAGGTACCGTTATCTTTACTGGGTATTAAATAATATCGTTTGCAAATTTAACCGGTACCGTACATGAGTGATAAAGCATTATCGGTATAAATTCTGCGAATGTGTTTATTCGGCCCAACTCTTCAAGTCTAATAAAGAAGTACCGAGAACAACGGTATTCACTGTGAAATTGAAATTGGAGTGTGCCAGCTAAGTTCTACGAATTGGTATGACCTCCCTAAATAAATAAATTCGACATTTCGTTCTGCCTGTATCGGTACATTCGATTTGTCAACTAACATTTAAGTAATGAATCTACTTGATACTTATAAAAATCAGGACCAACTTAATGTAATTAAGATTTGCTATTTTTCATTTTTAAGTTTTATATGACTAACAACAAGCACTGAATACACTGACAATAAAACGATCCGCTTATTCCTAGTGAAATTTCAAGTTATAAGAGCGAGTATGTAATTGTTAACAATATGCCCCTATACAAGTCATTAATCCCACGGGAACATAACGAAAATCCCTTTAATTGCGCTTAACTGTATAAAATAAATCATCCTCATATTGGGGGGCTTATGCTTATTCAATGGGCGGCGGCAGCTGCGCTACGAGTACGAGCCAATGACAGCCGGCAGATGGTTGTGAAAGCTGCGCAGTCGCAGGTAAGGGATTCCGAGAACGCCAAATATAATCGCACTACGAGGAACTCGCTCTCTATGGCACGGTCGAATGCGAATCGAACACCTGCGCGCGCGACGAGGCTTAGGCCTTTATACTTGCAATGCGAAACGTTGAAGAGGATGTTAATTGTAACGAACGCGTATTGTTGGATGTACCCCTTTGTAATTTTAGGCAGTGACAGAAACTGCTTTACAATTGTGGGACGCAAATAAAATACCGTAAAACTTGCCAACAAAGGCCTATGATTTTATCCGTCTAAAAATACGTCAAGACATTACGGTAAGCGTGTAGCGGCGTGTAGTAACACGAGGTAACATTTATCTCTGTTTTTATCTACCTACTCATGTTTTTCTTATACAACGCATGTATTAACATCAATGTAGATTTCTTCATTATAAGGACTTGTTTACGTTACCTATTTTGAAAACAATACTATACGAGTATTTTATACTACACGTCATTTTAATGTTGTTTGTTTACTTCATCAAGAATTATTCAAGAGCAGAATAAGTTGTAATGAATCATTTTACGCAGCAAAATGCGCACGATTACTGATCTTATCTAACAAATAATTTTATCGAAACGGAAGCTTTTTTCACTATTTATCATTGTATTATGGAGTAGGGTTCTTTTCTTTTATTGTCCCGCTGTCTCAAGTTAACTCTGCTATAATTAGATAACTGTGTTCTCAGCAGGACCAAAATTCTATTGAAAAATAATATCTATAGAGTGAAATGGAAGGACCGCAACGATAGGCCTTTCCAATAACATTATCAATACGAAGTATTCCTTTATCCATACACAAATAGATATTACTCTGAAATGTGAGCCGATATTATAAAATAAATTATAGCTTTCCTACGAAAATAAGTTAGGCTTACCTACCATTTACAGATGGACTATCTATCCTAAGCCAAATGGAAGTCTAGGATTTACATTCCCAATACATAAACGACTCAATACTTATAGGTAATATGAAACATTTCGCAGAAACCCAGATCGTGATATGTCGCAAAAGGTAAAGCCATTGAACAAAACAGGACACAAAAGCCTTTCTTATGGAAAGGCTTTTGTGTCGACCAGCGACCACCTAGGTATACGCGACAGAATTCGCTAATGGAAACGAGCCAAATACCTACTTAACTAGCTACTCTCAACAATGCGTCAAATTGTGTTATTAGATTTCTCTGCATGAAGCTACGGAAATATTTGTCAGTTTTTACCAATGATAATATATTTTTAAACCTCTTCGGCTCTACATAGTATAAAACAAAGTCGCTTTCCGCGTCTGTCTATCAGCTAACTCCTCCTAAACCACGCAACGGATTTTGATGCGGTTTTCACCATCGTTCAGATAATTTTTAACAGATGGTATTAAATATATACAGCCTAATTCAGTTTTTTTGTGAGAAGAAAAAAAGAATGTTTTACAACCAGGTCGCCGAAAAATACATGTCTGGCTTACGTAGCTTCACTCTTTTTCTCTTATTTATACCCGTGCGAAGCCGGGGCGGGTCGCTAGTTGGATTATACGCCCGAAATAGGTAGGAGTAACTACATCAACGTTGGGTATTATGTATATCATTTTAATGAAGATTGCACATACATTTCAGCATAGTATTATTTCCTTCTACACGTAGGTTTAAGCACATAAGACAATAGTGTCTGAAGCCTTAGCCATTGAAACATCGAACTCGTGTGCCATTGCGTGGGTAGCATTACGTAATATTCTCAGTATTATTATTGGTCATTAAGCATAATTTGTGTTACCAAATAGCGCTTTGTCAAAAACTTGTTCTTGAATGGTAATTTTACTTCATTTTAGTGCTGAATATTACAAACAAACATCTACCTAGGTACCTACTTACCTATTTACTTTAATTCTAAGAATGTTTTGTAAAACTAGTTGGTACCTAGCTTTATAATCAGTCCATTGTACCTAGGCCCTTAGATACGCTATTTTACGTAACTTAATATTTTTATAGATACTTGAGTATTGGTAGAATCGAGAATTGTGCCTAGCAGCCTGGCTACTTTCACAAACGACTTTATAATGATTACCATGGACGCTACGGAGGTTTATAATTAAATTATTGGTCTACTTACTTAAGTACTTTGTGTGTTAAAAATAAGCACAGAAATTTATACTTACCAGGTACTCTTCACTTTTTCTTTTACCTACCTACATTGTGCACACATCCAAATATTTGAACGGTAACGAAGAAATGAAACGATTTCTTGTTTAGGAAGTAGAAACCTTAAAAGTAATAATCGAGTATAATATAATATAACAAAATCACAGGCCAGAACATTGTGTAATATTTTTTTTTAATGAAAAGTATACCAACGATGACATCTTTATGTGTGAAGATTTCATTGTCTTTGTAACTACGAGTCTTACGAAATAAAAGTGCGATTATTGATAAAAGGACTGTCAATTTCGAAGAAATCTACGAGTACGAAACGAGAAATGATTATTTGCGATTACGACTGGACATTGTCGTAGGGTCAACATATTCAACTTAAACAGTTCTTCGACATGTTAGTGTTACCATTCTATCATTCAAAATCATTCATTCTTGAAGTTATAAAAGGAACTAGGTTTATTTTTCAATTAAATAATATTAATAAGCATAATTTAGTACTGAATAACAGCAAGAGGCGAGATGTTCTACCCCTTATTTCAAAGCATACTTACATAAAATAGTACTTGGGTAAAGAACATTTTAATGTGTTTTTCACAAATTTTCATTTAATTAGATGATATTTCTGTAAAATCACTAAATTCATATTTCTGACCCACTCATTAGTTTTTTTTCCATTCATTATCCGGTTATCCGTAAATCCGTACAACCGATTTTTGACGTCGTTACGTGTGAAATTTGTGAAGTCGCGATCCTATTGGCATTAGCAATAAAATCGGCATAAACATAAATATTATCTTATATACGAATAATTCTGGATCTTTTTAGATTGAACTTGAATTGTAAATAAATTACTAATGATGAAATGAATGATTTGATTAGTGGAAATTAGAAAAGACAGAGAAGAACCAAGTATTTAAAAAAAAAATATAATTTGCCCTCTTCGAGCAGGCTAAAATCCTATGACCATACCGCCTCGTCTGTCGTTTCAATATTTAATTTACGTTTCTCTCGTTTTTATATAACAATTTTGCTTCAGATAAATAATGTCAAATACAGTTTGAAATGTCTTTTCAGATAAAAATTTACAAATCCTGTTTGAAATGTCTTTTCAGTATACCAAATAAAAGGTGCTGATTCCTTCAATAATCTAAACTTTTCAGATAAACAGTGTCCTCCTGTTATCCTGTTAGTATCTTTAAAATGTAAATGTCTAACATTCTTAATACACATTTAGGATCCCAAAACTATACATTTCCATATTAACTAAATACTTATTTGCCGAAATATTTACAATTATAGTATCGTTACATAGATAAAGTATAAAATATAAACGAGTTCCAGAGCAATATTTTAGATCGCACCCACAACGCAAATAGCAACAACGAAATTATACTAACAATTAAAAGTAGAAGCATTCATGAACAACTCCCTAATGCAGTGCGGGACCAAATCGGTTTCGTTATAGATTTGTAAGAGCCCGTCGATTAGCACAAGGCGCACTATGGTCTATGTTGAACGATGGACATCGGACGATTCTTGTGACTGGCAATGGTCACACGCAGAAGAAATTACCATTTTTAATTAATCGTCAAAAAATATAAAAAATATGCGTGACTAGAGTTGCACGCAGTACCAGTGACCACCATAGTGAATTCGCTCCGGTAACCGGGTTACGCGATACTAGGAATCTTAATTTGGTCGGCAAGAAACATTTTTTGTTACTGCAGAAGTTATCTGATGTTTTAATTTACGCTTGTTATTGATAAATTAAATATTTTACTAATTTATTGTCAGCTTCATATTAACGGTAATAAAAATATAATATTTATAGTGAATACCTATTTAATCTCAATCGGTAAACTAAATATTTTATTCAAAATAAGTAATCTAACTTTCATAGTTCCAAACTCTGATATTTCAATGTGTGATTTGATTTTTATTCGTCATTAGGTATATGGCACAATTTTATAATACATTCTTAGAATTGTTTCTTTTGTTAGTGAATGTTCGTTCCAAAACTTCATTTCATAATGAGAATCAAAGACGTGAGTAGAATTGCCTAGCCACAATACAATGTGATAGCAAATAACTATAAGATAACTAGTAATTATTGCCGGTGAATGAATTCTCGGAAGGCAGTGAACATTCGAGTTTTACTCAGCCTCGTCCACCAAACCAATCCCCTCCATCTGCTTCTATCGCCTACAGTGTAGCGTTGGCGGGTGGCGGCGGCGTCGCGACCGTTCAGTTCTGTTGCGCTTGCCAGTGAGTCGGGTATGCGATGCTCCGACTCCGTCCGCACTCATTCATTCCGGTACTAACTTTTCGCTGAGATACACAGTTTACACTAGTTACCTATATTAACCTTTTTTTTATCAACCGGGGACTACTCTATTGAAAGTTGTTATTTCAAAGTGACAGTGACACTGTGACATTAGAGTTTTGTGTTTTGAAATTGTTTCTTGTAACATTTCAAAAATCATTGGACGATATTGTTGAATCAAACAAGGAAGTGTGACTAAACCTAATTTAGTTTCTACATTGTGATCAAATTGGGGATGCAGACGTGGATGAATATGTCTTGTGCGTTATTTGTGTATAACTTTGAGTGAATCAAGGCCTCGGCACGTCAGCTGGGGGAATAGATACCAGCAAACGTTCATTGAATAAATGTGCTTTATTGAAAGGCAAGCAACAACAACTTGTCCTATAAACATGACATTAGCGGCGAGGTTATCTCCGCAAAGTAAGTTCTTTGGTTTCTAGCAGCAAATTATTGCCATTTTGATTGAGTAGAGTTTGCACAGGTTAGAAGACGTGATTTTCGCACGTGATAGCATGTTTGTAGTTAGTCGTGGTTGTAGTTCACTGTGATTTAGGTTACATTCGAACATATTATAAAAGGTATAAATTTTCCTTGGATTGGAAACAGTAACAGTGCTATTCATTATATTGTTGAGGTCCTAGGATAAAAATGGCTAATACAACCAGAAAATAAACAAGACTTATTAAGTTATTATGCATAAACTTATTAAGTTATTATGCATAAACTTATTAGATATTTGTATATAGTTAAGATAGTGTTTGATCATTCTCTACAAAAGCGCAATAATTTGCACACAGTCTGTATCAGATTTTGTATCTAAAAATAGTGAGATAACAGAACAAATATGTATGTGTGCCAATTGATAACAGCATCAGAGAGATTCATAGGAAAAATCCATAGCCATCTACTCAAAAATGATTAGACTACTCTGGTCTATTTTATTAATCTTACAGAATAATTTTGTGTTTGTATGTCTAAACAGCCAGTATTTTGAATACCCAATTATTCTCAATTTAAAAAGATTAAAATTTATTTGAAATATCTGTTTTTTTTTTTATTAACAATATATTTAATAAAGTAATCTGTGGTATCAAAAAGTTTTATTTTTATTTTAAGTTGAAGAAGTCCACTTTAGTAAGTTTTATTAGAACACTTATAGGTTTTGTCATGATCTTACCTGTAGTGCTATGAATTATCTTGTTGGTATTCAATTATAGTGTTTATAATATTCATTCTCCTCAATGCAATTTTAATGCAGATGAGATAAAAATCATGAACAATTTCATGCATGTTTTAATTAGTTTAAATCAAGTTTTGCTTTATTAAAAAAAGGGTTTTTTGATGAAAACTAAAAAGCCGTTTGAGTTTTAATAACACACTAGTGGAAAGAAAACTCTTTAACCCTTTGGCTCAGCCACATACAAATACATACTTCATAACAATAAAAATCTATTGTGTCTGCTAATTAGCGAGCCAATAGCATAGTTAAATTTAAGAAGAAAACATATCGCCCAACTCCAAATAACTTAGGACAAGGGCAGGAAGATAATGATGTTGAGAAGAGGAAACATTGTACCTATCCCTTTTTGAGCATTTTGTGCAAACAGAGGAGTTTGAGATTTGGTATAGTTTAAGTTTGTATGGAGAAGGTCAGCAATAAGCCAAAATGTATATTTAAAGGAATTGTGAGTTGAGTGAATTATGGTCAAATCTCAACCACAAGTAAAAAATAATATTTCTTTCTCTTCTTATAATGGCTATGCAAAAAAGAAAGTTGGACACAAACCAAAGATACACTACATAATTTTTCCAGTAGCCTATATCTATAAGAATTGGATGACCTTGGCACAATTTTTCTAAACAAATGTCTCCTTATTTCAGATGCATGTGTGGAAGTGGCGGTGCCGCTAAGCAGCTGGTCAACAGGAGTAGCATGCTGCCCCAACTGCAGGCACGAGTTGCGTGTATCACTCGCTCCGAACGCGGGCAAGTGCCACGCCTCGCAACACACGCCACCCCCATTTACGGTCCAGCCGACATACTTGCCCCACTCGCCCATCACCATACCGTCGTCACCCCTCATACCCTCACCGTACAACGATGAGCTGAGGCGGCTCGCCGACACCCTGAGAGCGTTAAGGCTGTCCGGCTGGTACTACGGCAGTTTGGATTGGCTGGTGTGTATTTTTCAGTATACTAGCGCCATCTCTTTTCGTTTTCGTGAACTAAAGTAACTATGGGTTCTTTAGTTAGTTTCAATGGTTTTTTGTAGGTTTTAAAGATATAATAATACATAGTCTAATTCTGAAACAATTGATATTACTGCAGGGTAAACTTAAGATCTAAAAGTATCAAATATATAAATGGACAGTTGATGATGCTTATATAAATTTTTGTTATGAATGATGTATTATAATTGCATGGCCATTTATGGCATCTATTTTACCAGATTGCTTTTGATTGATGCTATTTTATACAATGTAATAGTTAATTACAAATTCTTGGTCTATAGAATAATTTATACATTTTTAGCAATTCAACATAATATGTATAATCAAAATCAAATCCTTCTTTGTTGTAATTCTTAGAATTTTGGTTAAGAATAGTCATAACATAGTCCGCAAGGTCAATATGTTTAGTAACCTCTGTATTCATATCACATTGAAATATTGGTCATTGACTTGTAATTAAAATATACCAAGAACAAATGAGGATGAAACTTTATCTAGATTTTTTTATGTAGTTATTATCTACAGTCATATAAGATAAAACTGTCTGCTAAAAGCCTTGATTTTTCATTTAATTTATAAGTTTGCTCAGAGAGTCATTACCATTATATGTATATGGTACCTCTGCTGAAAATAATGGTTTGAAACATTCCAAGCAATATTTTAAGTATGAATTATAAAATAGAGTGTAGAATACATTTCTGATCAATGTGCCATTGTCTTACGATATGATTATAAATATATACCATTACATTGCCTGTAAAGATTCTATGAACCATTCCACTTATTTAACTAAATCATTATCCTTGTTTACAGGGTGCCAGAACAGTTTTAAAAGATGCGAGCGTAGGTGCGTTCGTTATTCGGGATTCTGGTGATAGGAACTTCATATTCTCACTATCAGTACAGACTGAACGAGGGCCCACGTCGGTCAGGCTGCACTATGAACAAGGTTTCTTTAGGTAAGACCAATTATCAAGCTTTATAAAATTCAAATATACAATTCACAACTAAAAATTATTTAAAAGTATTCTAAATAGGTGATATTAATCTGAATTTGGAATTGGGAAGTTTTCCGGAGTCGATCAACAAACAATTAATTAATTAAATACATAATTATTTACGTAGTGTTCCAAATTTATATTTAATTTATGAATAATAAGTTAGACAAATTAACTTTTAAACAGATTTTTGTGATCTCAAGTCTTCCATTCTTCTATTAGTTGTTTCGTCATAATGGCGTCACTATTTTGTCACAAATTCAGAGTAATTCGGTTGCGATGCTACTCGTGCTACTGTTGACTCAGCGTGCGGTCGCGGTTTTACGTAATTTTATTATAACTCTTTTGGGAATTTGTTCTGCTGAGTAAAACGTTAGGATTTCGTGCTTTATTTTCCGTTTTCACCAACCAAATTATTTCTTTGCGTTGATTATAAATTATTATGCTTTACGAGATCAAAATAGGTGTTCTTGACCTTTGTTGAGAAAACAGTATGAGAGAGCACATGGATACCATCACCCGTCCTAGGGGTACGGGTTCAAACCTGCTCACGGCCGTATTTTTTATCCTGATAATTAATAGACCGAGTTTTAATTATCGTTTTGTCTTTGCAGGTTAGACTGTGACAGACCTCTGGCAAGGTATATGCCGCGGTTCCGGTGCGTGGTGGAGTTGGTGCAGCACTACACGCGTGTAGGCGAGCGCGGCGCGGCCGGCACGGTGTGGGTGGACCGCGAGGGCTGCCCACACTCGCCCGTCATGCTCAAGGCCCCCCTGCGCAAGAGCCCTCCATCACTCCTGCACGCGGCCCGCCTCGCCGTCCACAAAGCTCTCGACTCAAACCCCCTCACGCCAAAACTATGGTGCGCCCCCAAACACAGGCTTCTTCCACTACCTTCCACATTAATAGACTATCTCGGAGAATATCCTTATTCGATCTAACGCTCGGAATAATTTAATATATCTTAGTTATTTATTTAGTCCAAACTGAGCAATGCCTAGTGAAGATATTAGTTTATTATAGAAATGATTGTGAACGATCATCACTCCAACTGATTGTAGTTCGATTCCTATGATGTGTGGCGGAGTGGTCGACGTATTGAGCTGCTAGTTTCCTAAGGTGGACTTCGTGTTTGCATTATCATAATATTAAAATCTTATTTGTACAAATTAATATGCATTGTAATATCTAGTACAGGTTGCTAGAAAGGGCCGGATCCTTTAAATACCGACTAACAAAATAATTTATAAATAGTTAAATATTAACTGTATTATTTGTAAGTATTGAATATGGGACTCAACTACGGTATTTAGTGAAATGTTTACGCAGATTATTTTAATTAAGCCAATACTGTGTCTGTATATAAAGATTTTTGAGAAAATAACGCAAGACTGATTCCTTGAACTTCAAACATTGTTCATATAATAATTGCCTGTATACTTTTCTGTTGAATGTACGTAATTAACTCCATCATATGATACGCATTAACGCCACGCGGTCATCGCCTACCGTGTGACTCACATACACTAACAATCCCCTGCTGATATTATTATTTTAGAAAATTGTTCACTAATGCCTAATCTTGTCCATCGTCTTAAGAAGTCATCACATTATATAATAGAGCTATATTTTTATTTATTTATTCTTGATTAAGTTAGGATTATTCATCAACCTTACACTACATTTAGTTGTTTCTTGTTCCTATTCATATCCATGTTTGGTTTATACACCCGTTTTATTTTACTCGCCACTGTCTCGGCACCCACACATAGAGCCTAGTTATAAAACGAAGTGCCATCAAAACATTTAAAAACCCATATTGAGTATTGCTTTTATCATATTTAATTCAAATGGATTTTTGAGGCTGAACATGTACATAATTCTTGTTTTTTTTCCTATTTATTTCTTTTATTTAATAAGTAAAGAAAAATATATAATCACCACAGGTTGTTAACCATGTAATGGTTTGAAGTATCATATTAGGTGCATTGTTTGCGTGAAATTTAATATAAGTCATCCTCAATTATTGCCTAGAGATTTATAACTATACTACAAATACGTATTGACGTACAAGTTTCGCGCAGACAAGTGTAGTAGTAGCGTGTGGAGGTTCGGCTAGTGAAATTCACTACTATAGAATAGATCATGTATGTACCTTGAATAATCTCAATAGAGTAAACTTAAGCTTTGAATATTTATTATTAGAAAAATATGCATTATTAAATTAATTAAATGTAATGAGCCTCAAAATTATTTTGAATTACTTGTCTGTAGTCTTTGCGTTGAATTTTAGCAATTGTTTATTTTGAAATGGAGTTATTTTTGTACCATTTTGTAAGGGAAAGGCACCAATTAAATAAGTGTGACATAATAGAGAATACTTGTGTTTAAATGTTTGTAGAATAATGTATTGAGAGAACTGCAAATAATTTATATACAAAAACAAAATATACATTCTGCCTATAATTTTGCATTTCATTTTGACCAACCTAGCTCCTAGGGGTTTCTAAACTAGTGAGGACATACTTTCATACTTTACTGATGATTGTAGGCGGGACTATGACACTACCTGTGGTTGCGAATTTCGTTGGATTAGCATATTATAGCTAATCCAACGAAATTCGCAACCACAGGTAATATTATAATATCAACTATGGCGAAGAAAAAGTACATAATGGCAATTTCGTACATCAACTAGGGGGAAGGTAAAGTCAAAGCATTTATTTAAATTGGACCACTTACAGGCACTTCTTAATTGTCAAAAAAAAAACTAGTTGCCACGTTCCAAAGTGTAGATTCCTATGGAGAAGAACTGGCAAGAATCTCCACGATTACTCTTTTTCATCAAACAATTACAATATTGTTGGTTACATCGTATTTATGTCGAAGATGGATTGTAGAATAAGCTGTTTTACAAAACCGCTAGCTAATCCTAATTTACAAAACAGTACTGTTATGAAAAACAGCTGAATGACGTTTAGCGGTTTTATATAATTACTGAACTTTATCACGCAGAATTGTACGAACGTTTTGCGTTTATCAATACAGCGAGTCAACGATCAGAGAATATGTAAAACAGTGTGAAATGAGCTGTCAGATTGTTGATTTTAGTTCGAAATTTTGTCGCATATGGCGCTGTAACTGTATGTCTTAACAATAATAATAACCTAACTTTATTTTACTTGTCAATAGCATAAAAAGATAAAAAAAATTAATGACGTATATACTAAACCACTATAATAGTCAAGTACAATATATCGGGATTATGAAAGAAACTAAACGAAATTGATCCATGAGCGAGCGAAGCGAGCTCGGGAGTTTCGTGTATCCCGACACGGACAGGTTAGGTTCGAAGAGGATGACGGGGGCCAGTGAACGAGCGTAGCGAGCGAAAGCAGCTAGAGATTTTGTAATACAGCGGATTCTACAATCCATCTGCGACATATATAATATAAAATTCAAATTTTAAAGACGTGCCAAAAGGCGCGATAACGACGATCGCCATTTTGTGACGTCAATACTCATTACTCAGTGACTCAGGACAATTGTATACATAGGGAATTATTTGGTTGAAATGGATCGTCAATCGTATTATTTGTTTGTACAAACAAATAAGGCACCAATACTTCGAAAACTGCATCTGAGAAATTATTTATAATTTTTCTGTGCAATGCTGATTTACGAAGAAAGTGGAAGATACGAATAAAAAATAAATACTTGCAGGAAGATACGATGCTTCCCAATATAATAATGGAGCTTAGTCGCATATCCAAATAAAAATACATTGCATGCTTTGGAAGTAAAAATACTTCTATGGGAAATTAATCCTTTTGTCATATAAATAAGAAACACAATCGCATTTACAAAAAAAACTTCGAGTCTTCGAAGTACAAATACTTGCATAAAAAAGTGATCCGTGCCGTCTTTTAAAAAAGGTTTACTATCGCATTTGCTAGTTGCCCAGTAAAATACTTTCTAATTCTTGCGAGTATTTCGGGTCGGCACCTGGTAGGCGTATTTACAACCGTAATACGTACCTTTCCTAATGGTAACTAACTAGTTTCCTAGTTCAAGACTAGTAATAGTAAGTCAATTTCGTAAAAAGTGCTAATGGAAAAACTATTTGAAGATTTTTTGATTATGTGAAATATTTTGTTAATTTCCATTCATAACAGTAAAAGATTACAAAATAAATGGCAAAAATAACTCGGTTGGACGTTTGTGACCTATATATGACAAAAAAAAAATCGTTTATTGTCCAAAGTAATGTTTTACAGGCTTAACTGAAAAAAAAAAAAAACTATGACATTTAAATTATAAGAAATGTACAATAGTAGAAACCAACTGACATTAAACTGACAGCTGCTTGTTTTGAGTTCGTTTAGAAACTAGTTGTGTTAAAAATTTGTGAACATTTGAAGACATATTATTATGTGGAAATAAAAAATTTTAAAAAATGGAGCTCGTAACATCTGTATAGATTGATCGATCGAGGTTAAGCTGCGCTTGCCGCGGTTGGTCTGTGGATGGGTGACCATCATTTCATACCGAGACCCCTCCGTGCGTCGGAGAGCACGTTAAGCCGTCGGTCCTGATTATCAAATTAAGATCTATGACAGCCGTTACGGTTAGTCAGAGGCCTGAAAGTCTGACAATCAGTCATACCACGAGATATCGTGCACAACCCAGTACCTGGGTAATTACTGGGTTGTGGAGGTCAGATAGGCAGTCGCTCCAAGTAAAATACTGGTATTAAGCTGCATCCGGTTTGACTAAAAGCCGACCCGAATGTAATTGGGAAAAGGCTAGGCTATTTTTTTTTAAATGTCCTAAAAAATAAAATAGCCCAATTAGTTTTCCTTAATTAGCTAAATATTCAAATTGAACTATATATAAAAAAATACTTTATTTTTTTATACCTTAATCTATTTGAGAGATATTAATAAATTTAAAAAATATCAAAAATCTAACATAACATAATAACATAACTGTTAAATATAATCAAATAGGCATTTATTTGATGTTAAATATTTAATAAATAATCAATGTGGAAAATACGTTAAGCACAATTGATGTTGAATGTTTAAAAGATACTGAATATGGTAAATACGTTAGGCACTATTTATATATATTTTGAAGACATTATTTGGAATGTCAATAGTAATAATGCCTAGCAACCATACATTAAAAAGTAAGTATATATTACATACTCTTTGGAGAGGTATATATACTTCACATATATTACATACTCTTTGGAGAGGTATATATACTTCACATACTCGGAAACTTTTAAAAAATTTTGGATAAATTTTTCAGTCCTATTCTGGAACTTAAATCTTGCAGCCTGGGGCCGAATAGAGGTTTAGTTAGCATGTCAGCTAACTGTAGTTCTGAGGGAACTTGCTTGACATTAAAGTCTCCGTTAGTAACACATTCTCTAACGAAGAAATGTTTTAGTTTAATATGTTTGGTGCGCTTGTGGTATTCGTACTTTGGGTTTTGTGCGAGTTTTACAGCTGATTCATTATCTAGGTTCAACACGGGTTTCTCAATTTTTATCAAGTTGTTAAGAAGACGATTCAACCATAAAATCTCTTGAGCAGATTCACTAGCTGCTATAATCTCCGCTTCCGTCGAGGAGATGGAGACTGTTGTTTGTTTCTGACTTCTCCAGCTAATTGCAGCTCCAGAGAGTAAGCACACCATTCCAGTTGTTGATCTTCCAGTATTCTGGTCTCCTCCATGATCTGAATCACTATAGCAGATTAAGTGTTGAGGTGACGTATCTGTAAAGGTTAGTCCGTTTTGTTGAGTCCCTTTCAGATAACGGAAGATTCGTTTTACTAGCATGACATCCTTTTTAGAAGGTGCTCCGAGATTTCTTGAAGCGACACCCACAGCATACGAAATATCAGGTCTTGTGCCTACTGATAAGTATGCCAAAGCACCCACGGCTTGCCTGTAAGGGAAATTATCGTTAGCATCCTCTTTGCCTTCTGTCTCATTTTCTTTGATTATGGGCGTTGGTGCTGCTTTACAGTTCAACATTCCAAATTTTTCCAACACTTTCTTTGTGTAAGCCTTTTGACTTAACGTAATTTTCTTGTCTTTGCGCACGTTTATTTCCATTCCAAGGAAGTATGACACAGGTTTGGTAGTTATTTTGAATCTTGTTTTTAATTCTGTTATAAATTCATCTCCTGTTTCTCTTGTGTTATACGCAATAAGACCATCGTCAACGTAAAGAGCAATATAAAGTTTGGATTGTCCTCTGATTCGAACATACAAGCAAGGATCCGCTTCGCTCTCCTGGAAGCCAGAACTTTTTAAGAAGTTAGAAATGCAGGTATTCCAGCAACGTGGTGCTTGCTTTAGGCCATAGAGACTGCGTTTCAGCTTACAGACTCGTCTTGTGCCATCCTGATAGATGTTTTGTCATAATCAATTCCAGGAGTCTTGAGAGTAGCCCTTGATAACCATTCTGGCTTTGTATCTTTCGACGGAACCATCAGGGTTCATTTTCACTTTATATACCCATTTACAAGGAAGGGCTTTTCGTCCTTTGGGTAGATTAACCAGATCCCAGGTTTGGTTATCGTTCAATGACGTAATTTCGTTGAACATGGCCTCTTGCCATTTTTCTTTGTCGGGAGAGTCCATCGCTTCTTTGAAGGTCAAAGGTTCTTTAGGCTTATGAAGGTTTTCAATTTCTTCAGCTGCTGCTAAAATGTAATCATCATAGCGTTTAGGAGCTGTGATATTCGACCTGTCTCTCAAAGACCTTATTTGAACGGCAGGGTTATCTCCAGCATCATGTACAGATTCATCATCATTATCGACATTGAAAGAACCGGAAAGAGATTCGTATTCACTTTCATTATTTGCTGGTTCCGTTTGTAGAACATTTCTTGAGCTATGGACCAAATTTTGTTCTAACAATTCATCGTCATCTTGATCATCTGTTTCAAAATCACTCAGTCGTTGATCATCGCCTTCATTATTGTCAAACGAAATATCCACTTGTCTGTGTGGTGTTTCTCGTGACAATGTTTGCTTAGGTTTTTCGTGTATAGGTACTATGTTCTTTAAAAGTCTGAAGTGATTATTTTTATCTAGTCCATCGTAGAACATAGTCTTCATCACTCGAATATCTTTCGATGTAATAATTTTATTCTTCGACGGTATGAATATTCTGAAAGCTTTAGATGTTTCAGAGTATCCCGTAAACATACCAAAAATTGCCTTAGATGCAAATTTATGACCGTTGGTGCCTTTCATAAGCACATATGTCTTGCAACCGAAAACGTACAGATGATTAATACATGGCTTTCTACTAACCCATCTTTCGAATGGAGTCTCATTCTGAATGGCGCTGTTTATACTCCTGTTTGATAGGTAGTTTGCAGTAAATACTGCTTCGCCCCATAATTTTAATGGTGCCTGTGCGTCAATCATCATCGCTCTTGCTTTCTCCACAAGTGTACGGTTCTTCCGTTCAGCAACTCCGTTTTGGTTCGGGGTATACGGTGCCGTGAGCCTTCGCTGTATACCGCAATGTTTTAGATAAGCGTCAAACTCTTTATTCACATATTCGGTGCCATTATCAGATTGTAAGCACTTGATTTTGTTCCCGGTGTACGTTTCTGCTAACTCTTTGAACTCGTAAATTTTTGTAAGACTTCGTCATATATACTCGACTGTATCGGCTATAATCATCAATAAAAGTAACAAAGTATTTATTTCCGCTCACTGTGGGCGTTTGGATAGGTCCACATACATCGCTATGAACGATTTCTAAGCGTTCTGTTGTTCGTTGAGTTGTTTTCTCAAGGGGAACAGGTACTCGATGAATTTTTGCTTGAATGCAGGTTTCACACTCAGCCAAGGTTTCAGCTGCATCAAAATTCAAACCAAGTATATTCTTGTTATTAAGTGCAAGTTTCAGATCTTTGGCGTTCATAATTGTTTGTTGTAAATCATAGATGTTTGATGACTTTCGTTTCTTTTTGGTTGTAGAAAAGTGTCATCATTTTCATTGACCAAATTGTTGCGCTCGTGTTTATTTGGTTTAAAATAGTACAGACCATCTTGTTTACGTGCAGTGAGAGTTATTCCAGCTTTTGGATTGGTGACCGTAGCTTTATTTTTGGTGAAGAGGACAGAACAACCGCCATCTGTTATCTTGTTTACGGACATCAAATTCGTGCACAGACTAGGTACGTACAGTACGTCTTTTAGATGTGTAAGAGCAATACCATCATTATTTTTAGAATAAAAGGAGACTGTTCCTTTTCCCTTAATCTCTGCAGTGTGTTCTTCAGTTGCGAAGTTCAGTTTTCCGGATGTTCTCTCTATGGTCTTAAATAAGTCACGTTGATAAGTCATGTGAGATGTACAACCGCTATCCAAGACCCAAATGCTGTTTTCAGGCTTCTCGTTACGTGTAAGAAGACACTGCGTAGCAAAATTGATCTTATGAGAACCGTTTCTGTGTTTGATAGGTTTCTTATTATTTTTCTTCCAGTAAAGATTTTACCTTTCCGCTTGCAAATTTTACATGAAGTATATAGTGCTTCTTCTTGCGTAGAAAATTCAGGTTCATCTTCGTTGTTATTGGTCATGTTTTTACTATGACGAGCTTCACACTCTTCAATTATTTTTATTTTAAGCTCCTCTGGCTTTGGAAGAGTGTCTCGCCATTCTATAGCGACTCTGAAATTCTCATATTCTGTTGAGAGACTGTACAATATTATAATAGATAGTAAATCGTCGTTGATTTCTACGTCCATTTCTCCCAATTTATCAACAATGTCCAGTAGTTTATTGAGGTGGGCGCGTACATCGTGTCTTACCTTCTAGTTTCGTAAGTATTAGTTGTTTTAGTAGAGATGCCTTTCGCGCAGGTCCCTTACTGGCGTAAGTGTCTTTAAATTTTTGCCATAATGTTTTAGCGGAAGTGCAATTTTTGATTTGTTTAAGCTCTGAAGGAGCGATTATAAGGACGAGTTGAGATCTTGCCTGTCTGTCTCCTTCTTTATCATCCGCTACAGCATCAGTTTCGACGTATTTCCACAGTTTTTGTCGAACAAGAACGGCTTCAGCTTGTATTACCCAAGTGTCATAGTTCTCTTTTGTTAGAGGGTCGATTTCAATATTCGCCATTTTTTTGACTAAGGGTATCTACTCACTTTCCGTTACTTTTTACACGCTCTGCTACCATGTTAAATATAATCAAATAGGCATTTATTTGATGTTAAATATTTAATAAATAATCAATGTGGAAAATACGTTAAGCACAATTGATGTTGAATGTTTAAAAGATACTGAATATGGTAAATACGTTAGGCACTATTTATATATATTTTGAAGACATTATTTGGAATGTCAATAGTAATAATGCCTAGCAACCATACATTAAAAAGTAAGTATATATTACATACTCTTTGGAGAGGTATATATACTTCACATATATTACATACTCTTTGGAGAGGTATATATACTTCACAATAACATAGCATCAGGCCTATATTCCCCGAAGGGGTAGGCAGAGGTGTACTCAATTGTACTTCCACATTTCACCAGTGCTGTTACTAACTCCCATGTAATAGGTGGTGAGTCTATTGCCATCAACCGGGCACAATTCCAAACTCCGGGCTGCTACTGAGTATTTACTATCAGAAAAACTCAATAACACTTTGCCCGACCCGGAAATCGAACCCGAGACCTCCTGCTCAGCAATCGCGCTTGAGACCACTTAGACCAACGAGGCAGTTATATATTTTTTAATACCCTTGAAGGAATTAGTACTGGAGTAATTTTAGCGGGCGTACCCCTCTCGCCACTGGCACATGATTCGCAATCAAACCTTTATACCGTTTCCCTGTCTGTATGGCTACAATGTACACAATTTGAATCGTGTATGACACAATTTTAGGTTTTTGTTTAGTTTTTTATGTGTGTAAATACTGTTAATGTATTGTCGAAACCTGTTGTTGCTTTGCTTTAGTGCAAGTTCTTTTGTGCTTGGGTGTTACCTCACCCCCTCACCCCGCCAAAAAATAGCGAACAAGTTTGTTCGATATTTAGTCAGAAGCGGTCTCCCGTCTGGTCCTCTAAGATAATAAGTACCATACGAATACGATAAGATTCATGCATTCCGATACAGACAGGTATCTTTGTATCGAATCAAAATGTAGTGTACCTATCGTTACTGTGTGAAGTATCGGACCGGATCTTGTGATTGCGTGCCGTGATTCGGTGTTTCGGCATCACTACTTTGTTGCAATGTAGGTAGTATCCATATTATCCATAATAGATCTGTGGCACAAAGTACCTTATAATATAGGAAATAGAGACCTCTCTCGCTTTCAATTTAGGAAATGGGGCACACAGGCGCCATCTATAGTTTTACGAATGCACTACTGCATTTTCAACGCTTGGATCATGCCACGGCGCGGGACAACGCGGGCCGCGCTGACTACTGCGCAGCCTGAAGGGTGCGCGGGGTTGGGAAGCGACGCGGTGGCTGCGGCTCTTTTCCCCGTTTTGGCGCGCAACCTCTCTACGACGATTATCCGCGACGGTCACGTAGCTCGATCGGGCGCCGTTTGATCTAACTTTGTTTTTTATTATAACTACTCAATATTTATACAGTCCGCTCTTTTATTGCTGTAAACGATAGGACTCCGACATGCGTATACATTATGTTTATATAGAAACGGGTGCATTGATATGGTAGATATAGGTATCTACTTAGGTAAGCAACTTCAAACAACAAAGATTTAAAAATACGTGATTCAACCGATTCTAATATATTGTTCCGTTCATTTTTTTATTGCTCATGTCTTATGAATAATTTGGAATATAATGAAATGAAATTAATGCTTTTCAAAGATTTATCTTTAATCACATAATAATTTTTGTTGCCTTTAATTGATTGCTGTCCTTATCATCGTCACAGTCCTTCTTTCCGCATAATATTTTATTTAAATTTAAATAATGCAATAATGGCGAATAAAAAATCGGGATACAAATTAATCTTTAAATCTATCAAGTTTTCTTTATGGATTTAGCAATGCAGGAAGTCGAAACTAATATGTACAAATATTATTACTTTTATAAATTGTTTTAATGATATATTTGCTTTTAATATGTCATCATAAATGTCTTGTAATTCAGATGTGCATTTTATGAATGAGTAACTGGGACTGCAAAACCAGTTGCGACCAGCATATTCCCGATATATAATAAATTCAAGTTCACTTTTACAAAATACTTCCTTACTTATTTGAGATATCTGTTGCAAAATAGCATTAAGCGCCATCTATTGATTTACGAAGGCAAAAAAATATTGATATAACCCTACCAAATTGCAAAAGAATGATTGCCATACGACAATGGTATATTTAAATGACCTACTTTATTTTGTCGATTTATAATTGTCCAGTTTCCTACTCACTTGTTCCAAGATTGTACACCCTGGATCCACAGAGTACTTTATAATATAGGAAATAGAGACCTCTCTCGCTTTCAATTTAGGAAACAGGGCACACAGACGCCATCTATAGTTTTACGAATGCACTACTGCATTGTCTACGTTCGGATCATGCCACGGCGTGGGACGACGCGGGCCGCGCTGACTACCGCGCAGCCTGAATGGTGCGCGGGGGTGGGAAGCGACGCGGTGGCTGCGGCTCTTTTCCCCGTTTTGGCGCGCAACCTCTCTACGACGATTTTCCGCGACGGTCACGTAGCACGATCGGGCGCTGTTTGATCTATCTTTGTTTTTTATTATAACTACTCTATATTTATACAGTCCGCTCTTTTATTGCTGTAAACGATAGGACTCCGACATGCGTATACATATGTTTCTATAGAAATGAGTGCATTGATATAGTATATATAGGTATCTACTTAGGAAAGCAACTTCAAACAACAAAGATCAAAAATACGTGATTCAACCGATTCTAATATATTGTTCCGTTCATTTTTTTTATTATCATATCTTATGAATAATTTGGAATATAATGAAATGAAATTAATGCTTTTCAAAGATTTATCTTTAATCACATAATATATTTTTTTGCCTTTAATTGATTGCTGTCCTTATCATCGTCACAGTCCTTCTTTCCGCATATTTTATTAAAATTTTGCAATAATGGCGAATTATAAATCGGTATACAAATTAATCTTAAATCTATCAAGTTTTCTTTATGGATTTGGCAATGCAGGAAGTCGAAACTAATATGTACAAATACTATTACTTTTATAAATTGTTTTATATTATTTAATGATATATTTGCTTTTAATAAGTCATCATAAATGTCTTGTAATTCAGATGTGCATTTTATGAATGAGTAACTGAGTAACCAGTTCCGACCAGCATATTCCCGATATTTAATAAATTCAAGTTCACTTTTACAAAATACTTCCTCACTTATTTGAGATATCTGTTGCAAAATAGCATTAAGCGCCATCTATTGATTTACGAAGGCAAAAAAATATTGATATAACCCTACCAAATTTCAAAAGAATGATTGCCATACGACAATGGTATATTTAAATGACCTACTTTATTTTGTCGATTTATAATTGTCCAGTTTCCTACTCACTTGTTCGAAGATTGTACACCCTGCCTGGATCTCACAGAGTACTTTTTTATATACTGAAATAGAGGTCTATCTTAGCGGTCAAATTGAGTAATGCAAAGTGGCGCCCTCTGGACACGGGTTTTGGAACTAATGCCAATCATATATATAACAATATGTGTACGCATGTACCTACCGAGCTAGTTTATAGCTACTTAATTTTGTTTAGTTTGTATATACAAAAAATTAAAAAAAAACTAATAAAACAATGTTAATCTATGTTATAATTTTTTTTTTTTTTTCCTTTTAAACACTTAATATAGTTTCTTTGATTTTATTTTATGCAAATCGGTATCATCATCACACTCTCTATTATTTAATAATATTTTATTTATTTCTTTACAGTAATTAGATATGAAGAATCAGCAGGATATTTTTATTAAAAAATCTATTAGGTTTTCTTTGTGAATGGCGCATTCTATGCTATAATCCTATAATATAGCTAAAATCTACATGAATTAAAATTCAGTTTTAATCAACTCCTTTAAATGTTTTATTAAAATATTGTATGATTTATATCCTGCAGATTCGATATACAATTTAAGAGAAAGTCGCTGGGACTGCAAAGCCATTTTTATTTGAATATTCCCTGTATCTTAAATATTCAGGCTCATGGTCGGACATCAAATTTTTATTACTATGATCACACCCCTTGAAGACTTTTTTCTTGGCAATTTAACAAAATATCCCGTAACATATTGAAGGCCTCCAACTTGTCCAGGGTCACTTTTTTCTTCAAGGGGTACGAATGTGATTGTGATGTGGGTACACAATTTATTTGTTCTTTGGTGCCCCCGCCTGTGATGAGTACTTCATGCAAAGCATAACAAATGTCGTCTTCACAATTTGCCCCAGGGGCATGAACACTAGAGAGGCTGTTAACTACAATATGGTAAATGCTGATTCAAATCTTTCTGATATAGGGTTTACGTTGCGGTATACGTGGCTTCTTATTGAACCAAACAAAGTTTTCTATTGGATCCTGATACACCAAATTTTGTTGCAATATTTTTTATTAAATATTCTAAAGCCTCTAGAGTCCACACCCAATTATTTAATGTGGGAACATGCTCATTATTTAATATTTAACTATTAATAAATTTCATATGTTTCAAGAGTTATTTGGACTCCGTTCGACATTAATTTATCAACAATACTAATATAAAAACACACATCATAATTATTTAATTATTCTTTTGTGCCAAAAATTCAAAGGATTGATTCACACACAATCTTTATAAAAAGCAAGAAGTTATTAAAATATAAAAAAATAAAATTAAAAAGCTATAAAAATCGTTAGGACAGACATAATTAAATAATACATGATTGGCATATTTAGGTAGTGTCTATTGGCTATTTGTGACAAACCCTATCCTTTCTTTCATTAAATGTGACATTTCATCAAACAGAACAATACATAATGTGTGTTCCAATAAAAAAAATCGGTACTTTTCCTTATCTGTTCAATTTTATGAGAGTTTGACGTGATGGAAGAATAAAGATTTTTCTAAGAAATCTGTATCCTTTAGGACATTGCATAAGGATTGACAAAGAAACATTTTTTTTTCTTCTAGCGTGAATCGACGGCCGATTTTACCCTTTTTATGGTCTCTGATTTGTAGTTATGTTTTGCAGTGACTTGATTTTATTTGCATTTACTGAGTTTCACTCCAACTAGCAAAAGTCTTTTGTATAGATCCTGCTCAGATTGAGTTCTGCAACACGTTTCACTTGCTTCTTAGTCACAATTCTTGTCCATTGCATTTTGTGAGTCTCTGCAATAAAATTAAACAAAATTTATTATCAATAAAACACTGCAAAATCCATTATTAAAACATGAATAAATAAGGGTATATTTTAATTAGTTTGCCATAAATGTTTTTAAATGCAATACATAATTTACAATCAATGCTTTATTGTAGTATTCGAAAGGGCATTACTCTTTTTTGTATTTCATCACATTTCACCTCAGTACCCCTAATTTTATTAATCCTTTCTTAGCCCCATATAGAGAAAGTCAAAAGATTTTATTTCAAATTATCCTTCATATTCATATTATTTGCATACCGTAATGTCCATAGGATGTTAACATTAAATAAAAGTGGAATCATTATGGACCCTGTAGCAAAAGTAGAAGTACAAAAAATTAAAAAATATTTGGCATTATAAAAAGACAATCTTCAATTTTATTTTATTTTTTTGATATTTTTATTACATGTAATGTAACTTGTATTATTATATTACATAACATAGCATCACACCGATCAGAAAAAAAATCCTAAGTGGTTTTTTTTTTTTACATAGCCGAAATGTTCTAATTCGACATACTGTTCTCTATCTTTCAGATATGATGCACACCATTAATGTGTGTTTCCGCGGATTCCTCTACCATATAATTTGTATAATAAAATGTTAAACTTTATTGTACGCATCGTCATATCGAGTAATAACTGGATTGCATATTTTTTATCATTTATAATAATGCCTCTTAAATATATTTGTATACTGCTAGTACAGTTGACCATTGTTTTCAGAAGCCATTCTGGCTTTCATCAAAAATGTTTTATCTTTCACAAAAGTTATTATTATATTTAATTCAGACTACTATTATTATTTTGAAAATTATTATGATATTGCGATACAAACACACTCAAGCAGATGAATAGAATAGGATAAAAATTACAATGAAAGTGGCCCACTAAATGATAGTTTAATATTGGTATTATAATAACATACCGAAACTTTCCTTCATTTGCTTATCCTCTGGTGCACCTTGAGTTTCTAGCTGCATAGCCTCAAAATTCGAATCCATTGTTGTAGCACCAGTAGCAGGTACTGTAATTACAACCAATTTATTATGAGTATTTACAGAAATAAAATCATTTATCATTTAAACTTGGTGGAGCTACAGGTTCTGCTAAAATATTTAAAACTTAACTTTGGAGTATTTGCTAACATTTAATTTCCTGCAATTAAATATGTAAGTCTTATATAAATAAATAATAATTATTTATTTAATAACATAACATATAACAGCATCATGCCTGTAATCCCCAAAGGCCAGAAGGCACAGTTGTCTAACTCTATTTTTGTGATTCTGTTAGTAAGTCCCACGTAAGAGGTGGTGAGTCTATTGTTATCTACCGGGTACAATTCCAAGCTCCGGGCAGATACTGAGAATGTCTAACTGAAAAAAAAACCAATAACACTTTTGCCAACTTGGGAATCGAATCCAGGACCTCATGCTCGGTAGTCACGCTTGGGACCTTAAGAGCAAAGACATATTATATATTTTTATAAAATGTGTTTCAGTTTATTATACCTTTTTATGTAGATGCTTCTGACTTCTGCATAGGTCTCAAAGCTCTTCTTTCTTATTTCTCTCTAGCTCTTATTTCTTATAATTGTCATTCATTCATTTCAGTGCAAAATTTAATAAGAGATAATCCTGTAATATAAAAATGAAAATATATTAGAATAATATTTATACAAAGATTTTAAGTTCAGCTGAACCAATAAGAAACCTATTGAATTTACATATACACATAACTGGTAACAAACATTGGTTTGCTTTGAATAATGTGCAACAGCAAGTTATTAAATGATATAGATGTAGTACCTCAGAAGGGTGGCTAAGTGAGGTGCTTAAAATGGTGTATGTCTAATGCACAAATACATTTTTTTATGTGTGTAAGCTCAGTAGTGACTGACAACTCTATTAGCAGCCTGCTTTAAGAAGCAGTTTTTCTTTTCTTAAAATTTTAAACTTTAAGCTATATATTGTATTTCTCGTTGTTTGGGAGTTTCCCATTCATTCCCATCTAAATAATGCACCTGTGTTTTTCAAAGAGATTTTTAAAGAAAAACATGTTAAGTAAACCATTTGAATCGGACTAGTAGAAAATTGAACTTCATAACAATTAGTTCCTATTGTGTCTGGCAATTAATGAACCCACAGATTAAAGCACATGTATGCTGATTTAGTTAAGTAATCAATTATAAGTATGTGTGTAATCCACAGAATACAGAAGAAACCGGACAATATAAACCAGCATGGTACTGAGGCAATCACAACTACTTTCAAATACTTAGTGTCTTACTTTGAAAATCTGTCAACCTTTATGATTATGTAGCTGTCTATTTTAAATTTTATGTTATGTGCATGTGACAAAGAAGAAAACAGGTTCCCTTGAAAATTGATAAATTTACTAAATTAGCCATATTACACAGGTAGGAAGAGAGACAGGTGGAGCCTTCTGGTTTGTTCTGGATTCCGAGGTCCTAGCAAGCAATAAAAAATCCTACAATTACAGTGGGTTTAATAACAACACCTGGATTCAATGTGTTCATTGGATATTTTACTATCACTGACCTGGCATGTTTTTTGTTGGTACAGTTTCTTTGCTCAATCGATTATTCCGGCACCAATATTTTTGTTCGAAGTGTACATGTGATTTTTTTCAAGTTGCAAAATATCTCTATAAATTGAATATACCCATGTATTAAACAGCTCCTTATCCATAGCTTGATTTTATGCAAATGCACCTCGGGTTTCTGAAATAACAGTGTAAGTAATCAGTAGTGTCGAAAGTTAAAACTTACAATAAATTTACACCTGGCTTGCTATGCCTATATCCAGGGTGGGCCTGCTCCAGAGGGTTCTGATAAAATAGGGAGCTGAGACTGAGAGTTTAATATCTACTATAACGTTTTGTTATCATTCGTTTATTTGTGCATAACACCCCAAGTAGCAAATCATAAAATAAAGGGATAGTGCAATACTAGGGGGGCAATCCTTACTTGTTTGACTCGAACCCTTCTCAGAAATGAATCCTGGATCCATCCTAGGTTCAACGGCCCTGTTTATGATGACACTAACCTAGCAGCTTATTATTGATAAAACACTTACCTAAGTTATTTTCGCATCCAGGGACGCAACATTTTCTATTAGACATGATAAATAAAAATCACACTCAAAGTCAAACGAGTCATATCTCAACACTTAGACTTTAATCAAACGAGCACTAAATCTAGAGGAAAGCTCAACTCAACGGGCTTAGGTGGAAAAACTTTAGGACTATTAAAATCTAGAAAAACATAAAAGACAACGAAATTGAAATAGGCAATCCAACGGCCAATTTTGTTTGAAAGAAAATGTCTCATGACAACTGACATTAGCAGAAGCAAGTGTTGCAAAAAAAATCTTATCATCAACACAAAATTATTTTTTTTACATTTAATTTCATTACATGAAAAATATGTGACGTATATGATACAAGAATTGTGACTTTTTTACGACATGAATTATCGACATGTTGAAAATCGAGCTATGGCAGGTCACACGGTCACACCAAAGGGAACTAGCACCTACAATCGCAATCGCGCCATCTTAAGTTTCTTATTATAACTACATAGTCAGAGATAGTGATTAAATTATATATAGCGCCATCTGTTCAGAGGTTTTCTAAATTCCTTGCAATGTAATGATACCAAATTAAAATGACCTAAAAAGGTATGAATTCACGTTACTTTTGGAGTCCAACCTAATTTTGTAGTATTATATTTGAACAATTTCTCGTTTGCCACTACTAAGATTGTCAACCCTGCTGGATCTGTGGTTGCAAGTTACAAGCTTACTGTGAAGAAAATAAATCGGGAATGGGAAATGAAACGTAACACATTACTAGTTTATTGTTTATTGATTAAACTTGTGATTTTGTAATATAAAAACGAACATTGAAAAGTTAACTAATAACGATGTAAAATGAGTGAAATGCTATAATTTTCGCCATACGCCATGTCAGCTAATGGAAATGGTGGCTTTTATGCTCCATTAAAGCAAATTCTGTCGGACTCAGAATCTGAAGATGATCACAAGCTCGAAAATGCTATGCATATCAAAGCTACGGATAGTTGCAACAACCTGGACTTCAATAGTGGCTTACAATCTTCGAAAAACTACAGCATAAGTGATATGGATGAGTTCAACACCAATGTGAATACCGTGGAAAGCACAATGGATAATGTAAGCTTCTTGCAATCGGATATATCGACGAAGATGTCTTTCCCTCGCCGGTGTGCGTTCATCGCTTCGATACTCATGTGCGTATTCACTGTGGTGATATTCTTGTGGGGCATACCCTGCTCAGAAGTCGGCAGCTGTGCTGCTACCGAATGGCAAGACAGAACCACCAGCTGGGAACTCCCATACAATGATATGGAATTGTCGGGAGCCGTGCAAGTGGTTGATGGTGCAATACCTAACACAAAAAACTTGATATTCATCTACCGGGGTAATCACATGAGACAAGAACCTAAAAGCAGCAGTGATAATGTAAACGGTGTTGTCCTAATAGTAGGCAATTCTGGCAAAGTTGGCTGGTTCACCAGAGAGAGTAGAATTCCCACAGATATTAACTGTCACCTACTTGATGTGAACAGAGATAGACAAAAGGACTGTATAGTGTCTGGCACAGAAGGACTTTTGGCTGCCTTAGACTCTGTATCTGGAACATATTACTGGCACATACATAAGCAAGGGAAAGGCTTGAGTAAAATAGTAGCAATAGACTTCCCTGTCATGGTGAAAGATATGAATGATGACAAAATAAATGACTTGTTGACTGTAGCCACTGTGTACCCAGGCACAAATCATAACTCTTTATTAATGATATCTGGTGCAACAGGCATTATCATGGCAGAACCAATTCCTATAGATGATTGCCTGTCAGTGAAACTATTATCAGAGATGGACACAGTTACATATATTTGTAAGAATGGCACAACTGAGGCTGTAAGACTCATATCTTTTTCAGTTTTGAAGAAAATGCTGAGAAAAGAGCAACCTATCAACCATAATCAGCTTCCACCAACTGTCCTGAAAAGAGTCAATCTGAGTATGAAAAAGAATATTGGCAATACTTTAGAGACATTCACAAATGGTCCAGGAAAATTGAAGGTAGAAAATTCAGGTGAATGCCCAAATTCTTGCAGGGTCTATTTAAAACTTATGCTGGAAAGAAATGGCACTACCAATGTCAGTTGGGAATACACAGCAAACAATGTTTATGCTATGAGGCCCAGCTCATTTGCTTTTGCAAACTCCATCCGAGGGTTTGTGTTAAAATTATGACAGTGGAACAGTGCACACTTGGCAAAGGGTGCACTAAAAATTGATGAAGTCAAATACAATGTTCAAAATCAAAGTCCAAAGAACATTAATGACATGTTTTATAGATCCAGTATAGATGTTGCATCAATATCTGCTTTCATCAAATATACAAACTTTACAGTTCATGACATATCTGAGAGAATTGTGCTAGTATTATTTGACAAGTTGCAGACTCACAATGTTAACATTAGCCAAACAGATATTGTGCAGATTTGTGTGCGAGGGCCAATAGAGAGCAAAACTCCACTGCCTCTGTGCCAGCCTGACCTAGAATACCAAGAAAAATCTTTGATGATAGCTGATTTAGATGGTGATCAGTCACATGAATTGATATCATATTACAGTACCTTTGTGGCTCCAGAGTACACACCAAAGAGTTCTAATCCCTATGATAACTGGAGCCTAACCTCCTTAGTAAGGGTAATCCGTTTAGAGTCTGAATTACCAAAACTGTTTATTACTGATGTTTAAAGTTATGACATTAAATATTTATATAATCAATCATCTTGCTTTACAATGTATTCTGCTGGGATGTACGGTTTCAATTTGCCAAAAATGCTGTACATCTAGCTTGAGCTAAGAATAAGATCTAGTCATTCATCTTGTATTTTATCCAGTATTATAATGTAAATGGAACACTTCTCTAGATTTATTCTGGCTGCATGTCTAACCGATTTATACAAGGGATTAATTTTACACTAGATATATTTACCAATCTGCTGTCACTTTATGGTGATGCTTAATAAAATACTGTCAATAATCACTACCCCAATGAAATGAGATAACTGCAGATGTGAAAGTGATTTATATCCCCAATGATATAATAGTCAGAATGAAATTGGTCAAGTTTTCTGTATCATATATTCTTCATATTTATAAGTAATCTAAGATCATATTCATTGCGTGTACTAGTTCTATAATCGTTTTCGCCTGGAGTGTTCAATTATTATTATAAATTATAACCATAACACTATTTAATAATAAGAATTTAAGTAATGATATTTGATTTTTCTAGTCTTATGAGAATTAGGTAGTATATCATTATGACTGTATACCAAATAGATTGAATAATGAATTTGTTTCAAATTTTAGTTTAGCAGCCCCCTGTGGGTACTGTGTGATCTGAATCTTGTAATGGAAAACAGCATGGGCATATCCAGGATGATTTTGTGAGTTATTTGTCAAGAATCTTGTAGGAATCAAGAAACGTTTTCACTGCTGCACTCTCGATAAATGGTAAAAGTAAATCGTAAATCCAGGCAATATGATTAGGAACTCACTCTCTTATCCCGGTTACGCCCTTTACTGGGTCGAATCTCAATCTTGATATGTTATGAACCGGTTATGGCACGTTTAACTGTTTGTCTGTTCCACTGTGATGAGTGTGTTTACTTCACTAGATGTCTATATTAGGTCATTTGTATTAGTAAATAATATGCGGAGTGAAGTGCCTTAACGCGGGGGCTATGGATTGGTTCTTTTGCGTCGATTCGTTAAAATAAATCTTATTAAATTACTCAGCATTTTTCTTAAAGCCACACTGTAGCTAAATTGTATAAAATGTAGAAGACTCCAGTGACAAGAAAAAACAGGTCAATGTATAAAGCTTTATTTTAAATTATACAACAGTCACTTCAACTTGAGCTTTTTACAAACTTAAAAAATACTGATAAACTTAATCAATAATATCACTAAAATAGGAATCTGTTCAATAATCAACTAATAATCTTAAAAGCTAATTATTACGTAAGGAAAATACGTATTTTAAAATGCTTAGAGTGCTGGCAATAGATCCGTATTATAGGCACTTTGCCAGCTTCGCGATAAATTCAAAGTGTATTTTAAAATCTTAAGGTAGTTTCACAAATATACAATGTAATCAATAGTGTGAAGCACCGAAATTAACAAAGGAGTGTCGATACCGGTGTTTCAGCCGATGAGTGAAGGATCAGCGTACAGTGACAACCAATTCGATGGTAACCGAGATAGCCAACACGCCTGGTAATCGTTAATTTAAAGAATTTACATTCCGGGGCCTTATAACTTCTTAGTTAGATAGTTAAATACACTAATAATAAGCCATAGAATGAGTGAATCTTGTGCTTTTACACGATTGACTACATTGCAGTTTTAACATGAAAGTTGACTGATAGCAATGAATTTTAGAGAGTACAAAATAATTATAATAAAACAACTTTTAACCGGATTAATCGCGTGTATTATTGGTTTTTTGTACTTAGTACAAAATAATGTTTTCTTCACAGCTAAGGATACAATTCACATTGGCAAGCATTGATTTTTTGAAAGCGTCAAAATTTTGGGATTACTGATAAGTTTGTTGAATGCTTTTATATTTTGCAAGGATGTCATGATGCCGTTGGATGGTTCTACTATAATATATACTTAATAGAAACAATAGTAAGACAGAGTTTGATCAGTGGTGGTAAACCACTTATGCTTTGAGCATTATTAAAGTTTCAGTCTGTTTCCAGGTCTCTGTTCACAAACAGTACCTACCCTAATGAAGTGACCAAACAGGACATGTGGTCTACTACACATAATATTCTTTTAATCGAATTTTAAATTGTCCATAAAGCATGACACTGAAATAGATATTTTTTTATATATTATTTCCAATCTCAATACTTCTGCACCTGTCGGGCACTCTCCATGACTGTATTACTATAGTGCAATCATGGATTGTTCGGTTGGTGTCCCAATTCCATTTATATTAAAACTCTCACATGGGCCTCTAGTGTGTTTGACCTGTCTCTAGACAAACCCTCCAAAGGACTGGGTTTATTCCCGAGATTAATCATAATATATATTTATTAAAAATAGGTATATAAATATATGATACATATATGACGAAATTTATAAAAGTGCGCCCCACTACGAACATTCATTTCGCGAGCAATTGCTAGCGAGCATTCACGACTGTGAAAATTCTTTAGCGGGCCGAACATTCGTTTGCGAGCAAAAGTTTAAGAATTTGCGGGTAGTGTTCGTTGGAATATCCTCATCAAAGAAATTTCATGGTCGCGAGGGATATTTAATGCTCGGTCCAACATCCACTGTACGCGCATGCTCGCAGCGGAATGTTCATAATGCGCGAATGATCGTGGTGTGGACGCACTATAAGGGCCCATTCAGATCATTATCTCGAATAGACTTTATCTCGTGACGCGACGTTTATATTCTTCATACGTTAGTCTGTTCAGGCTGGATTATACCAACGTCACAAAGCCGTGGGATAAATTAAAAAATAATGAATATTTTATTTATTTTTTATATTTTTATTACTAAAGGCTCTTGACCTCGATTTTGCCTGATCGAAAGCGTTTACGATGGAACGGTAAGGAATTCCATACAATGGCAGTGCGCCCTATAAGGTTAAGGAGTTTCTACACATGCCAATTAATATTATTTATTTATAATTATTTGATTAGGTGTCATATTCGTCATCTTTTACACGTGGGTAACGTTTTCTGACGTAAGAATCCAGTTTTAGGCGTTACCGACCAAAGAACATTGAAGTCACGTCACGTCGGGTTCGAAAGTGTGTTTGGGCCCTAAAGTGATCATCAAAAACATTCGAGCTCACTAAACAGCAAGTAAAATATATTTATAATATTCTAGTGTTTGACACAAGCTCATAGAATGTTTGTTAGGATTATCACATCTTTTCTCAGCACCATATTACTTTCATTCTTTTCAATCATCCAAGGAGTAGAAATATAATAGAGACTCGTTAGCATTGTTGTAAATAAGGGAGGAAGCGGGAGCGGAGGCAGAAATGTCTAGTGCCCACCCCACTGATCTTTAAGTACGGGACTCGAGCGTTAGTGTTGGAACAAGGAAGGCCCGTTGCAATGATATGGGTGGTATGCATGGATAGTTTCAATATACTCACATTTCCATATAATTATATTATTAGGTACTGCTACATTAAATGAAGCGTATCAAAGAATTGATGAGTTATTTTGTCAGATATAGTTATAGATGAGCGTAAATTTAAGTTTTATTTGATTATGCCACTCATAATCATTAGTCTTTATTTATGGTGATGAATAGCGGCTGTGTTTTCAAACTGCGTAAGATGATCCGAGTTCAAAATAACCCGATATTATGCAAAAATATTGACTGTCCATTGACAGGCGTCTTTCTCAGTATAATTATATTCTAAGGAAAATTTGTATATTCAAAACTATATTCTGCCTACTCCGTGATCTATACAAACCGTAACAAGAACAAAGAAAAGGAGGTTGTAAATATACATTTTATATATAACAACAAAAAAGAAACAAGTGTTTTGAGACGACTAACAGTGTAAAACTAATCGAAATAATAATTAAAGTGTAACCTTAATTAACATTTAGGTAATAGAATTTGTGCATTATACAATAAACGCGCTTATACAGTGAGACATCGACTTGTCACATTATTATTAAGTCTATATATAATATTAACACCTAAAAATCTATAAAAGAAGTCTCGTATATCACATTAAACATACGTAATATACTTGTGAGATTATACACAGTATATGCATAGAGGTTTTACTGCTACCCGACAAATAAGTCAAATGCACTTATGCTAAAAAATAAAAAAAAGCAATGTCGAAGCTTGTCGGCAACAATTTAGTGTTATATACAATTTATAATTTTCACAGATATTTGAATTGGGCCATAGTAAAAACCGAAGAACACGAAGGTGGTATTGATAGTAAACATTAATATAATATACAACGTGTAAGAGAAGTCTGTAGTCATATTTTGAAAGGTCAATGTACCCATGACATCGAACAACTTTTACTAGGGAATCAACTTAAAAAGACGCGAAAAAAAACTGCGTTCCATAGAAACTCTAAAAAAAGTATGCAGCAGCTGATTTGTTTTTTCGTCTAAACCTTGCACCTTGATCCCTTACTGTGACTACAAACTTTTGTTATACGTTGTATAAAATAAACAATTAAAATAATTATAGAGTTTTATCTATGCTTGTGCAATATGATCTTAAAGCATCCCAACAAGTAGGCTGGTTTTGAAAATAGCCTTCTTGCTATTATTTTATTAAGTTTTCATTAATTTGACATAATTGTCACTATTGACAAAGAGTCGGCGCCTATTGCATAGAAAGTTACAGATGATATTTTGTTCTTTTTAAATAATATTGATTCAAAGGAATTAATTTGAGGGTACCGATTTCTATTCCCCTGGCTGAAGTTTATTACCCACAGTGGTGGCAATTCTCTTCTAAACTGATTGAACTAAGGGAATTACTAACTTTTACTAAGTAGAGAGGGGGACAAATTCAGAGACTACTAGTTAAGTAACAGGTCATATTGACGTATTCTTGGATAAAATTTACCACAAAAATTGTCTAACCTAAAATTGAGTTTGACTAGCGACGTCGACGCGGCCTCGGGTAAGGGCTATATGGTATAAATGACTAAGGGCACCATTGGAAATTAAAAACTGCTCAAAAAATTTTGATTCGTCAAATTTAATTTTGATGTGTCTTAATTCCTCCCGTATCGCTCTTATAGCTCTTTTAGTAAAAGATAAAAATCCTCCAAGTGATATCGACTCTACTTTACCAAATCTATATAGACCTAATACGTTTATAGAGTTTACCAAAGGCAGATAACATCGACGACGCGGTCGGTGTATTGGAGAGTCGAGAGAGCGGCTGCTGTACCGCGGGTCGCGGGTTTAATTCCCGCACGGAGCAAGTATTTGTATGATCTACAGATAATTGTTCCGAGTCTGAGTGTGAAATTATGTATTTGTAAATGCACCCACAATAAAGGAAGAAATTCCTACTATTATTATATACTAAATTATTAAATATAGAAAACATTATATTCTATTCCTTTCAAAAATGAAATTTTGCTCTCGAATAAAGTTATCTTTCCTTTGTAAAATCCAGCTCTAGTAATGAATTTATACCTACACGTCGTGATTAAGGCACTACTATTTTCTGCGTGACGGTCGAGTCGTCAACGACACTGTATTCTACCAGGTCCACCATGTTGATGGCAGCCAGTTGTTCAGCTATGCTGTAGCCGTCTTGGTCAAACAACTCCACGGATACCTCGTCGTAGTCACGGGCACTAGAAAAAAAAACTTGATTAGTGATGGGAATGGAGACGAGTAGTAAAAATTTTCGTAGGAAAATGGGCACGAGTATTTTTTTATCTAGATAACAAATAAATTATTGCACAGGTTCTCAAATTTATTTCGCCCATCACCCACCTTTGAGAATAAAAACGGTGAAATACATAGAGTTTATACAGTTAATACATCTGTCTCGCTCACTCAGGAGTAGAGAACGTCGGTGCCATAAATGTTTCGCGGTCAAATTTAAATATTTAAGCAAGTTAACATTTTTTATCCAACTGAACTTGTACGCGGCCATTTGGAAAGTCTAACTTACTCGGCACTGTAAGGCGGGGAAGTAGGTGTTACGGGGGAGAGGATTCTGTTCGGGAGTGATGTGGTGTGCTTGATTGATGATGTATTTCTTACATGACGTGCGCGTCTAGTGCCTTGTCCTGCGCCATGTCGGCTAGTGCCCGTTTCGCCTGCGCCCATTGCTGTGAGAGGCGAGACCGCGCGCGTACCCCGGCTAATAGGCAGCGGATCGCCTGAGCCGGTAAGGACAGGTGCCGTGGCTCCAGGGCGCGTAACTGATCTTCCTTCACCCACAGAACAGTGCCGTAGTCTACATATTGCACCTGCGAAAATTAAATACTGTCAAATAATCTTTCAAATGCGTTATCGCATGCGTAGCGAACTCTTATATATTACGTCACCATAAGACGTATGAAAATGTGGAAGAATTCGGAGTAGTGAGCAAATGTCAGGATAGCTTACTTGGCAGATCGCCCGGGGTATTTCTACGGGAGGCGCAGGTCCAAATTCTGCTTACAACCATATTTTTCTTTCAACAAAAATTTATGATTAAAGTCAATAGCACGCATTTCCCCACTGTTGGGCAAAAACCTCCCTCTACTTCCACACCTTTCTGCTATGGTTATTTCTTCAAAACCCCATTCCAGATAACCATATATGGTTACGCTCACATAGGTTTGTACAATGACGTTTGGACTTCAAAGATACCGAGTTTGTTTCGGCAGACACTTATAGGATATGCTGGCACATTCTAGGTCTTACTGACATGTAGAATTTGGTAGCTCCAGTATCATAAGACAAAAAGAGATCGGAGAGTGATACTACGTGCTTTTATGCCGAAAAAGACGTAATTCCTTGAGAGTCGCTGCTGATTCAAAAGTGGGTGCATGATATAGTGCGATTATAGCAATTTTCAGGTATTACTGAAACCCTTAATGCCTTACCTCGACGCTCTGATCAGCTCTAGTAACGGAGAGCACTCGTGCGCGATACCAGTTGTTGTCTGGCGGATACAGCGCCGCCACCAACTCACCCTGCGCAGGAGTCACCTGCACGAATATGTACAAAGCATTAACAAAGTTGTACTACAACCTTGATAATGGCACGAAACAATGCAAAAACGCGCTAGAAGACAAGCAGTGCTATGATACAGGTATAGCTAAATTTAATTTAACGACACAGACGGAATTTTTATAGTATGTTCATATTACGACGTACCCGACGTATTCTTTACATAAAAGGTTATCCTACACTTCCTAACAGCGAGGCGAGGTGAGAATAAGACAATTTTCCGCCAAAGATTGTCATCTCGAGAATCGTGTTTCCAGTGCTGAGATAATACATACATGTGCGCCTCATAATCCCCCTCCCGTTACCCCAATTTAATTGAAGTCTGTACAGCACGTCGTTTTCTTCCACAAATCTCTCTCAGCCGTCATCTCGGTAGTCACTCACTCCTTTTCTAGCCATATCATCTTTCACACCATCCATTGTTTCCTTGGGTTTTCTCTACTTGTGTAGCAATCCACATTCATACCTATTTCCTCGTCAAATGATTCTCATTCCTCTGAATCATATGTTCATACCATGACAAACAGTTTCCATACAACTTCAGCGATACGTTAGAATATGGTCTCAACAAATATTTTAATTCTCTTACATACAAAATATAGCTACGTGTCCTCGTGAAAAAATTTCGTGCGAAGCCAGTGTAAATCAGCTAGTAGTATATAATTCACTTACACCTACCTGAGAGGAACCATCTGACTAGATGTGATAATGACCGAAATAACATTTCATGTTACTTTCAATATAATAATAATAGTGGACGACGATGAATCTCATTCTGGGTTTTGCGATAGGCATTTTCTACCACTCAACTTTGGGGTTGAATGGTAAAAAATCCTTATGGCATTAAGCCCGCATTTGTACACTTTTCGAACAAAAAGCATAATTAAATAAAGACTGTATGTATAATTACCGTGAGTGGCTTGTAAGCTATTTGCGTAGCAGGGCTGTTCATATCTCTCACTAGCGCCGTTAATGTTGTCGCAGGCAACACCACGCCGAAACTGGGCAGTTCATCTGTTACAAACATTGACTGAATGCATTAAAGATTAACTAGAAAAATAATAAATGTTGAACACATCTAACAGTACCCCTGAGGAAAATAATAAAAGTTGGTCGTAAATATATGGCAACAGAGTCTTAAATAATAGATTCTTGTTGGATCTAATTGATTCCAGTGTTGTTGTTTAGTTAAACTTATGTGTGAATGAGATTAAAAGACACGATAATTTAGCATTCGAATTAATTTTTAGCATGTGAACTTTCAATTAAAGATAAATCTTTGAAAAGCATTAACGCATGCCTAGCGAACTTTAAGGTAAAAGTAAGTATTAAATGGAAAAAGAATACGGTCGTGAGCAGGATTCGAATCTGCACCACCCGGATAAACTCCAGGCGCTCTGACCACTAAGCCTTCTCGACCACTGCTAACTACTCCGAATTTTTCTCCGAGATGGCATTTAGAAAATTAAATACAGAAGTGTGAACACATTAATCGTTTCAGACTTGGTATCTAAGTTAGGCGTCGCGGCAGCATACACTCTCCTTAGCATCCGCGGGAATACTAACTTGCTAATTTGATGTGAAATTGCTAATTTTATCACGTTTTTTTTATCTCGTTCTCGAAGAACAAACGAGTGAAATGAACGCTAAATTAAACGAGCTTTTTAATAAGCATATTATAATTAGTGTGTGTATATAACAAAGTCACGTTAATCAGAACTTTAATAGATGTTGTAATACTAAGATTTAGTTAATTAATAAAGTGAAGAAAATGGTAATTACAATTATTATTTCCTTGCAAATCGTGTTTCAAGTGACAGTCATAGATCATCATCTTTATCATCCCCCTGCCCTAATCCCAATTTATTGGGGTCGCCCCAGCATATTTCTGGCATATTGCTGAAGTTTTGGCTATGTATTATGACCGGCCGCCTGCCTGACGTCAACCATCTTTGAGAATGCTGTTGTTGGTGGTAATCGCCACCGATACGGTCTCCTCCAATCTAGCTATGTCACACCAAATGTTATCTAAAGTGTCATATGTTCCTACTATTATTATGATCGCATATTATAAATTCTTTGGACAGAAGTAGTTTAATATAGTTGTGAAATTGTTAGGGCAGATGAGTTTACCATGGATTGAACTGTTACCTTGCCGTTTTTCTGTGAGTATCTGCACGTACACTCTGTCGTAGTGGCACACACACGTTACGAGCACTTTGTGCCAAGTACCGGGAGCCGGTAGTGGTATTGATTTGCACTTTCCAGCCACCGCTACACGGTCCAGTGTCCAGCCGTCTGTCGAAAATAGATATTCTGTCATTTATACACACGTTAGGAGTAGTGTATTAAATTTCAAGATAAATCTATGAAAAGCATTAACGCATGCGTAGCGAACTCTAAAGTTATTATATTAAATGGAAAAAGAATACGCAATAAATAATATCCTTCAAGATAAATCTTTGAAAAGCATTAACGCATGCTTAGTTTTAAATAATATCCTGTTCGCGACCGTATTCTTTTTCCATTTAATATGTATTATATTTCTTTTTTGTGTAAAAAATATGGGTTGAAGATCAGTTATTCTATGAGTTCTTCGACTTAGAACTGTGCTGTGCCCGACAGGGTTCATAGTTGATCTCATAGTTCTAAGCCCACCACCTGTATACCATTATGGAATGCAATAAAGTATTAAGTTTAAATACAATATGTTATATTACCAAATATTTTTTTATAAAAGTGATTTTTCGTTTGGCGACTATCAATCAATCTGCCTAGTCTTTTCCCAATTGCATTGCGGTCGGCTTACAGTCAAACCGGATGCAGCTTAATACCAGTATTTTACATGGAGCGACTGCCTATCTGACCTCCACAACCCAGATAATACTGGGTAACACGATATCTCGTGGTATGACTGGTTGTCAGACTTTCAGGCCTCTGACTACCCGTAACGGCTGTCATAGATCTTAATTTGACAACCGGGACCGATGGCTTAACGTGCTCTCCGAGGCACGAAGGGGTCTCGGTATGAAATGATGGTCACCCATCCACAGACCGGCCGCGTCAAGCGCAGCTTAACCTCAATCGATCGAACTGTGCGGCTGTTACTTAGCCCCTCGTTCGTTTGGCGACCACATCACCCATAAAAATATAATAGAATAGATGTGTCCAAATTATATAAAATAATCTTACGAGTTATCAAAGCGATATAGGAAGCCCTTTTTGGCTTGTGGTATTTTCTTCTAACTTTACCGGAGTTCCGGGATTTACAGTTCTATCTATTTATTGCACACGGTACAGTCGACAAAAGAGATAAGTATCCAATATCGTCAGATATAGTTGAAACTTTCTTAGAAACCGATGGATGTTTTGAAATGTAATTTAATTTAAAAAGTAGATACTAAGCAGTTCATTAATTGAATTGAGTTTCAATCCATAACATCCATCGGTTTCTAATACAACTTCAACTATATCTGACGACCCTGCATACCTATCTCTTTTGTCGACCGAACACTTAGAATTAGTTATAAATAAAATTAATTTATATTATTGACTAACCTAATATGCACATGACCCTGTTAGGGTGCTGCAAGTAATAATATGCTTCGAAAGGAACACAAAAATTTTATGGTCCGTCAGAAGTGTCAACGGATCCCGTCACGTATCTCAGACAGGCCACAATAGACCCTGTGCAAACACTCGTGTGGGGCGCCAGTATGAAAGTGCTGGGCGCTGTCGTCTGAAACCTGTCGCTGGTCAGACGACGAATTGCCCAAGGCTGCGAACTGCTGACTGAGATCAATAAGCATCCTCCAGCGTTTGACGCACTTTCTACGGAAAAGGTGAGAAGGGTTGGCCTACTTTTCACTTTTCACCGCTTCACGAGCATCATCACCTCGAAAAAGATGGCGTCGGCTAACCGAGAGCTCTTGCTACTTCATTCGTCACCCGCTTAAGGCTTATCAATATTTTTAAGTGTCTAATCACGGATCTTAAAAAAATACGGACGGAGCGTTGCGAACGACATGTGAGAAGTATGCCTAGTCATCCAATTTCGCTTGTCATACACGAGATAAACGCATACAAATAGTTAAAACTCATCCAATCGGTGCCAGTACGCTGCGTGTGTGTGTGCGTAATCTATGCTTTACTTATGACAAGGCAAGGTTACATCTGTATTTTTTTCAGATCCGTGTGTCTAATGTCATGATCGGTATAATTAGAACAACTGACCAGGATGTTTGAGGATATGTTTTTTGTTGCACCGGTTTCCTTTAAAGCAAGTCTTCTCCGGCCCACCTTTATAGTGCTTGCATATATCAGCCTCGTCACGATTCAGGTAACCCTGTGAATAAAATATTGTAAGATAATTTATTTTTTACAATATTGCTTCGACTGCCGGGCGTGAGGTCTTGGGTTCGATTCCCGGGTCTAGCAGTGTTATTAGGTTTTTCTGTAAAGAAATCTCAGTGGCAGCTCGGAGTTTGGATTTGTGCCCGGTTGATGGCAATAAGCTCACCACCTATTACATCGGACTGAATAACAGCATTGGTGAAATGTGGGTGTTCCAGTTATATACACCTCTGCTTGCTCCCTCGGGGAATATAGGCGTGATGCTATGCAATGTAATTTATTTCAATAATATTATCAGTAGTATCAGGGAGCGATGTCACGGTCTGGCAACGGTTGCGGTTTCGAGCTCCGTTCGTGTCTATTATAATTTATTTTTTTCCTAGAAAGAAAAAAAACATTTTCTATTTTTGAATGGTCGATAAATTGTAGCCACAGTACAGTGAAAATTTCTGTTTTCTATAGAAGAGAGAGGGTAAAAAACTTGTCCGTAAAAGAGGTTTTGACTAGCGGAGCTGAAAAGTCTTTGAACGTAGACCCCATGTAGAAACGAAATTTCTCGACGAATTTGTATTAAGAGATTAGGGACACATTTTTGTATCTACGTATGTTCATATTTTCTTAAAATTACTAACATATAGTTTTTCATGAGAATATGTTAAAAGAGACATAACAGGCATTGTAGCATTCTTGTTTGCATTCTTTAATATGAACTGTATTCATTACCTATGTTACACAAATAAAATTGATTTTGATTTTCTAGTTTAATTATATCTAAAATATTTGGTAATTGTCATATTGACATCGCGAATCTGTATAACCGAGGTTCGGAAAATGGAGTTTCCACCAGACCCGGTGTGCGATAGTGGCGCCCCCTCTCCTCCAACGTTTGAGATAAAATTGTATACGATAAGTATTGCAATGTATGAATTTGGCAGATACCACGGTTTGTTCCCCTCTAGATCCGGCGCTGGTCTCCACCGTATTTTTATTTTCAACTCGATTCGCTTAAATATTGATAGTTCATAATATTTTAAATTAAATCAATAATATCTCACCGTGACTGCTTCAACAGGGTCTTCGTACTCAGGACAGTCTTCATAGTCAGCCTCACTGGGGACCGGTTTCTCTTCTTGGGGCAGATCTTCTGCTGGCTTATCTACTGAGGGGAATACAAATTATGGTCAATAGCAAGGCTGATATAGGTAAAAGACAGTTTTATGGTTTAGATAATTAATAATATAAAGAAAATAATGAGTTCATTATTTTAAAGACACGGTGTAGGGGTTGAGAGACTGACTCAAGCGCCGCGTATGGGTTCGATTTCCGCACGATCCAAATTTTTGTATGATCTGCAGATCAAATTGTTCCGGATCTTGGTGTGTGTACATGTGACATTATGTGTCTGCAAACGCACCCACGATACAGAAAAAACACATAGTCTACGGCAAAATTTAAATAAATAAATAACGTAAACATAAATCTAGCTAGAGGAACAGGTTGACTTCAAGTCTAATCGAATACAACTTATTACTACTAGTATTTTCATCGGGCGACTGGCTATCTGACCAACACAGCCATGGGTAATATCACATTTCGTGGTAAGACTGGTTGTCAGATTTTCAGACATCGACTATGAATTACGACTATTGTAGGCCGACGGTAAACGTGGTCTGCGAGGTAGGAGGAGTCCATATTTTAAATTAACGGACCCACCACGGCAAGCATAACTTATTTGATCGATCGATCCGTGTGGCGGTTATTTAGTTAGGAGTCAAGCGAGCATTGTTATAAGTCGTTTTACTTTGGCAACTTTAGGCTTGGTTACACCAACATAACTTAAACTAGAACCGACGTGTTATTTTATTATTTTAATAGCTTTCCTATGAACATTTTGACAAATGACACCCGGTTACGGTTAAAGTTAAGTTGGTGCAATTGAGCCTTGGTTTTTCTTGGTTTACTGAATTATACATATACAAAGTAAAAGAGTTAGAGTGCTCGACACATAAGTTTGCGCCTAACTTAATTTTTACTTAGTAATATCTTCAGTTTTCGCGATCACTACACATAAATAATTCGTCATTCGAACGCTGCAAAGTGTCAGAAACGTGAGGAAAAACAAAAACCGATACACGGGATTAATCCGGTAATTTTCTTTTATCATTAATTTTATTTATTAAAAAAAAACACGTTAAACCGCACACTAGGAATTTCTTCCTTTAACGTGGATGGATGACATAACCTTAAAAATGCTGAAAAAACATCACGTGGTTAAGGGATGGCCCCTTAGTTCAGATTACGGCCGTGCAAACTTATCTGGCGGGCGGGCTAATAGTTACAGATATAGAATTTCAAAGTAGAATGTGTTATATTACTTGGTAGTGCTAATCCTTGCTGAACGATTATTTCGTTGAGAGTTTCGCCTGAGGGTAGTACGACGTACACACCTAAGGATTCCGAAGTGCTGTGAACAAATAAATTATAATTTTGGTGCTTCGCTTAAGATCATTTAAAACTAACTTTAGATAAGAGATATATTAAAAAGGACCGGCCACGTGGGTAGGTACCGAACAATTTTCTTAAGGGTTCCCCGACATTATTAGTTATTTATTGATCAGTGACAGTATAGTCGCCCGTACAGTCAGCTCCGTAATCTGTTGGCTCCTAATTAGCAGACACAATAGATTTTTATTTTTATATAATAACTTTCGTGAGGCATATTCATATCAATTGTTGTTCACCGGTTACTACTTACGTGCATTTTTCGGGAATTGCCCGACTAGTATCGAACTCGAATGGAGACCTTAGTCATGAGCTGAGCCCGCGGCGATGTCGCGAGTGAAACCAGTTTGAATTGCAATTCTCGAAAAACGTGAGATTTTTGTTATTATGAAGTACGAATAAAATACGTACGTAGTAAATGGCTGAGCCAAAGGGTTAAATATTACACGGGTACAGTAATCACGGGTACATCTTGTATTGGTACAATACTAACTTGTCATCAATTTCAATATTGCATTGCTTTCCGACGTAGCCCCTCATGAAAAGCTCTTGTTTTTCCATCAAGTTCTTGTTGTGGTAGCTTACCAGGTCCACCTGCAAACATGTAACACTGGTAATGGTTTTGTGAATCTTGCATCTTAGTCTTGGTACAACTTATGAACGAATAACTAATATTCGGACACCATAGTTTCCATTTTTATTTTGTAAACTATAGAATTTTTAGTGTTAGAGGTTGCACGTAAATAATTAGTCATAAAAAGAAATGGCTACTTGAGATGAGGATTCACAGAAATGTATGGAAAAGGACACGCTGCGCCGGCCCCAATTGAAATGGGATAACGGCATGTATGATGTATGATGATGAAGAATCATATAAATAAAAGTAAGAAGTATTTTAAGTTTTTACAAATCTGTAATTAATTGAGCCTTTCACATTAAATGTTGTCGTTTTTTCTTTCAAATTAAAACTTGAGGTTGAATAAGTATATTTTTGTACCATTTTGCACAAAGACTATCTCTCAGGTGTGTTTTTTTCATGATGTTTTCCGTCACTGTTTTTTGTAATCATTAATTTGTAAGCAGTGACAGCCTCGTGGTATGACCGTTGGACTGACAAATCAAAGGTCGCTAATTCGAATCCAGGGCTCGCACCACTGTCTTTTTAAAGTCATGTGCGTATTATAAATTAATTATCATTGTTTAAAACGGTGAAGGAAAACATCGTAAGGAAACCAGAATACCTGAGATACTCTAGACTGTGTGTAAAGCCATGTCAGACACTAAATGGTGGTTTAAACTTTGACAGCGCGGTTGGCGCAGTGGTCGAGAGACCGACTGCTGCGCTGCGTGTTGCAGGTTCGATTTCTGCACGGAGCAAATATTTGTACGATCTATAGATATTTGTTCGGGTCTGGGTGTGTGTGTGCTTGTGAGATTATATGTCTGTAAACGCACCCACGATACAGGAATAAATTCCTAGTGTGGGGCAACGTTTTATATTTACAAAAAAAACTAAATACCTAGTTTGTTCCTCAACCCACGATAAGTAGACAAATTAATTTATATCTTAGTAATAATGATTGACTCACCCCCGCCAGATGGCAGCACCGTGCATATGGCGGCTTGCTACAGAACCTAGTGTACAGCGGCTGCACGCAGTCGATGGGCGCGCACCTCATCTCACCCGTGTCCACCACAAAGATCTCCGCCACTTGGTTGTCGTCCTGTTATTATAATATATTTTACTATTATAATATTTTAAGGCAATCATTGCCCTTTGCAAATCCGGTTGGATTATTATTGTTGAGGGTTAAGCAACGATAATGTGACAGCAGAGAATTGAAAAGAAAAATATATTGTGCACGCCTCAAATAACTTGGGAACAGGACAGGAACAAGTTTCTTTTTTATGTCTGATTATGACACTTACCTCAGTAAGTTTGAGGAACAGTCCCCGGTAGTAACATTCACTGTCTTCATCGTAGAACGCGCAACAAGTGAGCGCCTTCACCTCCTTCATACTGATGGGCTTGTGGTGTTGACTGTAGAACTTAGTCATTTCTAACATTAGGCTGAAAATAATATTATATTTTAACGTCGTTGATTTTATAAGAGGTGGTTGCTTTATATCCAATCTATTTTTATACAAATTATTTTGTGGGAGACATTCATATTATTTATTATTAAAATTTACAGCTCATATCACGGTATCACCTCATGATTGGGGAAACCTGTTCAAGGTCGAAAAAAGTAGTATTTTCCTGAGGAATGGCACAGGAGGAACATAAAATTGATTCACCTCAAAGGTACTCTGAGGAGCTACAGTCGGTGGATTATTAATTATTTTTTTTATTTAAACATCTAACAATACTGAAAAAGTTTTGTAAGTCATTAGTAAAACATGATTTATTAATTTGTCTTTATTTAAGACAAACCTAAAAATCTTAAAGCACATTTTTGATTGTATACTTGATTGATAAATATAAGTTTCCCTTAACATGGTTGAGTCGAGTGGTCGTTAAAGCTCGAGTCAACAGGTTTTTGTTGGACAAGCAAATTCCAGCGTCCATCGCACCATCGCTTAACATCAGGTGAAGTGGCGGTCAAAAACAAGCCCATTAAGATTAACAAAAAAATAACAGCTTGCATTGGCTCAAATATTTACATTTTATGCTACAAAAAGAAAGTAATACAAGCAAAAATCAGTTACTTACTTCTGCACCTCGTCAGTGTCATCAGTAATGACCCAGAAGAAGGCGCCGTCGACGTGCATGATAGTAGCTTCGTACACGTGGTCTGTCTCCAGGACTGTCTGAGCGGGCAAGTTGCTGCTTTCAGAAGACAGAGTAGCGGGCGAATCTAAGCAAAAACAATAAGTTGAAGAACGAGTCTTGACCACAATCTATCCCTAAAGTGAAGGCAAAGATCAACAGGAATGTCTTGCCGATCTGGTAGCGTTTTGCGACGGGTCGTTGAGCTCCCTCAATTATGGTCGAGCTACACGATGATTGATGCATACGTGCAGTCAGATAGGACAGGTCAACTTGTAATTGCTATGGCTCTTTCTTCAAAAGGCTATTCTAGATGCCCTACATACGTTCACATACTCTTAAACTGACTTCTGGACTTGACCTCTAAATTTATTTCGGTGTTTTTTTTTCAGTGATAGTCAGATAGCAAATGCTGGCGCTTTTTAGATTTTAATTTGGCATGTAAATAAAAGAGTTCTAAAAAAATATTTACAAGATAAATAATTTGAATAATAACTTTCGTGAGGCATATTCATATTAGTTATTGTTCACCGGTTACTACTCACGTACATTCTTCGGGTTTGCCCGACTAGTTTCAAACAAGAACGGAGCCCTTAGTCATGAGCTGAGTCCGCGGCAATGAGTCTGACTCGCGACATAGACATTATGGCTAATATTATAAATTGAATATAAAAAACGTTGAATATGAATTCTTTCTACCCTTGACAATAAGGTTTTTCTATAAAAATGTATGAAAGACCTTGTAGTTCTGAAGAAATTGTATGCGTTTACAACACCAGTAACGCGAGTGCATACACCGCGCCGCTCTAAATACGTTCACGGTCTGAGAGACATCAAGAGCATGCACACTATCGATATTCAATACTGATAGATCGCGGCGTAGTGACATAGACAAAGCTTGGCTAGACAAAAATATTACAGACTGACCAATTTTTTTTTAGGATATTTTACGGTAGACATAGGAAGGAGAAATAATACAAGATTTTATGCTAAAGGGCGTCAAGTAAACGGCATGCATTTATTGGTGGGGTCGGGTCCCTATTAAAAATAATATACTAAATAGTCTGCATACCCCCAACCTAAGGGAGCGTGACGGTTTTTCGCCAACACTTACCCTAAAGGTACGAATGGGACTCTATTACTAAATCTGTTGGCAGTCGTATGGAACCTTTTCAACAATTTTATTATGTTAATTATTGTTCAACGGTTATTACTCACTTGCATTCTTCGGGATTGCCCGAACTTTTGCAGTTTGACTCGCGACATCGCCGCGGGCTCAGCTCATGACTGAGGGCTCCTTTCGAGTTCGAAACTAGTCTGGCAATCCCGAAGATTGCGCGTGAGTAATAACCGTTAAACAATAATTAATATGAATGTGTCTCACGAAAGTTATTATACAAATTTATTATAAAACAAATTTGTACTGAGGCCTCTTCTTATCGTATGGTTGATGAACAATATAACGTCAGAGTTTAAACCACCTGTAGGTAGACGGTAGTACATTTTTCAGATATGCTGGTTTCCTTAATATGTTGTCTCTTTCACAGTTTTTAAGCAAGTGGCAATTAATTTATATACATGATTTCGAACAGTCTGTGGCTTTGGATTTGGGCCTGCAATCCAACTTATCAGTTTAATGGTGATACCATTACGCAATTACTGCTTACTAACTCCCTGTTTAAATGACACTAAGCTTATTAAGGACTGTGAATTATCAACAATAATTACCTTCAATCTTAACTTTGCTCAATTCTGTTCCCAATTCGCATTGCACCTCTTTCACAGCCACCTCTGTCTTCGGCCGAGGCATAGTTTCTTCTGACGATGATGTACTTGAAAATACGATGAGGGATTGGTCGGCTTTCGGAGTCTTGACCCTTTTGGGTTTTTCTGGGGGACAGTGGTTGGGGCAGGCAGTGGATGTCGAGGGGGCTGGCTCGCTCAATGCGTCTATGAGGTTGAAGGGGGTTAGAGGAGCTGATGGCAGCAACGGTTTTGTGAAGGTGTCATGTACTGGAGTGTATTCAACATTGGCTGCTTCGTCTGTAATAGAAATGGTGCAGTTATTACATACATACATAGCATCACGCCTATATTCCCCGAATGGGTAGGCAGAGGTATACACAGTAATAGGTGGTGAGCCTATTGTCATCTACTAGGCACAAATTCTGAACTCCGGGCTGCTGCTGAGAATTTACTAACAGAAAAACTCAATAACACTTTGCCCGACCCGGGAATCGAACCCGAGACCTCATGCTCAGCAGTCGCGCTTGGGACCGCTAGACCAACGAGGAAGCTATATTGTCTAACGAGGAGTTCTTGCCGCTACATTGTCTAGTATTTTCCTATTGAACCAATTGATGGGAAATACGTGTTCGTATTCGTTTCTTAAGGTCTAATCGGGAGTCAGATTAAGTAATTTATAGATCATTTGTAATATTTTAACAAAAAAATATATTTAGGCCCGTATTGCTGCCGTCCCGTTACAGCTTGTCTTTGGTGTTAATGTGTTATGAGTTGAGATTGACTTAAAATGCTCAAATGTACCAAATTGCGTAGTTCTGAGTAGGCGCAAGTTGGAAGCGGGGGGCTTCTGAAACGAGTTTCTCGACTTTAAACTACCTTCTTAGGCATGGAAATATAACAAATAGACTAATCTTAAAGATAAATCTTTCAAACGCATTATTGCATGCGTAGCGAAATTGAAAGTTTAAAATTTGTACGGCAAGAAAAATACGGTCGTGAATAGCAATTGAACTTGCACCTCCCGTAGAAATAAGGTCTGTATGGATTAGTCAGTACAGCACTAATTATCTGGGAGGCGCAGGTTCTAATCCTGCGCACGACAATATTTTACGTTCCACAAAAATGTATAATTTTCGAATAATCTTATTTGTATGCTGACTGTGGCAAATACAGCTTCATAGCACCTATTTGCTAAGGCACTGTTTCTGGTTGTTATTTCCCTAATGTACTTGCAAACATTGCAGAAGTTTTCCAACTTACCAATTTTGGTTATAGAAAGATTAAAGTCTGTTATTAGATACATGTATTCGTCAAGTTGTTTCATGCAGCTCAGGAATCGTTCCTTGAGCTCTGATGGTTCACAGTTCAGCTGGGGGACAAAGCCTTGCGTCTGCAATAATGAAAGTAAAAACTGTTTAGTCATCGCTACTGTTGCTTAGAACAATAGGGTTTAGTATGATGTTATAGGTACATTATTGTCTTATAGTATGTATAGAAAAATATTTCCAATTTTATATAAAGGGCCATGAGGCAAGCCATGTTAGGCAACACTATGAAAATACAGCTTCGAAATTCGGTTATCTGCAAATATACTTCAGTAATCTGCATATGCACCAGTTATTACAGTTACAGCGGCTCTCACGGGCCATGGGTCTTTGTATATAGGTACATTATTTGTTTTAGGAGTTACTGATAGCCTCGTTGGTCTAGTGGTCGCAAGCGCGGCTGCTGAGCTTGAGGTCCTACGTTCGATTCCCAGGTCGGGCTAAGTGTTACTAGGTTTTACTGTTAGGAAATTCTCAGAAGCAGCCCGGAGTCAGGAAGTTGGTGTACACCCCCGTGCTTGGGAGAGTCCGGCGCCTGATCTCTCTCCGGTCGTGTCGGATTGCCTTCCCATCGGAATATGAGTGTGAAGGAAGAGTGAGTGCACCTGTGTTTGAGCATACACTTGTGCACTATAATATCTCCTGCGTACTTTGGAGATTAGCCGGGGAGATTATTAGGAGTATTATGACTGACAGCCCTCTTTGCAGAGCCTGCATGAAGGAGGATAAAACGGCAGCACACGTGGTGCTACATTGCATTTACTCTCTGAGATGTCGCCAGCAGGATCAAATTTCTGCTGGCGTTCCTACAGGAGTTGGCGTGTTTCGAATAAAAAAAAAAACGCCAAGAGCGGGGAGTTGCGGAACCAGCTACACCATAACCGTTAATATCCGTGAACGTCCGAGAACGTGGATCCACAGGAGAGACAACGGAATTTTAATTGTTTTTGGAAATGCCGCATACAAGAGGTAACTAAACTCAAATGGCCTTGGGCAGGACATGGACAAATGTGATGGCAGATGGAGTAGATCACTGATGGAATGACGCCTGAGAGTACGCACACGGAGAATAGGAAGAGCGCTGGCAAGATGGATCGATGGTATAGTTAAGATCATGCAGAAGACCTAGACAAAATGGGAAAGAATTGCGTAAAAGAGAACAGGCTTAAGAACTACAGTGGGTTTATAAAAGCCGTAAATGATAATACACATACTCAAAAAATAATATAACAGCATCATGCCTCTATCCCTGGTACTGCTGCGGCTCTTTAAAACTTCTCTACAGTGTTGTACACCCACATTTCATAGATACAAATATAAAAGGTGGTGAGGCTCAATACCTTTTATATTTGTATCTTATAATTTTAAATATAATAGCCCGGATGTTGGAATTGTGCCAGGCACAATTCCAACATCCAGGCTGCTACTCACAATTTTATACAAGCAAAATTCGAAGACCTCATGCTCCGCAGACACGTCTGTAACCATGAGACCAACAACGCAATCTCAGACAATATTAAGGTATAATTTAAAAAAAGTGCAAACTATAGTTCCGAATATTTAAATTAATCGACTTTTGAATAATAATAAAGCAAAATTTTAGTTTAGATTAAAATTTTGGAATGGATTATACATACATTAATTTTACCTATTTATTATATAAATTTTTCTGTATGCATATTTTAACAATGATATATTCAACTGTAGTAAAATTGGACAAATTCCAACATTCCATTAGTTTGTTGTATAAAACAACATTTTGCAATGGCTAAAGTGCTTACATTAACTCCTTAGTTTACATAACATGTAAATACTTTTCTAAATTCAACAATTCACTGAACATATTTTCTACAAACTTTGTCAAAAAAAAAAAAAACTAAAAACAGGACTTTCAATAAAACAAACTTATCCTTAATCCAAATAAACTCTGAGAACCTCAGTCATGATCATGTAAAGTCCATGAAGCATAAGTTACATGCACTAATACCAAGACCTGGGCCATGATATCAATAATTTTTGAATGCAGATTTCTAGGCCTCTCCATGGACCATACTGCATGCTGCCACTACAACAACCCACTGACCAATAGCCGCAATGTAGACCATATAGATGCTGACAAAACAGCTATAATTAATATAATTGACATAAAAATATGAAGTTTTGTTTTTACATCACCACAGCCTCAGCTCATGATTAACCTTTCGGCTCAGTAACGTACAGATCTGTACGTTGTAACAATAAAAATCTATTGTGTCTGCAAATGACTGATGCAACAGCTTAAGGGATCTGTATTAAAACTAGTTAAAAAATTTACACAAGAAGTGACCAGAGAGCAATAATTAAAATAAAGGCAAGCCTGTACATAGTTTCAAGTATTCAGGTTACAATAATATTTACATCCCAATTTTAATATTATACAAATAAGTGTTTGGTGTTATTTTTTCTTAATTTATGTAATTTTTATTACTAGTCAGTGGGTCATTGTGGTAATTTATACTTTTATAAAATGTAAGCTTATATAAATCATAGCAACAGTTTAAATATAACTAGTTTTCCTAAGAATTCTAGAAGTCACAGCTAGTTACATACTGGTAAATTATATGAATTGGATGCAAATAAATACAATATCTAGCTACTTCCACAATATTGAGGGTAGTCATGCAATTACCTGTGCATAGCCTGCCCTACTGCAAAATTATGCACATACGCAAGTAGTGAATTGTAAATACCACCAACTACTCTACATGTATTTCGCCCCCCCCATGGAGCATCATCAGGAACTGTTAGACCGTGCAGTGTCAGCCACCAAGTGAGCAAAATTGCACCCCACATCTCTATTTATGCTAACTGCTCCCCACCTGTTGTAGTGGAAAACTATGGAATGTTTTTAAACTTGATTCAGTTTATTGGATCAAGCATCAATGCTATGTTTGATTATTTCTAACTGTTCCAACACACTCAGCCTTAGACCTTTACTGTGTGTATGTTAGACTTTACAGGAATGCCCTTCTGAATGTGACCGGTGTTTAATTAAGCTGTTGCGTCAGTCATTAGCAGACACAATAGATTTCTATTGTTACAACGTACAGATCTGTACGTTACTGAGCCGAAAGGTTAATAATGTGTCATGAAATGTGATCTCTCTAGCCTGGTCTGGGCAGTCCCACAAGCTGAAATGTGTTCTTTATAATGTGTCTCAAAACTGTGGCTAGGTTGACCCATGGTATACGAAATCATATCCATCACATGCCAACTTGTAAACCCCTGATTTCCTGACAGCCTCTGTTGTTTCTTTAACCTTTCGGCTCAGTAACGTACAGATCTGTACGTTACTGAGCTTAAGCTGCAGCTTAAGCTGTTGCGTCAGTCATTAGCAGACACAATAGATTTTTATTGTTACAACGTACAGATCTGTATGTTACTGAGCCGAAAGGTTAACATTGCAAATAGCACATCAAAACAGAGTTATTAGTTCTAAATGCCACATAAACATTGTTATTCCTTAAAATATTTGAAATATAATATGATATTTTACCTAAGTTAATCATACTAGATTGATAATTATAATGCGCTTAAGGCACCACATATAGCCCAGCCACCTGTTTGTTATTTAGTCCCTAATCCTTATCCACTTTATATACCATCCATTTATTGTAACCATTCACAACAGCAATTTCACAAATAGTATTTAACACATAAAAAAAAAAAGAATTGTTCTCCCATAAAAAGTAATAATTTAAATTTTATACTTTTTAATCTTAACAACTAGAAAAATTCTTAGGTAAGTAGTCTTTCACTGAGAAAAAGGTGAATAAACTCTACTATTATCCTTTCACGCGAAGTAATTTATATTTTCTTATTCGATTATATAGATACCCACAAAAACTTACGACTTACCTTCATTTTTAACCTTTTTATATCGTCAATCGCGCGGTCACATTTTTCGTTGAAGATATTCAATCTTGCTTCTAGTTCGTTTCGACGATGCAATGTAAGCGTTGCGAGGTCTACGAAACTCCTAAAAGTAGGTGTACAAATATAAAAATGCATTATGCATAGTGAAAAGCGAAATTAGATTTAGAAAGGCACTATGAAAGTACTTACATCTTGGCTCTTCTATTTTACTTTGCCTATGATCCCTTAAATATTGCAGAAATAATTGATTGGAATGTTTAGTTTGTTAGCCTAATGTTTAGATTTTCATCTCTAATCATTAAAAAACAACAAAACAGCTTTTAAAAAGTTTACACCAACATCAATGCGATACGTACTAATGACAGTTAAGTAGCGAACAGATTAAAAATCGAATAACAATTGTCAAGATGTCTATTTCTCGTTCATTCAATAAATATTTTACAAATATTTATATTTTTAAGTTCCTTTAATGTTATTTTATATTTATTAAACTTCAAATATTCACGTTTATAATTATTAATATTAAATAATAATACTAAATAATTGTTATTGTATGCGGCCTTTCAATGTATTTTATGTGTATCTACAGGATACTAGGTGGCGCTAGGCGTCAGCAATATATAATTGCGTCTATTCACTAGTAGATAGCGTTAGTAGTTTCAAATTTATAAATTTTACATTAATAATATACAAAGCCAACGAATTAATATTTGTAAATTATATACAATGTAAGATTCTATTAGGAAGTAAATTTGTTTTTTGGAGTTAAATGTTATATAGAGTAATGAAGAAAAAAAATTAACAATTCCTAAGTAGATATTTTTAAATTTTATAGTTTTAAACGGCTAAAAATGTTTTTCGTTAGGAATTATTTTGGGTTCATACATTCGTTCTATTAAATTAATCATTCCACCACTATCCAAGTATCCACCGAAAACTCTCAAAGTAGCCGTATTCATTAAGCGGGCATCGGGCGCGGGTTACGCACTACGTTTCAATTAAAAAGGCCAACAAACTAAACAAGAGTCTCATAATAAATTCAGTGCACCCCGCTCCGCTCGCCACTAATTGGATTCAGAGGCTCAAGCAACCAATTAGAGGGAAAGAGACAGAGTTACGGGGGTGTTTCTGACCAGTGGGGAGGAGGGGGAGATACAGAGATGCCCGCTTGCCTGCCTGCGCTAAATTTCAAACACCCATAGAGAATCGTTCTAAATGCTGAAAGTTTCTTTCTAAAAGTTGGAGTGAATGAAAAACTAGTAGGTCTAGGTTATCGCACGTTACTGATATTTATCCAAGTTAATTGTGCTAGTGATGTCATCACCATTATAGTTTTAGCGGGTTGGTCTATCATCATTAAAATTAACATTCATTTATTGAAACTTGACTGACAATCGTTTAGTTTTTATTATCTTATAAATCAATGACATAGGTCTAACATAGGACTATCTCTTATAGCATTTCGGTGTTTCGGAATTCAAACCGCCCATTCTTGGCAACGGCTATGGAGTCGTTAAAGAAGCCTGACATGTGAGTCACATGGCAAACATCATACCTACTCGACAGAGGCGCTCAAACCCAGTTGCAAACTTGGGTTAGTAAACGAACGCAGCGTTGGGATGGGGTCAATCTGATGGCCGACCGATAGAAGCATTTCCATCTGAGTGTCTACGAATTTCGGAAGGCACATTAAACCGTGGCTCCCGGTTGTTATGAATATATGTAACAGTCGATAAACCAAGTCAGAGGCCTAGGGGCGGCTTGTATGCAGCTCTAAAACAAGGTTGATTTATAACCATAGGCCAGCAATGATTTTTTTCCTAGAGGGGGCCAAATTTTTAGATTATTGTAGATTAAAAAATAATAGACAAGAACGGGGCTTGAACCCGCGACCTTTGACGTTCCGTGTCATCACTCTACCAACTGAGCTACCTTGTCGTGTTCAAACCTATTGAGTTTTCAATCCTCTTTGTATACGTCTTAAGGAGACGCCTGGCGATATTTATCTAGTAATCATTTACAGATTTACTAAACTCAGCGTTACCACTTTGCAGATGTAAATCGCCGAACAACATCCCAATCCTTTATAAATCATATATAATGATATTTTTTAATACATGTTGAGGCCATGTAATGCCTATATTAATTTCTATTTTTCAAAGAAACATTGAAAAAATAATAGACAAGAACGGGGCTTGAACCCGCGACCTTTGACGTTCCGTGTCATCACTCTACCAACTATTCAAACCTATTGAATTTTCAATTCTCTTTGTATACGTCTTAAGGAGACGCCTGGTGATATTTATCTAGTAATCAAAACCAATCCTTTATAAATCATATATAATTATATTTTTTAATACATGTTGAGGCCATGTAATTTTTTTTAGTAAATCTGTAAATGATTATTAGATAAATATCACCAGGCGTCTCCTTAAGAAGTATACAAAGAGAATTGAAAATTCAATAGGTTTGAATAGTTGGTAGAGTGATGACACGGAACGTCAAAGGTCGCGGGTTCAAGCCCCGTTCTTGTCTATTATTTTTTCAATGTTTCTTTGAAAAATAGAAATTAATATAGGCATTACATGGCCTCAACATGTATTAAAAAATATAATTATATATGATTTATAAAGGATTGGGATGTTGTTCGGCGATTTACAACTGTAAAGTGGTAACGCTGAGTTTAGTAAATCTGTAATGATTACTAGATAAATATCACCAGGCGTCTCCTTAAGACGTATACAAAGAGGATTGAAAATTCAATAGGTTTGAACACGACAAGGTAGCTCAGTTGGTAGAGTGATGACACGGAACGTCAAAGGTCGCGGGTTCAATTCCCGTTCTTGTCTATTATTTTTTCAATGTTTCTTTGAAAAATAGAAATTAATATAGGCATTACATGGCCTCAACGTGTATTAAAAAATATAATTATATATGATTTATAAAGGATTGGGATGTTGTTCGGCGATTTACACCTGTAAAGTGGTAACGCTGAGTTTAGTAAATCTGTAATGATTACTAGATAAATATCACCAGGCGTCTCCTTAAGACGTATACAAAGAGGATTGAAAATTCAATAGGTTTGAACACGACAAGGTAGCTCAGTTGGTAGAGTGATGACACGGAACGTCAAAGGTCGCGGGTTCAAGCCCCGTTCTTGTCTATTATTTTTTCAATGTTTCTTTGAAAAATAGAAATTAATATAGGCATTACATGGCCTCAACATGTATTAAAAAATATAATTATATATGATCGTCTCTCCATCTTCGCCTTGGTCTACCTAGTGTTTGATGGTACCCACTAGCTGTTTTTTTTTAGCACACTGTGCATCTGGCATGCGGCAGACTTGTCCGGCCCAGTCCCATTTAAGTTTAGCAGCTTTCTGGGCAACATCTACGATTTTGGTTTTGGCGTTTTTGTGTTCTTTACTCGGTCCGAAATTTGAACCCCTAGGATACTGCACTCCATAGCTCGCTGGCAAAATTCGAGCTTGGACCTCTACTGAACTGTCAATGACCAAGTCTGAGCACTATATGAAAGTATAGGAAGAATGCACATACACACGTATTATGTTACCTTTTATGTTACCATGTTTCGAACCAATAAAGACTATTCTATTCTATATTGTAAGTTCTAACCACTTCTTCAGTTGTATTCGGAAGAAGCATACCTGACCACAATCTTGCGCTCGAAAAGCTAGTGCTGCACCTCATAACTGATTATATTTATAAGAAATATTATGGTTATGATAGAAGGTTAGAAATCGTGCGTTCAATTTACTTGAACTGTAATTAGTTTAGAAATCGCTTGGATTGGCTATCGATTCTATGATCTCAATTCTAGTAATGCAAGTAAAGTCATTCCTTTTTGGTGTCTTAGCTTTAAGTAAACTAAGAACTGATAGCGCGGTTTGTGCAGCGGTCGAGAGACCGGCTGCTGCGTCGCGTGTCGCAGTTTCGATTCCTGCACGGAGAAAATATGTGTATGATCTACAGATAATTCTTCTAAGTCTGGGTGTGTGTGCATGTGAGATTATGTGTTTGTAAACGCACGCACGATACTGGAAGAAATTCCTAGTGAGGAAGAAGGATTTTTTTATAAAAAAAACAATAAAAAAATCTGAATATGGAAAGACTGAAAGAAAATATTTATTTGAAGAGTATTTTTAAGTATCGATGTCTCTTCAGTTACAATTAGAAACGTCAATACACAGACTAAAAGCTCATGAATTTCTACAGAAATGACTACCTAAAATGTCATTTCTGATGCAATGGCCTTGATAGGACACAACGATATAAAGTAAAAAAATATGCTCTTAAACAATAAAATTGCCATCAGAAACTTTAATAGAATAGTCGCTTCTGAACCTATCAACTGGAAAGCGCATGGCAACACATTAAAGTGAAAACTTTCCATACTCAACTGGAAGGGTCGGACATATCGCATTTGGACGTCATTATCGCGTTATTCCGGCGTGTATCTGCCGGCAATTTCCCGCGTCGCTCCCGGTGTCCGACGTCCGACTGTCGGGTCGCCGGCTCCAGGCGTCCACGAGCTGTTATTACCACCACGGGCGGGGCGTTTAACTCAATTTGAGGTAATACTCTGGGACAGATACTTACTCTGATCGATGCTAATAGCTTTTATTGATATAGCCTAGGTGTTATTAGTTTACTAGTGGGGCGCTATCCGGTATAGTTAGCCGTCGTAAATTACGCTAATATCACACTTTGACGCGGTCGTGAGACCCTCAAATTGCCGCCTGTTGTGCATTTTGAGTTATTTGATAATTCATAGGCGTTCGCAGTGGTTTATTATGTGCCGTTTACTCGCTTAACTGTATTTTCCCTCGTTTGCTGGGTGTGGTTAGAAATGTCGAAAGCAATGAGATAATTTACACGTCTTCGACCTGCGTGTAGGCATGCCTTAGTGCCGGGATTGACGCGTCATATTACTTTGTTACTTTGTAAGGCGTATGAGATAGGTATGTAGTGTTGATTTGTAGGCGGATACAGTAAATAATTAAGAAATTATTATTATGTTAATAGCGTTACAAATAATATAATAACATTCAAGAGTTTAAGTAAATAGCCGCTATACACCAATAAGTATGATACATTTGGCACAGAGGAAAGATGTTCATAAACGTCTGCATACCTGCTGTTAAAAGTTAGTAACGCTTCCAAATTTGAAACCATAACCAGACAGAACCCATGTACTAGTATTTATCATTCACATCATCCCAGATTCAAAGCAGAAAAACCTTATTACAATGAACTCCCAAGCAACTCTTTGGCAAGACATCTCTGTCTGTTACCTGGTCTTCTTCTTCTTTCGTGTCGAAAAACTGAGTTACACTTTCATATAATCCTTGACCAGTAGGTCTCTACACATACTGCATTATCCGTGCACTTCATCAGGTCATCTGCTGTGCAAGAAGAGGGACAAGCAGCACAGTTTAATAAATGTTCCATCGTCTGTTCTGCGATACCGCAGTCGCAGTGGGTATCAGACGCACTAATGATACCCCATCTGGCTAAATTACACCTACATCGGCCAACCTGAGTACGCAGCCGGTTGATGGATTTCCACAGAGGCCAGGGAAGCTTATAGCCATGGGGCAGTTTCTCAGCAGGTGCTTTCCTTTCCATATTTTTAACCGAGTTTCGCTGGTTTTATCCATGGACTGTGCTGCTGTCAGTATAGATACTATGTGCCGTGTGGTCGATTCAAAGAAAAAGCCACATTATCTTTATTTAATAGTGTTCATTTGTGTCCACATACAGGCATGTTTCGTATGTTTGTTATACAACCTAGTGTCAGAGCTTAAAGGAACGCATCGTCGCAGGCCTTTGATATGGATTTATACAGAAAATCTCTTAGATGTGCTGGTTTCCTCAAAATGTTTTAAAGGCTGAGGTTCGAAAGTCGAGTCCTATTCAGTTCTCAGTATTCAATTCATATCAAGTCATTAAGACTTGTTTCAATTACTACTATTTTGTCCAGCTCTGGTTTGTACCTATGCTTCATTATTATTCATGGTCCTTTTTCTTAGTGTGTATAGGTTGGATTTTAACTTAAATGGATACAACTGATTCATTAAATACTGATAATTGAGAGAGAGACTGCCTCGTTGGTCTAGTGACTGCCTCGTTGGTCTAGTGGTCGTAAGTGCGACTGCTGAGCATGAGGTTCTGTGTTCGATTCCCGGGTCGGGCAAAGTGTTATTGGATTTTTCTATTAGGAAATTCTCGATAGCAGCCCGGAGTTTGGAATTGTGCCCCGTAGATGGCAATAGGCTCACCACCTATTACATGGGACTTAATAACAGCATTGGTGAAATGCGGCTGTACAACTAAGTACATCTCTGCCTACCCCTTCGGGGAATATAGGCGTGATGCTATGTTATTTTATTTTATGTTAATTGTGTTTGGAATTGGATTGGATTGGAAAGTAGAGGCGCATGAGAGTACTTATTTTACGGATTACGCGTTTCTAAAACACTATTATTTGAAATCGGTATGTATGCACGTGATAAAACGCAAATAAGTTATTTAAATATATTTTAGGTAAACGTAAACATTATTTTGTTTAAGTATTTATAATATCAAAACCGATATTTGGAGAATAATTCCATTGTGTATGACTATCGTTAGGTAGTCAAGTCGTAGGTGTTAAATCTTAAGTAAATAATAAATTGCTGCGCCCACTCACAACGATTTGGTGTCGGTTGTTAACTTAGGAATAACATAAGTGAAGGAATAATATATTGTTTTATGTTTTCCATAAATCTTTATGAAGTTACCTATCTCATCGCTGTATTGGTCATCATCTGCCAACAAAATAAGGCTTTTTCCAACAAGGTGGGATCTCTAAACCATCCGCAAGCATATACTGCTGTGTACAGGCCTCCTCCTTTTTTCTAACCTCCTTAATATTATGCGTCCCTCATCCAACCGTTTCCCACGGCCTTTACAATATTGTGAACCCAACGTACTTTTGGAGGACACGGTTTTTCCTGATCCAACCTTGGCAATAATTCGGTCAAAATCAATACATCTAGCCAGATATCCCGCCCAACCCGATGCTCTATGGAACCTTTTTACTTATCAGATACAGTAGTAGATAGGGTTAAAGTGGGTCCCGGGAAACGACATCACGGTTGACCAAGGCTGAAAAGCCTCGAGTCTACAAAAAAAACTGCCCTCGCATGCACTAAACACATAAGAGTGGAAGAAGGTAATGAGATGGGATAAAACAGGCTTAATTAATAACACAAGAAATTAGCTTTCAACATGAAGTAATTTTACATTAAGAATAATATTTATTCCTGTTATTCAACTAGGTATAAAGCAAATTAAAGGCCCTGAAGTGTGTGCTTTTGTACATCGGGACGATTTAGGGGAGGCTATCAGTTTCCGGCGTGACGTGCCATAGGCATAATACAGAGTGGACATTGGTTTGATCCACCCGAGTTAACGATGTCATTTCTTATGTGCTGCGACGGCAGTGTGGTTTTATACCTCGACATCAAGTAGACCGCATCCATAAGGCTATCCACCCGATAATATAAAAACTGTGTATGATTTATATTTTTTGGCTGTAATAAATTTTTCCTCCGCTATATTACGCGTATCTTCCTTTAATTATAGACTGATATTAAAATCCCTAAGACTACCAACAACAGGCCGATGACCCCAACTTAGCCTCAATTTAAAATAACCTGACCTCGGATGAGATGAGCAAGCAATCATCCCAAAGTGTACGAATGCTAAACGTTAATTAGTTTATAATCTAAGGTGTTACGTCTCACATTTAATGAGTAATTAAAGAGGTTCGAACATCACTCCGGGGCTAATTTCCCCACTAATTACGATTACAACTCAACCAGGAATCGTAAGTTGTACACTGAGGCGTCAATACGCCCCCGTCGAGCTGCGTTCGAACGCAGCCAGTGGAGATCGCTTGATGAGACGATAGCTAGTGGTAGAGTTAGTAATAGTTCATATAAGCAACTTTTTGGGTTGTAAATTGCATTTTTTGGTTTAAAAATAGTTGACATTTGTATAAGTCAAACAAATATAGAGAATAATACTCCCCCCGACCGGGCGATATCGGGCACGGCGGCCTATCTCCATGAAGATTAGTCAAGTACACAGGAAATATTATAGTGCACAAGTGTATGCGCAAACACAGGTGCACTCTTCCTTCACTCTCACATTCCGATGGGACGGCAATCCGACACGACCGGAGAGAGATTAGGCGCAGGACTGACGGCTTTACGTGCACGGGGTTGTCACACCACCAACTTCCTGACTCCGGGCTGCTACTGAAAATTTCTTAACATAGAAAACCCCAATAACACTTTACTCGACCTGGGAATCGAACCTAGGACTCGACGCTCAGCAACCGCGCTTGCGACCACTAGACCAACGAGGCAGTCAAACAGATATATCCCATAAAAACGGGATGATAAAAATTACTTGGTAGGTAATTAGGCTTTATTTTATAACATACACTGAAGTTATTAACTGGAAGTTTCTCCAGTTTTTTTTTAACTTTGCTTCACACTAGGATTTTTTTCTTGTATCGTGGGTGCGTTTAATACACACACACATCCAGACCCGGGACAATTATCTTTAAGTCATACAAATATAAATACGTGCGGGAATCAAACCCGTGACACGCGACGCACCAGCCAGTCTCTCGGCCACTGCGCCAATCGCCCTAACATTGAGTTACAGTTTCTACATGAGCTTTTTCAGTAATACACAAAAGAAGAACTAAAAATCAAAATACTTAACTCGCCAAACCACTTACCTGACCAATGACCATACGCTTTCAAACGAGGCACAGTCGGCGCGATCCCTGTAATTATTATTAACATTCAGCCGTTTCGCTCGTAGTCCGTAATTAAAACATAGTTAGGGCCAACGAGCAGACGCCTTGCCAGATTAATGTCTAATAGAAATGTACCACATGATTACATTAATAAACTACATGGTATTATCGCGTTTTTACATACTATCCAAGTGATTGATGGCCAATAGATTATAGACTCATTTCACTGGAACGCGTTGGGTATGTATTTACATAGTCACTCTACTTGTGCAAGTAGGACGTGTAAACAAGACACTGATTAGAAAAAAGTAAATAGTCCTTTGATTAGGTAATTAGCATTCTTAAGTTTGCGAGTGATTTAAAAACTGAATTTGAGTTTTTCAATCAATATTTATTGTTGAAACTAAACATATTCTTCTACTAGATTTTATATAATATTCTGAAAGCGCCGAGTAAGTACATTATATTGTAACTTATAGTTACTATCACGATTATACCATCCTATTTGGGTGATTTCACCCGACCGACTCGAGACTCATAATAACAATAATTTTCACGCCTTTGATTTTAAACCAGACAAATAACCATGAATATTATTCTGAAACTCTTGAAAATCTCATCTAGCATACGAAATAAACCTGTAAGCAAAGCGAAATTGCGCACCATAATAGGACTTCTAAAGTGTCTGTAACTTTAAAACGTCTACTGTGTGGGCGGGGCGCTTGCTTCTCAAAGACTTTATTAACATGTCATTGTGAGAGAGATAGCACTATTAACACGTCATGTGCAAGAAAGGGATAGCAATAAACATGTCTGGGCTTCTATGCGCTCGCGCACCACAAAGGAAGTATTGTTTTCAGTTGTTAACGCCCGTTGTGTGTAGTTATTGATGTGAAAGGATTTGTTTATGGATGTATTGTCTATGACCGGCTACTGTATTGAACGGATCGTTAATAGTTAGGTGGGAGGAGAAGAAAAAATGGTTTTGTTAGTGTTTTGAATGTCTCAGCAATGTTATAACCTAAATCGGCGATGACGTGTCAAAGGTAGCACAGAAAGGACACTGTGTAGAGCTTTTAATTAATAGGAGTCTGATACCTAACATCCATCTATTGAAAAAGTTTGTAGAAATCAGACTCTGAAACTCTAAAATAACTGTATAATTATTTAAACAGTAAACAGATTGTATGCTAATTAATAAAAAAATATATTATAATACATATTAAATTCTAATGATCGTTTAAGATAGATTTAGGTGCGAAAGACTTTTCTAAAATGATTCTATAACAAACAAAAATATATTGAATAATAATAATAAAAAGTAGGTTCACCATGAAATCAGACGTTAACAAGTCCTGTTACCACTTCATTTTCAGCGATCTCTATTCTATTCATAAACACAAATTAAAACGCAAGATAATGCGACAAAAACGTCGTCAATATCACTTGTCATCTGACAATGGCTCTGTAATGGTGCGACCTGCGACAAATTGTGGTACATTACCATCTGTCAGAGGAGAGTGACACAAACTGTGAATTAATATGGGAACTGGATTGACACTTGGAGGTGTGTCGGGTGTCTATGAGTTGAGGAGTTGTCGAGACTGGTCTTGGTATTTGGAAGGTGTTTTCTGATGAAAATTTGTATTTTTTTTTGAGTTATCTAACTGTTGATTAAAGTCTTGCAAAGTAATCGATAATTTTATAACTTTCTCATCCTATGTAATAAATTGTTGACCTATTTGTATAACGAAAATGAAATCAACAACAATGCTGCGCTTGTATCTAAATCGAGCTAGTGATTAACTAAAAGATTTAATTATTTATTGATTTATTTATATCATACGTAGAACTACCATTACAGGAAATCCAAATTTTCAAATTCAAATTCAAATATTTTTATTTCAAATAAACCATATTACAGGCAATTATGAAAAGTCAAAACTAGGTGCACGATTCCAAGGCGTTGATCTTATGGGGAAGAGCCGGCAAGAAACTCCATATCCCAATTCGATAGTGCAGACACAATACTGACTTAATAATAAAATAAAACTTCTTACAAATTAGTAACACAGTAGGTATATGCAATGTTACTCTTGCGAAGATATTAAAGTGTCTCCAACATATTTATTATGTCGTTACTAAAGCGGCTTTACCTCATGAAATTATAACTCTGCAAGGATAATGTACTCACTTATCCTACCTATGATTAATTTCTACATCTTAGATGTACATCTCATCAATTTATCCACGTAATTCATACTTGAAGGCATTTTATAGCGCAATTGAAGGCATTTAGCTTTGAAGCGCTTTAAGCTCATTAAATATCTTCATGTGGTTTGAACGGTCACTTATCCGAGTTATGATTATTTCTTGCACACCCTATTAGCAGATCGTGAAAGAACGAATGAGTGAGCGGTCGAGAGTGGTTCTCACGGTGAACGACTTACACAAATAGCTTTAATTCAACTTTAATGATCTGTTCGCGTGAACGAAATTGATTTGGTTGTTGTGTCTTCAAGTTTTGGTCTTTTGGAATTGTCAATTGCAATTGACAGAGATGATGCGTCAATTAACTTACCTACCTACTTATAAAAATAGTAAAAGCTCTTTTCTTAGATTAATCGCGTGTAATGTAATCTTAATTATTACTATTTTTCTAAGAATTACTCCTGATATTATGAGCAGCACTAGATACGTTTACTGCTTCCTACAATGACAAACATAAGCTTTCAGTCCACGTAATGGAATTGCACAAAGTAGGTGAATTCCTCGCTGCCATTGAAAAAATAACATCACTCCACCTACCTACTGAGGATCCTCGGTCCATACGGAGATATAAACGTACCATTTCATTAGTATTTCCAAAGCAATCACAAATATGAAATATGTCTTTTTACACGACTGCCCAAAAAAGGAGAGTTAGGTTTTGAGGGTGTATGTATGTATGCTTGTGAGTTTCTTATTTTCTAAACGCCTATACTGATTAAGATGTATGGGATATCGTTGGAATGCTTACATTTTCCCGGGTAACATAGGCTAGTAAGTATTTTTTTTAATATTATGGCTATGGTAGAAGGAAAGTTGTGAAATAAAAAATATGATTCAAACATTGGCATAGATTTTGACGTAGGTAAGTAGTGAGGAGCTTGAAAGTTACAATGGGTAAGTATAGAATATCGGTAGCTGACTAAATAATGGATAACAAATGCCAGGTAATACTGACAGTATTTTTTTGTGTAATTTTTTCGTGAGTCATATTCATATTAAGGCCTCTTAATTGTTTAAAAATGGTAAGAACTTCAGTCTATAATTTTTTGTCCTTTAAAAAATATAAGTATATTTTGATACATACAGACGGCAAAAATTACTCTTAAATTATTTCATAATTAACACGTTTTCATTCGAACTATAAATAGCCTAGATGCCTTAAGGACATAATGATGTAGGCGACAAACATCTCAATCTGGCAGGTGGTGGCTGACGCTGCGCCCGCGCAATTATCGCGGCGCACGTTCAGTGATTATAAACGCATTTGTACCCGGGCTTATGAAAGTGTTGTTGACGTTTCTTTGACTTTTAGCAGTTAATAATATGGATCAGGTGTGATGAGATTCCTTATAATGGAGGCAACCAAACCAAGTGCTTTGCAGAATGCCAATAATACATATATCTACCTGTTAACGTAATTTTGGTAGATAATAGTATGAGCAAAGAGAGGCCTATCTATTCCTAGTAGTGAATGAAATCGGGCTGCGGATGATAATTATACCCGTGTATGATAGTATGGTATGGGGTCACACATAGTTGCAATGGTTTTAATTATTGTTCACCGGTTCTAACGTGCATTTTTCAGGACATCGCCGCGGTCTCAGCTCATGACTAACTCCGTTCGACTTAGAAACTAGTAGGGCAATTCCGAAAAATGCACGTGAGTAGTGACCGGTGAAGAAAAATGTATTATGCAGTTATTATGCAAAGGTTTAGAGGATCGCCTCCAATCCAGACTCCTTTAAACAACTGAAATAAGTATCTAATTTAGATTTTATATATTTAATATATATTTTCAGACGTACGTGCTATGGACCTTCCATAGCACGTACCTACATATTTTAAATTAGACATACAAAATAATAGTTATCTACCTATATTTATATTTAAATTAATTCGTATTTTATTTTAGGTTTAGAAGACGGGTTTAATATTCTTGTTACTGACAAAAATTTCATAGAGACCTAAAATTATGGTTATAATTTTTCACTGTGAAGCTATAGTCTTTGTAACTAAGTATATTAAAAAATAGTTTAAGTAGGTAATAACTAATTCCTTATGACGGTTAGAGAAGTTATAAGAAGAATATACGGCTCACAATCGATAAAACCACAAATTAATCATACCATATATTTTGCTATCAAATTTTAAAGTAGCTATTAAAAGGTGTTTACATTATTTATATACTTGCGTTATAAAACAATAAATTTAAAAATCTATTTCCCGTGCCGCCGACAAAACGTTATAGTTTAATCGTAACAGCCGCATAATAAAATTAGGATAAAACTCATTGGTTCGAACGCCAGCTTCGAATTTTCAAATTTGGAACGAGCTCGGCCATCTTCCAAATTGCCGCCATAAACGCGATAATTGGATCAGCTCATTGGCCAGTAGCTAACTGAAACCAATTTTTAATGGCTACTTTTTTATTGTGTTCATTTTTGTTGTTTCAAATAAAAATATCGATTGGTACTAAAGATAAAACATAAATGTTAGTAGGTATGGTAAATACATAATTTTCAATTGGCCACCTTTTTATTTATTATAAGCTTTAAGTAAGACAATATTTACCTTAAAAAGCATCTCAGTAAAATTTGTATACTGACACAATATTTAAATAATGAACTTCAATCAGCAGCGGAACCTATCAATCAGGTAAATAAATAGGTAAATGGTTACAGGTAAAAAGATAGCCTTTTTCAGAATTTCCCGAATTTTCATCATGAATTGATCGGATATATTTAATTATCTTATTTTTAAATTAGTTTCTACCTATTAAGTATAGAATACTATCTTTGCTTATTTATAATAATTTAATAACGACAGAAATGGTAGGTAGCGAGGTACCTAACGAGAGAAACGATAGCATAAACAACAAAATTCTATTCTCAGTACAAAAGCGACAATAAATTATAACATTGGCCGCAAGCTCATTTCGTTCGTAAAGCCAAAAAGGCTCGGAAAAAATGAAGCGTTCGAAATTTAATTTATTCAAAATTGAAACGTCACGGCACACAAAGGCGTGCGGCTCACAATAGCGTTGGGCCGCGCGCCGAGCCACACTGTTAACACGAAAATTAAATGCTGATATCACAATTAATCAAGGGCCCATATTAATAATTGGCTATTCACTACACCGTGAGGTGTCAAATTATATTGCTCAATTAACCGCTCGTAGAATAGAATAGGGCGTGTTTGGCTGTTTGTAAAATACAACACACATTTCCTATTGTGATTTCCAGGTACAAATATTTATGTGTTTATATAAAGTTGTTTAAGAATATGAAATATTTGATTGTTTTTAAGAGAATCTACATAAACATTGTTATAAAAAGCGAAAGTTTTGAATAGGGATTGTTACGGTAATTTCTAAATACCTGAAATGACTTCTTAAACTTTGGAAAGTGCATGAATATCTACTGGATGAAATATGATCTACTACCTACATTGTTTATACATAATATTTAATATGAATATCCTTGTTAAATAAAATACCGTATTAATGATTTAATTTATATCAAACCTATAATACATTCTAATCTGTGTTGAGGACAACTATAATAAAAATAAATTATGGAAAGCTCTACATAACATACTGTTAACCAGTGTTAACCCTGAGATTTCTAATTAAAATAATAAGACATAATGAAGCTTCTGAAGGATTATTCTGACTATTAATCATAGTGTTAGTGAAAATATTTGTTTAATGGCAATATTAGCTGATAAATAAACCCATTTGTCACACTCATAAAACACAGAGCATTATACTTTAATCTGTGACACGAGTTAACTCAAATACTGCATAACTTTTCTGGCAATGTGCAACTTTACAAAAGTAGTGATGGTAAAATTATCAGCTGAATTTTTTGCTCTACGGTAGTTTTATTCTAGAGTACCATAAACTAAGTATCTATTGATTATTACACATGTAAGTATATAATTGTATAAGCGTGGGTGTACCTATGTCTTTTACGCGCAAGAAGACATCGGAAATTAGGCCAATAGGAATAAAATAACTTTTAAATTAAATCGGGGATTCACGGTTTAATAAAATACCTACGTAGCATTTTTTTAAATATAATTACGTTTATAATTAAGATTTAATTATTTTTTATTTGATAATAAATAAATAGAAAAACTAGCTCGCAGTCTTTGTTTCTCTATTATAAAAATATATTACAAAAAGTTTATTTAGAAAGGTCGTGAAACTTAATACAGAAAGAGACCCGAATGTGTGTAAAAAAAGGTAGATATATTTTAATAACATGTAATACATTAATAACAGAAATATATTATAATCTATACAAACGTCTCACTTGGACGATCGCGGTACCTTTTAGGGATGTACCTCGGTAAATTTTGGGTCAACGGTTACGAGATATCGATAAAGTTACCTAGCTATCTAACATTTCAATTTTTTTATAAAATAATCTAACTTTAAGAAATATTGTTTATAATTACTGAATATCATTTTTTTTATAATGTCCCTTTTAAGTAGTTCCTATGTTAGTGACGTACAAAAATATCAGGTTAAGATAACACATCTTTTTCTATTTAACTTTAGAGTTCGCTTAGCATTAATGCTTTTCAAAGATTTATCTTAAGATAATACAGTTGTTTCTAATATTCAATTAAATTATTTATCCATACCATTTGTTTGTTTGCTACCTTTTCTCGACTAAACGGCTGAACGGATCGTAATGAAATTTGACAAGGAGATAGATTGGAGATAGAATATCTTGGGGAAGGACATAGGCTACCTTTAGTCGCGCAGACGAAGTCGCAGGCACCAGCTAGTATTCTATAAACTATGAAGTACCTATACATAATTTAATCGGTACTCAAAATAGGCATGCCTGTTTGTTGAGTAGTACTATAGCCAGTCTATATATAGTCTAATACCTATACTAACTCTATGGATCCTGTGTATTTTTTTTGTATATCTATGAAATGATTACAATTGTAAACACTGAGCTACTAGGTATTTAAGCTGAGAATTTCCTAACAGTAACACTTTTTATTCAGAAATCGAACCCTAGGTATTACGCTCAACAGTTGCACTTTCCGCAACTAACAAATCAGTGTTATATTATCACACACGTTTATTTAACTAAGGAACATGCCCCTAATAAACAAAAGACTTAGGATTAGTTGTTCGACGTGTCAGTCGTGCAAAAAAAAGGAAATTTTAAGGTAAGGTAAAATTAAATTATCGACGTCGGCCACAGCCTCATCACTATAATAGGGTTTGGACAGGCGGCAATTCGAACGATTATTTACGGTCGATATATTTTTGGGATTAGTGAGGAAATTATTTCATTTCTAGATCGTATTAACGCGCCGCTTATGACGAGGTACCGCGCAGATCCTGATATGGCCATTAATATTATTTTAGTGTCAAACAAGAAAAGCTACCGTTAAAGGGCATTTAGAAATATTTTAAATTTTACGATCCGACCTGTGATCTTGAATGGAATTATATTTTTATGAGGTTACGCCGAGTTTACATAAAACTTCTTTTTAAATGAAAACTTTTTCAATTTGAGTCGATTTTTAGATGACATTAAAAATAAGTTAATGACTCCGAATGCCTATGATGACTGGCTGACTGGTTATTAAATTACTGCGTAGTTTCATGTCCATTTTGTAAGTTGATGGACATTTTAGTTATTGTTGGACTAAAATATAATATAAACATAAATTGTTTATAAGCTTCTTAAAAAAAATTGAATTCTATGTTAATCGCTGTCGCTAACGATCACTAAATAATGTAACACTTTTTAATGCACCTTCCAATAAACATTTTTGTATTAATTTATCGTAGGCGCCTAACTAATTAACCATTAGAGCAATAATAATATTATGTTATTCTTAACTTACCTTAAGCATCGGTGAATAATATATCTAAGTGTTAATTAGAAATACTTGGTAAGTGTACGAAATATAATCTTGTGCAATAGATTTTAATCTTCTTTAAAATATGAAAAACTATACAATGCCCACGGATTCGAAAAAAATACGGATGGAACTTTGCCTTGTCATAAGCGAAGCATAGATTACGCGCACACACACACACACACACACACACACATAGATTATACGCAGCGTACTAGCGCCGAGTGGATGAGTTTTAAGTATTTGTATGCGTTTAGCTCGTGTATGAAAAGCGAAATTGGATTACTAGGCATGCTCCTCACATGTCGTACGCAACGCTCCATCCGTGTTTTTTTAAGATCCGTGATAAAGCCACAGTAATGTTAGTTAAGATATCCTAGAGTTAATTTGTATCAACAATGATATCAGTTATTCTAGATGTATATTACAACTGATAATCATTACTTTGTTATCCTTTCCTTTTCCACCAATATTAATTTCTTTACACTTTTCAATCGAATATTTTTTCCTGGACATAGCACACAAAGTGTCGTTCGGCTTTTTAATTTTTCAGTGGTATCTATAGTTACTGAAACATCGTAGCAAGTTTGTAAACTTTTATAAATTCTGTTTAATATTCATGAGTATGAGTTTACACTACAGTAGGTAATTTCCTATAAAACACTAGGTGTTAAAACTTGGATTGCTACAGAAAAATGAATAGTAAATGTAGACCAAAATGAATAACACGAAGCTGTTGACTGCAGTGCAGTGAAACTAATGATATTTTGTAGCGTAATGGAGGCTAGTGACGAAATATTTCATGTTCTATGTTATTTACATACTGCTTCGTTGGTCTAGCGGTCGCAAGTGCGGCTGCTGTGCGTGAGGTCCTGGGTTCGATTCCCCGGTCAGGCGAGCGTTATTGGGTTTTTTCTGATAGGAAATTCTCACTAGCAGCCCGGAGTCAGGAAGTTGGTGGTGTGACACCCCCGTGCTTCGGAGAGCACGTAAAGCCGTCGTTCCTGCGCCTGATCTCTCTCCGGTCGTGTCGGATTGCCGTCTCATCGGAAAATGAGAGTGAAGGAAGCGGTATGAGGAGAGGAATGTATGCGCAAAACAGGTGCACTCCGCTCCTGTGTTTGCCCATACACTTGTGCATAGTTAATATTTCCTGTGTACTTGGCTAATCTCCGTGGAGATAGGCCGCCGTGACCGAAATACGGTCGGGACGAGTATTTACATGTTTCATAAATAATATTAAGCTGTAACCATACTTTGTGAATAATCGCAATGACACCTGTATTTCTTCACCTCTCTTATGCAGTGATAGCCTAGTGGTATGACCGTTAGACTGACAAGTCAAAGGTCGCAAGTTCGAATCCAAGGCACGTACCACAGTCTTTTCGAAGTCATGTGCGATTATAAATTAACTATCACTAGCTTAAAATTGTGAAGGAAAACATTGTGAGGAAACCAGCACATCTGAGAGATTTTCTCGAAGATGTGTAAAACCATGTCAGAGACTTACGGTTGGTTTAAACTCTGACACTATCATCAACCACACGATAAGAAGTAGACCGGTATTCTCGAAATAACCTTAAAAGTTAGTCTATACGGAAAAAACTGTTTCAGAGCCTATGTTGCAGGTTCGAAATCTAATTCAACATAAGTAAATAGTGATACTTACCTACTTTTGAAAAGAGGACTGGGATAGTTTTTTAGTATGAATGTGGATGGACACGAGTAGAGGAAGACCGAGGATATGATGGATGAATAGTGTGAAAGATGATATGACTAGAAAATGGTTGACTACCGAGATGACGGCTGACAGATATTTATGGCAGAAAGAGAAATGCTGCTGCAGCATGTCTTTATCTGCCATACATATCATTTTAATTAAATAGGGAAAAGGGCTGGGGGATCATTTGATGAGTCGTAGGTACAGATGTTTTAAGGAAAAAACAAAACTCGTGAAAAAGAAGTTTTCATCTAGTTTCTTTAATTTTAAGGTTAAATATCGTTGAACCAGTGGGTTATCTATCCTATGGGATATATATCCTATCTATTATATGGGAGGCTTTTTAAGACAAGATATTTGTAAAACGTTAGCCATCAAAGATGAATACTAGGTCTAAGAAAACTTCGGTGAAACTTTTGTTCAGAACGTTACTAACGAGACCATTAACCAGTAACCACCGTTAACCAATGCCTCACCAGCCGTCAAATCTCCAGTTAAGCGAAATACGAGTTGCACCATTAACAATGGTTTTAGGCTCGGTTGCACCAAGGGCTATATTATTGTTTCTGTCAAAGTTATTTTTAACAGTAACATTAACTATGACTACAGAATTTAACTATCTACTGTTGCACCGTCTTGTAAAATGTTAAAGTATGGGTGACGTTTTATCTCCCCAAAATGTACGTACAATTTTACAAATTTTTAATTATTAAGCGATTTGGCTTGGCATTATTGCTGTCACTGTCACATAACTGTTAAACTGCAAGTGTAAGGTAGAAACGGGAACATAGGTAAGCCAACGCACGTGCTAAGTTTTTGAGCTTGGCCTTTGTTTCAGAATGAATTGATTTATAAATTTTTGTGGAAAAAGGACACGGTCGTGAGCAGGATTCGAACCTGCGCCTCCTGTATAAATACTCCGGTCGCTCAGACCGTTAAGCCATCTCGACGGAGGCGCCGGAGGCGCAGGTTCGAATCCTGCTCACGACCGTATTCTTTTTCCACTAAAGTTTATAACTTTAGAGTTCGCTATGCATGCGTTAATGCTTTTCGAAGATTTACTGTACATGTTTTGAGTTAATCACACGTCAAAACTTTCTGGCAAATGTCTAATTTAAAGTCACTAAGCAATTCTATTAAAAACGGCCCATCTCGTGTAATTAAGATAAGATCTGTCACAGGAGCTGGCACGACATTTTTTTATGTTTCTATAGTCGTTTACGAATAGATTAGAATTTGCTTTATTGCCTGTTCGCGTGTCTATGGTCAGCCATCATTTTTTTCACGCATTCCTTGCCTTTGCCTATTCAGGGTATGGCTTAGGAGCTGCGATTTCTTTTTGGAAATTGTTCCTGTTGGAATCATAGTTTATGGATCAATAATTGTAGGGGTTGGAAATAGAAAAAAAATATGCCACAGATATAAATTGTGGGTTTTTGTGTTTTTATTTCGAATGTTATTGTGATGACATGTTTGGTGAAATAGATATTATACATGCATTTAACGGAATGATAATTATCATGGCAAAGGTCTTTTTATTTTTCCAATAGGTCAATAATGATAAGAGGATTATTTACTGCTGTTACAATAAATACCTACAGGAAGTCCTTTAAATCAAATATAGAAGCTACTGCATGAAACCGCACCTTAACTAGACTCAGCTATTAAAATATTTCAATGAATTCAACATAAAGTTTCTAATTAGTCTAGTGTTGCCCGCTCGATTTATTTATCTCTCGAGAAAACGATATAATTTATGTATCCTGTAGAATTTATAGACATACTATATCAAGTACTATACAACGAGAATGTATTCAATATATTATCGTCATTTTTTCCGCTCAGACATGAAGTTAACTAATTTTTAACACTCGAAAATATTTCTCTGCTTATTGATTGAGTATTAATAAAGTTTTTTCTGGTTTTCAATAGTTAACACATGAATATCAAGTAAATTAAATTTCCAATGGGACTTCTTAATTAGATAGATATACGATCTCAAAAGAGGCTTGATTAGTATGAATTACCATAGATTAAAAATAACCCGGAGTGTGGACCGAATCGAATCCGCGGGGGTTAAGTAGGGTTGGCATAGATGGGCCATACGCATTTAATATATCAAAATATCTGAAATTATTGAAGCCCTTCCGGCTTCAATAATTTCAGATATTTTGTAAAAAAGCTTATGATTTTATAGTAATACACAATATATTTTTTGAAATGACGGATGATGTCTGTTGTATTAGAAATATATATTTAAAATATCCTAATAGTATCCATTGTATTGTTATACGCAGGTACAGAAGACGACCATAGAATATACTCGTAAATGAAATTAACCAGCTACGAGTCTTTATATCAGCCTTTTTAACATTTGATTAAAAGTTTACAAATGATTGATATCCTTTGGGAACGTCTATGCATATAAAGTTTTTGAATGTTTTCGTTCATATGCCGTGACCGACAGCCCTGTGTGTAACGAACTATCGATAACATTATTAATTAATTGAATATTCGATACTCTCATTATGAATTTTAACGCGTTGCGTTAATGAGCCCAGCCACGTAACGATTTGTCTTCGTTATTGACATCCACGCTTAGATAGCCACGTATTTAATTAAAATTGAATAAATTACCCCGTGATTTACTGTAAATTAACCTAGTGAGATGACAAAAAGATGTTACTTCACAGTTTTTTTCTACGGGTCTTTTATTTGGTATGCTGTTGGAATCGGTTATTGCTATGTGATTATTGGTGTTATTTTGATCGTAACTATTCAACTATCGATCTTTAATATATGTTGCTAAAAATAGGTGGGTATATTTTTAAATTATACGTATGTACCTATCTATAAAATATAAGTGTTCATATTTAAGTGAGGAAGTGCAATTTATAACATTGATTTATCACTTAAAGTCTCAAATTAAAGCAATTACAATACCAATATGATATGTGTTTTTTTTTAAAGTCGTAGGTATATAATTTCCCAACAGGTATAATTCACTAAAGATAATTTCAGCAATTTGAGTGCTTACCACAATTGATTTATTGATTAATGTTGATTTTAAACGGCAAAGGTATTAACCGACTCAATCCCAAGATTTCAACATAACGCACTTTAAAAACTATTAGTAAGATTTACCAAGTACTTATAATAAGTAATAATATATTAGCTGGGTGTTAATAGGGTCACAACGGTAAAAACATGGGCCAGCCGAAAAATATAAAATAATAACAAATGGCGAAGACAGCTTAATTTTTTGAATAATGGCCGATCATTTTTATATCGGCTATACTTTAAAGAAATACTATGACAATTCATTTTATAGGTACCCCTTACGGAATGGAGATTAATATTTTTGACACCTTTGTATGCTTACGTGTTTTTTTTAAGAAGTATTTAAAGAAATTGTTAGGTTTATTAAGATACATTGGTTCTGAGTATGAGATTATTAATTCTGTAGTAAAAGTGTGTTTGTACTCGTGAAGTTTCGAAAGGCAACGGCGTATTTGAAATTAACTCTATTATTATTAGAAAAATGCAGCAGCTAGCATAGGCTATCACTGCTTTTGTCTTGCCAGTTTAAGGTTAGCCTTATTGCCACTAGACTGGCAAGACCAAGGGCTCAGGTTGGACCCTAAATGGCCAAGGCACCACTGACTTTGTAAATATGAGCGTAGGCCTCTAGAATGCTACGGGTAGTTTAACTCTGACACTACTAAAGCCTAAAAAAATAAACATTGCTTTGGCCCTGTGTTTCCGTCTTTATCTTGCACGTGTAGTTTCACAAATTTTGCTTTGACATAAGGCGTATAGGCCGGATTAGTAACCATTTTGCCGGACTGGACAGTGTTTGCGGCAAAAGATGAATGCTGGAAGCGTGTTATTGTAAACTCATTCGATTCGCTTCTAAGATATAGAAAAGAAGATCAGAATTAAGGTAAAATACAAATAATTTGTTCAAATCTCTATGATCTGGCAAAACAGAAGTAACACCATTTTTTTACATTTAGATTTTGTGCTGTGCGTTCTAATTCTTAGTGTATTTTTTTTTGTCCAGCCAAACAAAGCCATTTTAAAGAAAATGTACAATTAAAAACTGTTTTATTTATGTTTAGCTATTCTAAAACATACTGTAAAAGACCTGAATTTCATACATTTTGAAATATATCTCCTTTGAATGTTGTCTTCTTTCACAATCGAAGGCTAGCAAAGAACAAACCGGCGAAGCGTTGACTACATTATTTGTTATACGAAAAATACATACATCAAGTGTCATTTGAATAGATTTCTATATGTATAAATATTAATTTGAGCGAACTAACGGCCGGCCTTATTTCGTTTATAACTTTATAGCCAGTAAATCATTCGTACTTGTCCGGTGTCGTTTCGAACGAGAGTATATGTTATTTAATGCCTTCAGAATTAACATATTAACATATTTTAACACTTATTGATTGTAGTCTTATTTGTTTTTAGATTTACAAGCTCGGGTTGGGGACGTGGCCGCTATAAATTACTTTTAGTTTTCCGAAATTTGATGAATGTATTTTCTATAAATGGCGTTGGTACAATGGTCTTGATAAAACATGTGTTTTTTGGTTGTTGAATGCGGTTGAGTGTGTATTTGTTCACGTTTTGAAATTAGGTAAATTGTGGTGGTAATAAATAAAATGTTTTTCATTGATAAATAGCTCTAAGGTGTGGACTATGTTTTGAAATGAATGAGCGTTCAAAAAACAGCCAAAATTTACATGTTAACTGTTTAGTTATTCGCGTACAGGTGTGGCTCATTCATTCGAATCAATCGCATCTTTTTTCTGTGATTAATTGACAAAATATCTTTAAAGAATGTAATAAATCAATATCTCATAAATAATGAGCTACTGCTCGCGGCTCTGTTTACAAGATTTTTGGATAAAATTAATACTTCGTGTAGCCTTTTAGACGGCACGGCGCGAGGCGGCGCAGGCGTGACACCATGGGCTGTTTTGTTTGTTATGGTGTATGTGTGTAGAATAATTAAGGAAATTGTCATCCAAGGTAAGCTCTTCTTTGTAATATGAAAGAACGACAAGTTATGTCTTAACATAAACGGTAGTTAAATAACTACATGGCCCTCGATTATTTAAAATTAAAATGAATAAATTACAAATAATTTCCCCGACCCACGGCCCCAACCCTTAAAAGTATTAATAAAACACGAATAAACTAGAGCACAAACAACTAGAGCTGTTATTATGGATATAATATTTATTCACACTGTTCAATTAGCCATTCAAAATAACCCGCTCGTGTACCAGGCAATCATAAAATTGAAAGACTATCGTCTGACGGCGTGTCATTACTCACAGGCGTTTCCATACCAATGGCACGTTCGCTACGAGAGCCCTTTCTTATATTTATAAAGCTGTCAATTCCGAAGTCATTTCGGGTTAAAGTGGAAAGAAGCGCAGATGCGCGGACGGTCGTAACTAAGGAAAAAACGTTGTCGAGTCGGTGCCGGCGCAGGAAAGGCTCGGCCCGCATTAAATTATTATGATTTATGTGTTTTAGCGAAGCCAGCTCGCCTCCTTAATTATATGTGAAGGTTTAACGAACAAAACCTGATCGGTCTGGTGCGCCCCGATTTGGCCCGAGTCTAGTGATGTCTCTATTGTGGATGAGTGGCCTGCTTTAAATTTATTGTGTTATGAATACAACTTGAGAGTATTGTTGACGTGATATTTGAAAACAGAGAAGTCAGATAGCTATCCGTGTATGTAAGTAAATGTGTTTTTCCTTGTTATTTGTATTGATTTTTATTGTGTTTTTAAATCTTTTAAGCACAACTAAAGTAATTATGCCAATGCTAGAAAAGATGCTGCGCTCGTTTGAAATAGAACCAAGTAAAGTTATCGATTAAGTTTCGTAATGAATGTATTATGGAACCCGTTTGTGTAAAATGTATAATGATCGTCAGTAAGTATTTTATATTGCCGGAAATCAGTTCACACATTCACACATTGCATGCGTCGAGTTCCGCTTTTCCGCTTAAACGACATTGTGTCGCGCGCTATAGACGCACTTAGCGTTGCTAGGCGTCCGGATAAAGCCGGACACAGTCAGGCTTTTTGGTTGTGTGTCCAGCCAAATTAGACGGTGTCCGGTTTGTCCGGCTTTTGTTAGGCTTTATTATATTAGTAATTTTTTTTACATTAAGATAATTTTGTGTTAAATGATAAAAAAACTTTATTTTCTTCAAATGTATTAGTATTTAGTCCGTTTTTTACCCAAATGTTTTCCTAGACTGGCTGGTCTGTCCGGCTTTTCGGTTTGAAAGTAAGAAAATGTTTAAGTGATGTGGGACAAAAAAAATGCTAAATATGTGCTCTGAATTATGGTGCTTTATCATAATACAATTATAAATTTACAGTAAATTTTTAGCGAAGTGTGTTTTAGACACAAGAACCTACAAGGCGTCATTTGACTATCTTTCCTTAGCCATCCTAGGAAAGGTACCTGAAGTAGTTACCACGCCACAAAGGCAAGTTCCCCATTTAGGTTTTACTTAAGTACATATACTTACTCTTCATGTTTTTCTCGGCAACGTTAAGCATAGGTGTACCTCCTTCTTTCGTGTGGTAAAGGATGTTCCTATTTTTGTACACTCACATAAATATCCGATGCCGTTGTCTCATCTAGTGTCTTATTGTGTTGATCTCAATGTCACAGAGGTACCTAACTACTACGTACTTACATATTTTCTGATTCCAATTTTTTTTTAAGCACATTATGTGTCCGGCCTATTCCAGGAGTGCGTATTGCAGCGTTGGCATTGTAGCGAAAGTAGGTATTAAGACTGGGGCAGCTATATCAGTAGCTACCTACATAGTTTCTCTTTTGTGATGTCAACGTCACGTGGCCTCATCATAATACTTGAAAAGGGAGTGCAGTTTGTGACTTAACTGCAATTGACCATCGAAGATTACTCCGATGTTTTTTCCAGTAACGTTCTTATAAGTATTGCCAAATATCCTTAATTAAGGGTTATTAGTTTGTTTACCATAATTTATCATTTAGAACCTTATCTAACCTGATAACTACCATAGATTACTGAATAGTGTTCTATCGTTATTATATCAGCCAGGGTAATGGTAAGTACCTACTATTACTCTTCCCTCCATCTTTGAACCTTCAATAAATTCTTCTATTAATGTCACCACTTCTTTAAGAGGCAAAGGCATTCCAGTATCTCGGCCACTAGCGGTCTTTTTAACAATACCGTTTTCAATTTCTTCGCCTTCAGTATGGCAACACTACAATGCGGTCATTATAAGACAGGCTGTATGATTGATTGTCTGCGCCTCATATTATGATGTAATTTGTCTTATTCCATACGGTTTGATTTCAATTCTTTTTTTGATTTGTTGAGTGTCACTGGATTTTATTTGATACCAGTAGGGCCGTGCTGTAGGGTTACTCTTGAAAATAAATCCGCGTTCGATTGATATGTGAAATATGTCAAGTCGAACTAATATACTTTTGAATGCCAAAAGTCTTACTAAACTTTCTCTTAAAATATTAAAGAATCGAGATATTAATTGAATTATTATAAGTAACTATGATGCAATTACATTTATATTGTTTTTAGGCGTTGGAAGTGGATTGGAATTGGTATGCAATTGGTTACTCTTGAAATTGAAATATTTCAATTCGTACTGTTAAATGCCAAAATGTCTTAGTAATAATTCAAACGTGATTAAAGAATTCCATCATAATTATGATTGAAGTATTTAGTTTTTGGTTAGTAAGTATATCTGATATAAAGATGGTGTTTAAATAATACTTAATTACGCGGACACATGATGTAACCAATTTCAGATTGAAGCCATTCCAATGAGCCCTCAGCCCAGTCACGGTACCTCTACTGTAAGTAGAAGTTTAGTATGCTGGAGCATCAGGTAATACCTATGATCTTGTAATATCATAGGAGTAACAGGATATCCAATTCCGAATCGATCAGACTTGTGGGAGTTCCTCACATCTCTTCATGAACTAGAAAAGAGCTGATGTCCTTCAAACGGCTGAACGGATTTTCTTTAATCTTAGCTAAGATGCTGTCGAATAGCCGACGAGTTGTGGACAAAACTCACCACTGTGTAGAGTCCACACAATGATAGACGACATCACGGCAGGCCCAGAAGGAGATAGCGGGATGATCTGGACACCTATTGGAAGGATTAGCCACAAAAAGCTTTAGACCCAGAAGAGTGGATGAAGGGTAAGGAGGTCTTTGCCCTGCAGTGGAACGATAGTAGCTGAATAATAATAATAGCTAAGAACACTGCCGATCAATCCACCTTTCAACAAAAATAAAGTCGAAATCAAAATCGACTTATTCGTTTGGGAGCTATGATGCCACAAACATATTCATCGATACACAAGTCAAACTTATAGCAGGTTCGTCGTCGTTCGTCGGGGGTTAAAAAGTCAAACCAACTTTTGCATGATGCAGGAAATGTAGGTAGTTACTTAAATGTAACAGAAACCTAAACTTTAAAAAAGTAAACATTTACCTGTTTACCTTTATACTTATATGTTTACATTGTTGTAACATTGTTGTATCTACATGTAATTTTAAACGGTCGAAACCGTGTGTCAGTTGTACTACATGTGTACAAGTGTTCATTGTCATTTTATTTCCCTTTTAGGGTTCCACGGTGGTATTAAAATAAATTCTGAATAGAAAATTAGTTTTTGGTTAAACAGGAACTTTCGACTGATTGTATAAAAGTTTTGGGTTCGTAAATACTTGACGTAAACGAGATTTCTGCGACAGAAGAGAAACTTATTACGATGACGAATTGGAAGAGATATTTCCCCGACACCTAAATTTAACCAATGCCGTTATTAGGCCTCATGTGATGAGCTTATCTACTGAGCAAAACTACAAACTCTGAGCCTACAGGAAAACTCTGAAGTACTGTGTGACAAGGTAACCGAACCTAAGACCAGCTACCGGTTTTGCAACCACTGGATGAATGAGGAAATCCGTCCAGTTGAGAAGTAATTATTAAAATTAGTAAATACCTATCCGCCTTCTTCATTGTATTATACCACCAAATCTTTTCATATTGGACTCATCGTCGTAAGGTTAAAGTCTATCTTTTGTCGAATGAATTTTATGTAATAGGAATGATGATATCCCGCAAAATTAATTGTTTTTATTAATGCAAGACAAATAAATTAGGACGGTATACCTATCTTTAATTAAATTATAATATATTGTTTCAGCTGCGATAATTGTATCACACAGACTTCAAATAAGTGCCTGACCCTGATTAAGTTCACACTAATATTCTATCTACCAAAATTTTAAGTGCGAAAGTTTGTGAGCATGGTTAGCTGTTTGTTACGCTTTAGCGCAATAACTACTAAACAGATTTGCATGAAACTTGGCACACAGATAGTTTATAACCTGGATTAACACATATGATACTTTTTATCTCGGCTGGATACAATTCCAAACTCCACGCAGGCAAAGTCGCGGGCAGAAACTAGTTAGTTTATATACAACAACATACGGAACTGTGAAACCAGAAAGGTAATTATTTGACTACTTTATATTGTAACGATATCAAACATTTCTACAAATTACATAGCGTTTTATGTAAATGCATGTACTCTAAGTAAAATGTGATAATAATAACCTTCTTACCTGTCAATCCGATTCGCCATGCCACAATCAAGTGGAAATTCTGTGTGCTCACCGCGATTTATGTGAGCTAACGTTCACGTGCAAAAATGAACTTTAAAATTAGTCAATTTAAATGTTAAATTTGAATGAAAACGTTGAGACACACGTGGAAGACATTAGAAGCTTTATATTTCAGAAAATAAGGTTCATAATATGTCGTGAGTTAGTCATGTGTACAGTCAGATAGAAATCTCTCGCGAGCCGGTGACCGCGCGTTATAATGACGTTGTCGGCAAAGAAGTCATTATTCATTTTTTTAATACAGTGTTTTGTTGAAACGACATTTTCACTAGCGTAATCACGATTTGTACAGGCAATATATCAAGGTAATAAAAGCCACATTATTACGACGCGGTAACTGTTGATGGTTTTCAATTTGATGTCTTCATCGGCGTGTTGTTTTATACGATCGCTCAATCAGTGAGTAAATTAAACTTGGAATTATTGACGCAAATGAGGGAAGACTGTGTGATTGACGATTTTTTTGCTTATATGCGCGTTTAAATCAACACGTTTTTTATATTGCTCGTGAATAAACAGATGCCAAGCGTAATTATGGAAATGGATTGCGCATTCGTAAGCTAGCAATCGCTGAGGAAATATCCGGTAGCTATTAAATTGAATTGAGTTCGTAGATGACTTAAATTAAATGCATTTCTATATTAATATATTTGTTTCCTTAGTTATCTTCAAAACTATTATCAACGCAGCCGCGTTAATAGGTATGTACAGTTAGAATAATTACTTGAATGAAGAGTGAAAATACTATTACAAATACAATTGTAATAACATCGTCAATTCGACATAGAAAATTATCAATCTAATTATACGTCAAAACAAAAAAAAAATGCAGTCATCACAATCCGAGATACATTGCGGGTGCAATACTAAAACTTTCTCATTTCATAAACGGAAAACTGTAAGCTGTAACTCACGAATACAATGTAAGAGAACCGCAACAAATAATAGTTTCCGACTGTACATCTGAGTTACGACAACATACTTCAGGTATACAAAAATCCCCGAACACATAAACGTTCACGAATTCAAGCGATTTAGAGTTTTATTGTTCTCATCTTAACGGTGAAGTATGTTTTTTCTTGGTGTTATAGATAAGTTGTTCAAGTGCGTAAACCCGCTGAAATAGCGCCGGCGATGGCTCAATCAATGGTGAACGACTGTGGGTGTTTTAGACGTGTCGTCGGTAAAACAATTTCGCTTTACAATGTACGAGTCAGGCTGCATTCTTGTTCGCGGTTTTTGTGACGACTTTACTTTTTGTTCGTGTATTTTTTAAGATGGGAGGAAAGTTGTTACCTCTTTATTGTTGCTATATTAAGAGTTATGTATGAGACGTATGAAAAGGACCTTTACATTAACAGAAATGATTCACTCTTTCAGAATCTGGTAAAGAAAACAATATTTACGCCATCTATCTTTTGTTTTATCTATCAAAGTCGCGTCGTATTATCGTTTATGGAGACTTTTTAGGACAAAAGCTCTTAGAAATGAAGTTTTCTTAGAAGTCTCTCGTAATACTCGCGTTTGCGATTAATGATTATTTATTTCATAAGTATGATTAATGATTTTAAAATGGATGTATGTGTCGGTAATGATTGAAACTATGCAGATATATGCCCCAGTTTTATATGTTACAAAATGGTGCATAAAATATGATAGATGGCTTCAATTGCGAGTGCGAGCGATTTTCCTCAGTTCTTACAAATTGCGGACGCTGATACACGACTGGTGTGTTTATTAATATGCCCAGATGACTTTATTTTACAGCAGTAAAATACTGCAGTTAGTTATATCTAATACTGGACGCTAAAATTTTTGTTTATGTTTTTTTTTTAATACACCAGGCAATAAACGTAGAAAAGCAGCTTAAATGCTATATATTCGCTGATATTAGGGTAGGTAATGTAAATTGGGTAGGTAAATATTAGGCAGGCAATCGCAGTGTGCCTATTATGAGGGAAATTACTTATTACTACCGACTTTTGTTGTCTGAGAAAACGACAAATTACACTGTCAACTCCAGTTATGTTACACTGCTTCTTCTGTCCAAGTCACACTAGTGACTGAGTCACTTGTACGAAAAGGCAGCTATTTTTCAGACATCTTGTCGTAGGAACCTTGGGTAGGTTTCTGTATTGCGTAACAGGACAAAATGTATGATGAGACCACGAGCTTTCAGTCAGAGTAAGAATACTTTAAAACTAAGCAACAGCAGAACTCAAGGCGTCACGAATCTTGGCTTAGGGTGTTGATGGGAGCAAGCTAGGGACTGCCCGGACTTGCGTGAAGTCAGCAGTGGCCTCCGTCAGAGGTACTGGCTGATACAAAAAAAAAACTCGAAAGTCTATTTATTTAGATTAAAACATAAACATACCATAACGTAGCACCATTCATGTGTAAACAGTTAAACACGCACATTTCACCAATGCTGTTATTAAGTCCCATGTAATAGGTGGTGAGCCTTTTCCCATCTACCGGGCAGAATTCCAAACTCCAGGTTGCTACTGAGAAAACAGAAAATTCAATAACAAACCCGAGACCTCATACTCAGCAGTTGCGCTTGTTCCACTAGATCAATGAGGCAGTCCAGTTTAAATTTCTATGATTTGTTGATTTACTAGAACTTTACCACTGCTTTGAAGTAAAATACTGGCCATCAAATCCAATGCCACTTCCTCTATTCCAGGGTCGTGGCCCACTGCGTTTACATACTAGCCAGTAGACCCAATCGATTGGCATTCATTGGATCATGATTAATCGAATTACCTATAAGTTTAACAAGCTTGTTTAGCAATAACATGGAATTAAATTTAATTGATCTTGCAAGGTGAGAAAGATTTGCATTTTTATGTGTTTGGCTTGTAAGTAATTATTTTGTAGTAGTTTTGTTTAAGTACAGTATGTAACATAAATAGGTTAACATTTTAGTGATCTAAAAGCAGACACAGTAGTTGAACACTCATCGTGCTTTTTGTGTGTCATTAGACGGAGAAAGGGTTGACAAGTTTTGGGAAACATTAATTTAGAAAAATATTTTCTTTTATGAGTAATATCTACTTACTGATAAAATAGATATTTCTATATCTCTTATAGAGAATACGTACAACTCGCACGTATAAAGAATGAAATTGAAAATGGCGTCGTTTCTTTTCACCTCTTGCTTAGTCAGTATCGAATTAAAAGAGAGGTTTGGGGAAGTATGCCATTTGAAGTCCTATTCTTTAAATAAGATAAGATAATTTATTTCGCAAATATGGGTATAGTAAGTACATTATGTCAAATACAATTATACAAGTTCAGCCATATTTTACCATTAGGCGTGCGAAAGGTGCAAACCATTAACAAACAGAATTACTATACACATAATAATTCAACATGATGATAAGATTATTACAATTCAAAATAATCAAACAAAAGAAAATGCAATAAATAAAAGTATTTTTTTCTGCAAAAAACTTAAATATTGTAGTAGTTTTTATTCACTAAAAAGGAACTTAGCTTTTATAAAATAATTATCTGCGCGGGTTATATACATAATATAGGTTTATAGCATCGCTTTGGATCTTCTGGTAAGATGCTATAAATGGTTTTAAATACAAATAAATAAAAATAAAATGTATAATAAAGGAACATTTGACCTACTATTAATCTACTTATGTTACTGACTGTACGAGACTTATAAGTGCTAAATATAAGTTTGGTTTGCATACGTTTTAGTATATCGTGATTTAAATTAACTCGGTTTGTGATGCAATTCGGTTTTACACATAATATTTTTATTATTCATTTATGCTGGCACATACTATACATATTACATATTACAAGATTTAAGAAATATGTACTCGTTTAATCACGCTATAGTTTAACGTTTTTGCGGGGGCGTGAGGTTCTGGGTACGATTCCCAGATTGGCCAAAGTGTTATTGGGTTTTTCTGCTTGGAAATTCTCTAGCAGCCCGGAGTTTGGAAGTTGGTGGTGTGCACTATAATTTCTACTGCGTACTTGGCTGATCTCCGTGGAAATAGGCGGCCAGTATTACCTCCTCAGGTAGGTAATGCATTCGTAAATCTATGAGTAAACATGAAACTTAACATAACATAGCATCACGCCTGAATTCCTTGAAGAAGTAGGCAGAGGTGCACACAGTTGTGCACCCACATTTCACCAATGTTGTTATCAAGTTCAATGTAATAAGTGGTGAGACTATTGCCTTCTATTGGGCACAATACCAAACTTCGGGCTGCTACTGAGAATTTTCCAACAGAAAAACTCAATGTACTTTGGCGGAAGAGGTAATCGAACCCCGAACCTCAAGCTCAGCAGTCGCGTTGTATCTATAGTATAATGTTTAAAGAGAGACATTTAACCTGGTCAATTCCTTCCACTAATCAATAGGTCCTAGCTATCTAAGTACATGAAGCGCTTATAGCCCGTTGCAAACGGCAGTTGGCAACCATAGTTGAGGTTGAGCGTTTGGCGCGGTCAATCTGTGGAGATGGGTGACCATTTGGAGCATTTTATCGAAGCGTCTCCGTGCTTCGGAGGGCACGCGTTAATGCTTCTGTCTTAGTAATTGCTGTTATCTAAGTTAAGACCTACGGCGGCTTGCAAAGCTGGAGTGGTTCCTCCAACATTAGATTCGTCCTTAACCATACAAAAGAAGAATAACATAAAGATCTAAGTGCAACCTGTTTTTCTTAGATTTATATGTCCGTCCAACAGTTTCGTTGGATGTAAATTTTCCTTTTTTTTTGGTGGAGAGTATTCCTGACGCATGCCACACCACCTGGGGAGGCAGTGTGGTTATATGGGGCTCGCACCCGTTAAAAACTCCACCGTGTGCCTACACTCGCCTTTGAGTGGATCAGCCGCGAGAACTGCAATGCATGGCCTTCGCGACCCACCCAGCACCGTCCACTTCTGGACCGTCCTCTTTCATTTTCATTCTCATTTTCAGCGATGTCCCGGCAGGATGAAAATTTTCCTGCATTAACCTGTATTATCCTGTATTGAACAACATCGGTGTCTCTTAGTTTATCCTGTCCCGCTCTTATAGTGAACTAGCTGGTGCCGTGACTTCGTCTGCGCGACAAAATGTCGCCTATGTCCTTCCCCAAGATACAATCTATCTTCTTGTCAAATTTAATTTCGATCCGTTTAGCCGTTTAGTCGTGAAAAGGGAACAAACAAATGAACACGCAGAGTTACTGTCGCATTTATGATATTAGTATCGATTAGTATTAAAGTAAAAGATAAAATTAATTAAAAAGCAGGCTTGCCATTTGTGAATTTTTATTTCGCACCATTTTAAATCTTACTAGCCTATGTTACCCGGGACAATGTAAGGGTTCTAACGATACCCCACACATCTAAATCGGTTCTGGCATTTAGAAGTTATGGTGGAATAAATAAACTCACAAACATACATATATAAATAAATAAATAAATATTCCACAACTACCACACAACGCCGTCTAGTCTCAAGCTAAGCAGAGCTTGTGTTATGAGTACTAGACAACTGATAAACATACTTATATATTTCTAAATGCATACATGTTATAGATAAATTACACCCAGACACAGAACAAATGATCGTGCTCATCACATAAACATTTGTCCTGGGTGGGAATCGAACCCACGACCTCCGGCCTAGCAGTCAGGGCTACTAACCACTAGACCAACAGGACAGTCGTACATATACATGAACCCAATGAATATAACACTCCTTTTTTGGGCAGTTGTCTAAAAATGCTCCAATTTTAGTTTAGTTTGATGCATCAGTTTTTTTTAATAAGACATTGCCCCACACTAGTAATTTCTTCCTTTGTCGTGGGTGCGTTTACAGACGTATAGTCTCACAAGCACACAAACACCCAGACCCGGAGCAATTATTCATAGGTCGTACAAATATTTGCTCCGTGCAGGAATCGAACCTGCGACACGCAGCGCAGCAGTCGGTCTCTCGACCACTGCGCCAACCGCGCTGTCAAAAACCTTCAAATTGTCGCCAGTATAGGTTAGTTTAATTTAATAAGAAAAAAAATGTGTATTAACTAAAATGACCAACAACCTACGTACTCGTATAATAGATATAATATCTATACAAGACAGTATCCACATAACATAATAAGCTTCTTCATCTCGAGATCGTTAATCAATCTGTTTCCCTAGAAAGCCTTCGCGCGATTGCGCATGCGCCTCTCACTGCAATCAAATAGATAGATTATAAGTTGCAGTTAATACTGGCATGTTATCTTAATCTTAGGGTTGTACAGTACCTTAAATGGAAAGCCATCTTGAGACAAATTTACAGTGATTTAATCTATAAATAAAATAGAAGTGTTGTCTGTGATTTCAAAATAAATTCAAAAATTTATATAACAAGATGAAATTAATAAAATTAAAATATATATTTAAAACTCGCCCGTCGTTTGTGAATTATATTTATATTTGTTAAAGTGTAACAGATATTTAACAACTCTTTGTAACGCGGGAATTGAACCCAGGAGTTAATGTTCAGTAACTGCGCCTGTGACCACTAGATCAGTGAAGCAGTCATTTTTGTGGATTATGACATTTGTAAACCAAAGAGACAAGCGTCGAAGTCAAAATATTTATTTTATTTAGAACTTTTGCAAGCACTTTTGATTTGACAGAAACAAACATGTTAAAAAGTGTAGATTCCCATGGAGAAGAACGGGGAAGAAACTCCATGGTTGCTCTTTTTACACGACTGCCCAAAAAAAGGAATGTTATGTTTTTTTTTTTTAAACGTTGGATACTAGGAATATCTTCCTGTATCGTGGGTGCGTTTACATATAATCTCACAAGTACACACACACCCAGACCCGGAACAATTATCTATAGATCGTACAAATATTTGCTCCGTGCAGGAATCGAACCTGCGACACGTAGCGTAGGAGTCGGTCTCTCTGCCATGTTTTTAACAAATAGGTATAAATACAATAGCAGGTACTGGTTACATTGTTGCTGTTAGAAATTATAAAGTGAGAAAAATGTAAGATGATGCCAATACTAAACGAGCGAGTATAAAAAATCAAAATGTTGCCATGCCAGCTTAGAAAGAACCAATATACTTATATTTTGTAACTCAAAAGTAATTAATTACAATTAATTTGATCTCAGCATTTTTCCAAGCGTCCACCATGGTCTACTGTCAAATTGAAATAAGGTCCTAATTAATTTGTAAACGTCCTTAAGGGTTGATATTTATACAAATGTTTTTAGTTTTAAATATATTTGTCACAGCAAAATGAAAACTGTTACACCGTAGATGAATATAAAAAATACTTGTTGTATTTTGAATTATGGTTTAAATGAATCTTTTAAGGAAACTCAATAAAGGACCTTGCATAAGTATTATATATGTACCTATAGATGATGAAGTTTCAGAACATAATAAACACCTAATTACTTTGTACTTACCTAGGGTAGTCACAACAGCGCTATGCTCGTCGAGTCCAGAGTCGTTAATCAAGCTCGTGTAGAGCCGGGGCGGGTGGACGCGGCGCGGGCGCAGCTCTATCGTGTGATTATACTTAATAGAGACCGGCGGCCCAGATATCTTACTCTCGTGTAGGGTGTAATAGACAATTGCTGGCTGCTGAAAACATTTTTTAAATATTTTTTTATAATTTATAGTGATTTTAACTAAAGTGATTTTTATTAAAGGAATGGTACTATGATCCAGTATCCATTTCAGGAAAATGTCAGACTTCAAAGTCAGATATTTTATTCTTTCGCTAGGGTGACATTCACGCCATTTACCTACACACGTAAGTACCTATTCCGAACCCAGCTTAAATATCTACTGTGGGGGTAGGGATCCAGGAGGAATTACACTCACACTGTGAAAAATGGGCAGCTGAATTGCGAAAGTCTAAGTAAATTTACCATTCCTTAAAATTTAATCAAACGACTATAAGAAACGGTGTATCAATTCTACACACCAACAAAACCTAATACAAAACAGCCGGAGTACACCAACAACGTTGTATCCCACATTCCCATCACAGCGGGGCGCTTGCGCAGCAGGTCGCCTCGTTATTAGCACCTCGGTGTTCAAAGACGCGCCGACCGTCTCACCCTGCCTGCGCCTGCGCACAACTGACAGCTCGGGGAAGTGAAATAGTTTAAATTTTTAGTTCCTCATCAGTGGTTCCATTGTTGGGAATTTTTGATTCTACATTGTCTAGGCTATGTGTTTAAAAAAAGAAGATACCTATTAAACTACCGTGTATAAAAAATAATCTGCGGTTATTATTATTATAATAATTGTCCATTTTTATACAATTACTAGAAACCATTCGTGTTTACCCTTAAAATAAAATACCCTACCTTGACTAGATTTAAATAAATGCGACGGTAATGTCGCCATTACATTTTTACAGTCTAAAATTGTGGAGCAGGATCTATATAATGTACTCTTTCATTAAAGCTGTGTGAGGCAGCGGTGTGTTACGAGTATCGCGTGGGCAAGCTGGCTGTGAGCTGCATTTCTCTTCCTCGCATTCCTCGCACTCACCCACTTCATTTACATGTTCGGCTTACATTGCATAGTGCAGTATTTTTATTGCATAGTGCAGTATTTTTATTGCATAGTGCAAAGTTTTGTTATTGCATAGTACAAAGTCTTTTTATTACATCGTGCAAAGGCTTTTGCACCAGAACTACGACAAGGACTGTTGACACTAAGTTGTTTCCTAACCAAACGACGGCGCTGTAAGCACAGTGGTAGAGAAACTGGCTGCTGCGCCGCGTGTCACGGGTTCGATTCCCGGACGGAACATAAACATATATATGATCTACATATAATTTAATTGTTGTGTTGTGCCGGGTCTGGGTGAGTGTATGTGAGATTATGTAGCTTTAAATACACCCACAATACTAGAGAAAATCCTAGCCAAGGTTTAAAAAAATATCAAAAACTGCTCTCTTTTATTCTTAATGGTACTTGAGTTAATGTAAAACACGAATAAGGAATCAAATAAAAACGGCATTTTATTAAATAATAACATTTACGAGAAACTTTATTAATAGTTACTATTTACGTTTTTTTTGCAATTCACTTAAATCCAATTACATTGAGGCCGTAAAAAATTACAATTGCACACAATAAAATGAAAATAGTAGTAGTTGAAGTCATTGACTAAATACTTAACGCAGAAGGTTCACAAGGATCTGTAGCCTTTTTTTGTCCTGTTAGGAACCAACCTAAAATCGAAGTGTTATTGAGTTTTTCTCTTAGGAAATTCTTAGTAGCAGCCCGGAGTCTTAAACTGCGCCCGGTACATGGCAATAGGCATTATATTACATGTGACTTTATAACAGCATTGGTTACTTGGCTCACCGCTTATTACATGGGACTTAATCAAAACAGCATTGGTGATATATGAGTGTACAGCTGTGTACACTTCTGCCTACCTCCTCGGAGAATACAGGCGTGATGCGAAGTAAAGCTTAAATCGAAGGTGTTCAAACTAATAGGCCTCTGTCTTTGCTAAAGTTGCGACTATTATTAATTAACATCAATTAACATTAAAAGTTCCTTCAAAAGCACGAAGATGCTCATAATAAATAGCCCCTGGCGATAATTACCGCCTCTGGCTGCCTCGTTTATCTAGTGGTCCCAAGCGCTACTGCTGAGCATGAGGTCTTGGTTTCAATACCCAGGTCAGGCAAAGTGTTATTGAGTTTTTCTGTTAGGAAATTCTCAGTAGCAGCCCGGAGCTTGGAATTGTACCCGCTAGACGGCAAATGGTAATAAGCTCACGACCACCACGACGCGTCAGTGAGTCTTCTGCATCTACTTCCCGATGACATGATCATCGCGTGCGCACACCGGGCGCCTCGTAGCGTAAGCGCAAGTCGCTGATTGGTCCGCCAGCCTGCCGCCCAGTTCACACGCCGACGCGTAGGCGCACCCAAAACAATGAACACAACAACCACATTAATTAAACGAAAAAAAAGAACAGACCCGTGATAGAAATAGTAACATAATTGCAGGAATTATTAAAATTACCTTTCAAATGTACTCTTTCGGATTTAATTATAAAGTAAGTAGTTATTCGTATGGTCATTATGAATTGTATTTTCGTGTAAAAACGCAATTAAAGATGTCGTTGTTTTTTCGAATGGGTTGTATGAATTAATTTTTGTTGTTTAATTGGTTGCAATGTTTCGACTTTCACCAAATTATAATATTATTTGAATAAAGAGGAGCAATTAATATTTTTAATTACCTGAATAATTGTTGAAGATGAGGTATTACTTAGTAAACTTAAAATTTCAACTTAACTTAATGTTCCAAAATTTTGTTTATCTGTTGACAAGTTTGTGATCGTTGATGTCTAATGTACGAGAGATATTCGGAACCTGAACAATATTTAATCTGCAGAATAAACTATTTTGAATTTATTAATAAGAATCAAAGAAACACTAAAATCGATTTAAGTCAGCTTTCAATAAGATTAAACGTGACTGTTAAGATATATGTATATACATCTTAACATTAAACATTTGAAATGACAAGATCCCCAAGTAAGACTAGATGAAAAGACTCTAGACTGCTTCATTGGTCCTCACGACTCAGAACTTCACGCTTAGTATGGAGTATAGTTATAGTACTTAAATAATGAGCGTGGGGGTCAGGGTTCGATTCTCAGATAAGGGCAGCGTAAGTTTGTGATTCAACATTTAGGATATTTTCAGTTGCAGCCCGGAGTGAATTAACTGATTGTAAATAGGATACAAGCTCGATATTTTTATTTGAGATGGATTTGCTTTTGACTTTAGTTTAGGTCAGAGGTGACAGAAACAAAGTCGACGATGGAGTGAGCTCACCCAGAAGAAGCCTGTTCATTTTAACTTAAAAGAGATTAGGGTTGAATGCGTTCAGAAACACAGACGCAGGCAGAGAGTGCCACTCCTTTGATGTGCCCATTATAAAAGACGTTTGGAAACGCTTAGTGCGAATTGGTGGATTGGCAACAAGGTAGGTGGTAGGTAACTTACAGTGTGTCTAGATGTCCGATGGTAGAAGTCAGTAGTAGCCATTGGGATGAGGTCGTGGAGTTCTTACCTAAATGATATTTAATAAAAGATCGGTAAAATATATAACAGAGTAAAACTTTATTCCCTGCACCTTTGCCTAACCTCTCGGCAGAACAAAAGCTAAAAAAAAACAATACAATTCACTATTTTATTTGTAACACTCCATAACATAAACTGTTACATTCACAACAGTGACAGCTAGAACGTAACACGTTCGTGTCACATCAGATATAGAACGTAAGTAATAACAGTGCATTCGAACGGAAGGCGTGCTAATGCGAGTCAGTGCAAATTAAAAGCTTATATTTAATTATTATATGCACGTCGTACGAACTTGTGTCGCGTTTTAGTATCTGTATGTACTTATGTTGTAACTGTAGTGTAACTAGCTGATCCCAGCTTCGCATGACGTGGCCAGGACAGAAGGAAGATTATACGCATCATTTCATCTGCACTTACTACCACACTAGGACGCGTACCTTTGCAACCTGGTCAGTTTTTATGTCTCTGATCACGGGTGCTCTCTTCTCGCGGGTAGTGGAACACTCAAGGATTCGACGCCCCTGCTAACAATAATGATCAATATTCTTTTTTTTTTTTATAGAATATTGAATGCATCTTTCTAGTAATAGCCTAGTGGTATGACCGCTGGGCTAGCAATTCAAAGATCGCAAGTTTGAACCCAAGGCCACTGATTGGCGTGTGTGTATGCGTGGTCATGTGCGTATTAGAAATTAATAGTCATTTAAAAAGGTGAAGGAAACCAGCACACCTGAGAGATGTTCTCGATGATGATGATACGGGAGATTTAAACTCTGACACTAGGTTGTTCACCAACCACACGATAAGGAGAAGAAGAATGAATGCGTAGCGAACTCTTAATGTGAAAATATTGTAAAAACATAAAATAAACTCTTCAGCGAGATTTAAACGTGCCCAGATCAATACTCCAGGCACTCCGCCAACAAAGCTATCCCAACGTACTAGTTAGTTAAGTACTAGGCAGGTAAGTACCTGCCTCGACCAAAAATAGTCGTTCTCTGTTCAGGATGTACGACTATTACTTGTTCAAATGAAACACTTGGTTTGTTGAAAGGCAACTTAGCCATATATATTAAAACTTTTTGAACATTAGATTGCCGTATACAATTTTGCTTCACTATACATACATCGGAGTTCAGGGTTCTTGATCTGTATCTGTTCTCCCGTTGATGTGTCGTAGAAGTGTGGTACCTGCCTATTTTTTTAGAAGGCTAAGGTTTAAATTCTATATTTTTATTCCCACATAAATTAATAGCTTCTCTAGATCATAGTTCAGTTATTATGACTATGTTTAAGTGAAATCAAATAACAGTTGACCATTTAGCAGCTAAGGTGCCGGCGCATAGAAAGTATAAATTAAGCACTTAATAGCTAACTTGGTTTTAACATACTTCTACTCGGCTGTACTTAGAACACAGGCACAATATAATAAAAACAACAAAAACAACACAACAAATCAATCAAAACCAAAACATCTGTGATCTTTTTCTTAAATCGTGCTGAATCATTTACATCTACAAAATCTACATCTGACATAAATTACCTTTTGAAAACATATCAATAACTAACAAAGGAAGATCGAAATAGCAAAAACATAACTGTGGCACGCCCACAAACAACTACCAACCCTAATTAAATACACACATGTGCATACACACATCTAAACTTGCACACACACTAATAGTTCCACACACACATGCTCACAATCACACACGTACTGAAACACCGACGCATACAACTTATTAACACATCAAGTCGGTGCAACGGGACTCTGGAGAATTATTATTTAGCCGCTTAATAATGGAGTCATCATTTCGCCCATGACAGCTTCACACCTTGAGACGTAAGGCGAATTGACTCTCTTTATTATACTCTCGGGCTGTTTTTGTTTTCTTTTTCTTTTTTTATTCATTCCATGTTCGGTTTACGATCGCGCTTTGTAAGCTGCGTCCGCGCCGCCGCCGCGGCCGCGTGAGAGGTGTTAAACAGAGTAACAGAGATATAAGAGATAATCTAAATTGTTATACACCTTTAATGAATTGAACGTAAAAATAATTAAGATAATGAACTAAGTTTAACGATTTGTTAAGAACGGTCGACAAGTTTGAAGATAATAATTTGATTCAGCCATAATGCTATTGTTGTTATTGATTTCGGATTAAGATTTTGATATCTGTGTTCAACGTTTTTTCTATCTGTATTAAGAGGTTTTACGTTTCATTATGATTAATCAGGGTTTTTGGATTATGACATATTTTTATTAACTACTTGATATCTTGTTAGTGACTAATAACAAATGTGTTTTGGTTTTTGGTTTTCTTTTCTTGCGTAACATTCAATTGACTGCAAGCATGGTCTTAAGATAATGTCTCAAGTTCTGTTCTTAGTTAGAGCTAGTATGATCACAAAATATTTATTTATCTTGTTGTATACTTTCTTATGAACAACAAAAATATCGTATTTTGGAATTATAATACTTCCCCTTCTAACATCTGCCACTTATTTCAGTTTTATTTTACGAGCATTGTTTACGGTTGCAGTTATAACCGAATGCTACAATAGTATTAAGTGTTTGTTACGTCTGGCATATGGTTGAAGATATGGACTAGACTCTTGGGCAACCGTTTCAACTTCATGCCTATCTAAATCGACAACAGTACCAATCAGATATAAGGAACCTAAATAAAAAAAAAATAGGTTTTCGCGATCACTACACATTTTAATAGAACAACTTTTAACCGGATTAATCGCAGGTATTATTGGTTTTTACTTTTCCTGACGATGCGAACACTTTGCAGTGTTCGTGTTCGCAGGAGGATAAAAACCAATAATACACGCGATTAATCCGATTATCAATTGTTTTATTATTAAAAAAATATTTTTAAAGATATTGTTAGCACTTTATTATTTATGCTTGCGTACGGCCGCCCCGCATAATATTATAGTTGTGTGTTTATATTTTATTTGCTATTTTATATGTATGTGTCTGCTGACACTTAGTTATTAGAACATAAATAAGATGTAATTATCTGAATAAAGGGGTATCTCAAGAACACGAGTAGTATCACTACATTGGTGACCCCGACGTGATGGCTACCCAGCTTCGGACCCGGTTTCTGCCTGCCGGCTGGTGTAGCTACTATGGTCAGTCAACCAACTGCGACGTGATGGTTATCCAGCTACAGACCTGGCTTCTGCCTGCCGGCTGGTAACCATAACTCTCACCACCATCTTCGAGTAAGCGATATATCTCAGGAACACGAGTAGTATCACTACAATATGTTAAATCTAACATTTTTATAGCAATGTTTCGAAATATTTTTGCCAGCATTTATTTTTATATATTATATTTCATCACTTATTTCAACAGCACTATTAATTATTATAAAGAACTTAAATTTCCAAATACTGTGACTATTACCAGCTTTTATAACTCAAGTACATGGTACACAATAATTTTACCATATGAATACACTGTATAGAATATTTCACGCCTCTTTCAGATAATTTTATCTTAAAATTTATGCCCGAAGATTGCCGAAGGCGTTCCGAGCGGCTAATCGGTTCAATTGTTGGAATCAATAAGGCACCGCTCCGGTATCGAAGATCATTATAATATATTGTGATTCAACATCATGTTTTTTTTGTCAACTTTATTTTATTAGCCGACGATTTGTATGGCCTTTTTTACTAGGCCTGTGCCTTGTAAGCTCGTGTGTCGGATTTGTATTAAGATTTTATGATAGTTGAAGAATATTTTCAAGGGGAATATTTCTTTGGATATGATTTTAAATGATAACGTTTGAACCTACGCTTCGCGGAATTTCAGTTTTACGAAATATTTAGGAAGATTTGGCCGTTAATAATTTTGGAATAAGCTCGGTGCTTGTGCCTTTTCTTTTTCCAGGCAAAACTCTGACGACTATTTACTTATTCGTGTTTTTATTTTGATATTGTCTTCGGATTGTCTCATGATTTCTATAGAATTACTTTTTTAAAGGAATCTGTGAAATATTTACCGCAGAGGGGGAGTTCAAAACAATTTTGTTAGTAATTACACCAACTATTAACGGATTAATTTATACACACACAGGCAGCTATCATTACAACATTTTGTGTTCAAATAATTGATTGAATCATTAAATCAGTACTTTAGCATAATTACAACCACCGGTGTTAGACAAGTCTTGAAAGTTGGTATTTACAAGTGCCAATCTAGTTATTTCCAGCTACAGTGTAAACCAGTTGAATATTAATAACCAGAGACTAGCTTTCAAGAATCTTGTTAAGTTCCAATTTTCAAAATTAATAAATATAAAATAAATCCGTTGGTACTTACATGCAGGTCCGACAATTCTCCATCATTTGCGATATGGCAGCAATCGTCCTTCATTGCTTAACTTCGGCCCATGAAATTAATTTTCCCTAAACATTAATTTATTTAGTAAAGTTCATTCATTCACCTTGGAGAGAAAAATACGGTCGTGAGCAGGATTTGAATCTGCACCTCCCGAATAAATACTCCAGGCACTCAGCCAATTAAGCCATCCAGATCTCTGCTTGGTACTCCGATTATTATTTCACATTTTAACATGGTCTTTGGGTGAAATTCATTAGCGCATGTGAAGCAAACTGTTACGTTATACATTTTTGGTAAGAAAAATATGCTCGTGAGCAGGATCTAGAACTGTGCACCTTGTATGAAGTAGATATTTATCATGGAGAGTGCTTGGAGAGTTTATCCTGGGGGCGAAGGTTCAAATCCTGCTCAAGACCGTATTTTTAATTCCGCACATAATTATAAATTTGTAGTAATTGAGAATGATTATTGTACACTAAGAAATAAAGACTACGTAAAGGGATCGTCCAAACGTTCGCGAGGTTTTGAGGCAGAATACCCTAGTTCGCAAAATATCAAAATGCGAACCAGAGAATCTGCGAAGCGGACCATTCGAGAATAGAACATTCTGCGAATCGGACATTTCTCGTATAAGATTTTTTTTCAACCCGTCATTTTGCAAACTGGACATTCTGAATCAAAACCGTCCGCGACTTGATGCCTATCTAAACTGACGGATTAAATTCTATACAGCTGCGACTATCGACTTGTCGCAGCAATGTCAAATCGCGTGCGACTTCATATTGTAACATGGACTAGGTATTATATATTAATAATATGGGGAAATAGTGTCGCGTTAGGTCACAACATAGTACGAGAGTTTAAAAAAAATTAACTTCTTTTTTTGCTTATTTATAAAAGCGTTTACACTACGAATTTCTTCCTGTGTCGTGGATGCGTTTACAAATCCATAATCTCACATGCACATACACCCAGACCCGTAACAATTATCTGTAGAACATAGAAATATATGCTCCGTGCAGGAATCGAACCTGCGACACGCGGAACAGCAGCCGACCTCTCGACCACTGTGCCAACCACACCGTCAAACTAAAAATGTTTTGATTGTAAGTTGTACCTAGACCTATTACTAGGTACAGAATTATCTCTACAAACACACAGACAGTAACTTAAACTTTTTTAGACATGTATAACTCTAGAATATTTAATATGTTGATAGTAGAGTCAACCAAATACATCTTTTTGCACAAGCAAAATTATAGACATGATATTGCTTTAATAGGTACCAATAAAATTGATTAACCTCAATTAACTTCCAACATGTACTTAATACGTCATTACCTAAGGATCACTGCTTGATTTACTTTAATTAACATACCCAATTTTCGTAAAACACACTTAAACATAACACTTTATGTGGGAACTTAACGGCATTTCAAACAAACTCTACATACATATTTATTCTAACTTATTATCCATTTATTTATAACAGCCATCATCGTACTTCTATTAATAATTTATTTTCCATCTTCATGTAAATTGCTTTCCAATCTCGAATGTCAAATAGGATTGTGAAGTTAGGCATGGAGTACACGGACGGATTTGTCTCCATTTTCTGTACACCTCGAGCCGAAATCATGGGACATCGTTCAAAATTGTATATCTCCGCCGCTGTTATAGTCCGGGCCTTACAATATTCCTAATACAAAAATGGTTAATACAAACGTTATGTCATTACATTATGACGTGTCGTATGGACGATTTTTATTACGGCTGCACCGAAAGGTTTCTGATTATGTCATTATTTATAGTGATAGAGAAAGTGTGGTGTTGACGGTAACCTCTGACATCAGGCTATAAGTTAGGATGAGGTCTAACGCTTGATAAATTAACTAAAATGTTTTGCAATGAGACAGGTTTGGTGTGATGCGGTTTTGATAGGTTTATACGAAGTTAAGTTTTTTTAAGTTTCAAGTTACGTGTATAAAGATTTTTATACTAGGTGAAATGCAAATACGACTCTCTTATAAATGAAGTATCGATATTCGGTCATTGTTTGAAATTATTTGTATAATATTATGTATGAATAACTATAATACGCTTCTTTATTAGGGGAGAAATTAATAGACATAGACTATTCACTTCTTTGTTTAAAATCAATGGTATAAACTAAGATAATTCCCGACTTACCAACACGTTTACCTAAAAGGCCTTACGCGGACACGCAACAAAAATTAAAAGCAATCAACAAAATACATAAAGCATATCAATTATTCGGCTGCATTTGTAAACGTAACTGCAAAACTCACAGAACACGAGTAATTAGCAATAAATTTAATATTCAATTACTGTAGCCCGTTAATTAAGTTGTACCCGTCACACAATGTAATTTAATTATGTCTGCGTCGGTTTATGCTGCGTTTGCGCATCTTAGACAGTTTATGAAGACAGTGTAGTTTGTTGTGTGCCTTGTATTAGTAGTTGAGACTTATTCAGAAGTATGTTCGCGTGAATTAATTTTTTAATGGTGCTCTTTTGTTATGTTGAAATTGTTTAATTGTGTTTATAGATAATTGACTTTCAAATTGAGACAGAATTTCATTATGATCACCATCCTATTGTCACTAGAAATATCTACGCTTTTCTTTGAAAATAAATCATATATAAATTATACCATGTTCCAACCTAACGTCCAAAATTAAACGACCAATTTGAAACAGCTTTTTAGTTCTCTTACCTCGAAATAACTGAACGCGCGCATAAAATTATTAGCTAATTTATTTTTTCGTGAGCATTACTGGGTGAACTTTTAATTAATAAAGGCGATACTGATTATAATAAAAAATGACGTATTATAATTGTCGGGAACACAAGACGGTGCGAGCACGCTCGATGGCAATCGTAAAAAAGAGCCCCGCCTCACCGGGCGCCCAGTGGGCCACGTGCGGGTGGTTGTACAAAATGCTGCGTGTAATTAAATTTGTGGGTTTTAGTTACTGATTTAAGAGATTTAATTAAAATGTGACCAAGAAAGTTATTACACAAAATTTTCAAATCAAGGTACACGTTAATGATGCATGGCTGTATCACCGAAGTAGTCGTACGCATAGAGAGTCATTAACGCAAAGTTTATTTGACAATAATTTACTTTCAATTAAAACAATTATTTTATGTTTCCAGTAAGTGATAAATAAAAGATAGAAGCTCGGTGTTCAAATTATAAAATGCAAGCATTAAATTACAATAAAAAATTCTTGAGTGTATTAATTATTAATGATACATGCAAGTGTAAACCTCTTTCTAACATAGGTATTGACTCTCGTAACTTACATGTAACGAACAGCGATTGTTTAATTATCATCTGTCTGCTTTAAATACCTATAAATATTTTTATTCTGCTTTCTTTCTTTCTTGACTGCTGAGCACGGGGTCTCGGGTTCGGTTACCGATCGGGCAAAGTGTTATTGAGTTTTTCTGCTAGAAAATTCTCAGTAGCAGCCCGGTTACGAATTTTGGCCCGGTAAATGGCAATAGGCCCATCACCAACACCACATAGGAATTAATAACAGCATTGGTGAAATCTGGTTATAACTATGTGCACCTCTAACCTAACCCTTCGGGGAATACAGGCGTGATGATATTTTTTTGCTTTCTTTACGGACAGTTGAAGTGTAAAAAAACATGCGGGGCAGTTTTTGGGGACTGCCGATAGAAGTGAAAACTAAGTAACTTGTGAATTGTATCGTTGAGCTATTAGATTATTACTTTTGAATTATTTTTGGTTTGTAAAGAAGTTTTAATGACCAATTTAAACTTTAATCCTAAGATTCACGGTTTTTGTTTACCCAAAAAGTACACATTACACAGTATACCCTACATATAACTCATGGAAAACGTTCCGTGACGATGACGCGAGTTTCATTATTTTTCTTCACCCAAAAAGTGCTCAACGCGCTTAAAGAAGTTTTCACTTCAAAAATATTATGTCTGTAAACTTTCTGTGTTGGTCGCACAGTGCACCGGCAACATCGGCCAATTACATAAAAGCGTTTCATTTGCCGCTGCAAAGTGTTATTGTGTGACCCCGCGCGATACCATCGACCATGGTTCCATACTGATTTACTCCGCTTACAACCATTCTTCAGATTTCCAAGGTATACCATATAAGGAAACCGAGTTTCAAAAAAATATTACCTTGCATTACGCTGGCATTTTTCTATGGGTTAGGTAGAGCTTCAACATTTTCGTTATTAAGTCTCCTGTGAACCTTCACAGTATCGATACGCACACTGGGTAGTGTGCGTATCGATACTACCACTTAGAGAATTTCTCACTTTGGCCCACCCGGAAATCAGACAGTACAAGCCCCGCATTTATTGGAAAATCGACTACTTTTGCCAAATCATAAAATGGGGCAACGTCAAAAAATGAAAAGAAAGACAAAACATAAAGTTGATGTTTTAACCAACAAGCAATTGTTATCCGTTATTATTTTCGGTTTGTTTTTGGGATTCAGGATTATTTGAAAGTCCAAGATGGACCATATCTGGCAGTCCGCCCGAGTAAGAGATCCGAAACAAATGGCCGCGTATGCTCAGTATTAATTATTAATGAATGCCATTATTCTTACCCTTATCCAGGTTTAAATATAAAGGGTAAAGGTAAATGCTTAACATGCTTTGTTTTTCGAAAAATCTTAACTGCCTCTTTGTTGTATTGGACGCTAGGGCAGTTGTTTGACGCGCAGGTCAATTCCTGGCTCGATAAAAGTGTCATTATGTGCTTCTGATAGGAAATTTTCAGTAGCACCACACAGATTTGAATTGTGCTCAGTAGATGGCAATAGACTCGCCAGCTGTTAAAACGTGGATGAACAACAATACACTCCTGCGTAGTAGCCTTTTGGGAAAAATAGGCATCATGTTATTTTTATTTAGCTTTATACCTGGAGAGAATGGAGAGCTTTGAGGAGTGGAGTAACTTTGAAGGATACAGTTAGGAATAGCGTGATAAGGGAACGTTGCGAAGTGATTGAGAAAGGTATGCTAAGATGATTTGGGCATGTAGAATGGATGGATGAAAGGCGTTTGACAAAACTAGAACATGAGGCGAGGGTGGATGGAAGAGTCGATGCAGGCCGACCTGGACGAACGTACCGCAATCAAATTGCGGAAGGTCTCAAAAAAGGACAAGTCAAAAGCCTATGTACATAAACCGACGAGAAAGCATGAAGAGGTTAATGAACATAGATCGAAAATAGAATCGTAGCAGGTGGAAGTCGGTGGTCTCTGCCTACCTCAGTGGATAACATGGTCGAATCCAAGCACCACTGACTTTTCGAGACGTGCGTATTCGTAACTAATTATCACTTGCTTAAACCTGTGAAGGAAAACATTGTGAGAAAACCAGTGCACCTGAGAGATGTCCTCGAGGTTGTGTAAAGCCATGTTAGAGGCCTTCGAGGGGTTCAAACTTTGACACTAGGTTATTCATGACACGATAGGAATAAGAATGTATGAATGTATGTGTTATACCTGGAAGTATTCTAGCGATGGGCTGAGATGTCATTCTATAGGTTTGATCTTTGATGTTACCGGCAACGTAAAATAATACCTAGAACACGGGAAACCACGATGACGCAACGCACCATAAAACACTTATATAGCATTTCCTGTAGTGCGATTATGTAGAATTAAACAAAAGCTTATGTGGACAGTAAGATAGATAATTGAATGCAGCTTGATTTACACCATGTACTTACCTGCAAGATGTGGAATGGGCTTTCTCCGGAGATTATTCCGCGAGACTTCAAAAAAAATTTAAGAGAGTTCTCTTTGTGAAAGATAGGCAACGCATCTGAGATGCTTTTGATATTGGTTGTCCATAGGCGGCGGTGACCACTTAGTATCAGGTGTGCTGTCAGATAATTTGCCACAACATAACGTAAAAAAAGTTTCCTGAATTACCAATAGGTAATGAGCCGTCAAAGATGACGTCACATTCCGGAGAGAGCATGCAGCATATTTACTGGAAAACATGCATGGTGAACGGAAAATCCTAGTGGAAGAATTGGCTGCCTTTGCCATATTTTTATCTTTACACCTAATTTTGTATATCAGGTTATAGCATCAAGCCTGTTTTACACCGATGCCGATGCCATTATTTAGTTACTTACACGTGAGCCCTTAGAGGACCAGACGGGAGACGCCTTCTGACTAAATATCGAACAAATTTACTCGCCACTTTTGGCGGGGGGTGTAACACACAAGCACAAAAGAACTTGTACTAAAGCGAAAATAGCTCTCATCATCACTTACATTAACAGTATTAAAATACATAAAAAAACTAAACACAAGCAAAAAATGGTGTTACGCATGATTAAAATCGTGTACTATCATGGTAACCATACTGGTAAAAGCTACCTTTATATGATTGGGAATCATATGCCAGTGGCGAGAGGGGTACGCCCGTTAAAACTACTCCAGTACTAATTCCTTCAAGCGTGAGCCTATTGTCTTCTACCGGGCACAATTTCAAGCTCCTGGCTGCTATTGAGAAATGAAACATAAAAAAAAAAACAATGTCCTTAGTCAGCCTTACCTCATTCCCCATTTTGGCATTAATCAGGACTTTCCATTGTATTAAAAAAGTACCCAGCTTCTCGGACAATCGCATAGATTTATCAAAATAATAAGGCGTTAAGAGAGTACCTTTAATAGTTTGTTAAGCGTGGTAACGTCGGCATAATAAGCGGACTGCGAGTAATAACAGTAACAATGAAAAATAATAACCACCCCGTGTGATAGCGGCCGCGGCCCCGATTAAATGTTTGAGCTTTTGTTGTGAAAGATGAAAAGAAATAAGTTAATGTAAGGACGAAGGAGGCTGTATTATGAAGATTCGTTTTGTCTTAATTTGCAACGTGTCCATAGATAAAACTTTATAATTTTTTTACGTATGACGTGTCACCGCACGTTGATAATGCGTTTTCACATTGAGAAATTGTTACTTATCTTATCCGATAAATATTCCGGTATATTTTTATGATGACTAAGAAGCTGTGTGGAAATCGTTGGTCATATGATGCGATTCATGTCATGAGGAAAGTTTTAAAAACAAATGTGAGTGGCTTCAAGAATAGAAGAAGAAAGAGGAAATAATGGAAAGATTGTGTGAAAGAGCTATAAAATGAGTGACTATTGAGATGACAGCTGATAGAGATGTATGGAAGAAAGAGATGTGCTGCGCCGGTCTCACATAAATTGGGAGAGTCATGATGATCTGGTAGATATTGATGATGTTTAAAATTTTCAGAGGTTGAGAGTTTACTTTTTAGCGATAAGTAAATCAAAATATTACTTTATTGTTCGTCAGAAGCCTGAAATAATTTTATGATATTAGGTATTCTACTTATACCAAATTTACCAAATATAATAATAGGTGCGTAGTTCTAACAAACGTATTTTTAATTCATCTTGGTGCGATTTTGTATCGTATTCGATACAAAACACATGAATACAGATCCGTCAACAATGATACACTAAATACAAATAAATATTCATAAAAGAATTAACGCATGCAAAGCGAACTCTAAAAGTATGAGCGATGACGAATTGAATATCTTTTCGATAGCGATGACGTCACAAAAAGAGGAATTCAACTTTGGAAGAAGAATTCGGGGTAGTGAGCAGACGTCGAAATAGCCTAGCAGGATCCCTGGAGTATTTTTCCGGGAGGCGCAGGTTCCAACTCTGCTCACGTCCGTATATATCTTTCGACAAAAATTTATAACTTTATTGGTACACCAAGTTTGGTATTTGAATTAACGCTACGCATCTGCCGCTGCGCATCCTTACTATGTATGACCTATTTATGTAAATAAGTGTAAGGATGTTACGAAAAATATGTGACAGCTCTATTTTCTACTTAAATATGAGATCGCTATTAAATGCCTAGCAGGTTGTTTTAAAAATACATTACGAAAGACATTTTTTTTCGTAATAATATAATACTGTCTAGAGCAGGATTCGAACCTGGGCCTCCCGGATAAATACTCCAAGGATCCGGCCCAGGTTCGAATCCTACCTACTCCCGACCGTATACTTTTTCCACAAAAAAATAACTTTACGGTTCGCTAAGCGAGCGTTAATGCTTTTCAAAGATTTATCTGCATTTACAAAATACATATTAGACGTAGAGATAGAACAATAAGTGTTTGTGTATGGATCGTTTGGCAAACATTTCTGATTTCTTAATTAAATTATTTCTGATCTCAAGATGACAGCAAAAATATATTGTGAACATTTGTTGAAGGTATGACGAGACACGCGACGCAAAATTATGGGTAATTATAGGTGTACGGCTTCAAAAATATTTGTCCGTCATCAATGCAAAAATATCGGATATGTCTGTGTCATAATTGTAGTTAAATAAAAATAAATACTTATCAACAGAAAAAGTAACTCATGGAGTTCAAAAGTGGCGAAATATATTTAAGTCTTAAGTTATCGAAGAAATTAAATGTATTATTAATTTCTTCGATAACTTAAGAATTGTATTATATGATAACTTAAGTAATGTATTATTTAAACTACATATATTAAATTGATTATTTCCATGTTATGTTAGCCACATTATAATGTCATATTTGTGCACCAGGCACTTGGTAGAGTATGATGGAACCTAATTTTATGAACTTTGTCAACTTGCTGTACTCGTATTCTTGCGAATAAATAATTCTTATTCTTATTCTTAAACACTATGCGAAGAGGAGACTTGAAACCTAAGCTTTGACAACACTTGAAATTAAGTAGTAATGCCAAGTATTTATAAAAGTATGTATTTTTTTTTCATCCGTAATACGTTATAATGCATATTATTATAATAGTAATTCCATGCCTCGTTGTGGTTAAGCGTCCTAATAATTTGCAAGTAAAAATATTTTGAAATGCAAGTCACGCGTCCCGCTCGGGCATCGTTTTACAAAATGGTTTTTAATGAAATTTATACATCATCATGATATTTGACCATTATTTTTTATGGGTCGAAGGAAAGTGTTGAAGTATGCTCAAGTATCCTTTTTCGATGAGGTAAAATGGTGCTGTTTTATGTGGAGAGACAGCTGGTTTGATGTAGTTAGCGTAGAATCCGAGTGTGACTTTTATGCAATAAGTATTACTTCATAAAGTTACGTCATTTTTATTATTGAATTTCGAGGAAGTTAAATTTTACAAGGTCCTAAATTATTAGGGAATCTCCTTTTAAGGGGTCAATGTGTAAGTGATAAGGATTTATTTAAACATTTAAAAAATTAGATTTTATTAATTTTTGCCGTTCTATGGATATACAATTAACTTGTATTTCCATTGAATTATTGGTTTAAGTGAATGTTTCTCATAATTATATTTAAACTTTCAAAGGAAGTTATCTAATAAATTAGACATAATTATCTGGATCACTAAGAATCTCTGTCGATTTCTGGAAGCCTGCTATTTATTGTCGACTGTGGGTATGAGTTGATTTTTAAAAGTAATGTTATTTGAAAATAACTATATTGTATATTAATGGTATTGATAACTTATAGTCAGCAGATATAAGCAGTGCTATATAGTATATTAATATAACTGTTTTTCCACAAGTTTCCTGCTCCTGATTTTAAAGTTTGTGTGGCAGAATTTTTTAAACACAAAACAGTACCAACTAATTTTCCCACCCTCAAACATTTTACGTCCCAGGAAGAAGCGCAGTTAATAAACAATATTATAGTTTAGGCGTGCAATCTCGCGGCGCACTGCAATACAAATGGCGGGGCGTCGCAACCACGCCGCTGCGCTGGCGCAGATGCGCGATAGCGACGCGTACTAAACGCGGTTCTGTAAGGAGGATATTGTACGGGATTCTTTGTTATTAATGGTTTATTATATTATGGAATTAAATTTGGTAAAAATAAATTTGGACTTATTTGTTACAAGCAACTTATTTGAAAAGTTATTTAGCTTTACTGTATAGATAAGTATTTCGAACATAAAACAGTCATCATATGTTTTGGTTCAAATCAGTAAAGGACTACGAGAATATAAAACAATATGTATCTTACATTTTAACTTATTTATCTAAAGGTGAGTCCGCTGCTGCGGGTAAGTACCTATTGGCTTATTCAGCCACAAATCCATGTGCGTTAAACCCCTGAGATGCTGCTTGAATTATCTGGCTAAAGTGTCAATAGGCCCTCATGATGATTCTGACGTTTGAAACTCTGAGGTCAACAAAAGCAGATCTTTAAAATTAATCTTTTACGTGCGCCGATTATTACCCATTTGTATTATCAAGAAATCAACAATGACAAATGACTATTAAGCCAACTAACTAAACACCAAACACGCTTCAATTACCAATCAAAACTCGCCAATAACCGCACAGTATTTAGCACTGGCAACACAAATCACAGCGTTAACCCCTCCACTGCCGCGGGGGTATTTATCGGCACAATAAACTTGCGTAATTTATAACAAGCAATAACAATGTGTGCTGTATCTGAGGGGTCATTTCTCAAACGCACACCTCGCCCGTAGCGGCGGCTATCGGACAAATTAAATAGCCGTGTACGTCCGTCCGGCCGGCCGTCCGGCGTCCGAACAATCGGTAGGCTCTACTCTTATTAAATGATAAGCCTCGTAATATTAATGTTATCGTGCTTCGCTAGTAGAGGGTTAAACTGTTTTGATTTTTAAATTGGTGTCTTCGTGTTTTTGTAGACAGTTTTTGTAAATGTAATAGTTTTGTGATAGCTGTTCTCAATTATCAGTCATAGCAGTGGCTCTTCCTTTTAGACCAAGATAAATAAACATAGGTTAGCACGTGTTTTGACTTACCTATGTCCCTGTCTCTATCTTATACTTGTAGTTTGACAGTTATGTGACAGAGATAAAAATAATGCTAAGCCAAGGCACGTGCTAAGAAATATTCAGTTAACTTGGCCTTTAAATACTTGTGTAGTGTGATAAACGTATTATGTATTGAGTATTATTATTTTTATTTCTGTATTCCTTTATTTTATCTTGTCCTGAACTTACATTCTTATAATTTTGTATGTATTTTAATTATTATTTTTGTAGATTACACGTCTCATGATAATAAACTAATCATTTCTTTCTTTCTTCTTTCACTTATTAGTCCGCTGTCTACACTTTATTTATAAAAATCTAAATGATTAGATTTGTGAACAACATTTTGCTTTATTAAGCGTGTTTTTAGGACCCAGTCAAGTCACTCGTTTATTAATCAAAATGTTCCACTAAATAGCTTACATGCAATCACATGGACACAGTTGAGATCGAAGATTGCTGAGACAATGGAGGTTCCGTTAAGTATTTAAATAAACAGTGACAAAAATAATAAACTTAATTATAATTTTAAATCATGCTTAGTTCTGGATTCCCCGCATCCTATATTCCTCACGACTATAAAATCCTTTGACTCGGCAACATCAACGTCAGAATATGCTAGGCGGAGTTATGACGACTTGCGACTAAGGCCAGGTCTCTTTACATCCCAACAACATTTACTACCACCACAAACGTGTAATATCTTCATCTCTAGAGGTATAAACGTCGATTACTTCATTAGTCTTATGAATAACTTAAGTAGACCCAAACGGCCATACACATGTATTAATATAAACATCTGTTCCAGACGTTCCAATTACCATTTGCAAGTCATTACACATAAATACAGCGGTTAATCTCGCGCCAAGGAAATTAAAGACTTAATTAAATTACGGACCAAATCAATTTGTATCTTATGAGAACTAAACAAAAATTTAATTAGCGATACGCAACAGAAGAAATGTCAAAAGGTATTAAGTAAAACGTAAAAAAATAATGCGAGAGGCTCGCATACCTGAGGAACCGGCACCTTGTGGCAAATTGAAAAGGCCGCGCTTGCTCTTCGAGCTAATAATAAATTCTCAAATAATAATAATTCATAAATAATAATCGTGGAAGAAACAAAATAAAAATATTATACACGTCGAAATAATAAAGGATTTGCCCGGGAACCAGTCGACACGGGTTGACTTTTGTTGAGGATAAAAGCGGCGAGATTATTAGAATTTGACTTGAACATTAATGTTTTGAACTGAAGGGAAAAGAAACAGTCGAACATTAGTAGAAAGCTATGAAGCATTGTTTACAAATTGACGCTCTGAACACGCGTTGGGCTACACTTAAACGTAGAAATGGCGCACGGGTCACGATCGTTACGTTATTTTTATCATAGCATAATACACAAGTTAGTAGCAAGTATGCTATAATCAAACAGCATAAAGGCGCCGTGTGCGCCGGCCCGCCGAACATAAAATTGTTTTTTCGTCCAACAGCTATAATTAGGCGATGCGTTACGTTTTTGTTTGGCCCACATTTCCCGATCCTCTAATTTTTGTGTTTTTTGCCGCTCCTTTTGTAGTCGTTAATATGATTACACCGTTGGGATGATGGCTTCATACGTGTTTTAGGTTATAACTTAATTTGCTCGGGTTACTTATTTGTTTTTTTATTGTTGTCCGACTTCCTGAGAGTCTGTCGTGTGTTTTTTGCGGCCGGTCGTTAGTTGGAGGTGATTGAATGTGATGGTGGGCAAATTGTGGGCCGCGTCGTACGCTGCGCGGCTCTCCGGCGTCACGTATCTGGTTTGATTTCGAATGTTGATTCTGTGTGTGTTGTAATTGGATCGTAATCTGTTAGCAGAAGTTTTTGTCGAGATGATTGCGTGTCCGCTAGCACGTACAGTCATACTTTCGATGATATTGAGCGTTTAGCTTATTTTGAGCGTAAATTAATTTCTAATGAGGTAGGCAGGCGGCGGAGCCGGCACGTTAGGACTGAGAATGTCTTAATAATGTTTCGTGTCTGATGCAATCAAGCGGTTACCACTTCGTGCAGCGCTGATAAATGGCTAAAGTTACATTGGCGTTTAGGTTTAAACACCCGCCTTTTATGGCACTGGAACTTTCGGGTCCTTATTCATTTCCTTTCGAACTTCTAGTAGTACATTTCTATTATTATTTCTGGCATCCAAATCGTCTCTTTTCTTCACCAAGATACGCCAAAACCCTTAAAAATAAATTTCGTCCCTAGTTTTTCATAAAGCGCTGTTCCTCCTTCTCAATTCAGCGGTAATGGCGCGGATCGGTTTGACAAGTAAATTGAGCTTGGACGGCCGACGTGCAAATTGGCCGACACCGGCTGCACGCAACGCACTGGGTTCGAGTCCGTGCGTGGCTCACGAGTGACACTCGGGTAACACGCCGCAACGAAACACTAGCTTCGAGAACTGAATTATTAATGGAAATACTGTGCATTACAAAATGGTGTCGGAAAAACTTTATTTCGAGTTGGTTTACTTTGCGCTTGCTAGTTTCTGCATTGATTTATAGATTTTCTTTGTTCGTGCCTCGCCTGATAGATTTTCTTTAGTTCGTGTTCTCACTGAAAACAGAGTTAGTTAATTATTATTTCTGAATTGCTTAGTTCATTTCTTGTTGCTGTGCTTTGGTGTGATTGCTGAGTAGAGCTGGTAATTTTTTAAATAATTCTCTTTTGCCTTAGTTGAAAAAAGTCTCATAATGAAATTGATTACTTATTGAAACATTGCTTGTATAAAAACCTTAATTTTCTGATTTATTATTTTAATACTTATAAACGTACATCAGAAACGTACTTAGTCTAGTTGATACACTAGGAAAACAGATAAGTATAAAAGAAATTCCAGGTAAGCAAATCTAAAAGCAGCTATTCGGGCATTGGCTTGAGTCCAATATTTAAATGGAAGATATCAATAAACACTTATAGCCAAGGAAACATGACAGAAAATAAATAGAACGAGACAGTGGAGATCAACGACATGAAACTCGCAAAGCTGATGTAGGCTGGTCATGTTACCAGAAAAACAGACTCCTTGTGTAATAGAATCCTCGAATGACGACTATGAAACTAGAATTGATCTAGAGAAAGACCGCGAATAAGATTTTAGAAATATATAAATCGGGCCTTTATCGCGATATTTTATATAAAAGGCTTTTACGATAACTTTTTTGTTTCCCCGGCGTTTCGACCGAATTGCACCGGCCGTGGTCACTGGCAGACTGACAGACATTCATATATTTCTAAAATGTGTACAAATCGCGAAAGTTTAAAATCAATTATCGCGAATAAGATGGAAAGAACACATTAGGAAGGGGGAGGGCGAAAATGGATACGAACTGCCCAAGAGAGAGGGAAAAGGAGAGGATTGAAGAAGAGATTAGGTCGACGAAGGCTAAGGAAGATACTTCTTATAGCCAATAAATCCCTACAACAAACCTATTTTATATTTATTGAACACGACACAGACCAACTTATTACATAATAAACACGCAAGGCCACAATATGTCATGTAGGTGTACCTACACACGAGGTACATCCGTACACTGATCGCTTCGTGTATAGTAAATCAATTTTATTGAACCATAGCACTTGTTAAGTAATTATACTTTACCAACCAAGACACCCCCAAAAACAGCGACCCTTGTAGCAACCAAACATGGTCAAAACCAGGTATCAGATTATACTGGTCGAACGAACTACTTTGCTTTTGTATGATAATTTTAAAATCGACCTCGCCGATGAAAAATTGATTTCGGCTGATACACTTTTGATTATATGGTTGGCAGTGGTTAGGTTCAATTATTATTTGGATACAGCCCGTTGGTATGAGATTGTTTTTAAGCTATTATAGTCCGTGTTAGTATTGATGGTAATAAAGACAAGTTTGTTTGTGGTCGGGACTTTTTAAAGGATTTTCTCTTATAGATTCTTTGTGGTGTTCGTGTCTTTGGATGAAATTCGTCTAGAGACTTATGCACTTCAGCCATTAATTATATAGGCGATTTTTTTTATTAAACTTTGCCCCCATTTGTATTTTCTTCCTGTATCGTGGATGACGTCATATAATCCCACATGTAGACACACCCAGACCCAGAATAATTATCTGTAAATCATACAAATATTTGCTGCGTGTCTCTCTCTCTCGTCTCTGTCTCTCGACCACTGCGCCACGCGCCGTCGTCTGTCAGTGTCGGTGATAGGAGATCTCAAGGCGGATACCAGCATAGCTTACCAACCAGATATCCTCTGACACCAGCTTATCCTCCAACTACACGAGGAAAGTTGTCATACCAAATTTCAAAATAGAATTGCGTCCGAAGTTTTAGGGCCGGAACGCCGGAGCGTCAAATCACATCGTAGAATTATTTCTACGGCCAGAACTACACGTTGAACGGTCTTTGGTTGATTGCACACTAGTACAGTATAGTATTATAATATAATCTGTAGGACAGTCAACCGCACGTTAGTGGTAAAACATAAACTACGAAAACCATCCTTACTGCTACGACTTAAAGGCGCTGTCAATGTCATTACTATGGGCGTTCGGTAGACTGTACGTCGAATTGCGTCGCGTTTTGAAATTGTTTTTGGGCTCTAAGTGTTTCTGCTCAGTAACTGCAACACAAGTATGAAGTAATCCATGAAGTTCCATATCATGTCATACTTAAAACAGAACCAGTAATAATGTGCAATCATTTAAGCTGTTTACACACTAGGCGTGACTGCGGCTGTGGTAAACGACAACAATAGTCCTCGATCCGTCACGAACCCGTGATATTGGCGTTGCAAGCCCCCGGCACCTACTTATATAGACGATTCTCTAATAGTATAATATCTTAGTAAACTATCTATGTACAATCATGTGTACAAAGCTATAGTCTGAGCGTTATTTAGCGAAAAAATTTTTGCTCCATAAAAATAATAACATTTTCTTAGATATTCCGATGAATTTGTAAATCTCTCCTCTACCAGGGAACAGATACTGTATGCTAGATAAATAGATGCTAAATACAGTGAGAATTTGTCCGGGAGGAGCAGGTTTGAATCCTGTTCACGACCGTATTTACTTTCCACAAAAATACCAGTTACAGCTAATTAGGTTAGACTGGAAACCAAACCTAACGCAAGTGAGAAAAGGCTGAGCAGATTTATATATTAATTCCTAAAACATTTGAAAATGTTCACCTGCTTTTGTTGCCGACTGTACTGATGGCCAGTTATGGGAAATTTACGGAGAGCCCACAAGTATTAATAGAAATAAAATATACTCACATAAAGCGCTAAGTTCTCGTATTAAATACAATAGATCAAAGTTATTCGTGAGCGGCGCAGGCGGCGGCGTCTGTGAAATGATATCTATACTAATATTATAAAGTTTGTTTGTTGGTTGCAATAATCTCACAAATCTTAGGAATTATTGGTTCGAATTTAAAAAATATTTTTGTGTTGGATAGTCATGAAAAAAAATGTTGCAAAAACGTGAAAAAATATTCCTTTTGAAATTTTCCGTTGCGTGCGCTGCGTAAACGGTTAAAGTTACGTAAAAATCATGTATGACGGAATTGTTCCCCAATAAAAGTTCTAAAAAAATATGCCGCGACAGCATATGAGCTATCTTTTATGGTTGACTCACTATAACCTTTTAAATGGTTATCAAATTGGTTCTAAAATAATGTATTATTTGCGAAGGTGTTTTACAAACATGATATTAATCTTTATTCTAATATATACATTATTAATCAAAAGTATTTAATTTTGAACAAAATTGCCCCTGACATCATTTGATTTCAATGAATATCTTAGGAGATATCATAGTATAAAATAACTCCGCAACAAAATAATGATCAAGTACCACGTGCGCATTTATGATCTGCAAGGCGGGCGCGGTCATGTGGGGCTGGTGGAATAATTATTAGTAGGTTTTTTCCTCAAATTAACGCAGTTGAAACCGCGATGCACAAGTAGTGAATGATACACCTAAACCTTCCTCATGAATTAAACTCTGTGTATTGGTGAAAACCGTATGAACATACGTTCAAGAGCTTTTGAGAATTTCGCGAACAGACAGACAGACGCGGCGGGGTCTTTGTTTTATAATATGTTGATATAATATACTGAGTTGCAGTCACATTTTAGGGAATCAGTAACGTAGGATAAAAGTTTTGTTTTAGTTAGTCGGAAATTAACACAAATCATGATGTTGTTAGGCGATTCCCAGCTTAAAACCGTTGCAATACATACCTTGCAAAACATGGAGGTCCGTAAAAGGACACTTGAGCACCACTTATCGTGGTCAATCTGTAGATGCGTGACAATAAGGAGCATTTTCCTCTGAGCGTCTTCGTGCGTCAGAGAGCACGTTCAACCGTCGGTCCCGACTGTTAATGAATAGTAGTCGCTATGTTAGAGATCTAGGGATGGCTAGAACAGCTCTAGAACTATGTAGAACATTAGATTGTCTCTCATTACCATAGTATCTAATAATATACTTCCGATCGAATTGTCGGTCACGGTGGTCTAATTCCACGAAGATTAGCCAAGTAAGAAGGAGATATTATAGTGCACATGTGTATGGGCCAACACAGGTGCACTGCCTCTTCCGTCACTCTCATAGTCCGATGGTACGGCAATGCGACACGAGCCACACCGCCAACCTCCAAACTTCGGGCTGCTACTGAGAATTTACAAACAGTAAAATATTAACACTTTGCCCGACCCGGGAATTAAACCCAGGACCTCACGCTCGGCAAACCGCGTTTGCGGCCACTAGACTAATGAAGCTATCAGCTATACTAGAAGTTTAAAACACGTAAACGGTTTGACCGTCACTTACGCGTAAATATAGCATAGGATCGCGCCTGTATTCTCCAAAGGGGTTGACAGAGGTGTAAAGTTTTATAGACAAACCCCGTGTCGTTTGTACTTCCCATGTGATATAATGAGCCTATCGCCGTCTCCCGTGCACAATCCCAAACTCCAGGATCTTACTGAGAATAACAGAAAAACCCGGTAACACACCGCCTGACCTGGGAATGAAACCATTTTCTTGGAATAGCTATCATGGACGCTGTGTCGGATTCCTACCGTCTAAAGACACACGGTCCAACTCTAACCTTTACCTCTACCTAGTTTCGATGCAGCATTCACCGCAACCCCGGCAGAACCACCTTTGAATCAAACCCAGTACTTCACGCTTAGCAGTCAAGTTTTCGACAACTACACTAATGAGGCGGTATATTAATAGTAAATAATTTAATTTAACTCATTTGTTGTATTTCCTGGCAAGCAAAGTGAAAATGGTACGATTTAGTGGCAGTTTCGTGAAGGTGAGGTAATCACTTCATTATATGGCAGCGCCGGTCTAGCGTGCTGTGCTGCCTGGGTAGGGTGACCACGAACTGAGTTGTACAGGATTTTTTCAATCTGAAAACACAGAACAACATAATAAAGCTAACTTGATATAAAAAAAACTCTTTACAGTGGTCTTAATGGCTCTATTCTATTTAATGGCCAATGGTATTCTTCTGTGGTCTTAATTCTTATTCTTACATTGACTAAAATATTAATTTAATACAGGCAAACATCGAAAGAAATATGTCTGCGATTACCCGTCAGACCAAAGGTCGACCTGATATCTAAATCTGAGGTATACCTGAGTACCTAGACAAAATTGCCCGATATTTTATCTAGATACTTGTAGACAACATAATCTATATGCAAAAGACAGAGTTGAGGTTTTGAAATGGACAAACCTTGTTCTCCTACATGTCAAACGCCAATGATTCCTTTATATAATAAAACATAAAGCTGTTCAGTATCACATTCATAATTCCTTCCGACATACGAATTTATTACTTCCGCAGCTAAGATTTTTTATGGAGTATCCTGTTCACGATACGAAATTAATACAACAACCTGTTCAATTCTTAACTGCCTTATTGGCCCAGTAGACGCAAGTGTGGCTGGTGATCATGAAATGCTGGGTTCGAGTCTCAAGACAGGCACAGTGTTAATGGGTTTTCTATTTAAAAAACATAGTAGCAGCCCTAATTGTGTACTGTAAATGGGAGTAGGGTCACTACCTATTAAATTGGACTCAATAACTGTATCAGTGAAATATGCTTAATCCTTTGTCGAGTACAAGCATGATGCTATGTATATTTAATGTCACCGTTGTGACCACGTCCGCAATTTTCGTGCCGGATAGCCACCCTACACTTCAGTATTATAGAAAATAATGAAAAATTGTGAAAAATTGCCTCTTGTTAAGTTATGCCGGTGATGGCGAGGCCGATACAACAGCACGGGAACTACACTAATCATTTTGGAACATTTCCCTTTTATATTTCATGGGAAACGCGCCCCATGAAATATAACCTTATTATGATTATGTTATGGGGATACGTGAATATATTTTGTGTGAGTTTCAGGTGATTTTGTTAAAGGTACGTTGTGATCGAGTTGAGTTTTAGAGGCTAAGAAATGACGGAATCGAAGTCAAAGTCAAACGTATTTATATAATTTAAACCATATACCGGAGTGGATGCATTTATGAAAGGTCAAAATTTATGTGCACGGTTCCAAAAAGAAGATTCCTATGGAGAAGAACTGGCTAGAAATTCCATTAATCAAGTACAGTGTCAGTTATCAGGCTTGCGACTTGCGGCTATTGAAAAATTATTTACTTTCGTATTATTTATTTCTTTTTAACTATTCTCTTTTCTTAAAGAGTTCATGAGCAAAGATCTTATTTCTAACTTGGCTCATTATATGGGATTTGAAAGCGAAGAGTGGAAGAGTTTTTATTGGTGTAGCTTTTTCTAAAAGAAATAAATAAATGCAAGTATTATATGATGCGTTCGAAATTAACCCTTTATAATCCAGACTCAAAATAAGTAACTCTGTTTGACTGTTTGCTTGTTATGTTTTCAGGCCTAAATTTGACTTGGGGAAGGAGATAGGCATTCCTTTTGCCGTGTAGATTAAGTTGCGGGTAGCAGGTAGTCCATAAAATATCTTGGACAGATTCAATTGAAGAAGCGTAAATTTTGGTGAATTTCAAATCAATATTGTTAATATTTTACAGACCCATCGAAAACACGTGGAAAGCCTTACCCTACCATGCACAATATACACCACAATATCAGCCATAATGCACCATGAAACTTATATAATAACAAATTAATACAATTTCCTGTTTCCACGATTATGTTTCAGAAACATTTATAACGGCGTACACATTTAATTTCCTGTTGAAACTTAATTAAGTTATGCCGTTTTTTCATGTAAAACACTTTTTTCTTGGGAGTCACGAAATATTATTTTCTATTAGGTATACGAGAATGGCTTTTTTTGAGTAAGTATGATTTTATGCTACTGTTTTGCATAAGTAGTAAGTTGAATTTGAATGTAAATGTGATCTGAGAGTTATGTGTTTGGTAACCTTATTTTGGTAGACGTATTAATTTTTTCAAAGAAGTGTATTGTGTGTTTATGTTTAATTATCATTAATGGCTTTTTGACTTTGTATATCAAAATGGAAGATAATTAAGTAATCTATATTTAATTATAATAATAAAGCTAAACAGCTTGTGTTTTTTAAACGCGCTAATCTCTGGAACTACCTGTCGGATTCGAAAAAAACATTTCTGTATATGATAGCCAGATTCAAGAGGAATTGTATAGGCTATTTAACATAACGCTACGGCGTTTATGCCAAACAAAAAGGAAAAAATCGGGTGAAACCGCGGGGTACAGCTAGTAAATAGATATTTTAATTTTATTATTTTTGTTGTGGCAAAATATTCAAAGGCTACGCAATTTTGAGTCGCTCTATAGCTCACTTACTGCCACTTAGAGTGTTCCGAGGACATAAGGGCAACATAAAATGAGTTGAGTATCTATTTGGAAAAATAAATAGAATCTGAGGAAGAATTTTGCATTTACATCGCTTACTTCTTCTTATAGTGTGGTGGAAGATCAATCTAGTGTCAGAGTTTACCCACCATCAAATTTTTTAACAACTTGTAGGTCTCTTTCGCTTACTACGAGCAAATTAAGTTCTACGCGTATGGCTATGGTGCATATTGGGACAACCCGTTCCGATGTTCCGATGTTCAGTGGTCTGGGATTGGTTGAGTAGCTGTGGATAATTAGCTACGTTTTATACCTTTGTCTCGGAGATGTATTTACTTTGTTTATAGATAATATGTATACAAATGGGATTAGGACGAGCAGTCTCAGATGCTTTAGACCCGATGCCTCCACTAAATCATTCTCTCTAATCAAGCGAGGTAACATGTGCATTAGCTTCCTTTGGTGATTTGGTTGCTAATGTCGGCCATAAGTAGGTATTTTATCGAAAACTGCATGTCAATTTTAAATAGGTTTTAAAAACTCACCGTTCCGTTACATTTCACGAACCACTGAAAACCAAGCAGATCTACACACAATAAAAAATTTAGAAAAAAATACACATGAAATAAAGTAATAAACCTTACATAAGTGTATACAAATTGTTGTATCACGCCTAAAAGCGTCATTAAAAATAACTTTTAGTTTGTCTTAATGTTCGGCTGTGATCAGATAAGGGTGCGTCCACGCGGGTTAACGGGCGATCCTGCAATTATAAAGGAATTAGCCTAAAACAGCGCCTTCAATGGGCACAAATTGATATAATAAAAAGTAGTGTGGTTAGCGTTGACGCGGTACATCGTAGGGTTGTCAGTTGGGTGAAGTAGTTTTTACTGTAAAAACTTGTTATTAATTTTAAGTTATTTCACGAATTAGGTCCATTATTGAGAATAAAATATATTATTTTCTAACAAAAAAGACAATTAGACAAACTCTCGTAGGTTGACAATAATGTATTTATTTTGTTTTTGGAGAGTACAATATTTAAACGTTATACACATTAATAGTAAAGTTACAATATTAAATGGAAAAAGAATACGGTCGCCAGCAGGATTCGAACCTGCGCCTCCCGGATAAATACTCCAGGAGTATTACGTATTCTTTTTCCATTTAATATTGTAAATTTAGACTTCGCTAAGCATGCGTTAATGCTTTTCAAAGATTTATCTTGAAACATTAATAGTATTTGAATTTGTAGCTAAAAAAATATTAACACAAACTTAATAACAACATTGGTGCAATGTAGGTGTTCAACTGTACACACTTCTGCCTACCCCTTAGGGGGATATAGGCGTGATGCTATGTTATGCTTTATTTTATCAACCGACGATTTTCTTTTTCAGTTAAGAGTTCATGTAACAAAATCAAAACACCATAAAAAAGCTCAACCCAACATCGAAAATAATGCGCCAGCTGCTTCTTAATTAAAAACAAAATATATAACTATAATAAATAATATTTTTTCTCGTACGCCCAGCCCTAACGCGAGGTGTTGCCCAATAATTAAGTGATTACGTTAGAAACGCGTGTCGCCCGGCCGCGCGATTTGTATCTGCGTTTCGGGCGGTCATTAGCACAGAGTGGAATTGCCCTTATTCGTGTCTCGATTGAGACGTTTGGTAATTATTGTTATGTTCAAGGCATTTTGGGTAAGGTTTCAGTTCGAGATTTTTGTGGGAACACTTCCTTTCGTAAATCTATGGCTTGTTTATGTTTTAGGGAAACTTTAAAGTGTGAAGATGCTAACTTTTTTGCTGTGATTTAATACATGAAATTGTAGTTAATATTCTTACTTATATTATAAATGCGACAATTTGTGAGGATAGATTGATGTTCGTTACTTCTTCATGCAATAACTATTGAACGGATTTGCATGAAATTTAGCTCACAGATAGATTATAACTTGGATTAACGCAGGGTTTTTATCCCGGCTGGACCCAATTCTAAAGTCGACGCAGACGAAGTCGCGGGCAGAAGCTAGTATAGTTATAAAATAAAGCTCATCAAATCAAGGCTTGCACCTTGTGTATGTTTGAAAGCCCGTTGAGGACCTAAGATGGACATAAAAATAATAGTACTAAGCGAAGTCACCAGCAAAAAATCAATAAAATTCATTGCTTACAAACAATTTTACAACTAAAACCGTTACTAATATAATTCGAAAACAACGACAATTATACAAAAAATTAAAAACTATACCAATTAATGTAATTTCCCTCACAATAGACGAATTAATTGCTCACCCCGACTCGGTAAAAGATTAATGTTGGACGATAAGCTGCCTAAATGAAAAGTTGTACGAATTGAATCATTTGGTATGAATGCCTTCATTTGCATACACTATAATTAGTGCATGGTTGATGTTGAGCACTGGGCTGCTCATTGGACTTTTGTCACTGTACAGGATAAGAATAGAAGGTTGAATGTGGTGTGGTTATACTGCATCAATACTAATAATATTATAAAGTGGCAGTTAGAAGGAGGGTATTTTTTGTTTGTTTAATCGCGCTAATTTCTGAAACTAAACAGCGGATTTGAAACAATATTTTTGTATTTGATAGCCAGATTCATGAGTATTGGCTATCTAACATTCGGCTACACCTCTCAGCTAGCCCTCAATATTGATTTTTGATAAGTAAGTCGTAAGGAAGAGCGCTGCGAACCTCTTCTGGGCCCTATCAGAATATCTATAATAATCATAAAATTTTGCCCCGTATAGCATGTTATTTGGACGCATAGTTTAGGAGATAATGTAAAATGAGCATAATTCAACACTCGCGCAAACGAGCGGTCTTACGCATCCCGACGAGATGACTGTGAATTATTTGCTATTTGTTGGTAAGTACTAAGTAACCAATTAAAATATAATTATACGTGGATGAAAACGCGGGGCACAGCAAGTAGAGAGATAAATATTGAAGATAAATTATTTCTGTTTGTAAAATTAGGATTTATTATATTGGAAAATTTATTAATGAGAGTAAAAAAGAAAATTATTAGCCTGAATTATTCCCAATTACTCGAAGGAATCTTTTGATTTAAACATCAGATGTCTGCTAATGATTAATATTTTTCTTCCTTGCATGCAGCAAGATAAGTAGAAAACATTGATTTTTTGTTACATTTTAAGGATATGATTTAAATATTCGTAATTAATGCTTAGGGCTCGCATATTACTCAGATTATTTTCAAAAAATGTTTAATACGCGACTATATGTAAATGTTACTTAAACTTCTGTATAACTTGTATAGTATGGCATATTATACAAATAAGATAGAATTTTTGTTTATTTTACGCTTCGCAGCTCAACTGGGCCACACACTAGTCTATTAAGAATAATACAAGAAGTAATATTCGTAGTACTATATAATTTGAGGTCTCTATTAATGTAAATAACTAGGTACCTAAGGGGTAATAACAAGGCATTTAATTTTAAATACACCATAATATAGTTGTTTATGTAAAGTATGATATCTAGTTATATGATATATTTTATATGATATAACATGCATCGCGCCTGCATCGCCGAACGATAGGGCAGTACGTACTTAGTGTTGTACACCCACGTTACTTCGATGCAGTCATGCTTCCATGTCAAGAGCCTATTGCCATGAACCGGGCACAATTCCAAACTCCGGGATACTACTGAGAATTTCTTAATGAAAAACCCAATACCTCACGTTCGGCAGCCTAGATTGCTTCGAAAGAAAAAAAAACCCGACTCCACTTATGAATCTAATCAGCCTGTAACTGTCCAACTACAGAGCGAGTTCCTCTTTTAATATAGAAAGCGCTAGCATACTGTGGGTTGGAGAATTCAGATAAGTCCAAATTTTTTATATCTTATAACTGTTAATTTTGGTTAAGGAGATGTGAAAATTTCATATTATCTAAGGTTTGATTCAACTAAATCAAAACTTAGATAATAATTATGAAATTTTCACTGTAATTATTAACTTAACGATTAGTGATAAACATTAGCACTGATTTACGGCAAAGGTAAATATCGTCAGGGTCAGCACAACGTCCATAAAGAATATTCACCCTCCAATAAAGAAAAAGGAAACCTACAAACATGCTTCTTTCTTCTTTCAACCAATGTTCGTGCAAAAGGAATTGTATGAGAAGAAATATTTGTATGATAATTTTCGTACACATATTCATAATAATTATTCTTCAACGGGCATTTTTCGGGATTGCCCGACTAGTTCCGAACTCGAACGGAGCCCTTAGTCATTAGCTGAGCCCGCGGCGATGTCGTGAGTCTCCGTTCGATTTCGAAACTAGTTGGGCAATCCCAAAATATGCACGTGAGTAATAACCGTTGAACAATAAATAAGAAGAGACGTTTGTCTAGTTTTAGGACAAACATGTGAATGAAAAGAATAATCCTGCAGAAAGTTAGCTTCTAAAAAGAGTTCTAGAATTTTAAGAATGCTTAACTTAATTTATTTGAAACTTAGAAACATGCGTAACTATTGGGGTTAGTAGGTATACCTAGCAGTCATAAAATTAATTACTCACATGTTCTAAGATATATGTCTGTGATTTATGAGTCTTATCTTTTAAATCACTTCCAATTTGCAATATTAATTTAAATTATGACGTCTTGTAAATTATAATATTAATATTAGACTCGTTATTTATGGAACTAAACTGAATTAATTTATGTAAGTAAAGACTTAAGTATCTTAATTTTCTTGATACGTTTTCCGGTTGGCTTGTACTTACTCATTTTTTAGTTTTAACACAAAAACAAAATGTGTTAATAATATAAAGGTGTTATGAATATTGTGACGTCAGAATAAAATTATGCAGAATACCCAGCTTTTCTAGATATTTCTTAGATTTTTCTGACGCTTCAATAAAATAAATTAAAATATCTGGGTCTGGGTATCACGGACCTTAAAAAAATTTATGCGTGCTGGGTATATTATAAACCTTATGGTTACTGAAATGGAAATGAACTGGCTGGCCATGGAACTGATATAACCCTTACTTGGCGATCACACGCTCGCACCGCAAAACAACATTATGAAAATGAGAATAATCCAATTGAAAATCATGGCAAATAACACAAACCTCATCATTTTTTTTCACACCAAGATCGCGAAAATAGCACGAAATGAGCGCCAAATGTGCCTCTTAATATAAAATCCCGGCAATTTACCTAAACACCCGGTTATTACGTACTTCATCCTCACCGTGGGTAATATGTTATATGAATGGGTTATAATAACAGAAATGGCTAACGATGATGCGGCCAGTGTCGGACGGAATGGCTCGCTATATCCATTACTCATGCGAGATAGATTGCTCCGTGAAAGTACGAAAGTAACTGGCCGTAATCAGTTTTAATCTGTGCAATGTAACTGTTCTGTCGTATTAGCGAGAATGTCAGTGCGTTTTATTTTTATGAATTTTGAGTTTCGAACGTAAGTAAGTAGTTATATGTCAGAAGTTTTTTTTTTATTTGGCGTATATACTAGGAGCCTACTTATTGCATTAAAAATAATATCTCGCACCGATATTGTACTTCGAGAGTTCCTACGCGAAACTCTGCATTATCGAGAGACAAAAAATATTGTGGTAAATGCAGTTACGATTGCGGGACCTCGGTAAATATAAATATCAATCAGTGTTGGAAACTTGGAAGATGGCGTCAATAATGTCGCAAACTACTAAATTAAGAAGTTGCAGGACTTGCGGGGAATGCAGAGCGGGACGGGATAACGTCAAATTTAAATTTAATAATCTATACCGAAATTTCAAAAAAAATACTGAAATTAAGCAAACAACCTTTCGAAGATGTTAATTTCACACACGTAACATTTACGTTCCCTAAATTCGAATATGACTCTTGATTCGTGGGACGAATCTCTATGAAAAAATCTTGCTCATCTATATGAGCAAGAGAGATCTATATGAGAACATTCGGACTGTCGGACTTCAGACTGTTTAATAACAGTTCCTATGAACTGTTATTATTATTATTTTTTTAAAAGACGTTGCCCCACTCTAGGAATTTATTCCTGTGTCGTGGGTGCGTTTACAGAAACATAATCTCACAAGCACACAAACACCCTGACCCGGAGCAATTATCCGTAGATCGTACAAATATTTGCTCCGTGCAGGAATCGAACCTGCGACACGCAGCGCAGCAGTCGGTCTCATGACCACTGCTCCAACTGCGCTGTCAATGTCCATTAAAAGACTGGAATGTTCTAAATTTAATGTAGTTTGGTCCTTTATAAGGTCCTTTCACTTGGCATGGCTCCTAGTCAGGTAAATCTTCCTTGTCGAAAAGCGGCCATTACCGTGGATCATATGCCAGTGGCGAGAGGGGTACGCCCGCTAAAACTACTCCAGTACTAATTCCTTCAAGATATTCTGTTATGAATCTAATATAACATTGTTATAGTTTCGTTGTCTGTATGTTTTTTTTTTATTAATTAGCTTCAATTCTTTTTTTTTCAAAAGAATATAAACAATTTTAAAGAGAAAAATGTTTTTATTTTAGTATAAAACTACTTATTCGTAAAATAACTATTGATTTGTAAAGGTAATCAATCTTACTATATGATTAAATTATAAAAAACCTCTAAAATAATTGTATTAAGACATTTACAAAAGACGATGAAAATCCGCGAGAACTCCCTATTTGTCATGTCATAGACAAATTAGCGTTGTGCTAGGGCAAGGACACGGCGCAAACGGCAAACGTTGCACCTTTATGCGCCTGATGTTAAATAATTTACATTTATTTATTTATTACTATGTTCATATTTATTTAATAAATTATTGTTAAAATTTTTCATTACACTTGATTATGTAATAGTTTAAATAAATGTATTTATCACAATTTTTTATCTATTGCATGTTTGCGTACACCGTGGTTGCCCGTGATTTCACTGTCAATATTCGGTCCTATCTATCCGAAAACCAGCGCTGCTTCATTTCGATGGAGTAGCTTATGCTGAGATAGGGGCCTTTTTTGGTCTCCTGAAGGTCCTTAGTATTCATAATTTTAGTTTTATGATTAGTGTATTTTCTGTATGTTTAACCTGCTTACGAGGTCAAAATAAATACTTTCTTTCTTTCTAAATGCAAAGTTTCATATTATGTGACAACCTTTCATAAGTTTAAGGTAAGAACCGCATATAATCGACTTGACCTCTTCGGCGAAAAGCGTCGTTAACTTAGGCATTTCCTTTGGAAATCATTTAAAGGGACATATAAAATTTAATTATTATTTTTACGACATCGACTGTTCTAGTGTCTCAATGGAATAATATAAACTCACCTAGATATGGACCAACACCCTTCCCGTTATGGTGATTAACCTGATTAGACTGTTGTGAATCCAGTTGCAGTCGCGGAACACCGGTTTTTTTTTATAAAAAAAATATCTACTTTTGCCCACCAATTTGCCTGATGGTAAACGACGGTGTGGCCGAGGACGGAGCACGTATATCCAGAATAAATCTATTCACCCTTAAGTAGAGTGGATAGATTTTGGGAGAACAATAGTTGGGGAGTTGATGCTACTGCCCAGACCCGTCACAACGGTTACACCGGACTACATCCCTACTAGGTCGCTTCACGGCATGACTTCGACCGGTGGGTGATAAAGTAACCGCGGCGGAAGCCTCCCATCAGAGTTATGTTGCCTGTTTTGCACCATCCAGGGGCGCTGTGAAGGGAATCCATTTTAAGGGTGCACTCCTATGGACAACTCAGCCCCCAAAACCTTAGGTATGTGAAGAACTCTTGATGACTCATGTTTAAAATTACTGGTAAAGTGGGTGAAGTAAAATGCACATCAACTGATAAATAAATGTTTACTTATATGTGAAATACGCTTCTAAATCCGTCCCGTAGAACTCATCTTATTGGCAAGTAAGCGTCTAGAAGACCGGACAGAAAGGTGATGCGCATCATCACAAATACATATACTACCAATTCAAAATCAAAAATTTCTTTATTTAAATTATGCTAAAAATTAGCGTCAAACAATAAGACAGCCAAAGTTACAATATTAAATGGAAAAAGAATACGGTCGCGAACAGGATTCGAACCTGCGCCTCCCGGATAGATACTCCAGGCGCTCTGACCACTAAGCCATCTCGACACCCTCGAATCCTGTTCGCGACCGTATTCTTTTTCCATTTAATATTGTAACTTTAGAGTTCGCTAAGCATGCGTTAATGCTTTTTCAAAGACATATCTTGAATAAGACAACCCCCAAAAAAGCCCACCCTTCACCGCTTCCTAGTGTTTTAGCTGGAAAGAAGAAGTAACAAACTTGTTACGATCGCAATCTGGACAGTTTTTATGCCCATGATCATATTATACTATTTATTATAGGTATACTATTTACCTCGCGCCCCTGAATCCGGCACAGCGTCCATGATCGTCATCCCTTATCCTCATTTATTTGGAGTCGGCGCAGCATGTATTTTTCTTCTCTATTAGCTGTCATATCATCAGTCACTACTTTTCTAGCCATATCATCTTTAATATAATCCATCCATCGCTTCATCGGTCTTCCTCTACTCTTATAGCCATCTACATTCATACTCTAAACTTTCCTCATCACTTGACCCTCATCCCTCCGCATCACATGCGTATATATATATACCATACTATACTAAACGATTTCTACACACACAACTTCGCAGTCACCGGTGCCACTTTCAGACTTCCTCTTATATACTCATTTCTAATTCTATCCATCCGCATCACACCACACATCCTTCTTAACATTCTCATCACACCGTTCATGATGCGTGACAAAAAGGTACGGTATTAAAGTTATACAAACATTAGGGGCTTGTAATAGCCGCATAGATCGTTCGATCGAAGTTAAGCTGCGATTTCTGCGGTTGGTCTATGGATGGGTGACCATTAGATCATATCGAGACTCCTCCACGCCTCGGAGAGTACGTTAAATCTTCGGTAGTGAAATGATGATCTATGACAGCCGCTACGGGTAGTGGGATGCTTGAAATCCGGTCAACCACTCTTACCAATATCGTGTTACCAGTTACCCAGTAACATTATGAAAGGATGACGAATTCCTATGCCTATTATTTGGTGGTTTTGCAGGGTTTGGTTTTCGTCGCACGCACCACACGGGGTGAATTTTGTTTGTGTATACAAAATAATAATAATAAAAATGTGTTTAATGGTATTGATTCGTTTTCAGTATCAGCGGTGTAGTGACCTCCTTAAATATGGCACAGGGACCATAGAGTAGGCTATAGGCATCTATGGTACCTACGGTATTTTTAGGTTATGGATTGCTTCAAATACGTATTTATGTCCTCAGTGCTGGAATTCCGGAGAATGTTCTTGGAGGCAGTGTGGTTTTAGTCTGGTATGAGTACACGGCAGAATCCTAGCATCTAAAAAGATTTCCAACCACAAAGTTACCATATCTCTTTTGGAAATCCTCATTGAGGATTTTTTTGAGTTTGGCTAATATTGGTAGAGAATGGTTTAGGTTGATTGATTGATGACTGCTTTGTGTAGTTGATTGACTAACAATGTAATATTTTTTTTATGTTGTTTTTGTGAAGTTCGGGGGCTGAGTTGTCCGCGTCTGCAGGACACGTGGCCCCTGGGTGGTGCAAAACAAGTAACACAACTCTGGTGGCCTTCTCCGGCCTTGGCTGGTTACAATGCACCGGATGAAGCCAAGCTGTGAAGCGACCTAGTTGTGTTTCGGGGTGTAGTCCGGTGCAACCGTTGTGAGAGTCCTGTCTGGGCAGTTACAACTCACTAACTATCGTTCTCCCAAAATCTATCCACTCTACTTAGAGTAAATGGATTTCTTCTAGATCTACATGCTCCATCCTCGGCCATACCGTGGTTTATCATCAGGCAAGTTGGTGGCCAAACGTGGATCCATTTCTTAACAAAAAAAGTAAAAAATTGTTATGTTCCACTTGAGCCAAAAAGGTGACATTACCTATTTTAATTTTTTGCAGCGATGCAATCACTTATAATGAATTAATTACCGTCACAAGTAAACATGATAAAGATAAGAGATACAAAAACGTGATAATTATACCCTATAATATCAACATAAGTGTTATAACCCATCCATAAAAAGGCTGTCAATCAGATAAGCAGTTTTTGCGACATAACGCAAAAAAATCTATAAAAGTTTCCTGTTCATAACATTTAGTGTGATTAAAAATGTACGTGCGACTTATTTGTCGCTGTCGGGTCGTTTCACGGTTGTCGCTCGTCAACCGCAGCTGATTTTCGTAAATTAATTTAAAAGTCGAGCGTTGCTGATATCATTGCTATGAATCATTTTGATCGGGATCGTTGTGGACTTAGTCGGATAATCCACGTGCGGCCTAAACGTATTTTTTTTAATCTACCTCAATGTTCTAGTGGATACAAGTGTAGCGGCTTCTTGACCGTCCCTGAGGGTTTGATTCCAGGGTCGGGCAGTGTAAACCAATTTTTCTGATAGGAAATTCTCAGTAACAGCTGTCATCAAGCTCTTCGCATTTTAATGCGTGTTTAAAATATATTAGAATGGTAACCTAGTATCAGAGAAGGTCAAGCTGTGTGGAGACCTCTTCATGCTTTGACTACGAATCTGAAAAAATAGGGACGTAACTTTGCATACGACATGTGAGAAGCATGCCTAGTTATCCAGTTTCACTACACGAACTAAACGCATACAAATACATAAAACTCATCCACACGGCGCCAGTACGCTGCGCGTGTCAACGCCGATGACATACGTCACGTAGCGCGCACTTTTTAAATCTTTGCTTCACTCTTGACAAGGCAAGGTTACGTCCGTATTTTTTTTAAGGCCGTGCTTTGGCTTATCTTTCAAGAAGTGCGAGCTTTTTGAAGATCATCAAATTCAAATAGAGCCCGAAGAGCAAAGACTTTGCCCACGCATAATCTTCTTATGTATATTATTCTGTAATTTTTATTTTTACTGACACCTTGTTTACTTACTTCGTGTTTTATCAGCAATTTCTCACTTCATATGTAAATATATGTATTTTTATTATACTACTTAGATAATAAATTACGTTAATTTAAAATTAAAATACTCCTAGGTACCTAAAAGTGGCTTTCACTCTTATTAAAATTAGAGCTCTATGTCTTCTTAAAGCGTCAACAGTGATTTTAGTCGCTCTTCGGAAAATGGATACAACGACCCAACGGTCAAACGCGAGATTTGGCTACCGCGACCTAACGCCAAAACTGGATGCAGCATTGGTGCCGTCACCAAATCGCTGAAGGCGGATACTAAAAGTACCAAGTCTGCGGAGGCTATAATTGAGTCCCTTAATGTCAAAACTAAATGTAGAGTAATGTAAGAACTTAGTGCTCTACTTAATCAAAGGTGCTTTAGAACCAGTGTTTTAGCAGCATTCCTTAATTTTTGGGTTTTCCCCTAACCTACCTTCTGACCTCAACCTTTTAACCGCCACTGACGTAGTAGACTAGCTAGTGCCCGCGACTTCCTCTACGCAAGTAAAGGTAGACTATCCTTCCCCAAGATAAAACCAATCCATCCTTGCCAAATTTCATACGATAGTAGTATGGAAATATGGATACAACTTTTTGTGCTTCCAGTACAACGATTTTATTATTTTTTGCCATTGTCATACAGTATTTATCTTGTAACAAAGATATGGCGCTGAGGACACGAGAATGTCGAAAAGTCTCCGGTTAAAGTCCAAATTAGATATTTTATTTTACCTACTACTTATGTATTTTTATTATACCTATGTTACTTAACCGTAGTTTTTTTCTTACAGGGTTTGAGAACCCCAAAATTACAAACATACGACCCATCAAGCAAACTCAATGATTTTAGTGTGACAAAAAAAAAACCAACAAAATAATTAAAAGTTCAGCTTAATTTTACGGTCACAATTACACGGAGTCGCATATCACAGGCGCAGGCGCGGGCGGCGACCATTGGGTGAATAATTTGCGCACGTTTAAGATTATTAACGCGGCAACATTCGTCATGGCCGCGTGGGGGTCCCATGGATTCGTATCAGTGATTTTGTACCACTCTTGATAGTTGAAACTGTTCATACAAGTTGTTTTACAGTCATCGCTTTTGTTGTGATTTTATTTATAACAGTTTTGAACCTTAAGACCCAGGTAAGTAGTGATATGTGCAAGGTGGGTAATAGAGGTTGGATGAGAAGCTCCGAGCTCAGTGGGAAAGCGATAAAGAAACACGAAATTTCGGTTTTGGGACTCGAAAACCACAATTAAGGAAATACAGTACTTACCTATTCGAATTTACAGTCACATAAACATACACCCGAACTTTGAATCTGCTAAAATCAGGACATTCATTGTCTCAGTCAATGGTGAAATGGAATGTGTTCACAGAGCCCAGTAACCGCCACATCCAGTGCAAATCGGGTTAACTGGCAACACTGCCTCCGTCTTAACTTTGTCGATTAGCTCTGTCTGATTTCCATTATTATTGAAATGCTCTAGGAAGGAATTAGCATATAAGCTCTTAATTAGTTATGTGTTTACTACTAACGAGTTTATCGTAGTCGCGTATTTTATAACACTACACATGAAATTCTCACTCGTTCGGTGTCTTTGTATATTACTCAAAGTCTGTTAAAAACATTAAAAGCTCTTGTTAATGACATACTTAAAATATTGTTAATATGCAATCATTGGCCGGTAATGGGCTACGAGAATTCATTTGTTATTCGAATCACTCTGTTCCCTTATTTTGATCATTACCGCGGAACAATGTGCTCAATTACGTGTTTTAGCTTTACCGCTAGCATTGCATCACGTCTATATTTTCATCTCTAACCTAGACTAGAGTCAAGAGCAAACCCATCTCAAATAAAAAGGGTTAGGTAGAGGTGTATAGTAATTGTACACCCACATTTTACCAATATAATAATAGGTGGTAAGCTTCGTGGTGAGTCAATAGGGTTATTGACAAAATTTCACAAAGGGCCTAAATTGAAAGAATATGGTATAGATTAACTAAAAAAAATATATTGCAATTTTTTGTGTACCTATTGATTAAATAATAGCTGTTTAAAATTCAAATTTTAAAGGTCGTGCCAAAAGGCGCGATAATGACGATCGCCATTTTGTGACGTCATTACGCAACAGAACTATTGTAAACAAAGGAAACTATTTTGTAAATCATAACATTAGTGCGTAGTATACCAATACTTCGAAAATTGAACTGAAATACGGAGAAAGTGGTTGCAACTTGCTTCCGAAATATCAACAAATTCATCGATTTATTTTGTGTCATCTGTCACAGTGACTGCAAATTGACAATCAATCGTCTGAGTAGTGACGTCACGCAGTCATTGGTGTTTCGAGTCACATGACATATAGATTAAAAATTATGAATTTGTTTATCGAATTAAATGTATTTACGAGTTATTATTATTATTTTCAAAAATACCAAAATTTCTAATAAAATACATTCTATCATTATAGCATAGTTTCATATTTTATTTCCATCAGTGTCAAATACCCTATTGCAACAAATTGAAAAAAAAAAAGAAAACTCCGGGTTGCTACTGAATATTTCTTAACAAAAAATTCCAATGACATTGCTCGACCTAAGATTCGAACCCAAGACCTCACGCTCAGAAGTCGCGCCTGTGGCCACTAGATCAATGACATACGAACAGATAATATAATCAGTGTTCAATTAATTTCTTACTTTATTTGGATGAAAATTGCAGAGGCCGGTAAGATTTATTGGGTATTTTATGGATGCCAATTGTGCTTTTTCTACAATAGTTCGGCGCACCCAACCGCAGTCTGGGGCCAGTCATGTATGAAGAAATAAATCACTGACATGTGTGTTTAATCGTGTTATATTTTGATTCAATAAATTACTCACTTAACATACCTTTTTACATCTTACATACAGTGTGATAGTCAATTTACAAATATCCGTTTTCCACCTTTCACTCGTCTATAAATATAAATTAAAACTTAATCAATATATTTTGTACCTAAGATATTGTTTCCGACTACAAAAATGTACAGTTAGTAACGATTTATATTTATTACTACACATTATTTTAATTATAAATAAAAATAAAAATGTGGCGATGTGAACTTAGCATATAATAATATGTACTCACTTATATTAATTAGAATACAGTCCAGATTGACAATCGTATTGCTCTTCATAAAAAAAAAAAATAGTTTTTATATAAGAAAAAGAAAATATCCAATACCAACAGATATCAGCAAAATATAATCAATCAAAAATGAATTTAAATCAAGTAAATAAAAATAATAAAAATTGCAACTTGTAAAAGTAATCCTCAATTACTTAAACATTGTAACAGGAAGGTACAATGTGAGAAAAAAATTAGAGATCAGAGTTTTTTTTTTCTTATAAGAGGGTAAGAAATATATAATCAAAATTAAACTTATTAGGAAATGAGGATCGCAAATTGATGTCAGTAGGTTACGTCTGACTACAAAATAAGCCGACGTCAAATGTCAATTGCCGTAAAATTACCAAATGACAATTAAACAAGCAATAAACTTTATTTTTTAAGATGTTTCCATAACATAAAATAATAACATTTTTATAGGTGTCATGTTATCTAGGGGTTACTTGACACCATATTTTGAGTGTCACAAATTCTCGTATATCAATGTTTTTCTTTAGTTGAATTGCTTCAACAAATTGCTTTATTCCCTGAGCACTAATTTGGCTTATCAATCACTGAAATCGTTTGGTTATATAATTGCTAAATTGTAGGCTATTAAAGTAGGCAGTTTTTTTTTTTCATTTTAAATTAAAGATCGATCATGATTGAAACTTGCAGTTAAACAGTCGTTTTCCTCAATTATTTGCCACTCTTCGATTTTATGCCGACGAAGCATTCATAAAAATGTTCTATAGCAAGTTTCAAAGTAGGATAATTTCACGTGCCAACGGCTCGAGACAATAACTCCGTGACCAATCGGCTTGCACATTGTTATGTACCTATTAAACTCACTGCGGAGTAAGTAAAAATGGCAATAAACCGCGTCAGCCATATTGTTTTGCTAATTGGCGCTCTTATCGGTCGTTACGCATTATACATTCATTAATTGTTGTTATTTTATGACGAGAGATTGTATTTCTTTCGCCAATAGTAATTGTATTTGCGCCGCCATTTTTATTTGGCAAATGGATTTTTTAATTAGTTTTCTTTCTTCCATTGTTCTAGTTCTTCCCCGTATAATAAAGCTAAAGTTGATAAAAATATAATTATGTTTGTAAGATTTAAATTCTCAATTTGACATATAATGTTTTAATTCGTTCGTAAATATACATAGGTAGAATGAATAGTATATTTTTTATTGATATGTTCCATTCATTCCCTTTCTACAGGATTGCAGGATGTTACTTTAGATGAAAGAATGCGGCATGAAATCGAATAATAGTCAGACTGAGTTAACACAATATTATACCTATATATTGATATTACATTGATTATACCTATATTTGATACTTACATTCGTATGTAAGTTGTTCAATTACATTATTTTTGAAACGTACTTTCATATAACGGGTTGGTTTATCGTGTAATTGTAACAAAGTGCTACTGTCAAGACATTATACAGCAATGGCGTCGTCATTAAGTTAATTGTTGGCCGCTTTACCTAATGACCAAACAAAGTTAGTGTTTAAACTTATTAAAGCTTGGATGAGCCACTAGCAGTAAAACAAGCTGTTTGTCTGGGATTAAGTTTATTACGGCTTTCATTTTTATAGATAATATTCTACTTAAAGACTGTTTTAGAAACAAGTTTTCCGCATTAAATAGGTACGTGTGAAAATTCAATAAATTTAGAGTGAGAATAACTCTGGAGTCATGTTTTTATTTATTATTTTTATAACATTCACCACTGTTCAATTCACTCGACATTTGGTAATAAGTCAACAAATAAAATTTGAAAATCTTCAAAGAACTAATAATATAAAAAATACCACATCATCAACAAACGTCAATATAAATTATTGCCCCGAGTGTGAAAAGAAAATATATTAACATCAAAGAAAATAAATATATGTAGAGATTAACTATATACACTACCTACCTATATAATACATTGCCTAGATCTAGTATTCACACGAGATATGTAGTTATATGGTACTCATCAAGTCTTTACTGAAGCTGATTAGAACTAATGATAATAACAACTGTTTATCTTTAAGCAAAAGAACATCTCTGAAATGCCTGTTGGGCTGGTGTTTGAGCACAACAGTGATAATGTTGCCATATTCCAATGCCGTAGCCAGGAATTGATTCAGGGAGGGTGGGGATTACTACCTATTTTTCAAATATAGAAAAAGTGTAACCATATATTATAAAGTTTTTTTATACACATGAAGACCATGTAATGCCTATATTAATTTCTATTTTTTTAGGAAACATTGAAAAATAATAGACATGGACAGGGCTTGAACCCCTTTGACAGTCCGTTTAAGTGATTGCCAGGCGTCTCCTTATGACGAATAGAAGGGAACTTGAAATTTAATAGTAGCGACACGGTAGCTCCGTTGGAAGAGTGATGACACGGTTGTCAAAGGTCGCGGGTTCAAGCCTCGTTCGTGTCTATTATTTTTCATGTTTCCTTAGGAAATAGTAATTAAGTGTAATCATCAGGTATGTTAAAAAATACTTTAGTTGTTGTCTGGGATTTAAAGGGGGTTTGAACCCTCAAAGCCCTCCTGGCTACAGCCATGCCACATTCGTGGACATTTTGGGTCCCGAGAAGTATTATATTTTCACCTTATGATACTAAGAAAATGTCCATGTTTCACGATAGATATATAAGTAATTTTGATTTTGCAACGTTATAGTCACTGCCGTTGCACTCAAGTCACAGCGCGAACTTCACTGGTGTAGTTACAAAATAACCGAGAGCCTCTATAGTCACAAGTTAGTCACTTTCACGTGTTAAGCAAGGATTCTATACTGAAAGGATTGTATTTTCTTGTTTCCCCGTTTTTGGACAGGTCCTGTTCTGTGGCGTGGCCCCCGCCGCTCAGGTCTAAGGACACCGCTCGCCCTGAGTCGAAGTCAAATTTCTCGAACTTCGCACTCACACCACCGAAGTGTTTGAAGAAGGAAGGTTGTGGGTCCGGAATCGGGCTGAAGTTCCGGCCAGAATGACCATCGGATGTCGAGCTGTCGGAGTTGTTCATGCCGTCGGCACCTGAAGGTGCTCGAAGTCGGCCTGACAGTGAAAAGTCTTCAGGACCCGAATCGTGGCAGGAGTCTCCCCCTACTACGTCAATCATGCTGTCTTCCCCTTCCCCGTCTCCGTCTGAATCGGAGTATAAGCCACTATTCTTGTGCTGTGCCAGGTACTCCGCTTTCAACGCCTCCAGGTCCACTGCGATGCCCTTAGCCCGCAGTTTCCTCGCTTGTCTCTCCAACGCTTTTGCCAACTTCTTTCTTCTTCTCGCCCTGTTGATAAAATCATTAGGGCCCAATTAGTATAGAATCTATAGCCTAATGATTAGGCTTGATGTTACGAGTCACTTTGTAGGATAGAGCAAGAGTGACGGGTAAAGTCGAGTAGATCACAAGTGGAAATCTTAAATTATGCTTACGAGTAGATAGGATGAGATGAACTGCATACAAGCAGTAATGGAAGTCATGCTATATAGGTAATTTCTATTTATAATAAAAATGTTTCATCATGTTATTATAAGTAAGACAAAATATAATTATATGTGATGACCCCGACCGTAGGACTGCATGATGTCACACGTCACTAATAACATCTGCATATAATCGTATTTCTTTATCTTTTTATTTGCTCTTAAATTTACTTTGTCACACTCGATAAAACACGATTGTATTTCATAAATAAAACAAAACCTCTAAACAAATTACATATTGAGATAATTAATCAAATTTGCACTTCATTAAAAATTATATATTTTATTAAAGTCATAAGTTTAAATTTAATCAACATTGTTTTGGGACCAATCAAGATATGCATTTATAACATTTCTTTATGTATTACCGACACTATCAGTATTTTTTTTTCTAGACTTCCAGAGAACATCCAGTGACATAGTTTTATAAGATGTTTGGTACCTATCTTAATATATATAAATCTCGTGTCACAATGTTTGTCCTCAATGGACTCCTAAACCACTTAACCGATTATAATAAAATTCGCACACCATGTGCAGTTCGATCCAACTTGAGAGATAGGATAGTTTAAATCTCAAATTATAGTCGCGTGCGAAGCCGGGACGGACCGCTAGTAATACAATATAAGTAAATCAGAATTTACATATATGTAACTACATGTGTTTAACGATCAACAAAAATGACACTAATCTGCATGTCGTGAGACTGTAACTATATTTTAATTAATTATTCTTTTCTTCCCAAATTCAAACTTAATACCGTTATTCTAAAGCTGAGGATCCATTGCTTCATCATCATCATTATCTCAGTTATAGTTTGCATTGACTTTCCAAGTGACATTAGACTAGATCCTGAGATGCTTATTTTTTTAGATAGCTACTGAATATATGTATCAATTATTAGAAATGAAAAAGCAGCTATTTGTATACACTTGAAGTAGATATTGGTATGCTTCGGTTTCTTTGTTTCCTCAATGCATTTAAAATATATTTGGAGTATGTTAGGACAATTTAGCTTTATCCTATCTGATCAGTTTCTTCTATTGGTTCTAACCTCTTACCTCTTCCTGGCGTGTAGCTCGTGGATATGAAATCCTCGGAGCACTACTAAGGGTGCTTGGGACTTGCGTTGTGTACTGGTCGTCCTCGTCTCCCATCAACTCCAATGTGGAAGTAAAACTACATTATGTATACATCTCAAATATTTTTGATGTGCAGCTCGTGGGGTGGTATGGGCTCTACGAAAATAGGGATATGAGTTGTGCTCTGGTCGATCTCACCCTTGCTGGTGGCCCCTTCTTTCTCATCTTCTACTGTCTCTAAAGTGGAAGTAAAACTACGTTATGCACATATCTCACCTCTCCCGGGCGCGGAGCTCGTGGGGTGGTATGGGCTCCCCGGAACAGGACTGGGGGTGTGCGTTATGCGCTGGTCGACCTGGTCCTTTCTTCGTGTGCTCCTTTTTGCGCCACTTCGCGCGTCGATTTTGGAACCATACCTATTTGACAAAGAAAATTAAAAATTAGCGATTTAATGGGTTGATATTCTATATAGATTCAGTTGGGTTTCTTCGTTGTGTCTCTATAATTCAGCATCTAAAAGGGGAGTTCTATTGATGCGTTGCCAATTTAATTAATGAGCTATTATAATCATAGAAAAAACAGTGTTTTTGCAAAATAATTACCAGATAATGCCCGATGAATGTAACTTAACTTTCAAAGGGTATATCTAACGAGAGAATTACTATTATATTAAGTTCCATCACCAGGCCAGCGTGATTTCATGACCAGACTGTTTTATTCATTTATATTTACTTCAACTTTAGTGAAGCACTTGAGCTATTTATTTCGTTTCAAATGCAAAATGAGGTTAAAAATTTACAGCATTTTAAACAGCATCAGGTTCTAAGGATTAAATACGTAACCGGTATCTATAAAACGTTGGAAGAGTTATCTCGCCGCACAAAGAGTGCCCGCGACCCGCCAAGAATTGAGACGTTAAATTTCAATGCGCCTGCGCATTTGCATGGTAATGCGAGTCGGGCGTGCGCGCGCATTTGACGCGGCGAATATCGGCGCTATCTTGCACGATGTAAGAAACGTGGCTAAAACGTCTGTTTAGCTCATTCTTTTATAGATATATTTATTCGATAAAACTGACAATCGAATGAAATAGATTGACAAAAAAATATTGAAATAATAAAATTGTTTTCAGCCTAAATGTTTGGAGCAGAAGTTAGGCCATTAGCTGATTAATGTCCCTTATTCAATGTGAATATATTGTTGTCTCTATATATAAAAAAAGGAATGAAATAACAGTACTTATTATAAAGCCAGTCTCATCTGGTGGAATATTTTTGTCTGTGCAGTCTAGTATAATTTAGATCTATTTTCATTAATTTGAATATTCTCACAATGTTTTTAAACGAGCACCTTTTGGTTATATTACTGTCTCTCAGTATTCATTCCTCTTAACTCATCGCAATTATAATCTACTAAATATACCATAATATAACAGTGAATATTTATGAACACCTGAATAGCAGTGTGTCTTCAAAAACGATTACCCCTTCTGAGTGCGTAAATGAAACTAATTTGCAGTCAAAATCCAGCACTTATGAAAAGTTGAGAAGGTACTTAAAATATCCCGTATCATGTTTAGAATTTAATTATCACTATAAAGTTACTTTTATGTAAGGTTACTGGGACAAATCCTCTTACAAGGTGGTCAGACCGCACCGTTGTTAGACCTAATGTCTTTTTTATTGGTATGACATAGGTACTTTGTGTCATATGACTTCGTGTTTTATGTGGTATTATCAAGTCAAGCCTAACTGAAATTTGTGTATCATTTGGGTAGTAACGGGATAGAATGAGAACTAGTTTTTTTTTATTGGCGTTAGTAACGCCATTACGAATAATATTAATACATTTTCAGAATTATATTTTCAATCCGGGTAAGTATTTGCTTAGTAAATATTTCTACATTTACCTCAATACTACCTAGATTTTGTGTTTCACGTATGCTCCAAATATCGCCGACGTATATATCCTTTAAACCGATTCAATGAAAAACGAAAAAAAAAAATATTACATAGGACCGTTTGGCCCAGTCGGTCGGTCCGAGGTCGGCTTTACGAGGGTATCATCACTTTTTATTGCCAAACGGGCATAATACGCCTGACGCCGAGCCCTCTGCCGGATTCATTTGGAATTATTTAATAAAATTATAACATAACGCCTTCAAGCGTCGGCTATAATTAAGAAGATAAATAAGAGCGATATTAAAACTGATTCACTTTATTTATCGTGCGTGAAATCGGGTGAAATTTTAAGTATTTTGGTTTAGTCTCTTGCTAATTTCTTAAGGCATTTTTTGTTTCTGCTAGACATTGATTTATACGATTTCCTCTATTGAATTTTTTCCATCTATTTCAAGAAGACCAGAGGTCTTATAACATCTCAAGCGATAATAGACATTTTCGTATATTCAATCATCTACTAGTAAGTATGAAAAGAAGGTCTCAAATATCAGTTTGATGAACCATCAATAGATCTCATTATCTAGTTAGTATCGTTCTAATTTATATAAGTACCGAGTAACTAAAAGACAAAGAAATATTGCTGGAGAAGTTCGGCACTGCTTCTTCTTCTTCTAACTTAAGTTTAAGAAAGCGGTTAACGGCGATTTGTGTAGTGAACAGGCTTGTCAGTGTATATTGAATACATACATTCAGATTTTGATTATCTACGGCCAGAAGGTTCATCCATGATTTTGCGATATCCATTCCTGGTACGTTTTATATGCAGGAGTCTAAAAATGGCGACAGTGAACGAGTATGTTGAAAGTCGTTTGTCATGGTGGAATGAGGATCATGGATGGCTATAATAATAGAGGAAGATCAAAGTAATAATGGATTGATTGTTGGAAAGATGACATAGCTATATTTGACTACTGAGATGACAGAGATGTCGGAAGAAAAAACATGCCGCGCCGACCTGAATAAAATGGAATATGGGCAGGAGAATGATGATTTATAATACGTTTTGATGAAGTCGCATGTGATCCTAGATACTGTGGAACTCCCTTCCGTCTTCCAAGTTTCATGAGAAATACAATCTATGTATATTCTTCTGGATCTACGTTCTCCATTCTCGGCCACAACGTCGCTTACCATCAGTCGAGTTGGTGGCCAAACGTACATCCATTATTGAATAAAAAAAATACTGCAGCTGACGGTGAAGCGATGGACGTGTCGAACGCGTCACGATTCGCAGTCCCATAGTTGCGCGAGAGACTTCAAACATATCGTATTCAAGTATTTTATTACGAATAAAATATTGTTTTATTACGTATTTCTGGTAAAGGAACATTTAATAGTTATGTCAATTTATACACGTGTAACAATTCCTGATAAAATTATTGAAAACAATGCATTAAATAATTTCACGGTTGAACAATGAATTTATATGGTTTGAATAATTCTAATTCTAATCATTTACATAAGTACCTACTTTTTATATGACCACAAATTCCCTAAAAAAGGAATAACTAACCTCCAAAAAGTATTAATAGATATTACAGAATTCCTGCAAAACAAGCAAAGCTTGTGATGCGTAGATACACAAACAAATAGATTCGGAGATTTTTTTTGCGTAGAGCATCTCGCAGGTCTACCTAGGAGGTTGTCTACTGCTTAATCGAGCTTTCTTGTAGTTGCCTAAAGAAAATGAAGGCCCCCCACCAGCCAGAGTTAAACAAATTGGCTTAGCCAGCCTTTAACATATAATTTAAATAGGTTTGTGGACTTTATAACACATATTTTTTTATGGCTGGCTGAAAGATTTTTCCTGGAGCAGCATAGTTACTCACGGCTTCATTATTAGGATACTCTTTACAATACACCATGGGCTTGGAATTTGGAAAGGTAAACACATCTGTGTATACAATCAGCAACAAAAGTCGATTAACACTCAGCTAAACTGCACACCTGTAGTGCTGATTATTGGAATATGATGAAATTAATTTTTGTTCTGTTTGGTAGTTATATCAATTATTGTTCACCGGTAGATTTTTAGGGATTCCTCGACTAGTTTCGAACTCGAACGGAGCCCTTATTCATGTGCTGACGGTGAACAATAATTGATATGAATAATATGTCTCACCAAAATTATTATACAAAAATAATTATTGACCACTAGACAAACTGCCTCGTTGGTCTAGTGGTCCCAAGCGCGACTGCTGGGCATGAGGTCTCGGGTTCGATTCCCGGGTCGGGCAAAGTGTTATTGAGGTTTTTCTGTTAGAAAATTCTCAGTAGCAGCCCGGAGTTTGAAATTGTGCCCGGTGGATGGCAATAGGCTCACCACCTATTACATGGGATTTAATAACAGCATTGGTGAAATGTGGGTGTACAACTGTGTAAACCCCTGCCTACCCCTTCGGGGAATAAAGTCGTGATGCTATGTTATGTTAAATAGTTATTTATTGACAGGTTGTAATTTTTTGCGTTCCAAATATTTTGAGGGATTATTTTTGAGCCAAGACATTTAACAAATTTGCATGTGTTCAGTGACTTCTGTAGGTGATCGAACGTAAAGACGATGATGAGAAGGAGAATGAGAGATTTAGAGTGTGGGGAAAATGTAGTCGTAAAATGGCTGCTCGAACACGAGAGTGATGAAAGCAACTGGTGCTTAAAGCACAGGTATCTTCCTAGTTTAAGCCCAATTGCACATGTTTTGTATCTTGCTTCTTACTTAATTAATATAAGGTCAAATTTTTGTAAAATAGGTTTAAAACTTGAACGAATAAATATTGTTGATTGTAGTGTATTTACAAAACAATGGCCTATACAGAATTAATTGGAGTAAGTAACAATGTTTGAAATGTACACACACAATTATGAGCGGCAAAAAATCGATTTGCATAGTTCATGCAAATTATTATAAATGAGTTAAGTAAAACGCAATTAGCTACTCATTATGATGTTGAAAACACAATTTCATAAATTAAATCTTTTCTGATGGAGATGGGACGGACATTGAAAGATATATTTTTATAATTTACTAGACCAAAGAAAAGATGGATGGATCGTGTGAAAGACGATATGAATGAAAAGGGACTAAACGATAACCTGACGACTGATAGAGGAGACTGGAAGAGAACAACATACTGCGCCGACTCCAAATAACTTGGGATCAGGGCAGGAAGAAGAAAACTAGCTGCGCCCCGGGGTTCATCCGCTTTTTTCAATTTTGCTCCCGTCCTAAGGGTCGTAGCGTGATTTTAAATAGCTTATAAGCTTCCTCAAGAATTGGGGCTATCAAATGCATAAATATTTTTTCATATCCGACTGGTAGTTTTAGTTTTAAACTCACATTTCACCAATGTGTAATAGGTCACTATTGCCATCTACCGGGCACAATTCCAAACTCCGAGCTGCTACTGAGAATTTCCTAACAGAAAATCCAATGCACAAATGTAACTACTAATAGTATTTACATACAATCTAACAACAAATTAAAAGATTAGAACCAAACCAAGTCATTTTAATTAACCCTTAGTTTCTAACATTTAATCGAAATACATTGATTACCGGCTGGTCCGCGTAATGACCGTCGGTGGGTAGTTCCCTCTGCTAATGAGCCACGTATATCCACCCCTAGCTCCCCTCCGCCCCCTCTCGGAGGGTGTGTCATTAATACGGAGGTCTGGAGGGAGTATCCACTGATTTGTTTTTATTATGTTTTTTATTTCGGTATTGTAAGAGTTAGCGTTCGGTGGTTGATAGATATTGATTGTGCTTTTAATTCGTTGTTTGGCTTTTGTTTTTCTAATGCTTTTTGAGAGGTTTTAACGGTTATGTATTTTATATATGTATCGTTTATTTTCTATTCATAAGCATTACCAATTGGTCTGCTTTTATGTGACTAATAACCAAAGCAAAAAAAGCGTATTAGTTGCATCGGTGTTTCCTGTCCATCCAAAAGTTTCTGATAGATATCTCTATTAACGATAAGACCGCCATTGTCAAGATATTAGGTTGATCTACAATAAAGCTTATTCTATCTATCTATTAGCGGTGATACAGATAAAAAATTAAATCAAGCTAAAAATAAAACAATTTCGAGGGAAATATTGAAATTTGTATGCTTATATTAACTTGTTTTCGTCCATACATTGCTTTACTTTTAGAGGGTTTATTTTAGATACTATTACTATATTTACTACAATATTTTTTCTATAGGATTACTTAGGACTTTGTTCTCAGTATGTATAGATTACATTATTATTAATAAAAAAAAACGAATATAATTTGTTATAACTAAGGCGTAGATAAATAAACATTATTGAGTACGTTTTTTTTCTTAGATATTAAATTCCTGCCTTGCACGTGTACTTTGACAGTGTTGTGACACTGATAGGAATTAAGACAAGTCGATCCCGCATTTACTATAGATTAATTAAGATGATAAAAAATCTGCCTCATTAGTCTAGTGGTCCCAAGCGCGATTGCATGGGAATCACGGGTTCGATTCCCGGGTTGGTCAAAATGCTTAGCTTAGCACTAAGCTACAGCACGTGCTCATCAATGTTTATTTATTTTGGCGTAAGAGTAATGTTTATTACACGTGTTTTTTATAGTTATTTCACTTCATGATTTAAAGATATATTTTTTATCATAGCATAATATAGCATCACGCCTGTAGGTATTCCCCGAAGGGATAGGCAGAGGTGTACACAGTTGTTCACCCACATTTCACCAATGTTGTTTAAAGTCCCATGTAATAGGCAGTACGCCTATTGCCATCTTCCGGGCCCAATTCCAAACTCCGGGCTGCTACTGAGAATTTTCTTATAGAAAAACTCAATAACAGTTTGCCCAACCCGGGAATCGAACCCGTGCTTAGCAGTCGCGCTTGGGACCGCTATAGAAAACACGGGATCGACTTGTTTTACTTAGACTATAGATAATGATGAGATGGTATTAAAAAGTAAAAGTCTTCAGGCGTGAAAGTACATAACGATCTATGAAATAAATAAATTATATGACATGTTGTCATACGCGTAGGCTGGTCACACTGTTGACAGAACCATTATTGTAATACATTAGTCTCATATTTTATTTACTCACGCCCACTCATATTGCCTATTACATTATTAACTGTGTAGGTATTCTCAGCGTTAGCAATGCGTTACCTGTTAAAGTAAGTTGGTTTTGAACTAGCTACGCCTCCCAATATTGCCTATGTTTGAGTCCCTTTTTTTCATTTGTTTTGATTTGTTGTTTGTTTGTATGACTACAAACTCTATAATAGATAACAATCTCAATTTGGACATACATTTAGTAATATCTTAGGTTTTCGCGATCACTATACATTATAATAAAACAACTTTTAACCGGATTAATCGCGTGTATTATTGGTTTGTTTTTTCATAACATTTTATCAAATATATGTACGGTAGACTGAAATAATTTTAAATAAACTGTTGAGACGTCTGACACCTTAGTCCTCCTGCGACCACGAACGCTGCAAAGTGTTCGAAACATCAGGAAAAACAAACCGAATACACGTGATTAATCCGGTTAAGAGTTGTTTTATTATAATTGGACATACATTATTAGTGGAAAAATAAAGGTACGCAGTGTCAGTGGCTGGTCACTTCACACGAAAAACACCGGTGGTAACGGGGCGTCGACGCTGATAGTACCTTACCTTTCTTTGTCTTGGTTTTATGAAAACAGGAACACATATCCGAACCCGATGTCGTCGGTGTTGCCCTAATTATAATTAGGAATAAATTTTTTCATTTGTTTTTTTAATTATTCATTTTTTATTCTTTTGTTATATGTTAAATTTTTGTTTGTTATTTTTTTTATTCATCTTTCTCTTTATTTTTGTGTCTTGTGTCTGTACTAAATAAAAAAACTTTCTTTCTTCTTTTTCTTAAAATAAATCGTTTATTATTTTATTTGAAAATTTCTAGTGTTTATACACAATGATTTTTTTCTACATAGTTGATTCACATACATAGGTAGATGTAGGTACTTATAGTTCAAAGTTACTGTTATACCTACTATATTTCACCGCGTGCAGTTATTAAGTGCAATGTATGATGGATGAGCTGAGCCTACTGCCAACAGCTGCACAAAAATTCTAAACACCACCGGGTGTTTCGGCTCGGCTTCTACTTTTCAAAACAAAAACCTCAATAATATTTGCCCTACCCAGGACCTGACGCTTAGCACTAGCGCTTACGGTCACTATATAGACTATCGAAGCAGTATTATTGAAATTATCTTTTTGGGCGTTTGGAAATTAACACGGATTCATATATTATCTATGACGGGACTCGTACCGCCTTAGGGTGAACGCACACTGAAATTAAAATTAAGTATATGGAAATTTTAATTACAGTTTTCTTATTTGAATATCTCATAAGCTGTTAATAAAAGATTCTCCATTTAGTTTAGCCATTCCCGAATTTTAGTATAAGTTGTCTACGGTAGAGTCGACGTTATTCCCAAAACAAAAAAGTTGCTACTTTACAAAAAGGAACCTACTCAATATAAATATATAGACAATTTACAAAGTAACGTCACAAGTACTATGGCATCTTCCCCTCGTCTTTTTTGAGGGTGTAAATAAGACGTTTGTGGTGCCGATACATTGACTTGTCAATTGTCATCCCCTTTTCGAGGGGTGCAGTCATTTCCTTGCTCCCTGTGTATTTTGATACTTCCTTTCTTAGATCGGAAGTTAGATTGCTATTGCTAACGGTATTTTCCATTTAAAAGTGCTTTTTAAGTTATTGACTTTTGATAGCATATCATAAAAGATATTTTTATTCATATTTGAGCGGTGTCTAAGTATTTCAGGTTGGATTTAAAAAGAGAAAATCTTTTGAGAAATATTTGAAGGATTAATTAATTGTGAAAGGTAAAGGTGTATTTAAGTTATTGATTATTAGAAAAGACGATGCACAAGCCAACAGTTCTTTAAATGAGAGCTAAAAATTTAAAAATTGCCTATTTTTGAAAGAAAGAATGAAAGAAAAAGCTTTTATTCCCCTCAAATGGGCACACAGTAAAGAAGAAATAGATTAAGAATTATAGACATTACATATAAAATTTACAACCTGTAGAAACAGTATTTTTGATAAATTACAAATATAAGATAAACAATAACAATTCTGATACACTTAGAGCAGGACAAAACACAAATAGATAACTAGTTTAAAATTAAATATTTAAAACAGAAAATACTTTAATAAGTCTACGTCTACAAAATTGGCAGCTGGCAACTTTTTTGCAAGCGGCCAACTGCCAACCTAACAACAAAAGGAAAAAAACAGGAAGGAAAATATACAGCAGAGGTGACAACTTGAAGAATTTAACTTGGAAGATGGAAATATTGGAAATAAAGTTTTAATGCTCTCTTGAGAGAGCTTAGTTAATTATAAATTATTTATGATACTCAAGACTAATATTACAAATATAAGTGTGTCCCATTCAAGTGGGAAATGGTAAGCGCTCAGCATAATGCTGCAGATTCCCACAGAAACCTACAGCGCTGATTTTCAGCACTAACCTTTGTGACGCAATCGCGCCTATCACAGGCAAAGGAAAAACAAAGTTAAATAAAAATGAAACTAAAGACAACTGCCACAGTGGTGTGTATTTACTGTTTTATGTGTAATGGTGTATATATATGTAATAAGGAAAGACTATGTGTAGTAGCTTTATTCTATGATAATATCCAGCTTATCTATTTATATGTTAGGATTATTGGAAACCTTCTAAAATAAACCCGATTTCAGAGGGATGATTTAGACAGTAATAATACTATAAAATACCAGGAACATTATAGTAACAAAATAATTGAAAATGCAGGTCTAAAGCCAACACAGGTGATAAAATGATAAGGGAGATTCCAAGTAAAGAGGAAGCCACTCCTGGCTAGAAGCTGGTCAGAGGGTCTTAGGGCTAGAAATCCTGTAATGCTGCGATGAGGACTACATGCATATAGAGGGAGCACATGCACTAGCCGCTGTTGGCTAATACAAGCTGTTGGAGATCTACATCTCATGCTCACCGGCCATTACCTCGGAGGTAATGTTATTAATATTTATACCATTTATTAATATATCAGTTTAGTTTTGACTATGAGAGGAAATAATAAAATAAAATAAAATATAAGTATAATAAAAACATATTATAATCGTATTACGTAATATATAGTTGAGTTTTAATGTAGTTTTTTTTTTAGGTGAGTTAAAAAACTTTTCTTTGATTTTAGGCTGTGGATTGGTGGTGGCAGATCATTCCAACAGTGTGTTGCGGCATATTTGAAGCTCCCTCTGAATGCTGCAGTCCTGTGTTTGGGCATAGCTAGAGAAATTGTCATTTATAAATTTTTATTTTTTTTATTTTTTTGCTCACATAGACATTAATTGCTATGCGATCTCCTATAGGCGAAGGCTTGGAATTGGCTCAATGTTACCGAAACTGTTTTTATCAAAATTGTATTTAGCTGTAAGCCTTCCATGCTGTTTTAAATAAATAAATAAATAAATTAGTATTTATCACGGTATTTTTTTATTTCTTGTTTTAACGTTGCCGCACTAGGAATTTAATAACGTGGTGTTTACACACACACACACATAATTATTAGTGTTAAGTTAGTATATGTGTAAACAATGAAGTTGAAATAGGCAAACAAATAAAATACATAGCTTTTAGATTATCAAAAATTCATCTACATTTTCTATGTACAAATTATGGAACAAAAAAGAAATTGTAAGTTGCAGAATGATAGCCTATAATTAAAAGTTAATATCATGAAATAAGGAGGTGTCCTTATTTACACATAAGGCCTAAGGGAGGGTTCCCACTCGTACGTGTAAATAAGGAATTGACTTGTATTAACGCGGTAACCCCTCAGTGGGGTGAAACCTCTGCTTTTTTCCCGATGTGGTTTCCTGATGTGAGTTGACTCAGGCGTTTTTTTTGTCAAATATGGCGTAACTAGGAATTGTAGATTAAGGCGGTAGTTATTCAAGGTAAATCTTTGAAAAGCATTAACGCATGCTTAGCGAACTCTAAAGTTATTATATTAAATGGAATAATAATACGGTCGCGAACAGGATTCGAACCTGCGCCTCCCGGGTAGAAACTCCAGGCGCTCTGTCCACTAAGCCATCTCGACCTCTGATGGATAATAGCGGTAGTTATTTTTCATCACGTAACAGAAGTACGTAATAATACTCAAGTCTTAAGCATATGAGGAGTCCTGTAAACAATCCTTGAGCCTGGGTGATAGAACCGAATCCCTGACATTAGTTGAGTAAAGCACAGTGATAGTTTTCACCAAAACCACTCAAATATAGCCCTAAAATTAGTTAAATTTGTTTTTTATATGTTCTTAATTAGTGTACCTACATATTGATTATAATTTTAAATACAAATCAAGACAAAAAAAATAAAAAAAATCAAATAGACCATATTACAGGTATTTATGAAAAGTCATAGCTAGGGTGCACGGTTCCAAGGTGTTGCAGTTGATCTTATTTTCATAACCTGACATAACCAGCCCCGTAGCTGTCCTACTACATGGTAATGGCCGAGACGGGACGAAAATTGATCACCATCACCAAGTGGATCACTGTTATAGATGTCAGGCAAATGTTTTTTTCACTGAATGTCTTAGAATAACTGAGAAAGAATATCTAGTTATTTATACTTTTCTTTAAAAAAAAAAACATTGCTACTGCACTAGGAATTTCTTCCTGTATCGTGGGTGCGTTTACAGACATATAATCTCACATGCACACACACACAGACCCGGAACAATTTACCTGTAGATCATACAAATATTTGCTCAGTGCAGTGTTTTTTATAACGACAGATAAAGAATATTATGATTTATATATTTTATTTTATGTCCCTGTTTCTATTGAATATTATTTGTGACTAACATTATTATTTTAAGTTATATTTTTTGTTACTATTATTAAGGTTCTCAATCATAACTATTCATTATTTTATGTAATGGTATGATGAATAGCAATGTGGTATTTTACGATCCCACTAACATTTTATAGCTAATAACCATATTTTAATTTAATTTTACTAAAGAGCAGTGAGACATCTGAAGTAATAGACACGTTTTCATACAATAATAATATACAAAGCAGGAAATTCTCTATATTAATATGATTTTTCATTAATAATAGCTCATAAGGTAGGCACCCATATCACTATAGTTCGTTGGCCTAGTGATCCCTAATGCGACTGCTGCGGATGAGGTCTTGTGTTCGATTCCCAGGTTGGGCAGTGTTATTGGGTGTTTCTGTTAGGAAATTCTCAATAGACGCCCGAAGTTTAGAATTATACCCGGCAGATGACAATAGGCTCACCACCTATTACATGGGCCTTTAATAACAACATTGGTGGGAGTGAAGAGACAAATGTGGGAGTACAAGTCTGCCGTGCAGGCCCTAAATAGTATCAAATGATTTTCGCGGTTTTCACGAAACCGCGTTTTTCCTCTTGCTGCGCTGTAGGGCCTGCATGGCAGCATTATATATACCTAGAGGTATACCTACCCCTTCAAGGAATACGGGCGTAAAGCTACGTAATGTTTTAGTTAATTACTACTGCTATACATGTACTTAGTACTATAGCCGCACGAGAAGTGATAAACTTTAATATACAGGCAGTAAGATAAAAGAATTAAAAAAATTACAACTTTGCTTAAGTTAAATGTGCCATCAGACAAAAAAAAACTTGCTGTACAGTTAGTACTGTATCAGAGGTCATTTTTTTTTGTTTGCCTTTGTTTCGTAGGCACAGTTGGTCAGGTTCATTGGTAGAATAAACCTAATTATTTGGTATGTTCTAACTAATTAAATTGGTAAAATGTTCGTTTTCCAATCACTGAATTGATCAAAATAAATTAGTTATTAATAAACAAAAACCCCGACTGCACTGAAAAGAGAAAAAATATGAAAATAGAGAAACGAATATCCTTAATTTGGAAAAGGATATTCTTAATAATATGCCTTTCGTAGGTATTTAGGTTATTTTATAGATAGAGAGAGAATATTTTGGCCCACAATTAATATTTTGGTTAGAGAATACTTTACAGAATTTTATTAAAATACAAACAAAACACAATGAATGTGCTCTAAAAATTTTATGGGATTAATTTAAGTGATATACCTGCTTAGTTAAATATTTTTTAAACAGCCAATTTAAATGTAATTATGTATAATTTTAAATAACAAATTAATTACACGACAGTTTATTTTTACGATTATTTGATGTGTTAATTTTATTAATATCATGTATAAATATCAGGTTTTGAGTTTTATAGCAGGAATATTTTAAAATATTATTGTCAAAATTATAGATTCTTGTAATTTAATAAATAAAATAAAGGACATTATTGATATCCCGCTGTGTTTGGAGTGACAGAAAACGTATGTTTCAATTGAATATTTATTTAGTGCTTATCCATAAAGTTGCGTATTTTATTAGTGATCATTAATAGATACTTCTAAATAAAATAATAATTAACTTTTGAATCTATGGGTTAAATTTCAATGAACACCTATATAAAAAACGATACAGAACATGTCAGTATTCTAATAATAAAAGTCTGGGCATATCCTTATCTTAAAACCAGACATATAATTTTATTAAAAAGACAGAGACTTTTAATAAAAATTGGGCAAGTGCGACTCGGACTCGCCCGCCGAGGGTTCCGAACGTATGTACATATTATAAATAGTTCAGTAAGTCGATTTGAATTTTTTTCGTACATAATCAATAATCGTTTATACCGTTGCTTAACCTCGATGATTGATTACGTAATTTAAATAAAGACTTTATTTTTTATGATTTAATTACAAATGTATAGTTTTCAGATTAATCCCTGTACTTGTAGTATAAGACTAAGATATTACTTTCCAAATTTCATAGTTCTAGTTCAACGGAAAGTACCCTATAAATTTTGATTCCCTAGAGAGTGGTAAAATAAACGTTTTTTGCGGCATAACCGGCTGAATCTTTTTTTTAACGTTAACTTAGAAGTTTGATTTTTTCATAGCTTCAAGGGACTGTAGACCTGATTATATGGTTTTAATTTCAACATTTCAACTCGATATCTCCACGCGTTGCTGAGATAAAGGGTCTTAACAGACAGACGGTCAACAAAGTGATCCTATAAGGGTCCCATTTTTCCCTTTGAGGTACGCAACCCTAAAAAAGAAGAAGAATAAAAAAAAACTAATTGAAACTGCATAGTTAACAATTTAGGCAAGTGAATAAATAGCTCAGTATATAGTATATAAAAATCAAAAATCCATGCAGGTATAACCAAAAAGGATCGTTACTCTAAGTAGGTATTACAGCTGTGAAAAATATTAACAAAAGGAAGTACTATGTTTGCAAACAAAGTATTCCTTGATACAAGCAGATTCGTAAAACAACGTGGTAAACAATTCTACGAACACAAACTGTGAATTTCAGCACTGTTTCAGCGTATCGTGCCGTCTCTATCATTTCAGCACACAAATTGATATCGAAGTGTACGTGTGACAGAGACGGATATAAATTTCGCAAGATCGTGCAGATTTGTCAGCTAAGCGTTTTCTTACAGGGTTGGCAATAATGATTTGAGGTGTTTTGTCTAATGATTTTATAAATTGAAGATGTTTTTATTCTTAACGTTTGAATCTTTAGCAAAATGCTAATAACCACCTTATTACGTTCAATAATTGACATTAGCGGATTATCGTTTATTAAAGTTTTTATTCACGCGTAACTTTTTAAATTGAAACCTTCACGAGCTGATACGTTTATTATGCAATGCCACGTAGTAATCATTTAAAACAAACGGTCGGCACACACATTAATGAATGAACGTAGATGACAACTCCGTTTTAAACATGCTTAATGTTTGAATTATACGGTTGTCTGTATGAGAAGCACCGCATTTCATTATGCACAGTAATTACATTAAGGCAATTTAATACGAGGCAAATCTTGTTTGCCAGTGAGAAAATTATTCATACACGATAATTCACCGCCTCGGGAGCAACCCTGTAGAGGTCTCATGTCTATCTTTTACCGCTAAGCCTACGGCGGTAAAGTCGGCTCGTGTTTGATAGCGACGAGCGTCGAGAGGGATGGAGAGACGCGCCGCGCGAGGGTGCAATAGGGACACCCGACACTCCTTAAATTTTATATTCTATCCGCATTTTGTCGCCTAAGCGTTCCATTTAGTGTTCCATATTTAAACCTCGCGCCATTCTTTTTTCTTTCCAACCGAGCAGAGAATGTAAGGAGATTTTCTATTTTTTTTACTTTCGGGGTGTACCCAGCCAGCGCCGGATGTGTGTGGAATACTGATGTGTGCGTGCGACCGCCGACGCCCTGTTAGGGAATGAAATTGGCATATAAATGTAAATTTTATGCTATGAATTTTAAAATGAAGTCGATACTTCCGCGCTTACGGCGGAGCGAGTCAGCCGTTTTCGCAAGTTTACGTCAGGCAGGGATGAAATTAGATTAGAATATGCCACTTTCGGTAAAGAATGAGCTTTTAAAGTCTCTCGCGAAACCCTCATGTTATGTAAGGCCATAATTACTTTAGTCATGTCCCGAAAACCAGCAAAGCTGTATTTAATAGTTGAATAATGTTCTGCCAGATTCAACAAACTCGTAGTTTTTAAAAGGTGTTCAATTTAACAGTGATACTAAATCAGATTTAAATACTGCCCAAGCAGCACGAAGGCTACATGCCTTATCGATAACTCTTTCAAGTAACCATATTTATAACACACAATAATTTTATATAATTATAATAAGCACCATTAAAACCTATAAATCGAAGCCAATATTGCGATACTTCGATCAAAAACGTAACACGGAACGTTGAACGAAAGAAAGTAAAAATAAAAATCAAAGAAGAGGAAAAAATCCACTTTACAGACGCAAACAAGTCACTTTAACTTTATTGAGCTGTAATCGAATTGTGACGTCCCTAGGAGCGGCGACGTGGACGAGGTCGGAGCGGCGCGATCTGCAGCCATCCTTATCTGACCCGCCCATTTAAATCTATGCTATTCAATCGTGCCGTCTCGCTCGCATCCCAGGGGTGCCGCCGAGATTGCAATCTTTTGATTTATACCAACTATTAGGAGTGGTGCGGGATAGTCTGTCTTTCAGAACGAGATCCGCCGCGATAAACGTTGGATACAATCGACGTTAGTACTGATTATAGAAATGGATTTACTTATACTTTGTCCGCTGAACAATATTGTATTAGCGTATTTTGCGTAGTTTTTATAAGCTTTAAACGGTCAATGTCAATGTAATATGATTATGTTTTGTAATAATCACCCGTGAAATATAGTTATGTATGTTTCTAAATGATAATGTCAGGGTCACTTCTATCAGGCAATAAAATTCAAAATTAGGATACAGATAATTTTGTAACAGAAAGAAGAATATAGCAACTATGAAAATAAGACCAAAAATAAAAGAGACGTCAGACGGATTTACCACAAAGTAATAAAAAAGGTTAGAATCATTACTTTTCCATTCAGAGGTAAAAACCTAAACAAAATGCCATCAATTCGTATACGACCAAGGGTTGGCCACAAAACGGCGTCCATTCAAAACTGTATTATCTCAAGTCGAACATTATTTCGGCTCCTAAAGCTTATATAAAAAGCGGCGAGTCCCCGGCGGCCGCTTAGCCTCCGAAGGTTTGGGGAAAATAAGGGAAATCGTCCCTCATTTATATTGAACGGAAACCTTCAGCTTTTACCCTTATGTACCAGCCACCGTACGTCGTGTTTGTTCGTGTATTTTCCTCTGAAATGAGATCCGGATCCTCGGTAATTTTGGTTTATTTTTATTTTGATAATATTACCTCTTATTACCTATTATTTTTGTGTTGCTCTTATCGACTTAATTGGGAACCGGAAATTTGCATGATTCTGATATGTTTTCTTGCTAAAGTGCATCTTCTGGTGTACCTAATGGGAATTATGGGACCATTATAATGACAATGGGTACTGACTTATATTCATTGCTTATATTTCACATATCTATGACAAGATTGAAGGCAATCGTAGTTGTTGTTGTTGAAAAGCTTGCCATACTTGACTAATTGATCAAAAAGTTGAGAAATCTAAGCACCGACCTTTTTTAATAAATTGTAATGGAGACTAGCACTACTTAGAAAAAAGAAACTACAATTTCTATTAGTAAATTCCCGTATTTCCATTTCCACAAAAATATTGTTGTGGAAATGGATATACAGGAATTTACCGGCCGGCGCTTAGATTTCTCAACTTTTTGTTATCAATAAGTCAAGTATGGCAAGCTTTTCAATAACAACAACTACGATTGCCTTCAATCTTGTCATAGATATGTGAAATATAAGCAATGAATATAGGTCAGTACCCATTGTCATTATAATGGACCCATAATTCCCATTAGGTACACCAGAAGATGCACTTTAGCCAAAACATATCAGAATAATGCAAATTTCCGGCTTGTCAGACTACCTTACCATACAAACTACAGTAAAGCAGATTCAGTGCGTAATAAAATTAGACTATTTCGCTATGGTAACCGAAGGAGTATCATAAAGCCACCCGCGATATGGATTAAGACGTTAGGTGTGAAACCGTTGCCTTTCGTCCCGTGCTAAATATACGCCCGACAACCCACCACTACAAAGGACTGGGTGCCGTTTAAACACCATAGCTAATTGTCATCGTCAAATGTGTCGTTCAATTTTGTATACTTTTGATATACGCTTCCTGCCTTGTATGTTTAGCTCCTTGGATATGCTGTTAACAGTGGGTGGTTAACGATTTCTCCCCTTCATATTTGTTTATATGGAGGATTTATACCTTGGCAAAATAGAATTTATGACCTTTCATTGTTAGCCTAGTAAGATTACAGAAAGCTATTTCAATCAATCAATCTGCCTTTCATTTTCCCTATAACATTAGGGTTCGGTTTCTAGTCTAAGCGGATGCAGCTTAGTACATTGATATTACATGAAGCGACTGCCTATCTGCCCTTCACCACCCAGTTACTGGGTAACACAATATCTCGTTGTATGGCTGATTGTCAGAATTTCTGGCATCTGGACTACCCGTAACGACTGTCAAAGATCTTCTTTTCACAACCGGAACTGACGGTTTAACGTACACTCCGGGGCACGGGGAGGATGGTCACCCATACACAGACCGACCGCGGCAAGCGTAGCTTAACCTCGATCAATTAGTATGTGCGGCTGTTACTTAGCCACGAACCACTCAATTGGAAGATACTTAAAGGTAAAACAAATTAAGACAAAAAGTGTGTACTGTAAACAAATATGCGAGAAAACCACGTCTTGTTATCTTGGACCACAAAGGCATAACCCGTCAAGCATCTTCTGGTCGAAGACACACTTCGAGTAATTTTCCAGTGCAGTGTGATGAGACACTTGCATTTCTAGAAACACCTACGCCGTATATTATTATTTTATCTTTAATTTTATAACAATGTGCGTTTGTGTGTCTAGACAACAAGACACAAACACACGCATACATAATTTCTAAAATATTTTTATTTAATTAATAAGATTAGTGTCGAGCGTTTAGCTCTCGTAGGTTGTAGTTGAAAACCAGCGTCAGGTGGTCAGTATTACTGCCTCCCGACATTATGCTGAGCCGGCCCTTTTGGCACTATAAATGTTTTGTCATGTTTGACAGAAGCCTCTGTCTAATATTGTAGTCTGATGTTTCCATTTTCGGTTAAGTGTCAATAAACTTATTCTCTCTTTCTTCTTTCTTAGTTAAAGAAGAAATTGAAACACTTTAGTAGTACCGTTAAGATATTTTAAAAGGAGTCCCTCATTTGTTTGTGTTCGCTAGGGCTGCTGAGCGTGGCGTTTGATTCCCGGATCTGGTAAATTGGTATTTGGGTTTCCTAAGGAAAACTCTTTTTTTCTTTTTAAGAAATTCTCAGTAGCAGCCTGGTGTTTAGACTTGTGGCAATAGGCTGACCACTTATTACATGGAATTTAATTACAGCCTGGTTGGTAAAATGTGGGTACAACTGTGTATACCTCTGCCTACCCCTCGGGGAATACAATAGTTGTATATTTAAAAAGTCCAGATAATACTTTCGGACGTCGCCGAGTTTAACATCGATTAACTAAGGTATTTAGGAATATTCTGAAAACTTCTGAATTACCGCTGAAGCGATGTATAGAATCCTGTAGTTTGGAAAAAGTTTTTACTACTTGGTAATTTCGGTGTCCCGTATGTTGACATTGTCATAAAAATGAACTCTGTCTAAGACTCTAAGCGCGACTTTCATCATCTTGGCCCAAATTAAACGACGACGTGCGAAAGATTTTTTAAGAAATCTTATTTATAATTACGTTTTAATCGATACTAATATACAACTGTTTTGGAAGCTATTCTTTCTTTCAAATGGTTAAAAGTTCCTGGTGTCGGATTTGTGAAAGCCAGCCGTAGACCTGATTAGAGTCCTAGAGTGGAGACCTAGAACTGGCCGTAGAAGTGTGGGCAGGCCACGCGCGTGGTGGACCGACGACCTGGTCAAGATAGCCGGAAGAAGCTGGATGAGGAAAGCCCAAGAACGTAAAAAGTGGCGTGATATGGAGGAGACCTACACCCAGCATGGGGTAGATACGGGTTGACAAAGAAGAAGATATCTAAAAAAAATAAGAATTTTTAAAAAATGTTGTTTATAAATTCATCAGAGGGACTTTCAGAAATATAGTAATATTCTACATGACATAGCACGCCTGTATTTCCAGAAGGGTTTTTTATTATTGTTAAGTCCCATGTAAATATGTGGTGAGCCTATTGCCATCCACAACGCACAGTACCAACTACGGGCTTTCCTACAAGTCATTCGATCTTGCTTCTACTGGAACAATATGCAGATATTTAAACCTATATGATATTCTGTAAGTACTTACAGCAACCCGGCTCTCTTTAAGGTCCAGCCTCATGGCGAGGGCTTCTCTCATGAACACGTCAGGGTAGTGTGACGCCAGGAACGCTCGCTCCAGCTCCTCAAGTTGCCAGGAGTTGAAGTTGGTCCGGGAGCGTCTCCGCTTCCCGCTGTCACCATCATCGTCGCATACGCCACCTGCGCGAAAAGAAAATTGTTTTAAGGTGTGAAAAAGACAAGAGGCAAAAATTTTAAGGTGTAAAAAGTTTCAATAACTTAGTCAAAACCCTAACTATGGGTTAAATAATCTCTAATGGTTTAGGATATGTTTTTATATTGAGCCATCTCAATAAATCAAACGTATAGGTACCGGTATACCGCTCTCAAATCCGGATAATACGCCGTTGTTGCTTTCAGACGCAATCAGCAAAGAAAATAAAGTTATATTACGACAAAGATTTATTCATCAATTAAACTCTAGTACAATGGATGTCTGGATTTTATGTTATTTTACGAATTTAAATTCTTAGTTTATTGTTCATTAGTTCATTGAATCTAATAGTACAAACTGTTAGTTTGTACGAGAAAATAAATTCCTAGCTTTTCTTAAAGTAACATAAAATCTAGATATTAATTGTACAAGAGATTAATTGATGAACAACTCTTTTAAAGGGCATTTATTTTAGTATATTTATTAGTTTGTCTCTTTATAGTAATACGGCTTGTTGATTGTCAAGTCTGAAGACTAAGTGATACCTAAACAGAGTAATGACCTCAGATCTTTTACGTACCTGTTCTCAGGCAACTCTGACAGTAAATACTGCTGAAGAAGGAAACGCTTCTGTATATTAAATTGAATTTGAACTTTTAATGGCTTGTAATTATATAGAAGTGTCATCATCTTAAACACATATGGCAGTAGAAAGGGTTAAGTTACATCATCGTTAAAACATAACGAGCTAACTTGAAACATCTCCAATCATCAGAAAAGCAGGATTGAAATGAAACGAAGAAATGAAGACATAATCGTAAAAAGCTTCGTGGTCGAAACTCGACCATTCAGCCAATTCCTCTGCAGTTAAACAAAAGCCGCGACCGGGGGCTCATAAAAAAGAGATAATCTCCTACAAAGCGTCAGAGCAAGTTTTTGAAAATAGAATATAATTTCTAATTTTCTCCCGGTGATTTTAATTAAAAATGGTCCCGGGAGAACGCGACGGGTATACGCCTCCCGCCTCGGGTTGGAAAAGGACAGCTATAAATTACTCGCTCGGTCCTCCGTGGGGCTAAATAAATTAGAAGTGATTAAGAGGAACGCGCTTCTGTTGTGCGTTGAATGTATCGTTGTTTTGTTACTTTGTTAATATGGTAAAAGAGGTTTTACCTTAATTAACCGATGAATGTGTTTAATTAAAATCGAAAATTCAGATTTGCATTGAAAAGAAAACGAAGTCGAAACGATCAATCATATCAAATGTATTTATGAAGTGTTATAATTGCAGTCTTTATAATTTTTTGCAACACATTTCGACAAGAACAGAATGTTTTCAATTAATTCAGAAATCACTTGCCGTTAGACTAATTTAGTTGTTTTTAGTTGTCAGACTGCCAATACGTTACGTTGTCGCCTTAAGAGAAAAGGCTAAATTACAGGCGTGAGAATGAGACAGATATATGTACCTAATGGTTAGAGTGAAGGAGACGATGTCGGTTATTGTATTAAAACAAACGACCGCCTTGGGCCCTCAGACAACAGTTTTGGCGCGCTTTAATTTAGTCTGCTCAATGTTTTAATGTCACAGGGGAGGGGCTCGGGGGGGACTTACTAAGTATCTATTTGAGGGCTGTATACCGCGGTTTATAAATTCGTACACTTAATAATTCTATTTCATTCTGTTGTTCGTTATGACGACGACGCGACGGATTTTTTTATTACGTTTGATTTTTAAGTGGCAACAATTTTACAAGCAGAATTTGGGTATAATGTTGATTTAGATTAGAACTCTGTCATTAGGTAAATGCACACTTTGTTAGCCAAAGACGATTAAAGTCAACGAAATCAAGATTAAGATATAAACAAAAGTAGAGCTCTTTCCAAAGACAATATTTTTATTTTATTCATAGAGAGACTATCGCCACACGACATCGGATACCGGAATTAAATGTTCCTATTCAATAAAAGCGATTTTATTTGTGATGCCTTTTATATTTCTATTACAGAAACAGTAAAGGGGAATTGATACTCTGTGGAAGCCCGACCTCCTTGTATTAAAGATAATTTATGACTTATATTTGCGGAGATTTTATCTTTATCTATGTTTCGCTTGATTGCTTCCACGGAGCTTTTCCATCGATTGTTGTAATATTTAGGGACAGTATGTTGACTAAGGCTTTTTGTGGAACAGAGTAAGGTCATCTTATCTAAAGTAAGCATTATGGAAATGTTTTGTAACAATTTTTATCGAAGTCTTGCTCAGTTTAGCAAATTATATTAATAAAATGATGGAAGCAGTAGTAAATTGTTTACTGCAAAATAGATAATTCCCAATGCTTGTTCATTTTCTTCCATTTCAAGAATCATTCTTTAAAGACAGATAAGTAATAACTTAAACGTAAACTTTATCGCCAGGTTATCTTTTACAACCGTAACCATAGACAAAGTTATCGTTAAGAATTAATAAAAGTCGTAAAGCAAAACGAATTAAAACATAAACGTCTGACCAAGAAGTCGTTGAATGCCGACGCAGGCGCGTAATAAAGATTGCGGCGCGCAATCAAAATATTGGATGCATTACTTTATAATTTCATTATTCTGAGAATCAATCGACCATCGAGGGCGGACTCGGGTGTAAAACTCGGTAAGTTCACCAATAATAATGTCCCGTTGCAACAACATAATCACACATACACACAGACAGTTATCACACAAGCTGATAATTTCCTTACTAAAACTTCACACTAGCAAACGAATTATTTTCTGGAAACAAATTAAAATAGTCGTAGCCATTCTCTCGTTTTTCGTGAAAGTGTAATGCGAAATTGCGGACATTGGAGCTTGGTAATTGGTTAATTGGTATCAAATAGCTGGGTTGTGGTGCCCGCCGCCTCGGGAACGACAAATATGGACGAAGTTATTATGATAATAAATTGGAGGTTACTCTTATTTTAAGGTGTATACAGATATTAATAACATGTGTCGATAATTTCGTGTAAAACAAATATGAGTGCGACGGTGATAATGGTTCTGCTTGGTAATATGTTGTTTTTACTAATTGTTGCTGTGATAAATTGAGTTGCGAAATTTACTGAATTATCCGGTTAATTGAGTCTCAAAATTGTGGCCACTATGCGAATAAATCAAGAATTCATATAACTACTACTCTTGTAATAAATACCTAAGCTTTACAACAATTTTACTTAAAAATTCTGTTCAAAAGGTATACCAAAAACTCAAGCTATTTTAGTGTTATTCCGTTAAATATGCGGGATCGAATCTTCGATGGAGATGTCTTCATCGCATCGATGCCAGTGGGCAGTGGGGTACCCTCTCAGCTCACTGTAATTTGGCTTCGATACCGAGAAATTAATTTCCGAAATCACCGGCAATAATAAAGTTATAATTTTGAACGAAATAGGCGGTTACACCGTGTGGACAGATCGCAGAGGCGGACTCGAGAAGTGGAGGCGAGTCGAGGTAACAAGGCGAATTATGAAGGATGCGATTTCTCAAAATAGTTCACTATAAAATTGTGTACGTGTGACAGAATATTAAATAAATGGTGTTGAGAATAAATAAAGGTGCGAATTCTTGTAAGCATGTGTTATGTTTCATACTTTTAACCCAAGTATAGAGCAGGTGTCTGTTTCATGGTTTAAAAATGAAGCAACATATTATTAAACTTTCAGCTTAAAGTGAATCAATTATCGAGAAGTTGACAGTTTCTTTTTTTATAATAAATTATTCATAGGCATGTAAGTAATATTCACCTTGTTTTAAAACCGTATCTTTGCGTATCAATTAGTACATTAAGTTGAATGCTGACTGTTTTTCTCAAATTAAAAAGTTAGACATATATTTCTTAGTCTAAAATTTTGACAGTTTCTTTTATAGAATTTCTTTATCTGTCAAATATTCTAGTTTATTCCACGAAACTCATTACTTTGAGGTTGGTAAAATCTATCTATAAAAATAAAATTTACTTAACACTTTTCGCTGTTCAGTACATCCCTGTATCGTTGGATGAAGACATTGGTTACGAAAAGTGGCTTCATTAGCGAAGCTGGCTGAACGGGGTTCCGCGAAGCGACCGGCTCGGAACGACTAATTGAATTTATGTATGTCGCGGTTAAAGCGCGCCGTAGGAGTTTGAGTAAAACGCTTGGTTTGAGTGAACACTACGAGTTATGTTGTGACATTGAGTTTGAGTCAGTAAAGATTCACATTAAGCATAAGGTTAAAAAAATATTGTGGTATTAAGTACCCCAAGTCTTGATTAAAATATAAAAAGTTGTTAATAAGGTTACCTAGGAATTGACTACAATAAAGTGCAGTAAAGTGAAAGTCTCCATACATGTCAGGATCAATTGTTGCGGTAAAATCGTAATGTTTTAGGTATGGTTCATATAAGGACTTTGCAATAAATGTCAAAGATTTCAAACAAAAGAACAGTTTTATATGAAAGTAGAAAGAAGCAAAACAATTGGTTCCCTTATACGGTTCCATTGGTTTCGCTTTGGGTATTTTTTGATTGGGTTATGGGTACTGGAGAAGAGATATTAAAGAACCACAGTAAAAAAAGAACTATCAATAATAAGAAATAAGACTTTTTTTTAAATTGCATTATGAAATAATATTTTTAAAGAGCAGTGAGAATCGCGCGCGTTTGTCTAGCGTTGGGTTAAGACTGAACTCAAGACTCGAACATTATCTTATTAGGTATTGGGCATTTGGCGCCGCGTAATTACGACTACCTATGTCATAAGTTCATGAAGATAATATTGTTATATCTAAAACTTTTATTGCCAATTAATAGGCTTCGATAAATTCGAAATATATGCAATAAATAACATGATCATTAAACAAGTCATCAAGATATGATAACGAAAATATTTTGAATTGCATAATGATTTCAAATATTTGATAGTGTATTTTTTTAAGCAAACGTATATGTATTAAAAGAATATTTAAAAAATATAATTTAATTAGCGGAAGTTTAGAATATTTGCTTAAAGCTCAAAAACTCAAGCTCAAAATTGTGACAAAAAGTAAGCGAAATTAAGTGCAATATTATGTTTTAACATAATTTACATACATGGCCTCCTCGATTACCATAACGAAGGTTAACAACTTTTAATTTCCATGACATTTATTGAATCATAATTTTACCATTTTGCCTACAACACAATTAATGTACTAGTCTTGCCCTTAGCTAATTGTCTCAGCCTTTTCCTATCACTTATAATTACCAGCTACTGGTATAATGGAGTAAGATTAAAGACGACTTTTCAAATTATAAGCAATGTACATATCATTTAGAGACATTAATGAATAACAACGACTTAACTCAATGATGTTGTATTGTCACTTACATCCTTTTGACATTTGTGGCTTAAATAAAATCAAATGCTGTTTTAGCAGCTCTGAGTTATGTAAAAAGGTTAATAGTTTTATAATAGTTTACCAATTTGCATCGTTTAGTACTTGTCATTATTAGTAGAAGCTACCTTCTAATAGCTAGCTAGGACCTCGCGATCGAGTATAACACTTCAGTTTTAAATTAAAATACTACCAAATGTTTTATATTACCCTTCACTAACACGAGCTGAAATTTGGTCATACAGAATAATTCCATTAGGCAAAAATTGAGATGCTTCCATCCCGGACTGGAACTATACTGTATTTTATGAAACTGTATGAAAACATATACCGTTGGAAAACTACGATAACTCTCTCGATTAATGGAAAATAAACCAAAGTTCAAACGTGGAATATCTAGATTATGCTAAGGCTATACGCATTTTTTATACTTTCAATTACTACAAATTAAATCTAAGCGTAGGCTACTGAAGCTATAGTTCACTCATTAGCTTAGGTAGTCATAGCTTTTTTCCTTCCACTCCTAACTACTAAGCACATTTATAACAAAAACAAAACATCCGATTACATCACCCTTACATAAACATATTTTTACATAAAACGGTGAATAGGAACTATTTTTCATGGCATTCTCGACGTGTAATATTTGTGGCGCATCTACCTGGCCGATCATATCGCCCGCGGCCACTTCGCATTTCGAGATTGAAACATGATAAATTGATACTACGATACTTTATACACAGTCGTTTTAACAGCAATTTTATGCCCGTGAAAATAAGGTGTAATAAAATTTTAATATTTTACCAAAACAATATTGATTGCCGCAGACTCGGATGAATTGAGTTATTTCGTCTTCGATAAAGATGTGCATGTTTTGTAAGAATTTTCTTGTCGTATTATCGGTTTGCTGTCATCTGTTGGGTTATTAAGACTTTCTTTATGATTGGTGATAGTAATCGAATCTTGAAACCAGCTCCGACTGTAAGTTTAATGTTTATTTTCGTTGTATTGAAGCTGATTTGTCAGTAATGCTCCGGAAACTTTTACCAACAATGAGCATCATCATTTTAAATTATTTTGTTTCCAATACTTTTGGATCTAATCAAAAATGTTCGCGGTGAATAACATGATTACTCACCAAGTACAGTAAGTCATGTTGGCGGTAATAAAGCACTTTGTCACACGTTTACCGCCGTAACTATTACCGATTTACGAAAACCAATTGGTGAGCGTTCATAGTTTGCGGTCGCCGTCTAAATTGATGGAACATTGTCGCGAGCTCAAGTGGTAATCAAATAAATACTTTAAATATACAAATGGTTTAAGTAACTGTGTTTTATTTCAGTAACATTTACAGTGTTTTGTTAAAAAGTCTTGTATTGCAGTTTTACTGCGACATTAATAGCTTGTAAATATTGAAATTAATTTTGAAAATAAATGCATGTAGAAGAAAACCAGCTTGAATAGGTAAGTGATGAAAATTCATGAAAATATCAGTCGCATCTTTATCGAAACAACAATTTTGTGAAAATAAATTTAATCAGTCTCAATCAGTTCCTCTCTTGAAAAGCTTTTAATTAATACTCCAACGTAACTTTCATTACTATATATCCTTATAATGTTATCATACAAGAATAATATGTTAGGGAGTTACGTCATCACCGTAAGCCAACAGCAGCCAATTTATTGTACGCACTGCTTACAATACACCGCAATAATTATTAGGGGATTACTCCCTAGTGACTTCCTCGTCTCCATGAAACATATCGATGTTGTAGTGATGGGCTCAATTTATTGGGGAGCATGAAATTGACGATAAATCTTGAGCCTCTATAATCATTATCGAGATATCAAGTATTATAGAAGTGTATACCTTAGGGTGTTAAGTAAGAAAATAATTATTCTAGTTTTGAGCGCAATGAAACGCATGGTAATAACGAAAGTATGTGACAGGTGTTTCAAACTACCTTGGATATATAAAATTTTCCAGAAAACAAGCTTGTAATTTTTTGTATAAGAAGTTCCTTTTTTGCGAAATAAATCATCATTTAATCAGCATATCGTTTGCGTATATTTTAAAAACAATTTATAATACCTACACTAAATGTTCCTCTATGTTTTGGGAGCCATTTTTAGATAAATCTCATTTAACATATATCTGCTACAATAGATTAAAGCGTAATGCAATAAATAAATCATTCGAAAGACAATTGTATCACATAAATAACATCATAAAACATAATGAAGCGGTAATTGGAAAAATCCTCTTTATAACGTTTTTACTTAGATAGTTATATAACGAAGTCGCTGAGCTTGATCAGCTTGATTGATAATCCAATATGATATTTATCGTGTCACAGACAACCAGCCCTGGTGAGATTAGGAATTTTTGTGACAAGTTGAAATTCCACTACATGATAACTGGCCTTTCATAGCTTTTTTCTTTTTAACATTGACGATGTATTTGCAGTTACATACCCAATACGACAATGTATGTATAAGTATACTTAATAACTGATACGATTAATTCCAGTTTAAGCATATAATTATAATATAAATTTAATCAAATTATCTGTACCTATTTACCCACCTTACTCCTTACAAGGAAAATAACACGAAAACAGATAAACTATATTCCCGCAAAATATGATCCCGTATCATAACATCACTATTTTTTGCGTACGAAGTTTCTAACTTCGGTCTTACATTATCTGTGGCGATTCCCGCGGGAGCTATAATTCAGCCAGGACTGTTTGTTGTATCTGTGCTCTACTTATTTAATCATTTGATGTTGGCTGCATTGGCCAAACAAAATAATTATGTATTAAATACTTGGGACAAGGAAAAGTTATATCTAATCTTTTACTGTTCTTACTAGTTTATTACTTTTCGAAGAAGCATTAATTTATGACTACAATGTCATAGGGGAAAATTATCAGTTTACAATGAAAAGTCTTATAATTTGCATTAAACTTATTATAATTAATCATTTATTACAAATAAGCCATACACAGGCACGTTTGTATTGTTAGAAGCTAGTTGCCATGTTCCAAAATGTAGATTCCTATGGAGATGAACAGGCAAGAACACACAGCATAATACAAGTGTATGAGAACTGTGGTAAAGAGGGAAGTAGAACCCGATTTTATTTCTAAAATTGTTTTCCACTATAGAAATCAATTCTGACTAACCATAACCGCAAAAAATAAGTATTTTTAAAGCGAACATGTGTAGGTATCTATGGTGATTGTTATTATAAAACAATGCTGCGTCCCCTGGGAGCGATAGATCAGTCGCGCGGGGTCCTGCTAGATGACGCCACACCATCAACGTAAGGAGTGCCAACTGGCAAACAATAATAAGAGATTTTCTAGGAGAATTTATGTATGACACTGTATATATTTTTGTTTCTAACATTGTTCATAGCTCAAGTGATATCTCCCAGGCCGGGAAATCCGAAAAAATAAATAGCTTTATTTATTACTGGGACATAGTTTTGATATACAATATTATTTTTAGTATACACGAAACCCGAGGCTTAGGTCTAATATTTATATATAAAAAACCTGTATATCCATTGTATCCATTCATTTGAAAAGTGTCCAATGAAAACATGCAAAGTTACATGCACGCGCAACTGGAAGCCCGCGTACTGTGTTCAACGCGAACTATATTTAAATATAATTTGGACAAAATATAACATGGTCTACAAAATATTACAATCGATTATGTTACTGATTCTGAATATAATGTTCTAGAAATGGGATATAAATTGGCAGTCGCGATAATTAGAAGAATCATCAAAATCTATCCTGTAAAATGTTATGTGTGGTCAATTAGTCATACATCAAAAAAGAAGAAAAATATACGCGTCGACTTGAGAACCCCCTCCTTTTTACGTCGGTTGAATAGAGAAAATTTGCTCATATTATTTTGGTATTGATTACATCTAAGGTATAATATTAAGTTGCTAACTTGCTACAGTTAGTAATATCTTAGATTTTCGCGATCACTACACATTATAATAAAACGACTTTTAATTGGTTTTTGTATTTCCTGACGTTTGGAACACTTTGCAGCGTTCGTGGTCGCAGGAGGACTAAAATTGTATCTCTAAATTTAAAACGACTGTGACCTCTGTGTTTGTTTCGGTATTTCTTCTCAGGGATAGTCTTAGGAAATATCGTCGCGATCTGTTTTTAAACAGAGATAAAAATATTTTTATCAATTATATGTACGGTAGACTGAAATAATTTTAAATAAACTGTTGAGATGCCTGACACCTTAGTCCTAAAAAACTAGTAGAAAAAAAATACCAATAATACACGCGATTAATCCGGTTAAAAGTTGCTGCAGTTACTCCGTATAAAGTTATTATGTATATGAACGGATATCGATGTCGCTGTTGCAAGGCGATGTTTTAAATAGTTTATTAATACAGCCTCCAGTCAACTTAACCATAATTAAATCATTAATCTGCACATACAGCAAGACATTAAGTTATCTGGGTAATTGATAACTAATACTAGTTAGTTTAGCATAGGTACCTTTTAGTGGTAGAAAACAAAAATGTAAATGTTTTTATTGGCGTTAATGTATTACCTTAGTCTACATATATTAAAAAATAAAATAAAAATGTCTACCTAAAAGTGTAAGTCATGGTGATCGAGTCGTTACAATTTAGAAATTGGGTTCAAATATGACATGTACCAATGTGACTTTTCAAATGTCATATCGATGGGTGAAAGGCTATTTGGTACAAGTGTAATAACTGTGCTTTAAAAAAATAAACTTTGAAATAACACCCTTTAGAGACATTTTCATATTTCACGTAAATGTCGCTTCAGCCAAAAAGCTTTTCACCCATCTCATCGATATGTACTTTCTTAGTTCATTAATTTAAGATATCGCAGAAGTTCAGTGAAGTGGAGACCTGGACTTGATGGTCTGAAATCTCCAACCCACAGTGAGTTAGCGTGGTGATAAATGCCTTCTCTATATGAGGAGAGGCCCTAGCCCTGCAGTGGGACAGTTATGTGCTGGTTATGTTAATGTAAATCGGACTCGCCACGCTCAGGGTTCCGTACAACCTAAACTTTTGATAATTTATTTGCTAGGATATTTCACATGTACAAACAGACACTACAATTTTATTTATTTGTATTGATGATGTTGGTTTTGATTGATTGATGATAAAATCTATTCACTATCTAGCGATAGTTTATATATGTATGCTTTTAAATTATGCCAATTTTATTGGTTCTTGTAAATTATATTAAAGTAAAATTATTCAGTAAAATGAAAAGTGACACGTTATTAAAAAGGTTTAAACCAGTTATGGAAATTCACACATTAAACGTAATACGATAAACTGATAGACTAGTATGTTGTGTCTGTTATTGTTTACAGAGCAGTGTCAGGTACACACTAATTATTTGAAATTGTGACAAGTAGGCACTAATTATTCGAAGTTGTGACAAGCGAGCACTAATTATTCGAAATTGTGACAAGTAGGTACGCACAAATTATTCATAATTGTGACAACTTGTGACTAATAATAGCCAGCGTTTGTTGCCTCCATTGATATTTTATAAAACAGCGCATTTTTATGCTCTAATAAATACAAACTCGTTATGTACGTATTTTTGATGACATTCGTAATTTTTTACCCAATTACGAAAAAGGAAGGTTATGATTTTTGCAATATTGTATGGATTCACTTACGAACTTGACATGCATATTGAAAGATAGTATTGTACGGAGTGAACATTTTGTATGTAGACAACTTTTTTTTTCAGGTCAAATTTTTTTCTATGTAGAAATGCTTTACGAAATACTGATTGATAAAGAATAATTAAAAACGCATTTAAGCGTTACCTATACAGTTTTGTACATTTAAACATAAGCACCACTCTACAAACCAACTCAAACAAAAAAAAAACTAAACTTTACCGTCACAATTCACACTACACTTGTAAAACATCTACTTCCGTCTACTTAACTAATTCACTACAGTATTGTTTACCAACATTAACCCTACGAGTGCGGAGGGCCAACGCGGCGGACGCCACAAAGGGACATTATCTTGTGACACGACTTGTGCTACGATTTATTCGAGCTATTATCACAACGACATGCCCTTGCGGGGTGGGGAGGGGGTCTGTTCAGATAATATCTTAATTAATTTGTTGTGGGTGAAAAGGAACATTTTATGTGTGTTGTAATGTTATGTTTGATTTTATGACAATGTGGAACTTTGTATTTTTATTTAAGGCAGAAATTGTGCAGTGTTTTTTTTTTTTATTATTGTGTCGAAATTCTCATGTATACTCTCCACCTGACGAGGAATATGTCTGACTCCTACCGACTAAAACCACACGTCCATCTCAGCACTTCAAGAAGGGGCACCGTTAACTCAAGTAGATCGAACCAGTGCTTCTTCTGTGCCATGCCTTTGGTCCCTCCCGGGGGAAACAGGACAGTTTCCCCAAAACCCTCACAGTTTACGACTGCATGATACAGTGCGAGCGACCCGGTGTCCCCTAACTAGTTACTTAGCCAGTTTACAATAGGCACATGAACTTGGCCAAATACTGGACTCATAGCATATAGGTATTAGTTATACGAAAACAAGAAGTATAGGATATCTAAGTTTCCTCATAAAATGACCTGTAGGAGAAGTACACGTGTTGTGTTCTCGTCGCTTTCTTGCACGTGTAGTTTGACAGTTACAGGAATAATGATAAGCGAAAGCACGTGCTAAGTAATGTTTATTTATTCTGGCCTCAGAATCCTGAGGCCTTTAATGAAGAGGAGATCACAGACGTCCAGTTTCAAAATAATGTTTTTCATGCCAGTTTTTCCTATAAGTTAATAAATCTGTAAGTACTTGGTACAAGCCACTTGGGTTGCACAGATGATGATGATGATGTTTCGGATACACAAAACAGTTGAATATATCATCATTGTTTAGCGACGGACCTACAAAAATGTGTATAGCCATTCAATGTTTAAAATTTTAATTACTGGATAGTACGTAAGAAAGAAAGAAAAATGTTTATTTGACACAGTCAGTAAGGGCATAATTAATGTAGATATACAAAGACATTATATAAATGTCGTTGTGTGCCTCGCGGCTGCGTCAAAAAGGTCCAGTTCAGCAGAATGGTCTGGCATTCTGGCTAGTGCCTGACGCTGAGTTTCAACTGAGCCATAAATTCTTCTTCTTATGGTGTGGTTGATGAACAACCTAGTGTCAGAGTTTAAACCACCCGTAATTCTCTGACATGGTTTTACACACCATCGAGAACATCTCTCAGGTGTGCTGGTTTCCTCACGATGTTTTCCTTCACCTATTTAAGCAAGTGATAATTAGTTAAGAATACGCACATGACTTTGAAAAGACAGTGGTGCGTGCCTTGGATTCGACCTTGCGACCTTTGAATTGAAAACAGTCCAACGGTCATACCACTAGGCTATCACTGCTCTTTTAATGAGGAGAAGCCACAGATGTAAATCAGTTATTTATAAATGAAATCCAAGATGTAATATATATGTAACAATGCACGCCAACTTTTCAAAGGAATTTCTGGCAGACTAGTCGACACTTCGCGTGACCAGAGGGCTGGCTTGTTTCTTGGTCAGAGAATTAGCATTGCCATTCAATGCGGCAATGCTGCCAGTCTTCTGGGCACATTACCGGATGACAGCGATGCGGAGGAGTACTTCGACGCCTAAATCACATTTTCATTTTTTTTTTTCTCTTTCTCTTTTAGTAGTAATATAAGTAGTGTAGTCAATATAATTTAGGTCTTGTTTTTTTAAATATTTTTAATTATTATGTACATATCCAATATCTGTTATATATCAATAAAAGAAGATGTAACAATTTATAATAATAAAATATTCATATTGTGGATAGAAAAGTGCGACCGTGCACCCATTGGAAGAAGAAGTAGATCTTCTGGTAGGTACTATATAACGATACTCTACAAACTAAACTGTCACGCCCACTGGTACTGATACAAGGAGAGTAAGTGCGAACCATGCTTGGGTCGTATTTTTCTACATACCTACTAGCATGCCCGCGATTTCATCTGCGCAACAAAAGGTAGCCTATGTCCTTCTCTAAAGTCTATCTGTATAACACTTTACATGCATTATTGTTCAAAAATATATTAGAACCAATATGAAAATAGAAATACATACTCCTGAAGAATGTTTAATAATTAGTTCCTAGATGACCGAGCTTTCCTTGTTTTTTTTTGGTACAACGATGTTTTCTAAAAATGAAACCTAGCTAGATCGATTTAACGCCCCCGAAACCCCCTGCATACCTTAAATTTCATATTATATATATACAAGAATTGCTCATTTAAAGGTATAGATTGCTCGTTTAAAGATATTCGATAATAATAAACTAGGTTTAAGGTAATCAGTCGTAAATAGTACATTGAGTTAAAATTATTTAAATAAACTGGTCTTCTAATAAGTTTTGTTATGTAGAAAGTGTAGTAAAAGCATTCAGGTAGGTATTAGAAATTTATTGCAAACAATAATCTATTTCTTTATGAAAATATTTTGGTTTATTACAAGCAAACACTTCTGAAACTAACCAAAAATCCTAACGGTCCCTTAGACCCTAACCAGAATTGTCGTATTTAAACATTGCACGCATCGGGCGTGACGCACGGGTTAATTTTATGCTACATTAATACACTGGAGGGTTGGAGCCACTTTTTAATAGGGTTAGTTATGGTGCGGGGTCTCTTAGACCCCCGCGCGTTCTCAGGGTTAGCAATATGTTACAGTCAATGAGATTATCTGCTTGTTTTGGAGATAAAATGGATTAATTTTTGGATAAACAGTTTTGAGGGCTTATTTGCACTTTGTGCTGGGTAATTTGTCGTGCCTTTGATTTTATTTGCTAGGGTTGAAATCCATTTAACTGCCTCATTGGTCTAGTGCTCAGAAGCGCGTCTGCGAGTCTTGAGTTCGATTTCCGGGTCCGGTATTGTTGTGTTTTTTTGTTCGAAAACTGAGGCTTTTCTATACGAACATAATTTAGAAATGTGCCCAGGTCATGGCAATAGGCTCACTCACTACCTACAACAATATACCTATAATAAATGCATCAGTGAATTGAAGATGGAAAAAAAATACTCATGTGCCTCACCCTTAGGGGATACAGGCGTGATGCTATATAAGTTAATAAAAAAAAAGAAAACAATAATTTCTCATAACAACAGTCTCAAGCAGTTATCAAACATCTCATAACAACAGTCTCAAGCAGTTATCAAACAGAACAGTATTAGTGCTTCTCTGAAAAAACTATTTTTTATTATATAAATAAATTATAAATAAATTTATTCAAATATAAAAGGTGAAATACAATATAAATCTTAGAACTACACTATTAATACATATTGGTATAAATTGTATGGTGTAACTATTTGGAATAAGCTATAACAAAAGATTATAAAAGCTATAGACCTAGTACAGAAATAAAATATCTATCATAAAAAAAATGTCATGGGAACTTTTTCTTCACTTGATATATTTAATTAAAATTGTTTACGGTTGTTACATGAACCGAATGTTTTTTTCCTCAGTAGAACTAAAAAAAAACTCTATGCCCCTAATTTTTCAAATGCAAAAAACTATAACAATACAAAATAGTGCCTAACTAACGGTATACCAATAAAATATAAATTAATTTATTCATACAACATACTGGAGCGTGAAATTTGTTGTTTGTTTTTTTATTTAAACAAAAAACCCGGGGTGACATTTTTTATAATGGTATCACTACGAGGTCCCACGCAAAAACCACGCCAATTTCCTTCAAAGGCATAATCGATTTGTCACAACGTTAAAAAAAAACAATACAATTATAATCATGAAAAATTTATATCAACATTTTATTGGCATGGTTAGTTAACTGAGAAAACATTGAAGTTGTAGAAATAATGTCATACTTACTTACTCGTACATAGGTATTTGTTGCTTAATACATTATCACAAATAAAATTTCTCATAAATTAAGATTTAACTGCGTAGTTGTGCCACGCTCGACTGCTGAGCATGAGGTCCTGGGTTCAACTCCCTTGTCAGGCAAAATGTTATTGGTTTTTTCTCAGTCAGCCCGGAGCTTAGAGTTGCGCCATGTAGATGGCAATAGGATCGTCACCTTATTACATGGGACTTATAACAGCATTGGTGAAATTTGGGTGTACTTTGCCTACCCCTTAAGGTAATACAAGCGTAATGCTATATCATGTTATATAAATAAGATTTCACTTATTTTCATCATATGCAACGAGTGCCTTAATTATCGTTTAAAAGTTAAATTACAACTGAACTTATTATAGGCCTTGATAACTTTATAAAGTATTTTATGATTAATAATAACAGAAGTTAAGGGAAATAACAATGCTGTCATGTTTATTAAAAACATGATAATAATTCGAATAAGGATGACAAATTAATCAAAGCAAACAACAGACATATAAAGGTGATGCTCGTTACTTTAACACGTTTTGAGACATCAGCAATTTACTTGGGCCCAAAGGACCAATTGGAGGTAACTGAAGTAACCAAACAACCAATAAACCGCTAAGTTACAGGACATATTGGCGGAAAATCACACAAGTCTCCCGTGACCAATTTCCAGAAGGGGTGAATGGGCCAAAACGGTGCACTATGAAAAAGTAAATAGTAAAAAAGCGAATCGAATTTGACAAATGCGTGTTTTGGGGCACGCGACGCGCGATTCGCCACGCGCCGCGCGCCGCAAGATGCGATGACGCGACTCTATTTTGGGTGTAATCAAATTTTAATGGCCCTTTGTCACATGTGCTTATTACGGAAATGGCTATAAAATCTGTTGAAGCAAATGTTCTTGCCGCCATATTACACCTATAATGTGGAACTTTGAAGTTGTGTGCATTTAGTAGTAGGTACAAATATGGTTCAAAATTAACAGGAATGAAGGACTCGCGTTAATATCTCATTATGCAAAAATGACAATATAAAAAGTCTCTGTACCCTCCTTAATACACAGTGAGTACTTCACTACAGTATCAATTTAAACAACAGCTGTGAAGGCAGACAAGAGTGAGGTAAAACATGGCATCTTTGGTTTTATTTTTAACACGGTCTCGTCACTCCCCTACTGTGGGTGTGTGAGGAAATGACCCTTGAAATTGGCTCCCACCCGACTCGGTTACATTTTGCACACCTTGCGACTGGTCGACGACTTGACTAATAGGCCTTATTACCAACATTTTTGGTCTTTTGTCACTTGTTTGGTGTAATGAGCTTATTTTTTGTAAGCTTAAGTAAGACTCAACGGAGTTTCCCCTTGAATTACGCGGCTAGGTTCTTAATTTAAATAAATTTTGGTTACTTTTTGAAAATGAATTTAAATATCCTTCATAGGTTAAGAAATGACATTCGCGTATACATTAATTTAATTGAATGTCATAACTGCCATTGAAGTGTCAAAAGTACCATTTATATAAAGTAATTGCGACATGCAATATATACACCTAAAATTCTTTTGTTAACACCTAAAATACTATACATTTTACACTCTATCAAAACTAAGTTTATTTTAAAGCAAGTTAAAATCCACTATATTATAAAAGTCCTTATTTGCTAAGCTCAGGGGGCGAGTGTAGTGTAATTTATGCGTTGTGCCATTGCAGCCAAGTCTCCCCTTCAACCAGCCCTTTATTGATGTACTTTTGACTAGTTGTGATTTCAGTTTATTAGACCATTTAGCTATGTTATTGTTGCTAGTTTGTGTTTTCCATTAAAATTGTTTGTTTTGTTTTATTTATTGGACGACTTATTATTTTTGTTGGAATTGGTGTTTGAAAGTGATTGTCTATTGATATGGTGTGGTAATTTGTTATGATTATTACAAAGAATGTAATAACTTTAAATACTGCCTACGAGACATTAAAATGTTATCTGACATAACTATAAAAAAAACTCCAAACGCCTTTTTTTAAAATACCGACGGGCTTTTCATTCGCAGTTCAAATAAAGAATTGATTAGTTACGCTTTAAGACCATGTCAAACAAAGCCTTCGAATGCAATAGACAATTGTTTTACTTCATTGAAAAAAAAAAAAACTGCTATTTCCGCAACTCGACGTCCAAAAAAATAAAATGAATGGCTTAGAATTAGAAATCTCTTGATTGGGAAAGAGTTAAAAGTAGTTAAGAGTTCATAATTTAAGGTTTTAAGGGTAATGAACCCAGTAGGTTCATAGTGATTATTTTTCACTTGATGAAAATTAAAAAAATACTGCTACAGAGCAGAAATATCCTTTTGGGTCACTCGAGTTACAAGAAAGGAAACAGATTTTCCTTACATTTAAATTGTGTAATTATTATTTTCTTTAATAAGCCAACATATAAATTACTGTATAAATATGATATTATAAGGTGTTCAATTTACATAGTGGTAAGTTATCAAGCACATTTAACCATTTTACATCATACCAATGTTAGATAGTTTATTTTAAAAGATATGTGAACCTCGTCAAACCTTACCTTTCGGCTCAGTAACGTACAGATGTGTACGTTGTAACAATAAAAATCTATTCTGTCTTCTAATGACTGAGGCAACAGCTAGATATAAAAAGCAGTGATAGTCTAGTGGTATAACCGTTGGACTGGCCAGTCGAAGGTCGCAAGTTCGAATCCAAGACACACACTACTGACTTTACGAGCCATGTGCGTATTAGACATTATAACTTGGTTAAAACGGTGAAAGAAAACATTGTGAGGAAACCAGTACACCTGAGAGATGTTGTCGATGGTGTATAAAACTATGTCAGAGACCTACGGGTGGTTTAAACTGTGACACTAGGTTGTTCATCAACCACACGATAAGATGCTATAATTTCACATAGGTTTATGTAACAAAAAACCTGAACTTAAGTAAACATTTTAACAATAAAATTATATAAATTTAATTATGTTTAGTTATCTAAATTAAAGCTGCTGAACGTCTGCAGCCAAACAACAAAATTGTTTTGCAGCATCCGACTTGCCTCGCAAAAATGTAAAAGATACTTAAAATTATATATTCTTATTAAATATAATTTTAAATAAATGTATACTGGATTACAGGACTATGTATCATAACATAACATCACGCCATTTTTCCTCGAAGAGCCCACATTTCACCAATGCTGTTATTAAAGGCTCACGTAATAAGTGGTGAGCCTATTGCCATCTACCGGGCACAATTACTATCTGGAGATAATCAAAAAGAAATCTGCCTGGAGGCTGCTACTGATGCTATGATTTTTTAAATGAAAACTTAATCACACTTTCGAACCCAAGACTTCATACTCAGCAGTTGCCCTTGGACCACTAAACCACGAGGCAGTTTTAAGAAATGCGAAAATTATAACTACTATGTTGTCTGAATTATGGACAATATGTTAATCTCTAGATATAGCCCATAAAATACGTATAGTGATCGCGAAAACCTAAGATGTTACTATAAGTGCCTACTTACTTCTTCGTTTAGTACTGTTTGCAAAAAGAACAAAAAAGCGGTTGACCTCCTCTGACCTTTCGTAAGAATCTAACTTGTAACGTATTCAGTGGCAAAGTCTCCCTTAGCCTCTATTCATGACACCCAAGGGAATCTTGGGATGGTCCACCCATAAGTTAAATTTCGAGTTATAACAATGGCCGTCGGAAGTTTGATAGACTCTTTGCTTAGTTTTTATATTTAATTATGAAATATATTTGCGATCTGCAGGTTATATAGGGCATTTTATCATGTATTTCATATTTATACAGATAAACCTTTCAAACGCATTATCGCATGCGTAGCGAACTCGAAACTGCGAAATTTTTGTGTAAGGAAAAATACGGTCATGAGCTGGATTTGAACCTGCGCCTCCCAGATAAATAAGTTATTTTATATTATTAGCTCAGAAGGTAGAGCGCCTGGAGTATTGATTCGGCTCTAGTTGAAATCCTATTAATGTATTTTTCTTTCCACAAATATTTAATATTTAGGTACTTAAACTCATGTTATGAGGATCACGTAAAACGATTTTAATAAATTTCTAGCTGATCCGATAGGAACACGTTGTCCTGCAATATTTTCTGAACCTCGACGACAGCGCCAGCTATCGGGTCCAACTATAGCTAAGCACCATACCGGTGACCCCATAAGTACAAAAAAAAACATCAAAATGATCAAGCTTTTTAGGAGGACAAAAATTACGATCACACTTTACTTATAAAGATTTGGCTTTGAGTCGTCACCAGGATTAGAACTTGCGCCTCCCGGGTGAATAAGAAAAGATGTTTCAAATGTGGAAGAAGAATTCGGAGTATTGAGCAGAGAGTTTGGGCAGAGTGCCTGGAGTATTTATTCCGGAGGTTTAAGTTCAAATCCTGGTTGTGACCGTGTTTTTGTTTCCACATAAATGTAGAACTTTAATGTTGAAGTCATTTCGAATACTTCAATTTGTATGGTGTCTTCTTATTTGCAGTATTTATTTTTCTTTGTTATTTTTTTATGTGTTTCCGTAGAGATTCATCATCTATTGAAACCACATGGTTCACCACTAACCTATAGATTAATTCGAGTGCCGAGATCGCAACTGCATTCACAACATGTGTTGGTGATGATAATAAATAATTGCAAAATCAAATAATAAATACACCTTCTATATTTTTTTTTTTCTTATTTCGCAAATTTATTAATTTCATTTCACAATGTTAAAAAAACAGTTGCAAATCAATTGTTATTTCGCAATTTTATTAAAATCATTGCACAATGTAAAAAGAAACGAAATATTGTCAAAATTTTATAATTAGCAATGAAAAAAAAAAAAACAAACTACCATCTCAAAAAAGCTTATTTATCAATCTTTTATTTGTTTCAATATCTTAACAGCGATTGCCAACAAATAATATAATTAATTGAATGAAAGAGATCCTAATTTTGTTTTAAATTAATCAATCACATAATTGTAATTAGGTAGGGACATTAGGGACACATTAAAATAACCTCATTATGTGAGACCTAGGTAGGTATAATTTAGGTATCTACTCAGCTACGATTTCTTTCTATAAGTATTTCAATATAATGAGCAATTATCTTTGTCATTACTATGAAAGTGTCTAAGAATTAATCAACAAACAAGTTAATTGGCACCTAAGTATTAATAGGTGATTGTAATTATTTTATTTATTTCATGTTTTGTTAGAGTTCCGTTACTGCCTAAAATGGCAGGCAGAGTTTTACCTAAGAAATAAGTATTTTTTAGGAATAGATAGGTTCTGATAAATTTAATCTTACAAACTCGTAGCATTTGAAACTGCGCCTCCTGGATAAATCACACAGGAGGTGCAAGTTCAAATCCTGCTCACAACATTTTTTTTTCTTTCCACGAAGGTTTATAGCTTTCTTAAGAACAGGTTTAGAGTACATGTTTTTCATAGAAATGACGATGAATCTAGTTGCGACTTTTTAAATTAGACTCATAGTTACTGAATTTTCACGTATTAGAGTTGTAGTTTACATAGAGGTATGAAACTTACATAAAAAAAAAAACATTTATTTGATATAATTATAAAACGTGGAATTAACGTAAAATTATAAAAAATAATAAACATTTGATCTGCAAATCCACGTTTATCACGATATTACTTATTATCCTTTTAGTTAAATTCACTACCTACTGCTTTCTTAATTACGGTGGAAGTATTAAGTATTTTTAAAGTTTTGTAAAATTTGGTTTCATTTAAGGAGGATTTTTCCTTATTCCTTATTTAGCACCGGTTTAGCCTTATTTAACTACTTTTATCAGGAATATTTAAACGTATACTTTTGTTTGTGTTTTTTTTCAATCTAATTTTCAACAATTCAAATCTGAAATGCAGAAAATGGTAAAGAAATAAAAAAAAAAGTTTAGAAGGAAAACAGGAAATTTTATTAATTTGCTTAAACTCGTAATCTTCTGACGTGGCTACACCATCGAGAACATCTCTTAGGAGTGCTGATTTCCCCAACAATGTCTTCCTCCGTTTTATAAGCAAGTGATAAAAATTAAACGCACATGAATATGAAAAGACAGTGGTGCATGACTATTCGAACTTGCGACCCTATGATATCCCAATAATATTATAAATTTTACAAGGATTGGAGGTTTGTTGCTCCATCAGAAAATGGCTGAACGGATTTGGCAGAATTTTGTGTAGAGATAGATTGGACTTTGAAGAAGGACTTAGGCTACCTTTTGAGATCAGCTATTTAGTACGATATATTTATTTCACATAGAATAGAGTTAGCTCATTAGCTCTTAATTACACAACATACTTAATTGATTCGCTCGGTCTATTTTGCCGTGGAATTAACGTAAAATTATAAAAAATAATAAACATTTGATCTGCAAATCCACGTTTATCACGATATTACTTATTATTTCTACTGAACCCGACGTATAATTTGTGATGTATAATAATTCGACGTCAACATTCGACATAGGTAGGTATCTCAATAAATATTAGATTAGTACGGCGCCTGATAATTATTGCCAACGAAATGTTTAAACAATAATATTGTAATTAAAAATGATAACATCTGACGTACAGTAGGTAATTTTTTTATAAGTTTATGATTTGGGATTAAAGTTATTGAGTTTGCTCCAATATAAGGTACCAACTTTATACAGTAGGACTAGGTATGTACCTACTTTATTAAGTTAGTATATTTTATGAAGTTTATGTTTCGAATATTGCGGCGTATGGAATCGTGCCCGGTCCTTGACAATAGGCTCATCACTTTGGTGAAGTGTGTATGTACAACTGCGTACACCTCTGCCGACCTTTTCGGGGAATATAGGTGTGATTCTATGTAAGTATACGATACGATAATTGGACGGTTTGATTATTTATTAACCGTACTAGCGAACTTCATAACACAATTCACTCACAGTTTAAAACCGGCGCAGCCCAAATACTTCTCACATGATCATATATAATTTTAAAACACAAAAACCTATTGATATTTCTATTACTTTAACAACAAAAAAAAACAGTTTGTATACAAAGAGTCTGGAGTATGCGTCATCGACAAAACATTTAACATCCTAATTTCGTGAGTAACACCTCAGCGCTAGAGCCGACAAAAGAATCGATAAACATCTCGGTATAGTCGGTATCGAGAGGACGAGTCGCCCAGCAGGCGGCCGCGGCAACCAACTAATAACTTACATTTGGATTACGCTCGTTAGCCTCTTAGCACCTTACCCGACGTTTATTTTTTATTAATACAAAATTTATTCAAACGAGCCCCGAGAATATTTCGGGAATAATGCCTTAATATTATAAAAGCAATATGTTACGCCTAGAAGGATAAGTGTATCGGACGCGACACCATCATTATTTATACCATTATTTGTACGTTACTTTTAATCTGGGCGTCGGGTTTGCTTTGGAATCAACATGCGTTGAATCTAGACATTATATTATTGGATTACAATATGTTTTAGATTGAATGATTGGCCTTGTCTTGATTGCAGCTTTGTTATAGTCAGTAAGGATCGGGTGATGTCGTTAACTTATAATCGATATTGACAGTTCATGTCAGAATCGATTGCCAAGTTATAAATCGATAGTTTTTGTATCGACTCGTGACTGACTGGTTGTAACTGTCGATATCACGAAGTTAATTGTGACAACATGATAATTATAGAAGTATGAAATATAATAATAAAATGGAAAGTTACCGTGATTAATAATAACTGTACGCTTCGACACCCATTTGTTGTTGTAAATTATTGATGATAAGTTAAATTAATTAAACATATTGTGATACAAAATATTCTCTTTCTATCTGCGTATTGCATAATTTTCTATTTTATAAAAAGGTCGAGGCTTTCTGAGAGGGATTAGCATAAATATTTTTATAATAAGCTTTAAATAAAGTGATATTATACATCATAGCAGGTATGTAAGTAGGTACATCTACCTAGCTCTAAAATATTTGGTTATATAATCGATACTGATGAATATTGCAAAGTGTGTTTAGAAGGCCGGGAAATAAATAACAATAATTCACTTATTTTGGAAATAATAATTATACTAAATACCAAATGAGTATAAATATATTACCAAAGTATTGAATAAATCTAAATATTAACCATTCATAACCTTTTCAATTTTAGTTAGATCAATTGACTTTTATTAAAAAAAAAATGGTAGGTACCTACTTACTCCTAAAGTGACCAACAAAAGCAATGAATTGTTGAAAATGAATTATACTGGTAACACGCGAAAATAATCCACTTCAGTTCCTCAACACTTTTATCTAGTAGTCTACTAGTGGTCCCAAGCGCAACTACTGAGCATGAGGTCCCGGGTGCGATTCCCGATTCGGGCAAAATGTTAAATATTGAGGTTTTCTGTTAGGAAATTCTCAGTAAAAGCCTAGAGTTTGGAATTGTACCTGGTAGATGGCAATAAACACATCACCTATTTATTACACTTAATAACAACATCGGCGAAATGTGGATGTTTAGGTGTGTACACCTCTGCCTACCCCTTTGGGGGAATACAAGCGAGATTTTGCTATATTATGTTGAATATTTGCAACTTAAGGACATAAGTAGATAGAGCGACGGACGGAAAAAAATTGCTTGCATTGTATGTAGAGTTGCGGGAAAACAATTATATCTACGTAATTGTAGATTATTATGGAATACTTAGAGCACTTTACTATGTAATCGGGTAAATAGTATTAATAAAAATAAGTGTTCATTGTTTCTTAAAGATAATCGGTTTTATGTACTTGGCTTACCTACCTACTTTAAAAATCGGTAAATAATTGAAAATATTTTTAAGTTAGGCAAGTAATTTCTACAAAAAAATATATTTCTTTTTAAATTTTATAAACACATACCAGCATTTTCCATGAATTGCAAAGATAAAACGATCCTGTGCCCCTACAAAAGTTATTATGCTAAAACATAATTAACAAGTGGTTTTTTTTTAAATTTATTATCATAACAAGAGCTCGTTTTTATGCAAGACTGAAACTTTTATTATATTATACTTAAGTGGTTGAACCTTGCTAAATAAATAAATTTAGTAAGTAAAAACTTACCTATCTAATGCTATGACAAATAAAGAGAAAATTACTCTAAAATAAAAACAAAGAATAATTAATATAGTTCAGTCACTAAAACAAAAAAATAAATAGGTAGTTATCGGCCGTTTTAAAATATTTAATTATAATGATTCTTTTTTTAATTTTATAGCTACCTAGGTAAATTTCGTGTACGCGTACTTGAATTTTAAACAATTTACAATTTTAAATATCTCCCTGCTCACTTTACAAATTTTTTTCATCACTATATAAAAAAATATGTTAACACTCTACGTCTGATTGGCATATTAATTCCTGGTGTCAATTGATTTCGGTACGAACGGTGCGTGGGTAAGAAAATATTTTATTATTATTAAATTGTTGTGATTTACCTTTTATAGAATAGGTTAGTTTTCCTAAAGTATATTAGGGTTCTACGATCACTAGACATTATAAAAAAAACGACTTTTACCGGATTAATCACGAAAAGTGACATTTGATTAATCCGCTTAAAAGTAGTTTTAATACCTACTTATAATTTTAAAAAGAGAAACTACAATATGTCCCTATTAATTTACAGACCAGACGCCCGTGTAATATTTTTCATTTCTAAAAACACTTAACAATTTAAATCTTTATAACGTTCACTTGTAGGCAACGGAAAATGTACATACTAACCAAAAAAAAAAGTTGATTGACTTAACAGTATTTATTACCTAGGTACAACTTTCGCGCCCTGGAAAATAGGAGGCCCATTAAAAAGGTTCGTAATTATTGTTTATCATATTATTTCAAATAAAGAGTCTTATAATTCGTTCCGTCTTGCTCTTATATTACTAGACTTATAGTAGGTATTAAAATATAGTAATTTTATTTATATTGGTTCTTCTCAGAATCGACCAATGTGGCGTGAAAATTTTAATTCATTAATTATTTCAGGACATCCATTTTAATAAAGTTTTGGTAGGTAGTAAAAAACTGATTATTATTTATTGAAAAAAGGCGTCTATTCCGGCGATAGTTAAGGTTATCGTGTCTCAAGTAATTTTTATATGGCAACAATTATGAACAGGATACCAAATTTATTAATTTACATTTTAATTGATACCTTTCATATAACTACCATGTTTGATCTTGTTCCATTACTTAAATGTCAATGAAGTAGGTACTTTAATAATTGGAGTAATAAATGACACAACTGTTTTTTTAAATTAATTTACCTTTTAAAATTAATTAAATAAAAACAATTAAAAAATCATAATCGGTAAAAAATAAAATTTATTACAATTTTAACCTTATGGATATTGAATTCTAATTCTGGAAAATATACATATTCTTATTCAGGGGGTAGCCTTAGCGGTTTAAAAGAATAATCGGTATTTAACTTTCTCTGTTATGGACGTTTCAATCGTTGTGCCACTTTTACAATTCTTAGATATATCTTCTAATTGGAATTCACTTTAACTTAACCCTACCTTTGCTGCTGGCTCCGTCCTCATTTGAGTCCTCACTGGGGGGCCCGTGTGGGGCCCTCGCCGGCATAGGATGGGGCAGCCTTGGGCGCGCCAGGAAAGGCGGCGGGACCCCGAAGAACGGCAGGAACGGCGGCCACGGGGGCCGGGGGGCCAGCTGTGCCGCCGCCGCCGCGTACAGCTGCAGCGGCGCCGGCAGCCCACCCTCCAGCACCATGCCGCTGCCCTCGCCGCGCCGAACACCCGATATCTTGACCACAACGCTCACCTACAAACCGACCCCATTCCCTAATGTCATTTTTCAAAACACCAATATTTTTTTTACGCAGTCACTACGCAGTCCTCACAACACTAGCTGCAACACAGGCGCGCGCGTCGCGTTCACTCGGTACTACGGAGTGCTCGGGGCTCCACGCCGCGCCCGCCACTGCGATGGCGCGCCCGGAGGCGGGGTCTCCTACCCCCCCTACCCCCCACCACAACACAAATTAATTCTCCGCCTCCTTCATATCATAGATTTATTTCTCCGACAGTACATCGCGCCCGCTGCTAAACGCTTTCAAACCTTATGCCGTGAAGTTACAGATCTGTATTGAATAACGGCCCATAAATTAAGGGACGGCATACATTGAATTAACGGTAACGTAGGCGACGGGTGGTGGTAAGTTGAAATAAACCTTATTTATATTATGATAACGTTTGTTATCGCGCGGTGGGTGCTCTGACATGGGATTTATAGGGTCGCCGTACGTTTGCGGGCCCGTGGGGTTGTCATAATCTTTTTAGCCGCATGGCGCGCCGCTATACAGTGACATGTAGAGTATCGGTAAGGAGTTATGTTATGGAATGTTTCCGTGAAGGTTTGCCTTTTGCGATTGCTGTTTTGAGATTTATATTGTACCTAAGGATTAAAGAGCATATGTAGAGACGTAATACTCAAATTAGGGTGTTAGCCCTAATTTAATTCTGAAATTGCTTCATAACTCATTAATAATATTTTGATTGATCTTTGCTCTATTCCACCGGTGAGATGAAAGGTGTTTATTATATGTAATGAACGAAAGAAAAAATAATATATTCATAGAAATTGCTCGATGGTAATAACGGGTTGTATTTTAAATTTCACCCATTCTTTTAATTTGACAGGTGACTGTGTGATGGGCAAGCAATCAACTGGTGAGCCGACAGTCGGCAACACAGAGATGCTCACAATAGCGTTGCGTAAAACTAGATTACGACGCCTCCCAATCGCTCTAATGACGGACAAACTATCAATCATACAAAATTAACACGTTTCAGATTATATTTTCGACAGTGATGAATCATAAGCGACCGAAAGGCAATCAATTTCACAACCAATTCCTTATTCCATTAAACAAAAAAAGTAATAACGTAATTGACATAAATAATAATAAAATATGTCAAGACAGCGTAACGAGCGTTCGGACGCGACATGACAGCTCTATCAGGGATCTGGTACTGAGTGTAGTGTGGGGCGTCACCGGGCGCGCGCCCCGGCCGCCCATTGGCGGAGCGGAGTGGGAGGCGGGGCTCCGGGGCTCCGGGGCCCACCGCACCCGCTCAGCTCAGCCTTGCATGAATTTAATTAGTGCGAGGAGCACCTCGGGCGCATTAGGAGCCGCGATGGGCGAAGCAATAAAAGATATAAAGGAATGAGTATAAATTAAAAGTTAAATAGAGAACCGCTGTGCGGGAGCGAGAGGCGCCCTTCCTCTCTTTCACGCCACACTGCTCGTAATTGTTTGACGATCTTATTAGTATCAGTTAAATGTCGTTCTCTCTTTTTCTCGCGCGAATTTAATTACTTTTTAATTAGAGCGTCGGTTAATGAGAGTTTTGCAGGATTCGCTGCGGGCGTTCTGTTTTCAACATTGTAATTTTTGCGGTTTAGGATAATCTGATTATTGATTGAGTTACCTTAAAGTTTGTGAGATAAATCTGTTGTTGTTGTTTTTTATTTGTTTATCTTTTATGTCTCGTCTTTTCGATACTTATCTAAGCCTTTTCTGTTTATTTATACTTGAAGTTAACGTGTAAAATATGTTTTACAATTAAGAGCCGACTGTATGAAAAAAATAATCCCATACAAAACCTTACATGCGTCTTAAGTAGGGTTGCCATCCGTTCGGGTTCCCCCGGATTTGTCCTAGTTTAGAAAGCGTCCGGGGAGCGTCCGGGCAGGGTTTCATTTGTAGTCCGGGATTGAGGCTGCTGACACATCACCGAAAATATGGCCGAAATGTCGTCTAAAATGCATGACTATTAATGCTAATTCTTTGTTAAACCTTAATTAAGTTTGAATATATCTAAAAAGTTAATTTATAACAATTAAAACTATTATACGTAGGTATGTTAATGAGTAACTATAAAAAAAATTATGTTGATATGTCCGGGTTTAAAGCTTCAAAATCCGTGTTTTCACACTACTTCAAGATAAATCTTTGAAAAGTATTAACGCATGCTTAGCGAACTCTAGCGAAGTTATTATATTAAATGGAAAAAGAATACGGTCGCGAACAGGATTCGAACCTGCGCGTCCCGGATGAATAGTCCAGGCGCTCTGACCACTAAGCCATCTCGACTGACTGACCAATCGCCTGCACTTCAAAAAGCGTGTTCGATTTCCGCAGAGAAAAATATTTGTGTGGTGTAAAAAAGGTTTTAAATTTTTCCTTCTAGGTGTTAGTGAATATGAGGTTTGTGAATACATATAGAAACATGTATCATGTATGTGTGTATAGATATATCAATGTACAGACGAAATTGTAGTGTGTGACAAAGACATAACCGACAACCAGTTTATTTGGCGTTGATCAATTCAACCACGAAGCGCGACTCGCCTTTTCCTCATTTGAGTGCTGCTATTTTTTTTATATCATATCTTTCATTATAAATTAGATATGTAGGTATAAATTATGTTATTGCCACGACTTATGGTTTACTTAGTTCATTAGCACTTGGCCGCGACTGCTCAACCGACAAGAGCTTTACTCTTAAAGAATATGGAGAAGAATATCTTAGAACAATCCTGTAATAAATCGCTTGTAAATTTAGCTCTGGTCAACAATCTATATACTTATGTAGGAAGTGTCATGAAGCCTGATAGGTAATATGCACCTTATAATTTCCTCAACATAAACAAATACATAGCTTACGTATTCAAGCATACTTCACAACATTTATCACCAATTTCAGTTTAGATATCAACATTGCGAACATATACCTCCATCTCTTTCCCTTCCACAGTTTTTCCGTATTGCCATCTCTTTTTCGTCATTAGGCGGGCCATGCACGCTTCCATCGTTACTTCTCATTATGTCGGGCTTACGTTCGCTCGCGTTATGTATTGTCTACCCGAGAATGGGTCGCTTTAGTTGTTTTATTGATGTGTGTATGGTAAGGTTTAAATATGGCTTCGATTTAGGAAATAACTTGGGTATGACGATGTATATTGTGACGTATAGATGACAGATAGAAATACAATATTTCAAGAGCTCTCCACTAATCAGTACCTACTAATACAGAGGATGCATTTTGAATCCCGTTGCAGTGATAGGTTTAAAACTATTCTTAAAAAATATAACTTTAGAGTTCGTCTTCCCATGCGAAACATTTTCTATGTTCCTGCTCTAGTTTCAAAACAGTAATGCATAGATACAACAGCCTCATTTGGTCTGATTACTGCATATTCTATAGATGCTACAACAAGTAATGAACACAATGCAAGCGTTAATAGTTCACTTGGTAGGTTTTTATAAAGAAATCTAGTTATCATAGAGCTTTGTTTTTTTTTTTCTCTTATCTACTTAGCGCCAATGCTTGTAACTTGAAGTAGCTTTCGTAAGCTTTTAAATTAGGACGAGACCAAATTTATTCTTTAATTTAAGCTTTTTGTAAAGGTAATATATATATTTTGTAAAGTAACATTATTTTTTATTTTTTTCTATTTAAAATTACAATTGATACCAGTACCTGCATCCGCGTGAATTTCAGAGACATAAATAGAGAGATCAATTCAAAAAAGAACAGATAGACAGACAAATTGGTTTATTTATTATATTAGAAGATAGTTTAGTCTGGGAATGATGACGGTATTTTTTTGTTAAGAAATTATCAGTAGCAACCCAGAGTTTTGATTGGCGCTCGCTTATTGGCAATAGGCTTCAACATATCAATGCAATCAGCTCTGCCACACTCGTGGTACATAGGCGTGATGTTATGAATGGTGAATGCATGAATGAATAAATCTCTATCTCAACAAAATAAAAATCTGTCTATTATATTAGGGGTCATCCATAAAGTACGTCGCACTAATTTCGTGATTTTTTGACTCCTCCCCCGTCCTTGTAACAGTTAATCACACTTGTGAGACCCCCCCTTCCCAAGAGTGACGTCACATATTTTGCAATTTTACACCCAGAAATTATTAAATTAAAACATCAGTTACGTAATTAGTTTTATTTCCATTAAAATTATTTTTTAATATACTCAATATCAAATAAAATATTTGAAAAAATTTACGTGTGAACTCGCCAACAAAACAATTTAAACCTTACGGCCATACAGATAGAGTTGGAAATATTTCTAAGTTTTTCTTTAATAGTTAGATTTTGTCACTTTAACACTTAGATTTTGAAATGTGACGTCACGAAACTTAGGACCCCTCCCACCCCTTGTCACATAATGTCGCACTTCATGGACCCCTCCCCCCCCTTTAGGTGTGACGTACTTTATGGATGGTCCCTTACCTGTTATAGAACAGTTTTGACTAACGAAATTACAAAGTTTTTCACAAAAAAACAGTATATTAGTCTTAATGTTAAAATAAGATAATAAATCATCACGCCCGTATTCCGCGTACAGATAGAGAGGTGTATATAGTTGTACACCCACATTTCACCAATGCTGTGGTGGTGAGCCATCTACTGAAAATTCGTAACAGAAAAACCCAATAACACTACCCGGCCTGGGAATCGAATCCAGGACCTCATGCTCCGCAGTCGCACTTGGAACTACTAGACCAACGAGGCAGTTCAATATAAAAGTAAAAATAACCCTTCCAAATTTTATGGTAATTTTTGAATTTGTCAAAAGCAGTAGCAAGTTTGTAGACAAAACAGCAAAAAAACATTTGTAAGTACCATCGCACATAACCTCTTTCTAGACACAATTAAAATGCAATTGTCTTTCGCGTGTATCCACGTTCCGGCAGACGAGAGGTTAAAATACAACGAAGATCGTTTTAATATTTGACTGGGGATATCGCATGTGCATTTATGCACACGATATTAAAGATTATATTATTATTATGCTGTGACTGTCCATATATTGCATTTTATATGAGTTTATACGAAGTTATAATATATGGCATGCAATACATAAATTGTAAGACCACCCACACTGACACGAGTATAATTAAAATGATTAATTAAGAAAAACAATAATATTATCATTTTCTTATCACAATGTTTTCAAAAGAAAATGGGAGTTCCTGGACCTCTAGAATAGACCTTTTAATTAACGGTCATAGGGGAAACTATTTTAGTATATAATTACTACAATTAAGTCCCAGATAAAGGAATAATTATTCCTTTTAAGAATCTATACTTCTGTAGCGTTAGGAAACTAGACAGTTGCAGTGGTCAGCTTTTTTAGAGAGCTAAAAAAGTTTATTCGCTTTACAAATTGTGTCTACCTATGTCCCGTAACTCTTTATTTTTCTATTTTTATGATTTATATTTTTTTGACCAGTACTTTTATCACCTAGTATGTTGCCGTCGTCCTGGTGGGAAATGAAAATATTTTATACGATAAATTTACTATAATAAATGGAAAAAAAATACGGTCGCGAACAGTATTCGAACCTGCGCCTCCCGGATAAATACTCCAGGCGCTCTGACCACTAAGCCATCTCGACCTCTGCTCACCACCGCGAATTTTTCTTCTATATTTTAACACGTCTTATGGCGACGTCATTGCTATCAATTCAGTCCCTATACGGGTGACCGAACCGACACGACTAACTTTGCAGTTAATACAATGTCGTAAATAATGCAATTACCTTAACAATTCAAGATAAATCTTTGAAAACACACCCGTTGGTCACTCGTATAAGTGGGTCAATCTCCAAAACGGGCGTATTCGTGTGATCGCTCTGGTGCTTTTCAGATATTGATATTTAATGGTAATTATGTATCTCATTAAAAAGAATGATATTCAAATAGTACATTTTTACTATTGGCCTTCAATTTACACAAACAGTTATGGAAATATTTAAGTTCAAAAAAATTCGCAATCAGAGCAATCATAATTGGTGCCAGAGCGATCATAAATGGTGAAATCAGTGAAACAAAAAAATTAATATTGATAAAATATTATTTATTTAGCCGTTTTCAGTCATATTCAGTGTACATGTAACAAGATTATATGTAAGAGAAATGTATTATTTTAGAAAAAGGTCAAGGCATATTATCAGTCATACATATCAAAAATACGGAATATTTTATATATAATTACTAAAATAACAAATTAACATAATTATAAACATCAACTTTTGGCTTAGTTTCATTTATTTGGACTTAATTAAATCACTTCTAGGTAAATGAGACAAAATTAAACCTTTTGAAATCAACCATTAATACCTAGTCTTTTATAGTTATAAATTGACTTAGACTCATTGAATATTAGTTTTTAAAAAGTAATTAAAGAACAGTAATGTTTATAAAGAACAAGATAAAATTCTTAAAAATAAACAATTTATAAACGTAACTATTTGTAATCATAATGCATAATAGGACTTAGAATCATGACTAAAATAACAGTCTTTTCAAGATTGTCTAATCACATTTTCCTTAACTATATCTTTATATATTATATTGTTTGCAAATGATAATGATACAAAGTTTAACACCAAGTAAAAAAAATACAGTTCTATAAGGCTTAGTTGATCAACAAACTAAGAAAATAAGGTTTATTGGAGAAGCTCAGAAAATTGAATAGTCATCGGAGTCGGAGTCGGGTAAATCTTATGCTGCAGCAACCTTTGTCAAGGTGTTATCGTTTTGCAACGAAGATAAAACTACCTCCGAAATACTTGGAGTAGTTAAATTTTCATAGTCAATAGATGGGACTTCATCCCAAAAACTGTCTGGCAGGTCCGAGTTGTGTAATGATTGTTGACTTTGATTTGCAGTTATAGTCTCTCTATTATTTAGCATTTGTGGGAGCTGAATTTGCTTCTCCTGATTGCATTTTTTTGAACGCTTAACCAGCGAAGGTTCCTTGATGTCCGTGACATGTTTGTCATTTAGGTGTTTTGGTTCGAGTCGCTATTAATTTGGTAAAAGCCTAAGTGTTTGCCGTGCGGACACTGTACAGCCTCTTGTGAGCAGTTGCCTAAATCGCAGCTTAGTCGCCTCATAGCCAAAACGTTTTTAGTATTTGCTGACCAAATTACCTGGTGTAATGATGATGTGAAATTCTTTTATTTCTTGCGGTATTAACATTTCTTTTTCTAATATGGCAGATTCTGCAACTTCTTCCAGGATAATTCCTGACACATTTGTTTTAAGATAAGATATAAACGTTTTCGTATCAGGTATATCTAATCCATAAGCCACCATTTTATCGCCAGTCCTCTTAAGCGTTCCTCCAACACCATCAGGAGCACCTTTACCGTGACCCTTTTCCGAATAGTTCCATATAACTCTACGTAGACTTGGGTATTGCCAGTGTAGTTTTGATATAATATGGAACAATTTCTTGTTCCGGTATTGACCCGAAGGTGAGTCAGACAAGAAGTGCAAAGACGTTACTCTAGGCACTCATTGGTAGTACTGTGCCCCGAGCTTTTTTCCTTTGGTAACTCTCTCTTGACTTTACAAGCCATTGTGCGTATAGATCTGGATCATTTTTTATCTTGGCCATTCAACGACGCTCAGCCAATTTCTTCCTAAGACGTTTTTCTTCAATAGATAATTTATTTCGAGGCATGATTTCAATCTGCAACAATAGTTGCCATTAAATTTTAGAGAAGAAATGTTTACAGTTAGTAATAATATCATCAAGGTAAAATACGTCAAAATCTGTTTATGGGTTTAGGTTACCCAAAAACCCCCAGGAAAGGTTATAGATTAAAGGTTATATGCATAGTTCATCGTTTGTCATTGTTACAGTCCGGTACTACTACTTAAAATAGATTTATAACGTACAATTAATGTAAAATATCATCGCTTTGGTCTTTTTGGACAGAGCAATCACAGCCATAGCGATCAGAAAAAGTCACAAAATCATAAATATAGCCGAATTTAAAAGCAGTAGAAAGTTATGATTACGTCTTATAAAAATCATCATAACAATCACTTAATTCACATAACAAACACATTCACAAGCTTACTATTTAATTTAAATAACGTGCCATAGCAATCATAAAATTCGAGAACCAGATCTAGAGCAATCATAAACTTACCTTCGTAATGTTAGAGCGCGAGAACGTGGCACACAGGTATCCTCCTCGGCGGTTAGACCACTACTGTCGTTACCCCGCGGGAGGGGAATAGAGTGTCTATAACGCGTTACTAGGAATGAGCGCGATGTTTTACCTCAGCGCAGAGCGATGAGAAAAAATGCCCGGTCACGATTTTAAATTCAAATTGTGGCAAAAGTATTGTTAATATAACCAAAAATATTTTCTTACTATGAAGATTATCTATTTGTTATGTAATCTAAATAAGTTGTTTCATATGAACCATCTCATTAAAAACTTAAAGAATATTTTTTTCATTCAATCAGCAGTTGGGTCAACCCAGAGCGATCAGGATTTTACGGTTTAAGATTTTTTTTTATATATTTAAAATAAACTTATTCATAATATTAGCATTGTATCGCGTAGATTAGACACCGAATTGTATATAAAAAAATATTTTGAAGACATTTTTCGATTTTAAAATGGGTTTATCTAGCCCGACACGAAAAAAACTGCCTCTGGAGATCGACCCAAGTACTGAATTGATTGCAATGACGTCGCCAGTAGACGTGTTAAAATATGGAAGAAGAATTCGCGGTGGTGAGCAGAGGTCGAGATTGCTTAGTGGTTAGAACGCCTGGAGTATTTATCCGGGAGGCGCAGGTTTGAATCCTGTTCGCGACCGTATTCTTTTTCCAATTATTATAATAACATAAGAGTTCACTAGCATGCGTTACTGCTTTTCAAAGATTTATCTTGAATTGTATACGATTCCTTAACTCTCTTTTCTATGTTAAATCTTTCTACTATTTACGTAAATTACTTACATATAAGTTTTGTAGGCATATGATGAGCATTCATTACTACTCACCTTAAGTATTTATTTAGTTATAGGTAGGCTTGTTGCAGGTAGATAGGTACCTACAAAGCGAAAACTTTGCTAGGTTTCAATAGTATGCATCTAATAACATGTGCATGCTGCGGTCAATAGAACTGATGGTATTCTTGATGGTAATGTAGGTAAGTACTTCACGCATATATTTAGCTAATTTGTTCTTTTAAATTGCTAATAAACTTATACTATAAATGAGATAGTAATATCTTAGGTCTGCGCGATCACTACACATTATAATAAAACAACTTTTAACCGGATTAATCGCGTTTATTATTGTTTTTCCTGACGTTTCGTTTTTATAAATGAGATTTCAATACACGCCAAATAACCCCGCTTGTAGAGCTATCGAGTAAAAAAGATTTACTTGCTACCCTCAATTAATTTTATGTTAATAATTTACATCATCACTTTTAGTCTTCATTTTTTTTCTAGAGAATATCTCTGCATTCACTATAGTTATGGGTGCATGCACTAGCTCATAATAGGGTATTTGACACTGATGGAAATAAAATATGAAACTTAGCTATAATGATAGAAGATATTTTATTAGAAATTTTGGTATTTTTGAAAATAATAATAATAACTCGTAAATACATTTAATTCGATAAACAAATTCATAATTTTTAATCTATGTGTCACGTGACTCGAAACACCAATGATTGCGTGACGTCACTACTCAGAGGATTGATTGTCAATTTGCAGTCACTGTGACACATGACACAAAATAAATCGATGAATTTGTTGATATTTCGGAAGCCAGTTGCAACCACTTTCTCCGTATTTCAGTTCAATTTTCGAAATATTGGTATACTACGAACTAATGTGATGATTTACAAAATAGTTTCCTTTGTTTACAATAGTTCTGTTGCGTAATGACGTCACAAAATGGCGATCGTCATTATCGCGCCTTTTGGCACGACTTTTAAAATTTGAATTTTAAACAGCTATTATTTAATCAATAGGTACACAAAAAATTGCAAAATATTTTTTTTAGATAATTTATACCATATTCTTTAAATTTAGGCCCTTTGTGAAATTTCGTCAATAACCCTATTACACGACGACGTTCGCAAGTAATTCAGGTGTAAGCAATCAGTTGACAAGCGGTGCGGTACGAGTAGAGGGGGCGGGAGTGATTGATGATGCACGCTTTGAGCTCACCACTAGTCAGAGGGTAGTGGGCAGTGTGTGGTGATAGGCTACTTAAACTGTAATACTTGATATAATAATAATATAATGCTAGATTGTGCCGTATAATCGAAAGAGTTTCTTTTCAAATTTTCGGAATAAAATGTTCATATGACTTTCTAATCTACATAATTAAATGAAATGAGATTGTTCATATCAATTAATGTTCACCGGTTACTACTCACGTGCATTTTTCGGGATTGCCCGACTAGTTTCGAACTCGAACGGAGCCCTTAGTCATGAGCTGAGCCCGCGGCGATGTCGAAAGTCAAACTGGAGCTGCATCGCGCCGCGTAGCGTTTCGCACGTGCCGATGATGTACTCGGTGTCGGAAGTACTCGTGTGTTTCCGCCACTCTATGTGTCCGAGATAATATTGTCTTTACTATTCATGAGCGCCGGTGCATACTGCGCTGACTGTGTCACACTCCAGGCTTAACTCACTTTTATATGACGTGGACTTCAGAGCTGGTTTCCAAGCAGGGGGCAACGTCCAACCACTGTCTCTGTTGAAGTTCGGGCGACGGCTTATTTCGATAGCTTCACGTAATTTTCGGTACGAAGTATTTCTCCCTCGCTAGTACGGATGCTTTATCGAAACGTATAAAATGAGCCGCGCCCGTGCTGCAAGCGTGTTCTGCAACTGCTGACTTGTTGGTGTCCATACTCTTCATACTACGTATGTGTTAATTCAGCCTGGTTGCGATATTGCGACGAGTTTCTCCGATGTAACACGTGAGTAGTAACCGGTGAACATTAATTGATAGTAATATGTCTCACGAAAGTTTTTATACAGAGATTGTTCATTCTGCAAATAGGTCTTTTCGATCTCTTTTATGTGACATAGTATCGATTCGCACCTGTATTCCCCGAAGGGGTAGGTAAAAGTATACCTACACAATTCACTAATGCTTTTATTAAGTCCCATGTAATATGGAGAGCTTTTATTGACATTCAACAAAAAACCCAATAAAAGTTTGCCTGGCCTGGGAATTTAACTTAAGAGCTCATGCTCAGCAGTCGCCCCCTTTTACATGTCCCTATGTTGTAGAAGGAGCAGGCATTTCCTGTCTGACCACCTCTAATAAGGAATCAAACTCAAGGTCTCTTTTAAAGACCATAGGTACATAGGTACTTACCTATGTGAGCGTAACCATGTAGGATCTCTGGCCTTATGAAGAAATCTAAATTATATTGTAATAATTGTCGATAGAATACTTTTCACTGCACAAAGATGACAGTTCTTTTTTTTTTGTTTTCGTGTAGGTACCTAGTCAAGGTTGACGATTGTTTGACTTAAATTAAACTTAGAATACACTTCATTAAACGTGCATAAAAAGATTCTATGAGTAGTCGCATTAGCTTGGAAAATCAGAGCACTTTGCTCAGCGCTCAGGTAATTAATTGAACCATTTGACCCCGTATCAAGGCGCTGCACTCCGTATATCCGTGTTTCCACAAAAAAACCCTATACAGGTGTCTGAACCGACACGACTAACTTTGTAATCGATAAAATGTCATATAGATGCGATTACCTTAACAAATACATCTGTATAGATACCGATGACGTCACCAAAAGACTCCGTAGCTTCCACCATTACAGCCGGGAAGGTTTATCCTCGGCTGCTCCTGCGCTCATGAATAAGCCTTAAAATACACCAACCACGTAATCTTAACACTCCTGATCTTTCCATTTCCGTGCGTCACGTCAAACTGAAGTTTTATAAATATTGATAGCGCAAGATGGATGGTGCGCACGCGCGCCTCCAATTGATTTAAAATTAAATACACAGTGTTAAAAGATGATTGATGCACATCACGCCTGCCATGGGAACGGGTTAGGGGTAACCTTGCTAAATGGATTTTTTGCACATTTCCGTACGGTCCAGTGGGCGCAGTCCATTAGGAAAGGGTTTGAGGGAATCTCGATTAAATTTAGTTTAGATAGACTGTGACATTTTTTTAAATGAATCGGTGACAAATCTTTGACTTAATTCTTTTTTCCTGGATTTCTACTAAAAATCTAATTGCTCTTCTTTAAGCATAATTTATTGCTAACGTAGACTCGAGAGAAGACTTGTTTGGCACTTGACTTGTTTGGTAGGAATAACCGGAGATAGGATCACTAGACCAACAAGCGGAGATCGCCTTGTTGGTCTAGTGATCTCAAAGTAATCCCGAGCACGACTGCTAAGCACGAGGTCCTGGGTTCAATTTCCAGGTCAGGCAGTGTTATTGGGTTTTTAGAAAATTCTCAGCCCGGACTTTGGAATTGTGCCCGATTGACGGCAATAGGGTCAACACCTATTACATTGAACTTAACAGCATTGGTGAAATGTAGGTGTAAAATTGTGTACACCTCTGCCTACCCTCTCAGGGAATATATGCGTGATGCTATGTATGTACCTAAGCCGAGATCGGTTGTTGTGGTGAAACTTCGGACTTAGCTCCATTTCTGGATAGCTGCTGCAAAATAAATTGGCTGGTGTTTGGAACTGTTCAGCGTACCTACCTTTTACCTATTTAAGTTATCAATTAAGTTTACTAAGTGATGGTTTCTTTGTAGTGCATTGCACTGTAATTTTTTTTCTATATATATATATATATATATATTTCTATATATAAGTGCAAGAAGTATATAATTTCTGAATTAAAATTACATGTAGCGACCTGCCCGAACTAGGTTAATTCAAACCTGTGTTTCAGGCCATCACTTAACTACGCTATTTTTAGTGGAACAATACATTTAAGCTAAACTAGTACAAAAAATATGTGTAAAAACTATGAGAACAAGCATTAAGGTATTTAATATAATCAATAACTAGTATAAACAAACATTTATATAAAATAAATACTTAATAATTAAATTAATTCCAAAATATCTAATAACTTTTCGTGTCTAACTTTTCAATGTGCAGTATACGGTGTAATCTTCTTCCTGTCCTTGTTGGTAACCGAGAGCCAATAGGTACGCAGACAGAGAATTCTGCACAATTTTTAGTTGCGTGTTGGTGGCGTGACACCTCCGTGCAGAGCACGTAAAGCCGTCGATCCTGCGCCTGATCTCTCTCCGTTCGCGTCGGATTGTTGTCCCATCGGACTATGAGAGTGAAGCAAGAGGGCGTGCACTTGTGTTTACGCGTACACTTGTGCACTATAATACGAGTATCTCCTGCGTACTTGGCTAATTTCCGTGGAGATAGGCCGCCGTCACCAAAATAAGGTAGGGAGGAGTATATGTATATATAAGTTTTTACCTAAATCATAATTACAACCCATACATCGTACAATAAAACCTTACCCAATATCATACATACATAATTAACTGTCAGCAGACGCAGCCACTTCCCGGGAGCAACTCAAAAAGCGGCCAGATTCATAATCTTGTTAGCACTCAAATTTGCATTAATTAAGGCGTTGAGGCCTCACAGTTGTGTCTAAACTCTCCCAGGGAGGTGGGGGAGGAATAGGGAGGGGTGGAAAGGAGGGAGGGTTAGATAATATTCAAATGGTACATGTAACGACGCGGGCGCGCTTGAGCCTTGCCGCCCGCAAGCAATATAGATGGTACACTTGCGGTGTTAAGTGCTTGAGTATTGCGTTGTTAATGGTTTATAAACATAACATAGCATCACACCTTTGTTCCCCGAAAGGGTAGGCAGAGGTGTACCAAGTTGTACATCCACATTTCACCAATGCAGGAATTGAGTCCATGTAATAGGTGGTGATCCTATTGCTATCAACGGGCACAATTCCAAACTGCGGGCTGCTATTTTTTTTTAATACTTTATGTACACACATATACAAAGTAAGCTACTGAGAATAATCTAACAGAAAAACCTAATAACACTTTGACCTTTCTGGGAATCGAACCCAGGATATCATGAGTCGCGCTTAGGACTACTAGCACAACGAAGCACGCTAACCATACGAAAGAAAAATAATTGCAAGTACACAGAATTCGGGCGGATATCAGAATAGTGAACACTCTTATATTCTCTCTTTCATTCTGTGGTTGATGAACAGCTTCGTGTCAGAGTTTAAACCGCCTGTAGGCCTTTGACATGGCTTTACACACCATCGAGAGCATCTCTCAGGTGTGCCGGTTTCCTCACGATGTTTTCCTTCGCCGTTATAAGCAAATTTTAATATCTAATAGGCACATAACTCGAATAGTCGGGAGGGAGTGCCTCGGATTCCAATTTCTCTTATACTGATGTAATCATCATCTGCCTAGCCTTTTCCCAATTACATTGGGGTCGGCTTCCAGTCAAACCGGATGCATCTTAATACCAGTATTTTACATGGAGCGACTGCCTATCTGACCTCCACAACCCAGTTACTGGGTAACACGATATCTCGTGGTATGACTGGTTGTCAGACTTTTAGGCCTCTGACTACCCGTAACGGCTGTCATAGATCTTAATTTGACAACAACCGGGACCGACGGCTTAACGTGCTCTCCGAGGCACGGAGGGGTATCGGTAAGAAATGATGGTCACCCATCCACAGACCGACCGCGGCAAGCGCAGCTTAACCTCGATCAATCGATGCGGCTGTTACTTAGCCACGAGCCCCTCTTATACTGATGTAATACCTACAACATATAATTTGTTTTTCTCACTAGTGTATCTGCTCTGGCCTCTGACATTTTTACTAGGTGTTTCTTTGTGCAATAGGCAATAGGCTCACCACCTATTACATGGGACTTAGCGGCGAAATGTGGGTGTACAACCGTGTACACCTCTGCCTACCCCTTCGGGAAATTTAGGCGTGATGCTATGTTATGTTATGTTTCTTTGTGCTCAATTAACTTGTGCCCAGTTTTGAAAAGAAACTACAGTTAAAGTTATAATTTTGCCATATCTATGTGATCACGTTGCAGTATGATGATATTACTCATAAACGAAGCTATCTCTATTTATACTCATATCTTTGAAAAATTGCGTTAAAGAAATATTTCAAAAACGGTAGCGAAACCGACTTCATAAAAGGAGTAAACATTAATAAAATGTAATAAAACAACTACAACAACAAGTTCCAAGATAAACATACAAACAAACATAAATTCACGCCTTTTCTCTGAGGGCAAGCAGAAACTAAAAAACGCCACCTGCTGCGGTCTTTACACATGCCTTTGGCTTCGTCCACCTCCATGCATCTAATAATACACGCACGCCGATTGCGTGTAGGTACTACCCACCTGACCTTTTTGGAGGACATCACCAATAAAGTCGGTATATATCCTTCTAGGGCGTCCCCTTCCAGCATTTTCACTTACATCCTCCTTCTAGATATCGAGGTCAAAAAAAAAGCAAATAAAATTTTCGCTAGCACTTGTGTATTCCACAGTCCCTCAGTGAGAGCACCGAGGGTGCGCTCGACAATTTCCTCGTCGGGTAATTCACTAGGATTTAATTTAAATTAGTTTTGGCTTGGCTTAATAGCTTCCCCCTTCTGTGGGGGCGGGACGTGGCGCCTCTCCAAACGATGTATTCTGGTGTCTGATCGAGTGCTTCAGTGGTTTTTGATGTTGATTTTCGATAGATGTAAACGCGTTAATTGGATTTTAGGTACTGATCATTTTGATTTTGGGCTTATGGCGATATGTACTGTTTTGTAAGAAGCGATGTCTTAGCTATGTTCCCGTTTCTATCTTGCAAATGTAGTTTGGCAGTTTATGAGCAGTGATAGCCTAGTGGTATCGCCGTTGGACTGACAAGTCCAAGGTCGCAAGTTCGAATCCAAGGCACGCACCACTGTCTTTTGGAAGTCATATGCGTATTACAAACCAATTATCACTTGCTTAAAACGGTGAAGGAAAACAGCGTGAGGAAACCAGCACAGCTGAGAGATGTCCTCGATGGTTTGTAAAGCCATGTCAGAGACCTACGGGTGGCATGTACCTTTAAACTTTGACACTAGGTTATTCAAAAACCACACGATACACGATAGGAAAACAGTTTGACAGTTGAGTGACAGTAACAGGGATAATACTAAGCTAAAACACGTCTTAACGTTTATTTATCTTTGCTCTAGAGTTTAGACTAAAAACTGTGATAATAGAAGCTGAGATGAGAGAACAATTATTTGATTGTGTAATCAGAAGCATCTTATCTTACTTCTGATGTACTGTGATCCTACAAAACAAAATTACATTAAACTGCCATGATGAATGCAATTCCTAAGTCCATTGATAACAATAATATCTTTTGGCAGCACTTCCTATACCTACTTACTTCAAGGCTTTTCTAAAATCTATTTATAGCTGTCAGCAATTATCTTATCATATTCTTACTTTCACAATAAATAATCAGAATACATAATACAACACACACACGTTGTTCAAATTAAGAATTACTAGTCACCATAAAATTACACAAAACTCTTTGAGAAATTTCAAAGACATTCCGAGTATTTTTTTCTTCATCAGGTACGCTATCAGAATAGTGACGTTCCTAAGTCTGTCGGTAAGTAGAGTGGATGTCGCGCCCGGCACCCACCTAATTATTTGTGTCGACTTTAAAATGCCACCAATTATATTAACGCCCTGTTACGCCCCGATAATATTACTGCCAAAAGTTTGTGTAACTGTTACCGGAAATATGGATGAGGTTTTTTTAAATAGATTCCTTTAAAGTGTTTAAGGGTACCTAGTGTGGTACTGAGTTGATAGACAGAATAAGAATAATTTTGAAGTCTATTCATGTATCGACTATAAAGCGAGTGATTACTTTTATTTACATTATGTATGATCACTATATATTATAATAAAGCATATTTTAATATATGATATTAAATGGAAAGAGAATACGGTCGCGAACAGGATTCAAACCTGCGCCACCCGGATAAATACTCCAGGCGCTCTGACCACTAAGCCATCTCGCCAAATATAGTGGTCAGAGTGCCTGGAGTACTTAGTTCGCTAAGCATGCGTTAGTGCTTTTCAAAGATTTATCTTGAATTGTTTTAATATAATTATAACAATAGTAAGGTTTTTTTTTGTATAATCAAAAAACAGTCTCTGGAAACGAAAACAAGATAACAGGAAGAACGTGGTCCGAGTTGTACTGTTACTAGCAAAGTTCGGAATTTGGAGATTCAAAATATCATCTACAGTACAACTGTATCACTACATACACAAGACTAAACACCACCCTAATTATTTGTGTCGACTTTAAAACGCCAACAATTACATAACGCCCCAAACGCCCGGTAATGCCCCAAAATGTCCGTAATAACTGTTTATACTCAAACTTTACGTAAGGATCACTAGACATAACCGGTAGGATGTGAAATAACAAACATTTGGGTATGTTAATGTGGAACCACGGGACGCGTTAGCTTTTATCGAGTCGAGCTAAGTGACGGTCTTTGGTGAAAAAAGGTTTGCATTGTTTGTGGTCATCTTTTTTATCTGTGTGACTAGTGTCAAAGTTGTTGAAGCTCGTAGGAGCCGTAAGATACATGTATTACTAATCTGTGGTAGGAGCCAATATAGCGTAGTTCAATACTAGTGTTGCCGAATATTGTTTCAAGACGAGTGTAACTGACTTCATGACTATAATGAAAATCAGCTACATTAACTCTATCGTTTTTTTTTATTGACTCTATCGATAGCGGATGATGCAGCACTACTATTAATAATGAGCAATACTATCGATAGTATTGGAAGCCAATAGTGACTATGTTATCGGTTGTATTGTGTTAAAACTATCAATACTATCGATAGTCTGAAATACAAGCTACTATAGATAGAACATAACTATCGATACTATTGTTACGACTAGTTCTTACTCAATACTACCGATTACCTGCATTTTAATATATTTTTTTTTTTTAATTTTGATTGATTTTATTATTTTGATTTTCAATGGAGATTTACACACACACACTTATTTTTACACCTTTATAGGTAAAACATGTTGGACTATAATTAAATAATGAACATCAAAAATATTATGTACCATTGTATTATCACCCATGTTTGACACAAATAAAATGATTTGATTTGATAGTTAATATTGGTATCTTCTATCGGTATATGGGTGGCTATATAGGTAATATTCACTAAAAGGGCCCAATAGAATCGATAGTATCGTTTTGTTGTTGAACTATCAATAGCCTATCGCTAGACTATCGATCGACCAAACTATTCAAGACGCCGTCTGATTTGGTTTATCGACCGCTATTAATTAAGAACAGCTTAAACCGTGGGTTCCGCCCAGATTAAAGGCGTACGTGATACGTACCAAATCTTCGTCTACCAGTGTCAGACATAAAATTGCTCTGTAATGGCTTTTCAGGTATGCTGGATCCTTCTTCATGTTTTCCTTCACCGTTTTAACCCTTTTCCTGTCTCATGAATCGCATAAGTATGATAGTATTATACGATCTGTGGTTTAAGTATCGTGCCATTTTTATGGACAGGGAACCTGCTATGAAAGTGCATGATTCATTTCGTGGTGCGTACTGTAGGTTCAAAATGAATCCTTTGAATTGCTAGTCCAATTGTTAAACCATTAGGCTATCATACAGTATCTACTACCTACGTCATTAGCTACCGTGTTAAAGCTAATGTAGATATAAACGTATCCATATCGAGTGAAAATGGAACCATGATATTCCAACACTGCTTCAGCAAAAATGACCAGGCACCATAATGTTTGATGATCACCGACCCACAAGATTTTTCTCCAATTGGTCTAATTGGTGCCAGCCGTTCCATTTGTGTAATAAATAACTAAATGACTTATTAATATCTAAATTGGTAAGTCAAATAATTATTGAATATAATCGCAATGCATGACAGGATCAGATTTATTTTTAATATAAGTATCTCCACAATCAAGCTCTTATGTAAAACATAATTATTACAAAGTTGCTTAAACACTAAGCTGTAACATTTTGGCCTTAAGTATCGTAAATGTGTATAGTGTGTGTGGCAGGTTGCCAGACACTCCAGACAGGTCGTCATCCAAGCCACCTAACCTACTGCTTTAACTAATAGGCTCTACACCTAAAGTTTATTTACGGGATCAGCATAAAATTATATCGTTACTGGAATGACCAAAGCAATTAGCTTCTCTTGTTCATACAGGCAATTTATGACTAAAAACATACTTTTATTAACAATAAATTAATATTTCATTCAAAAATCTCAGTAGGTAATTACTATGTTACAAATTATTCGTAAATTTTCGTTAATTACAGCAATGTCATCACAATAAATCACAATAAATAATAAAAAAAGCAAAATTATAGAGATCCTATAACTTTAGAGATCCTATAACTTTAGAGACGAGTCGAATTAAAACAGGTCAAATTAAAAATATCGGAATATTTTCAAGTCGAAAATCTGCACTCTTTTAGGTGATCACAAAAATAATTATTTAACACCGTTACCTATGTAAAGGAAAATTTGTGCCGACTCGCTAATCTTGATGTATGAAAATGTTAATAAATATTACCAATTCTCTAATTGTAGCATAAGTCGTTGAACTAAATCACAGTCGATGTCATGGTTACATAATCTAAGATATATACTTATTTGTATAAACCCATTGCTATAGATATACAAAAAAAACAAGTTCCATAATCGAACACTTTTAACCTCGCGCCTGCCGACGGACGAGTACAGTCGTCCCGGGTCCGACAGATGCGGCCGTTACACGTTATAGCACGTTTGGGAAACGATCTCGCGAGACCAGCCGGTTATCACCACTGTGATTGTATCTACCAGATACTGATTTCAATGATGGCGGTAGTTTCGGGATTAATTATTTAAATCTTATTTGGAGAATACGGTTTCGTTTATTTTGTGTCAAATGCTTTTATATCTCTTAAGTATGCCGGTTGGTAAGTTACTTAAATGATACACTTATTTATGTAACCTCCAATTGAAGAAAAACATCAGTACAGAAAATAAAAATACATATTAATTAAAATTTCAAACATGCCATGAACAAAATAAAAGTTTCGGATTCTCCTCATAAATCTTTATTGCCCGTTCCAGAACAAACATCAACTTATATATCAACAATATTATTAAAAATATACGTTATAATAAAAATACACGCGTAGAAGCGGAACTTAATTTAGGAAATGAACTCACAATCGCCCAATATATTTTTACGATCCATCCATCAGCGTTTATCGTCACATCATTGTGGTTACGCTCGTAACCTTAAACGTTAAAGACGCTTCATGTTGTAAATAAAACATTCAAAAGAAATGAACACATAACTAGAACATTTTTATTATTTATTTACAATAAATATTGTGCGATGTGAGTTATAATAAGTTACGGAGATTTTAGACTTTCAGGACCAACAAAATATTCCATACACAAAAGATATAAAAAAGTGTTTAAAAATTCCACCACATTGTCCCTTTATGAGACAATTGCTTCAGATGTCTCGTTAAACAGATATTATATTTATGTTCGCAAGTTATTTTTTAATTCTCTATGTAAAAAGTATTAAAAAAAAATCTAAACCTAAAAACCTGTTTAGCATTATTTATTGACACGACATATCCAAAGACGACTTAAGCCCCTAAGCCTACATTTCGATAACCAAATAAAATGAATGACAGGTGTCGAGTTAACAGCTTTTATTACGCTAAATAAAGATTTAGATAACGTATTTCGGTAACCGCTAAAAGAACCATAAACAATGGTTCCGGCTGTTACAACGACACCGTAACACATGTTTCAATTATTCTTATCAGCTATCTCTTTTGGACCGCATTTGGCCCATCTCTATTTATAAACATAACCAAATCCATTGCCGAGTTAACTACTGGTCTTTTTTTCAAATCCTGTTAGAATCGTTGATGGAATGTGAACACACGGGGGTCGTTGAACGAAATTTCAATAGTGTAGCGTTTAAAAGATTATCTGTTCGCATTCAGCCGCAATCGAAACCGACTTTTGTTGTAATTGTCACATCTGCCAAAATATGTCTCCAATGCGGTGGGGTGGTCGGTCCGACCCGAGTGTCGCGAGTCAAGGGTTATGACGACATTTGTTATTGTCCTCTTCAAATTAAAAATGTTACATTATTAAATCTGTTATTGTATCTTCGCAATAATGGACTTTTATTTTGGGTGGGAGAGATAGACCATTTACTTAGCTATAGTAAATTGAAATCAATAAAAAGGTTTTATTTTCAGCCAGATTGTTGATTAAAATGGATTCGCAACAATATATTTGTGCAACGCAACCATGTATATTGGAATAAATTTGGATATAACGACACTGTTTCACGTAGCCACCTACATAAAATTATTCTAGCAAGTACAAAGTTAACCCAAGTATCAGTAAGTAAATCTCCCATTCCACCTAAAGCTCAAGACACAAGACCATGTATAAAATCCTTTCAACCCTTTACATGAGTTCATACATAGTGGTTAGAGTTCAATTTGTATTCAGAGCATGAGTCCGCGGCCTTATAAGCGCAGCGACGAAGTAGCAGCGTAAAAAATAATATATTGCAGGGAAAGCGCGGGAAATGAAGAAATATGGCCGCCGTGGCCGATTCGCGGCCCGCCCAACCGACGTCATTAGTTGCCGTAAATTTTATCTACGGAGAAAAACAATGGAAGAATAAATATGCGGACATGTTGCGTGTGTGTGTAATTTTTGTACAGATGTGTAGAAAGTATGGGTAGTGTATAGAGAAACGTAGATATAGATATCATGAACCTTTCAAAGTTATTGGCATTTACTGAACTTAATATATTAGACAAATAATGGTGCTTACTTGCCCCCTAATTTTTAGGATTAAGGATGCGCGTACTCAGCTGCATGATAGCGCGGTGATAAAAATATCTCTCTGAAATCGGATGGCGATATTGTTTAGGTATATATTTATTTATATATATACAACTACGGGAGTGTTACAATATTTAGATAAATAATAATGTAACCTATAATGGTTTAATAGAGTTATTCGGTACTTACATCATATGAGAAAATAAATGCATATAATACAAACTCGCAGTATAAATAATGTTACAAAGGTTGCAAAGAGAAAACTTTTCCTAAAATGCCAATTTATTGATACTTGGCCCCACACAAGAAACTTTTGTACTGGTTTCTTTCCTGCAGGTATTGGATGTGTGTTTACACACATAAATGCCACATGACCACACACCTGTAGGTTATGCAATTTACAGTGTTATACTTTTAAATTAAGATCGGTAAATTTTCCTAATACTTAGGTATATTGTGATGCGGAGGGATGAGGAACATGTGACGACAATGACGAGGAAAGTTGTATGTATGTATGTAGATAGCACAACGAGTAGAGGAAGCGATGGATGGATTGTGTTAAAGATGATATGGCAAGAAAAGAAGTCACTGACGGCTAACCTCTTGTCAGTCGCCGGCAGTCGCCTATGGAAGAAGAATACATGCCACACCGACCCCAAATCTGCCCTAATCCCAAATAAATAGGGATAAGGTCAGGGGATGATGAATTAGGTATATTTTTTACAATAGTTAAATAATGGCTCACTTTAACAAATTATAAAAAATTTGTCTCTTCACCTCACAAACGAGATGAGAGACCTATTTGAAGATGTAAACGATAGTTTAAAAGCATTGCTACTATACACGGTATACACCCCTCATACATTCTAATAAATATTTTCCACTACTAAAATCTCACAGGCGTTGTTAGTTTGTTACAAATCCCACTAGAGGGCGGGACGGAACTAAGTGGCTTTTCATTTTCCCTCACCGCATTTTATTTATTTTTCATCGCCTGCGGCACCCCGATATTATATCAGCCATTTTGTTTATTTTTATTGTATGCGTACAAATGCACCTATTATTTTTTTATAGGTTGCATAATGAATATTGTGTGTAGGGGTGGCTTTGCCCAGGTTATGTAAGGTTTTCCATAATTGCCTTTTAGATACCTGCCGCAATTGAGCGTATGGTATTTTTTACGCCGCCGTAAGACGTATTGAAATGTGGAGGAAGAAATTCGGAGTAGTGACCAGAGATCGGGATGGCATAATTATCAGAGCGCCTGGAGTACTTATTTATTTTCAAGACAGTATTTTACACAAAAAAAAACTTCAGAGTTCGATACGTATTCTTTGAAAGATATATCTATGAGTTCCTAATAAGATAAATTGCAAAATTGTTTAATTAGTGATTCAAAGCGAACAGTCAATTCCAAATTCATTGACACTGGTCTCCAAATCAAATTATTTAACCTCACGTATCCGTTACAGTACTATAGTGCCACAAATCTCACAGCTCACAGTTCACACACGACTCATAAAATTGTATTGAGCCCACGTTTCGCTTACAACGCGCTCTGAGTCGATCGGTCTGTATCGATATGTTCTGGATAGGCTTATGCAATAACTTACAATTCTATATAACAACTCATGACAAAGGGCTCCGTTCGAGCTTGAAACTAGTCGGGTAAACCGACGATTGAAGAATACATGTGAGTAGTAACCGGTGAACAATATTTAATATGAATATCCCTCACGAAAGGTATTATAATAAGGTATTATATAAACAAAAACTGAACTATGCCTAAGAAACAAGGGTCTTCATCTAAAAAGAATTGACTTCCCATGTATGTAATAACCGTACGCACACACATTTTCAGCGGTGAACTCGGAAAAAATCCACCAATAGGATTGTTTCATACATTAATACGCTTGCACAGCACAGCTCTGGTGGTAAAACAGAACAAAGGTTTTGTATATATAATTTAGGCGAAAGATGTGTGCGAGCAATACGAGCGAGGGCATAAAAATGTGTAAATGCACCATATGACACAGCAATTCCTCGCACGGCTTTACTCAAAATAGTGCGTTTTAAAGTTACATATACTTGCACTTCACTTCTTCGCTCCGTTACAAAGCGATCAGAGTTTGAATCTGCGCCATTTCCGAATAATTCCTCTTATTTTCTGAGAAATACAAATCTAGGTAAATTCAAGGCCGAGGATGGACCAATTGGAGGAAGGCAGAGGATGGATCATATAGATCCACACCGTAGTTGCTACAGGTATACCGTATATCCATTTTCGATAAAAAAATGCGTTTTATAGGTAATTAAAAACACAGAGTATCGTTCTGTAATTTATTACAAAGTTATAAGTATTGACACAACTTTGCAGTCACATTATTTTCATACTTTTCAAATCTACATAAGTATAAAGTTGATATTAATATCTGCATAAGTACAAGAAAAAATATAGTTTCTTATGTAAGTTTCGTGACACTCTTTCGCATACCGCGTCCTACTATTTCGTTTAGTCATCGACTATCAACATGCTGCCCAATCTGTCTCTGTTCGATACAAGCGATGCTGAGCCACAAACACTTTGCTTTACATGTTAGCAATATACCTAAATACTTACCTTTATTATATGCACGTGTTTCTATTTGCATGCTGAAATAAAATGTATTTTAAGGTGGAATATTGGGCGGTGCATTTATTTCTTTGGTATCAAAACTAGTGTCTGATATTATTTACAACCAAAGATTCAGATCAAACAATAAAAATAGGCGATGTACGAATATAGTACATTTTTATTTAACTGCCTCATTGGTTCCCAAGTGCGAATTGCTGAGCATGAGGTCTCGGGTTCCATTCCCGAGGCAGGCAAAGTGTTATTGAGTTTTTCTATTGGGAAATTATCAGTAGCAGCCCGAAGTTTGGATTTGTGCCCGGTAGATGGCAATAGGCTCACCACCTATGACATGGGACTTAATAACAGCATTGGTGAAATGTGGGTGTAAAATTATAATTATATACACCTCTGCTTTTTCATTCGGGGAATACAGGCGTGATGCTATGTATGTATGTATGTATGTTTATTATACTTGGTTCCGCGAAAAATGTTATAGTGAGTAAGTATACAACAGAATAATTTGATTAAGATTTTTCAAATATTTAAATAGTCTAAGTCTATTAATAGGACTCAGTTTTCGTTGTACGATCTGTTCGGTCTTTAAAATTTCATCCCATGTCTATTGGTCACACCTACTCAATCGATTTGACTGAAAACAACAAATCATTCTTTAATCCAACGACCTTAACAAATCACTACCAATAATACCAAGTTATTTTACACCATTATGCAAGCTGCCACTAATCCTTTTGTCTAATTTACGACTATCTGATACCAACAAACATATCTCTGGATCAATCAGTAATTAAAAGGGAAATGTACAGTCGCCAACGAAAGTGCTGAGCCAGGTTCGTCCCCCCGCGCAAACACACGTGTCGGCCACGTGACTAGCCATTACATACACATTAAGGAGATATTTGGACTATTACCAGACGCTTATCGCGTTATCTTCGGCATCGGATCATCCTGGATTATACAGAGTCTGGGAAACTTACACAACCAATGTGTACTCGGTTTCAAGTTACTGACGCTTTTAAGCAGCAGTTGAAAACAAGTACTTACGTACAATTCAATCGGAACAAATCAATGAAGTCGAGCTTTTTGTACATTTTTTACGAGGCTATTCATCTATTTTCGTTGCGAAATGTTAACAAAAACTGTTGAGAATTTATTATGAACGTCGCGTCGTGCAAATATGTTACGCTATGTAAACCTACTTTCTTAGCTTCAGGTGGAACAAAGGTGTAAATCATTATAAAAATGCATTTAACGCATAACAGTAAAAGGAACCCATACAACACAATAAAAACGACAGTCATAACACCACTTTAATAAGAAACATTGCTTCCGATCCCTGACACCATCAAATTACAAAAGACGTAGGGGAGGACTCACTTAAATATGAATCATTTCATTATAATGCCGTATTCAATCCGAGTAAACCTCACTTCATGTTGTTATTACATGGGGAACACAAACATAAAAATGTATTATACTCGTGCACACTAAGCCCCGTGGAGACGATAACTGACACTTAATACCATAGAGCGTGACCGCATTACTCTGTGATCTATGGTCCGCGGAATCTGTACGCGCAACTTTATCTATGAATCGCCATCACCGCACTGTCAAAAATTGGAGGGAAACGAAATCGGTTTTGTGCAAAAGTGTACTTCAATAAACTGCAGGGAACTTTGTTCCATAATACCTTGAATTAAAATGCATATTTGGGATCGGCACCCTTAATTTTTTTCGCTTATTTGTTTTCATACGAACATAATATCTACATGTACAGGCGTAAGACAGAATGTTGAATGGTTTGTTGTACTTTTCGCTGCTATGCGAGGGGAAGCCGAGGTTTTATGGGAACAGCAAATTCGGCACGTGTCAACCGATGGAATTAGCCGTAATACTTGCATTAATAAAGTGTGAAATTGCCACCAGCGGCCGGTGTTTGTTATAATTCTCTATTAGGCATTTTTTGAGCTTCGTCCCCCGGGAACGACTTGAAATAAGCAGCAATGGATTGTTCTTTCGCGGATTAAGTTTATTTACCGACCAAACGTCCCCTTTTCTTGAATCATTCTTTCATCATAATCAAACAAATTATCGACCGTAAATTAAGGTGACTGCACCCATTCGAAATTTCCATTTAATTGTAGTTTTTATTTCAATTTTTTAATTACTTCAGTGGTGCGCGGTTGCATGACGGTAGATACTTGGCTACAATGGACGAAGCGTTGTATTTAATTCCGGCGTGGTTTTACGGTCACAGCATTTTATTGATTGCTCCGGCCAGTGAGCCGCAACGCTCCGGACTGGATAAACAAGGGCTAAAAAAATAATAAAAATAAAGATGGCGGGCGAGGCACCGCCTCCCGCTGCGACGATGGCTACCGTTTCCAAATGTCATTCTCAATTGTACTGGATGGTAAGGATCGATTGATCGGCGAAAGCTATCGATATCGATTTGTATTGTGTCTGTTTTTCATATTGTAAATGTAATTTGTAAACTGTGCCTAAAATTGGGTACATAGTTAATTTAATTTCGTTTGAGTCATGATTACACTCAAGCAAATTGTCTACGAAGAAGAACAGTTTTGGTACAGGTAAGGTTGCTGCCTGCCAAGATACAATTTAGTTTACTTTCTTTTGTAAATACCCAGAAAGTATACCAACTGTTTAAATCATCTGGCTATCTCGTTCAATTCAACTAGAGGCTACTATTTAGTCAGAGACCGACCTGTTTTAATGAATTCCCAGCGCATTAATTTTAATCGACTATCGAGAAACTGACGAAGCCCTTCAATTTTCCACAGCCAACCGAAGCAGTAAATGAATCGTTTTTTTTTTTTACAGTCTTTCAATTCTAACTTTGGTGATATCGTATCGGTTTATTCAATTTCGAGGGGCATTCGCATTTGTCGTGGTCCGATCATTTCCGTCGATTTCTTATGGTATCGATGTCGATAGAAGCATCGACCGATTGGTTACGCGCATTCCTTCGTTTTGAAGAAGTTACTGATAGAATGTTTCTTATTGCACAGACTTGAGTCAGGTGCATTTTGAGATCACGATATTTCTACCTCTTTTTTGCTGTTATGTGTTGGTGTTGAAATGTATGCTACATTCCTATTGGTGGGGATATAGTCGCCAGCTCTAAGTTTGTTGCCAGAAGTAAACTGTATATGCTGAAGTAGGTGAAGATTTGGTGTATTTTTTTTTTTTGTTTTGGCAAGCTACTCTGTATCGTCCTCATGAATAAGTCAAATATTACGATACGATCAAATCTGCCTAGCCTTTACCTAATTATATTAGGGTCGACTTCTACTCAAACCGGATGCAGCTTAATACTAGTATTTTACATGGAGCGACTGCCTATCTGACCTCCACAACCTAGTTCCTGGGTAACACGATATCTCGTTGTAAGGCTTTCAAGGCTTTTGACTATCCGTTACGGCTGTCCTAGATCTTAATTTGACAACTCTGAAGCAAGGGGTCTCGGTATGAAATGATGGTCACCCATCCACAGACCGTCTGCGGCAAGCGCAGCTTAACCTGGATCGATCGCTCAATCGATCGCTGCGGCTGTAACTTAGCCACGAGCCCCTCTTACGATAATTACAACAAAATAATAATAACATTATAGCATTGCATTAAGATAAACGTAACGATTCAAGTTAGATAATCGAAGTAGGTATCATTCCAATCAGCTTGCCATTATAAAAACGAGGACCCATGACCCATTGCGTTTAGAATCTCATTTTTGTCACCGATCAGTTTTCTCACCCGTCGTTTTTAACTAAATATTGGAATCCAAATCCAATGCAAGCACTTAAATCGACCACAAAATTCAACAACAAAAAAAAAACAAATTAAAGTAAAAAATATAAAATCATTGGTGTACAATTAAGGCAGTTACCATCTCCCCAAGGGGTATATCAATTCCGTGTATTTAGCACGACCGGCTTTGGGTTGTGTTGAAACTATTAATTAATTATGTGCGCAAGAGTCGGTGCCCCGTTGCGACTGATCCTGCGCCGCATGGGGTCGCCGACGTCCTTGATCGTAGGAACACCATGTATACCAGGATTTACATTATTAACTTCACACCTGCTAAGGATTTCTTGATGATTAATCGGGTGGCTTTTTTATTGAGAAATTGTCTTTTGATTGCTTAACTAGGTTTCATGTTTTTTTTGTAAATGTTCATTTAGAATTACATTAAGTACTGTTTTAGTTTAAGTTTACTCTGCACTGAGTCTAAAATAAATAATTTCTTTCTTTCTTTCTTTCTAGAATTCATAGCCAATAGTCTTCAGGATAAAGAAGTAGGTAATAGTGAACGCATGCATTAGTTTGTTACTAAGTTTTTAGATAAAATATAATCATATTCATGTGCCTTAGCCTGTAGGTATTTAGGACGAAGATGATTCTATCACTTCTATCTATCTGCCTAGCCTTATCCCAATTACATTGGGGTCGGCTTCCAGTCAATCCGGATGCAGCTCAATACCAGTATTTTACATGGACCGACTGCCTATCTGACCTCCACAACCCAGTTACTGAGTAACATGATATCTCGTGGTATGACTGGTTGTCAGACTTTCAGGCGTCTGACTACCCGTAACGGTTGTTATAGATCTTAATTTGACAACCGGGACCGACAGCTTAACGTGCTCTTCGAGGCACGGAGGGGTCTCGGTATGAAATGATGGTCACCCATCCACAGCCCGACCGCGGCAAGCGCAGCTTAACCTCGATCGATCTATCTGTGCGGCTGTTAGATGATTTTATCAGTTATTAATCAAATTTATCCAAAAAAGAATTTGAAGTGTCTGTGTTTTAAAAATAAATGCTTTTTTTAATACTGCCTTTATATGATATCTAATCATAAACTACCTTGTTAGTTTACTGGTCTCAAGCGTGGTTGCTGAGCATAAGTTACTGGGTTCCATTTCCTGGTCGGGCAAAGTGATATTGGGTTTTTCTGTTAGGAAATTCTCAGTATTATTAGCTCGGAGTTAGGAATTGTGGCCGGTAGATGGCAATAGGCTTTTCGTCTGACTGTCTGTCTGAAAGTTTGTCTCGAATAGGCTCAGAAACGGCTAAAGATATATGAAAATTGCAGGGAGTAAAACAGAAACATAAATGTTTGATTATTCCGCTTCGATAACTTGCAGTGTCCAAAAGTACTATTAAGCCCGAGTCCCACGCGAAGGAAGTCGCACAGATTGTCTCTAATTACATTACAGCTTGTTTTTTAATATATTTTCCTTGCTGTAAGTGGCCTGCAACTTTGATTGTATTGATTTCCTATCAGCAAGGTCTTAGACCCAAATGGCCAGAAATCCACCCACAATACTATCTCCTTGATACAAAAATCCATGGAAACACTACAAACCACAATAAAACTATGTCTTTTCCCAATTCTACAAATTGATTCAAACCTATTTGGTCCGCATCAAATGAGGCGTTGTGTCAGGATGAATGGTGGCATGCCTTTGTCATTCCAACGCTGATGAGATGAACTTGATAGGATGATATGGTAAAGTAAGGGGAATTTAAAACTAAACTAAATAAAACAAAACTGATAAAAAAAAACATATAGGTAGAGTGAAGTAGTTTTAGTTATAGAGAAGTGATAACCAAGTGGTGTGACCGTTGGACTGGCATGTTAAAGGTTGCAAGTTCGAAACCACGCACCTCATACTTTTTGATACGGTGAAAGAAATCATCGCGAGGAAACGATGGTGTGTAAAGTCATGTTAGAGGCAAGTTTCCGTTGTTAGTCGGTGGACATCTTACCTTATGTATCAAAAATTCAATTATATAAACCATCATTAAAGAAAAAGCCCGTAGATTCAGATGAAAGATGACGTAAAGAACGGAAAATTCTAATACTCACAGAAATAAATATCAGACAATACAATTGAATTTATAATTTTGTATTTAAAGATATATTTTTGAAAAGCATTAACGCATGCTTAGCGAACTCTAAAGTTATAATATTAAATAGAAAAAAAAACGGCCGTGAGCAGCATTCGAACCTGCGCCTCCCGGATAAATACTCCAGGCGCTCTGACCACTAAGTGAGATCGAGATGTCGAGAAGGCTTAGTGGGCAGAGCGCCTGGAGTAGGTATTTATCCGGGAGGCGCAGGTTTGAAGTTTGTATTTCTTTTAATTTGTAAAGTATCACGGAATTATTGTTAAAATTCAATAAATAATTGTCCTATAATTCTTCAGTAACACCGCTCTGGTATCACAATCGACTAGTACATAGTGATATAAGTGAGACAGGACACTACACTCGAGGCTGGATTGCAGCCCGAGGCGCAAGCGAGGGTTGTAAATGTTGTAAATTTGTAATGCAACCGAGAGTGTCATGACTCACCATGCTAGTTAGAAGGAGACCGTATTGGTGGCGATTGCCACTATTGGTATTGGTATTGGTTAAACGAGCTGGTTTCCGCAACTCCCTTGGCGATTATTTTGCTTCCGGGGTGGGAATGGATTATTCGATCCACCCCAATATCTCAAGAAAGGCCAGCAGGAACTTGATCTTGCCGGTGACCTCTTGGAGAGTACCTGAGTTTCCGAAGAACTCAGCCCTGTAAGTGGCGACACCAGGGCAGTGAAGCACCACGTGAGCCGCTGTCTCATCCTCCTCCATGCAGCAGTTGCTACTAACAACAGCATTCCCGATGAAGGTGGACGTCAGGCAGGCGTTCGGGTCATAAAACATAGTCAAAAAATTTTGCAGCATTCCAGTACAAGTAGAGAGTATGTATGGAAGAAGAATACATGCTGCGCTGACCCCAAATAAATTGGTATAATGGCAGGAGGATGATGATGAGTGTTACGACCAATATTCAAGCTTCCTGAAGATATTTTTCAACAATTTATGCAATTGCGTGGGTGTATCTACTTCATAATGGTAATGCGCCCTCTGCTCAATGATACTTTTTACAGCACTATATCGTAAAAGGCACGTCTGTTATTTGCATTATAGACCTAAAAGCGGTGTTATAAGAGCCACTTTACGAGTAAGTAAGTTTAAAACATACTCATATACGTAGCCCTAGAGTCCTAGGGCCGGCTTAATCACTGAAACTAGGTTGTTCATCAGCCATATGATAAGAAGAAGTTAAACGTTGCAAAGGCCACTGACTCAACCCAAGTCATTGGAACGGAAGCAGCAAAAACTTTAAACAGGACCCGATAGTGCAATGTGTAATAACAAAGAAAACTAGATATTGTTTTTGGGTATATAAAGTTGGTTTTCGCAGTTTTGAGGGCGACAATTTGGTGCATAGGAAGTTGTGTCTATCGACAAATCCTTGCGATAAAGCGATAAGAGTTTATAATTAAATGTATTTGATTTTGATTTATGATAGTTGGTTTAATTTAATGTGTTATATCCTAGATAACAGATAGTATTTAAATAATTCTGAATTTTATTGTAATATTAAAGTAAAACCAATTCATAATAATCAATTGACAGTGTACACTATAACTGTTTTACAAATAGATTCGTTACGTAAAACAGTTGAACATCCATTGCACTACGTTTAACAAAACTGCCACCTAAGTTTGGACGTAATGCAGAATGGCTTATCTACAGTCAGACAGATTTATTTATTGTATAGGTACTTCCTTATATTAAATGGACAGTTACCGCTGAAATAAAAGAAAATATACTAGATACTGAATTTTCTTTTCGTGGCCCGGTCAACGGAGCCCAGCTTCGTGGAAAGTCCACTATGGATTGCTGTGCCTAGCTCCTGTCTAAAAACCATTTACCGGAGTCTTGGGATAGCAGCTGCGTTTACGGCAACCCAATCACCCTGAAATGACTTTTCATTTAAATTATTATCTACAAAGTGTACTAATAAAAACTTCTGTACTTATAATTACAGAATTTACGAACCTTTTTAAAACACAGTGAAAGGAAAAGACAAATGAAAGTATCGAAATATAAATTGGTTTGCGTATGTTGGTATTACAATGATAAATTGACTCACGATGACATTTAAAATGCGCATAAAATGGAAATATGTGTGTAATATATTAATAGGAAATACTTTAATAACATTATTATTGGCAATTTCTTAGTATATTTTTCATTCACCCCTTGATCCGTATATCAGATTTTATCGGTAAAATAAAACGGACAGTAGCGGGTAATCATTAATCAATCCTTAATTAACGCGTGTACGCAAAACATTCACACTCCTCTCAATTAACAACAAGATCTATATAGATAAAATGCAAATTTTCACCTCTACACGCATCTTTCATTTCATCCGTCTCTTTCAAACAAACTGTTTGCTGCATATCGCCATCTCTATTCATTGCAAATGTTTGACGCCTTACTCCTTGATAATTTTCAGTGGTTCCTGATAAATTTTAATGCATTTCTTCCATCTCTTTCTTACGTATAAATTGTCGCTGTGCTCTCTCTTTCTGATCAAGAATGTTCTTTAAATAAAGACTCATGCGTTTCTTATTTATTCGAGAAGGTAATGAAGTTATATTTCGGCGTTTATTAATCGTATTGATTACTTTTTTCTTGTAAAGGGCATCGCGTTGTTAACTGGCTGATAGAATGTAATTATTTCATTATTTAACACTTCTGGCGGCTGTTAATGAAAATATACAGGTTCCTTTATACAAGCTGTGGTATTAAACTGTAGAAATATTTTTGTATAATAATTTTCGTGAGACACATTCAATTATTGTTCACAGGTTGTTACTCACATGCATGTGTTTGGCTGAGCCCAGGTACCGACGTCGCAAGTACCCACAATACTACTAAGTATCCATGAAGTATCCTACGTAAATTTCTGCCCAAGCATTTTTTTTTCTACAAAATCTTCAGATTATTTCGCTACGCATATGTTAATTCCTTTTAAAGATTTTCCCAATTACATTAGGTCGACTTCCAGCCAAACCGGATTCAGCTTAATACCAGTATTTTACATAGAGTGACTGCCTATATGACCTCCACAACCCAATTAACTACTGGGAAACATATAACTGGATAACTAATGGTATGACTGGTCGTCAGACTTTCAGGCTTCTGAGTACCCGTAACGTCTGTCATAGATCTTAATTTGACAAACTGGAAACGAAGGCTTAACGTACTCTCCGAGGCACGGAGGGATCTTGGTATGAAATGATGATCACCCATCCACAGACCGACTGCGACAAGCGCAGCTTAACCTTGATCGATCGATCTGAGCGGCTGTTACTTTTAGCCCCGTGTTGTAAGTTGTTTATAAATAATAAAAACGAAGAGGTTAGCGCTCTATACACACATCTCTTCATTATATCAAATCTGATGCTTATCTCGAAACGATTTTATTTTTTTTGACTTCGCGTAGTATCAACACAACGCCGCATCTTTGACGATACGCCGTGATAACACCGACGTAGTACCCGCAAAAAAATATCAATTCTTCTTCTTATCGTGTGGTTAATGAACAGCCAGTGTCGGAGTTAAAACCACCCGTAGGCCCCTGACAAGACTTCACACATGATCGAGAACATCACTTAGGCGTTCCCACAATGTTTTCCTTCACAGTTTTAAACAGTGATAAGTAAATAATTTCTAATACATACTAGACTTCAAAAAGTTAGTGGTGCCTTGATTTCGAATTTGTGTCTTTCTCTTATTCTTTCTATAAATTTAGTTCCTTGTCATGATATAAAACCACAACCCGTATATTTTTTGTTTACTAATCAACTTTTTTTTTGTAATTTTTTTCTTTTTACTCTAAAGTCTAAAGGCTAATTGGTACACGCAACCCTAATTGTATGCAATGTCTCAATATAGTTTACTTATTGCGCATACAAATAGTATTGGTTGATATTAGTTGAGGATTAAATTGGAACAATTCAACGAAAACAGTCATAATATTTTGAATTAACATTCTTAAAAACAAAAGGAAACGTTCCCCACACTAAGAATTTCTCCAGTATCGTAAGTGCGTTTAGAAACATATTATTAATCTTTCATTCACACACTCACGCACACACGCCCAGACTCGGAACCTTAACAATTAAAGATAAGTTTTTGAAAACCATTAACGCAAGCTGTATAGGGACTGAATAGATAGCAATGACGTCCCCAAAAGACGTGTTAAAATGTGCAAGAAGAATTCACGGTAGAGAGAAGAGGTTGAGATGGCTTAGTGGTCAGAGCGCCTGGAGTATTTATCCGGGAGACGCAGGTTCGAATCCTGCTCGTGACCGTATTCTTTTTCCATTTAATGTTATAACTTTAATTTATCATGATTATTCAACTAAGACTCAATTAATCAATCATCACGATTGACAAATTCAATCATTAGAAAACCAAACTTTTGTTCAACGTTTGCATACAACTCAGTTTATGTAGATACAATTTATCTTTTTTCTGTGCTGGAATCGCACTCTTGAGGCACCAACCCGAAGTACAAAAGCCGCTCGCTGACCCATTGGGCCGACCGACAAATTATTGTACCTAAATCACAATCAAAAGCGCATTCATCATAATAACACATCTAATCTTTACTGATTGTTTACTCGATCGCACAATATTTAGGTCGCAGTGAATGAACAACTGAATGGGCTGATAACACGCCAGCTGTGATTCAATGAACGTGAATAATAATTAACATATTGTTATCGATTTGATGCACAAATCATTATAGCCTCCGTTTTATTGTCCAATTAAATTTGTCGGGATGACTGTATGTGAGAGTGAGGCGGTAGTATTTCTGATGTTACTATTAGCATTTTTTTACCCGACTACGGCTAAGCCAAAAGGAGTAGGTATGTATGTTCCTGCATAACTTCGAAACTAACAACTTAAATAAATTAATACATAGATAAACGTTTTAATTTAATACTTATTTATTTATATAAATACTTTTTATTGTACACCAAATAAATTACAATATGAAATATTTAACTTAATAATCATGTACAATGGGCGGCCTTATCGCATATACATAGATATAGTGATATTCAAAGCATAGCCATGGTCGAATGCCACCAATCTTAAGCGTATATTTTATAATGCATTGCATTATAAAAATAGTAAGCGAACAAATATATTTTTTCACAGATTTCATGTAGGTTCTTCTGAAAACTCAAAGCTAGGTGCACGGTTCCAAGACGTTGATCTTAAGAACAAGAGCCGGAAAAAGACTCTATAGAAACTCTTTCAAAATAAATTGGTACATCAATAAATAAAGGAGATCAATGGAAAAAATTACTTATGTAGCCTTTTAAAATGATTGCCAAAGCAGTTAAGAGCCGACTGATAAAAAATCACTGAATAAATTATCTGCATTAATGCGCAACGGCAGAGATACAAGTGTGAGCAAGTGTTTTCTTTCAAATCTTGGCGCATTACTGCATAACACTAAGATGCGCGAGCGCAGCGGTGTCAAAGGAGCTGTTGGTTACTGCCAAGCTATCATAATTTCGTATTCGACATCTCGCAATAGGTTATCGGAGCACAGATCCATTCGGAGCGCTGCATCCGTTCCTATTGATAATGCTATCTACTATAAACGCAACTACATGAGCTATTGTTTGTATAAGATTTCGTGTCTATACCTAAGCTAATAAAAGAGTAGATAATTTATGCGCTTTTTACGAAGTAGTCTTTGACAGGTTTGTCTTTCATTAAATCAGACGCAATAGTTAATATCACGGACCGTAAAAAATACGGATGGAGCGTTGCGTACGACATGTGAGGAGCATGCAGTCATCCAATTTCGATTGTCACACACGAGCTAAACGCATTCAAATACTTAAAACTCATCCACTCGGCGCCAGTACGCTGCGTGAGTGTGTGCGCAATCTATGCTTCGCTTATGACAAGGCAAGGTTTCATCCATTAAAAACGCCTTCGACGACACGCGCGGACTTCGCGGAGTGGTCGAGAGTTCGGTTTCAGCACCCCATGTCCAATTCCTAGTCAATACAATTATTTGTATTACTTATATGATTTACAAATAGGTACATGTTTTGGGTCTGGGTGTGTGTGCATGTAGGTAAGTAGAGTTCACGTGACAAAAGAAGTCCTGCGGAAAAATAGTGGAAATAAATTTGTTGCCATATATGCAGGCATAAACACAGGATTGCTTTCGTGGCGTCGCGTCACTTCTAAGCGTAACTACAATAGGTATACGAGAAAATTCAAGTGTAGAGTACAGTTCAAAAGAAAGGATGGCAACCATGATTCTTCTACTTTTGTCCTAATTAGAGTTATTATAGCTTACCGTAGGCCTGATTTGGCTTAGGCCAGGGAAGCTACCATCCGCATTGCACGACGGCTCTTGTGACGTCTCACAAGACGTCACAAGAGCCGGCCTCCCTCCCTCTCAAAGTCCGTCGACTTTGAGAGGGAGGAGGTGGTGAAAACCACCACTGGGGGGCCACGAAATCAGCGTCGTATCGTGTCAATATGCTTGATAGCCTGTTGCAATGTTCTTAGACTAACTGTTTAAGCAGCGCATGACGTGAAGTCTTAAAGCATTTTATGTGAGGATATGTTCCTGCTTGACAGGGCACGCTGATACATCGGTCTCAGTTCATACATATATATAGCAGTTGTTAGAACAAGTCACAACAACTCTGAGATATACAACATGTAACAGAAATCCGTAATATGGAACCAACTTCAAAAGCGAAAAAACAAATCAGCTGCTCCATAAATTTTGATCGAGTAGGGATAACCATTTCTATGGAGCACAGTTTTTTTTTTGCGCTTTCGACTTTGTTTCCGTAGTAAAAGTTGTTTGTATAAATGAGTACATTGACCCCTTAAAGTATGACCACAGTATTCAGTTACACCTTGTATATAAAAGTAGTTAGAACAAGTCGGAACAACTGTGACATTTTCCATCAGTAACTGAATAACTCTTATCACGTGCTTTGGCTTACCTATATTCCCGTCTCTATTTTGTACTTGTAGTTTATAGTTTGACAGCTGTACGACAGTGACAGCCGTGATGCTACGCTAAAATACGTGCTAATTTATGTTTACACTATATATCTTAGATATAATTATATATATCCACACGATAACAGCCGTGACCAGTTTTATGATTTTACTATATTTCTCGTATCGATATCGGTTCAAGGCCACCTCCATGTAAGGTTAAGGCCACTAAACCAGAGTTGCTGAGAGAGTATTCCGTTACAATAAATCGAACGTGGTCAGTGATATGTAAAATGAATTGAAGCATTTCGTTGTTTTACATTTTTAACAATATTTTTCGCTACCGACTCCATTATAGGTAAATGTATAAAAGAATATACGAAAACTCATGGATGTTTTTGAATTCCTCGACGAGTTCCCAAACAGAGTTCTTTATCATGAACGTATATTTTTTATCAATATCCATACGAATTATCTAATGTCTAAGTAAGTATAATACATTATATGCCTATACATATTTCGGTAGCAAGCAAAAACATCTGTGAGTACTATCAGAATCTGTGATCTATTCGTTCAGTGGTACATGTAACTTGTAAGTTCCAGTAAATTAGATTACATAAGATAATTTAGATTCCTGGTTATGCAACAACTGTAAATATTATTAGTAGTATTAATCACGTACATTTTTATTAATTAAGCAAGCGCGGTTGTTAGCCGTTTTCAGTTCGCCTACTGGTTCGTTAGGAATTCCAGTATCATCCCAAAGTTTAGGATAGTGTCCGGTAGATAGTATAGGCTCAACAGACTTCATCAGTAAAATGTGGGTGTACATTTTATGAATAATCATCTCTACCTAACTCTTCGGGTAAACCAAGTAAGACCTACATAAAAGATACAAAATGTGTTATGTCTACGGCCGTTCACGAATCCAGTTATTATTAATATATTTATTTATTTATTTATTTATTTATTTATTACTTTTAGGAAGACTACCAGCTAAAACAACAACAGTAAAAAAAATATAAGCGATAATTAGCCATTGAAAAGTCTCCACAGATAGAAACAACTTATGTAAAAATAGACACAAACATGCTCTTAATTAATTAAATACACCACATATTCGTTTTAATTGTTATTCTCTTATTACTTAAAAACATCACCTGCCAATCAATAGTCTGTGTTCAAAAATATAGTGCGCTTAATTTTTTTCTCATTATAGGTATACTAGTTATAACAATATCAAGGTCATGGTTACGTATGAGTCCATTGTAAGTATTACAGGAGCGATTTATGAAACTATGCATATGCATATGCCATGCAATGTGGGGCGTTGTTGGGAAAATAATAAGACGTGCTGTCGAGCTCGATGTCTGTATTAATCTGCACTTAGTACTAACATTACATCTAATATAATAGAATACGGGAGGAGGCACGTCACACACTACACCTCCCCCGTTTTTTAGAAGAAAAAAAAAACATATGATTGTTTTTTTTTTAACTAATTAAATTTAGCTCTACAGGAATATTATTTTTAGAAAATGTTTAAAGTGTGATCGGAATTAAAAATTAAACCATTTCTTTTTAACTACAATAACACACATAATAATTTGGTTTTACAACGTCAGAACTACGTTTGAATATATTTTTTCACATTTTGTTAGCGACTGATTTTTAACAATAATTTATATAATTTGATGTAGATAAATCAAAAGAACAGCATAAAAATAGTATATAAGAACATTACCTAGCCTTATTATATATTAAATCTAAATTTTACACTTTAATCCCCTACTTACTTCTACCAAAGTAACAAAGTATATATAAGATTAATAACTAATTTTCAATATCAAATTATGTTTTGTCGTTATGAGTTTATGTAGTCACACTGCTGGTCCGGCTGGAGCCAATAGGTTCTAGTAAAATCATGTTATTTTAGACTCAATTGTTAATATATTTACGACTCACTTTGCAAATGCTTCATAATTTTGCAAATAGTAACACGAAATAAAATAATTGTTATTTTCCTTCATGTGTTTGAACATCCGTTCAAATAATTTTAATAAGTTCTATGCAGACACATTGACACATTTCATCATGTCTTTGTAAACGATTTATGAAATAAGAAAGAAGGAAAACTGTTTATTCTGGCACACATAAGACAAGACAGCAATAAACAATTTAAATAGAAGAAAAGACGGAAAATCTGAAATAAGAAATGTCGAAGAAAATATTCTCGCCTCCCTGTGCGATGCGTTTTTGCATTACTCGCGTTTCTCGGCCGGAATCTCACTATATGATTTTCAGCTTTAGGCCGCTAACGAGAACACGGTCATTTATACTCGTATATACCACTATTTTCGACTCATTCATAAAGACTCACAAAATAATATATAATTGAACTCGCACGTTGCCCGGGGTAACAGGCTGATACGTCATTATTTTCAAACGATCCTACATACTTGAATACATTCTACTCTTTCCATTTCAATTTTAACGACATCATTAATTTCGCAGTAAATACTTGCGGCGCATGTAACTAGCGCTTAGTTTAACTACCTATGTGCATCCTACAAAAGGCCGCTTTACGACAAAACCTGTAAAACCCTAAGTTACAACTTAATAAGTTGTTCAGAGGTTAATGCCTCGCGACTTAAACATTTCCATACCTGTGTGTTAAATGTTTGCCGCTGTTTTTGAAGCTCCACCGCATTGTGAACACTTTTAACATAACAGTTCTAAAAGATGTAATTTCCAGTAGAATAGTTATGTTTAGTCATTTTCATTACCACACAAGAGAAAAACATTTTCCCGATTTGATTTTTACACCGTTTTTTTTTTAATTAGCTCCTTTTGCGTGTTAACATCTTATATGCTTCGCTATCGAATTTGATGCGCTGTGTCTGCATCACAACCAAAGTACGGGGAAATGGTGAAGGGTGGACTTATTTGGGGGCTGCATATAAATGTTTAATGTTCAAAAAACCTAATCGAACATAGGCTGAACAAATAACTTTAATTTATGATTTCATGAATGTGAATAAAATCCTGCATGCTATTAAAGGCTGAAATAAGGTTTTTTTTTAATTACTTAATACAAAGGGTCCGCTTCTCTTTGATACTTCTGAACTAGAAGGCTGCTTTCGCTTGTTTCTTAGACTGTAGAAATCCTCATTGCTGCCATCTGCACTGGGTTTCCGTATTTTTTCGACTTCCTATTTTACCAGGGCAACGAGATTGCTTCCCTGCATCTGTCGCGACCTCTTTTCTTTTTTTCTTCTTGAGAGGGAATCGTGGCCGTCACTTCTGTAATTTCCTCAGGCGACAACCACGAATACTTCTTCCACATTTTAATACGTCATTTGGTGACGTCATTGCTATCTATTGAGTCACTTTACAGGACAGTATATTAATCTTGCCTTTGGACATATCTGGCGAAGTTTGAAGTTCATCCACGACTAGGTCTATGAATACAAGTCAGATTTATTATATAGATATTTATTTTAACGAAATCAGCAACCCAGTTTCCTCGTGTACATTTTGCCACTGTTTCCCCAACCATACGCGAGTATAAATCGAGCAGCGTATATATCGGCCCGCGGGCTTTTTGATCCGACGCATTCGCTTAAGTTATGTGTCCCCAGTGGGTCCGCTTGTTGCCCATGATACATGCGTTGCGTGCGAGTATGTGTGTGTGTGTACATGCGTGAATTAATTGTCTGTGTTTAAGGACCAATTGTTTATTTGTTTTTTATTTTCAGCTTAAGTGTCGATTGTCAAGATTTAAAAAGGGTCGTCGTTGGGTGCGTGGTCTTATTCATCTCTAAGCTGCGTTGTTTATGTGAACGAAATACCTTGTGGTTTCCAATAGCCAGTATCTTCCACCAAAGGGAGTCCGAAATAGCTTTTTGTTTCTCTCGGACGAACTGTATTCATGTCATGTTAATAATTTGAATGGATACTTATATGACCTAATGACAGCGATTAAACAAGTATGGTTAACGAGCGTGTGAAGTCGAGTGTCGATTTTAATATCTAGAAAAGAACTGCCCCAGGACCTTCCTATCCCTATACTTTCTTCCTATACCTATTCTTCTGCTCAATTGTAATAGGATCTTCAAGTCCAAATTTGGTAAACAACGTTCTCTGTAGACTAAGTCTTAGACTACGTCAAAGAAGACATCATCAAATAGTGATACGTTCTCGTCATGTTAAACTTACCATAGAATAAACCACCACTCATTTTAAGACATACATTCAAAGAATGGGTTGGCCACGGCTCCCGTATACCTGATAATTCGATCATCCAAAATTGGAGCCTTGCCACAGCACGCGCAGAAGATGGTGGGACGAATTAGACGCCATTAAGACGAACTTGCTCTCAATACTTTTGTACGTGAAGGCTAGCGTGCTTTGGGGATAGCGTTGCCAGATCTGTTATTCTAAATGTGGAGAATTAAATGGAATAAAGCAGGACTAAGATGAAAAACCGGGACGCAGAAAACATGCACATCGAGAAACATACAAATCTTAATTTCTAAATAAACTCTTACCGTAATACAATGAGATCAACCAATTTTACTTTATTTTATTATTTTTCAGCTCGCCCACCTTATGCGTTTCTTTTTTCAGAGGCTGATATGAAAATGATGCAAAAGCGGTATTTTAGGCGTCCCGCTCAGGATACTGGCGGGACGCGTCTTGAGAGGCCTGAAAATCGCGACGTCCCGCTATAAGCGGGACATCTGCCATCTGCTAATTGGGGAGGGCTTCGTCAAACAGTGGAACTGTTGAGGCTGACAGTAATCGTAACATTCAAAGAAGGAATAAAGAGCTCAAAATCCTATATAAATCAAAGTTATTTAGAAAAAATACTCAAGGTTGTCTTCGTGATAAGATAATTATTTTCTTCATAAGTACGATTCACTGAATCCCAAATCAAAATTTAAAAATTAAATCCAAACAAATTGGGTATTTACAACGACAGTTTGGCAGAAACACGAAGAAAGCAACAAACCTATAGCAATTCATATGATTTAGTTCTGTTACGAATAAAATAGAAGCGGTACAATAATACGATAAAACTATTGGTATATTTCTTGGCCATACATCATGTTTATGGGCCATTCCGCCGGTACATTTCGGCAATTTCCTGAATTATTGTGCACCGTAGCGCTGAGCAGTAAGTTCTATTGCTCTCCTCTGATGTATTGTTATTTTTCATACATAAGTCAAGTATAATTACCTACTTGGAGTATTATTAACCTTAGCTAGTGATTTTGAGTGAGTAAATCGAAGTTTTAACGGCCTCATTGGTCTAGTAGTTCAAGCGCGGCGGTTTGATTTCCAAGTCGGGCAGTATTATAGGGTTAGTTGTTTGGCCATTCGCAATAGCAAGCCGGAGTTTGGAACTGTGCCCGGTAGATGCCAATAGGCTTACCACCTATTACATGGGACTTAATAATGTGCTGTACATTAGTGTACAAATACGCTTACCCCTTGTGGTATTATAGGATGCTGTTATGTAAGTTGAAGCTACAATAGTTGTGGATAGAAAGATGTAACTGAGATATTATACCCATGTTCTTATTTTTCTATCGCTCCTTCAAAAATGACTTAATTACTCGTCAAAATGGCGCACAAACATAAAAACTTTTTCTTTCAGTTTTCTTATGTGTTAAGCCATGTCGAGGACTTACGTGTAGCTTAAACCCCGACACTAGGTTGTAAAAATAGAAGCGGTTCATGAAAGACGAGATTTTTTCCTTTCCTTCCAAAATCTACCTTTGAATGCCAATAACTAGGCTATCACTTATACAAACCGCTGTTAACTTGCCGGTATGCGGTCAACTTTGACTTGGTCTCATTACGATCGTCTATGGATGATTACCACAAAAGGCATCTAAGAACCTTGGAACACCTCAGCTTTCTAGACAAATGAAAAAGTTTTTAATTTATAATAATATTGTATATACTGTTTTTTTTTATTTTCCAAACTATAGCCACAAAAATAATCTGATCAAATAATGTTTAAAAATATATGAACATGTCACATAATATTTAAGTACCTATTTATTTTCGGAAAAAAATCGGTTCAAACAGATGAGTATAAGTATAAATTACTAATAGGTTTATTTTTCTTTGAAAATACAAAATCCCAATGTCCCCGACAATGACAAATAAATATCGCAAAGTCAATATATTATAACAATTAGGGTTGTGACATTAATTCTGTCTGACACGAACATATTCCGGTAGCTGTTTCGGTATTTTGATTTTACAATTTCTTATTTTATGTAAAATTTATTTCCTTCGACCTTTTACACATAGAAAGTTTAAAGTTGAGATATTTGATGACCAAAAAATATTAAACATGTTGGGATATTGTCTGTTTTTTTCCAACTTTTACCATTAGGTACGGGCTTAAAATTGTCCCACTGATAGGATAACGTTTCTTTTCGTACACAGAAGGAATGGGCATTCATGAGCACATATTGCTCACAATGTCTCTCTAGATTTCATACCATCAAGTACCGATTTCCTTACGATGTTTTACTTCACTACCTACAAGTATTTCAATGCAATACTATACTTGATCGGATCCCCCCGGTGTTAAATTCTCGACTCCAATCCTGATTTCAAATCCCAGGTAAAGTAGAATTATTCTAAATCTTCTTTTCTAATCTAGTGTCATGAATTGTTATAGTCGACAAACATGCGGAATTTAAAATCTAAAAACTTAACTTTAGTGTAACTTAACTAAATAACCGGCAGTAGAATAGTTTCCTATGAAAGGGATTAGATCTGGCAACATTATCGATCATAATATTGGAGGATTGAAGTTATTAACCCATTTTTTTTAGCTTATGTTTGTTGACTTCTACTGACTTAAGACCATATTGTCTACAACCACTAACCTATACTGGGTACCAGGATCACAGTTCCATTCACCGCAGCCGACGATATGATGAGGAAGACAATCCACAAGATGAACATTTTTAGAAGAAAATAAGGGAACTTAAAAAGATGTGAGCAACCGTCAAAAATCTTTATATATAAACATTTCAAAATTAATAAAATTTACCCTTAAAGTTGGATATTCTATAAAAAAAAAACTCAAACACTACAGAGACTCAAACTGTTTTTATCTCAGAACACACTTTATCACTCAAATAACAATCCGTACAACCCTACAACACATCGAAATCAATAACAATATTGTACTGTTAATTCAATATAATAATTAGGCAACTGGCGACAGTGGCCCGATAATATGATGTTCTACTAATGCTGATCAAAACAAGCTAAGGTCAGGGGTCTCAAGATAAAAACCCTTGTATTAATTTGCTGCCATCGCCGTGACAATGTGACTGCTGACAGACTGTTACTCACACTCTTTAAATAGATTACAGTTTAATTGCGCGTTTATTTTCTTAGTATTTATAATCATAGCATCACCTCGTATTTCTCAAGAGGGTTTAGCAGATTTGTTCTTTTGTACACACGTTTTAGAAAAGCTTTATGTACACAGATTAGGTATTAAAGTATCTTACGTGTAATAGATGGTGGGCCTATTGCTATCTTTTGACAATTTTAGTTTGACGTTTACAATTTTAATTTAACGTTTGTCAATATGAATTTGAAATTTCGTAATCGGATTCATCACGCTCTTTTAGTTTTGCTAAAAGATAGCAATCAGCAAATTTTAATTTATTTAGTTTTTTAGTATTTGTTCCAAACGAAAATACTGCGGAGAAATTACAAAAACATTTGTTTTAAATATTTTACAAAAGACCAAAATTTGATTTGCGTTCTTGAAAGTGGAAAAAACCAGAGAAAACATGAAAAATTGTGTTGCCAGAATAGTAAATTAAAATAAACATAATCCTATAAATTAACGACGACATTAAATCGACTAAGTTGAATTATATGTTTGATGTTGAATAGTAACATAGTTCTGCCTCGTTGTGGTCCGAAGCGCGACTGCTGAGCAGGAGGTCTCGGGTTCGATTCCCGGGTCGGGCAAAGTGTTATTGAGTTTCTCTGTTAGGAAATTCTCAGTAGCAGCCTGGAGTTTGGAATTGTGCCTGGTAGATGGCAATAGGCTCATCACCTATTACATGGGACTTAATAACAGTGTACAGTCTTAAACTATATATGTTTTGCTGACGCAGAGGCCTACACCAGGCGTGCGTCATTTTATTATTATAAAACCACATTCATTACAAGTTATTGTGGAGTGCATTTACTGCAACGCGGTGACTAACATTAGAGAAAGGAATCGTCAACTATTTTACTTGTAACTTATTCTACGTAATAAACCTATCGTGAACCAAGTGATCTTTTCTCTCTGCACTCCACCTACAACAACAACAACAAACTGCAAGTGTACGAACCGTACAAACAGCATTGGTGAAATGCAATCGGTGTACAATTGTGTACACTTCTGCCTACCCCTTCGGGGAATACAGGCATGATGCTATGTATACTGAACAGTTAGTTAACTTGATTTACTGAATCTATGCATGAATCAAACTTTACATAAATTTTTAATTTTACTCAATATTTAAACATAAAATAAATAAGTAAATAACCATTAAATTACATAATGGGGAAAGGACATGTAGCGACATTTATCTCGCTACATGTATACTAAGCGCATAGCACGCTACATCGTGCAAGCAAAGTTTGACGACAAATCTGCATATATACAACCGCCCGACATAAACCGTCGGGCCGTGGCCCGCCAGGCAATATCACCCGCTTGGAGGAGAGCAAAACCACACCTCGTTCTTCCATAAACACAACTTTGAAATAGAACTTAAGTTAATTTTATTTATTTATTTTAGGAAAGCTTACAGCTAAATTACAATAGTGGAGTAACAAATTAAGTAAACAATTTGCTAATTACAAGCGTTCACAGATAAATTTCCACAGCACTAGTCTATATAATTATGTCCCCAACCATGTATGACATATAATGATAGGGATGGAAGGGGGATCTAAAATAATAATAATAATATTTAGGAACTAAGGATAAAAATAAAACGAGAACTGGAAAAGAAATAAAAAAATTAGTAATAAACATGAGGATTGAAATCTGAGCACTATCGATCGGTATCTTTAAAGAAATCTTGATTAGGTTTTTTCCTGATTGATTTAGAATTTATTCTTATATTTAACCTCTGCTACTCTTAAATTTTTATCATTGCCCGGAAAAGCTTTTACAATTCGGGCCACTCCAATGGAGACGTAGTGAAATTTTTCAGAAGCACCAGGTCTCCTTCTTTTAACCTTTCAGCTCAGTAACGTACAGGGGCCTAATTCTGCTAATTTACCAATGCTTCAGTTGATTGTCGATAGTGTGTCGATGGAATGATTTTAGTTAATTGGTAGTCTGCTAGCTTAATAAGACCACCGGTCTAACTAAAATCATTCCATCGACACACTATCGACACTCAACTGAAGCATTGGTAAATTATCAGAATTAGGCCCCTGATCTTAACGTTGTAACAATAAAATTCTATTGTGTCTGCTAATGACTGAGGCAACAGATTAGGAATATTATACCTCCACCTGGGACGGCTTTGCAACTGAGTTAAATAATCGGATGACCAAGTTCTCCAAAAATCTTGCTTTAATTTTGTTACAACCTTCCAAAACTTTAACCGACTAGTTGGAATTTCCAACAAGTCTAACTCGGGGTAACTAAATAAAGCAGTTCCAATGAGGAAGTGTCCAGGTGTTAAATATTTCTCTTCCTTTGGGTCTAGGGAAAGCAGTGGACGCGAGTTCAAGACTCCTTCTATCTGTATTGCTACAGTATTAAATTCCTCGTATGTCAAGCATAGAGTACCCACGACTCTTTTTAAATGATGCTTGACGCTCTTGACACCTGCTTCCCACAGAACTCCAAACTGAGGTGAGTAACTGGGAATAAACATAAATTGTATATAAATATCGTTCAAAATTCTAAAATTGACACTTCTTTAGCCTTTGGACTGTTCAATTTGTACAATTCGTTTAATTCGTTCTGTTTTCGTGTTATCGCAGAAAACCTTTGTGGGCATGCCTTTCTCTGAAATAAAACGTTTGAAGCATGCTAAGAAAGTTTCAGTAGATAGGTCGGATACTACCTCTACATGAATAGCGTTTGTGGCAAAACAAACAAAGAGTGCAAAGTACCCTTTAGTCACGAGCGGTTTACGAATCCTTGCTATCTTCATATTAAAGGGACCGCAAAAGTCAATGCCAATATAATGAAAGGGCCTAGTGACGGCAACTTTAGCAGCAGGTAGTGAGCCCATAAGTTGCCTCGCAGTTTCAGCTTTTAAGCGAATGCACTTTAGACATTTGTGAACTACTTTTTTTACCTCCCGGACGCCACTAACTATCCAAAATCTTTATGAGAGTGAACTAAGCAGTAACCTAGAGCCAGCGTGCAACAATCTGAGGTGCTCTCTTTCAATGATCAATTAAGTAATATGACAACTTTTCGGGACTATTATAGGATGCATTTTATCTTGCGGAAAGCTTGCATTCTGCCCAACAGCACCACAACAGCATGCAATTGAATGTCACGACCATATTTGTCAGTAACTTTTACCATAACAGTATGTAATAAAACATTGCACTGTGAAGTATTATCATTATTGGTAAATAGTGAGATGGGAGCTTCATTTCATCATTATGCAACAATGTATTATGGGAGCTTTTACAAAGCTTACATTTGAATTTATATTTGCAGATATTGTCTGAATGTGCTCTCAAGCAAGTGCAGCATAATTTATGATCCTTGACAAGAGACAGACGACCCTCTATCATCTTAAATTTAGGGCATTTAAAAATTGCATGATCTTTATTGTCATAAAACTTGCACATCATATCATTGGATTGTGTAGAAACATTTGTCATCCGCATTACATCCTCTAGCGCCATTGCACGCTTTTCTAAAAAGGTGAGAAACTCTGCCATTGTTGGCAAATTTTCTTGATCACTATCAAGTTGTAAGGCTCTTTTTGTGTATAAGTGTAATTTTCTATAAAGAACCCAAATCAAGAGACCATCCCAATTATTAACTGGCTCATAAAAAAAAATTATGCAAAAATTATCCAAATGATAATTATAAGTATCTGTAGACCGGGTCTTCTTTTGTTTTTAAACTTGTTGGCCCTAAACTTGATACCTGACTATCTCTGAAAATAAATGTCTAAAGAAAATCAGGAGTCCACGTCAACATATGACTGTAACCATGTAGGGATTCGTCTGGGATGGCCTTTTTGAGGAAATAGCCATGGCAGTTTTGAGCTGACCTGTCCTTACTGACGGCACATATGCATCAGTCATCGTGTAACTCAACTACAAAATTTGTCTTCTAAATAGTCTTTAACTTTATAATGACCGAGTAATATCTTAGGTTTGCGCGATCACTGCACATTATAATAAAACAACTTTTAACCGGATTAATCGCGTGTATTATTGGTTTTTTGTTTTTCCTGTCCTCCTGCGACCACGAACGCTGCAAAGTGTTCGAAACGTCACTTTTCTTTTATTTTTATGTCTTTCCATGTTCACATGTTGTTGATCGAAATGTAAAACAAACGGATGCTTTATCTTATTCATATTGTTAGGGGATCGGCACTGTCTCTCCTAATCACAGGTTATTCAGTAGCCTATCTAGGAGAACAGTACTCAACCCAATAACTAGGTTAAAATGACGTTGTAAGCATGTGCTAAATTTACCTTACCATGTAATCTGGTCTAAGTTAAACAATAAATAATAAATTTTTTTTTAATAATTTAATTTAAATTACTATTCAAAATTATATAAATAATTAAACACATTCAATTAGTAAAAAAAAATCTTACTTTAAATAAAATTTGTTGTGAGAACTCAATATTCAATGTTAACTATTTTAAGTTACAAAAAATGTTGTATTATTTTTATGGGTAATATACTCTTTACCATCTCTTAAGATCTTAACATTAGATGTTATTTCTTCCATTACTACTCTTTAACTTAACTCGTACCTGATTTTTAATCAGAACTAAATCCCCACTCTGATACTTAACTGGGTTGATATTTTTATCAAGATTTTTCAGGCACAAAATACAAATTATCATTGTCACTAGTGAAATGTTTAAGCTTTTCTATCGTCGTTTGAGGATTTCCACTACTTTAGGTTGATCAGGCCTAGGAGTAGAGAGCACTTCAGAAGTCGTGTCATTGTCTGAGTCATATTGTAACCTACGGGTTTGCGCTCTGGTCATGACCGATACTATATGCTTATGCATATCCTTTCAATCGGTGGATGTCATGGGGCTGCGTTGTGCTGCCACGACATAACTTATCTCAAAGTCATATTACTCAAGATAAAGTCTCAATTTAGTCAGTCGGCTTGAGTTAGGAGTAGGTAGTTATGGCTGACCCAGTCATATTAAAGAAATAAATTAACGGCTTATGATCCGTCTTTATTTTAAACCTTTTCCCGTATAAATAAGGTCTAAAATGTCGTACAGACCAGACGATAGAATTCCTGCTCACTATTATATCGATGAGAAGACTGTGATCCACAACAACCCCTGTAGTCGATTCATTATTGGAGGACCACAGTCCGACGCAGGCCTGACGGGTCGCAAGATCATCGTGGACACTTACGGTGGCTGGGATGCGCACGGCGGGGGCGTCTTCTTTGGCAAGGACTTCACCAATATCCACCGCTCCGCCTACTATGCCGCGCGCTGGGTCACCAAGTCATGCGTCAAAGCTGGACTCTGCCGCCGCTGCATGGTTCAGGCTGCATACGTCATTGGCGTGGCTGAGTCGCTATCTATCACCGTGTTTGACTACGGCACTTCATACAAGAACCAGCAGCAACTCCTTGTTATCATACAAAAGAACTTTGACCTGCGACCGGGGAAAATTGTCAAGGAACTGAACTTCAGAGCACCGATATACCAGAGAACCAGCACTTACGGTCACTTCGGACGAGAAGGCTTTCCATGGGAGAATCCCAAACCATTCGTTGTAGAATGATTTAAAATTTAAGCACATATTGTTTTTTTTTTTATATTTGCAATGGTCTAGTAGGGCGGTATGCGATAAGCGGTATGCGGTAGGCCATTTCTCCACATAAAAAATAAAAAAGGTTGCTCTAAAATTGACAAATATCGAACGAAATATCGACTGCTTTGCTTGACTCCTTCTGAACCTGTTCAATATTAAATAACATTTGCACTTTATTATTAACTAATAGACGGTTGTTATTATAACGCTTCTTTTCGGCAATTATCTGAATTAAAATAGAAACTACGAATAATTAATGCAGCAGCACCTTTTAACGAAGACCTAAGGTAATGAAATTAACTAATATCATCTAATAATTTGTTTTTGTGTATCAGTGAACCAAATGTGTCTCTTAACTCAAGCCAATACTGATAGCTTCCATCAGATTGCGGTAAACTAATGTAAGGTAATTTAACTACACTGTGTTTAGACTGTGAGATATCATCAGCAGCTTGTACAGGACTCACCGCAATGCTGGCTCTTCGCTCGTTATGAGGTCGCACCAAGTTGCGCGCCGAAGCCACCAAGGCAAAGTACTGGTTTTGGAAGGATTCGCGATCGTTGATTGCCTTGGCGGGGTCTTCCAACAGCATTTCGTATTTTATAATATTCATTATAAAATAAATCAATATTATCAAGCCTAGTTTCTTGAAACTCAAAAGCCTAGTTTTTGGCATAAGAAATTACTACATTCAAATAGTTGCTAAAAAGTGTTAGCTTAGCTTTGTAGCTTGCACGTTTCTTGCTCAAGTCTTTAAATTTAGAAGCTTCCATTGCATAATAAACAGCTAAAGTTTGAGAAAAGAATGAAATAATCTAAGCAAATAACCGATAAATAACGGTAAATTATGCACAAACAATGCAGGTATGCGGTGGATAATGTCCTTGCCTAGTTAGAAGACGAGTGCATGAATAGAATAGGTTTCTAAGAAGAAAATGTACCTACGTTAAGCGAGTTATAATAGTTATGGTTTTTATTTTAGCAACAAATTATCTTTAACTGCAAGTCATTGCTATGTATGAGTTAGGGAACAGATTAACTAGCCAAATAGTAAATAAGAGGGCAAATTATAGAAAATAAGAAGGGGCAGAATTATTAATTGGAAAGACACACTAATTAAATACCGATCTGTAGACGCCGCCGATGCCGTAGTGTATGTAGTTCTTTGTCCGTTATCGAAGATTCTTTTACACGAAATCCGGGATCCGCCACGTGTTCTCTGCCAATGCCGTTTTTTCTCCGTGACGTATTCTTGTTCCGGCGAAGGACCAAATTTGTAGTAGGGGACTGTAGCTAGGAGTCTTGAATAAGACGTCTAGACTGGTTCAAAATACTTATATTGCCTTAGAGCAGAACAAAGGATTATAAAAAGTTAAGGTGGCGCGCGTACAATAATTAAACGAGCGCGTGTATTGCTCGCTGATGTAGTTTATGCTCTGTTCCGCGGACGGCCGGCGTGGGCGCCTCGTCCCTCCCGTCCCGCAGAGCCGCCCCCGCCACCAACTTCACCAAATCTTGCTAAACAATATTGCTTGAGCGCTTGCAAAATCTGTGTATTCATTTTGTCTTTGGTCTATGTAAGTCTGATCGCGTTTCTCACTTTTGCAAGAAACTCAAATGGAATTGCATAAATCCGACTTCGCAGAAACACTCGGTTTTTACCTATGTCTCCTCTTCAACATCTTACATAATCATTAATATCCTTCCTACCTGCGAGATCGCTTTTCTTATGCATGTCCTTCTGATGCACCTAGTCGGTCCCACCTCAGAGCCCTCCTTAAATTCCCATCCCATAAAACAGAGTTTTATTCCTACTCCTTTTCTGTTCATGCAGTGAGATTGTGGAACTCACTTCCGCCTAATATACGTAATTCACAAACAGTGTATATATTTAAAAGATGCGTTAAAGAGCACTACCTTTCCATCCGTCATTTTAGTATATTTATATATTTAATTATGTAGTTAATTTAGTATTTAAGTTATTAGTATAGTTTAGATTAGTAGTTTTATTGATCTTGGTTCTCATTTTATGTTGTGCTATATCTTGCACTAAAATGCTTCATTTTATTTTAGTAATTACTATTATTTACACACTGTAGGTGCTGATACAACAGTGCAAGGAACGTAATCTAGGTCAACGACTCAGTGTGTTGTAATTTATGTTTATTATTTATAATTGCTAAAATATTAAAAATATAGTTAGTTTGTGTCTGACTTGCCGAGTGTTTAATTGTCTCTCCTGTCCTTAAGAACCTTACACACCTACACACGCAAGACGCACCTCCACAACACTATGTCTTCCACTTTCATTCACAATATCTCCTTTCGCAGGTCTGCTGTAAGAAATTCCTATTAGAAATAAGCAGTACCTTTGTACTTAGTTTTCTTTTCCTTCTTTCCTTTTTTTGTCTAATGTGTGAGCATAAATTGGAAAATTAATAAATAAATAAATATTGCGCATCCTCACGTTCATTTTGCATAACAAATGGGTACGTTGTAGATTCCGAATTCCAAATACCTTTTACAGCTAAGCTCCTCCAATATTGAGCACTTCTCTACCGTGATGTGCTGATGACTACAAATGACGCAAATTTTGCGTATTCCTTCGATGAAAATAAACTGTCATCACCAACTTTGGTGAAGTTCCGCCGGGCCGCTGACACCGTCGACGGATCGCCGTAACGGGCAAACTCGACGAAAAAAGGCAAGATTCACTGAATTTCAATACTACGACTAGAAAGACCACAACAGCATGTTCCAAAAGAAAATGCTGCGGAGAAATTACGAAAACTATATTTTAAATATTTTACAACAGAGCAAAATTTTTACATGCGTGCTTGAAAGTGGAAAAAACCAGAGAGAACAAGAAAAATAGTGTTGCCACAATCGACTAAGTTGAATCTTAAGTTTGATGTTGAATCGAACAGTATTTATATCTACAGTCAGAATTTTTACGTAGAACGTACGTTTTTACGTAGAACATTCCGGTTCTGGTCACAGTTTCGCATGCTACACTCGCACCACTGTGACGCGGCCAAAGAAGTAGTCTACTCTACCGATAAATCATAGCATTTACATCGTAAAGCATACATTCGAGAGTGTAAGCATTCCAGAAATCAAGTTGTACATAAATATAAAATCATATATTACTTCAAAATCACTGGTAAGTTCATTTACTTAAATATAAAAACAATTAGGCAGTGTAAAAAGCAAACAAATGTATTTATAGGAAACTGAAAACGTAATCATAAATGAAAAGGACTGCCTTTTAAACCCATGAACTAACTCAAATTCAGAAATGACGGCACCATATTAATCCTTTGTTTCTAACAAACTATAAATTAAATATAGAGTGGAAAAGTTTAGAACCTGGCGGACCACGTGTTCATTGTGGTGGTCAGGACCAGAGTTTTTGAAATGTAGTGAAGATTGTTGGCTAAAAATGCCTAATACCTCGACAACTTCTAATATACCAGAGGTTAAAGTTCATTTAGTTAATAACAATCAACCAACTCAATCCATAGTTAGTCAATTAATAAGTAGAAAATTAATCATTATTGAATTAAAACGTCATTTTGCTTACATACTAAGATATTTCTTACTTTAAAACATCCTAATAATAAATTAACCGTATACATGTCTTGCAGTGAGTTACAGAAAGCGTTAATAGTTATTTTATGCATTTGTCAAATGGAAATGTTTACAGATGAGTTAGCTTAATAGCTTATAAAAAGTTAGCTTCAAATAAATCGTTATCTAAGAAAAATATATTAGTTTCTTTATCTCCATTTTTAGACAGTCAAAGTGTCTCCGGGTTGGTGGTAAGTTACATAACGCCACTTACTATAGTTATGATGTCAAACACCCTATATTATTAGATAGTAAACATCACATCACAAAGACTATATTTCGTCATGAACATGTTCAACTTATACATGCAGGGCCACAATTGCTTTTATCTCACATTCGTCAAACTTATTGGCCTATAGGAGGTTATGTCTACAGCTGTATTCAAAGAATGTGTTAAATTTTTCAGATTCAGCGCACAAGCTGTACAATACAATATTTATAGCTGACCGCAAAGGTAGAGGTAGTAGGCTAATAAAATCACACTTAAGTCTATTTGTCTGTTTAGCAGTAAAGTCTATTCATCTGGAGCTTGTTACGGATCTTACCAAAGATAGTTACTTGGCCGCTTTAAAAAGCTTCGTTGCTTGACGGGGCAAACCACACAGCATACACTCTGACAATGGCACAGCGTTTGTATTTAATGAGCTAAGCCGTTTCTTGTCAGAGTCTCATTTGGAAGCCGATCTTGCACAGGATGGTATAAAGTTTACTTTACCCCTCCCTACAGCCAACGTTTTAATGGTATAACAGAGGCCGCTATCCGTTCTACTAAAAGTCATTTAAAGACCATTCTTTGTTCTACTCACTTCACTTATGAAGAAATTGTTACCTATTTAGTGCAAATTGTAATCAATATCAAATTCACGTCCCCTTGTACCCCTTTCTTCTTCGCCTTCTGACTTGACGGCTCTCACCCCAGCTCATATCTTAATTGGACGACCGCTAATATCGATTCCTCAGCCGCAGGTACACTCCACCAACATTAACCGACTGGAGCGCTACAAGACAATTGAGCATCTTCGACAACACTTTTGGTATCGATTCAGCCACGAATAGGTATGATGTAAAATTTGCCAAAGTAATCAAGTCTTCTGAAGATTCTTGTCATCTCCAGACTGATCTCAACTCACTGGTCGAATGGTGCACGAAAAATGGTATGCACCTCAACACAAAAAAATGCTTTCACCTTAAATATTCCAGGAAATGTAATCTAATTAACTCTAGCTATTTTATAAAACAAGACATAGTGGCTGAAGTTGACACCATTAGGGACCTTGGGGTACTTTACGACAAAAAGCTTACATTTATTCCCCATATTGACAGCATCTTGAAAAAATCTGCGAAAATTTTGGGTTTTGTTATGAGAAGCTGTAAGCCATTCCGCTTTTGTCAGACAAGGATCCTATTATACAACAGTTTAGTGCGTAGCATCCTCGAGTATGGTAGCGTGGTTTGGCGGCCACATTACGCCACTCATTCATTGCGAATCGAAAGAACCCAAAAGCGTTTTATCTGGCACCTGGCTTTCGCAGATGGCATAGCTAAGCGAGTACGATCGTACAAAGACAGGCTGAAGCATTACAATATGAGGTCACTCGAGGAACGTAGATACGTTAATGATGCAATATTTGCAACTAAAATGTTACGAGGAAATATTGACTGTCCTACTATGTTGGCATTGTTTAATTTCCGCGCACCTTCTAGAGTTCCTCGAAATCCGATCACACCACTTTACCCTCCGCTCCGAAGAACCACATTAGGTGCCAATTCCCCGTATTGCAGGGTTTGTAGGGTCTTGAATAGTTTCAGTGATATAATTGATGTCCACTTTGATTCGCTCGCCAGGCAAAAGTCTATTTTTTACAGTCTCTCTGATTCTAAAGCTAGGCCTTAGTCGTAATTTGTTTGGTATTTTTATATATTTTGTTAATTTTAGTTTACTATGTTGTTCTTTTTTTTCAATATCTTGTATCTCAATACCTATGCTCTGCTTTGGATTATTGATTAATAATTATTTGTTCACCCGTAGTGGCCTTATAAGCTGGCCCTATTTATAATTTATTAATGCATGTGGTATCTACCTTTAAGTGATTGTTACATTTAACTCCATCTGTATATGTATTAAACAATAGTGTAAATGTAAACAATTGTTGGTGGATCAAATAAATAAAATAAAATAAAATAAATAAAATGATGTCCTGTTGCAGCAGAGAAACCGATGGCAGGTGTCTACAAATGAACTAACACTGAACCAATTAGTTCTAGTTAGAGATAAGGCGCAACCACCACTACTATGGTTACTGGGCTGTATCATCAAGGTGTTCCCTGGCCCAGATGGAGTCACGACTCACGAGGGTGGCCCAGATCAAAACGAAGAGAAGCATCATAACAAGGGCTTTCAACAACATATGTCATCTACCTATTGAAGACAACGCTTCAACCCGGGCAGGATGTTAGGAACATTCTCGCATATCGGTGGCGGGGGCGGTTCCCGCGCCGGCCGACCGCGGGACAGTGTAGGAACGATACAAGCGACCGTTTAACTATTGTACGCGCGCCATCTTAACTTTTTATAATTAATTGTTCTGCTCTGAGACAATATAAGTATTTTTAAGCAGTCTAGACGTCTTATTCAAGTTTCCTAGCTACAGTCCCGTCTAAGTAAAAGATCTTGGTATATTGTTGACTTTCGAAATTTTATTGTTATCAACTAAATTAGCTGTAAATAAAAATGAGACGTACTCATATATTGGTATTTCGCTATACAGTCAGCTATATGAATATGTAAAAAAATATGGTTGAATTTTTCTATGCATATTTACAAAACATAGCATCACGCCTATCTTCACCGAAGGGGTAAGCAGAGGTGTACACAGTTGTACACCCACATTTCACCACTGTGAGCCTATTGCCATCTACCGGGCACAATTCCAAACTCCGGGCTACTACTGAGAATTTCCTAACAAAAAACTAAATAACAATTTGCCCGACCCGGGAATCGAACCCAAAACCTCGTGCTCAGCAGTCGCGCTCAGGACCACTAGACCAACGAGGCAGTCTATTCATATTCCTTACAGTTTGTTATTTTTTTTTTGTGTAAGGCATCTCGCAGGTCAACCTAAGAGGTTGTCGACTGCTTAAGCTGTTGCCTCAGTCATTAGCAGACACAATAGATTTTTATTGTTACAACGTACAGATCTGTACGTTACTGAGCCGAAAGGTTAACCGGGCTTTCCTGTGGTTGCCTAAGTGCCAGAATGCTTGATGGGTGGGCTCTAGATCACTCAGCGTCTTCCCCCAGTGGAAGGTATGCTCTTCTATGCGTGTCTTTACAGTACGCTGTAAATAACGCATATGGGCATTGTTCGCGTCACATGGAAAAGCGCTGTAAGTACAAACGGCTGCGTTCTTCTCGGTCATCAGTTCACGTACATCGTTCGGTAATTTCCAACTATGGTTCTCCATCATTAGAAATTCACGTGAACAGTTGACCAAGACGGATTGTACGTGTTCCATGAACGAGTTAATCGCACTCGTCATATCAGTGACTGAAGTAATATGGTCGGGAATGGAGCCCAAGTGAGGGGAGGTGGTTGATTGTAGGCTTTCGCTTACTTGCTTCCAGTCTGTGATCTTTTGGGTCCCTTCGGGTTGGGAAAGATCAGCGGGTCCTGAGCGAGGTGCTTGTGTTATGATCACTGGACGGTGGTCAGAGTCGAGCTCGTGTAACGACTCTATAGACTGCAAACGAAAGTTCACATTCTTAAGAAGCGCTATGTCGAGAATATCAGGGAGGTGATTGGAGTCATGAGGAAAGTGGGTGGGATGCATTGGAGCAATAATATCGAAATTAAGCGTGGCACAGAAACATGTGCCTACCTCTTTCTATGTATTAGTCGAATTACTGTTCCAAGCGGGATTTTTGGCATTAAGATCGCCCGCTATAATAACGAAGTCACTCAAGCCAAGGAGGACAGTAAAATCATTGGAAAAAAGGGTGCGGTTCTCTGAAGAGGTGGCGGGAGGGATATAGGAAGAGACGATGGTGATCGGTTGATGGCCGGTCATACCTAGCCGACAGATTGATACCTCAACGCGTGAAAGAGGAGGAGGGTCTATAGGGATGCAGTAAAGCGCCTTTCTATAGTAAATAAGGGTGCCGCCCTTATGGCATCTACTTCTATCGTTCCTAACAATACGGTAATTGGTGATACTCGGGTCCCGGTGATGGGGTTTGAAGAACGATCCTTGTATAAAAAGAACATCTAGTTGGTGGTCGCGGAGGAAAGTGTTTACCTAATAATTATTGCACCGTATAGTGTTTTACACGTAGGTTTCTGTTGGCGACGACCAAACACTAATAAACCATAAATACTCCCTGGCGACGACGCTACTCTAAGGACATGAGTAGATTAAAAGTGCAGTGTCAGTTATTATAGTGCAGTGAATATGTTAGCGATGACGCTATTCAAAATTAAAAAGGTTTAAAACAGTGCAGTGCAAGTGCTAACATTCGGTAATTAAAGTGTAGTTTGTAAGGTTAAATAGAGACTATTTAGTTGTAAAACAAATGCATGTTGATTTTTACGTAATGTATATATTGTCATAATTATTGCTAATTTGTAATATTCTAGTTATTAAATTTGTTATCATTTTATACTGTAATAATATAATAATAATAATAATATTCCACAACTATCACACAACGTCATCTAGTCTCAAGCTAAGCAGAGCTTGTGTTATGAGTACTAGACAACTGATAAACATACTTATATATTTCTAAATGCATACATATTATAGATAAATTACACCCAGACACAGAACAAATGATCGTGCTCATCACACAAACATTTGTCCTGGGTGGGAATCGAACCCACGACCTCCGGCATAGCAGTCAGAGCTACTAACCACTAGACCAACGAGGCAGTCAAATAGTAGAATAATAATAAATATCCTGGAATGTCATATAATGTTACAGAAATAAGCAATTTGAGTATATTTAGAGATAATTAGTATAAGATCTTACTTTGTGCTCCTTTTATTATAAATAATTCTGTTATGTGTGATTATTTCATTAAAATTCTATGTAATATATTTATTATGTATCTAACGATGTACAAATCACCAGTTTTAGATTAATAAATAATTCGATATACACATAAACGTAGCTAGTTACAAGTGAATTGTAAATTGTAAGCAAAAATTGAGGGTGTCGTTATGGTAAAGTTTCGATGTAGCTAAGTAAATACGATTTGTTCGGGGCAGGTTGAAAATAAACTTATTCAAGCAAAAAGGTGTTTCTTTTGAAGATCCCTAACAGTTTATTTTTCAAGATCTGACGTCTTGAAAATGAAACTGTTAAAAATGTTGATTATCGACGATCCTGTGCATATTGTCATCCAGTTATCAAAGGCAGATCATTATTATATCAGTGATGATGACGAGGCCAACCCAATTTACCAGTACACACTCTAATTAAATATGTAAGTTCATTACCCTACATAAAAACACACTTAAAACACTTATCATGGCAAAACGAAGGCAATGACTCAATCATATGATTTCCCCGACATTAGATTAACTCCTCGTTCAAGTGACCTCTCAACGACCTAAAAAACTGCTCAACCTCAATTTTAATTGCGTCGAAAGCGTTAATATTCAATAAACATGTTATCAACGGCGGTTACTTGAAAAAAGACAACATCAATAATTTATTAGTATGATAACCTTCGTATCGTAGGGAGCGGCGATACAAAGATGTAAGGTGACTACTTCATTGTGGGTGCCGGACGGGAAGCTTCGATTAAAGTTGACATCTTTTAGGAAAATATGTCTTTAAACTATGTCTCGAATCCTAATTTATACAGACACTAGCTGGTAACGGCTACTTCTGCGGCACCAAAGGTAGCTTATGTCCTTCTCCAAGATCTAATCTATCACTTTACCAAAACCGATCCAAATCCCCATCAGACCAGCATCCTCGGGCTTACTTAAATTATTCCCTCCCAAAATAGTATTCCCTTTCCTTAGAAAATGGACGCTACAGTTCTTGTAGCATACTTTAATAAATTCCTCCTAAAGGACTCTGATTTTTTAAAGAAATACGGGAAAGACTGAACAATTATTAGGTAACCAAAATATTTTTTCCTAAGCATTATATATAGTTATATGGCAATCAAGGAATGCAGTTTCTCTTTCGTTCGCCGGATGCATAATTGCCGAATTCATGTGGAAGAAGAACTCGGTGTAGTGAGCAGAGGTCGGTTATTCGGGATGACTTAGTTGACAGACAGTCTGAAATATCCATCCGGGGACGCAGGTTCATGTTTTGCTCACGACCATCTTTTTCTTTCCACAAAACAACTTTAGTACTTATTCACTACCCATGTATATGTACATATGAAAAAAAAAAACTGTTACAGCTAGGGTCGTAAAATCGAACCCATAATACTCAGCCCCTGAAGCCAATACTTCAACCTTTCATCAGGAAAAATCTAATTTGCGCAAACGCTAGCGCTAGAACGTTATGTACCTTGTGGTTTTGACCCGTGAAATCCTAAATAAGACGCCTTGCCCGCGTCTGCGCAGCCGGTCGTGTGATGATTTGTGACCGGTGTTGTTCCATTGTGTTAGTATTGTGCTACTGAATGTTACAACGTTGCATAATATCTGCTTGTACTTGTACGTGATTTGTTTGCTATTTTAATGTCTCTCTTTGTTGAGATAATGTGTTGGAGTTTTCTTTGAGTTTTTTTTTCAGGTGGCTAGCTACTCCGTACTTATTAGTTTTGTTTATAATGTCTGGTTTATGTCGAAAGCTGTTTGTTTTAAATGCTATTTTATAAATAGCATAATAAATAATAATACTCATAAAAAAACGAATAATTCTTTATAAATTTTATTTTTGATTCATACATAACACACCTGTTTCCGACCGACGCAACAACGAAATCCGATACAAAAGCGAATAAATAAAACAATTTAAATAAATTCCGTTCATAAACGGTCAGCCGAGTTAATACAGATAAAAAATACTCTAGGCACGTCCTGGCCAAATACCAGCGAAAATAATTTAAATAAAGAATGGCAACGGCATTGCAGGGCGGGAATGTATGCGCCGCTCAGTGTTGCCAACCGAATAAAAATAAATCACACGTGATTTATTCTAGCTGCGAAGTCACATGCTATGTTCCGGGTCGGTGCAGCTACCAGTACGCTATGTATGACAACTCTCTTGCATATGTTACTGCATAGAATTTTGTATTCGAGGAAATGTGCTGGAGACTTCTGTTTTATTTATTTTTGTAAAAACCTTGCCAGACAATGTTACTGCATATTTAAGTCGCAGCAGAAGTATTATTGTAGAGTAATGTTTTAATTTAAATGAGAACGTAAGGAGAACTATGTATATTACCTACCAAGCAATTACAATATGAAATACTGAAGGTAAATATTATAAGAAAGTTTCCAAGAAATAGCTATATCTACTTTAACTTAACGATGGATGACGGGGCCGTTCCAAAATTAAATTCAAATCATGCAACATCGTCACACCCTCCGGAAATTGAAGCTAGCGACGTCGCTTGACCCGCTCTGTCAAACTGACAGCTGTCAAAATGCTAGCCTATAATATCTGGAGGCAAAGGCATCGTCGTCCTCTGACCGTGAAGATTTCCGATAAAATGGATATGAAATGAGAATTTTGTATCCGAAGGAGACGGTTATATTTGAATTCTATTAAAATAAAGTACCTATCTACACATTCATTATTTTGTGTAGTTTATATTTAATCTTAGCTTCACTTTATTCAGACACTACGATGTATTAAATGTCTCGATTAACTCGAGGAAAGTCCGGTCCAGTTCATACACACTTTCAAAATGTTTGTTTTTGTTAAATATTTTTTATTTATAAAAAGAGATAGATTGTTAGAATAAAAAGGTTTGTTAAAATATCTAATCTTACAGGTCCACCTCAAGCAACGTCCTAACGGCTAATATATGCTGACTTTCATTGCTGCAGCTCTCTCTGCAAACGTCTCACTTACCATCAACCGGGCACAATTCCTAACTCCAGACTCTTACTGAGTATTTTCTTCTATAAAAACCCAATAACTTTTTGGCCAGCCCGGGAACCTAGGCCCTCACGCTCGGCAGTTGCCCTTGCGAACTCTACACCAATGAGGCAATTAAGATAGGTGTATTATTTACGTAAAATATAATAGAATAACATTGTATCTTAATAATTCAATTAAATTGGCTCAGTTTAATTTGGTGTAGAAGAGGCAAGTGAATGAATAAAAATTAATTCATCACTTGAAAACGGCTCGACGGATTTGGCAGTATTTTTTTGTGTTCTTATTAGTCAGGAAAAGTTATGTATGTAAGATTTTTTTTGGTATATCTACCGAAAAATTTGGGTGGTATTTTGCATTAAAGCTCAATTAAAAAATACATCAGTTCTTCTTTAGTGAATTTCACTCGTGAGAAGCCGGGCGGGTAACTAATAACGAATAAAATAAATTGCTCCACTCGAACATTGATTTATAATACACACGAAATAATAAAGACCGTCATCCGCTATACCTTCTAAAGTTCTTCCAGGTAAAATCTCAATCCCCTTATACATTACCGAGCCCTGAACAATTTCAAACAAGCCATTAGTTTCATCTGTCTTAAATCTCACAGATAACTGTATAAGGCTCCACATAAAATAGAAACTTAAAAATCAATTCATGACCTCTGAGGTCAACTGGTGGAGATGAGGCCGATAGGGTCCATGGTACAGGGAAATGCACCATAAATGGCCATCAGTGTGCGCATCGATATTACCAATAAATTCTTTGGTATATTTCCCCGTACCAATAGATAAGGTTCTATGATGTGCTCTGCGCACACGACTCTTCCTTAAGCTCGTATAACATAGAGATGGTTTCAAATTTACGCATTTGATTTTACATGGGAAACATAAATTAATTTTATTTAAAGTTATTATATTAAATAGAAAAAGACGCTAAGCATGCGTTAATGCTTTTCAAAGATTTATCTTGAAGTACATTTTATTTACTTAGTTTTACTGTGTTTTACTTGATGACTTGCTTTTACTTAGATTTACACGTCACTTGGTTGTGACCTTAAATTCATTGGTAACCAAAATAGCGAATAGGTACGCTCGACTGACGGCTTATTATGCTCTCCGAAATCCGGAGAGGTCTGAATATAGTTTTTACATATGCATTATTGGAACATGGAAATTTTGGAAAATTATGTACCTATAGTATAACTAAAGAAAGCTTGAGTCTATACAAAATTTACCATTGGACAAAAATACATTTCTCTAATCTAAACTATATTCATTTTATTTAACCTAACTTGTCCCACTGCTCATAATGGGACATTTCATGTTAGTTCCCATGTCTAAAAGTATCTAGGTTATTACACCAATGTTACCAAGTCCCACCTCGGTGAGGACGCGACGCCCCACTTCAAGCACCCACTGTGTGATAAATATTGGCTTAAAATCTTCTTCTTCTTTGAAAGAAATAGGGTAGAAATACCCTGGTCCCAAGATATTTTGTGTCGGCGCAATATGCTTTCCTCTTCAATTCTCCTCCGCCAGTCGTAAGGTTATAGTTTACCCTTTTCATTCATATCATCCCTCCCGCAATCCATCCATCTTTTCTTTGGTCTCCCTCATCCCCTCCATCCATCTACATTGATATTCACCTTGTCTTAGACACCCGTGTCTCAATCTAAAAACTCTATACCTATACAAAATTCCTCTCCACACTAATACACCGCTCCGTTGTAATGAAGACATACTGTTCGGAGCCACGCCCATGCTAAGCGGATAATTGAGTCATTATAGGTGCGCTCGCGCATACGCCGCTCTCGCGCTATCTGCGATCGGCCGATAGCGCAGATTCTGATCCGGCCCCGGGTACCGCCGCGCCGTGACGTAACTAAACGTACTTTGCTATCTTACTTATGTCTATATACAAGTAATTATGTTTTCATAGAAAATCTGTAGGCTTCATGGATTTAATCATAGAATTATTTCAGTATCCACACATTATTTGTGAATGTTCTTTGGACGTGTCAATGTGTAAATGACCTCTATGGTGTGTAAAGTCATGTCAAAGACCTACGGGTTGTTTAAACTCTGACACTAGTTTGTTTATCAACCAAATGAGAAGAAAATTTAATTCATCCATTAAAATTCTATTATATCAAAAAAGTAATACCAATGAATGACATATAAACCTTTTTAAATTTAGGGATTTTGTGGGAAGAAAATAATGTCGTGAGCAGGATTCGAACCTGCGCCTCCCGGTTAAATACTCTAACGCTAAGCCATCTCGACCTGTCATTTTCTAACCCGAAATCTTCAAAATTTTAAACGTCTTTTGGTGACGTCATTACTAAGTATTCAGTCTACTAGTGACTATAACTTTGCAGTTAATACAATGTCGTGCAGATGCATGCGTTAATGAGTTTAAAAGATTTATCTGTATGTATACTATATATAGTATTTATTCTGAGTTATGTATAAATTATTGATGATGCTCTTTTTGAAAGACCTCTACAGGGTACACGTTACACCACATTTTTTTTTTGTAAAAACGTTATCATATTTAGAACACAATTATTGATTACTAGCTTCTGCCTGCGACTTCGTCTGCGTGGACTTCAGAATTCCAGCCAAACTATAAGTGCGCCAAATTTCATCAAATTCCGTTCAGTAGTTATTGCGGTAAAGAGTAACAAATATCGATCCATCCTCACAAACTTTCGCATTTTTATATTAGTATAGGTAGAAGGATTCTATACTCTTCCACTTTTTCTTCTTAAAAACCAAAAAGGCTACCCATTCAACCTCTTACGTTACATATTCTATAAACAAAGCCAGACCAGCCAAAAACTAAATATCTCTCTAAAATCTGACGTAACACAGTTTTTTTCGTTACCTTAGTACCCTGATATAAAGTTAAGATCACACACTTGTACTTTGTAATAAGCTAAAAGTTGAGAGCTTTTAACTTTTACCAAATCTCATTTGGAGGAGTAATTTTAAGCTCGTATTTCTAGAGCGCAAACATTTTAAAATAAGTTAGAGAATCTAGTTTCATTATGAGTGTCATTCCAAGATTCCCGTCAATTCCCATTCGCAGGCAGGATGAAGAAGAGGAGACAACAACCGCTGCTGCTACGACAACTGCTGCTCAAACGACAACACCATCGGGACCATCCGGCCTGGAGCCAGAAACATTTTACACGCCTATTTATATCGTTTCTGGTTTTTTTTGGGCAATATTCATCTTTGGACCGTTATTTGTAAGAAAAGGACCTAATGCAGGGTGAGAACTGTGCTATATTCATATTAATAAGGATCCGAAAGTGTCTGTTTGTTTTTTGCTTCTTCATGCCATGCAACAAAATTCGCAAAGACGTATAATACATAATAGAGTTGTTTAGTTTAGGATAAAGTGTTTATATGCAGTCAGGTTTTAATTTTTTTTTTTTTTTTACTGAATATCAACATTCTAGAAAGCTTTTAATTGTAAATGCAGTAACAGAACTCCCGGATGTCAACATCTCATCACATTATTTCTTTTTATATATAAGGTTTTTATGATTTTGGTTATAGAAAGCTACCAACAGTTGAATATCGCTTGCATGCAACGTCTAAACGCACATGTAAAGTAGCACAAGCCATTCAATCAACGTGCTTTATTCCCACGTTTTGCCAATGCTTCTAATAGGTGGTGAGCCTATTGCCATCAACCAGGCGCAATCCAAATTCCGGGCTGCTTCTGAGAATTTCTTACAAGAAAAATAGAATAAGCACATTTCCCGACCCGGGAATAAAACCCAATGCCTCACGCTCAGCCGTCGACCAGTACATCAATGAGGCAGTTATTTTCGACATACAAAGAAATATTTTTGTACGATACTGCTCCCTATAGTCATTAAAGTTCCACTTTAAATGGGTGACATTTAATAGGTATATATCTATTATATGTCATCCATTTAAAGAGTCCCTCTCTACTATACTATTGTTCTTCAGTAGTCGGATGTAATAGTAATAACATTATATACTTTCAGAATAACAAGATGTTGTATCATGTTAACGGCGTTCACCCTTTGGCTATTGTAAGTTTTCAAATTAATACTGATTAATAATTAAATATGACTAAATATTTCATCAATTTACGGCGATTTGAAAAACTTTCTAAATATTATGTAGTGGGTAGGTATAACTGAAATATATTGAGTATTTCTCTATGCTTGCATATTTTAGGGTTGGTCTTGTATCAAATAATATTATCTTAGATCCTTCGTAGACTTAATAGTTTTAGCATACTGATTTCGTATGAATTACAATCTTGGCAAATTCAAGGCTAGAGTGAGAATATATTTCTTCTGGATCTATGTGCTCCATCCTCGGCCACACCATCACTTACCATCAGGCAAGTTGTTGGCCAAACGTAGATCCAGTTTTGATAAAAGAAAGAAAGCATCGAAGATCAGCAGTTTAGTGCCTGTATCAATGCTGAATTGCATTTTTGGTGATACCTTGCTCGGTCGTGGTAGCTGCAGCATGGAGCTACCACGACCATGAGCATGAACAGCGACTAAAATCGCTGACCTCCGATACTAACAGGTAGCAAGTTGGCGGAGGCTTTTACTTGATAAGGAGTACCTAAATATTTCTACATTTTTATGTTAACTTTGTAAGTATACTGGAACGGAAAAAGAATTTTTTTTTTAGCATCTACGTGTTTGTATTTATTCTGTCTTGAATATGTAAAAGGTTGGCAAAAAGGCCCTCTCGGTGGCAAAAAGGTTAGGGACAGCTTAAACTAAGATATGGGCTTCTTTTCCCGACTAAGGTAAAGCCAAAAGAAGGGTTGTGATTTTAGCAGTTGTATGTATGTTTGTATTTACGTATTTTGATCTCATGTACTAAGGTTTATTATCTCCTGCTCACCTGCTACCAGTCCAGAATAAATATTTTCATACGGTAAAAGCTTATTAAAAATTTGAGTGGTAGAAATTTATTTTAATTTTAAGTAAGCTTTTGTCGTCTTGATAACCAAGTTCATGGGATTTAAAAACTAAGCTGTTAGGCTGGACATACCTACACGATGGTCCGATTGCTGGAAATGCCTCGAATCGTACCTAATCGAGCCATATAAAATGATATATTATAATATTTGCTTGGGGGCCCTAGACAAACCGGAGTCACTCACGTCCAGGTGAGTGTATCCGGGTATGTCCAAGGCCATTTTTATCGGGCCCATGGGACGCTTACTGTACGAGGCATAATGTCCTCAAACCAATGAAACTCTTATGACGTTTGCATTTTGACAGCAGTGTTTGAGATTCTGGTTCTATGCGGCGCATTGAAGGCCTAAACGGGTCCGGGTACTAGGTACTATATTATCCTATTATTTTCATGTTCCAGCTGGGTGACAATCTACATAGGACAGATGAACCCACTGCTTGGTCCTCGTCTGCACAACTGTTCACTGGCCTGGGTAGGATACAAATGGGTAAATATTATTTTTCCATTGGATACTTACGACTGAATGACTTAATGGCGAACTGATGCTGATAATACGACACAAGAGAAACTCAAGATTGAATGAAGCGTTTGAGTATTTGGCCGCTATTTGCGAAAATACTGAATAGGTGTAAGCTATGAATTATTTCAGGTTGTGGTATATAGGTAAGTACCTACCTATGGGACTTTTTCAAGATCACATACAGTTTCTAAGTTAATCTAAGACATCTCAGTTATATGGTGAAAGAAAAAAAAAATAATTGCCTGAAATCGCTAACCTGCTCTGAGCTAGCTTGGTGGGGAATGCTCGTGCCTTCTCTGTATGAGAAGTTGCCCATGCCTTGCAGTGGGACCGTTATGGGCTGGTTGCTATATATATTTTTAGACTTTACATATAATACAAATATTCTTTATTATATCTGCCTAGCCTTTTCCCAATTACATTGGGGTCGGCTTCCAGTCAATCCGGATGCAGCTCAATACCAGTATTTTACATGGGGCGACTGCCTATCTGACCTCCACAACCCAGTTACTGAGTAACATGATATCTCGTGGTATGACTGGTTGTCAGACTTCAGGCTTCTGTCTACCCGTAACGGCTGTCATAGATCTTAATTTGGCAACCGGGACAGACGGCCTAACGTGCTCTCCGAGGCAAGGAGGGGTCTCGGTATGAAATGATGGTCATCCATCCACAGACCGACCGCAGCAAGCGCAGCTTAACCTCGATCGATCAATCTGTGCGGCTGTTATTTAGCCACGAACCCCTCAATGAATACAACAAATATTCTTTATTGTACTTTCATAAAACATACAAGAAACTGAAATCTCTGGAATAGTACAATCGGTGGTCTTATCGCTGTTGGCGATTTCTTCCAGCCACCCTGAACTAACTTTGTACTTCACTACTAAATACTCCACAAATTTTCTAATAATTATTTTTTTCAGGGTAAAGATCCTAAGTCTTTGAGTACCGAATTAGAGGAAACCGAATTTTGAATAATGATCCGATGTTGATCTTTCGATGCATGGAGCGTCCCGTGTCTTATAATAATAATAATTCCTCTAAAGTTTACCTTGCTTAGAGATACTACTTAATATATTTAATTGCTGTTAATTTATTATTTATATTCTATAATAAAAATGTTGACTAAGTAATATGCGTAATTAAATATAGGTGTAAGGAAATATATGCCACTAATAAAGTGTTATTTAAAGTAGCATTCAAATAACATAATTATAATGTTACATCACGTAGGTATGTAGTGCTACAGATGGAAATTAATTATGGGATATTAATAACGGGATTGCGGTGATTGCTGCAACGAACCCGGGACCTCGGTAAAGGTTGGAGTAGGACCGTGGGTAGTCAGAAGGAGTCCGGCACAGCGTCAGCGTGTGATGGATTTTCCACACTCAAAAAAAAAGGTTGTATAAGTATCTTTATCTACATATTACACTATATTAATACCCATATCACCTAAACTAAGATATAAAAACAGACAGATACAAACACACAGAATACACCAAAATAAAACGCAATCAGAACGTGGCAACACCGAACGAATTGTATTCGTACACGCCCCCAAAACAAATCTGTGGGTATCGTGAAAGATCAAAATAACATTTGTAGCGAAATCATTTATCAGCGCTGATTCTCTTTCCATTTGGCGTCCCCCGGCCCACACCACCGATCCGCCGTGTCATTACCGGGTAAGGATATAGTGGAAACAAGCGATTTTAGTAATTTTATTTTTATACAAAATTCTATTTGGTTTTTGGAATATGTAAGTTTAAAATTATAAGAATTAATTATAATTGTAAATTAATATTGTTTTTTTTTTTTTTTTAATAACTGCCGCGCTTTAGGAATTTCTTCCTGTATCGTGGGTGCGTTGACAGACATATAAGCTCACAAGCCCACACACACCCAGACCCGGAACAATTATCTGTAGATCTTACAAATATTTGCTCCGTGCAGGAATCGAACCTGCGACACGTAGCGCAGCAGTCGATCCTTCGACCACTGCGCGAACCGCACAGTGAAAATATCTGAAGGAAAACCGTATATATATAAAGGTTGCATACAGTAAACAAAACGAAAATTGAGTAACAAACATTGAAACTTTAGCAAGTAACTAACTAGTATATGAGAAGACTCAGGGCAGGCCTAGTCGAACGTAACGCAATCAAATTTAGAACGTTCTCAAAAAAAACAGGTCGGCAGCAACCTACACCGACGAGCATGCATGCAGAGGAGTCAGAAACGTAGCAAGTGGAAATCGGTAGTTCCTGCCTACCCCAGTAAGAAACAGGCGTGGTTGTATGTATATTAATATTACTAACCCATTAAGAATCAATAAATCACCCCGGTAACCTGCAATACTTAGGTACTTATAATCCGTTGGCTCAGTGACCCAAAATGGGTCTTGGCCTCCGATACAAGAAAACGCCACTTGTTATGGTGGAGGTGGATCTTCGGGACGACCGAAACGACCGAACCTGCAACCTGAAAGTTGTCAAACTGCCGAAACTATTTTATCTCCAGTCAAGGCTAAAGTCGCTACCGCTTATGAATGCATTCACAACCAAACCCCTAACGTGTTCAGACTAATGTGTTTCAAGGGAATAACATCTTTGTGGGGAGTTAGTCATTAATACTTGTTGGTGACGACGTTTAGATTAAAATTTAATATTTGTATTAACTTTCTATGCTTGTTATGAATACATAAATATTCGATCAACTCATAGATTAGGTACGGCTAAATATGAATCAAATAAATGGTTTATACAGACTTCAATGTTAATTATTGTTTAACGGTTAATACTCACGTGCATTTTTCGGGATTTCCTGACTAGTTTGGAACTCAAATGGAGCCCTTAGTCACGCGAATATGTCTCATAACATCTTTTATACAAAGACTTCAATGTGTCTAATTTTAAACTCATACAATATAATATAATTATATTACTGTACCTAACAAAATAATATTAAAATAAATGGCTGGTGAAATAGTGTATGTCTAGACAAAATCAAAAAGATTGCGTAATCTTAATTCATTCAAATCAGTTCAGCTCTCTTTCAAATTCCTTATCAACAAGATGTCATAAAAAACAAGGCCTTTAACTTGATTTGAAAAAGAAAATACGAAAAGTCAAATACATAGCGTATTCGATAACAAGAAAGTCGTCACCACAACACAAAACCACTCATCCATAAACAAAAGACCCTTGCGGCTTGCCAATAAAATAGGTGCAATTACAAAAATCCCCGAAAAATCCGTTTACAAGATCATCCCTAACAGTAACTCAATTGTCGCGTCGGCTGTTTGGCCGATCTATTTTTTGCCCGGCACCACCAGAATTCGCGCCATATTGCCAGCCACCCCATCTAAATGATAATTCGAGGGCCCTTCTTACAATAAAAATTATTGCGGCCGGTTTATTTTATTACACTTTATATTGTGTTCGAATACCTACACAGGGGATTGCGCTTGGAAAAATAGTTTTTGCTGCGAAATTCGCCTTTATAACGAAGTCGTAAAGAATGAAACCTCTTTTTATTTCAAAGGCCGAAAGTTGCGTATGAATGTCCAAACTTGTCACAAACGTCGAATTCGCCAAATGGACAGTGATTTCCCGTTTACCCTTTGACCAATTCGGTTACGATTCGTCGTATTTACATTTCGTTGGGTGCGTTTCTGTATAAATTGTGTTTTTCAGTTTATAGCCGAATCGGTTTCAGGCTTATTTTCTGTACCGCAACGCGGGATAACAAAATACTTTCGGAATTTTCATTTTATATAACTTACGAATATCAGTGACAGAAACAAAATCTTGCGCATATTGGTAGGTATCTAGTTAATTTGCTAATTGCTACAGAAACAATTTTATACACGCTGTCATTGAAAATTTATTGGTTTTTCATAGTTACGAAAGTTTTAAATTAGACAGTTTTAGTAAAACTGTTACCTGAAAACTGTTCATATGCCTAGTAAGTAAATACAAACTAATATCACTGATGGCCGTACAGTAATAGTAATCAAGCGCAAGACAAAGCCACCCCATTCCTATCTCCCTTTCAGATCGCAATCAGTGCCGCCATGTTTGATGCCATTATGAATCAAATTCCCGCCTTTTTACTTTTTTTCCATTCGCTAGCCACCGGCGTCAGATCTCACAGCCGATAAGTTCTTTATTATCCTGGATGATTTTTTAATCTGTGCACCTACTTGGCGGTTTCGCATTAGCGTATTGTTAGTATTGTGTGGGGAAATTGCGAGTTTCTGAGAACAATGGCGGGGAGCTCTGATGACAGACGCGCTTAATGCGCTGGGTGATTAAGTACTTGTGTGTACGTAGTTTACTAAGTAATATGTTAGGTTTAATAAGACTTCGGTAGCTTGATAGTTTTTTAATTATTGTCATCCGTTGTTGAAATCCCTTGCTTTAGGATAAGTTATGGAAACCATTGTTCTTCACTAGAATGATAATGTAAGCTAATAATGTAATTTTTACCTACAGGAAATTGTTTCCTAGCGCAGTAATTTTCCGCCTAGGAAATGTTTCCCAATATTTTTCAATAATCAGATCACAGCTTGGATAAATTTTTCTTTGTTCCGATATTCTTCTAAAACTATATCACATGTAAAAATACACAAGAGAATCTAAAATATATATAAACATGTATCAACAAACTATCCATACATAGGAAATATAATTATAATGACTGCTAAAAACAGCTCAAAATAAATGTAAATAAAATACCTTTAACAAACAAAACAAAACTTTCGTGGACCTTACGTAAGTGTAAGAACAAATTTAAAAAAACAACAGCAGTCTCTATACTTCGGAGTTCGGACTCCTGCAAACTCCAGACTCTAAGTAGATTTTCCAATTTGAAACTCGTTACGTTGGTCTCGGCTCTTTTTCACTTGGACTCACCACGATTTATTGTCCAACTTCTTCGGACCAAGGAAACTTCCGACAAGGATGAAAATTGTCAGCGTTAGTTATTTATAACCTGTGGTTTCATAGTGGTTCTGTGAGAAGGTGTTTTTGTGCAACATGATTCATAAAAAGAATGTTAACTGACTTTAAAGATAAGGCGAAATTCAACTTTATTATGCACCAAGATATAAATATTGTGAACAAATTATACTTACTTAACACAATTATTTTATGGTGATTATTTATCGATGTCTTGTCTATGCCAACTATTGCAAAATTACAATAATTTTAGCTGGTTGAAAATAATTAGCTATGTAATACCTTTTACCCGACAGACGTGCAAATATGCACATAAAAATGTTACTTAATAGACCGAGAAAACTTAATAAAATACTTAGTAACTGATCTCCCTTTAATAGGTGAACATTTTATCTCCCTTTATTTATCCAAAACTTGCCTATATTGCAAAATAAACATCATCTATGTAATTATTTGAGCAGCACTAGCGGCGTAATGGCAGCGCTTCCGGTGCGCCGCCATTAGTGGCCATTTCCGGCCGACATCCGGGCCGGCAGCGCCACCTCGCGGCAGTCCCTAACAATCGCTAAAGGCGTTAAATGCTTACATTACAATTTCATTCGAATTCGGAACGTAATGACGATGTTATCGGCTTTATAGGCTGAATGCCTGTAATGCTGTAATGCGAACACAAATTGATAGCGACTGGCTGCTAAGGTTCTATATAATTTGAATTTGGAAGTACAGTATTCCCGTATTCTTTTGGTTTTTAGCTTGAAATAGGTACCAGAATTAGATAAAATTTGCTCCTCTTTTAAATGGTTTGATTTAGTTTCATATGTTTATACGTTGCCATTCTCTTTTAATTATCCTCCTAATCTGTTTAGAGAAATAAATTCCAGATACTCGAGCACCTAGAACAGTGGGGTTACTCTTGAAACTAATACCACTTCCAATCCAATTCCAATATTAAATTGACGTTTTAAAACAACGCGTAATTTAAAAATAAATTTACCTACATTACTGTTGCCTCCATTTTAAAGCATTTTGTCTTCATAATGTCCCGAATCTATAATTATTTATTAGACATATAGGCATTTAAAAGTACGAACTGACATATTTCCAATGTCAATCAAGCGGAATTATTTTAAATAGTAAGCCCACTGATCTTCTTCTTATCGTGTGGTTGATGAACAACCTAATGCCCACTGATTGATGTAATTGTGCCTTAGTACTCAACAATAACTAGAATGACATTTTTTTTGTAGAATTCATGATATACACTGAACTGTAGACACTAAAAGTATCTTCTTGCGCGGTGGAGAACGGAGTCTTTTCTGGATACCTACACTTCCCTGGTAAGGTTTATTTTACCTACCTTTTTATATTACCTACTAATTTTCTTCAACCTCACCACGTAGTCGAACCAACCAAGACTTACCCTATTTGGTCACCTACATTGCCCAAACATAAATACACAAAACTATGCCTCATTGGTCTAGTGGTCACAAGGGCAACTGCCGAGCATGGGGTCCTGGGTTTGATTCCTTGGTCAGACAAAGTGAAAAGTTCTCGGTAAAAAAAAATCTCAGTAGTAGCCCGGAGTTTGGCTTTTTGTCCGGTTGATGGCAATAGGCTCACCACCTATTTAATACATGGGACTTGGTGTGTGCCCCCTCGGGGAAAAACTACTTTGTTAAGTACCTATTATTTTACTGAAAAATTGGACCTGACTAATCTGAGCCTGCCAATGAACATATACGACACTAGTCAATTCTTGAGTATTGTTATGATAGCATAGGAGTACCTACCTATAATAAGCAATTTTTAATAAAAAAACTGGGTGCTCAAAGGTTGCTTCTTTTTGCAGTGATATTCAAATTATCAATTTAATTGCATAATTATCTTTTTTCGTAGGTAACCCTTTTTAAGCGATGTCAACTCCTTTCGGAAGGAAAATTGTAAAATTAATGGTGTTGCCATACTAACAGTTAAGTGGCGGAAACTCGCCATTAATTCGGAGGTGGAGGTAGAGGCACGTGCGGACACCTTCCGGCCCTTGATAGCTCATCAGTAATGGAATCCACACGTGATGTTGCGAAGAAATTACAAATATTTGACATCTTCCAAATTTAAATTTAATGTTAATTATTGTATGAAACTTAGTCTTTGAAATAATTGGCTCATCAGCTTTAAAGGTAGGTATTAATTCTAATACCAGTTCTGGCAATGTGTACGAGTATCTATCATAATATTTCACGACAAACATTTATTTCTTGGCTCACCTACCTCATTCCAAAATGTTTAAGTCTCTAAACAACTTTAGTTGTCTAGTTCTAAGCAGTAAATGGCCAACACACTAGCAGATGCTAGAAACATTTGCAAAGTTACTCTAGCAAAGCCCGTGATTTACTGCACACGTAAGTCATATTCCTCCCGCAAATCTAATTAGCCGGGAACATTCTCAATAAATCCACATGATACACTGTAATAACGTTGTAATCCTGGTTCGAGATGATTGCCTCGCTACGATATATCTTTTTTATGCCCGTTTATCGCCCGATAATATAATAATCATATCACGCTGACAATAATGGCATGCCAAATAAAATCTACCTACCCTATATTACACGTAACAGACGAAATTTTATAACGATTTTTCACAAATTTCACTCCACTTCATTTTGTGTTTTATTATTGCAACACTAAGCTGAAAGTTAAGTGCACCCCAAGAGTGTTACGTCATTCTGGAATGCATAAAAAATCGCTTGTTCGAAAACAGAACGTGTACAAATTGGGTGAAGTTCGGTGCGCGCGGGAAAGCAATATGTTTTTATTTCTTTTTAATTTCCGGTTCGTTTTAATGGCGTCGAAATCAATATAATGGTGTAGCGGCCATCGCCATTTTCGTATTTTGTGGTTTTGCTCATTTAGCGACGTTGGGCATGATTCAACAGTTATAGTGGCCACTTACGCTAATGAATGCTGTCGTTACATCAGTTACTTGTGCTATATTCTTTTTTTAACATCGCCCGTCTGCATTCAGGCCGAAATGGACATACTTTAATTGTTAATTTATATTAATACATGATTCGAAAATATAATAAAAGGATAATGCAATATCCAGACCATCATTCTTTTGTTGTAAGATTGAGTATTGTTTATCAATTAGAGTGGTCTCCTAAATACACAAGTTTGATGCCTGATGGCGGGCTATTCATCATCATATCAGCCGATAGAGGACCTTCTGAATATAGGGGAGACCTATGCAGCATACAGATAAAAAGCCTTTTCTCATGTTGCCATTTAGCAAATCAGTAAAATGACCCTGAACTGTTTGAATATTTAATAGGTATGTTAAAACCTATTGGTAAATATCGCAAGACTTTCAACTACATCCTAAAAATGGAAATTAAACCAAAACTCAGAATACACAGTGAATATAATAAAAATACAAGGATCGTTTAAAATTCTGCGCGTTTCCCGCCGATCCATCGGGTGATTGCGTCTCGCTCGTGGCAGACATCTTGATTTTTTTTTTTGGCTGCGAGCACGTGATTTAGGAGGAAAGTCTGCGGGGAAAGGCCGCATGCATTGACGCTGAAAAATGTCCTGCAAGTTGCAACCGATAGACTTGTTGTTATGTACTAATGTGAGTACATATATGTACTCATAAAATTTGCGTATATTTAATCATTTGCCCTTTAAATTAGATTTAATGGAACTAGAGGTTTATACTACGTAATGGGCTTTGTAAAAGCCAAACAAATTGTGTGTGTTCTAAAATACGAGGTAGGCGCAGAAGCTCTTACATGGTCGTAAAAAAATATTTAAATATTTTTAAGCCTAATAGACTTTAACAATTACTATGAAACGTGTATTTGTAAATAAAACTGAGTCAACTAATTATTCAAAGGAGCAATTACTAATATATTAGAAATTTATATGAACCCGCGTGGATAAAGAATGGGACTGAAAATAGCGTCATTTCTATTCACCTCTTCCTCACTCACGATGGAGTTGAAAGAGAGGTCAGAGGAAGTGATATCAATTGAAATCCCATTCTTTATCTGATCGGGTTTTACTATTTTCTAGTTCAGTGTACAAGAAGGAATAATATTGGAAGATCTCTTCAGTGCCAATGTGTCACTGAACTTAATTTTTTAATGTGGTATATTAACTATTTATTAGAATTAAGTGAACTTTATCAGTGAACATTTTATATTTACTTATGTAGTTATTTGAAATATAATGGAAAAAAAACGCATTCCTACTTTCGTATGCCTGAAAGTATACACGTAATCAATAAAATTTATATAATTTTACACAAATACAGAGTTAATTTTTTTTTCAAGCCAAACTCCTCACTCCAAAGTAACTCGCGAAAGTACAAAACTGTAATTGATTACACTATTATTTCTATTTTGTCTGGTAGATAGCGACTCAACAGATTAAAAACAACGACATCCATACGTACAATTTTATTTTTTGGTTTTTATTTTCTTTATTCAGAAAACCAACAGCGATACTTATAAAATCACGATATCACAATCACGCCTATTTACCATTGGATTATGAAGATAGGTACTATCGATTTCCACTTGCTCCGATTCTGACACACCTATTTCGCTTCATCTCTGTTCAATCTGTATACTCGCGAAAGTACAAAATTGTAGTGTATTCAGTGTTGCCAGCAGATGAATCAAAAATAGCCGAAACCTGTGCTGCATAGAGCCGATTTTTGGCAGGAAAGGCCGATATATAAAATAAAACCTTGATTTTAACAATTTTATTTGTTCAATTACAGTATATTTCATGTTAGTTCTCTATTTCGCGAGTAATTAGATCCATGTTGGGCAATTAAATTAGTACAAATTGTAGATAATAAGATTATTTCAAATTTGTATAACAAAAAAATTTTTTAAATGGTTTCGCTGTCAAACAAAGGCTCAAAAACCGAAGAAAGGCCTAGGGCTGCCAAAGGTCGATACAAAATCAGAAAGGCCGATAATCTGCTCCCCAGGGGCCGAGCTGGCAACACTGACTGTATTATTTATCCTCCTGGGGTATTTTATCTGGGAGGCGCAGGTTCGAATCCTGCTCACGACCGTATTTTTCTTTCCACAAAATATTATAACTTTAAAGTTCGCATCGAATGCGGATTTATTTATCTGTACGAAATTTTACTAGATATCAATAATATTTCTACTGCGTATTTAGGGAGTCAACAGATCTCTTCATGCATCAACAACGAAGATAGAACGACGAGAACAAACTAATGTGAACCTCCCAGAGGCGTCTACTGCCGAAAAAGTAAGTACTTAAGTAAGTACCATTCTTATATACCGTGCGATCCTGTCAGTGATTGATCAGTAAGGTACGGAAAACGATTCGGCAAATATTAGCGTGCCCATCATCGGGACCACCGACAATGTAAAAAGCACCCTTTATTTTTATGGCACTAATCAATAAATTTAATCATAAAATTATTTCTTACTAATATGCAGTAAGTAATAAAATTAAAGGAAGTGACAAAATGGTATTCAGGAATGCTGATTATACTCTATGGTAGAATGTCACGTCTAGAGTAAGCTTGGTGAATTTTAAATAGGAGTAGGTGGTTGGAGAATCAACTGATTTGGATGCCATTTTCACTTTTCTATGTTTATATTTATTTCCAATTTAAACAGTCATAGTTTAGTAGTATATAACTGTTGGACTTCAGAATCGGTGCTTTCTGAGTCTAAGCGTATTATAAATTTAAGTTCACTTGCCTAAAACATTGTGATGGATGTACAGCCATGTCAGAGACAGAGATTGGTGTACCGTACCTACGATAATAAAAAAAAAGAGATCAATAACGCGGTTTAGTCAAGAAAAGGTTGACTTTATTCCTATCAGATAAGGAGATTTATTCCTAAGTATATTATTATTTCTATAAGGCATTACGCAGACAAATTTTTCGTAAAACGGCTAACAAACCATTAGCCTCAGTCTCTCCGGAAACGACATACTATTTCTGTCGAGGACCACACCACCACAAACGAGACGTTTATTACTTCCTTTGTCCTCAGTATAGGCGGTTAAACTCTTGATTTTCCTTGGTACCTCTGTAGCTAGTATATACCCTCCTCTCGACATCAGCATCGCCAAATTATTCATACCAATCAGTGCTGAATTGACTCGATAATTTTAAATTTGTCTAGCCATTTCCCTAATATGTTAGGATCGTCATCCAGTCTAACCGGATGCAGCTTAATAACTACCACTATTTTACATGGACCGACTGCTATGTGACCTCCGCAACCCAGTTACTGGGTAACACGATATCTCGTGGTAAGACTGGTTGACACTTTCAAAATGTTTTTCAGCTGACTGTGATCGCAACATGTTCTTTTTATACCCAATAGAAGACTTTAGTGCTTACCCTCTAATAACTAACCCATTATCAATTCCAAGTTCCATAAATAATATTCTTTGGTTTTCTTCTGCCCTTAGAACTTTGAGTTATCAACAAAACTGAGAGCTGATAACTCGGTAACTATTTACTATAAACGAAATATGAGTCAGAGTACCTTACCTAGATACTCTGAGGTGATGTACTCATGTCCTTTGTCCAATGAGTAACAAAATTTGTTTAGGTTGTAGTCAGTACTTTTGAATTTGAGCCAATTTTGAAATCAGACCTGGTACTTAATAACTCAGTCGGGGGCTGCGTAAGACGTATCCGCTCCCGAGGCCTCTAATCTAAGTGTACGGGGGAACACCGGAGTGGTTTTAGTCAGTAAGAGTCTGACAGACCCTCCGCCTTCCCCAAGGCGGACGACATCCATGAGGATTGCCACCCCGACAAAAAGAAGGGTACTTATAACTGAAAATGTTTTAATAGAAAACCAAACCCGTCAACCAACCACTTCATTCGTAATACTGTACAATGTACGTATGTCCAATATCTTGAACTATTAGTAGGCAGCTACATTTATGATCATTACTATTTCCCCATATTCTCGAAATCTAAACCTATTTATACATTTGTTATTACAGTATATAACTTAATAAAAGTCGAGACTGAATTCACTGAACCAATCCTCAACATCGCAATGCACTATGGTGGCGTGGCGTGGTTATATTGTATTTTTAGTGATATACTAATCACCATCCCATCCATGTGTTTGTGGGACCATCGATAAATAGTACTTTTGCCAAAGGACATACTATAATATTCCGTGATGAGAAAAAACAATTCTTGTGATACATAAACAAGATTTTGACTGCCTATGAATGGATGTATTGTGTGAGGTATGATATAAATGAAAAAGGGAGTGAACGATAACTTGGTAATAGAGAGAGAAGAATGAAAGAGAAGAACATTATTATTAAAGAAACATAAAAACAAGAAATTAGTCTATGTTGCTATCAGTCTATTCTATTAACAGTCTACCTGTCATGCGATGAAGTGCCTCTATCCCGGCTAGAGTCTCATCCATGGACTAATATAATTGCTTCATGGTCTCATCATAAAAACCTACCTACATTATAAAATAGATTAATAAACTACAAAATTAATTTCAAACTATAAAAAAGCCATCAAACGTTCATAAAGCTTACAAGTGCGTTATAATCAGTTAGATAAATGATAACGAGACACCGAGGGCGATAGATTGCCATAGATTATAAAACAAGTGATCGAAATGATACAAAGTGTGTGGTGAAGCACACTTTAATCGGAACACGCGAAATACATTATGAGATACCGCTAATGGATCGCAAATATTTATACGAAATTTTGGTAAGTCCATCCCAGTATTAGAGTATGACTGATAGATGACTCGGTAAAGTGATGAGGAACATACGGAGCTTTTTAGATAGCGTTTTTGGTAATCTCGTAGTTCGCCAATCAATCAGAGATATCAGATCAATTTGCTGTCGTTTTGGTGACAATGATCAAAAAAATGTTGTGCAACAATGGTGGCGTGTTTTGTTTTAGTTTAATTAATGAAGCTATAATAATACGTTCAGGGACTGATTGTCTGAACTGTTGAGAAAAATGAGCTTTGAGTCGGGAACTCGAGCCCCGAGTCGAAGCTACTGAACCTTCAAAACTAGAGCTCTAAGGGCTGGCGAGTCTTAAAGGCTTGGGCCTTAAGGCCTTAAAAACTTAATAGCCCTAAAGAGAAGACTCGAGTCGAAGCTCGAGCTTTGTCTATTCGTTTATGATCTACCGACACGCCTATTCTTATTCTAACCAACTGCCTGATTAAATATTTCTATTGCAATTCATGATACCTACTTGATTGTAGCAAGAAATGAATAAACCACGTGTTTTATTTCATTTTAGATTTTATCTGTTCGGCGTGGTATAATGAACCCTGAAGGTAGAGCTCGAGCTTCGACTCAAGCTTCACAATAAGAGTCGCGACTCGAGCCTTGGACATAAGGCTTGAGGCTAAAGCTCAAGCTATCTAATGGGACTCGAGCCCTCAATGAGCTGAAGACTCGGAAAGCTCGAGCCTTTTAACAACTCTAGTCCGAGCATGTGGGATATTATGTTAGCTACTTGTAGTAAGCACAACGATGACGATACAAGAATACTATGGTTGGGCAACGTTTAAAAATGGCAACTAAATACATTTATTTGTTTCTGGGCTAGTCTTACAATACAGTAATTAGTTGCAGAAATGATGGTAAAATCGTAGTGCATTGTAATCCTTAATGCATATAATCGATGACAGTTTTAAATCAGCTGTGGGTACCCAATTTCTTAATTAATAGCATCACATAGCATCACGCCTCTATCCCCAAAGGGGTAGACAGAGGTGTACACAGTTGTACACTCACATTTCACCAATGGTGGTGAGCCTATTGCCAGCTACCAGGCACAATTGCAAGCTCCGGGCTGTTACTGAGAGTTTCTTATCAGAAAAACCCAATAACACTTCCCGACCCGAGAATCGAACCCTCACCTCATGCTCAGCAGCCGCGCTTGGGACCAACGAGGCAGTTTAACTTAAATAATTATTATTTATGTATATTCTAGCTAAATCTGCTCTCATTTTTCTTCTTGTAATTCCTAATGTTTCGAAGACTGTCACATTCACATGATATTAATAATGAAATCAGTACTCATCCATTTTCCTATATAGCTATCGTAGGTATAAGCTTCAGAGCGGTTAGAATGAAAATGATTTCCCGATATTGTAAATGCCTTGTTGGTCTAGTGGTCCAAAGCGCGGTCTCGGTTTCGATTCTCGGGTCGGGCAAAGTATTATTGAGTTTTTCTGTTAGAAAATTCTGAGTAGCAGCGCGGAGTTTGAAACTGCTCGGTAGATGCAATATGCTTACCACCTATTTATAGGACTTAAAACAAGCTTTGGTGAAATGTGGCTATACAACTGTGTACACCTCTACCTACCCCTTCGAGGAATACAGGCGTGATTCTATGATAAGTTATATTGTAAATGAAAATTTTCACTCACCCACGTCTATGAACCCTCTAAAAATAGTTAAACATGTAGTTAAGTGGACTTCGTGGTTATTTTATCATGCGCACGATTATTTTATCCAGCACTCGAGATAAACATACAATAATTCACTTTTAGCTGAGCTTTTTGCGGCACTTTTAATGATAATGGATGACGATGTATTTTAGTACGTATCAGGCATTTATTATTATTTGTCAAACGATACTTTTAATGTACCTACGAAAAGATCTACTTACTGGGTGTATTTTTTTTTTTAACGTTGCCCCACACTAGGAATTTCTTCCTGTATCGTGGGTGCGTTTACAGACATATAATCTTACAAGCACACACACCCAGACCCGGAGCAATTATCTATAGATCGTACAAATATTTTCTCCGTGCAGGAATCGAACCTGCGACACGCAGCGCAGCAGTCGGTCTCTCGACCACTGCGCCAACCGCGCTGTCAAATGGATGGATGCTATGGATTGGCAAGGAACATAAAAAATTTTTTAGACCACATAGCTTCCAATATGCTTTTGTCATTTAAATGGGGAAGGTACTGATTTCTGACACACAGGCTAGATTCTAGCTCTGCATAAAATCAGGGCATTAGAAGGTATTTACATAATTAGTGTGAAATACAGATAAATATTTCAAATGCATGCGTAGCGAAGTCTGAAGTTAAAAAAACATGTGGAAAGAAAAATACGTCGGGAACAGGAACCTGTGCCTCCCAGATAAGTACCTACTCCAGGCACTTTGATCAACTAAGCCATCTCGACCTCTGCTCACTGCACCGAATCCTTATTCCAAATTTTAATCGTTTTTTTGGTGATGATGATTATCTCTAGCTTTTCAGTCCCTATACAGGTGACTGAACCGACACGACTAACTTCACAGTTAATACAATGTCGTACAGACGCGATTACCTTAACAAATACAGATAATTATTTTAAACGCACTAACGCATACGTAGCGAACTCTAAAGTTATAAATTTTGTAGAAGGAAAAATACGGTTGAGAGCAGGATTCGAAAGGACGCCTACCGGATAAATACTCCAGGCGCTCTGCCCAACTAAGCCTTCACTCACTACCCCGATTTTAGCGTATGAAATTCTCAGTAGCAGCCCGGAGCTTGAGGTGTGCCCGGTTGATGGCAATAGGCTTACCACTTAACAACACATGAGTCTTACTAACTGCATCGGTGGAATATGGGTATTCAAAAGCACAATCCCGGAATTGGTGGTAAAAGCGTCCAAAACTTCAAAGGTCTGAATTGAGGAGCCAACAGTCTGCGATAGGTTCCTACTAGTCAGACTTAACTTCGTTTTATTTATTAATTTAGTATCTATATAGTATTAAACTGCTGAATTTGACATAACTAAGTATTAAAGGTATAGGTACCTTTTATTGTGGCTCCTCTATTTATACTAGTGACCTGGTGGCTGGTCCGCGTCTAACAACTGAGTAAATACCACCTTGCTGGGCTGATGATAACCGCCCCTTAAAACCTTCAAAACCAGAAATTACCTCAATGCAGTTCGTTTCTGTAAATCCAACCAAGAGACCAAAGTTAACACATTGAACTATAAAATTTAAAGTAAATACAGATGTAAAACTGTTACAAAGTGATATAAGAAAATATTTACACCGAAAATTAATTAAATTACATATTAAGATTATGAAATTAGAATCTTTTCAAAACGGATGTTGGTGCTGCTATCTATTAAGTAATAGTGTCACTAAGCATAACTTTGTAAGTATCGCTACTTAACAATAGATGGCGTTGTTTCAAAATATACTTTTATAACAATAGATGTCGCCGCTTGCTATTTACGTTCAAGGGTCATTGAACATCTGTTGCGAAAAACAGCCTTCAGCTTTATACCTATACATTCATTCACATCATTCATTCAAACTTTGATGAAGTGTAATTTGTATTCTGTGCCTTGACAACAGTCAGGTTTCACCTGAGTGAAACAGGTGTTTCTGTTTTTATTAGTACACGTAGCGACCAAACAACATTAATTTACGGACTCATAATAAAACTACAAGAACTTGATCAATTTATTTAAAGTATAGTTTAAAATAAACTGAAATTAATAACAATTCTAATTTGCTAAAGAGTGAAGTGTGACAAACCAGCAAACTTTCTCAGCTTATCAATTTCGCGGTTCTGAACTGTGGCGATCTGTTAAAAATGAGTTGAACAAACCTTCGTGCGGTCGATGTGGTGTTTGTGGTCCCAGTGCTGTGAAAAACTATTATAATGACTACGGACAGGTTTCATAAGTAAGTATAAAACACAGTAAAATAGGACAATCTAGTTTTTCGTGCTATCTCGATAAGATATCGTAACATTGAAGTATTACCGATAACATTCAATTTTAGCGATGAATAATTAAATGTTACTTCGATGCGTTAACTTAAATTAGATTTTATTAATATTTACTTCGATAGTTATTATTATATAAGTACGAGTAGGCAAGTAACTATAATTCTTTAGAATTAATTTCTGCACAATTAAAATGGTTGTGCAACTGAAAGCTAATAAAGATCATAATTAGGGAATTTACACCGCTTAATTAAGACAAAAAATTTCAATTAAAATTACATAACTTTTGGAAGAACAATTTCTTTACGCTTTTCTTAACACTAAATTATTCATGCTAATTATGAATTACGAAGAATTATATTTTATGAAGCTCTAGACGTCATAAATATAGATTTATATCCATCTTTATATTTCATTATTTTACCAAAATAAGATAGGTACACAAAAATATTCCAGTCTAATAATGGTTCTAAATAGTAAATACTTTTATTTTTTATTAAGCACGTTGCGACTAATACTTGATCATGCACCCTTTTGAATGGGATTTATAATCCCAACCTGGGAACCGAACCCAGGACCTCACGCTCAGCAGGCGCGCTTACGACTACTAGACCAACGACCAGGGGCCTAATTCTGCTAATTTACCAATGCTTCAGTTGAGTGTCGATAGTGTGTCGATGGAATGATTTTAGTTAGACCGGTGGTCTTATTAAGCTAGCAGACTACCAATTAACTAAAATCATTCCATCGACACACTATCGACACTCAACTGAAGCATTGGTAAATTAGCAGAATTAGGCCCCTGCACTATTGTATTTTCTACCTAACAATGTCAATATGTTAGGAAAATCGATGATTCATCACAAAACCCTCGACCGATATCGGTACTAGTAGCTTTCATCTTGCTTCGCCCCCTTTTACAACCTCCAACTCAGTTAACCTTCCCCTATTTAGTCTGATATCTTAATCCCCGTGTGCAAGCAGCACTGCCCATCTGCCCATTTACATACTGAGTGCCATGTACAATACATGCATGGCAGTGCTGAATAGCGACTAGCTAAGTATGCATATGTGTTATCACGACATCAATCCAACAATTAGGCAATCAAAACTAGCAGATATTACTGATCTACGAAAATCCATTTTTCTAAACTTTACGAAGCACCTAAACATTAGTCAAAGTATTTAGTACTATTATTTATTCTAGACTAAACATCAGAAACTGGCGTATGGGTAACATTTAGTGTGACATAGATAGAATACCGTATCGGTTGCGGTTACCACCAACAACAGCATTCCCAATGAGGGTTGACGTCAGGCAGGCGGCTGGTCATAAAAAATTGCCAAAACTTTAGCAGTATTGTGGAACGAGGTGTGGTGTTCCTCCATAGAAAAGGGAGGATCCTCCAACCAGGCGGGTGATATTGCCTGGCGGGCCACGGCCCAACGGTTAATGTCGGGAGGTCTATATACACACTCGTCGTCAAACTTTGATTGCGCGATGCAGAGTGTTGTGCGCGTAGTTACCATGTAGCGAGATAGATGTCGCTACAGCAGCATGCAATTTCAAAAACAATTAGAAAGTGGAAGTGCCATTACCCCAAAAACATTGGGGTAAGGACAGGTGATGATTTATTCTTGACTAAGGTTTTTACCATTTAACATAACAAACATGCTCGTTTTAGAATAAAACATTTAATCAATCAATAGTCGTCAAAGAATAAAGGTATAAATAAGTTTTAAAATAAGAAGAACGCTAATTATGCGTATTTTGATTGATATACCTCAGTAAGATGCAATTAACTCTATGTTTATATTTAGGTAGGTAATAGAGGTAATTTAAAAGGCGTTATCGGCTAGGCGTGTTGATTGACTTACTCTACCGCTAATACCACATATTATTAAACTAATCATTTATTTAAATTTACCTTTAGCATTCGATACGTATCTGCCGAACCCTTGGATGGTAGCAATTTTAATTTGCACGAATTCCTTTTTTCATGAATGATGCAAGCTTATATTTATCCTTGATAATACAGTCGTTATCAGATTCACCAACATAAATGATTCTTTCTGAATTCAAAGAATTCAGGTCGGAATGGGCTGATCTGATACAAAAGCGTAGCGGACGGACATGACTCCAGTTCTAATGAGCGAGTGACGATAGGAATGCGACGTCACATTTCCTTCGTACTGTCTATATCGCCCGACCGATCGATATTGGAAAACATCTCCAATCAAGGATCCGAGGAGATGCCTCGGATCCCCAACATAAAGTCCCTACAGGTATTTTCTCTGAGTTTTTTAAGGGAGGGTATTTTCTAAGGATTATGTCGATCGACCCGTCTAGATAATGGAAATTGCATTTGAATAAATTGATGGGAAGACATTGATCGTAAACTGGCGAAACTAACTTCCAAAAAGTTCGTGCATACAAATACTTACCGAGTACCGAGACTTACGTTAAGAATACCTACTTTCATACTAAATACCACCCGCTATGATTGTAATAAAAAACAACAGCGTATCGCTTCCGCTCCTACTGAAGTAGCAGTGTAATATTCGTCATCGTAAAAAAAAGTGAATTCGAGGGACATTGAACTACATATTTTAGCGAGAGGCCAAGCGTGTCTCCTACCCACTTCCACGAAACGAGGAAATACCACTTGTCATGTTGACATCCGACACAATGCTTAACCACTGTTGGTGCTGTAAAATACTCAACGTATTGAAATGTTGTTGCAATGGACAAAGAACATCTCATTGTTTCAAAAGCCAATGTTATGTAAACATTGACAGTTCTAATGTCGCCATGTCGTATATTTCTTAGATTGAAGATTGTTCTGAAGGCTGTTATGGGTATTCTACAGTAGTGTTTATTGTTGTCATAATTAGATACTGGGTACCTATTTAATATTTTATAGTACAAAAGTTCGTTGACATCATACTTAGATACAATTTTTACACATACATACATACTGTACCAATTTAGATTTATGGAGTATCGATAGAATCCTTACATTATCCCGGGTAACATAGGCTAATAAGATTAAAAACCTCCTCCCTTTTTTGAATTCGGTTAAAAAATAGTAATATAGTGGCTATGGTACAAAAAAAGGTGTGAAATAAAAAATATTATTGGCACACGGCGGGCGTGCTTTTTAATTTTTTAATTAATTTCATCTTGGTTATTTGTTAAAAAAGCCTCTCAAAATGGCCAAAGAAATAAATTATATTGGGATCGAATACTGCGCGCGACGGTATTCTTTTTCCATTTAAAATTATAACTTTAGAGTTCGCTAAGCATGCGTTAATGCTTTTCAAAGATTTATCTGTATTTGTTAAGGTAATTACATCTGTACGACATTGTATTATCTGCAAAGTAAGTCGTGTCGGTTCGGTCACCTATTTAGGGACTGAATAGATGGCAATGACGTCACCAAAAGATGTATTTAAACGTGGAAGAAGAATTCACGGTAGTGAGCAGAGGTCAAGATGGCTTAGTGGTCAGAGCGCCTGGAGTATTTATCCGGGAGGCGCAGGTTCGAATCCTGCTCGCGACCGTATTCTTTTTCCATTTAAAATTATGACTATATTATTATGATAAACTTCATCCTCTTTTTGGCCTTTTTTAAGTGTGGAATATTCATCATGTACGTTGTGCCGGTCTACTTCCAGCTAAAAACCACAGAGTTATCTACAAACCTTTAGTTTTACCGGTGTCCCACGATCGCAACTGCATTCACCGGAACCCCGAATCCCCCTTCTATCCAGCCTGCAGATTTGTTATGTTTTTTTTATTTGACTTAATCATTTGCAATGTAGGAAAACAACATAAACAAGAAAAAAAACGTGATGATGTAAACGTCATGATTAGCGTTTCGATATTTTTCATTTTCATTCGTTCGGAGGTTTAGGCGGAGACAGAAAAATGGCCTTAGGGTATGTATTTTGGCATAAGCAAAGGCCATTTCCAATCTCTGTTATTTTTAATGCATAAAATATTAGTACGACATTGCCAACCGTTGTCCCAAATTCTGAGCCTAAAGCCTGGCTGTCATGAATTGAAGTTTTTAACAAAACAATAAATTCCCCACGTAACAGGCACATGCACCCGCCACCTTCACGGTTGCATGACCACCACTGCCGAGGGTAGCGCACATTGTGCCAAACACGCTTAAACAATTGTGACGACTATTCACGCCTTATTAAAGGTCATTATGTCGTGTGGTGTTCCCGTTATCTGTATATCGATTCGGCGACATGCAGGTGTAAGGTTGCGTGGTGACGGATCACTATGGGTAATGGTTAGAGGTTAGTGACATGTAGTTAAAGTAGCGACTCTATTGAAATTAGTTCAAAAATATATCGACGAGCATTAGTACTATCTATCCTCAATTGACTCATCACTAGGATAGCCAACTGAACAATTTAAAGGACTTCCCGTTTTTGAACAGATGGCCGGGCCCAGTATTAATAAAAAATTAGACCATAGCGCATAACAGATAGAGATGTTGCGTTCTGTAACAGATTACCTCAAGTAATCTTTGCGTTCAGTAAAAGAGATTTTGTATCGTGCCCATATCCATGCGTCAAACTCAGATCGCTGACGTTGGACATAAAGCCGCAAGCCTAAAGTGGAACTGGGCTGGTCACATCAGCCGCATATCGGAGGAGCTGTGGGCAAAACTTACCACTGAGTGGAGCCCCAATAACGTTCAACGACGTCGCGGCAGACCCAGAAGAAAATGGCGGGACAAGCTTGACTCCCGTTGGATTGATTGGCCGAGTCGGATAAAACGAGAGGAATGGTAAGAAGCCTATGCCCTGCAGTGGGAAGATCATGACTGATAATTATAAAAATCATCAATGCGTCAGTCATAAGCGCAATGACTTATCTTTTATTATATCAAAAATTGATCTACGTTTGGCCACCAACTCGCCTTATGCCTCCACTCTAGCTTTGAATTTATCTAGATTGCATTGCTCAGGAAAAACGGAAGACGGCAGGGAGTTCCATTCGCGAGCAGTGCGTATCATGATCGTGGAACCAAATCCTTGTGTCCGAATTGTCAGAACTTCCACGTGGAACGTGTGTGCCGTCCTGCTTGTCCTGTAGATTTTTTATAGCCTGTAATTTTGGATTACATGTGCTGTAAAATGAGCACCATACGGTTGAGTCACTTTACTCAGCACTCACCTGAATACCATTTTAAAGGGATTCTGAATCGACAAAGCCAGCTTATTAAGTTAATGATGGTTTGAAAACAATGTCTTAAAGTGAAGAGAAACATCATGAGGGAGCCTGGACTTGATGGTCTGAAATCGCCAACCCGCATTGAGCTAATAGCGTGGTGATCAATGATGGGTAATAGTTATACGCAAAATAATTAATAATGGTTTCAGTAATTTATAATTCAATTTTTACCTATTGAATAAAACCAAACTTTGGTATTGATGAAGTTAATTTATTGAAACATCAAAAAAGATACTTAAGCTATTACTGGTAACGAAACCATATCGCGATTCAGCTGACCGGTACAACGCCATCTAGTTGCAACATGTGAACTAAATTTTGTAACTTAATTTATTGGTTTCATGAGATTGTACATTCCGCCCACCATGGACAAAATGTCCATTTACCGCCCACCATGACCCAATATATTCGAAAAAAACTGTGGACTGTATACATGTGATAAAGATAATTAATCATGGTGGCTAAATGGTCTTTAGTTAATGACTAAATTGTTTAACAAAGATAACATATTATTAATATTCACAGGACAAAAGAAACTTAATATAACACATTTAAATTGTAAGTACTAAACAGGTAAACATAATATATTGTTTTAACACTATAACAAAATCATTGAGCAACAGGTAACACGCACAGTTTAGTTATTGGTCTTTTAATTGACATACCCTTACATTTAAGAGTGACGACCCTCGTAATGTTGTCCAAGCCCTTGTGTTTTTTAGTTATCTTACCTAAGAGCCATTTTGCTGGTGGAAGATCGTCTTCCTTAACTAAAACTAGCTGGCCAATTTCTGGTTCTGGGGTTTTGTTTGCCCATTTATAACGGTGCAGAAATTGGGTCAAATACTCACTTGACCATCTACGCCAAAATTGTTGCAGCATTTTCTGCGTTAACTGCCAACGTTTTAAAGATGAAATAGAAGATGTTTCATAGTTGTTGTCTGGTACGAGTATTAACGGTTCACCTATTAAAAAGTGCCCTGGAGTAAGAGGTGTAGGATCTTGTGAATCGGTACTTATTTGTGACAAAGGTCTAGAATTTAGACAAGATTCTATCTGATACAACAAAGTTGATATTTCTTCAAACGTAAGTGTTGCATTACCAATAACACGTCTTAGATGGTGCTTCGTGGATTTTACTCCAGCCTCCCAAAGTCCACCAAAATGTGGTGCATGAGGTGGAATAAAATGCCATGTCGTTCCACAGTTTGCCAAACACTCGGCTATTTCTGTAGTCAACGTTGACTTTTCTTGAGCGAGTAATTTTTTAAGTTCGCGTGAGGCACCCACAAAATTTGTACCATTGTCGCTAAATATGTCTGCACAATGTCCTCGTCTAGCAACAAAACGTTTAAAAGCAGCAAGAAATCCCTGAGAAGTGAGATCACTTACAGCTTCCAAATGAATGGCTCTAGTAGCCATACACACAAACAAGCAGATATAACCTTTGTAGGATCGATTTCCTCTACCTTTAGTAGTCCTAATCTGTATGGGACCTGCATAGTCCACACCACTTCGATAAAATGGCCGAATTGGTGTGACGCGAGCCTGTGGTAATTGCCCCATAAGTTGGTCCTTTGTCTGTGCAGCATGTCGTACGCAGATTATACACTTGCGAACAACCATTTTTACCTTGTTCTTTGCATCGATGACCCAATATTTAGACCGAAGATAATTTATCATCATTTGTGGTCCACCATGTAATGTATTGTGGTGAGCTTCAGCAAGAACTAATTCGGTTAGGTGAGATTTTGAAGGTAATATTATCGGGTGTTTTGTTTCTCTATTAATTTCGGCCTTTTCCAGACGACCACCAACTCTCAAGATATCGGCGTCATCTAGGAACGGATTCAACGAGGTAAGTTTGCTTTTCTTATTAATTATGCCCTTTTCTTTAATATCCTTTATTTCTTGAATAAAACATTCTGACTGACATTGCTTTATACAAATATGAAGAGCTTCATTTAATTCTGTACTAGTTAACCATACGGGTACTGCAAGATCATGTAATTTTCTTATCCGGTTTGTAAATCTTTTGCAGTAAGCTAATACCCTCACTAGTTTTCGAAGGGACGAAAACTTAGTCCACACATTTAGACTGTTTTGTTCTGTAGTATGAAACACTTTCCTTGTTTTCTCTTCTAATGTAGTATCTGACATACTTCTCCTTTCACAGTTAATTGTTGTGTCTTTTAACCATAATGGTCCTGTTTTCCATAACTCTAGGTTAATTAGTTCCGCAGGGCTAATACCTCGCGATGCGCAATCTGCTGGGTTTTCATAAGATGGTACATGTGACCATTGATCTCGATTTAAAATATTCAAAATTTCTGACGCTCTATTCGCTATAAAGGTTTTCCACCGACTCGGATGGCTGCTTAACCAAGCCAAGACAACCGTAGAGTCGGTCCAAGCATATAATTTAGATTTTGAAATATTTAATATTACTGAGGTCTCTTGCAATAGCTTCGCTAATAAGACAGCCCCGCACAACTCGAGTCTGGGTATGGAGACCTGTTTAATTGGTGCTACTTTTGTTTTTGACGTTACGAGATGAACATGGACTGTTCCAGTGGGATCTACACTTCGCATATACACAGCGGCGGCATATGCTTCACAAGAAGCATCGCTAAACCCGTGGAGTTCTAAGGTATTTTCTTGCCCCGTTACATTAATCCATCGTGGGATCCGAAACTTAGTAAGTTCAATGAGTTCTTCACGGTAAATAGTCCAGTCCATTAAAAGCTTAGCTGGTAATTCATCATCCCATTCTATTCCAGCAAGCCAGAGCTTTTGAATCATAATTTTTGCTTTAATTATTACTGGAGATATCCAACCCATTGGATCAAACAACCTTGCTATATCCGAAACAACTTTTCTTTTTGTTACAGGTATGCTGATCGGTGGTAGTTGTACGGAGTATTCAAATTCGTCGGTTCGTCTGTTCCAGGTAAGTCCTAATATCTTTATTATTTCATTTGTTTTTAATTCTAACTTGCTTTCTGTGACTTTGTGTTGGTTGCTTATTTCATGATGTAGTTTTTCATCATTGCTTGACCACTTTTGTAGTTCAAAACCTCCCTTTTTCAGCATCAGAATCATTTCTTTATATATTCGTATGCCTTCTGATACTGTGTTACACCCAGTGAGTAGATCATCCATGTAGAAATCCTTTAATACCTTCTCTGCTGCTAGTGGAAATTGTTTTCCTTCGTCATAAGCTACCTGATTAAGAGTTCTTACTGCCAGGTATGGTGCTGGGGCAGTTCCAAAAGTAATGCGGACCAAACGTAGATGTTGCATGTCTTCTTTAGTTTCAGATCTCCACACCAAACGTTGATAGTCTACATCACTTTCAGTTATTTTTACCTGTCGGTACATTTTCACAATATCAGCTACCAAGCAGATTGGATAGAGTCTCCACCTTAGAAGAATGTGCCTTAAATCGGATTGTAGGGTCGGACCTACCATGAGGTCGCTGTTAAGTGATACACCGTTATTGTCCCGATTGGAAGCATTAAATACAACTCGAAATTTGGTCGTTGTTTTATCTTCTCTGACTACTTCATGATAAGGTAAGTAAACTGCTTCTGGTTTATTGATCTCTTCTTTAGGTACAATTTCCATATGACCGAGCTTCAAATATTCTGAAATAACATCAGAATATTGTAATTTTAAATTATTTGACTTTGCAAAGCGTTTTTCTAACATAATGAATCTTTTTATCGCTATTGCACGAGAGTTTCCATATCTACAACTCGGGTCATCATCCTTAAAAGGTAACTTTACGATATATCTACCTGATGAATCACGTTTTGTAGTTTTTTTATATAACTCTTCACACTTTCTTTCTTCAACAGTAAGTTGTTTTTCAATAGTGAAATTATCAGATTCCAGTTCCCAAAAGCGTTTAAGGTTAAACTCCTCATTGTTAATGTTAATATGCATGGTGATGATATTAGTATTGCAGTTTACGGTATTATCAGTTGTAGTATCACTATTAATTTTACCAGATAATATCCAGCCGAGCCTGGTGTTCTGCGCTATTGGGGTTCCAGGTGGGCCCCTAATCAAGCCTTCAGTAATAATTTGGCAATAGACATCAGCACCAAGCAGTAAGTCTATTTTATTCGGTACATGGAACATTGGATCTGCTAACTTCATTTCTGGTAAGTTAGGCCACAACTGGACCACAATTTTCCTTTCAGGAAGAAATGAAGTTAACTTCTTAAGAACATGTGCTTTGACAAGTATGGTAAAGGTAGGATCTTGAATAGACTGTAATTTTACATAAACTACGTGTTTGGAATTAAGTGACGCGGTTTCCTCACCTCCTACTCCAGATATAACACTGTTGCATGGCTGTTTCCTAAGTCCAAGTAACTGGACTGAAGACTCCGTAATAAACGAGGCCTGTGATCCCTGGTCCAATAAAGACCGCAGTGTTATTCTGGACCCTGTATTGGTTTCAGCCTTCACCAAAGCTGTCGCCAATACAACTTGACTGTTCGTGTTCGAAAAACAACTGGTAATATTTTTGACGTCGATCTCGTCTTGTGATGTTGTTGCGTTTACAACAACATTGGTACTATCATCTGAATGTTTGGTTTGTTCGCCGTTGTCGACTGAGTAAGTACTTTTTAAGTGCAGCAGTGAATGGTGCTTTTTCTTGCAAATTCTACATCTAGTGGGTAACCGACAAAATGTTACCGAGTGGTTTGCGCCTAAGCAATTAAAGCACAACCCTGAATTTTGGACAAAATTACGACGTGCAGTCATCTCTTCCTTAGCAAATTCTTTACAATTACCTAACTTATGGCTAGTATTCGAACAATAGATACAGGGAGCCGATATATTTTCAGTGTCATTATTAACAACATGGTGAGACTTAGTACTCTTTACATCTTTAGGAGATAAAAATTCAAGTGATCTAAATCTATGCTCTAAAAAATCCATAAATTGCGTTAACGTTGGTAAATCATCTGACAAACTACAAATTTTAGCCTCCCATTGTTTGCGAGACTCGTGATCTAGTTTTAAACACAATATATAAATAACAATGAGATCCCAATTTTCTATATTTATACCTTCATTTTTCAATGCATTAAGACATTCATTAGATGTATCAAAAAGTTCCCTTAGACAATTGGATGATTCATAAGTTATACTTTTTTGACTAAAAAATCTTTTTAGTATACAGTTAGTTATAAATTTTTTATTGTTAAATCTATGTTCCAAAATTTTCCAACAAGTTAAATAATTCTCATTAGAGATAGGTAAATGGCGTAATATTTTTTCAGCTTCCCCGGTGAGATAACTCTTCAAATAGTGTAGTTTCTGTACATTTTGAAGAGACTTGTTATTGTGGACTAGTGACAGAAACAAATCCCTAAATGTCGTCCACTCGGAATAGTGTCCCGAAAATGTAGGTATGGCAATTCTAGGGAGCTTCACGCTGGTGCCGCTCTGCATGCTATCCTTTGTTGACTCTGAACTAGTATTCATATCTGTATTATTAAATTTTAGGTCCGCAAGGCGTTCTTTAAGTGTCGTTTTATAATCAATATATAAATCTTCAGTCTGGCTATAAATATCATTTAGATAGTACTCCGACTTCTCAAATTCTTCCCTTTTGTATTCTGTTACAAGTTTTCTATGTGTCTCGTCAAACGCCGACCACTGCTTCTCTAAACTCTCAAGCCTAGTTTCCACATAACTGACTGAGACCCTTTCCTTCGGAGATTTTCTGAAGTTCACGTGTCCTCTATCTATTTTCTTAGAGATATCTACTTGAAGCCTTATGAACGCATCCATTTTTTTTTAAGTTATTTTTGTTTTTGTACTAAGTTCAAGATTTGCAAATTATTCTAAGTGTTTGAAAATCTGACACTTAGAAAAATCGGACATGGATTCCCCGTCTCAACCACAATTGAAGTTAAAATTTTACAAGTCCATACACTAGATATTTTTTCTAAGTCTTTTTACTTTGAACAGAACTACAGTTGAACTCAATATGGACTTTAATTTATTATAACACAGAGAGTACTCACAGTTTGTCCTTGGATTGCACTACTCACTTAACAACACACACACTTATCTGTTGCACTGATTGTGGCCGCTAGGGGGCGCAACTCGCGATGTCTAAACGTTCCGCTGCTTCACTCTCGTACTCGCCAGTCTTCTTAATTTATCCGGCTCGAAGGACCATGATTAAAACCAAACTTTGGTATTGATGAAGTTAATTTATTGAAACATCAAAAAAGATACTTAAGCTATTACTGGTAACGAAACCATATCGCGATTCAGCTGACCGGTACAACGCCATCTAGTTGCAACATGTGAACTAAATTTTGTAACTTAATTTATTGGTTTCATGAGATTGTACACCTATTAATGTATATTATTTCTTCCGCAACGCACGCACATCTAATGCGTTATCTTTAATTTACAACAAAAACAGATTAAATAGTAGATTACGGTAATTGATAATTTTAATGTTACAATGGAAGGCACGATATCGTGTGATCTTTGAACAAAGAAATGTAAGAAGTTAAGCGGTGAGTAATTTAATTATAAATTATTTCATTGATAATCTAGAATATGCAAAATCGATAAATCACACGTCGTAGGCTTTATCAGCTATTTGTAAGTCAGGTACCTAAAACAATCACTATTACTACCAACTTTAAGCAAATTATTTACATAAAATATAGGTAATGACAGAAGTTTCCTTTGAGTAAAGTTTTCCGCGATCGCCATTTTTTCATCCTGTATAGGTAGAGGATAAAATAGAGAATGTTAGATAGACAATACAATGTTATTATTGTATTCATTGATTAATATAGTTGCCCTGAATTTGACTACTTAGCTTTTTATCCTAGAAAATATATGTACCGTGCGACTTTACGCTTAGAAACAACTAATATTCTTAAAATGAAATAAGACCAACTGCCTCGTTGGTCTAGTGGTCCCAAGCGCAGCTGCTGAGCGTGTGTTCCCGGGTTCGATTCCTGGATCGGACATTGTTTATGCGTTTTTCTCTTAGAAAATTCTCCGGAGCCGGAGTTTTTCTGTGCCCCGTGGATGGCTATAGGTGAAATGCGGCTGTAGAACTGCGAGCACCGCTGCCGACGTCTTCGGGGAATACAGGCGTGATGCTATGTTATGTAATTATATACTTAGAATTATTCTTGTACCCTTTTATTTATATCGAAGCAGAATATTGTCACTTTCTTCCATACATCTCTATCTGCGGTCATCACAGTATTCACTCCCATTATCTATCACACCTTCGGTATACGTGCTGATGACGATTATTTCTTCTAATTTCAGAGCGGCCAAGGACGGTCTGCTAGAGGTGTTGCGCGAGGCCACCCGTAAGGAATGCAACAACAAGGACGAGTCTGGTATGACACCCACGCTGTGGGCCGCCTTCGAAGGACACATCGAGGCACTCCGGCTTCTATGCGGCAGAGGGTGAGTCTTCTTCTTCTTCCTGCCCTGGTCCCAAGCTATTTGGGGTCGGCGCAATATGTTTGTCTCTTCCATTCTTCCCTGTTAGCCGTCCCTATATCGTTCACCCCCTTTTCATTCATGTCATCGATCACACAATCCATCCATCTTTTCTTTGGTCTACCTCTACCCCTCCAGCCATCAACATTCATATTCATTACTCTCTTAGTCACATGTGTCTCATCCCTCCTCATCACGTGTCCGTACCAAGATAAACGGTTTCCTCTTAACTTTTCTGTCACTGGCGCTATTTTCAAACTTCCTCTAATATACTCATTTCTTACCTTATCCATTCTTGTCACTCCACACATCCATCTCAACATTCTCATCTCCGCTACATGTAGTCTTCTTTCATCCGTCTTCTTCATGGCCCAGCATTCCGATCCATACAGGACGACAGGTCTTATAACGGATTTGTAGATTTTGCCCTTTAACTTGAGTGGCATCCGTGGGTCACACGTTGTTCCTGTTACCTGTCGCCATTTCATCCACCCTGAGTTGATCCGGTTCGTAATATCTCGGTCTATTTCACCATCACCTTGGATGAGTGACCCAAGGTATCGGAAGTCGGAACAGACTGGTAAAGGCACTCCGTCTAGAGTTATAGGCACGTGACTGGAGAGACCGCCGAAATCACAGAACATATAATGCGTCTTGCTTCTGCTAATTTTTAAGCCAACACTCTCCAACCTTTGCCACCATGCCTCCAATCTGCTCTGGACCTCAAGGCCACTCTCGGCAACCAGGACAATGTCATCGGCGAACAACATACACCAGGGAGCCTCTTCTTGAATGTCCGATGTAATAGCATCCATTATCACCAAGAAGAGGTATGGACTAAGAGCCGATCCCTGGTGTAAGCCTACCGTCACATTAAAGCTGGCCGTGGTGCCCGCAGTAGACCGGACTTGGGTACTGCATCGACTGTACATCGATCGGATCAACTGCACATACTTCCCAGGCACACCTTTCTCCTTAAGGGCCCACCATAAAACATCACGTGGTACCCGGTCATATGCCTTTTCGAGGTCCACGAAAACCATATGCAAGTTCTTGTGTGCGCCTCTATATTTCTCACACAGCTGGCGCATTGCAAATACGGCATCCGCTGTTCCCCGACCAGGCATGAAACCAAACTGGTTTCGTGAAATTTCACTCTCCTCTCTCAGTCGTCGTTCAATAACTTTCTCCCACACTTTCATACTATGTGACATTAACTTTATCCCTCTATAGTTGTTGCACTCCAGCACATCACCTTTATTTTTAAAGATGGGCACCAGTGAACTGTTGCACCATTCATCAGGTATGGCTTCTTCCAGCATCAACTTATTGAAGAACAAAGCTAACCACTTCCATCCGTCTAGATGTAATAACTTCCACACTTCAACTGGTATCCCGTCTGGTCCTATCGCTTTTCCATTCTTCATTCCATTTATTGCTATTTTCACTTCATCCTCACTAACCTTTCTCACTAATCCTTCATTCACTGGTTTATTCTCAAGCACACCATTCCAATCATTTTCTTCATTCATCAGTCTTTCGAAATATTTTTTCCATCTATCTTTAATTCTCTCGTCATCTGAAATTACCTTTCCATTTTCATCCCTTACACACTTTATTAAGCATACATCCCTCGCCTTTTTCTCTCTAGCCTTGGTGAGCCGGTATAAATATTTTTGGCCGGCTGGACTATCCAGTGTGTTATATAGCTTTTCCTGTGCTTTAGCTTTCGCTACAGCAACAGCTTTCCTGGCTTTTTTCTTCCATACATCATAATCCGTTTTCTTTACTGCTTTTAAACTTTCATTCCCCATCTCCACATTTTGCCATTCCTTGAATTTCATCTTCTTTTCCTTCAACACATTTTGTACCTCTGTCGACCACCACCACGTATCCTTATCGATCGTACCTTTCCCTTTTGACTCTCCCAAAATATCCTTTCCTGCACTCCTAATACACTCTGCCATCTCACTCCAACAGTGAGTGATTAGTCTAATTACTGTTATGTTACCTTTCGAATATAATAATCCATTACAGAAATTCTGTAATGAGTTCAATCTGTTTATCTGCTTAACCTTTTCCCAATTATTTATTTATTAATAAGGCAAACCAACGACATATTTACAATAAGGATTACTGACATGATTTTCAAAATTTATGTACAGTGTAAATACTTCACTTACAGGTATGCACACCATTTACAGTAACTTACATACTAACATACTACAAAATAGATATTATGAATTTAATTAATTCAGAATTATTAATAATTTATGTAGAAATATTTAATTGCGTTGGGGTTACCTAAAAAGTTGCAAAAACAGGCATTAAGCTTCCTCTGGTGGGAGGCTTCGGCCGCGGCTGGTTACCACCCACCGGACCAAGCCATGCCGTCGTGTTTCGGGATGTAGTCCGGGGCAACCGTTGGTAGACGGGTCTGGGCAGTTGCATCGCCTCTCCAACTATCGTTCTTCCCAAATGTATCTATGTAAATCTACGTGCTCCATCCTCGGCCACAACATCGCTTAGCATTAGGCGAGTTGGTGGCCAAATGTAGATTCATATTTCATAAAAAATAAATAAAAAATAAGCTGCCTTAATGCCAGTTTTTCACATGGAGTGACTGTCTATCCACAACTTAGTTACTGGGTAACACGATATCTCGTGGTAAGACTGGTTGCTAGAAATTCAATTATTTAACTATCCGTTACGTCTGTCGTGGATCTTCATTTGGCAACCGGGACTGAAGGTTGGTCTCCGGGATCATACGATCATAAAATATTTTTGGTAACAAATTGTCAAAGATAAGGAGATCAAGATATTCTTGGTCATTATATTAACCGTTTTCTAATCTGACGACATTATTATATGGTATCATTAAATTATTTTATTTAACTATTGAACGTACTTAGGAGTAATTACGACAAACATTTGTAGGATTATTTTATCGTATTAATCTCACCATCAAATTCATTGGTAGACGTATGCGTAACTGCCGAACATTATATTGTTATTATAATAATAATATATTTATTAAACTCTTAATTATAGCCTGTAGTAAGTAATTGTGTCCGGTACATCATTGTGTGGTTGACGAACAACCTGGTGTCAAAGTTTAAACCACCCGAAGGTCTCTGACATAGCTTTACACACCATCGGGAATATCTCTTAGGTATGCTGGTTTCATTACGATGTTTCTTCCTTCACCGTTTTAACAGGTACACTGTCGTTAAACAATCGACATGTACCACATGTGCTACACGGAACAGTGAACCGGTTAACCAAGTGATAATTAACTTATAAGAAGCACATGACTTCAGAGAGACAGTGGTGCGTGCCTTGGATTCAAACTGGCAATCTTTAACTTGTCTGTTCTACGGTCATACCACTAGGCTAGCACTGCCTAGTAGTTCGGTTGATAGCAATATGCTCACCACCTACCTACATGACGGCATCGGTAAGCAGTGAGCTAGTGATAGCCTAGTGGTATGACCGTTGGACGCACCGCTTGCTTAAAGCGATGAAGGAATATGCTGTGAGGAAACCAGCACGCTGGAGAGATGTTTTAACTTTTGACACTAAGTTTTTCAATAGCTATTCGATAAGAAGATGGTAACAACATCTGTAAAAAAGTGTACGTACAGTCGGCTGCACGTCCTTGGTAAAATTTTTATTTTGAGCTGCTCCGTCGCAGTAAACAGTTTCAATAGTATGCAAGGCTAGCATTTAAGTAATTTTTGTGAAAAGAAAAATACGGTCGTAAACAGGATTTGCACCTGCGTCTCCTGGATAAATACTCCTGGCGCTCTGATCGCTAAGCCATGACGACCTCTGCCCACTACTGCAAATTCTTCTTCCACTCTTAATACGTTTTTTGGTGACGTCATTGCTATCTATTCAGTCCCTATACAGGTTACCGAACCAACCCGACACCTTTAAACAATGTCTTACAGATGCAATTACCTTAACAAATACAGATAAATCTTTGAAAAGCATTAACGCATGCATAGCGAACTCTAAAATTATACATTTCTGTGGAAAGAAACATACGGTCGTGAGCAGGATTCGAACCTGCTCCTCCGGGATAGATACTCTAGGCTCTCAGAGCTCTGACCGCTAAGCCATCTCGACCTCTGCTGACTACCGCGAAAGCGGAAGAAGCATTCGCAGTATACTGATTTTGTTACCACTGACGTGAAATTTACTGAACAACACTAGACCTCTGCTTCTTAAACAGGAGTGAACTTGAACTGCCAATGCTTCGTTTATTACAACCACTCTTGCTTTTTTCACTATTTATTTTCTTTGTAACATAACGTTTATTAGAATAAAGCGCTCGCTGGGAATAATGTGGTATCACTCACTGTCACTTTCACGTATTGTTTGCCGTAACAGCTCAGTGTTATGCAATGTAACTACAATAATACATAAAAAATGTATTCAGAATCACTTCATTAGCCATTGAAGATGCATAAGATACTCGTATAGCTAGGGATAAGCAAGAATGGAGGAAACATGGAGTTTTCTGTCAGGAAATTCTCTAGCCTGGAGTTAGGTATTGTGCCCGGTAGATGACAATAGAATCACCTCCTATTACATAGGATTTGGGGACGTTTGTCGATTTTAAACTTTAAATTTGACTTAAGTTTTGATTTGATCAAACGATAAAATTCAATACATAAAAACTTTTATCTAGTCGACAAATTTGTCGAAAAGATCTGTGCTCGGACGCAGTATTGGTAAAATGTGGGTACAACCGTGTAAATCTCTGCGTACCCCTTCGAGGAATACAGACGTGATGCTATGTTATGTAGCGTGTTGATCATGAAGGCTTTACCTTCATGACTGTAGAAGAGGTGAGGAAAGAGGTGTGTCAGAATTGTAACAGGTGGAAATCTGTCAACAAGGCAATAATTGTAAAAATATTAGGGGTTCGTCTATCTCCGAAGATCTTCATCAGATCCTAACATATTATATACTTAAAACTTCCCTGAATAATATGTATTATAAAAAAAACTCCATCCAAATCGGACTAGTAGTTTTTGATAAAATCGTAACAATAACAATAATCTAACAATAACTATCAATACAAACATACATACAGGATCGAATACAGAACCTTAATTTTTAAAGTCGATTAAAATATGCTTAAATCATATAAAATAAAAAAATCTACAGTAAAATAAACCCCAAATTTCCACTTCGAGTTAGTAGCAAGTTTTGACTAGTAGAAGTTATAAACCCCTCTAAGAATAAGAGTTTGTCATTTTCAAAAGACGGCGAACACCACTTTTTTTGTGTGGTTTTGCACGAGTTGGTTTTTGTCTCGCGCAGCGCAGAACAAGGGTTAATTTTTTTTTGTTTACAAAAAATTGCAATAGTGTTTTACTTTTTTTTATTAGTATTCTGTATCAGTGGTATAGTTACCTACTTAAATATGGCACGAGTATATATCAGCAGGCTGTAATGTAAAATAAAACAATGAAAGAAAAAGGGGATCCCCAAATAAATTGACACGCCAAGAGAAGGCTGGTAAATGCAGTTTTAAAGTGCCTTAGGAAAACAGTAAATAAGAAATTTCCAGTATGTCAATCTGATTAATCTATTATGGACGCGCCTAACTGTATACAAATGGTATTTAAACATGACAGTACCGGGTACCGCCAGTACTGTTAAATAACTGTACCGAAGCGACATTATTCCGTGTCGAAATGAGTGCAAATTCCGTTGCAAACAATATCAGGTTTATTACATGAACGTGGTGATAAGTTACACTGCCTGTCATAGATCTAATTTTAACAACCAGGGTTAACGATTTAATGTACTATCCGAAAGCACGAAAGAGTCTCGATATGAAATGATGATCCCCATCCTCAGGCCAGCCGCGGACAGTGCATAAAACTTCTATCGATCTATGTGATCTCAATCTATGTATTCGACTATTACTTAGCCACGAGCCCCTTCAGGAAATCATGGATCATCAGTCAACCACACTTACGTCATTTCTTTGAACTAAAAAAGTACCCCTCCTTTTCCAATGCTATTCGTCACCGCTGATTTTCAGTAAACAGACCGTTAGGCTGAGGTGCACTTTCAAAAGCGTCGAATAATGTAAGATGTGACAGCTTCTCTATAATAGCAGCTCAAAAAAAAGATGACTACATCGACACGAATTACTTTGCTGTGAATTCAATGAGATGCCTTACCTTAACAAAATAATATTCCGTCTATAGAGGAAGGCCTAAATAGATGACGATGTCTTGATGAAAATGTCGGCCTCGTTGGTCTAGTGGGCGCCAGCTCGGCTGATGAGCGTGAGGTCCTGAGTTCGGGCAAAAGTGTTATTGGGTTTTTCTGTTAGAAAATTCTCAATAACAGCCCGGAGTCAGGAAGTTGGTGGTGAGACACCCCGTGCTTCGGAGTGCACGTAAAGCCGTCGGTCCTGCGTCTGATCTCTCTCCGGTCGTGTCGGATTGCCGTCCCATCGGAATTGAGAGTGAAGAAAGAGGAAGTACACCTGTGTTTGCGCGTACACTTGTGCACTATAATATCTCCTGCGTACTCGGTTAATCTTCTCGGAGATAGGCCGCCGTGACCGAAATACAGTATATTAAAATATGGAGGAGAGATGTGACATAGTTAGCGGTGGTCGCGATGGCTTAGTAGACACAGCACTTGGAGTTCCAATCCAGAGTGTGGAATCAAATCCGCCCACGGTCGTACATATTTTCCAATCCACGACAGATTTATTTTTAAGAATCTCTTCTCCTAAATCGAGTCGTATCAATCAACATAAAATTATCATAACCCTAACTAACTAGCAGAGTATCATGACAACAAGTTGAACTTTTGACAGTGATCCACGAATCGCGTCGACACTTTCACTTTTATTTATAACGTTTTGTAGCGCACCATTAACTACGGTTCAGTTAATGTTAAAAATACCTGTAGTTTATACATTGATAATAATGTAATGATAGGCTTTTCCAACTATTTGTTAATGTTTTGAAACCGGATATATGGTTTTTCTTTGCGTAGGTACAATGTATTGTGCGAAAACGAGTGAAACGGTTCCTGTTTTGACCTTACTTAGATCCTACTACAATATTATATTGGTGAGGATGGCAGGATGTTTGTTTCTCTTTCACGCAATAACTACTGTACTGGATTTGGATGAAATTTGATACACAGATAGTTTTTAACACGTATAATACTTTTTATCCCAGCTTGACAATTCTGTTGCCCACGCAGATGAAGTCGCTGAAATGAATAATGCAAAAAGATGTTGTAAATGTTATCGTTTCCCTTAGATGTGGTTCAGAACGTTCCTCATCTGCCCACTGTATGTCATATAAATTTTTTGGTAGTTTTGGTTGTTAGCTTAGCGAGGCTTTTAGTAGAGTTGCTATTGGTTGGGTAGGCCGCACATCAGTGGTAACAAAACCAATATAAGCTAGCCTAACATTCTATTGAAACTCTCTACTATTATAGGCCAGCTCAAGGTGGACGTGCGGCTTAAAAGATTATCTATTATATTACCTTATATTACCAAACATTGCTCTGTATTTGTTTATACGTTTCTCTTACAGCGGTGAACCCGACAAAGCAGATTACTTCGGCAACACAGCGCTCCACCTATCAGCTGCTCGCGGCCACAAGGAGTGCGTCACTTTCCTCATCAACTTCGGAGCCAATGTCTTCGCAATGGACGTCGACGGCCATACTGCTCAGGAGCTAGCAGCCATCAATGGAAGAGAGGATATACTTCGGTATTTAGACCAGGCGACGGCGAAACTAGAGAATAATGATAAGTAAGACTTTCCATTGAGTTACCAATACCAAACACAATACCTAACTTTATATGTAACCAATGCGTTACTCTGTCATTTTGACTGCTGTTCAAGCTGTAAAAGCTGTTCTTCTTCTTATAGTTTGGTTGATGAACAACCTAGTGTCAGAGTTTAAACCACCCGTAAGTCTCTGACATGGCTTTACACACCATCGAGAACATCTCTCAGGTGTACTGGTTTCCTCACGATGTTTTCCTACACTGTTTTAAGCAAGTGATAATTAGTTTATAATACGCACATGACTTCGAAAAGTCAGTGGTGCGTGCCTTGGATTCGAACATGCGACCTTTGACTTGTCAGTCCAACGGTCATACCTGCTATCACTGTTCTCCAAGAAAAGCTGTTAAAATAATAAAGTAACACGTCGGTTAGGGATAAAGTTTTATTGGTACAAGCCAGCCCAAATCTTCAAAATCCTATGATGGCGGATATCCAGTTTCCAAAACCCATCTCTATTTTTTTATCAAATGGATCTACGTTTGGCCACCAACTCGCCTGATGGTTAGCGACGGTGTGGGCGAAGATGGATCTTACATAACATAGAATCAAGCCTGTATTTCCCGAAGGGGTTGGCAAAGATGTATATACTTAGTAGGTACATCCACATTCCACGAATGCTATTATTAAGTCCCTTGTAATATGAATCTCGTGAGCCTATTGCCATCTACCGGGCACAACCAACCTTCAGGCTGCTACAAAAAGATTCCTAACAGAAAAAAAACAATAACTCTTTGCCCGACCTGGGAATCGAACTCAGAACCTCATGCTCTGCAATTGCGCTTGAGACCACTAGACCGACGAGGCAGTATCTTAACCAGACCATTACTGTTTCCCATTACAGGGTCCTCTTCTTATACATACGTAGTTGAAAAAGCATAAAGCGTGGCCTGAATCACCACGCAATCATTTTTATTTGGGAAATCGGCTCTCTTTGGGAAAAAAAGGTTTTGTTCGGCACTCTACGACATATTATGTTTTAAAACAACATAAACAACTTAATTGTTCTTTAAAATGAATCATGTAAGCGTTAATGATTTCCTTAATTTTCACCACATAATCTCGTAAACATACGCTTGCAATAAATACGTTTTTATTATGGTGTACTTGATACAGTTTCTAATTGTCGTTGTATAAGAGTTCCCATAATTACTCTGATGGCTTGGGAAATTGGGCTAATGATTGCGACATGACACCACGCGAAAAAGTTATGTAATTACAAGATTTTAACGCGTACTGCACAAAAACTCCCTATTCGTAAGCCAAAGTTTACTTCGTATTAGAAGTAAGAGTCTGCTGCACCACTTACTAATTAATCGTCGGATAGTAATATCGTGGTGGTTCTTATGTCTTGTACTTTAATGATAAAAAGGAATAAAAAAAAATAAACAAAAGTCACTAAAAGTACACAGTTTACAACTAGATACACATCCATCGTACACATTAGAAAATAACATTATCGGGAGAGCCATGCTTTGGCACGAATGGGCTGGCTGGACCGGAGTGAAACGACGGCCTCGCTGAAAACCGGCGTGAAAAAACGCTTGTGTTGTGTTTCGCCCAGTGAGTGAGGGTACCGGAGGTCCAGGTCAGCGGTAATCGCTTACCATCAGGCGATCCGTCTGCTCGGCTACAACCTATCCCATAAAAAAAAAACAAGGACAAATTGAAAGAAAGAGAAAAATTAATGTATGTGGCACCGCTATCTCCCACCCGGTCGGTTTAATAATATAACACGTATATAACCTGCTAATTTTGTAAGTTGTAACCTAATCCTAAACTCTTCATCCTCGTATTCAGCGAAACTATCCGTTCGGTTTCTTATTACACGGCATTTTCAAGGACGTGTCTAAGATTCAAAAAAATCGTCTCACTCGTCTTCTAAAAACTCAATATGCTCCATCTTTCCCTTAAAACACTTTGCTTTGAAGAATGTTCTTAAAATACAGCTTTTTCGCGATCTAAAAATTTTTACATACATACATACATACAAAGCATCACGCCTGTATTCGCAGAAGGAGTAGACAGAGATGTACACAACTGTACACCTACATTTCAACAATTCTGTTAAAATAATATAAAAGATTTTGGTCAGGCGCATAGAAAATAACAGTCACTTGCTGTTAATTTATCAGAGACTCTATGTGCTTTAAGTAGTGAAACGGGCCCTTAAGAAGATATATTAAAATGGGGGACAGAATTATCGATTTATATCCATAAAATTACCAAATATATATTCACCTTTATTGGCCTTCCCTTTTGGCGGGCTTGACAGCCAAGACACCTTTAAAATCTTTCATTCTAAATTACTCAATGACGGTGACTACTAAAAACTGAAGAAGCACAGATGGGTCGTCTGCCATCATATCCAAAACAGTTTTGGATGGGTAGGTAGGTAGTTACTTCTCTGATATACCTAACTAAGATTATGCTGCGAGTACTAATAATAAACACGTCTTCCATTACAGGAAAAAAGCAAAATCCTTAAAAGAAAAAGCCAAAAAAGACTACGAAAAATCGCACAAGCAATACCAGAAACGCCAGAGTAAGGCCGATCTGATCGCTGAGAAGGAACTGAAGAAATTAGCCAAGGAGTGGGACCAGGGGTATGCGGAGGAGGTGCAAACGATGCCGCACAGGCCTAGCAACGTGTTGTGGGCGCTTAAGCAGAAGATGACCAGGTCTACTAGCCATGGTAAGGAATTAATTATCGTCTTCCATTCGCAGGGGAAATTCAGGAGCCACTTAACTGTCCCACTGCAGGGCAAAGGTCTTTCCTCATACACAGAAGGCACGAGCATTGTTCACCACGCTAGCTCACTGCAGGTTGGCGATTTCAAACCGCAAGAACCAGGTTTCCTCACGAAGTTATGCTTCACCCTATGTCTGTGGTATGTTAGTATATTTATTAATAAAAACATTGTATTGTGTATATGACATTGAAAAAGTCACATTGGTACACTATGTTTGAACCAACAACCTGTTGCTTAGGAGGCGCGCCCGTAACCACTCGGCCACCACGACTCGTTTTTATATTTATGTCGTCATCTCTTTGTCTGGTCTTTGCGCCTTACTTAAATCATAATATATATTACTGATAATCACACATAGGTACGCCATCTATTTCCTGATAAATTTATGACGATAATATCAGAATATGTTATTTAATTTAATCTTAAATGTCATGGTATCGGTATCGGCTACGGTTTTTATAACATCATAAAAACCATCACAAAATATAAAGGTGTGTTTTTATTGCATTGGCTATGTCCAGTCGAGAGTGTTGACGGTAATACCTTTTTCTATTGAAGTCCCAAAAACGGCTGAGTGATACTTTACATGTGCCTGCCGCTGTGTTTAGACGTTTCATGCAAGTGATTTTAGCCCTTAAGAGGGTCGACCGCCAACACTTTCGTCCGTACCTAATACATACATATAGGAAGTTAATACAACGAATTAATAACACTACCGTGGGCTTGGATACGTTTACTTACGTCACCATTTATTCCAAGATTAAATAAAATAAAGTATGACCGCTTGTGATTAGCAATGCGTTTAGTCTTATAAATCTAGAAAACATTAATAATTGTAGAAATTAAACAAATCTCTAACTAGGATCTGTGACATATTATGAGGTAGGACTTTAATATGGTACAGAACCTATAGTACCATTATGTAGTTTCTGGGGTCCCTAATAAAATAAGAAACTAGAATACGTTTCATTTCAAGCACGTAAGTGGTACTACAAAACATAATTTAATAAATATATAACTTATTACATTTAAAATTCATTAGAATTCCTGTTTGATATCTCACTAAAAACTTTTAATGTTGTTATTCTTATCTCTAAAATCTAAGACTGATACCTTACAACCGATTTTCCTATAGTAATAGTTTTGGATGTGTCCACACTGATCTATCTCAATGATCTGCCCTGTAAAGTGTAACTCATACGCTCTTAATGAATTGCTCAGCAAATTATAATGATTACTCTATTTCAGGTAACCTTTTAGCCGAAGAGCAACCTCGACCGACATACAGTGCGTTGGTAGGCACCGTCAACTCCGGAGTGAGAGGCCGGGGGGCAGTCTACAAGAAGGCACTCGCCAGCAAACTAAGGAACAATACTGTTGGACGGAGCGGGAATATGAATAATGATGACTTTAAGGTAAATATTCACGTAATTCATCTAAAGCAGGAGTGCCCAACCAGAGGGGCACCCCTAAAGGGGCGTAGAGAGATGTTAATTGGGGCGGAATACGTTTGCAGAATCTGACAACTGTTACAGAGCATGCAAGCTCAAGTATTTCATGATTACTCTAATTGTAAATCGATAAAAAAGAGTTTTCATAAATGTTAAGTTTACAACTTATATACTTTTATATGTCAATAAAATTATGTGCGTGTTGACGAAGGTTTCGCCGTCTAAAGAATTAAAATTCAGATCACATAGTCAAATTAATGTTATGCAGTTCAATGTTCCGGGTCTTTGTGTGTGTTCATGTGGGATTTGTGACGAACAACGTTTTCTTAAAAGACTCATTTTTCAGGTTGGCGAGATCGAAACCACAGGTCGTCGATCTGTAACCTCCCTGAGCGGAGTGCGGCGGGACTCGGAGGTGATGTACGTTGGGAGCTTCGGTGCAGGCCCTCAGCAGAGAGGGAACGTCTCCGATGTCTTCACAGAACAGCCTTCAGAACAGACGGCACAGAAGAAAGCACCTCTGACCAGGTAAAATTTATATTTTAGAAATAGCTATATCCTTCAAGATATGTCTTTGAAAAAGCATTAATGCATGCTTAGCGAACTCTTAAAGTTACAATATTAAATGGAAAAAGAATACGGTCGCGAACAGGATTCGAACCTGCGCCTCCCGGATAGATACTCCAGGCGCTCTGACCAACTAAGCCATCTCGACCTATAGAGCTATATCCTCCTTCTTTTGAAATTGGTTAACAATTCCGAAACATAATGTATTGCCTAAAAAGATATCGGTCTTTCGTCAGCTCCTTGAGCTATGTTAGGAGATTCCCCAGCACGGGGACATACAGCTCAAGCTCAAAGCAGAGAAGCCAAGTATCCAATATCTTCACCGAACAGCCTCAAGAATAAAACTTCTTAATCCATGCTTTTCCTGTAAATAGGCCCAAAATAGGATAAAAGAGCTAATAATCTCTTCAAGATAAATCTTTATAAAAAGCATTAACGCATGCTTAGTCAACTCTAAAGTTATTATATTAAATGGAAAAAAAGTACGGTCGCGAACAGGATTCGAACCTGCGCCTCTCGGATAAATAGTCCAGGCGCTCTGACCACTAAGCCATCTCGACCTCTGCTCACCACCGCGAATTCTTCTTCCATATTTTAACACGTCTTATGGCGACGTCATTGCTATCAATTCAGTCCCTATACAAGTGACCGAAACCTAATAATCTTCTATCCTATTCCGATAGCTAGATAGCTCTATTCTGTGGTTATAATTCCGAAATTTTATTACGCAGCATGTGACATGACTCTGTGGTTTTACAGGGACCTTTGCCCCAGAACAAAACAGGGACCAAACCCAAGGCAATAAAAAAAATCAATTTACATTTTCGCAGATCGGCAAGTCAGCCGGACTTCACGGCAGCAGTGAATGAAGACAGCGGTATCGGTCAAGAAGTAATGCTGCAAGAGCCAGCCAGTATATTCGAGAGGCCTGGCTTTGGCAGCGTTGCGTTCAGGTAAAATGGTGCCACGTTTTGTGATTTATAAATACCACCTAAATCGGCGAGCGTGTATGAAGAGGTTAATGAGCATACATGAAGCGAAAGAGGTGTCAGAGTCGTACCAAATGGAAATCGATAGTCTCTGCCTACCCCTATGTGAAACAGGCGTGATTTTATGTATGTATGTTTTGTGATTTCGTGTAAATAGTAGTGACTAGTGTACCATAGGTCTCAAATTAGACTCCCACTCGCCTATTGTCTTCTTATCGTATATCTGCCTAGCCTTTTCCCAATTACATTGGGGTCGGCTTCCAATCAAACCTGATGCAGCCTAATACCAGTATTTTACATGGAGCGACTGTCCATCGGAATATGAGAGTGAAAGAAGGAGTGCACCTGTGTTTGCGAAAACACTTGTGCACTATAATAACTCCTACGTACCTGGCTAATCTCCATTGAGATAGACCGCCGTGACCAAAATACGGTCGGGAGGAATACCTATATATACATATATGATATTTTGTTCTATATTTTCACAGGCGCTCAATAACAGCTACGTTAAGCGCTCTTGGCGGGGCAGCTCCTGGTGAAGACCTGTCCATAGGTTCTGCAGGATCTTTAGCTGCAAGGCATGCGTACCAGCCTGCTGAGTGGACTTCCGCGCAGTCAGGTAACAAAATCTACCTAACCTTTTCTCTAGTTTAAATCGTCTTCTAGTGTAATCGCATGCAGCTTAGTACCAGTATTTTAAATGGAGCGACTTTTTACCTGACCTCGACAACCTAGTTACTGGGTAACACTATACCTCTTGAATCAGGTAATATCAAACCATATTTATCAACTTTGGTGCCGACTTCACATAAGTTTGGGATTTATCGACGAATCTGACAAAATTTGTTACATTTTTTAAATTATCGATTTAATACACACACTATTCGATAAAGCACCATTGAGAAAATGACTTGAACAACCTTGATACCGAAAATCAAGGAGTGTTTTAATAAGATCGTCTTATCACTTCGTTAATAATATATCTATAAATAACTTTGCACAAGTTATCACATAACACAGCATCACGCCTGCATACCCCGAAGGGGAAGGTAGAGATGTATACAGTTGTACACCCACATTACACTAATGCTGTTATTATGTCCACTGTAATAGGCAGCGTATTGCCATCTACCGGGTACAATTCCAAACTCCGGGCTGCTATTGGAAATTTGCTGATAAACCCAATAACAATTTGGCTGACCCGGAAATCGAACCCAAGACGCTTGGAACCACTATACCAACGAGGCAGTCAAATTTTAGGATATATGTTAGTATTGTAGGTTTACTGAAATTTTTTATATTAACTCTTTCTTCCCAATTTCTAGAGAGCTCCACCATAACGTCAGACGAGGAAGGCGAAGGTGAAGAATCAGGTTACGCTTCCCTAGAACGGTTCCTCACCGCCTGGGGTCTTTCACAATACGTGCAGAAGTTTAAAGACGAGCAGATAGACCTGGATGCCCTCATGCTGCTTACGGAAAGTGATATGAAGTCTTTAGGTCTTCCTCTAGGACCTTACAGGAAGTTAGTTACAGCTGTGCAAGAGAGGAAACAGGCGTTGTCATATCCTGGCCCCATTATCGATACTGCTGTATAATGTCTATTTATAAATCTATGGTACAAATTGTACAGAAACCAGTATATATTGGCCTTTGATTGCAGCGCTGTCCACAAAGGCATTAATTCAAATGTATTTGTGTAAACTTTAGTTTGCTAATTTGCCACGTGTCAAGATATACTTAGGTGCGCTCAATTTTAATAAAAATATGCCGTGGTTTTTACTTAAATACATTACTTATATGTATATTATAATATAATACGAGATTATAGTAATGATGATACATAGTGTGTGAAAAGATATAATTGTATCTAGTTTAAAATTATAAAAGTATTAGTAATTATTGTGAAGTTTTCAGTGTGCAATGAGAAGAATGTTTTCTTTATATCAATATATTTCTCCATTGGTTACCTAAAACTATAAAAATATGTGTATTTATTTAATCGATGGTTTTCCTAAACTTTATCCGGTTGTTTATCATTAAATCTGATATGCATCAATACTTTGTATTTAATATAAAATGTGTAACAATAATAGTGCCTCATGAAATGTGATAATAATGTTCGAGATCATTCCATCCAGTGTAACGTCCAATCGCCATATAAAATATTTTTGTACAGTTTTTAAATATACATTTGTATGAATAATATTGTATTTTTATTGATATGTGGGCTTACTCTTGAAAATAATTCCGCTCGATTGACATTGGAATGTCAGTTCGTACTTTTATATGCCAAAATGTGTAAAAAATGATTATAGATTCGGGATAATATGAATACAACATGCTTTAAAATTGAGGCAACTATAATGTTGGTAAATTTATTTTAAAATTACGCGTTGTTTTAATGCGTCTATTTAATATTGTAATTAGTATTACCTTTTTTTATGGGATAGGGGGCAAGCGAGCAGACGAATCGTAGTTTCAAGAGTAACCCCAATGGTGTAAAAACTCATAATTAACTAGACCTTACGGCACATTGCAATGGTAGTGTCTTACTACCAATCGATTTAGGAAAGACTGAAGAAGAACAACTTTTAATTCAAAAATAAATAGGTAAACCAAAAAACCATTTTACCTATCTACCCTTAAATGGTTTAATAACAATCTCTTAATGTTTATTGCTATCGGAGTACCTATGGAATTTATAGAATTATTTCTTAATTAGTGTTCATGGCAAACGGGTAATTATCGGATAAATTATTTAGAGGTATCTCCTCTTAAATATTATAAGAATTGTACTACACAATTATATCTTATACCATAAGGTTCAATAAAGATTGATATAAAATGATGATAAACCTGTTTGCATGTAAGCGGTGAGATTTAATTAGAGAATCTACTCGCACAAAGAGGTCCCCCAGTTCCTCCGTTTCTCCTGGTGCTCCGATCATGATATTTATTTAGACTAAGTGAATTTCCAATTGTATCTTACAAACCTATATCCTAAAATCATAACGATCACACAGATGAAGATAAAAACAACAAATTTTCCAATTGTTTTTATTAAGGAAATTTTAAATACATTTAAAAATAATCTAGCATTTATTGTAATGAATTATTATCCTACACTGATTAATTTACAAATAGTTTTGAGCTAACTAATTGGTATGATAACGACGACGATTTTGACTAAGGAAATTAAATACAAAATCCATAGAAATACCATTTTACTAGCGTATATCCATATAAAAAGGACGGTTTTCATAATTTGACAATCAAAACATACATATAAAATACTAAAATTGATCTACAAAAAAGAAATTAAGATATATCAAAGAGAAATATACCATATTTCTTTAAACTATCCAGAATTACCTACCTTGCATTATAAAGTTGTTTGTGTACAAAAATACCTTAATCTCTACGATACCTACATTTAAATTAGATTAAGATATGTTTAAACAGTACAAATGAGCAATATTTATAAGATAGAAGGCACAATACTTTCGGATATATTTTGATCAGAGTAAATAAGTCGAATTTTATAAAAAACTATAATTATAAATCCAAAATTCTTTAAATTCTTAGATTTTTAACTTAGGTACTACAAGAATTTGTTTCATTTCTGTATATTATGGCGGAGTCTTTACTAACTTACTCCTAATTACAGCGTCTCTCCCAATACATTGTTACAATACAGTTTTATCATTATCTTAAATTCGTAGCAGAGATTGTTCGTAATTGTCGCTTGGAAACGTTTAAGATTCAGTGGTGTCAGAGTTTCGTACAGCCGTGCACAGATACGAGGCGCGAGTTCGATTTCGTTATTTGATTAAAATATTCAACTACTCATAAAACTTATCAATCGGAAACTCGCGCCACGTCAAAAATAAAAAAAAGTGCCAATAGGTTTTGAGTTTGAAGATTATTCTGTCAACCAGATTCGGGCCACCCATATAAAAACAGTGTATGAATATTTCTAAGACAAGAGCGTAAACTTTTCATTATGAAATCTAATGGGTTGTGGCGTCATACACTGTACGGCAATAATCGAAACTCGTAACCATTGCTTTTCAATTATGTTTCGTGATACACCTACACCCGCGCGGGATTCAATACATGAACGCTAAATACAAATTACTATGTTTGGAGGAGTATTTCTTTGATTTCTTGTTGTACTGCCTGTAGCGGCCGAGCCGGCACCCGTCGTCATGGTAGTACGTGTACTCCGGGTAGGGAATGTACGCACCCGTGACGGGGTCCAGCGGCACCATGATGGGCAGGTCCGTCATGGACGCGGGCCGCTCGTACGATGAGGAATCGGAGCCTTTCGGTTCCGCGTACTGCGGACTGCTGCTCTCCACCTGGTTCTCGATGTCCTGGCTCTGGTTGCACACGGGCACGCTACGGCTCGTGTCCGCTGATATGTTGGAGCGGGAGCGCAGGATGGGCCGCGTGGACGAGAAGTCCGTGGAGTGCTGCAGGCTCTTGGAGCGCGGCCGCAGCGTGTCGGGCGGCGTCTCGTCAATACGTGACAGTGTGTGGCGGCGCACGGGCCGGTACACCTTCCTGTCACCGAGCTTGGGCCGCTTGATCTTCCGGTGGGAGTTGTACGTCTCGAGGGAGGAGGGTAAGGACGGGGGCGGGTGGTGGTGGGGGGAGGGGTTGCGCGCGGGTGCCTGCGGGGCGGGGGCGTTGGCGAAGTGCGCCGCCACGAGGTCCCTCATCTGGTCACATGCTCAGTAGTTGTAGGGGCCGTACTGCGACCCGTGGTAGTAGGGGCCGGGGTACGCCTGGGGCGGCGGGTATCCGGCGTAAGCATACTGCTGCTTTTGTGGGTACACTGCGAAACACGACAATATAATTAGACGGACTAGATACCAGTGTATTGAAATTCTTGAAAGTGCTAAAAATTTGTCTGTGTTGAAGATATTTACAACGTATTTTATCAGGAGGAATATATGGACGATATAACATTTTTGAATCTTGAAAAAGCTGCTGTTCAGATCTGTTTTTATAACATTAGGAAAATTGCAATAACATTGCTTAGTAAAATCCAAAAACCACTCATGCATTCAGCATCCACCCTGTTGGAATCAGAGAAATATGTACAACAGAAAAAAAATTGTTCCGTTTTGTGTTGCCATAAGCAATAAATGTATAATGTTGTCATTTAAGAATAATTAGTTTGAGTTATGTTATGAGTGATAAGGAGGTAGGTACTTTTGTTTATGAGAAGATGATTATTATCTATTTACATCATCTAAACTTTTACAAATAATTGTAAAGTGACTTTTTCAATATTGACATAGATCACAGTTTATTCTTATATGCAAATAAATTTTGTAGTGTTGGCTAAAACATGTGTAAGCTATGTTTCGTTAAGATACAATAAATATTATGTGTGATAGTTCGTGATCTAAAATAACACAAATTATTATTTTTTATTTCAGGTCCAGGGCAGGAAGATGATTAATTGAATTGATGATATATGCTTTTGAAAATGACGTCTATTAATCAGTTTGACTCACGACATCGCCGCGGGCTCAGCTCATGACTCCGTTTGAGTTTGAAACTAGTCGGGCAAACCCGAAAAATGCACGTGAGTAGTAACCGATGCAAATTAATTGATGTCTATGAAATAATGTTTAATCACTTAATTGTTTCCGTTTTCTGACGTATTGTTTACTCACGGGAATTTTTCAGAATTGCCAGACTACGTTCAAACTCATTCGAAGACCTTAATCCTGAGCAAATCCTATATTGAAAAGTCTTCCAAATCTTTTTACTGTGCCTGGTATCGTATATTATACAATAACTCCTTCATAATGAGTTTATAAGCATACCGGGCATGAGATACTGCATATTAAGCGCCTCCTCCCGCTCCCGCTCGCCGCGCAAGCAAATGGCCGCCGACGAGAACAAGATGGCGGACAGCAGCGATAGCCCCACGCCGCACCACGCGACCATGTACGACCAGTCGTACCACACGCGAGTGTTCTCACGTAATATCTGGTTTATACCGGTTTTTCACGCACGGTTTTTTGGTGTGGCGTATGCGAGTGTGTATATGTAGTAGAATAAGTGTGCGTGAGAGAAAAAGTGAGTAAATGTGTGTGTTTAGTGTGAAACGTGTGTGCATGAGGTAAGTGAGGGTAATTGTGTATACAGGTTTTATTTATATTTAATAACGGGGGCAAAACAGTAGTTAAATTATTTAACCGATTCATTTTATTAAGCCCGAGTCAAATATGTAGTGTTTGTAAATTGTATTTGTTACCAAGATATTATGTACAGTCGTCACAATTATGGAAACAATTAGATTGTTTACACACAGTTATTTTCAGTATTTACAGCACCATATGTTAATAAATTCGTCCATAAGCGAGTTAGTATTGCGTTTGGCGTAAACCAGATATTATGAGATAGCCAGTTATATTTATATGAGTTAAACGACCGGTCGCAGTCGCGAAGTTATACGCAGTAGCCAAGTTTCATAGAAACATGAAAAAAAAAGAAAAAAGCTTTTTGTTAGTATGATGTACTTACATGATTGTTCTTAAAACTAGGTTATTGATGACTTATTGTCTAGTGAAGAATATTAAGTATGAGTAAGACCAAAATTAATAAGTAAATCAGATTTAATAAATACTACACATACAACATTCAGTTAACTATGACATTTAAATAACAAAAACTAAGGAATCTAATCTCACACATACGCAATATTCTACACAACACAATTATTCTAACAAATCATCAAAGGAAATTTCGTAGAAATATACAAAAGAGTTAAGTCTCATTTCCCGCCAAGCGTAATACAAGATGGCCGCTCAAGATGGCGGGCTAACCTGGCATTATGTACTGCACGTTATTCTGTTGTTCCCGTCTTTTCTCCTTGCTGAGGCAAATGGCGGCGGAGAAGAATAAAATGGAGCTACTGAAGGAAACGCCAACAGCCAGCCACGCCAATATGTACGACCAATCGTACCAGATTGATGAGTTGTCTTTTAGCACCTGGTTTAGGAGTTGGGTCAATGATGTGGTACAAACCTTTTTACTTATATATACTCACTTACAGGCTAAGTACTTAATATTAAGGATTTGGCCTTTCTTGCCTGATTTTTCCAATTAATCTGGTCTTTCATCTCATATTTAAATATGTACCTAAGTACTTAGTCCTCTCTCTTAAGTCTTTGCTGTGCCCGACAGGGTCCATAATGCTTCTGTATTTTTATATTTTTAAGACCATTTATGTACATTATGGAACGCAATAAATGATTGATTGATTGATACTTTACCTCATGTCTTTCCTGTCCATCCAAAGGTTGTCTGGTAGATATAGCTATTAGCGATAAGACCGCCATTGTACCCTCAATTACAAATTGTATTTTTATAAATGATATTATGATGGTGTACAATAAAGCTTATTCTATCTATCTATCTAATTGGCCTCATCGATAAGTCATGTCTAGAAATTCAATACCTCCAAGGATACATAGCTACATACAGTGCATCGTATAACCACGTTAAAACAGGTTCCTATAATCAGTAATTTTGCCTATTCTTCAGTCGACAAAACCAGTTTTCACGTGGTCGTACTACGCGTCCTGTAGGTAGGGTTGCCATCTCAAAAATCTGCTGACCCGGACAAGAAGTGTGAAAACCCGGATTTTGGAGCTCTAAGCCCGGACAACACTGGTTTTGTAAAGTTACTCAGAAATATAAATAAAAGTTTTAATTGTTAGATTTAAATTACTATTACAAACTAAATTAGTAATAAAGTTTTTAACAAACAATTATTTGTTTAACAACTAATTAGTTGTTTTGTATTCTAGACGTAATTTCGGCCGCTTATTTTCGAGAGATGTGTCAGCAGCCTCAAACCCCGACTACAAATGAAACCCCGCCCAGACGCTCCCCAGACACCCTCTAAACTAGGACAAATTCGGGGAAACCAGGGCGGATGGCAACCCTAGCTGTAGGTAATGTAAATAAAAAAGTAGGTGTACATGTTAACACTTGCAGTAATTAATTATTGATAAAAATATAAGTTCACTTATCAAAACATGATTTGCATTCGTTGCAAACAAAAGGACCAATTTTTATGTTTAGTAAACTGCGCTTGATACTTAAACAATTAATTAATTTGTTGTGTATCTTTTTCGGAGCCTTAGAAACTACAGTAGCATTTACGAAAAAATATTTTTTCTTTGGGCAAAGTCCTTCTCGGTAAATAAAAGTAGGTTAATGCTACCTATTTCAGTTGTAAATGGTGTAACACTTTTTGATTATGTACCTATTTTTAGTCACTCAAATCAAACGCTCTACTTACGGGATCCCACTGTTGGTAGTACTCCTCTCCTACGACCTTCTCCTTCTCGTAGAACTCCACTCCATGCCATAATGCCATCGCACCCGCTGCTAGTAAACCTGGAACACCGTAACACACCACATGACTAATCAGATCCTATACAAAACTCTGGATTTCAAACAAAACTGACCGTGTTAGGTGAAGTTCGAAAGAGATAAAACAAACTACGTCATAAACTTCGAAAATTTTAAGAAAACTCTAGCTATAGCTCAAGAAAATACATATAATTTACTGCCTCCCTTATTATCTATATATACGTCTAACCTTTACCTGGCATTATGTACTGCACGACTGCATGACTGAACGCCAAGTGCACAATCTGCTTCCCCCTAAACCCTTATATTACCTCCATTCGGAAAACACGGACATAAAGGCTCTGGTGGCCATTTGGCCAACCAGTAGTAGTAGACCTTATAAAAGGTTTACCATTTCGCTTAGCTTTGCTACCTACTGGAAGCAGTATGAACAGTTCTGAAGAAGGCTGGTTTGAAGGCAGTGAGACCAGTGTACTTCTAACAAAACGTTTTAGAAAGAAACCTATGTTCGATATAGATTGCTTGATGGATAAGACCTCCTTGTAAGGAAGGCCTGTTTATTTAAGGCATTGTTTTTAAACCAATCTCATATACGAATAATTTTTAAGTGCCGATCTGATATTCATTTATATGCTGTGTCATACATTTATGAAAGATCACAAGATCCCTTTAGACGCCATATTAAGGGGCAGAGCTTCGGAGATGAGATTGGTACGGGCGAGAGATGAATGTAGATACTTACATGTGACCAGCATAAGGATTGCGGTAGCGGTGATGTTGCCCGGGCTTCTCTTCCAGCAGCCCACCACGCCGGTCCAGAATGCGATGAACAGAGACAGGAACGCCACGATAAACAGCGCCACCGTTGAACGCGCCATGTGCAGCCTGAAATTATACGGGAATATGTTTAGTTTTGGAAAAACCTGGATCAGACTAACACAGGAGTGTGGAGATTGGCACAAGCAGAGAGAAGCCTATAACCTGCAGTGGATGAAGTCGGGCTGTGGATGGTGATGATGAGGTTTTTCTTCTAAAACAAATATATTAATGAAGCATAGTTGTCTGGTGGTATGACCGTTGTTCAAGTCAAAGGTTTCCAATTAAAACCCAAGGCACGCACATTGACTTTCGTAGTCATGTGCGTATTATAAATTAGTGATCACTTGCCTTAAACGGTAAAAGAAAACATCGTGAGGTACTAACACACCTGAGAGATATTCTCAACGGTGTTTCAAATGAGTGGCTTAAACTCTGACACAAGGTGCTTCATGAATCGCAGGATAAGAAGGCTTCTTAATGGTCTTTTATTCTTGTTTTCTTTCGGCCTAGCTAAACGACAAACTTCTTCTACTGTGGGATATTTTGAAAGTATCTATAAATGGAGTAAATTAAATAAAAAGAAATGTTTTGAATTCAACCTCCCAAATTCCTCTAAATATTTACTCTCAAATGAGTGAATCATGTCGAGATTTCATTCAAAATTGTATCAGATATGCTGAAGATCAACAATGATGAGCAATGGCTTTGTTTGAATTTTGTTTAAATAACATTTTCATCATAAGAGCATTCATAATACATTAAGTAATGATTACTGCCCTTCATGAGTTATCTCATCTCATTTTTTTTTTCGGCTCTGTGACGACTGACGGCTGTTAATGAATATCTATCTTAATGTGGGGCATCAGTGAATTGTGGTGGTAGGTACACACCAGTACACTTCTGCCTAAACCTTCGGGGAATATGGGTGTAATGCTGTTATATAAATGATATTGTTAACAGAAAGGAGGAAGAAATTTCCCTCGATTGATCTTGGAAAAATTTAGGTACCCTAATCTCTTATAAATAAGAGGAAAAACATCTGCGCCCCATCTACAAATTGAATATACCAGACATTTGGAATCTGCGTCCTTCCTCAAAAATATACATATATATATTGATATCAGTGACTAATCCAGAAGCTTTTTAATTTCATGTCCAGGAATGACCCTAACTAATCAGTCAAACAGGGATTGTGAGTATTGAATGGACACGTAACGTTACAGATTATTATATCGGAGTAGGTACAGCTCAGAAGAACAAACCTTGCGGTAGATCAGATTCACCGCAGATGATATTGTAGCTATATTCATATTTCTGTGCTGTGCCAGTATTATATTAATGTGATCAATTTAAAATTGTCTCTTCCTTCCATAATCAGTCAACATAATGATTCTCCTTTGTTGTCTAATTATGAATTTGGATGAATTTCTGAAATGATTTTTTGACCAAACGCAAGTGGCACAACATATTATCTTATGGAGGTGATTATATGTATGTATATACCTAAGAATTTTTAAATATAGGTACTAAAACGTTAAACTAAATCTACTCCAGTTTTAGATAGGCCCACAAATTACTCAAATGACAAGCCTTCAAATCGGCCAAAAGATTAATAACCAGCTCTAATAAAATATAATTTATTGTACGCCTTCAATTTAGCAATAACTAGTTGCGAATGATTTTAAACTGTGATTGGAGGCTGAGACAATGTATCGATTTGTTTCAATATCGATCAATGGCCGTTGACCCACTTGCTCAGGCACAAGGCCTTTCAATTGTGGTTTTAAAGTTTATCTAAAATCTAAATACACATAATATAACCAAATCATAATTGCCGGACAGGGGCCTCTTCTCATACAGAGAAGTTATCTATAAAAATAAGCATATTTATTTATTTATTCAAAATTTCCACCAGTAAACCATACCCATAAGTTTCAAAACTCTGCCCGGCAACATTATACTTATTTACTGCATACAATTATTTACTTTCTATTGTATTGCCCGTCCAGTTCCAAGAACAGGGCCTTGGGGGTCCATTGGATAGAATTCAAATGCTTTTTTCTGCTGAATTTGTGAATTCATGAGACACATTAAGTTAATATCGACACATTTAAAATAAAATTACATGAAAATTTTCTTAATACCTCAAAGATTCTAGAAGACGACACTTAGTATGGCACTCCTCAGTTCAAGGTGTGCAAGATTCAAAGGAAATCTTGGGAGATAGGTGAGACGTATTAAGATACCTACTTCTTAGCAACGATCAATAGGTAAATACTAAAGTTATAAATTTTTGTGGAAAGAAATTTCAACTTTTTGCAAACATGACCTTTAACATACACATTATCAGAGAAAGCGAAGAATATTATCAATTTGTAACGGTTGTCAAAACATGACGTAGTAAATAGCCATGTTGGTAACGCAATGGTATATCATATGGTTCTAGGCCATGAGCCAATGACCCGTATCGGAGACGGACACATTCCGTAGGTGCCTATCTATTGTTTAAATCAAGGACGCCATACAAAGTACATACACTTTGATAGTAAATGAGTGAGTAGACTCCACAGCCTAGCTCATCGGCATAACGTTGCTTGCTTGTCAGTCTTTGTTCTTCGGCGAGAGTGCGCAGTCGCTGCAGAATATGATTCGTCCATCACCATTTTACCATCGAACTTCCAAACCAAACACACTGCAGGATATCATCCGCACTTGGTTGTTATTCGACTTGAGAAGTCATAGGCACTCCACCCTTTTCCTTAACCTTCATAATGCGCACTGCCAAAATATGGAATTCCTTGCCAGCGTCTGTGTAGGGAGTACTATTTATAACCCGAAAACCGTCTAAATAAGAGTTAATAGGCATCATGTGGGAACGCTCGTTCCATGGTAGACCTCATCCATTGCTTTCCATCAGGCGAGATCTAGGCCAAAAGTGAACCAATCCAGAAAAAATATGAACGATAGCTTCGTCAGATTAAAGGTTTGTTGTACCTGTTCATCGCATCGTCCGACAGGGATTTCGTCTCGTTGTTCTCGTCAGGGATGAAGTAGTCCACATTACTGCAGTGCGTCTCCACAGGCGATAGGTAGATCTCCACTGAAAAAGAACAAAAATCGGTTGGAGATTACTTCAATAATGTACCTAGCATCACGCCTGTGTCGCCTATATTTAGGTCTCTGCCTAAACCTTCGGGAAATACAGGCGACACAGGTGTATAGTTGTTGTATATCTACCCACATTTTATCGATGCTGTTATAATATCCCATGTATTAAATGGTAGTTTGCCATCAACCGGGCACAATTGCAGGCTGTTACGGAAAATTGAAAAACTTTCTAATAGTAATCCCAATAACAACTTTGCCCAACCCGGGAATCGAACCCGTGGAAATGTGTTGTTTTATGAAATATATATTATAATGTAAATAAACACTTTTATACCTATATACGTCGAGAACACTAATGTAACGATCGAAAGAATCAGATGAAACGAATGTTTTAAAATTATTACGATATACAAATAACCAGAATACCGAATACAATCAGAGAGCGTAATATCATGCAAATGCCAAACGTTTGAATCACCGGTCACTTGCTCAGTTATCCGTTTGTGACAAACTGAGGAATGCCGTCTGTCTTAACATACCTACTTCATTTCACACCTACAAATAAACTGTCTTGTATGTTTTCAACGACCTCGTATGTAGAAGAAAGTGTGAATCTGTCTCGCTTATGAATTATTGATTAAATCACTTCATATTTATATTATTTTAGAGAACGCCTAGATATGGACTGCTATCGTCTCACTTTGCAAAGGTCAACGGTTAAAATATCAGAAAACCTCTCCGAAAATAATTTTATGTTTCCCAGTTTTGCTAAAGAGGAATAATAGCTTAAACAACGGCAAGGTATGATGGTTTTATTTATTACTAACAGGTAGAAACTACAATACAATTCTATCTTTACCATAGCTTAAACTAAATTTTTATGTAAAACAGATAACATTAATAAATATGTTCTTAAACTCTTAAAGAATATTTTCCATTGTTCACCAGCCTACTGTTATAAGTGCCATCATAATGTTGCTATTGGCATATTAATGCAGATGAAAGGTTATATAAATATACTAGCTGTGCGAGCGACTCCGTCCGCGTGGATGTCGTAAATTAACACCATGTCGTTTATGAACACAAATTCATAATTAACAAATGTTCGACGTGATTCTTTAAATTGGCATAACTTTTTTATTTATGAACCGATTGACATGAAACAAACATTAAATGTTAAGTGAAGCTCACTTCAATATATTATTGTAAACCACATCTAAATCGGATAAGCCGTTTCTGCGCACATTAGTGCGCACAAACGCACAGACAAAGAGACAAAAATTCTAACAATCATTGTTTTGGGTGCTATTTGAGTTGATAACGGTCCCAATAATATTTTTTCTCACATATCTTCCATGTACAGACAGCGATCTGTTACATTTTTATTACATGTATAGATAATTAGATTAGTTCTTAATTTTGCCAGTTATAATAAACGAGGGACAGCGTATACAAGAAAGCAAAGTAAGAGGTTTTTCCCTAGCTCAAACGAAGAATACATTAATGTCGTAATAAACTTCAACAATACGATAAAGCCACACATGATTTGCATACCGTAATTTAATTATTAACCATTGTTAAGCTATTTTAGAATGTCAGATTACGCATACATTTATTTTTATTATAATTATGAACTCATCTACGAGGTCGTTATTTTAATTAGCAGAAATTTTATGAGTCTGTGCATCTATTTGTTTCCCCATGAGGTAGTTGGAACTGGGGTTTTTCAGAATGGTAGTGTGAATATTTTAGAGGAAAATTGGGAATTACTTAATTGAAAAATATCCACAAAACGTATGTAAATTGAAACGCATGTATCATATGTACGAAATGGTAGCATAATTGCCTAAAATTGGTGACTATACCAAAACATGATATTTGAATGGGTCTGCAGAGCCTTTTGGCTCCAAAGCTTTAGGTCATGGCCTGAATACTACTGAATAGAAATAAAAAAATATTTCAAAGTGTATATTTTTGTGCTGCCACGTCATCAGGAAACAAACAAGGTGTATTTATGCCATATTAAGTCATCATATTTAATCGCTGCATCAGCACACTCAGTCACTTCCACGCATTGGTCCACAGATAAGCAAAAACAAAAGTAATTACATCATAGAGTACAATATGAGCCATCTTTTTACATAATTAAAATGTTTGAAATAGTGTATCTATTATAAGGGTGCGAGGACAGTGGACACTGTTTGTTGTGGTTTGTCGTACACCAACGTCCGTGGTAACACCTTGACCTTCAACTGGCCCATCGTAGTAGGGAGTTTCAATAGTTTGCGAGGCTAGCTTATACTGGTTTCGTTACCACTGATGTTCTGCCTACCGTACGTACATTCTTAGAGCGTGCAGACATTTAACTGTTTATCTTTGTTTTAGCGTGATTGCTTATAAAATGATAGCTTTCAAAATATTGGATGAGAATTATGTAAAATAAACACTTTTAAAATTGATTCCTGAGCTTATGGGTAGAATATATCAAAATCTGTCTCTGATCTAAGATCAAAATGAATTTGTACTGACAACGATAGACAGTGTTGAACGTGCTTGAACGCAAGCGACATCAAACAAAAACGCAAAAAATCTTATATGCATTGAACCAGGAAGCGAAATAATCTCGTCACTAATGCGCAAGCGCATTTCACAATCCATTGTCTCACACGCATACAGACTTAACACAAAATAGAATAGATACATCTAAGCTAACAATATTAAAAGAGATATTTTTCAACAGTTATGTAAATTACTGAATGTTATTAGCTTTTGAGACTTATTAAGTTAAAAATATAAAAGTAAAAGTTATTGAAACGGATTAAATAAGGTCAAAGTTATAAACGTAATTTCGATTAATCATAACTTGTTGTAACGTTGTAAGTTTAATCATAAAATAAGAACGATTACTAAATAGGTACTTCTTTTTATTTTACTGCTACTAAAAAACAGCATATCTTATCAATTTGACAAATGGTTTCCTCAATAAATAAGCATTCATCAAATAGATTTAATCGTATCCCAAAAACCTACTTCGCTAATAAAATAATTAGTACCGCAAAAATTACTCTATTGTAATCCACGCCGGTTCTCACAACATTCTCTTAGCTAAGATTTATCTCACCTCTCTCTCTAACTATTGCTTTTTTCTTGAGAAGGAAAGTGATAGATTAGATAAGTAGTTGCGTTGAAAACGCGACCGCATTTCGATTTCAGTAGAGAAATGTGATTATTTAGTAACTGCTGCTACATGTTAGGGTAGAGCAGGTGAGTCATCATTAAAATTTGACTCATAAGGATAAGCCTTACTTTTAGTGTTTTTTCAGAGGCTCTAGGCATTATATTATTAATATATCAATAGTCTAAGAGCGCAGGCTGGCATCGAATTGTTTAAATACGTATTATGTGAATTTGTTCATAAAAGTGGGAGACATTCTAAAACAATCCAATGGTACAATTCAAACAAAACAAAATCAAGAAACGACTAGTGTATCTTGATAACTGAATAAATTTAACACACTACCTAGTATAGGAAATAACATTTTACCGATACCTTCCTAACAACTAGTATACACAAGCGACAACCCGTCTTTATTGCTATCAGATTGCTAATGTCAAATATTTTGACAGTTCACGTATCACGGCTCAGTGACCACAAGGTCAGCCACATATTAGTACATAGTAGCTATTGTATATGTAAAATGTATGCAAGATATGCATATTCAATGGGCATCAATATTAATATTATGGGAGTCAGCCGCACATTGTTCTACCTACATGACGACGGTATTATATGCATTCGCTTAGCCACCCAATTTGGTATAAGGTATAAGATTAAAAGTTTGAGACTACGAATTTATTTAATCATGTTATTTAGCTATTGGACAAGAATTCTCTCATACAAACAAGGAACGACCATTGAGCACCTTACCTATAACAAAAAGACACATTGGCCCTGTTTTGTGTTAAAAAGTAACTCGGCAAATATTGGCAGTGCACAGTGCAATTTCCTCGTGATGTATTTTATTTCGGGCTGTATTGCCCGCGTCCGTAGGAGTGCACCTGTAATATTGGATCCCTACATGTGGCCCCTGGATAGTGCAAAACTCGGAGACTTCGGCCGCGGCTGGTTACCACCCACCGGACGAAGCCATGTCGTGAAGCGAGCTAGTCGTGTTTCGGTATGTAGGCCGGTTAAACCGTTGTGCTCCGGGTCTGGGTTGTTGCATCAACTCCCCAACTATCGTTCTCCCCAAATCTATCCACTCTACTTAGAGTGAATAGATTTCTTCTAGATCTACGTGCTCCATCATCCTTGGCAAATTGATGGACAAAGGTAGATGCATTTCATAGTAAAAAAAAAATGCGAAATAGTAGTCGGTGTTATCTAAGATTGACTTAAAACTCCGTACCACCACGCCATGGCTGTAGCCAGGGGCCCTCGAAATCACATAGTAGAAGTAAAATTGTTTTAAATAATGTTTATAAATGTTCCATACGTGCAAAGAGGGTATAACCCCTCAAAATCTATTCCTGGCTACGGCCTTGCACCGAACCAGCACAATGAGAAAGACATACGTAGATAGATACTACTATGGCAACCTTGCCTACAAAACCAACGTAACAGATACCCAACCTTAACATAAAATTCCATTGACTCCACATTACATTGTAAATCGCTTCACGCACTTCGCTTGGCCCACGCCCATGTTAAGTGAGTTCTAAATAGGTGACCGGGTTCGTACGCGCGACATTTGGTGGCGAATGCGATCCGTAGGCGAACTGCCTGCGTAAGGAGAAAGTCAACGCATGTCCTTGTTACTCGTAAGTGAGACTATCAGGTGTGTGTCATCATCTTAATGAAGAATCTCAAAGCCCGTTGTGGCCTCGGGTCGGTAAACTATCGTTAAGCAACGCTTGCCTCAGTATGTAGATATGAGTGACCATTAAAATCATTTCTACCTGAGCATCTCTGTGCTTCGGAGAATCCTTGCCGTCTTCAATATAGCAGTTGCTAAGCATAGTCCTAGGACTTGGAGAGCCTTGTAGATATAAGTGACCATTAAAAGCATTTCTACCTATGCATCTCTGTGCTTCAGACTACGTTGCGACTTCGCTCAGCCTATATAGTCCTAGGCTTAGAGAGGCCTATGTCCAGCAATGGACTGCTATAGCCTGATGATGATGATGATGATGATGAAGCCTAGTCAAAGACTATAGACAGCTTGACGACCTCTGATACTAGGATAGGTAATTATGGCTTCTATTTCTAGCCACACAAAAACAAAAGAAAAATGGATGCGCTGCAGACACAGAAACGAACTGAGAAAGTCAAAGTACCTCTGTCCTTGTCACTCGTGATTTGTTCAAGTGTGTGTCATAATTACTAAGTATAACGTCCATTGGGCTATTTATAATGAACGTAGTTTAGAAATTGAGTTATATAGAATCAGAAAACTACTCTCATAGGAACAGGTTCGCGTGACATTTGGTGGAGAATGCGCACCTAAGTTGATTCGTCTACTTATGTAAAGTTCTCCATGGTCAAAGTATATCCATTTGAATTCCCAGGAGCTCCTAATCTATTCACACGTAAGTTAGATAATCAGGTATGAGTTGAAGTGTCTTAGTCCAAACCAATATCTGGTGAAAGAGGGTATTTTGAAAAAAGTGATCAGTCAGTGAACCGCCTTGCTGCGTAGGCCTACGGAGAAAGTCAAAATAATATGCTTGGTACTGGTTAAGGTGTGTGTCATAATTACTAGGTATAGAAGTTAGATGGTTAGCGATGAATTGCCGTTATTTTGAGCTTGAAAGCCATCAACTTTCGTAATGGGAATGCCAACTTATGTACTTTGGTGGGAATTAAAACAGCTACTGTATGGTAAATTCGTGCCATGTAAAATGAATTTAATAATTTACAACTCGACTACACACACACGGCTGAATCAATAAGTCACCCCACGCACTTTCGAGTAGGGAGTAATCAATTGGAGAAGCCCACTGTACTTATTTTTAACACGTATAATAACAGTTCTTATAATTTCTATTTCAACAACGATAATTACACTAAATTTCAAACTTACAAAAGAATAAAAATAAAACATGTTGCAATATCAATATCGATTAATTCTTATGAATTTGAAGTTTCGGATACACTAATTGTAAAGTAACGAAATATCCTTGTTGGAACGTGAATGTTGCCGCACCCTAAACATTAAATATCTACTAATTTGTTTTATTTTGCAAACTATCTTTTACAATTTTTATTACAAAGTTCAAGTGATTTGGCTCCTCAATTCTGTCATACATGTAAGGTAACCATTTTACAAGGACATAAATGTAGCACCAAACTACATTATTAAAATTTTCTCTCTTGTGAATGTGGGTGGTATTTTATTATAATGGCAACATGAGGTTGTCTATAATTCATGTCCAGATGTCCTGCGTCTAGGTGGTAGTAACTTAGTAACACTCTTATGAACTTGGAATTAGTTAAGATACAGATAACATATATGTGCATTTCAACGGTAGGTAATTTCATTTTCATGAAGGGGCCAACAGTCGAGTTCGAAAATCTTGAGCACCTACCATAAAATGCACGTGTATATAGCCGTACCTAATAGATACAAACTCCATAAAGATAACAATAAAGTTAAGCTTAGAAACGGAAGTAAACAGGAGTTGATGGTTCTATTAGAACTATTTTTATGGTTTCTTCAGCCTTAATAGGAACTTTTTTACAATACATAGTAATAATATTGAACGAATTTTAAGTAGAACCTAGCGGTATGGCCCAAGATTTCTTCCAACAGGTAGAACCATTCGCACAATTTAACATAGCACTCATTTAGCATTCATATAACACTAAAAAAGTGTATACCTACTTCCTCAATTTACACGTTACGTAACTGTTACGTAAAGTTCACGATGTTTTAAACAATAGTAAAACATAAGAACTGCTTGAATATGTAATAAATGCAAATAAAATGCCTTACTAGTACTTACATAATTTTGCTGTAAAACTGTAAGGCTTATGTTGGCATATTAATCTGCTAATTATGCTCTAAAACAATATTATTTTGGTAGTTAGTTAAGGTAAATAGATGGAATTTGTCACAATTAAGCCACACAAAAAGAAACCAGATATTATATTCTGCTTCATTAAAATTATCATAAGCTACTTTATTATTAGAGGTTTATTATTACCTCTGACTCGTACAGCGATTGATTTATATTTCATTAATTTAATAAAATTTATTACGGCGTGCGCGTTTTGTCAATACAATTTATCGACCATGGCCTAAAAAGCGCATCATACATTACTTTGAAAGCGAAAGAAAATGACAGGAAAGAAAACAAGATGGTGGCGTAGTATTTCCACGGCTCGCTTTTCCCGCCAATTATCAATGACCAGTTTCACTTTCTCATTTTCCTATTTAGAAAGGCCCATAGAGGCTACTTTACTGAACATCAGTCTCTTTGGTATGTTAATTTTGACCTCTGCGACCGATCAAGTCGTGGTCCGCAAATGAAAAATGTTTAAATAATATTGGCTAGTAGAACAAAGAAAGTTAAGGTGCGGTCACGCTCGTCTTTGCTACCTTGACTTAATAAAATTATAATTACCAATAGATTAAGTAGTACCTACCAATACCATCTATTTGAAAGTTATGTAATTTACGCAGTTAAAGTTCTCACTGGACTGGAGTAGCTAGAAGTAGGTTATCAAATGTAAAATTAAAATATTGATTGGGTTTAGTACTTAAGACAAAACTTGCAGCTTAACATATTTTTTTTTTTGGGTTTGAAATAAGTTATTTTTTTTGAAAAGTAGATAAAGAATCTTTTACAGTTTAAGTACCTACATGTTTTTTTACCTAAATAAAATATATATGTCACCTTGCATCAAATATTGAACAAAATATTCTAGGAGCGTTCGACTTAACACATATAGGGTTAGGCAACTCTAAAAGGCAATAATCGTAACATCGAATACAAAATACCTGTTTATGAATTACAAGTTCGTTTTGCGAAATAACGTAATAACTAACACAGTTAACAGCACATTCAATTTGAATGTTATTTGGTTCATAAACATTTGTTTTTAAAGCCTCAAGTACGGGTCGTAAAGTTTATTTCGAGGTTAAAACTAAGCAAATCAGAAACTTAACCTCTAGTTAAATAATGTTCTTAATTAAGTATACGACAGTCCATCTATGTTTCGACTAGAAAACGGCTCAAGTTATTTCCTATTCGATTTGTATTGATGAAGAGATAGATTGGAGATCCTGGAAGACTTGTGAGAATTTCCATTGGGAAAGTGTATTTATTAGCATTGAAAGATGGTAGATTTCTCGGTTGAAAGAAGAGCTTCATGCGGCAATGATTTCAATGGATTAGTAGTATCTTTCAAAGCCACAAGTAGCACTATGTCTATACTGTTTAATAACAATTTGGTATAACTACCTATATCAAGGCAGTCTAAAAGTTGTGACCGAGAACTGACAAGTTGTATCTATGAAAATCGCTTGGTATGCGTAGGAATGAGGATCATATTTACTCGTGAGAGTGGCTACTGAGATCATGGCTTATAGAGATGTATGGAAGACAAAAATGACGAGCTGTGTCGATCCCAAATAAATTGGGATAGGGCATGACTGTGTACTTATGTACTTATAACGACGGACACAACGGTGCTATTCTATAAACTTTCAATACAAAAGATAAAAAACAACTATTTTATTTTAGTTAAGGTAAGTCTACAAGTTAAAAACAGGAACAGTTTCAATTAACACGAATCCAAGAACAAGGTGTATCGTGATTCGTGTGGCCATAATTGGTCAATAGCTATTGCCATCCGGCGTCACGCATTCATTGGTACGTAATCGGGTTAGCATGATCACTAGCGGACATGCAGATAGGTGTTGGACTTATTTACATGGACTATTGGGTCTTGTGAATGTCTAATTGGTCATATGCATATGTTTTGAATAGATATTCTGTGTAAAACATGTGTAAGCGCCACAGAAAAAATATAATTAACAAAATAACGCACAAAGCGAGAACGTCGTCGTGTTCTACTGGATAAAAGATGTTTTTTATGATCAAACTCACATACATACCATCATGCCCTTATACCCCGAAATGGTGGGCAGAGGTGTACACAGTTGTGTGTACCAAATTTCAACCATGCTGTTATTCAGTCTCATGTAATAGGTAGCGAGCCTATTTCCAAATCGCAGGCTGCTTGAGAATTTCCTAACAGAAAAACTCAATAACAGTTTTCCCGACCTAGTAATCAAACCCAGGACGTCATGCTCAGCAGTCCCGCTTGGGACCACCCGATCAAGGAGGCATACAATGATTAAACTAAGTCATCACAGATAATCAGACAACATGACAGGTTAGTTTATCAAAGGTTGCCATAAATGAAAAAGTAAAAGTAGTAGCACAACAAGTCAAAGTCAAAGTTTAATGCATTTGAAGTATATCACACTTTTGAATTGTCAACAACTAGTTGCTCCGTTCCAAAACGTAAGTTCCTATGGAAAAGAACGGGCAACAATCAGAAAGAACACGAAAGTCACGCTATGATCACTTTGTGTGAAATATTTGTACATTTAAATTAAGGTACTCACTGTTACCTACACTTTGTCTCAAGGAATTACCTATTTTCTAAGCTTGCCATCATCATAACAGCCGATAGACGTCCACTGGAGGTCATAGACCGCCCCCATAGATTTCCAAAATTGACGGACTTGAGCCCACTCCATCCATCGTCTGCCTCCACCTTTGTGAGGTTCCCATACCCTTGCCAAATTATTATTACTCCTTAACCCACTAACCCTTATAAATTACTCACATAAATCTTAATATTAATTCGCCGGCATCTGGCGTGCCTACGCGCACGGTCAAGCAACGGTATTGATCGTCCGTACTCTGAATATGAAGCGAACGCATCAGTTGCATCCAATCGCATCCAATAGCGTTTGGTCGGCAATGATCGTCGTATGCGGTCTACCGCATCCGACCAACTACAGGTTCCAGCAATAAAACGATAGTTCCTCATGCAAATCTGCATACGGTGATATTAAGTAAACGGGTCTTTGGTAAACTTTAGGTAAATGTTGTTATATACCGACACTTTAATTTTGTAATGCTTTGCAATAAAATTATACTATGAGTGAGTATGATTTACATCATCTCAAGTTTTTATATTTTAAAATTTATATTTTTTTTACATTATATTAAGTTCAGAGCATTCATTTAAATGAAACTATTTATTAAAAAAAAATTGCCACGTTACTAAATGAAGTAGGAGGTTTCCATGATTTCTATATAATAAACAATTAGAAAGAGGAGTTTCTATAATTTTCCCAGGGCGAACGGCTTAAGTGAAAACCGCACAACCACTAACTGAGACGTTTGCAATCAAAAGTAAACTGCTATGTCCCTTTCGCTTAAATGTTCACAAAACATGTAAATAATAAATTGCCTGATTGGCTACGTATTGCTTTGTTCTAACCCCTAACCTATACTAAAAATGAAGTCATACTTACGAAAACCTTCACAGACTTCATGACTTAATGATCATATATATATTGCAAGAAACAACTATATACCTACCAACGTAGACCACAAGCGTGACGACAAGATATAAAAACTGTTAAAAACTGACACATTAACTATATGAAGGTTCGGCGCCCGCGCATCGTAAACGTGCATTCCTTCACGGAACGGTGGGTGCTTGCAAAACTCTTGATATGGGCTTAGATTCGCCGGGTTTTGCGAAACGACTATTAGTTACGTGTGGCCAGCAGTTTTCTACTTCGATTAGTCGGAAGATTGTCAATGGTTACAAAATTATGTGTTCGAGGAACCTATTACGATGGTTTATTTTCGCAATGTAGTTAGTTATCGGACAGTTATGTGTATTGAAAGGCACACTGCATTGATTCACACGGAATCCTGCGAATACTTTCTTTAAGTTATAAACTATTAAAAAAATATAACTTTAGAGTTCGCATCCGCATGCGATGTGTTTGAAAGATAGAAGATATTTTTATTATCTCGAATAGAATAGGTTATTTTTTGCATAAAACATAGTTAGGTACAACCATTTACAATAAATTTTACAGTTCATGTTTTACTAACAACAGGGCATGCAGATGCGGTTAAATATAGGAATTAGTGGAACTGACTTATTTGAATTTGAATATTATAAAACTAATGAATATTATTAAAATTATAAGACTCACATCACAGCAGTTCAATTATATTGTTGTCCATATAAAATGTCAAATATGTAGATATAATTAGCATTTTAAGATATATTTCAGAATATATAAATATGAATTAATACGATAACAATTAAACTAGTACATACACAAACCTTTATTTTATTACGTTTTTCTTTCATTTTATTTATATTGTTGGTGCTATATTTATATACATATATCTCTGGTTACGATCTTTAATTAGTAACGTTACCGAATCAACATTCCGAACTGAATTGGTGAAAACATGACTCACTATTATGTAAATAATGGATAACACCCTGCATATAAACAGATAGATGAAATGTTACAGCAAGTACATTAATAAAGCAAATTTAAATTCAAATGATAAAAAATACATGATCAGAGAAAATTACTTACAAAAATCTACGGTTTTAAAACGGATCTGAAAAAAATACGGATATAACCTTACCTCGTCATACGCGAAGCATAGATTACGCATACCCACTCGCAGCGTACTGGCGCCGAGTGGATGAGTTTTAAGTATTTGTATGCGTTTAGCTCGTGTATGATAAGCGAAATTGGATGACTAGGCATGCTTCTCACATGTAGTACGCAACGCTACGTCCGTATTTTTTTAAAGTCCGTGGGTTTTAAGCCAAATTTTCACTTCGAAACATTAGCGGCAATTTCGGCTAAACCCGGAATTGCTGTAAGTATAATTGTTAGCATTGTCAAAAGACGGCGAAATCCTTAACTTCTTTTTTTGGTGGTTTTACATAGGCTTTTTATCGCGCGCAGTTAAAGGGGCGAATTTGATTTATAAAAAAAAAATAGCAAAAAATATTATTTGGGTTGATTTTTTATTGATACGTGTTCAGTGTCAGCGGTATAATCACCTCCTCAAATATCCCACAGGTATCAACAGCTTGTATAAATACATAACCATTATATACCTAGCGATATTGTTTTAAACTTAGTTATGCCGTCTTTATTCTATCATACTGCACCGGAAGCGAACAATAGGGTCCTAATTCAGGTCGCATCAACAAGAATATAAAACAACTTAGATTGTTTTCAATATAACTTTTTGATATGACAAAACCATGTTCGATGATAGACAACATTGGTCGTGTGACATTATTATAATATGCAATATGGAAGTGCACTCGTGCATACATAACAACCATAAAAACTGTGCAGGAAGGAAAGTAGCTGATAACCTGCATTTGATATCAATTTCTCTATGCAAAATTACAGAGCTTAACATGACACAATAGGCAGACAAGTTACCGTAGTAGGTTCCACCAAGTCTATGACATAACGTCTATTGCAGTTTAAACAAAGCCAGAAAAAGTAAAAATTAAAAAAAAAGAATTTGATTTAAAAATTCTCTGATTGTAATTTTCCGCTGCAAGTCTTCCAACAATACCTACTATGTTCCATAATTTTGGATTGCGCTAGCTCACACTACGTTATTTTTTTTTTAATAGGTCCACTCTAACACTAACCCGAAAAGAAGAGCCAGTTAACACTTTAAAGTAATATAAGTACTGTTGAGTATAAATATAATAACCAAAAGAAAATATGCAGGAAAAAATCCTGTAAGCGTTTTGCAGCTCCCATGCCATCATCGTATTTTCGTTTCTTGATATTCAATTCATGAAGAATATTCGTCCTTCACTCCTTAACGAAGTGCTATAAAATTATCTTCCACACCATTAACTATGAGGAATTAAATCTGTTTGCAGACCGTCACCTCGATTCACCATAATCAGACAAACAAAACAAGATGACATCATTGTATCGTATGGCTCGTACTTGACACGTAAACTTGCACTTAGATGGAATGTTTAATTTTGTAACAGGAAATTGTAACAGGTCTTAGCCATAACATTATTATGTGGCTATTTTTCCAGTTTCGATTATATTGCCTTTTAACACAGATTACTTAATGGTTATCTATTGCTAGTCTAGCTGCAGTCGGACAATGGCTCTTTGACGTTTGACCGTAGTACTATTTTTTGTTCTGTTTGACTACCAGCAACAACTTCTAGTAGGTACGAGTTGCATTCTGTATTATTATTATGAGTTTTTCAACTATTGAGCACAGCCATCTATTATAATACTATTTATATCTTCCTTGGTGGCGATCACAAATATCAATTATTGTTCAAGGGTTATTTTTCACGTGCATTATTTCGGGATTGCCCGACTACTTTCAAACTCGACGGGGTTTAACTCGCGACATCGTTGCGGGCTCAGCTCATGACGAAGGGCTCCATCCGAGTTCGACGCTAGTCGGAAAATCTCGAAGAATAGCACGTTAATAATAACCGTAGAGCAATCATTAGTATGAATGTGTCTAACGAAAGATATTATAAAAATAAAAAATAAAATTGACGTCCTATATATCTCGTAAGTCTTCAACACAAACCCGAGCATACCATAACTTTCCAAAACATAATACTTTATTGTTACATCAAAATCAAAACACTTTCTAATTGTTTATTTTATTGCGAAATATGGCTTTGGGCGATAATCGGATTTGAATTCATAAGTTTCGAGATGAATTATTAAAATGTTTACGGCGAATTCATTTAATAAATCCTACCTGCTGGTCAATAAACTCTAGAACAGATCGGAGCCAATTTTCAGACATGCAGCGATCCAATGGTAGAGATGCTCAATTTTAATTAATTGGTCTTTAGCAGTGCTGCACATTGCAAGGTCGCAATTGCATTCAACCGTTCAAAAGTTTCAACAAACTTGGGCAAGGTTGGTCGTCCTGTTTAAGGCATAATCCTCAATTTAAATTACAACAATAACAATAAGTAGTATTGTAGCAAATTTGCAAGATCCTGATTTCATTAAGCTGTTCAAAAGTTGACCATGAAGACTACGGTCAACAAATTTGAACAAGTGCAGATAAATCATACAAACAAATTTTAAAAAATATATAGAAAAAAATACTCCAGGCGCTCTGACCACTAAGCCATCTCGATCTCTGCTCAACTACGTCTTTTAGTGACGTCATCGCTATCTAGTCAATCCCTGTTCAAGAGTATTTATCCGGGTGGCGCAGGTTCAAACCCTGGTCACGACTGTATTATTCTTTCCTCAAAAATTTATAGCTTTAAGTTTGAACAAGATTTTTAGATAGCAGTTTTTATAACATTCTCATAACTAAAAGAAACATTCGTTCCCAGACCACATTTCTTTTTCTGTCATTTCCCTAAATTGTACCTTGAAACTGCGAAGGCAAGATACGAGTAAAATCACCTACGACAACACGGATAGCGTGGACGGTATTGAATACAATTATAATTATTTTGACGGGTACCCAATCTTTAATTTTACAGAGAACAAAGGCCACATAATGACACATAATAATATCGCGATAATAACTCAGTTGCTGGGACAATGACGATGTTTAATTCTTGTGGCCGTACGTATAGAATAACTGAGTACCAGGGCGACATGAGAACCGAGGAGATTGGCCATCACATTGGTATGATTGTAGTTATTGAAGGGAAAGCTCACATTTCCCAGCAAAGGATAAAGTAATCGTGGAGACAGTGACGTACGTACCTTGTATTCGTTCCCATTCAGCTAAGTTCAACTCCATTGGGCTTTATAGAAGGAGAGCAACATACAAAAATACTTGTTTTTAAATCTCGTGCAATATTGAGGTAACGTAAGATACGACAATTCATACAGGACAATAATATTAACGGAAAAGAAACGAGTTCTACAGTTAAGCTCAAGAACGTATAACTTTTTAAAACGCTTTACGGTAATGAAAAGACATTAACAATTTTGTAAAAGAATTATGAAGTCATTACTTATGAATTATGTGGTTTTGTTAATAAGTATTAATTTCACTACGAGTTCCTGTTTCTGAATTTATAAAATGAGGTGTTAATCTGGAAACTATTTCAATACAATTTTAATATTACATTGAAATAAATATTCCCGGAACCAAACACATATAAGCATAGGAATCAGAAGGCATCTGCTTCGAATAGATTTAACTTGATAAGACAAAAACGATGATACGAGGCAAATTATCATAAATATTAAAATTTTACAATTCTAGTTATCTTGACATATTTCCCGCTCCAAACTCAGAAATAGGCCACATCTTATCGGTCTTTAACCTCTTCCACAAACAGACGAACAATCAACTTTTGGAAAGCATTTTTTTTACCTTCTAATATTTTATCTAAGACATTGTAAATATTATTCCGGTCAAGTATGTTTTTGATTTACGTTATACACAGACATTTTTGTTAATATTTACTCGATTTTCCTGTAGGTACTTTGACCACATTTGACAGGAAAAATCCTCCAATTGTTAGTTGAGCCTAGAAATGTCAGTGTCCAATGTTCGTTTAATCAAAATGAAATAGAGCAAGCAGTACTTAGGGCTTGAGCAGGCATGTTACTGTAGCATAAAGACAACTTGATCAGCGACCGAATTGAATGCTAAACTCGAATGTTTCAAACTGCTAAAACCCGGAATCTATCGCGTCCCAACGCAGTCACCCAAATTCAATGCAGCATTTATGCAGTCACAAAAGTGCCGATCACCGATGCGAAACTAACATGTCTGCTAAGGCCTACCCAAAGATCATATTCTTTATTAAAAAGACAGTGTTAAGTTCCACGGTAATTGTCTAAACAGGTGCAATGAGTCTGGTCATGTTTAAAGGGAAAACAAGGCAGCAGCAATGCTAGTGCAGCATTCCGTCTCATTACGAAACCACTCTTTGTCTGACGCAAACCAGACGCCGATCCTATCTGTCATAAGGAGCTGTGCGAATACTTCTGTAATTACTAATCGACTATTAAGCTCTTTAAGATATCACAATACAGATAAGGATTGAGATAGAGCTTTGTACATATTTGTACTGAAATGTGAATTGTAAATATATGTAGGTAAGATTTGAGTTCCTAATTTTTTTTAATAAATAAATAGTATTGTATAAAAAAACTTGTGTTTAAGCACTTGAATTAATATAAGTTCACAACAACTAACAATATAAAAACAACACAAGAGTTGCAAATGTCTTTCAGTTTAAGTAAATAGAGAATAAAAAAACTCGAAAATGCAGCCTTCAATAGCTAAAACACGAAGAAACTAGCAAAAACTACCTGACATTAATCGCACAGTCAGCTTACAAAAATTGAGTTACTGACAGACACAAACTGGTCTCACCGTAACCCAAATTCGGCGTCACCCAGTTCGTGAGATAAACATCCTCCGTTGGGGCAGTTACAAGTTTTTTCTACCAACAGTTCGGTTCCCTCGCGACCTTCCCATCTTAGAAAAAAAGAACATCGGCGCAAGCGCGTCTGCCCGTCAGACGAGACGCGCACAGGCAGGACCGGTTGCTTAGTAGAACGAGAGATTTCACCTGCGACCATCGATTCATGTAAAAGTTATATTCATTTTACTAAGAAAGCATCGTGAGTCAACTAACAACCTCGAGTCGATTGAGCGGCGAATTGGCGAGTCGATTAATCGATATGATGTATGGTGATCGTCGGCGCCGCTTTCTGCACTTGCAATGACAATCAATCTCAATTAAACAAGTTTTGTCGTGACACACAGTCTAGTTTCAAACGGTTATCAATTGGTCTACATCTTGTGTAGGTAGTGTACAGTGATTAATATTGATTGAGAAGTATACCAATAAAACAACATAGGAATTGTCTTTTGATAAGACCTAGCCTTAGAATAAGACTTGACAAATTAGAAAACATTAATTTATCGGAAAAGATATGTAAAGAGTTAGAGAGAACAATAAAAATAAAATGGTATTTACAAATTTCTACAAAATTCTGCATCCTATAAGGCCTTGTCTTTTTTTTAAGTTTTCCCTTCTCTTATTCATTACATGCGTTACTGATTTCTATTTAAAAACTGTAAAAAAACGAGGCCTTCTTAAGGCCATTTTCAATGATAGCCTTATAGTTATTATTGTAATAGATAGTATAAGTTATTACATTTTCGTCGTTTCTGACATTAGAATAAAGTGCTATTATTAAGTCCATTGTTAGAGCATGTTTACAAGTAATTTGGTCAAAGAAGGCTAAATAAAAAACAAATTTAAGTAACTACAGTAATCAATTAAATTATCATCAACAGTAGTCAAGAAGAAAACAACAATTACAACTATAAGAATCCAGACGAAGGAAACCTTAGCGATATTAGCTATTCAAGTTTTTTGTACATGCTCATTACAACGCCGAAGAAAGAGGACCAACATAATATTGTTTATTGCTTCATAACACACAATACAATGGACAGAATATTTAATTGAACATCTAGAAACTAAAACAAGATTTTATAGTTTCAAAAGCACACAGGAAGAACAGACGACATAGCATAGAGAAAAGACAACAAAATTCACGATTATTTCGCAATGTCGACTTCAAAAAATCACTTCCAAACTAACCAATCATATTTTTTCTCACACGTCGTACACGCTTACCAAATTAATGTCTTGCATGACTGCTGCCTATTAAACACACTTGCTGCTAATACGTGCATTCAGGTCGTTGCTCAACCGTTTGGGTTCTATTGAGCTAAACCTGATGTTCGAGACAATAACGCGTTTGGCAACTTGTTTTAGTCAATGATAGATTGGGTAGCTTTTACTTCGTGTTTATGTGACAACCTATTTTCAACTGTCGTATCATCGCGCGTCTTTGATTGATTATCGGTTTATTTTACTTAAAAATCAGTTTAACTATTACTTTTTAGGTAAAAATACTTATCATTTTGTTTTGATTCTACACTAGTGTCTTGTTCTAGTTTTATTTTGTTATATTCTATATCTGTTAGTCGTGGTTTTGGAGACAATAATTTATTTTGTTTTTCCATTGGTCCATTGATTTTGATTTTAAAGCTATATTTATATCTGTAACTATAATTTACCTATAAACATAAAATCAGGTTATTAAAACAAGAGGTTATAAACATCATCGTGCGTAACGCGCACTACATAGTTAGTCAATGTTTACCTGAAAATAAACTTAACCGCTAAAGGTTAACCACCAAGGCTGATAACTACACGACGTGTTTGTTATAATTATAATTTAATTGCGTAAACAATTTTAAAATGCCCAATTTTGCCGCAAAACGATTGAGTAATCAGCTCGTACTGGACTTAAATGAGCTATTTGGATTTATAGAGAAACAGAAAGACCTTAAGAACTAATAAGACCATAATATATTACAAATCTAGAATCTAGATTGGCGTGAACTTGTTCATTAAGCAAATAAAATTAAAAAAGAGAATTTCCGACCTTTACCCATAGTCCTACAAAATAATCATTTTGTATGAATGAAATCATAATGTGTTGTTATGCTACTATCAAGATATTTAGTCTCCCATTTCCTTCTCCCATTGTTTTCTAACAAATAAATACCCTAACAAACAGTGTGGTTTGAAGGCACGGAGTCAAGGCCCCGGCCTCGGCGTGGGCGGGTTCCGCAGCTATTGTCTATTGGATTAGACACACTATGCGGTGACGGTTTCGACATTCACTCATATTTGATTTTTACTTAATGGTTCTTTACTCCGAACGTAAGTTTGTTGACAACTTGTTTTAGTACACTAGCTATGACTATTGCACTTTATGATCTTATTAATCGGTAAGCTATTTTCGTCTCTAGCTAGCATCCTACAACAGTCCTTGAAGGACTGTTGTCAGTAGGAATTCCAGCTTCTTCCACTAAATTCTGTTGATGGTACAATTTTAAAAGGCAGGCTCAAAGCGTCTTATTAAATATATTAGTCTATGAGTTAAGAGTGTTAATGGGTTTGAAACCTGTTGGGAGAGTTGGCCGTTAAGAGCTCTAAACTGAGAGGAGTGGAGGGAGGAGGTTAAAGCCGCCCGCTTTGGCCCTGTGGAGGGAAAATCTTGTCTAAATTATAATCAATTTGATAAAACAGATGATTTAAATAATATGCCTTAAATGATAAAATAAATAGATGTAAAGAGAGATGAAATATCCAGGTAAAGAAATAATAGACATAGATAAGAAGACATAATAAACTAAGGTAGGTAATAATGGATTATAAACTAAATGGGGGGCAGAAACCTTTAATGCATAAAGTCATTAAGAAAACCAGTAGAGTATTTTTCCAATAAATAGTTGCTATGACACGATTGTTACGTCAGAATATATCAATCACGAGATCTAAACCTTTCTTGCTTCATCATGATCCCCCTGACCCTATCCCATCTAATTTGTGGTCGGCCAGGTGATCTTTCATATATCTCTATCAGCCGTTATCTCGGGAGTCTCCATTTGTAGCCATATCATCCCGTACCATCCATTCATGGATTCCTCGGTCTTCGATGCAGGATCCATATTCATACTCAAAATTTTCCTCGTCATATGATCCTCATTCTTTCGCATCACGTGACTTCTCGATCACCGGCGTAACTTTCAGACTTCTTCCTACATACCTACTCATTTCCAACTTTATAAAGTATCCAATATTAATACACGTAAAGATACTATTTAGTAGACTTATTCTTATTTTACTTTACAATTAACATTCTTCAAAGAGCACGTTTTAAAAGATCAACTCTTACAAATCTAGCAGTGTCCCTTCTTCTCATAGATATGCGAGTATTTGCGTTTCAATTATCAGGGTGTTGTCAGACAAAACGTGACGTTACTATGTAGCCCAGCCTTGGAGAACGCACGCACGTCGCAAATCACGTACGAGACATAGTATACCCACTTATAATGATAAAATAAATGGTTCTATTTTATCTGAATACTAGCTGTGCGCGGTTTCACCCGCGTTAATTAGAGGTAAAAACACCTTCGCAAATAATGCTTTATTTTAGAACAAATTTCATTACCTTAAATAAGTTATAGTGAATCAACCTTAAAAGATAGACCATATGCTGTCGCGGACTTTTTTTCCCGTTTTTGCAACATTTTTCACCGATGCTCCGCCCCTATTGGTCGTAGCGTGATGTTATATAGTCTAAAGCCTTCCGCGATAAATGGACTACCTGAGAAGAGCGTGTTCAACCAAACAAAGAAACAAACTCTTCGGCTTTATAATATTAGTATAGATATAGATTAATCATTAACGTGAAATTTAAGAGTAACATCAATATGCAATTTTATCTAAGATTTAAGAGGATCGTTAGCAAAAAAACTAACAAAAATAACTTAAAAAATAATTATTAAAACACCAACAAACTAAAATAATTAAAAACAAAACTAAATGCTTTCGTCTAATAACATAATATTTTTGCAAATTAAAAGCTAATCTCTGGCCACAAAATTATATCGCCATTCCAATTTTGAATTTCTTTCACAACCGTTTTCACCAGCGTAATCGACTCGAAAGTTTTAAACAATTAGGCAAAGGAACACGAATTACATCCAATCAATATGCAACAATATCAATTTGCGAACACGTCTGACCTAGACCTTAGAAGAACTCATGAGCTATTCGAAAATAGGCCTAAATAGCTACTACGACTATATAAAGTACTGCTTATATGGTGCGCAATATGTTTAGAATAAATGAAATTTAATTAAGGCCCTCCACTTTCGAATGGCGATCCTGGGTCAACGGAAACGGTACGACGATGGCCACGTTGAAGATCTTGAATTAATAAGTTCACTAGCTTCTGCCCGCGACTTCGTCTGCGTGGACTTCAGAATATGGTCCAGCCTGGATAAAAAGTGTCTTGTGTGTTTATCCAGGTTATAAACTATCTGTGTGCAAAATTTAATCCAAATTCCTTCTGTAGTTATTGCTTGAAAGAATAACAAACATTAATCCACCCTGGTACCCTGGTACGGAGAGGTGTAGACAGTTGTACACCCACATTTCACCAATGCTGTTATTAAGTCCCATTTAATAGGTGGTGAGCCTATTGTAGATGGCAATAGGCTCACCACCTATTACATGGGACTCAAGCACAATTCCAAACCCCGGGCTGCTACTGAAAATTACCTAACAGAAAAACTGAATAACTTTGCCCTACCCGGGGATCGAAACCGAGACTTCATGCTCAGCAGTCGTGCTTGGGACTACCTGAGTAACGAGGCAGTTTATATAGTCTTCAATAGTTTTGTGCTTACACATAGATAAAGGTAACTTATAATTTCTTGGCACACGCTTTGGCTTAACATTATTCCTGCTACTTTACTACTGTACTTTGACAGTTGTTCGACTAACTGTCAAAATACACGTTTTTGTAAATATTCGCATACTTTTTTCTTGCACTTTATTTTTGTGGGTTGGAATATGTTTCTAGAATTATTTATTTTATTAAAAACAAAGGGTCCTTTAAAGTTTCCGAATATTTGGCAAAATTTTGTTGTACAAACTGTGCTGTCGCATACATCGTCTTTCCTACGTTTTTTACGAGTATCGGGTCATACGTCTGTTTTCTATGTTGTAGAAGAATAATGCTTAGTATGAACAGCTGCCAGAACTCAGTCAGAACTCCAAAAATCTGGTACAGTGTGGTGGTGGAGAAGAAAATCGGTTTAAATGAACTAACTTTCAGTATTACACGCTGGGCGATCTCAATAGGCTTCATCGTGGTTGTTAAGGCTCCGAACCCCTTGGTGAAATACAATAAGTTAAAATCGACAGACGGCAGAGTGATAATATATATGCTTAAGCAGCTCGGGATCTAATTTTCCCGCATAGTTGTTTTACATATATGTTCTATAAAATTAAGACAGCAATCTATCTTAAAACCATCAGCCATCTTTGTGCACATGGACCAGCTAAGGGTATATTTTTGAAAGTGTAAAAAAAAACGAATAAAAAAAAAACATGTTTTAAAACACATACAGCCACAGGTACAACTACACACACGTTCTAAAGTTTCTGGATACCTTAGACCAGAGTATCATGACTAAGTAACGATGAAGCTTGAACAGTAAGTAACCCAGATGTTTTACTTCTTGTTCAGAGCATAACCATTATTGTTCTTTACTCACAGTTAGACGTCTACGGCCGTCTTTACCGTACGCGTACCACTGACCGGTGCACATCACACGCAAATATAAACCTTACAAATAACTAAATAGGATCTTGAATTCATTGTTGGAGTCAGTCTTAATGCGTGCTCTGATCACTACAAAACACACGCAATTATATACCCTATCTTTAGATGAATAGTATCAATAATCCTTTAGTCGTATGCTCAAGTCTGTTTATTAACGCGCCAATAGATAATCATGGTTATAAAGTATGAACAATTAGATAAAGCATTAGTAACCGTTTTGAATGAATTTCTTGGATGCTTCTGGTTATTAACACTCTTGAGTAGGTGGTTAGTTATTTAGCACAAATCGTATAAAAACAACATTTCACTGAACGTTAAGTTACAGGTATTTTATCCACGTATTCCTTAATGAGTTATGAATATCTTTATGGATTATCTTTCGACGTATAATACCTTAGTATGATTGGAATTAAAAATCAATTAATCACACGTCATATGATGGAATACTCTAAAAAATTCATGTCATTGTATTTAGGGGTGTAAAGATTAAAAAGTAAATAGGTACCTGAATAACTAAATATACGAATTAAGTTGTGAATTAACTATTAATTGATAAAAAAATTAAGTCACGATTGATTCAAAAGACGAAAATTATCGTAACAAACGATGATATCGGATATTACTGTACCAAAACTTATTTAAACAGTGCGCCATTAACACAGCCAAACATTGTTATCAATGTCGACTTATCCTATGTGAAGCTTGACCGTAATCTAACAAAAAAAACTCATTCAATCTCTAAATAATAATGTCTAAATATACAATTATTTAAATAACATTAATCTAAAAGTTCCAAAGTTCAGCGATATCACTATGACTAATAATAGGTACTACCTAATAAACGGATTTGATAATAATTGGGTTTCTCAATGAATGTACTCAAACGGGCATATGACCAATACGTTGGTAATGACAAGTATGCAATATTCAAATATATTTTAGATCTAATGACGCAGTACTGACGACTTTATTCAAACAAAAGAATAACTATAATTTCCTAAGTGTATGAATGAGTGTTAAAAAGCAAGCATATTCTTAAAAATCCATTAATAATACGGATACATTAACTATTCCTTAAACTGCAAGACACAATATATGTAACTATTGTACAAGTACAAAGGACATGGGAATTTTTCAAAACAGATTCTATAGCGAATTCTGTCATAAAACTTTCTAAATATATCTCCTCACGACATGGCAAGATTATTTCCCTACAAATACCAATTCTACAATATCTTTCAATAGATTCAGAATGTGAAAAAAGCTGTAACTCCAGTAGTTGATTGAATTTATTAGGTATTTATTGGCCTAGGATGATGGAGTTATAAAAAACCTTTAGTCTCTATCGAAATTAAGCGAGATGGTAGAGGTACAACAACTTCATATGTTCCAAGATTCCTTTTTGAATGTTCAAAAGAACCCAAAATCTACAAACGAAGCCATATCATTCCTGATTTAGAGTCACTTTGCATAATCAAGTGATACATATTAGCATAACAATAAATCAGTCCTAAAAATCTTTTAATGGTTATCAAATATTACCTGAAGGCGGCCTTTCCTTGGGGTAGCATATACGGAAAAGCCCCCGCGTCCTCGTGTAGTAATAGTACTTGGAGTTCAGGTTGTCCAGTAATGCCTGTGAGTTGCCCGCTGCGTTCTCCGCTGCGACATTCTAGAACAAAAAGGATTGGGTTGACTTCCTCCTCACCAAAAGTAACATATTCAGTAGCTGCAGGGCAGTGGACAGTTTTTCAAGACTAACTAGATGCCCTTACCCATACCCAAATAGACGAAAATAAGGAAGGGATCACGATGTTAGTTGCGTTGCCACCCTCTACAATATCGCGAGTTTAGTCTACATCTTCTAAATTTCCCAACGATTATCTTTATCGTATGTTGGTGATGTAAAGGTTCTGTGCTGAAATTTTTGATGCAATACAGCAATAACCAAAGTCATTTTTAAAATTGGAGTATGAGACACATTTATTAAAATAATAATTTATAAACTACTTTAACCTTACTAAAAAATTTACGCTCATGCGATGGCTGCGATTTTCTATGGCAATCACGATGAAACATTCTATTTCTGCGTGTGTTTTTTCTTAGAGGTACAGATGGGAGACGGCTTCTGACTAAATATGGAACAAATTTTTTCGCCTCTTTTGGCGGGGGGTGAGGTAACACACAAGCACAAAAGAACTTGTACTAAAGCGAAAATAGCTCTCGTCATTACATCAACAGTATTAAAATACATAAAAAGACTAAACCCAAACAAAAAATAGTGTTACACACGATTAAAATCATGTAATCATTGTAACCATACTGGTAAAAGGTACCCTGATATGATTGGGAATCATATGCCAGTGGCGAGAGGGGTACGGCCGCTAAAACTACTCCAGTACTAATTCCTTCAAGGTTTTTTTTTTAATTCAATAGCAAACCTCTTTTGGTTAGAGGGTTCATGTTTAATCCTCATTAAGAAATGAACGTCATTATTATTATTGTTAAGTTTAACTATATAATGAACGAAATCCTTTTGCTGCGGTTAGTTTAATAGTGGGTGGTCTAAATTCTTTGTATGACTCAAGTTCAGTTAATGTTAGGTAGTTCCTTAAATTCTGCAGAATGAAGGCGTATCTTTGGTTTTCTGTAATTTACTAAATACCTTCTACAGTATATTATATATCTTCTTCTAGCATATTCTACATTATGGATATAATAAAAATATTTTTATTTTCCAAGATTTACCTTAATATTATTACTTACATATTCATACTTAAATAATGAAATTAAATCTAATTGGCTGGCTTTTTTCTAGGTCAAACAATCAGCATTGTCATCCAACGTGGTAATGCTGCCAGTCTTCTGAGCACCTTCCTAGAGGACAGCGATGCGAAGGAATACTTCGACGCATGGGGTTTTTTTTATATTAGAATCGTTTATAAGTTATTCTATACATGTAGTTATAGTGCAGTTTGTAAATAATTAGATTTAATTTCATTATTTAAGTATATGAATATAAAAATATCAGATCATTTTCGCCAGAGCGGGACAGTAACGGGAGTATTTTTTTTGTTATTTTACTAGCGTTTATTAGAAATTTAATAACACTAAATATTAAGAAGGTTCCTTAGTAGGTACATATTAGTTTGAGGTCGAAACCTTAGTCACATGACTTCTAGTGTCTAAGCAGTTGCTTTAATCAATTTCAAAATATGGAGTCTAGTTTTTAATGTTAGTCTTGGTAATCAAAATGGCTTTCAATACGGCGACACTTAACTTAGTTTTGCAAAATATAATAGGTATATGCATAAATTAATTTATCGTTTGGTCTGTTTGCGAAAGTGGGACATTTTGCCCTCAATGAGGACTGCGGGACAGATAGTCTGAAAGCGGGACTGTCCAGCCCAAAGCAGGACGTATAGTCACGTTAGGTATTCCTCTTATAATTTTTTATTTATTTATGTAAAACTTCACGAAGCACGCATGACATGACACACATCGCAGAAAGATTAAAAGAAAACAAAAAACAATATAATAGTCTTCGTATCGTTAAGTCATTAAGTTCGTTGTATAGTATAATTAAAGTGCAATTATAAGCTTGCTCTAACGGCCACAATGCCCAATAGCCGAGCGGTAGTCGGCTACGTAATTACGTGAAACTGGTTGGGGACCGCATTCCTGCCGCGGCCTGAAGGACCGACGCCCGAAGGCCGGAACCGATTGATAGCCTCCAAGGGCATTCAAGGACCACTTTTGGGATAAGCGTGTAAGCTTGTATAATAGAATTTGTCCTTCAGGTATTTTAGTTCAAGGGTAAAACATGTTGTATTATTGTCTTATAAATATATTGTGGCTGTAATATTGTTGTAGGTAACATACATGAATAATAAATTAATAACTTAGTCGTAATCGGGAGGACTCATAATACTGTGTATTGCGTTAATTAATATTTTAATTAAATCTATTATTTTCCTGTTTTTAATACGTTTGATTAGTTTCGTCACAAGTTAATTTGTCAGTTCCATGTTCACCTGCTTAAGATCTACTACATATAATATCATGTTCTATTGTTAAGGCGATATCTACCATATGTGTAATCACACTGTCAGCAACACCTTTGAGAACACGCTAGATCTTTAAAGTCATTAGAAAGTAGATATGGGCGGTCAGTTAGGCGCCCTGACATTTATAAACGGTTAAAACATACAGAACTTGAAACAAGTGTCTGAAGTTAACAACTGTTTACTTTAAACTTAAATTGGCAAAAGATGAGAGAGTACAAAAGATTATTAATGCTGTCTTACTAGATACCTGTAGTTATTGAATAATATAATCGAAAGACTGTTTTTGTATATGAATTATTAGCAATCTAATATATTTCAAGCAACCTACATACGAATTGTAAACCAGAACACAGCAAAGGATATTAAAAAAAAATTTATAGCTAAACTAAAACAGTTAGTTTTTTTTTTGTATTAGTTTGACATATACATAAGTTATATGTAACACTTAACATCGTGCCCTGTGTGCCCCGATACCTGCACGTTATATGACCTCATGGACGCTAATGACAATGCGTTTGTCGTAGCAGGGTTTTGGGCTGAATACAATTTGAATTGCCATCGATACGCAAAGAAGTTATATGTTTATTAGGAAAAATCCTTCAATTGATTACAGTATAATAAATTAGGACATATATAATAATTTATACAGCAACTGTCATGGCCGTAAAGATCTTCTGTCCCAACGTGCCTTGTCATCGAAATTCAGGTGACAGGACGGATATGAACCGTGAGAAAAGCGGATTAACTGGTATCAAATATTCAATTCCTATCGTAAGTTATTTGTTAATTTACAATATATTTGATCAGTATTGTAAGGAATGGGTAATCCCGTATTTATTTACTTTAGCATCTTTTGAGCCTTCATTTGCTTCCTTCTTGACGCAATGTTATGCAGAACAAACAGGGTCGAGGAACTCTAAATGACCAATAAATCGAAAAGATGATGATTTTGACGGGGAAATTCAAAACCATACTGGTACTATATTAGTAAGCTTTGATTTGATTTCTTAATAAAATCCATTTTTCAATCATATTGGTAAAAGGTCCCCAAAAGAAAAATTGCAATTAAAAAATTTCAAATTTAATAATTATCGGTGATTCGTCGCTAATGCACTAGTTTAATAAATAATTAATACAATTTTTTAAGTTTGCGAGACTTTAACTTCTTTAGACACTAATATCCGGTTTTGCAGTTAAACCGGATTATTCTGTTAGTCAAGAATAAAACCACTAATGAGTCATTCTAAATAAAAATGAAACATGCTGCTCAATAACTTGATAAAAGGTGAGACTATGGAACAGAATATAAAATTCTTAATTTTTTGAGATTAATCTTTTAGTAATGTTCATCTATACTAAAAGTTCTTGACATAACATAAACATCTGATAACCGGTTTTGGTCCTTCTCCCCGCCCTGTTACATATTTGACTTGTGTTGGGGATTACCCCTGTAGATATAACATGTTTATAACAGACGAAAAATTAAATATATGTAAGATAAATATGCTATTAGCCATCTTTGTTAAAACTTTATTGCGTATAACATAATTATGTATCTCACACAAGCATGTCAAAAAAAGACGACCTTTGCTATAAAAAGCAGGAGATAGCATTTTTGAGCTGTATTGCATACAGTTATGAGTTACGATACCTACACATATCAAGAACTTTCATAAAACTATCAAGAAACAATAAATTGAACAAAAACGTCTACAATGGATGAATACAAACTCCATCACAGATAGCACATTCCATCAAACTGGTTGTAATGACTTCCCGGTAGGGGCGCGCGGGGAGGGAGGTAGATTATGATGACGTCACGCCTTGAGAAAATGAGGCAATGTAAATACGCTGACATTAATACTATGAGAATCGCAAACGCGTGAGATTGTTTGTTAATGAACGTGTTGAAGACTTCGAAGATAATGGTTTTTATTTTATTAGAAATACAATTCTGACGAATTCTCTTGATGTGTTTCTATGTAGATATGTGTCTGTTATTGTCTCATATGATGACGGAAAAAAAAAAAACAAAAAAACATATTAGATTAAATATGGATGATCTCACAATCGTCAACAAACTACAAATACTCGTAAGTACTTTATGAGCCTACCAAATGCTTGCAACTCCCTGCGAATCCATAGCACACCATTAGCTTATGATACAAGGATATTAGCACCTTTTGACAGTTATGGAAATATTCAACTCAGCTTAACAGTAAACAAACTGGAATTAACTGTATGTCATCAGATGCTAGACGAAACTGCGTAGTATGTAGAATAAAATAATTTTTAACAAAAAAAAGAACCGACTCCAAAACTCTTTCTGTTAAGTAAAAATGCACTAAAAAGTAATAAAATAATTGCATTATTTACTTACTACAATCTATATAAAAAAAAAAAATTAGAGAATTCTGAATAAAATCAATTTATTAGGACAATAATATACAATTATTATTATTTTTGGAGTCGGTGCCAGCCAAACTTTAATAATATTTAGGAAGTTTCCTAAAATTTGCAAAGTATATTTAAAGGTACATTAACCATCATTATTATTACGGTAATATATTATACCTAATTGAACCTATTTACAAATGAACACAACAACTGCCTAAAGCGAACGTAATACGCTACTTCATGAATGTACTTACACGTTTATTATCCTTTACTGGCACCGACTCCAAAAATAATAATAATTGTAGGATGTAGTACCTAAGGAGGTAAAGGCAAGGGTCTCGTCCTTACTAAAATTGTTCTAACAGAGTAAAACAATAACCCCAGAACAAAAAGGTTTGGATTGATTCTAATCTCAGTAGGTATTGCGAGTGGGGTCTATAGACCATTAAATCCAGGTTTTTATAAAGATTTTGTCAAATCGACTAATAATTGAAAAAATAAGTTAATTGAAAACGTAAATCGTAAACGAAAACCATTAGTAAGTACTTACGTATCTTTTGAATAATACACACATTAATCTAATGGTAAGCAAAATTTGATGAGCAATATTAAGACCCGTTTTGGGCCAATTGCTGCGGAGATATTAAAATTATTTAAAATTTCAATCCATCAGGTTAAGTAAACCTGGTTGTAGCCTTATAGGTTTTGTTGAAATATTTGTGGAGACAAGAAATGTTTTTAAGGGGTTAACTACCTTCACAGTTGGGGTTATGTTAACCCTGAGAATGTGAATAATTCCCCAAAGGCAACAAAATTCTTGAATCTCTGTGTAGTCTGTGAGCAACAAATAACTTAATAATGGATCATGTGACGAATGATTTGGCTAGGAAGGAATTCAATATAGATATGAAGTCTGATATGAAAAGAAAGGGAAAGGAAGAAGAAGCTTTTAAAACAGAATAATAGCCTGACATAAACCGCTCACAATAGTCACACAGAAACAGTACCCCAAAAATGTCCTTTATAAATTGTGACAAGCACTTGAAGACAATGATATTGACTAAACAGTACGTATCAACAACGCCGTTGGGTTGGGGGAGTTCTACCCTTTATATTTCACGTATGGAATATAAAATTACAAAAATCTTCTCTGGGATTTCGGGAGGGGAAGGGGGTTGAACCCCACAATTCCGAAACAGCCATGATAAGTATCATATACATAATAGTAGTATGTTCTTCTATTATCCTCCCACTTTAAGTAATAAGAGGTCATTAGTTTTTTGCGCCAGAGCACTAGCGTCAAGATCATCAGAGCGATCAGCCAACGGAGCGAGACGTTTCTTCAACTCGACTAGAGTTCATCGATCGACGTTTTTATGGAATCGACTAAGCTATCCGATTACGATTATCGATGGGAAAGTGTATAGAAAGTTAAATTTAATACAGTGTCAACGATATGCCTTAAGTGACGGCGAAACTTGATGTAACATATCCTTGGATTACCTTGGATGTTTGATGAAAGCTGCGTATTCAAATAACCCTTTTGAAGAATATCACTATATCTGTTGGCTCGCTAACTACCAAACACAACAGATTTCCTTTTCGAAGAGTTAATACGTTTAAAAGTACTTAGTTTTAGACATTTTTGTTTTATTTTGTCTAGTATTTACAGATCTATTCCTTGCACTGAACCGATTAGGATGACATTTAGTACAGGTAATTTAGGTCCTGAAATAGGACATTGGATATATTTTTCTCCTGGAAAATGGGCAAGGTTTCTGCGGGAAAAGGGATTTCGGCGGATGAAACTTCAGGCAGCTAATCATATTTATAAAGACTAAATACTAAGTCATTAATTTTAATAACTTTAGAGTTCGCTAAGCATGCGTTAATGCTTTTCAAATATTTATCTTGAATTACTAAATAATTCTTAATATTTTCGGTCATTATTGGAATGAGATTTGACTGCTTAGCTTGAGGCCCAGGGTTCGATTCCCGGGTCGAGTAAAGTATTATAGATTTTTCCCAAATTCTCAGTAGCAGCTCGGAGTGTGGAACTGTGCCTGGTTGATGGCAATAGACTCGCCACCCATTGCATGGGACTTAATAACTGCCTACCCTGTCGAGAAATACATGCTATTTTTACGAGATTCCAATTTCTTTTTTGCAGTACCTACAAGTTTTCTTACCACTAAATGTGAGTAGTACTTATAGGTGTCATCACAAAAGACATTTGCAGAATTAAATACTTACTAATGTATGAATTAGCTATTCTTGATTATGGTTTTTGTTTTTTTTAAAGACAATTCTTTTAATTACTTCGTCGTAACCAGTTTCAGTAATAATCATTATATCAATAATTACTTAAAGCGAAAACTTTAATATTTGCACGCACCTTTCACCTTACGCAATATTGTAATCATTATGTTTGACCACATTTCACAAAGCTTGCTGGAAGTACTTGAATACAATGTACATTTTACCTACCTACCTACTCACTCCGGTTTAACGCAATCCAGAATAAATAAATGTTTGTATTACTACCACTTCCTAAAACGCAATTGCTTATCATTTATCAACTACAGTTGTTTGAAATAAGCACGTACTGATTTCACATTTTTCAACAAAATATTTGCAAATCGTCATGTACAATTTTAGCAGATTTTCCGTATTTGTGATCTAAATATTCTCTTATTACATTTATTTTGTTAAATTTATCTACTTAATTCGTTTCAAAAAAACGCTATAGAAGTTATTATATTGTTCGCGACCGTATTCTTTTTCCATTTAATATAATAACTTTAGAGTTTGCTAAGCATGCGTTAATGCGTTTCAAAGATTTATCTTGAACGCTATAGAAGATTTTACAAAAGCCCCTATAGTATTTTATTTTATGGAAATGTCCGAATAATGAAACGTCACATATGTATAAGTTTATCAATCCACGGCAAGAATTGATTTACAAGAAAGACGATTGTATAATAGTGGAACAATATTTAAATTGTGTACGATTAGTAAGGGGGGGCCTCAAAGTTCAGTGAACACCTGTCATTTCAATAGCTTGCGTGACAAGATGACACTAATCGATTGAATCGGGACCTTTCCGATTCTGAACATTTTGAATCAAATCGATACGAATGTTTAAAGCCCTCACGCGATCACCATAAATTAAGTTTTCATTCTCGAGTCTCAATTTAGTCAGCCAATAGTTACCTTGGTAACTTAATCGTTGTGATGTGATTGAGCAATTGATATTTCAACCGATGATCGATCAATTGACTTACGAATGACACTTGACCTAGTCAGACTCCAAAAATAGTAGCACGATTAAAGATACAAAATTATTTATCGTTATAACTGGTCTTCGAGAGGTTAACGTCGCTGAAGCTGGTTATAATGTTATCATACATCTACGATTAGCAAGTAACGATAAATTATTGAATAACATATCTGAAGTTTCTTTAAAAGTACATATCGTCGCTGCGCTTGTAAAAACCGCTATGTATTTTTGTATAAAATACAAAATACAATACGCCGCGGGCTTAGCTCATGACTAAGGGCTCCGTTCGAGTTCGAAACTAGTCGGGCAATCCCGAAAAATGCACGTGAGTAGTAACCGGTGAACATTAATCGCTATGTATTTATTTTTCGAAATTTGTTTTTGTCGCTATTTTATACTATATCTGCACATGCACCTGTTAAAACCCGTTTTCTAATCATTTATTTGGATATGAAGATAATTAAATAGCCACAAATACAGATTAAAAAAAAGAAAAACATAGTGTATTTTACAAGCGCAGTGACTATAAGTATAATCATAGGTACTTTGGAAAATTTGCAGTGTGGAGTACAAACAAATACCTACTTAAAGAACAATTTACACATACATGCAAACATAGTTACTGTACTCATCAAAGGAAGAAAGGAATTCAATGACTTATATGCAATTTCCACCCTATTGTACGAACCAAAGCCAAAGTTGTTGTGCAACGAAGATTTCAAATATGAAGAGCCTACAGCGTTGACAAGGCCAACATTTCCACCGCACATGGTCAATATCGGTCACTTTCGCCACATCTCAGAGCGCAACCAGTAATTATAAAATCCAAGCATTGTCTACCGACTTTCGCTCCACCAGCAGCTCCCGCACTTTGGACATACAGCTAATCATTACTAATAATCTTATAGTATGTAGTTAGAGAGTTTATTACAATGTACGAGAGTTAATGCACCAAAGAGACATTATATAGTGCATTAAGTGAAAATAATAATGTTTAGTTTTTATTATGATGTTTTTATGCACGAAGTGAATAGGAACGATATAGCCGACAGTTAAAATTAGACAAGTTGGAGATTTATGAAGCCTAATAGTGCAATTTGTTCGCCTATAACTGTAGGGTATTAAAATTGTCAGAAGAACTAATTAATTTAGCTTGTTGTTGATGCGGCAACCCAACTAAATAAATCAATCTGCCTAGCCTTTTCCCAATTACATTGGGGTCGACACTTCCAGTCAAACCGGATGCAGCTTAATACCAGTATTTTACATGGAGTGACTGCCTATGTGACCTCCACAGCCCAGTTTCTGAGTAACACGATATCTCGTAATATGACTGGTTGTCATACTTTCAGGCTACCCGTAGCAGCTGTCCATAGATCTTAATGTGACAACCGGGACCGACGATTTAACGTGCTCTCCGCGGCACGGCGGGGTATCAGCATGAAATGATAGTTCACCCATCCACAGACCGACCACGGCAAGCTCAGATTAACCTCGATCAATTGATATGTACGGCTGTTACTTAGCCACTAGGCCCTCCTGTCCAGCGATCCAACAAAAATAATTACTTGGTAAAATAAAATATTTCTTACCAATACTGTACGACGTTCTGTACGACGCTCGTTGATATCTTTTGTATAGTAAAACAGTCCGAAAATTTTGTAACTTTCGAAGTTCGTGCAGTCATAATTTTGAATCAATATTTAGTATCGACCTACGATTAATATCAGGAAAGGTTTTGTTGGCTAGTTTCAAATGCTAATACATACAGTTTCGCTTGGCGAGGCGCACAAACGAATGCGCACGTCTTGCATACGTCAATGTATGATCGAGCACGAACGGAATGTGGTACAAATGGTGTACGATGATTTCACATAAAAACCGGTCAACGGTACGCGGCTAGATATACCGCCGCGAACGCCGTGGATGTGGGCTTCCTCTTTCGAACACTTACTCTAATGAATATTGAAAACCGGATGGAGAAGCGTTGAAGTTTTTATAAATTAAACTCATCGGATTTTTAGTCTCAGGCATTGATGTCATCTTCAGCAGGTGTCTAGTTTTCTTTGTGTTTTACTGATCGTTTAAATCGCCTTTTTTGTTGTGACTGTGCTACTACAGCGCATGCAAAACGCACCACACCTTCTTCAAAGGTAATTTAAATCTAGACTTCTTATGTTAGAGTCGACAATTGGACATTATTCTACCCAGACGTAGCTTTCGCGAGCATTAAAACATCAAAACATCTCCACACTGCTCTTAAAGTGTATTGTGTAGCAGACCGGTGCGTCGCTCAGCTGTACTCGGTGGATGTTTTTGCGCAGGCGCGGGTCATGTACTCGCTCCTGGCCCGTTCACCTTGCAATGCCGGCACCCCAGACGTATGCATGTTTATGTAGTAGTGTAGTGAACGATCGCTTCATAATGGACGTATTGATATAGCTACATTCTTTGGATAATTTTAATATTTCTGTTTTTGATCCGATTTTTTTACTCTCCTTGGTTATTAGAACAGTCATATTGTAGATGCTTAGCATTGACTGAACAAAACAATGTTTTATATCCTGTTAGATGTGTCAGGGATACGTTATTGCTAATGGAATACCATTAATTGCCGAATGGAAACCTTGAATGATGGTCTCACGTATGTAGGTAGCTACTTTGTTTTAGTGGTGTCGATAAGGAAAGTTACAAGGCTTTTGCGTAGTATCATGTTGACTAAATAGATGTGCCCGATAGCTATTGCGTCTTAACAACACCTATATTTCAATCTCGTCAAATATATGGTACTTTAAGTAAAACATCCAATTTACATACAAATTGTAGACTGCTACATCAGCAGGTATATGTAATTGAGTCTGACTCGCTAGTTTCTATGTATGATTGTCTCACACTCGCAAATAAAGTGCAATTCAAATTGCACTTTATTAAGTCTATCATCCAAATAAATATATTCCCACGGCAAATACATACAAATAAACGATATTCTTTTTATTTTTAAGGCAGATGCTGCTGTCTGCCAACCTGCCAACCTTGAAGATACAACATTACGATACAATGGTACGACTTCTTAATATAATTGCCGGATTTTTTACTAGCCAGTATAAAGTTTACTATGTATTGAAATGCGAACTTTATAAATAAAACTTTTTGGTGGACTGTTATTATTGGCTTGATTTAGTTCCTTGTTCAAATTATTTTTGTAATTCGCTTACAGGCTTCTCACGAGTAGGTAAGATAGATAACAAAAAACAATATATTAGAGGTATGTTTTAAGTAAATCCGACTATATCACAAGAGCCATTTTAATTTTTATGCCCACTAGACTCGAAAATATGCTTTTAATGATCTCGGTTACGTTGCCTTAAGTCTGCGGATTGTATAACATAATAGATATAAGAAACAATCGACCTGAGACAACTAGACAGTCAACCAAAGGTATCGTAGTTTGTCATTGTTATTCTTTGAACACAACGACGTAGTGTCCGCTTTCTGAACTCAGGGCCGCACGTTCAATCTACGCCAAAAACCTGTATGACCTACAGATTAGGTGTCTGTCTGCATGTGATTTTCGCAAATCAGTGTTATTGAGAACGTACAGTTTTATTATCATATCAGACCTTATGTACAGAATCCAGCGGACAATGAAAGCAATGTCCATCATATTGCCTTCTTTGCACTGGCAAAAACGAAAGGAGGCCTATATTATACTATCTTGAATGATAAGCACACAGATTGACACTTCTGCTCCTAATCCCAGAAGTTATCATCGACGGTGAGTCGTGATTGGTCTACGTTTTGCTGGACACAATCATTACCTAAGTAATTAATTTTGTGATAACCCCTGGATGGAACATTTTCCACGTAGTTCTTAGAACAAAAAGCTCAGCAGTGTAAATATTATATGCTCCACAGAAACCCACTTGGTCAATTAAATTATATTAAATTGATTAAAAGTATAGCAACAAAAACTGATGGAATATTTTCCTTCTAGTCAATACGTACCTACCTACGTCTAGAAACAAAGGCATCTCGTTACAAAAATAGTGCATAGCACCTGCCTGGCATCGCATATCACTACCATCTGCCATACTCGCGAACCTAGTTATACAGTAAACTATGCAACAATACACAAAGGGACACTTACATGAGAGGAGAAATTCCTTGAGCAAATATTGGAGATTACCCACATATTTGCTGGCGAGTTTGTTAGCTGGTTTTGTGTTCTTGGGTACATAGGTACTGGTAGGTAAATAATTTTGTTAAAACCAATAATGCCATGTGCTATAGTCAATCGGTAACTAGGTTTTGTTGGTCTTAATTTAGTTAATACTAGCTGTACCCGTGGCTTTGCTCACGTCAAAGTTATCTTGACGCCAAACTAAGATTTCAATTAATCATACAAACCAACTCACACCTGATTCCCATTCCAGTAGGCAGAAACAATAGATTTCATCTTACATACATGACGAATGTATGCTCGACGGTTCAGTTTATTAACCTGCCTTTTTTGAGAAGGTCCGGTACGATTGTTCATGTCAGCCCTCCACCCCTTCCTTTTTTGGTAATAATTGTTGCATTATTCTATTTTTGTCTATCCTCATTGACGCCACCCACATACAGACAGCCGTGACTTTTCAGATACTTGACAGTTGCCCTAGCAACCCAAACTCATACAGATAAATCTTCAAAAAGCATTAATGCATGCACAGCAAACACTTAAGTTATAAATTGTAGTGCAAAAAAGAATATGGTCGTGAGCAGGATTCGAACCTGCGCCTCCTGGATAAATGCTCCAGGCGCTAATGCTCTCGACCTCTGCTCACTACCGGGAATTCTTCTTCCACATTTTAATTCGTCTTCTATCTATTTAGTCAGGTGACCGAACCGATACGACTAACTTTGCAGTTAATACAATATTTCACAGATTTTATGCGAATTCGCGGTAGTAAGCAGAGGTCGAAATGGCTTAGCGGTCAGAGCGCCTGGAGTATTTATCCGGATTAGGATTAATTTACAATATAATTAATAAACGGTTCTTCATCTTCATGTCAATGGTACAATTTTAATTATTTGGTTGCCTAGATCCACACTTGGTGTGTCCAAAATTGTTTTCAGGTAGGTTCACTTTATGCTTAATTTGTTAGCGGGTGGTGGAAAAGTTTCTAGCCTCTAGTTTTGCGGTGAGTCTCGACGGACATCCTGACACTGCCTCGGTCGATTTTAAATAACTGTGCCGGGCTTGTTAGGTGGTTAGGTGTTGTGCTGGTAACTGGCCGTCAAACAGTGGGTGTCTAGGGTCTGACTCCTGTTTTGGTTTTTCCACAGCACACGCGATTGTCTGCAGATATATGGGGGCGCTATATCAGCTGTCGCTTACAGCTTTTAAAGTGGTGTAGATTATACGATGCAATATTAAGATTCCACTCATCAATTAGATTTTTATTTATTCTCAATGGGCCTGCGTTTCACCGCCAACTCACCTGATTTTAAGCAATCAACACGCTTGGCCACTAAATACCTATTCACTTGAGCCTTAAAAACCAACAGATATATATTTATTGAGAAACACAGATGATGAACGAATTCGGCAGCAGTACAACCAGCTGAAAGCTAGATGCGACATAGACGATCTTACGTCATTTTCTGTTTCCCAATAGGATTACCGAAAAATTTGATAAGCCGCCGTTACCGATACATTCATTTTCATTAATGGATGGCCCATTAAGTTTTCAGTCCCATTTGTTGATAATAGACATCGATCGACTTCAACTGTTGAAGCTTCTAGAACATCGTAAAAGATAAATTTTTGATATCAAGTATAGAACACGCCATGGACCTTGTAGGACTTTTATTTTTGGTGAAGCTTCAGTTCAAAAGAAATTTTAGTACGCACAACGTTCTTAATTATTACCTTTGGTCTTAAAACTTAAAATTTTAATCGAATTCACAAAGGATGATAAAATAAATAATTCAAAATATCATCGAGAACTCGTCATCGTGTACTCTCCAACCACCTCAATAGCTGGACAGCCTCTAAAAAAATTGTCAGTAATGCTTATTTGATATTTCGCTTACTTATGGATCAGGCAATTAAATTAATCCTAAGGCCAGGCTGAGGGAATGCATAGTTTTGTTACTAAATAGGTGTTGGGGCTGAGTTGTCCGCGTCCGTAGGAGTGCACCCTTAAAATGGAATCCCTACACAGAAAACAGGCAACAAACTCTGGTCGGAGGCTTCGACCACGGCTGTTTACCATCCACCGGACGAAGCCGTTGTGGGAGTGGGTAGTTGCATCAACTCACCAACTATCGTTCTCCCAAAATCTATCCACTCTACTTAAGAGTGAATAGATTTATTCTGGATATACGTGGTCCATCCTCGGCCACACCGTCGCTTGCCATCAGGCGAGTTGGTGGCCAAACGTAGATCCATTTTATATATTTTTTTTTTATATAATTTATGACACATTTTAAAAATGACTTTTCTATGGAAAGAAGTACCATGATTAATGATGAAATCTGATTGATAAAAATTGTACATAACGCTAACGTGTAACATCTTCACTGTGCTTCACCGTATTGATAATATATAAGACAGCAAGCGACACACATAAAAATGAAATTATATTATAAACGGACACGCATAACTAAAATAAAGTGGTTTTTCTGCGAATGAACAGAAATCTTGAATTAAAAAATTGCACAAAGAATATCTTGCACCGGGATTCGATCTTCATACTTAGACTGTGCCAGTCGCCTGTGTACGGTATGGAAGTAATTACTCAGTTGATAATATTGCTAAAATAGGCATTCACAATCTACTAATGAAAATACAAAACCGGTAAGTGCTTGTTCCCCATGTGCTAAAGCGCAATGATACCTTTTGCAGTGCTTATCATTTTTGATAAGCTATACAACAGTGCCATTTTTATTGAAATCCGTCCAATTTAGATTCTGAGTGTGAGATATTTAACATCACTGCTCAGCTCCCTTGAAGAAATGCGCAATTTTGAATAGCCTATAAGTTGACCCGGCTTTTGACGACATTTTTTACAAATTTTCAGTTGTTTCTTTTTCTTGGTTTGGACGCCAACCTCGGACATACAAACAGACAAAAATACTCAAATTTTAAAAACAACTGATTTGGCTGTAGAATCGATTGAATAACACAATACGAAAGAAAAAAAAACCAAAAAGCGAATTTGAAATTTTCGGGCTTTCGAGTTACGATTTTATTATAAGTATATAGATAAGTAAATAATTTTAAAAAAGGCGATACTATTTCCTACGTGGTCCATGGTTTATATTGCGGTCTGTAAAATTCTGTAAATTATGCTGTATGATCGTGATCAAACTAAGATATGTTTTTTTAAAATACTCAAATTTTAAAAACAACAGATTTGGCAGTAGTATCGAATAAATAATACATTGCGAAAGAAAAAAAATCCAAAAAGCGAATTTGAAATTTTCGGGCTTTCGGGTTACGATTTTATTATAAGTATAGATATAGATATACGCGCTCCATCCTCGGCCACACCGTCGCTTGCCATCAGGCGAGTTGGTGGCCAAACGTAGATCCATGTGATCATATTTTTTTATATAATTTATAACAGAGTTCAAAAATGACTTTTCTATGGAAATAAGTACCATGATTAATGATGAGATCTTATTGATAAAAAATGTACATAACGCTAACGTGTAACACTTCACTGTGCTTCACCATATTGATATGAGACAGCAAGAGAAGCAGATAAAAAGTGGGTTTATATTACAAAAGGACACGAAAAACTAAAATAACGTTGTTTTCCTGCGAAATAACAGATAAAACTTGTATTATCAAAATTAAAAATATGCAAAAATAATACCCTGTACCGTGATTTGATCTTAATACTTATACCGTGCCAGTCACCTATGTATTATATGTAACTAATTACTCAGTTGACAATATTGCTAAAATAGGCATTCACAATCTACTAATCAAAATACAAAACCGGTAAATGCTTGGTCCCCATGTGATAAAGCGCAATGATACCTTTTGCAGTGCTTATTATTTTTGATTAGCTATACAACAGTGCCATTTTTATTGAAATCCGTCCAATTTAGATTCTGAGTGTCAGATGTTTAACATCACTGCTCAGCTCCCTTGAGGAAATGCGCAATTTTGAATAGCCTATAAGTTGACCCGGCTTTTGACGATATTTTTTACAAATTTTCAGTTGTTTATTTTTCTTGGTTTGGACGCCAACCTCGGACATACAAACAGACAAAAATACTCAAATTTTAAAAACAACTGATTTGGCTGTAGAATCGATTGAATAACACAATACGAAAGAAAAAAAAACCAAAAAGCGAATTTGAAATTTTCGGGCTTTCGAGTTACGATTTTATTATAAGTATAGATAAGTAAATAATTTAAAAAAAGGCGATACTATTTCCTACGTGGTCCATGGTTTATTTTGCGGTCTGTAAAATTCTGTAAATTATGCTGTATGATCGTGATCAAACTAAGATATGTTTTTTTATTAGATTACACTGTCTAGCACCAATTATCTATGTCTAGTCTAGACAACTATATTCATAGTTTTTCCGACACATTACAACTGTGAGTAACATTACTGCATTTATAAAAAAAAATAATAATAATAAAATAGTTTATTTTCCATTTTAGTTGTACATTAACCACTTATAAATAATTTAAATTTTAGTATTTTACCTACAATATAACTAAGTAAGTAGTGTTTGTTGAACACTGGTACTCAAGCTAAGATTAAACTTGTGTTATGAGTACCAGCACTCTCACATATTTGGGTCTGTACGTTACATTGCATCTGGATGGAACGTGGTTGGAGGTTGGTTGGTGACATTATATGATTATAAATTAACTTACTTAAGCTGAAAAAATTAAAAGGAAGAGCCTCAAAAATGTGTCTTGTAAAGCGTTTGCATGTGTATATGAGTAAACATGTGCGCGCTGTGTATATGTGGTGTGTGAGTGTGGGTGTGTGTAGGTATGTGTGTGTGTGCGCGTATCTATGTTAGTTGAGTAAGTGTTCGTCTGTGTCAGTATTGGTTATGTTATAGGATCGATAATTTGTAATTTTTTTTTATAATCTTTGTAAGACACGCAGTGTTTATCATTGTTAACATTAGTTTACACTCTGTTCATAATTATATCAGAGCATTAACCTAACCTGTAGGGCTACTCCTAAAACTTAAATCTCATTAGAATCCCAAACCAATTCAAAATCAATATAATGCCCAGAAACAATTCGTAATTATAATTCATAAAACTTGCATAGTAAAATCCTAAATTCTTAGCTGATATGGAGTTACATGGAGTTACTTGGAAATTCAGAAGAACTAACTGACATTATGGCAATGCCAGTTAAATGGAATTCTTTTCAAGAGTTACCCTGCTGGTAGCACTTTCCTATGACCGCTAATCACAACCAACGGTCGACGGAAAAATGATCAGAAACATTAAACAATCACCAGCCTATTATGAGTTGGTGATCGCAGAGATGCCGACTTATCTCTTCTAGCTAGTCTTCTTCCAAAATCTTATAGGGTGGTTCTTCCAACCGAGATTTTTTCCAATTTCGTGGTTTAACATTACATAACCAGCCAGTAACTGTGTTAATACAGTTAAGACAGTACATTAACCTAAGAGAGCACGAACATTGCCCACCACGCTAGCCCACTGCAGGTTCGCGATTTCAGATGTTCAAGTTGCCTCGCTTCGTGGGGATATTCCGTTCTTTTTCTTTTTTAATATCCCTTAAAATTACTTTTGATTGTAATCAGAGATTTGGACATGACATGTTGATAAATACAAGCAAATTATTTGTTGAAGAATCGACACCGGATCGAAGAAGTACCCAAAAGCCGTTAGTTTGGTTCATTAAGAATCCATATTCTAAATTCGTCTAAGCTTTACGTCATCCAAAGTCCGATATAACATATCTGCTATTAAATCACAAACATTTAATTATGTATTACGGAACATGAGGGTAGTTTAAAAGAATCAAACTAGTATTTTAAACACGCTTTTATTAGTTTGCTATGTATCTATGTAACGGAATCATTGAACGTGATTTTCACCCACTTTAAAATGTCGGTTTGAATTGAAACTTCGCACACTTATCTAGGACCGATAACAATACAGTAATTTAATAAATTATTCCGACAAAAAATATTAAAGAAAAGGGGTTTAAAAATCTTAAAAACACGCTTTTGTAGTTAGCTGACCTACAAAAAAAAGCAGGAAATGAATAATATAAAAAAAAACTAAAAAGCATGCTTTTGTAGCTAGCCGAACTAAAAAGTAGAAAATAATTTCTATAAGTTCAAAAAAAAAATTATGATAAAGAAAGCGTGGGATGCTACCTGTCGTAAATATTTTATTGACAGATATTGGTAAAAGTAAAGTCATTATAAAATATGATAAGAAGCTCCCCACGCTTTATTACGATAAAATGTTTTTTTCTTAATCACTCTATTATTTTATGAACTTATAGAAAAGAAAAACTACTTTTTAGTTCCGCCTTTTAGACTTTAATTTATTTTAATTTTAATATAAAGTATAACGTAAAATTATCAGCCACGAAGAGAAAGAAATTCCTAAAAAGTTGGTATCCTATTAAAATATTTATCTGCCAAATTTTAATAATTAGTATCGTTTATTAGTATTTACATAATTTTGATCGGAATGTAAATTGTTGTTTGTTGAACTTCTGATGCCAATGTTGCATATTTGCATTAATTTTATGAACGGTTCTATGTGTGTAACTTCTTTTTACCCGAAGAAAGTCTTTAAGGTAAATAATTCAGTAGCTAGAATTAATTGAGCTAATCTAAATTAATACATCACACACTTGACCAGTAGCATTTAAGAGTTGATTATTTATTGATTAAAAACTTTTCCAATTTTACTTAGTCAAACTGTGCTTATTGAATTCTAAAATCATCAAACGATTGGTAATTAAAGACCCAACATTACTTAATATGTCTCAATCGAAATGGATCTCGTTAGTTGCGTGCGCGCATCTATCAGCGTCAACGTCAAGTTTCACTGCGAGGTGGACGCACTGGACACGCAATCCATGTACCTAACCTCTAGATATGTTTCTCACGCTTTTATTCCTTTCCCTCAAAGTCTTAACCCTAAGCTGTACCTGAGATGATTTATTGAAATATTATTCCAGCAAAATCGGATGCTTCTCAGAATTAAAGTAACGTGAACCACACTGATATTCTTGTCTTTTAGGTGAATTTTATTAAGTGAGACATCTGAGTGATAGGTAAGTATTTGACAATTCTTATTAAATCGATTCATATAACACCTCGAATAGTTGGGGTATTCAAATAATGCCCACTGATTTGTAATTTACACCATCAATAAAGCTTTATGACTTTTTGCCTACAAATCCCCATGCGCACGAAGCTGATTATTTGGAGGCCTTCATAAGTAATCCCCCACTCTTTATAATAAAACACGAGTATATAAACTCTTTTAAAATAAGATAAGCTAAAACGTTAAAAACACGTCTCTTGTCTAATGAACACTCGTTGAAAATTCATACCTACATACATATGTACTCACATCTGACAACTGCTTATTAGCTATAAGAACGTTGACAACGTGGAAACTGGATGAAAACTTGCTTGCTTAGGAACCTATCATTGTAGAGTACATAATAAGTGATTATTATATGACCACATGCTTGTGGTATAAAAAGCATCTATGTGGTTCGAAGCCATTTGAGATGGAATTTTAAGTAACTTTTATTCAGTAACTAAGTAAGAAGTGTATAATTGTTATTGGGCAGACACAATTTGTAGAAACGATTAATATAATATCTAAAGTTGCAAATACGCGAGGTCGCACCACTTCATTATGAACGAACTCTAAAATAGAGCAAGAAATTAGTCTTAATTTCGATAACTGTAGCTGTAACGGATAATACGGTAATAAGAAGAAAATACTATGAATGTAGTCAATTAAAACGATTGTTTTCCTTATACGAACAAACCAAAGAAACCTACAAAACGGTCAACTGAAACAAAACAATGCTAATAAAGCATCTGAGGGATACTTAATTAGTAAAACTACCAATTAAGGATTAAACACAATCTCCTTAAGCACCGCTAACAATAAAGGCTATTAATTACGAATACATTTAAAATAAACATCCTCCTTACACAACCCTCAATTACCATGAGGTTCCAATAACCTCAAATTGGTACGACGTGCCATACTTATGTCACTAATTATAGTAAAAAATGTCTTTTTAACCGTGCATAGTTGCAAAATCAATGTACAAACCGAATGAATGACACAATGCCATAACAATAATGAGAGTAGACTGTGCGAACTGCTGCAGTTTGTTAACACATCGTCATTTTACATTTCATTAAGATTTTTAAGCGTTTTATGCAGATAAAAACATTTTAGCTCATAATTTTGAATGAGTTTTGAGTCGAACTAAGGATTGATATATTTCCTACCTATATACTTACACCCGTATTCCCCAAAAGGGTAAGCAGGGGCTGTATCCAATAGTACACCCAGATTTCACCATTGCCGTTATTAAGTCCACAAGTAGTGAGCCTATTACAGATACTTAATATGAAATTTATCTGTCACTGTCAAAAAACGCTTTACTGTTTCCTTTAATGCTATATAAGCAGTAGGAATTAATTAACTAAGTACCTTCCGTTTCCTAACTAATTAATAGTAATATATACTTACTTCAAGGTAACAACTTTTGAGTCCATTGCTTACATTTGTAAAAAAACGTAAATCAGAGTGGCCAAGTAATCTTTCAACGTACATCAAAAACACATTGACCACTCTGCATGAGAATTTAAATTAAACATACCAAGTTCAGTGAAAGGCCGGAAAACTGCAAGCCATGGAAAGAATTGTGAAAGGCAACCGTAATAACGATCCGAGAAACAGATAGATTATCAACACTTTCCAAGATTCATAGTAATTTATTTATTTTCCAACGATTAATTTAACGGTTATGTCATAACTAAAAAGGAGGCCACACAAATATGGCAGTTTTTTTTAAGTAAGTGGCCATGTTTCTTATAGCCTCACGTTCACATGGCTTTATAATTAGCGTATGTAATACCAGTATAAATGTGATATAAGTTGACTCAATACCGTATATTTATTAATCATTTAGTTACCTCTATTACTTTGTATTTCAAGTAATATATATTTTATATAACAACAATACATATAAAAAATACTTATGGTCGCAATCTGCGAGAACATATTTGTTCGTAAAACGCTGTCATGAAATGCCGAGTCAATTGTTCAAAATCCAATTGAATCATTTTTTCGTGATGAATGTCAATCAATACTTCAGATACTATACGTACTAATATTATCAATACCAAGAAGCTTTATAGTACAGATAAATCCTTCAAACACATTATCGCATGCGTACTACGTAGCGGACTTTAAAGTTATTTATCTTTGTGGAAAGAAAAATACTGTCGTGATCAGGGTTTGCCTATCTATCTCCGCGATAGAGCGCCTGGAGTATCTATCCGGGAGGCGCCAGGTTCAAATCCTGCTCACGACAGTATTTTACTTTTTCCAAAAAAGCTTTATTTTACCGACCCTTCAAAAATAAAACTATATTGGTTGTGTTAATTTTGAATAATATACACAATTTCTTAACACAGCTTGGATCCACCCCTTGCTAGCTTACTAGCTACGATTACCGGTGATTAAACCAACAATTAGAAGCGGCAATCACGCTTGACCGTGCAATATCCGTGCATGCAATCTTGAGCAAGCAATTTCATAACGTACGCACAGGCTAGGTACGCAGATGTGAACAGAAAAGTGTAAGACATAATCACACTTTTCGTTAATTACCGTATTCATAAACCACAAACACTGTTTAAATTATTATATTAAATGGAAAAAGAACACGGTCGCGAACAGGATTCGAACCTGCGCCTCCCGGATAAATAAATAAATACTGTACTGTACCGATCAGCTTCCTCGATGATATAAAATAAAGTAGTTAATACTTATTTGTATCATAAACGTAGGATAGCAAAAATATTCTAATTCTATGATTTGTATAGTGTTGTTTCTTTTTTCTCTATTTAATCTTAGTTGTCTGCACGAGATGTATTTTTTTTTCAAATCTGGTTGTTTCTACTGGTAGAATAAAAAAAAAACATTTTTTTTCTTTCGTACATCCTTTGCCCATGTGTTTAATTGTGTAGAAACAGCCAGTCACCTTGAATTTTTATGTTTCTGTTTAATTTTATTGACATTTTTCTTCTCAAAAAAAATATTTTTAAATTTTCTGTGATTGTCTGCATTTGTCTACACACAAATTGAAAAGAGATGGTTGTTTAGATGATTTTCAATTGCTTTTTACCATTATACACGACACGTAACCAAACATAACTGAACTTTCAATTGGCTTTTCTATGAAACCAAGAAAGCGGAATAGTATAAAAGAATTGTAGTCGGAAGTCGTGAGAAGTGGGTGGCGTCGTGCAGGAAAGCGGGTTGCCGTGATAATCACCCATTGTCGATGACGTGTATGTTTATTGTTGATAAAAGTATTTAGGAATTCTCGACAACTAAGTAACTACTGCAAGCAAGGCTTATAAAACATAAGTTCTCGGTCGCAGAAAGATCATCTGTCTAACGAATCGGCTGAAGTATTAAGTATCTAAGGATTGGCATCAGTATCACCTTTACGTGCCCATTGTTAATAAGACTACACAATCATTATGATATGAACTCATACAAATAATATGAACTGAAGACAGACTATAAGAAAAGATCGTAATTACCAATTATATCATATTTTTGTATTGTATATATATATACAATACAAAAATAAGAGCAGAGTTTAAAGGCTTAAAAAGGCTCCATAAAAAACTCCCGGTGCCTAGATAAAACGAATGACAATTTAAGAATGTACTGGAATAGTCTGGAACAACCTGACTGCGCGGCTAACAGGTTTGAGAGACGGTACGCACTATGGTCTATGGCTGATGAATTATATTATGCATACGAAATAAATGCATTTCTTTAGTATGCTTGATGAGCAGGTAATACTAGGGTATTGTATTCGTACTCAATGCTGAAGTATTGAACAGACACGCAGAGTTAGTCCAGTCCAGCTCAAAATGCTTCACTACTGTTCTGTAAAATGTGAGCATTATGTGGACATTAATGTTAATCTTTACATTAAAGAAGTCCACACATATAACAGCCTATGACCAGGGATTATGAGTTTGTCATGCTCACTAAAATGTCTTGCTGATGGTGGCGTTGTGTATTAGGTCGTTGAGTTCCCTTAAAACTGGTTGAATTTGGCAATGCTGATGCGCACGTCATACTCGTGAACGGGTGCTGTCTGTTGGGACTGGTCAGCTCGTAATAGCTTTGGTTATAATTTTCGCTTTTTGTATAATTATAATATTGCCTTTTCTTCAACAATAACCTGCATTATTCTCACATTCATAAATTTTAATGTGTCTATGGTGTTTCTTGCCGGTTCTTCTCCATAAGACCAACTTTTTGGAACCATGCACCTAGCTTTAACTTTTCATAAGCGCCTGTACAGGTGCAATTTGAAATTTAAAAAAAATTGTTTGTGTTTGAGTTATGAAATTTAAAAAAAGTTCGTAGAGCAGTTTCAATCACTCCACGAAAGATAAAAGCTAGGTATTTTAATAACGCAATGTCGTCACTACTGTTTTTACCTGTTACGCATACTGACTCATTTTCAAAGCTTTATTTTTTACAAATGGCGTTTTTGACGGGATTAGTTAACGCTGCATCCGGTCCCTTGCCAGGTAAGGCAATAAACAAACACTGTTCATCCCTCATCTACCAGATGTTTAGCTTTTACCGTAAATAGATAACTTACGAAAGTTCGTTTGTTTATTCTTTGAATTAACTTTTAGAATGAATAGGAGATTTATGTTCCTTGATACTAAATGCAGACCATAATTAATAATGATGTAGCACACTGTAAGGAACAGGAAAATAATTATACTAATAGGTATTAATGTAATATTAAATAAATAATAATTTGGAAAAATCCATACAAGTTTGCTATTGTTTTCCCCATTGTGGATTTCGAATACATAGCTCCTTAGTCCCTGCTTATAAAGCATACGTCAAACATTCTCACATAATTAGCGTGCCAGCTAGAAAGTCCTTCTGATTCCTCAAATCCAAGTGCCATATTACATAAAACCATCTTGCACTTCAGTAACAGAATATTGACTTATTTGCATAAACCACTTTCTTTGGCCTTTGCATAACTCGATAACCGACCAAACGTTGAATATAGTCACATCCGCAAGATGAAAGTCTCTCATAATGTTCATTCATGCGAAAAACAGAACTCATTTAAAATAATTTCTATAGAACAATAAATCACCATGTGTGAATATAAAATGAAATGCGATTTAATAATAACTTTGCGAAGTATGGAAGGGTATGTAACATAGTTCATGATGGATAAATTACCCAGCTTTTCACTCGTGACTTAATTGTGGATCACTGTGTATGTGCTGCGTGCCCAATCAATTTACTCTGCAGAGCAATAACATCACGAACTTCTTAATTATTATTGATTTTAGTTTTCTATTCCGTGATAAATTTATTAAACTATAATCCTAATCAGTACTGTAACGGATGGCTTATATAATTTTACCTACTTTGTTTGATCGCATTCTCGACCTTAAAATAACCAAAATTCTTATTCTAGACATTTTTGAAGTCTAGTCAATAACTTAAGTAGTATATATGTTTACTAAAACTTGAGTTTGACTAGAGATTAATGAAAATGATCGTAGAAATACGTACATAACTTCCAAAATATCAATCCTGCTAAATCAATTTCAGCATAGATAAATCTGCAATGAGAATAATTACGTAACTTGACAGTTACGGTTATTGTAATGCGGTAACCACATGCATGTTCAGAACAGAGATGTTCACACAGATTTAGTCACTTTCACGATCGATTTCTCCCAAGCTTTCCACTGTTTGTCTTTACAAGATCTAATAGACATGGCTATGTAGATAGTAACTCATTCGCTTCACGTCTTTGAGACGCCTCACAAACTACCCAATTAGGCATTATGTTAAGTAATTTTCTTCTCAAAAGAAAGGCCTCATTGAACATGCTGATTTCAGTGAGAACATAGTATTAAGATTAACTTTTCTCTATGCCATTATTGTGTCTCGGCGAGATTCTTCGTGGACGCTAGCTGTCGTATACAATGTACCATAGCCTGTATTTCCCATAGACTGAGCCCAGAGGTGACCACGCACATTTCACCGATGTCGTTTATAAAACCCATATGAATAGTTAATTTGCCAACCGATTACCATCTACCGGGCACCGGGCTGGTATTAAAAATTTCCCAATTATGAGGCAAATACTGTCAAGCAATAGTATAAGATTCAAAGCAGAGCAACTTAAACAGGAGCTAAGGATAGGAATTTACACCTTCTAAACTAAATCTCATCGGTCACAATCACAATAACATTCGACTTCAAATTTCAATGCTTAGGTAAGTATAATTATTTAGAATCATTATAAGTTTTGATTATTTACCGACGTTGTTGTATAGTTGGCTTTACTACGGAAAATATCCCATAAGTAGCATTAGTGAAACATAATGATATGATTACCACTTGGTTTTTACCTATCATATACCTATCAAATCGTCATTACAATACGTTATTTTCTACAACATTTTATATTTTCTAAAAAAAATATAGTATCTGCACAGATAACTTAGCCTGAAGAAATGTTAATTATGAAAATGAGTATTCAAAAATATTAGATAGGTATTTAGTTAGTATTGGATTGCCATTTACTACTATCAAGTCCAAAGTGTACACAATCATACTTTTGTAGCTATCATACTAACTGCATTTTATAAATTGTTGTGTAAGTACTACATTTAGCTTTACTTATGTCTTACAGTCTTAAGTAGAATCCGATTCCGTTGCCGACTACACGCAGTTGAATGTCTTTGGTCGCTGATAAATCTTTTACAGCAACAATACAATTAGATGTATGAGGAAACTATGTTCCAATGAATGCACACACTAGCAAGATATAAAGAAAAAACCAAATTGCAGAGGATAATACCTCATCTAAAGACTCCAAGTAACTGTACGAATATTTCGCATTGAGCTTAAAATTAAGACACTTTGGCAAAAAAAGTTACAAAAAGCGTCTATCTTTATTTTAAACTTGGCGATAAGAACATCAGCAATTGGTCACGTAGGAACCTGTCTACGTGTTACTTTTAAACCAACCCCTATTATAGAAAATAGGAGCAAAAAATTAAGCCGTCCTCGCTAGCAGGTAGGAGATAATACCACGACGTAAGTTGCTCGGATCGCAAAAAAAATTGTGACTCCGACTCGAGAAAAGAAACCAGAACCTGTCGCATGTCGTACAAAACGTCCGACGTACTTATATAACAAGCAAATTAACCATGAGATGTTCCAGATTTAACAAATTATGTTTTCTGAAAATATTTAACTATCGCGTTGTTTTTACATGTAGGTATAGGTACATGAAGAAGACTTCTTGACTGCCAGAAAAACCATCAAATGGTTCTATGTTAAAATGTTGTTGAGCGTGCCAACTGTCGTTATCGGTCGTAGTTTCTTTATCTCCACGTCTGGGTGCACAGGAGTAGCTCACGGAATAGTACAGTTACCCACACATTTGTTCGTGCCATTAATACGTGCATATTTATGCGTAACGTGTCTGCTATAACGGTGTCTCGGCAAGGACTCGAAAGAATACGTGTTACGATGATTTATATTGAGTCCATTCCACTTTACTGTGTACTTCGTAATGAAACAAGGAAAATGTCGTAAGTCAAAAGATTTATTGATGATCAAGATTGTATTCGCAAGCGCTTGATGCAATACAATCGACAATGAAAACTTCTAAGATGATAATCAATTGTTTGTTTGGTGGAAGGTGTTAGTAGCAGCTGTTCTCCACGATTTTTAATTGTTTCACATTTATGTTGTTTTCGACGTTGCAACCTAATCTCATATACGAGTACATATAAGTAACAAGAACTTAATAGGTATGATGAGCAGTTTGAAAGACTTCGTGGCGACTCGACGGACGAACTGATAAATAAAATGTAGGTAGTTAATTGGAAAATAATTGATATCAATCTACCGAAATACTAATTAAGAACTACCTACTGGTAACTAAGGTAACTAATGAGCAAAAGCAATTTTACAATATATTTATACAATATATTTATTAAATAAACTTCAGAAATGTCTTACTCAAGTTTAGAAAAAAAAAATGTAAACAAAGAGATAATTTAGCATAACATAATAAAATGTAATCTTTATTTATTTCTTACCTGTATGTTTGTGCGCTTTACTTCAATATAAAGCCAGTTATCCGTCGAAAATGCTATAGCCATTAAAGCAGCAGCCACGATTGCTGTAATGGTCGCTATGGACAAAGTTACCGCTGAGCAAGGCATTTTTACAACCTTCAAGAGACAGTAATAAGATAGAAGAAGCCTATAGGGATATTATCACAATCACAACACTTTATATCCTAAAAGTTCACCTATACAGCATTTTCGTAAACACTTTTTGGATCGGAGAACACGACAGCACACACACAATATAATAAAAACTCATATGAATGCGGTCATCGCCTGCAGCGTACCGAGTTCGCGCGCGAGACTTCTTTGCCTACTTCACTTCGCCTTGCCTTGTTGCCGCTCTCTTGCGGATGTGAAACTTTCGAAAGCGAACTAACTCCTCCAAGTGGCGGGAATGCAAATTAAAAACAGGTTTTGGGATGCCAGCACAAAAAAAATAATTGTTTTTGGTAATACTTTTATCAATTTTGCGTGTCAACATGAATAATCAAAACATAAAAAACTAATAACAAACACTTTTCTTTTTGTAGTGAAAACATACGGGTATGAGCAGGATTTGAACCAGCGCTTCCCAGAATAAAAAGGACTTTACGAAAGCCGTAATTACTGTTTTGTTTGAAAGATTCACATAACAATATTTAGGGGCTTTAAAGGGACTTTTTTTTTTATCGACCTCATGTTGATGGGTCATGTGGACCATTAGAGCACAAATATTCCAGTCATTATTTTTCTTGTGGTGAAATAAAACGCAAATGTCAAATCGAGGAACGATTTTCGAGAATCTTCACTCTGTCACTCATTGAATCATTCACTCACTGAGCTCAATTCAATTGTCAAATCAAATCTGTTCAGGATCAACAAAACGACAAGAAATTAATGAAATAATTAAGGCAATGTCTGATTCTCCCGATGTAACAAAATACGATGATGTCTTAACATCAATACTAATAAACGAAAAATCTATTTTGGGTTTCCTCTCTGCTATTTTCAACTTTTTAGCCAGAAGGTAAAGTTGCTGTTAAGTTTATTAATTCATCAATACTTTTTTGTTTTTTATTATATCAATTACTTTTTATTGTATTTAACTATATGGTTGCAGTACATAGCTTTTCCCAAGTATCTATTACCATTTCACATGATCCGTCGCCTTCCTCATTTCGTGATAATGTGCTTACTAAGATTGATCATTTATGTCTATTCTTACACATTTCAGGACAGATTTCTATTATGTGCCTGAAGGTCCTTACGAAAACATGGGATTCCCACCTGGAGTTGCAGAGGAACTGGTGATAAAAGTCCTCAGGACATGTGATCCTAAAAGCTGGAAAGCACCGAATGGTGCCCAGAAACAATTGGACCTAAACAATGAGATCATGTGTTCAACTGTAGCCCAGGAGGTAGAAGTTATCGCTGAAGGTGAAGGTGATGTAAGTGATGAAGAAGCCGCCACATCAGAACCTGTAGGGAAGGAAGATGAGGCTACAAATAAGACTATTTATGAAAACCAGTCCTCAGCACCACTAAGTACTGTGACAAGTACCACTAAGGTTATCCCTGATGACTACAAGCCACCTGAGATACCGGTACAGAAGAACAGTGATACTTACAATGGTGCAGAGAGAGAGAGTTACTCTTGGGCTCAGAATATCACAGAACTAGGTAATGTGATGACTTTAATCTACTACTAAAATACTTTGTGTGTTTACTAGTCTGACAACAGAAACTTATAGAAGGCAATATCTGATTTATGGAGAGTTTTACATACATCATTCTATATTGATAGGTAAAGGCTTTCGGCTCAAGTGACATTTTAGTGAAATATGGAAAGTGTCTCTAAAGGCTGCTGTTTTAAAGTTTATTTCTTTAAAGCATGGTACATAGTTACACTTGAAGCAGATAGCCTTTCGCCCATCGATATTCTAACCTAATAAAAATTTATAAAATTTTCTTAAATACTTCTGATGCCTTTTGATCAACCAAGAAATTTTGTATCTATGATTTTTAACACTAATTGTCCTAAAGTTACAATATTAAATGGAAAAAGAATAGGTTCTAATCTTGTTCGCGACCGTATTCTTTTTCCATTTAATATTGTTACTTTAGAGTTTGCTAAGCATGCATTAATGCTTTTCAAAGATTTATCTTTGACTAATTGTCCTCTTTATAATTAGTTAATAACTTTTCTTTTTTGCCTTTTCAGATGTAACTGTAAAGCTTCCACCTGATATAAAATCTTCAAAGGACTTGAAAGTTACAATTAATTCATCAGACATATGTGTGGCTTGTAGAAATGGGGATGTCATCATCAAAGATTCATTGCCATTTAGAATAAAGACCATAGACAGTTTCTGGAGCATCAGCGAAGGGAAGCTGTTGATACATTTAGGTAAAATTTATTACATACCAGGCTCCTTAAATGTTTTTTTTTAGAGTGGGGTGACCCCTTTTTTGAAACTTTTAAAAAAAATTGTTTTAAGGATAGTTTCTGCCTATGTCTGTCAGAACAATCACATCACTGAAATAATATATTTTTTATTGACAATTGTAGCTATAGGCTATTTTTTTAATTAGTAGTAACCAGACTGACCCATAAATTCCCATTGTCATTTAAATAAACAACAACAGCTTAAATACCAGAGATCCAGTTATTCTACATAAGATATTATACAGGGGGAATATTTGAAGTGTGTGTGGATAGCCAAATCCGAAGCTATAAGGAATAGCCGAAAACACTTGAAGGAGATTGTGCCCGATTTTGATGAAAACTAAAATAGCATCATTGTTTTTTGAAAAATAAAAACTCCCAAAGCTATAAATTTTTGTGGAAAAAGAATACACTTGTGAGCAGGATTTGAACCTGTGCGCTGTGTTAATCCTCATTGTTTACAAATATGGTTTCTTTTAATAATGGTGTTTAACTGATAACAGTTTTTTTTAGTAATTATCATATTATTTTAATTTACAATAAGGTTACAGCACTAAGAGTGCATAAAAAAAAATTGCCAAAATTTCGAACAAGGTAAGTATGGGTTATACGTGATTCAAAGACATTACATGAAAATATGGATCAGTTTATTAAAATTCTTAATTTTCCTTTAGTTTGCAACACTATCAAATGGTGATGCTCACAACCGTATTCTTTTCCACAAAAAAAATAAAACATTTGTTATTATATATATTATATTTGTTAAGCATGTATTTTACATAATTTTTACTTATTATTTTTGCAGAGAAAGTCCAAGAAAGATGGTGGAATAAGCTGCTGAACAGTGAAGAAGCTATAGACCTGAATAAAATTGACTGTTCAAGACCACTCGATGATTTGCCGGAAGACCATGTTGCAAAGGTAATCCTCAAAGTATACCTGCTCTCATGCCCTTTATTGGTTGTATGACAAAGATAATTTAAATTATGTTTATATATGTTAAGGTCATGTAATCCCTAGATTAATTATTAATTTCTAAAGAAGCATTGAAAATAAATAAAAAAGAAAATCAGACCAGTTAACTTCGACATACCGTGTCATGGCTCTCCCCACTAAGTTACCGTGTCGGAAGACAATGTTGCAGTGTTTGAGATGATAGCATTATGAAAAAGGTATTTGAGAGTAGAGGAAGCGGCTGAAGGCTCTTTTAATTTACAGCAATTCTCCTAGTCCTAAGTCGCTAAAAAGTTGACTACAGGTTGGAAGATTTGATCTTTTCTGGCGAGTGAGTGTCCAAGGTGATGGTATTTTATGAAGTGTACCACCTGAAATTCGCATAGGATGTGCATGAGCACATAAAAAAGTTATAATATATTGAAAATTGTTAAATGATTCGCTCTCCACAGGTTAGAGAGTTACAGTGGAATCAAGAGAGAAAGATGATGGGTTTACCGACAAGTGACGAGATTCGCAACATCGATATTTTAAAGAAAGCCTGGAATGCACCTGGATCTCCGTTTAAGGGACAAGATTTTGATCCAAGCATTCTCAATAAGTCCACACAGTCATTGGGATCATTTTCTGGTCAACCATAATTTTTATTAAATTATTTTAGACTGAGCTTTGGGTTTGTTTATATATTTTATTTGTATTAACCAGTTAATACAGAATATCACAGAACTTTGAAGGCACGTGTACATGACAGGGGCGGGTGATCTCTCACCCGGCTATAATCAGATATCTGAGGCCAACTGTGGCCATTTCTATCCGTCGATAATTTTGACACATCATAACCCGCTGGGTCTGCGAAGCTACGATCCTGGGACACCAGCAGAGGTTAGTGAAGGTCCGTGTGGGTTTTAGTCGGTGGAAGTGCAGCACAAGTTCTTGATGGATAATCCACACTGAAAAAAAAACGCACACATATGTGTATATAAATAGAAGCGCGTCAATAGGATTTACTGCCGTAGCTTCAAGTTCTACTAACACATCGGATTTGATAACACTTGGTAAAGTCACTTCTAAAGTAGAGTAGACTGTTGACGTGACATCTGTTATCGGTAAATATTCATACAGTCCAACAGCTCGCATTGTTTTCGGTAAACTAAATATTTTAAATAGTAACTAAACGCATGTATAGTAATCGCAGAAATAAATAAAACTAAAACGTAAACATCCCGCAATGATAATGCCAACTATTATTATTTTATCTTTCGTGTGTTATCAAACTGTAAGTGGCTGACTTTAGTCTCTCAAGGCGGTGGAAGATAAAAAATAAGTTAATGTACATGTGTAATGCACAACGTACAATTACATAGTCATCATCATTCACCTGATCTTGTAGCAATTTATTTGAGATCGGCACAGCGCGTCTTTTTTTGTAGACATCTCTATTAGCATTCATTACAGTCGTCCCCTCCCTTCTTAGCCATATAATCTTTCACAGCATCTTTCCATCGTTTCCTTGGTTGTTCTTGTTTTCATTTTGCACAAGTGCTTTCAAATACCTAAACTGTAAATTTTGGTGCTCCTAATTTTTCAGCTAACATTTTCTAGTTTTTGCGGCCATCCAACCAATCTGCTCTGGAGCTCATGTGCCTCTTCCTGTATGCCCGATGTTAACATCTAAATCAACAGGTAGAGTTAAAAGCCAGTTTATGGTAAGACAATGGAAATATATTCAAATCTCGACTGAAGTAATCGGCTTGTTCTGAAAAGGAATTTATAAAAAAAAAAAACTCAGACATCTGCACCTTTGCATCGATACTATAGAGCCTCAGGCTGATAATTTTAGGTAGGTTTTAGGTTGGTAACTAGAAAGACTTGCTCTGAAACACATAACCTAAACTATCGTAACTCATAACCTAAACTATTACGTCACAATGGCCGAGGAAATTCTGTGGACCCTACCTAAAGGTTGAATGAAAGATGTGTAGATAGATCAAGGGCATTTATTTAAAACTATACATAATTAGTAATGTTACTTAGAACTAAAACCCTGACAACACCAGCTTCCCTATCATATGTTTTGCTTCTATCAATTTATGAGCCTCTCGCAAGTTAGCAGCGTTGATTGGACTCAAGGTTTTTGTCAGAGTGCTTCTTAGCTTACCCTCTTCAAGCCACTTTGACACTTGACGAAAAATTTCATACTGTCTTATTTTATCCTCTGTGTTATATTTTACCCTTGTGAACATCATCTCTGACACCAAAGTAACGCTTTTGTCCTTCAAGGCTTTTATATCTACCGGAGCACTGCTGTCGACAATCAAGCAAATTCTTCCTTGAGGTTTAATAGCAGCCATCAATGTGTCCCAATACGGCGCGGGGTCGTAATTGACGAGAATAAAGTCAACTCCTGCTTCAAAACCATTTGCCTTCAGCTGTGGTATCAGATTTTGAGTGTGATTAAGTACAACGTCTGCTCCATATTCGCACGTAAAAGCTTGTGTTTCTGGACGAGACACAGTTCCGATCACTTTCAGCCCTAGATTCCTGCCAACCTGCGTTGCCACAGATCCAACTCCGCCGGCACTGTTGATGATCAAAAAAGACTTGCCCTTATCCTTCTCCGACAGCAACAAACGATCATAGATAGATTCGAAAGCAGTAAGTGAAGTGAGAGGCATCGCGGCAGCCTGTTCAAACGTCAAATTCTTGGGTTTTCTTCCAACCAGATATTGGTCAACAGCCATATATTGGGCATTAGAACCGCTCCTCCTCAAGTCGCCAGTAAAAAACACTTCATCGCCCACATTGAACAGATTTGCTTGCTCCCCCTTGGACACTACGACTCCAGCGCCATCCCATCCCAAGATTCGAGGTGTTGTTTCCACATTCGCCTTCGGAGCGCGTTGTTTAGTGTCAATAGGATTGACTGCCGTAGCTTTAACTTCAACTAATATATCAGATTTGGTAACACTTGGTAAACTCACTTCTAAGTCTACGAGACTGTTGACGTCTGTTATCGGTAAATATTTATAGAGTCCGACGGCTCGCATTGTTTTCGGTAAACTGACCATTGTGAAATCTTGAGACGCGTGTAAAGTGGTCGCAGTAATGAAAATAACAGAAATATAAGTGATAATCATTGGCTAGTAATAGAGTCACTGTGGTGAAAATCCTTAGTTTATTTACCTATATCAAGTTTTATCAATACGAGTCTTGTTTATCAGTAATGTCAGCGAACAGCGTGACAGCAAGCGGCACTGCTGCGGTCCGCGATTCCACAGATTAGTAATACCTATATGTACGACGAGTATCTTACGACGCGATTCTACATTCAACTAACTATAGTGAAGATACTCGCAAGCGGCATTACTGACTGAATACAACTTCGTGTATTAACACGATTACAATACAGCTTGGTATACTATACGATTACATGCGTCATTCCAATCATTGTGGAATATAGTCGTTGTTCATATAACACAAGATCTAACACAGTAAACCCATTATCTACTCATTTAAAAAAAAACTTGAGAGGTGTCAAGGGACACCCGGATGGAACGAAGTTAAAGAGAAAAAAATATATATATATATATATATCTGGCTTGCTTTCTATAAGAGAGAGAGAGACAGACAGAGAAACATGCGCACGCCGCACGGCTTACTATAGCAAAAAGTGTCGTTACAACTTTTCGTCTTAATTTTTTCTGTCTAGCCCCCTTTTGCAACGCCCGATAAGGAACTTCGTTCCAATAAAAAAACCAAGTGTTTTAAGTACGTTTAGATCAATTATCAATGGTTCAGATTCAAATGCAGTCTAATATTTAATCAGTTTATAAATCGTTTGGCACAAGTGAGCACACGGTTGTCATTGCCTATAAACTCATGGGTGCCAAACCTTGTTACTGCTAAGATATTAGTTATATTTCTATGCTTGTTACAAACAATGCAGCAGGAAGCGGGTCACTTGACATTGACATCAATGAATTACGTAACAAAACAAAAAAGTAAACAAAATATTGTAGTTTTTGGTTGTTAAGTTTTAATTCAAACATGCAAATCATCGTCTAAGTTCGATCAATATTATGTACTGTATTATGTATAAATAATACCTATAGGTATTTTCTGTCACTTTTAATTAAGTAGGTAGTTACATAACATTATAGAAGATAACAACTAAAATATGTTCACAATATTCTATCACAATCCAAAACATAGACACATGATATGTAATTAAATGTATTCATTTGTAGGAGTAAACTTACATCAGCATATTTAGGTATTATGAAAACGCGTGAACTCTTTAACTAAGTCTCATATTATAAAAAAAAGTCCCCCACCGCGTCTGTCTGTCTGTCTTTTCGCGTTAAACTGAAAAACTACCGGACGGATTTTTTCATGCTGTTTTCACCAATAGACAGTGATTCTTGAAGAAATTTGAAATGAGAGTACCTACGGGTAGTAGACCCGTGCGAAGCCAGGTGGGTCTATGTAATAAAAGACACCGTTACGCCTTTTCCCGAGAGCGTTAACTGGAATGTGAGAAGGTAGTACTGTTTTGACTATTGGGTCCCTCACAAATTCCTTTTTGATTAAAGGCGATCCCATAAAAATAGGTGCCAACCCTTTTTTTATTTGTTAAAATCCACCACGGACGTTGTGCTGGTCTTAATAAAACCAAACGCTCTGCCTCTCACCCGTACAGTATTTCGGGATCACAGCTGCATTCGCCACAGTCCCGGCAGATTATGATCCATCGAATGCGTCGAAAGATCTCGTCATTTGATCAGACCTTCAGACAGTTGGCCTGCACCATGCCTGCATAGTCACTTCAGAGGTGCTAAACCTTGGGTTCAAACAACAGACTATAATCACTTATTCATATGTCTAATTCAATTACTAAGTATAGCAATCATATATTGCTTATAACCCAGGGGCGTAGCTACCGCCGTATCAGCCGAATGGTACGGGGCCCCCGAGCCACAAGGGCCCCAACGTCTGTACTGTGTAAGCAGAAAATCGTAAAATTCAAGATAAATCTTTGAAAAGCATTAACGCATGCATTAACGGATTCGAACCTGCGCCTCCCGGATAAATAGTCCAGGCGCTCTGACCACTCCCCCCCAGGGGTTCCACCTTGTCGTGGTGGGGGGGCTCTAGTAGCCGTGGCTTGGTCACCCACGGTGAAGCTAACGGAACCCGAGGAGGGCCGCTCCTCTGGGCTTTGCCTTCAAGCCTATGTTGGAGCGGCGCCAGCGTAGGTTGCGGGCCTTATGGGGGGTGTCGCAACTGAGGTGGGCTGCGGTGTCGTATGGGCGGCACCGCAGCTGAAGGGTGGGGGCCGCGGCGGGAGAGGAGTGCCGGTATGTCGATGCGCCGCTCTCCCTACCTTCCGCGGCCTTGACGGGGCCGCCACCGTTAGATGGCGGACGCGGTGGGGCCGCAGGGGAGGAGGAGTGCCGGTATTGCGAGGCGCCGCTCTCCCTATCCTCTGCGGCCGTAGTGGCAGGCGGCGGGGCCACAGACCTGACCCGTCGCAGGGGACCTAGGGCGTCCAGACACGGGGTCGTCTGGCGCCCATTGCACATGGTCTCATGGTCTGGTGGTTGCGGCATGCCATGTGTCTGGTGTGCCGAAGCGGGGGGGGTGTAATACCCAACCCCGTGAGGGAGTCCGGCAACGGACGGCTGCGGGCGGGTTCGCGGTTGTGTGCGAAAGCGTTCCCGCGTCCCGCCCTCAAGCAGCTGAGGAGGTATACTGTGGAGTTTTAGTGGGTTCGAGTCCCACATAACCGCTCTGTCTCCCCGTATCGGAGCGGTATGCGAGGGCATTTCTCCAAAAAAAAGGCGCTCTGACCACTAAGCCATCTCGACCTCTGCTCACCATCGCGAATTCTTCTTCCATATTTTAACACGTCTTATGGCGACGTCATTGCTATCAATTCAGTCCGGTTCGGTCACCCGTATAGGGTCCATTTAATATAATAACTTTAAATCGTAAAATGTTATAAATTTTGATACAGGGCCCGTTAAGCGTTAGCTACGCCACTGTTATAACCTTTAATTTATCAATATATGGCATCAAGCCCGTATACCATGATAATTTGTACAGGTACCTGCTGATGTACCTACTATACTAAAACAATTTTCACCGATGTTGTTATTAAGTCCCATGTAATAGGTGGTAAGCCTATTGCTATAAAAAAATCCTAAATGAAAATCTCAATGCCTACTTTTCCCGACCCCCGCCGATCCGAGAATCAAACCTGCCACGTTCAGTAACTGTTTTTCGGAAATATTTGGCGTCTTTTACATTATAACTCCTCTAAGAGTAAAATTAAAATGGCCTTTGTACCCATGTGCATAAAGTATCCTCAGGGATCAATATCAACATGTCCAATAAGAATAGTTGTTTAGAAAAAAGAAAGCAAAGAAACACCTGTTGGATGCTTGTACATTTATTTCTAATAAGATATGACTCCTGTTCCTCAATACATTAAGTTCGTTACATTTAATATAATCAACATTTACACAATAGTTATACTTAAATACAAGCAGATCATTATATATCACAGAGTACGCGTAACAATTCACAATAATTATGCGAAAATAAACCATTTTACAATAACTATTTTGTAGCCTCACAATAAGTCATTTATTTTGTGTAACAATATTTATACTATTAGTTAATAACATAAATAAACCAAATTTTATGAAAGCCTATAGAAGTTATTGATATCTGTCAACGGAACAAGATGATAACAGATATAAGAGACATTATAGCTGTTAGACGTTTATCACTTGGCTTAAAACCATGCGATAAACGTCTATTAAGGGGGTTAATTAAATTACGAGAATGATGTAACATTGATTAGATAACTAAGAAAGTAGATTTAGGTACTAATTAAAGTGATTTTTCAATGGTAACTTTATTCATGGATTGCTGAATGTGTTAATGACATTACTACTACTATGACAACAGACTTCGGGAGCATTTTAGCTAAAAGACACTTGAGAGAAAAATACCTTGACATTCAATATGTACACACTATAGTATTCTATTTAGTAGGTACTTGGGTAGACAAAATCAGACCCACACATTTTTAAAACATTCACATTACGAAGAATAAAAATCTCTGCCTTGCCAAATATGTTTTAGTTAAACTCTAGGTAGGTACATGTAGTTATTATATTAACTTTGAGTAAGTATGTACCATTCTTCCATAATAATATTATAAATGCCAAAGTAACACTGTTTGTTTGTTACCTTCTCACGACTAAACGGCTGAACGGAGCGTAATGAAATTCGGCAAGGAGATAGATGTATCTTGGGGAAGGACATAGGCTACGTTTAGTCGCGCAGACGAAATCGCGGGCATCAGCTAGTATAACATATATTATTCTTAGTTTAAACCATCAGCTTAGGTATTTAACTAAGTATTAACCAAATTACTATCCTTACTCAATTTCCGATTCCTAGGCTGTTTAAAAATAAATAATCATTATTTTTGTGTGTAATTGACAGTACCTTAAAGGATATATCTGAAAAGCTGTATGCTATAATACAATACAGGGTAGTCGTTTGTTTAGACTTAGTCAAGTTACTAATGAAACGATTCTTTTTTTATTATAATTTACACCAACTTGTTGCATTCAGCAGGGCTTTCAATAACATCAAGCATATTAATAAATATTGACCTAAATATTTACTTTTAAGTTCCAGTTACGAATTAGCCCCGTATTCATAAAAACTGACGTTTTATAAACGCACAATAAGCACCTATACCCGTCCTTGTCATTTAAATCTTAATGAAAAGAGATGGCAACATACACTAGAGACATTTTAGTTATCAGTCGATTATGAATAACGGGGTAAGTACCTATATAAACCTTAATTTACAATATCTTCCAAACAGCAGCGCATTTTAATAATTTTAATATAAGTAGCAGTAGAAGATATAATGCCTTATCTATTCAATAAATAATTATATCATAAATAGTTAATCAACGCCTCTTTTATTAATTTACAATATGTTACATTACAATGTGTTTTTCAAACATTTATTGATCTTCCCAAGTTTGATATGAAATCACCCTAGATTGTCCAGGTAACAACAATTTTAACATTTAAAAAGTATTAAAAGGTATAAACCAGGTACAATTCCGTAATAATCTTGATAATAAGGAAAGGCAATTCGTGCCACAAATTAATTAATCTATATTTTTTTACCAATTTGATATGTTCCAGCCATATCCATGAAAACCTTCGAGAAAATAGTATTCCATTCCTTTTGTTTATTTTTAATTTAATACTGATATAATTTTTACTAATTAACTACCTACGCTGAATTTGTACGATGTGCATTTCTTAGTAAATACACAATTAATACGTATACCGTCAATTGTTATATTTAAAATATAAATAGGTAATTTAATGTTGTTTTTGTAGGTAATTATTAAGGAAAAAAAACAACCTAAAAATATTTTAATTCAACTGGAATTAAACAAATAATAAACTACAAATTCAAAGCAATTATAATAATTATTTTTGGATGAGGGCGGTATTTTCCGATAGGTATGTAGAATTATAGGTTACTCCTACCTTGTTTTGGTATCTTGGTAATTGAATTACTTAATCTATGTTTAACTAAGAAACACACTCAACCCGAAACTTCATGCTAAATTGAGTTCAAAATATTCCTAACAGTAACAGAACTCACTCAAACTGTCATCGTTATTGATTTCACGATTTTTTTAGAACGAATTAGCATAGACAGCACAATAACGGACGTGAATATGTAGGTCACATTTCCACTATTGTTAGATACGTGGTTACTAACTAACCACTGAAAAACTTTTCTTGGAAAAAAATGTTTGCAAAATCGTGACTGTTTCATTACCTTACCTTTCGAAACTTTCTAACAAAAATCATGACATTTTACTTGGTTACTGCCAAATCATACAATTTATATACTTAGACACCTATTGCAATGTAAACAATAATTTGAGACTACACTAATCAGATTTCTCTTCGCAAAATTTATAAAAAATAAAACATAAATTATACTAAACTGCCTTCGTTGAATAAATTCTGATCTATTTCGTAACGAATATGCTAAACGGTAACATACCTACTTACAATAAAAAATGCACAATTTAATGATAAAACGATTAAATTAAGAATTTGACTGTAAATACTGATCAAAATTAAAACCGCCTTACGATTTTTTGGCAAACCGACACAATGACCCAATGTCCCAGAAAAAGTTCGCAGACTATATACAAATCAAGGAAAAGGAGTACTTTCTCGGCATCTAGAGCTCCATGTATCCATCCAATTGCTCCAAATATTTACGACACTCAAAGCTACGGCTAGTATGAGCCGTCAATGTACATAAAACACGCCATTAGGAAGCTTACTGTACAGCGTATTTGCAGAAATCATGGGCCCCAGTGCATTCAACGCTAGGCCTATGGGTTGAGTCCCAAATACCTGGTCCACACCGCTGACACATGCCCACTAGCGTGCAGGGGATTCGGACCAGCTGACGAAATTGGTGGAGCAGGCCCCTCGCCTTCCGCAGAATGAGACGCCCGTCCATATACATCGCTAGAAAATAAAGAATAAAATATATTTAAGTATCTTAAAAAACTCTAACTAAGTGGATTACCTAGGAAAGCTTTAAAGTATCCTAATGAAATTGAACACCATCGATTCCCAAGATTCCTTCTTGATACGCCATGCGGATTTCTGATTCCACTTGTAATACCTACTTTGTGTAGATAGTTTCCCATCTAGATGTGTAAGCTCGTGACAGTTTGGTATAGGTACCTACTAATTTGCGCTTGTCTTCAGATCGAGACCCAAACCTAGATGGTTACCGATGGCTGTTGTGAAGATATAAGTAAGATTGTTCTTACCTAAAGAACTAAAATGCAGCAGCATTTCGTCAGTGTTCAGGTCCTGTGCGATGACGTCATCCGCGTACACGGCGATGATGGCTAGGCACAAGAACAGGTGGAAGTAGTCCGTTTGATAGTTGGCCCAGCACGCCTCCCACATTCGAAGCGCTACTGCTTCGGTGAACTCACGCTTAAAACATCTGTGATGATGGAAAAATTGATGCCGATAAGCTATAGTTAGTAGGGCACAACTGCAAAGAATTTAGCTAACTGTTCTTAAAATTATTTATTTTTTTGCCGGCGGATAAAATGCCTGCGGATGCTACACAGCCTAGAGGGTGGCTATGTGGGGTTGCACCCATGAAATACTCCGCCGCGCCGTCTTTGTCAACTCCCAGTTTGTCTTGGAGAGGCCCCTTGTGCGATGCGAACGGAGTTGACTAACCCTGTCGTAATTTTACATACCTATGGTATGTACTGACTGTATGACTGTAATGCTTTCCATCATTGTTTGCGAAAAAGAAAATTGTTTTGATCGGGGTAGGTAGATATATAAAAATAAAATAACTACCACTAATTAACTTAGAATATACTTAACGCTATACCTACAGAATAGAATACAGTTTCAGATTAATTACTATTGCAGTTAAAAGTATCACAATCCAAAATTGGAAACATAGTAGAACGTGAAAACGTCCCAAGCAAATTAATTTAAAGATAAACCATTTTACATAAAATAAAATCATCACAAAAAAAAGATGAGCAGTCACGTATCATTAAAATGAAAAAAGATCGTGGGAAAAATGGGTTCAAGATTTTTGTGAACTCTTGTATCACCTAACTAACGTAAAATTCAAAGGTTCGCAATATAAAAGGTTGTATCCGTCAAGAGCAATGTCTGAACGTAGACATGGGATAATCCGATAAAATTGGGCGTACCTAAAAGCAAATTCTCAAAGGATCGATTTTATGTAATTACATTTTAGCTGCCTTTGATTCCGCCATCGTAAGTCACCGAGAAATTCGCGTGGGTGCCAGTGGGTGCTGTAGGGATGTTTAATACCAAGTGGGCGCAAAGGCTTTCTAACGAAATTCTACGGATGTCTGTTATGCTTAAGTATAAAAATAAATATATGTAGGTAGGTAGTATCTACGTAATTGATTATCGATTTTGGTACCGACTAAATAACGATTCAATTGATGAAATGGTGATATTTCAGATATTATGCAATATCAATACATGGTATTGATCTTTCAATGCAAGTATCTGCGAACACGCAAAGACAGATCTGAAAACTCATAACGGTGGAAGGTGGGTGAGAAATAAAAATAAAATCTCTGCCAGCGAAATACCTACTATAGTGGAATAGGTATTGGTATAACGTCTTTGTTATAACAATTATTTTCTACTTACAGCAGTATCCAACGATGACAGAACAGCAGTTCCATTGCATCCACATGCTTTTCTAAATGTTTGTAGAAGTGTGGCAACATTATCCTTATTAGTTCGCGTAGGTAGCTCTGAAATAAAATGTCCGTAGGAGTTTTAATCAACGTTAGTTTACATGGTTGTACTCTGATATATATAGATAAGATATCAGTAAAACTGTGATTAATTGAAGCTTAGGCATCGATACTGCGTAATGTGGGTGCGAATGTATCCATATCATACTTAAATTGTAGGCGCCCTATAAATGTAGTAATAGGTACATCATGAGTTACTGCTTCAATGTTAATCTATCTACAGAAAGCAAGCTGTACCGATCTGCTCTATTAGATACTATTCGGTATCATGAAAAGCTCACAGAAGTTGTATTGATTTTGCTATTAAAATTAAGCAGGCCACGACTAGACGCACTTAAATATTACTGTCAAGAACCAAAACCGAAATGAATCAATAATGCGCTGTCTACAAAATATTCAAATCCCTTCCAAACTCCATAACCCTTTAATATTACGACTTCCCTTCTCTTTTTCCGTGAATTTATAAATAAACCAAAAGACGCAACACGCGAAGCCATGAGCTTTTTTTTTTATTAGCAGGCACATAACTAAACAATATTAGTCCACGTAAATACACGATTGAAAACTATACGATTACCTACATTATTCGAAAATATACAGTTGTATCTTACAAGATTGTTATCCATATCGTTGTCAGTCGGTGTGCACACAAATATGGCTCTCTGCATCAGGCCTACGAAGCACCAGAAAGCTTCTGCCTCACATTTTATCTCGCAGAGTACTGGAGCCAACAGATCACTCATTCCTTGGGTGTAGCTGAAACATAAGTCTTAACATAAAATAAAAATCAAAAAAGATGCGTAACATCTGTTAAATTCAAGCAGGATGACCTTTTCAAACGAATGACAGCCGCCCTTAAATGATAAACGCCTCCCCATAACGGTTAATGACGTTGCAATTTCAATGTAATGTAAAGAACTACAAATACTTAGTTATTGAAATACTGTTGAGTATGTTATTATGTTAACTGCCTCGTTGGTCTAGTGGTCCCAAGCGCGACTGCTGAGTATGAGGTCTCTGGTTCGATTCCCGGGTCGGGCAAAGTGTTATTGAGTTTTTCTGATAGAAAATTCTCAGTAGCAGCCCGGAGTTTGGAATTGTGCCCGGTAGATGGCAATAGGCTCACCACCTATTACATGGGACTTAATAACAGCATTGGTGAAATGTGGGTGTACAATTGTGTACATCTCTGCCTACCCCTTCGGGGAATACAGGCGTGATGCTATGTTATGATGCTATATGTTATTATGTGTTGTGTATACGAATAAATGGGACAATAAGCGTCACATTATAGAAAACAAAGGCCGTTGTATCAAGATTTAAACTACTTAGTCAATAACAAAATAGAGGGTAAATTATCCTTACCCTAATACAGGATTATAAACAGCGTAATTCAATAGTATATTTTTCATTATCTCTACGTTATAATTATTTTCGCCGGCGAAAAATGGATTGCCTCTATCTGTCCTGACCACATCCTTCTCTATGACGCACTGTACAGTTTTCCAGAACACCGCATGCTGCTCAGGAGTCATTTTTTCCAGTCTTCTCCTCGTAATTTCTTCGTATTCTCTAGACCTGATTTGAAGGATTATCTCTCTTTCATCATAAGTAGAATTGTACGGGTAGCAATGTAAGAGGAATGGCCACACTTCCCTCCTCAACTCCTTATCCAGGCCTCCGAAAAATACGCATTTCCTCAAAAAGAGGTCATCTTCTATTACTCCTTTGCCGTTCATCATTTTTCCGTAAAATAATTCAGGTGAGATTTTGGGTAGCTTCCCTTCTTCAGGATGCTGTTCGGACTTTTGAACTTCCGGACGGCATACCATGAAATGGCGGTAGGGCAGGTTTGGCTCTTCGGAACCTACGGACACGTTACCTGCTAACATTAGGTATACGAATTAAAATAACACATTCAAGTAAATAAGATTTTTTATTTTGTTTACCTGGAGTAAGTTTGATGTTGTGTAGCAACGAGTGCCATCGGTGGAGGACTTGTGCCAAATGGTCTAGTCCACCGTAATGGAAATGAAGTATTTTGTACTGGGACTCTCTGGATGCTACCACTAGCTGCCCACATGTGCAATTGTCATCGTTGAAGAACAATCGCAGTGACCTCATCTGACTCAGATCTACCGAGAACCTGGTGAAGGAAAATGTAGGTTGAAGGATATTATAAGAAAGGAGAAAAAGGTTGCACCGACCAAAATAACTGAAATAATTTAAGAGTATTTCAGAGATTTAATTTCAGCTGTTTTGCAAGAAATTGATCAAACCTTCGCTTGCCACCATTTTTTATAGTTTATATTGCCATCCCGCCAATATTGTATAGATGTGGAAAATATTGCCATCCCGTGCACGTTAGATCCCGGATGCAAAGATGGTGCAACAAAGAAAAAACTTGAAGTACGTATAATTACTAGAAAATCCACATATTACTGTGCATGTGTTGAAAATTTTGAACTTAGGACCTATTCCAGGCCTAAGGCCCGAAATTATTTGCCTGAATTAATATAATAATTATTTAAAAGATAAGAGAATTCTCAAAACAGGATTGATTTATAAATACAGGCCTAAGTAAGTTTAAAATCTGATCAAGATGCGTGTTTTCAAATCGAACGCTTAAGTAACGTAAATAACCATGAAGACTCGACCAAGGATAAGAAACGGAGTAAAAACGTTGCAGTCGTAACATGTAAATTATTTATCTGCTTGTAGGTAGGTATATCTTACACGCGAACCGCAATATTTAGTAAACGGGGTAAGATTAATGTGATCCATGTTTGCAATATGTTTGACTAGGTTGCAATAACTTCGACTCTCAGCAGAATAAAGAGCTGCTTTCTTATGATTTATCCTCATGTAGACTCAGTAATAGGTACCTCTACTTGTTGTTTCTACACATAGGTACGTAACTTGTACGGCTTTCAATTTTGTGACATACGACATTGATAGGTAGGTAATTAGGTCCTCTTGTTGAACTTTAAGTTAATACCTAGCGCGTTTTTGGGTACGGGATCCTCTTAAGATCCCAGGCACAGTTTGGAAACAGTCTCTGAGGGTGACGTGAACAGGATTTGGTGTATATTAAATTCATCGTAGATATAGTAAGAAAGTTATAATTATAAGTAGTGCAGAAAAGTTTCGTTTCCATTCACAAGGGGCTTTCGTTGCCGACAAAAATATGCATTAAAACTTCTGCATCAATTTAAATGTGATCTATACAAAAATGTATGACTTAAGTTTATGTGATATAACTTCAATACCTTCTAGGTTATCAAACTCTATTTACTCAACGATACGATATTGAGTATTGATGTCCATCAGAACCAGGTCAACGAATAAATAAGACACTGAACTGTAGTCACGTCTACTTAATGGAATGGTCGAAGTATGTCGCCCTTATACGATGGATTAATTAACTTATAGGGCTATAACATAGCCACAGATGGCTCCTTCATACTGTGCTATTAAAAGGAATGGTCCTTAGGGGATTTAAGTATTATGGTAGTAAAGATGTTTTCATATAATTTTTGTTGAATGTAGGTAGGTAAGTGTCGTATCTAACAACTACCTCTTTGGTCTAGTACTCCTGAGAAGATTCCCGAATTGGGCAGTGTTATAAATTTTTATTAAGAAATAATAATTCTCATTGGCAATACCTCTTTGCCCACCACCGATCATGGGACATAATAACGGTATTATGAAATATGAGTGTGCAACACCACTCCTCTACCTTACCCTAATCCTTCGGGGATACTAAACGTGATGCTTGCTATGTTAAGTATCTAACTAACATCATCCACGGATATGAGGTAGATGGTATGCAGTAAATATATAACGTAAGTTACTTTCATAAATTCAACTTGTCGTCTACAGCCGTAGATGTCATTGATGAAGTCTACAATAAATGTATATCTTTGATAACACTTTGACCTTTCCAAAACTATGTGAAATGTTACGATCAATACTCTTCATAATCAGTCTAAGTATGGGTGCCCACACAAGAGAGCTCAAGTTTTAAGGATATAAATGAGTTGTACGAAAGCAATAAAGACATTCTTGAGATGGCATGTGACGGAAGGAATGTAATCGATAGGGATAAGAGAAGGACACGACCTTGACTTGAGTATTATAAAGGACGAGTTATGCAGTAGGCTCTTCTGAAGAGAAATGGCATAAATTAATGAACACTGCAATTACCTTACTGCTTCGTTGGTCTAGCAGTCCCAAGTCAAGTGGTTCGATACCTGGGTCGGGCAGTGTTACTGAGTTTCTCTGTTAGGAAATTCTCAGTAGCAGCCCGGAATTTGTAATTGTGCCCGGTTGATGGCAATAGGCTGACCACCTATTATATGGGACTTAATAACAGCATGTGAAATGTGGGTGTACAACTGTGTACACCTATGCCTACCCCTCCGGGGAATACAGACGTGATGTTATGTTATGTTGCAATTAACTGCTTAATTAAACGTTTTTACTGGGACGCTTTTAAAACATAAATCTTGGTATAAAAGTATCTACGATTTGAAGCAATTCGTTACTAATCTTTGCGTCTCTTAGTTATTATAATTTATTTAAACAGTGTCTGTGAAACACTATGGAGGGATGAGGGATGTGTGGTGTGACGCGGATGGATAGAATTAGAAATGAGTATATAAGAGCTGATAGATGGCTATAAGAGTAGAGTAAGACCGACGAAGCGATGAACGATGATTGTGTTAAAGATGATATGGCTAGAAAAGGAGTGACTGACGATATGACATTGACAGCTAATAGAGATGTATGGAAGAAGAATACATGCAACGCCGACCCCAAATAAATTAGGATAAGGGCAGGGGGATGATGATCTGATGATGAGTGTCTGAGAAACAACTTTTTTTGTGGCTGAATATCTGTAGAAGACGTGGACATATTGAGGCAAAGTAGATCTCATTCATTAGATTCAAGTTCTATCCAATTGTTTCCTTTGCGATGAGGTAGATTTTCAGATACAACAGAACTGTATACCTCTCCAAAATATATCCTACATAATTTTGATAAGGTAACTACTTCTAATGAAATAATTTGTACACACGGGACTGCAGATTACAAATTGCAATGCTAAAAAATGAGACACAATCTAAACCTAAAGCTCTAGCCTAAAGATCGAGAAGTCATAGCTGAAATCAACAATTCATTATCTAAACGTATAAAGTATCTACTAACTTTGGCCGTCGCTTTGCCCGCGTGAAGTTTCAAGCAGAAATTTTAATATTTCTGAAATAAAAGATAGCCTATGGTACTTCTGGATAAAGTAGGTTTCTAATGGTGAAAGAATGATTAAAATCAACCGATTTATACCGATACGACTACTCAACCGAGTAGTCGTATCGGTATAGATAATACTATATTTTCATAAAACCACACTAAAAGTACGCATTACGCCATTGAGGCATTGATGAAATAAGCGGTAGGTACTTCACATGACACATCTTTACAAGATAGGCACTTTTACTGACAGGAGAGCGAGTGTCCTCGACCCGTCGTCGGCGTCGATCCCTGGAGAACCCTTGCGTAGCATGGACTAATTTTACCACTTCTCTTCAGGATTGGAATATTTATATATCGAGCAGGCCAGGGGATAATAATATAAATATAGATAATATTATATTTTCAGAAAACTATACTAAAAGTACGTATTACGCCATTGAGGCATTGATGAAATAGGCGGTACTTCACATGACACATCTTTACAAGATAGGCACTGTTACTGACAGGAGAGCGAGTGTCGTCGACCCGTTGTCGTCGATCCCTGGAGAACACTTGCGTGGCATGGATTAATTTACCACTTCTCTTTAGGTTTGGTATATTTATATATCCAGCAAGCCAGGGGATAATATAGTATAAATATAGATAATATTATATTTTCAGAAAACGATACTTTAAGTACGCATTACGCCATTGAGGCATTGGTGGAATAAACGGTTCTTCACATGGCACATCTTTAAAAGATATGTTACTGACAGGAGAGCGAGTATCCTCGACCCGTCGGTGTCGATCCCTGGCGAACCTTTGCGCGACATTGACTAATTTTAACACTTCTCTTCAGAATTTGAAGATCTATATATCGTTATTTTTAAATATAGGCAACTATCTAAGTCACAAATCAAGTGAATAAAATAATTTGTGAAAAGATATAGCTTTTCTCGACTGCATGAGATTTTTCCAGGACGTACCTACTTAAATCGCATGCAAGAGGATTATATTTTTTCAGATGAATAACTAATCTTGTCCATCTTAGAATGACGAAATGCGACACCATCACCAACTAGACATACGGGATTATGAAGAAAAATTTATGTTTGTCTTCTATTAAGTATTGTGTAGATAAATCTCATTTGTCAATTACACATATGCCATAAAATAAATATTGCTAGTAAATCCGGTATGATAAGGCAAAACGCCGACAATCCTATTATAACGTATTACATACCATATTAACTACACCCAAAAGCATTACTTCAGTGAAAACCAACGTAGTGCTGTTACCATGACCATACCTAATCGGGTTTGCATACAATTTGCATACTTTTATGTTAGGTAAACGTAACTGCCCCGGTACCTGTAAAGTACCTATAAATATGTGTATTTGAACATAGTCATATATATAATCACTATCACCTACTGTTTTATGCATATTTGAATTGATAGATTATTTATAAATGTAAATGTTATTAAGGAGTTCTCTAACTTTAAATGTGATTTGTCATTTAATTATGTCAAGCAGACGACAAACACAGACAGCTGATATAGATCACCAACAAAAGTTTTTAATTGATCTGTAGTGCTGCTGATTGAAAATTGAGTTGATCTCGTGTTTTAGCTATTGCAATCCGCTGTCTCTTAAGACTTGAGACCCCTTAGGCTAAGAATAAGTAGCTGTTTTGATGATATACCTACGATGAATGCAAACTTATTATTACTCCTGGTAGTTGCAATTGTCACAGACAGTGTGATTAAAATTTCCATGTATCATGATACACAAGTGCTAACAGGTAGTTAGTTTAATCTACGAATAGGTACTTATATTGTCTTTGTACGCCACACTAATAATCTCAAATTTGAGTTTACAGTACTAAAATCTACCTATCAACCTACATCATTTGCGCAGAAACAGGATCATATCAAAAGATAAAAATAGCATATTAATCTGCAACATTGCTTACTTAATCATGGTGAGTAGTAAAACATACGGACTCACCTTCGACATTTTAAAGGCGCTCGCCTCTGCGGCACTGGCGAACTATGAACGCTGTCAGGAAACACCAAATTATGTTTTAGCGCTAAAAACTCCGGAGTGCTCATCCAATTTGGATTGCCCTCGTCACATGAACTCATTGACAGTGACCTAATAAATTTATCGCCCGACAAAGAGTCAGGGGTCAAATCTACGTTCTCTATTGTTGGATTAGCGATCGTGATGTTAACTGATGTCATTGACTGCGACCTCACATGTTTATCGTACAAAAACACCTCATCCCTTGACTCGTCCTTCTCAAAACTACTGAAAACATTATCCTTTACTGAATCCATAGACTTCACAGTAGGCTTAGAGCTAGAGGACAATTCCTCCTGCGTCGTATCATTCTGAGTAAATCTAGTATCAGTCGATTTAATACTTTGTTTATCAGAGTTAGAGTTCAAGCTTGTAGTTTCTGAAGAATCAGAAAATGCGTGTTCGTTGCTAGCGTCCACTTTACCGCTGTTTGTATTGCTGCGTGATGTCGGTATTTCCTTTGCAATTGCCGGTTTACCAGTACATACTAGCTCTTCGCTCGGACTGGTTTCTACGGCTGAAGGACATTTTCGCAGCGTGGAATTTGGAATCCAGTTGAGGAAAAGTGTAGGTCGTTTGGCATTATTATGCTGATCTGTAAAAACTTTAGTAGTGACTGTAAGGTATCCTGGATGGTGTACTATGTCCAGTTCGTGCCTGGCGACGGTCGGTGGATGCACGCACACATTGTTCTTGCAAAACAATATTTCGTTGTCGACGTAATCGGGGGGTTCCTCGTTATCGTCGAACTCCAAACCGAGGAAATAGCTGGAGGCACGTTTCAAAAGTTCTGGCAGCGGCATTTCGCTGCGGGATATGTTCACATTTCCCTAATTAATAACTCACGATTTATTTACTGCGAAGCGTTATCACTCGCGACAACCTCATTCAAGCGAAGCTGTGTGGGTACTACGCGCATGTAAACACCTACACAGCTATGTTGATAACACTGTATTGATCGGGCAGTGAGAATAGAACCGGCTCTCGGACCAACGTCACAGCTGTGTCACTCTGCAACTTGGACGAGTAACACGTGTTTCTATGGATGCCTCATTGGGGGAATCGATCGCAATTAAGCTTATGATTTTATACCTAATACATCCATGTCCCATCGCCCCAAGCTTTATGTCGGTGTGTTGTTATTTCCGATACATTATTTATGTTAGGTAATAATAAGCATTAAGCACTAAAACTTATTAGTACCCAAGTAGTTAATAAATAAAATACATAATGCACCTTCAATAGCACAAGGCCTAGCCTTCTTACACAACATGGTGTAGGTACTTACGTGGTCATCTGTAGCTAACACGTAGGTAGGTAGACGGTGCCTGGTTTTAATGCATTTAGAGGTTACACTTACCTACAATATTTACATGTTTAAAAAAATTCAAGTGTACCTACTAGACTTCCATTTTAATTCATCAATTGTAAACAAAAAGTTTAATTAAATATTCATTAAGGGTACCTATACTTAGTTACCCAAGCAATAAGTAAAAAAATAATGCATATCATTTGTTAATAGTGGTACCTAGTTTAAAAAAGGACAATCATAAAATGGGTGCATCAAGTATCAAGCCTCAACATCAACGACATCACCACTCTGTACGTACTTAGATGTTCATAATCTTCATCAAATCTATATTAATATAATAATCTATTCTAATAAACCTACCATAAAATGCTGAACAGTTTGTTTGTTTAAACGTGCTAATCTCTCGGTATACCAGTCGGATTTAAAACTGGTTACATTATTATAGCTCATATAAGTATAGTAGGTATAAAAATTATAAAAGTTCATAAATTCGTAATGTTCTGAGACACCGGCTGGACAAAGTTTGATGGAATTAAAAAGAAATTGGTACCTAGGCCTAAGTATACTTGGATATATTTAAATTAGCACAGTAGGTAACTATATAATGAATTGATTAAATATTGATTAAGTAGGTATAGTATTTACTCAATGGGCGATCTTGATGATAATCCAAATATTATTTTTAAAGTAGGTATTTAATTTGTATTTTAATTTTATATTTCTTTTTTTTTACATCAGTACAATAATCTTATGTTTTAAAGCGCAGATCCTAAGTACTAAACTCTTTCTCAATTTGAAATACATAATATATTTTTTATTTCGGTCCATCGTAGTACATTATTTATTTCGTAGGTACTTATGCTATACAGTTTTTCTCAGTATACGCTGGTAAGTTACATAAATAATTTACATAATCCTCTTTTTAAGTCCGAGATTCCACACCTGAAAATCGTACCTATTCTATAATGACTAACAGCAATAAAAATACACTTCGTCATTGATAAATAGCGATAATAACAGATTTTGCTTGTGGGGCATTAATTATCAGAAAATGATAATAATAAACACAATTGATGTAATATTTTATAAACAATAACAAGGTAAAATGGAACGTAATATCATTTACGAAAAAACCCGCAAGATGGCGTTTTCCTTGCATAATTTATTGACGCATGCGCCACACATTGCAATCAGCTGTCAGAAAGAACATAATCACGTAAAAAACAAAATTATTTGTGTCTTTAGATAATTCCCGTCAATATGGCGGGGCAAAATCCAGGTTCGCCGACTGACTTTCAATATTTTTACGAGGATGAAGTGTATAAAATCAACAATCGCGGTCAAGTGGTCTTCGGTCTGGTACTCGAGAACTATGAAGCCAACTCCAGCGATCAAGAGAGCGACATTGAAACACCTATACAAAAAGGCGAAATTCGTGTTGTCTGGCATCCTTCCGGCACCGAGCGAGTCATATCCGAGAAGTCGGTAAGCGAGGACTGCAAAATGTACATATTTGATCTCACGCGGTTGCCACTTGCGCACCGTAGTAGTTATTGAAAAATACATTAGGCAAGTACTTACGAGTACAACAACCCCTTTGCCTGGAGCTAATGCGAATTTTCTTGAATAAGGACTTCACATGTCCTTGATCATGTACTTGGAGGGTATAACAAGGCAAGACTTTATTGAATTCATTCTACCCACAAGATGTAATTTAGAAACCACATCAACTGCAATAAGTAAAATGTTTTCAGAATTTATAAGAGTTCAGCAACATACTACAATATTAAATGATACATGATATAGACCAATATTCAAAGAAAATTTTCCTATAAAGCAACTATTTACCATGAGCTTTAAATATCTGAATTTGTAAAATGGAATGCATATTGCACATGCTAATAAAAATAACATAATGCATCAAAAATAGTGTCAAAGTAATAATTCTATTGAATAATAATCGGTCCATCTAAAAGAAAATTCTAGATCACCTTCCTTCTAATAGTTTTTATGATACTGCATTTAAAATTATTAATTATTACCATAAAAGATCATTCTTTGAACATGTATTATGCATGGCTGAACAATTACTTGCTTCAATTACTGCTATATGTAATGATATTACTGCCCATATCACAAAAGTAGTTTTTACTGATAAAGTGGAGATGCTGGCTCTGTGGCCCTTGATGTAAGCTTAGTTCCATTTATGGCAGATGTTGGTTGTGTAAAGCTGTGGCCTATTTTTGGCATAAACCATAAAAAATAACAAAATATTTATCTATTACCTTTTATTACTAAGGATAAATTATTTATAAAACCATTTTTCCTTAAATTATTTTCACATGATCAATAATGTTTATTAAAAATAAGATTAACAATGGTAATTTGTAAGTTGTAGCTACTGTGTCATTCCAGGTTGGCTTAGCGGATCGCTCATTGATGCCAGGCGATGTGGTCCGTCGCCTCATTGCTGGGAAGGACACTCAGAGAGGCTACTGCAGAGATATAATAATGAATGCAGCCCTGCAGATAGTTGGCACCAAGCATGTAATACCAAGTGTCGCTAGTGAGAGGCTTCAGCCTTTAGAGGAGTTTACTCCTGATTTAGCAGTATGTCTTGATTCTTGGGTTGGAACTTCTAAGGTGAGCGATACATACATACTTTCTAGAACTTTCTTAGTAGAATCTACATAGCATAAAGGGGATTTTGATAAGTTAATGGTACTTACACAATTATGAACAATTAAATATTATATGCTTTGCTAGTCTTCATCTTAGTATTTAATCTAATACAAGCTAAAAGGTTGATTAGCTTAGAAATACTAGTTCAATGCAGCTTTAGCAGATTACCATAATGACTGGTAACCAGTCCTACTTGCATTATTCTACAACCTATAAACAAACTAACACTTCTGCTCAGTCACATACAAAATGATACTTCATAACAATGGAAATCTATTGTGCTAGCTAATAATAATGTGTAATTAACTATTATAAGACATCTTTTCTAATGTTGTTGAGAAAAAGTCATCACCAACAGCTTGAAAACTATAATTATACTATTTTACAATGCAACATCCGATCTATTAGAATATCTGACAGCTATTGTCAAATTTGATCAATTCAGTTCCTTTATTTTTGTAATTGATAGAAGCAAAATGAGGTACTGTATATCATGCACTTTGCTGCCTGATTAGTTGATGTGTGAATGAAAAAGAGGTGATTAACATAATAATAACAATCACTAATATAGAAGTTATAGTAGTATAGTACACACAAAATATGAGGTATAGTAGCAAATATAAACATGGCTGACAACACTGTAACTGGTTAGATTTTTGAAATTAAAATATTCTGAACTGAGTTACCAAACAAACTAAATAATATGCTCTTTTTTAATAAAACTCATCAAAATTCGTCCTATGACCACAAATGCTGTAAAGTATATAAAACATCCGGAAAATAAAAACCAATAATGCAATGAATCTGATTAAAAGTTGTTTTATTTTTATATGTAGTGATCGCAAAAACCTAAGATAATAATGTATTCTTTTTGTATTGTATTTTATCTTTGTAGGCTGATGTATAAGCTCCTACAATAAACTGCATAAATGTAACCATCCTGTAGTATTTGGTACTCAAAAATACTGCACAGTTAATGAGCTAAATAGCTAACATTCTCATTAACCCTTACAAAGGAGCACAAAGCAGATACACATTTATAGTTATTTTATTTGTTACAAATTTTATTGGAAACTAGTTCTTGCTTCTCTTCCAAAAACAATGAAGTAATGCAATATTTTCTTATGAATAATAGTTGCCTATCATGTAGAGCCATCGCTTCAACTGAGAAAGAAGAAAGACAAACACACATTTATAATATTACATAGGAATTTTATTGAAAAGATAGACATTCTCATCGTTATCCCAAGCGCCGCTGTTCAGCATGAGGTCTCGGATTCGATTCCGGTTGGACAACGTTTTATTGAGTTTATCTGTTAGGAAATTCTAAGTAGCAGTCCAAATTTGGAATTGTGCCCGGAAGATGGCAATAAGATCATCACCAAATACATGAGAGAGGTTAATAACAGCATTGGTGAAATGTGGGTGCATTCAATGGTTTACACCTCTGCCTTCCCCAGGGAATTCAGGCGTAATGCTATGAATTGTAATATATAAACATCCCATTGATAAGACACTATAATCCTTTATATTTAAATAACAAATAAATATTCGAGACCATCTTTTTCCACAGGCGGTCCACAGCAAACTCCGCCTGGTATCCGCGGAGGGGTCTCGCTTGGAGTATCCCGACCTGGATACCTGTCCCCTCGAAGACTACTCGATGCGCCGCCGCCGCTCCACCCCATACTCCTCTTCCGAATTCTACCCGGGACAGGTGGTGTATGGCCCGCTCGGCTCGCTCGACAGTGCCAACTGGCTCCACATCACCAAGGAAATGAAGGCCGCCCGGAAACATAAGATGCATGATCATAAGGTAAGATAAACCTTTAAATAGTAGCAGATTCCTGAGGTTTGCTCTTGGCATGGTCACTCTATACTAGCGACTGCTAGAAACTGCAGTTGTGCTTCGGAATCCTCATTAATCTTGAGGTCTGTCGCTATCCTGAAAGCTAGAACAACCCTCGAAACCTGATAGTAGTTAAAAAACTTGAATAAACCTAGTAATAAAATTAAAGCATCTAGTTTTGGTCTAGTGATCCCATGCGCGACTGCTGAGCACAAGGTCCTAGGTCTGATTTCCAGGTCGAGCAGTGTTATTGGGTTTTTCTGTTAGAAATTCTCAGTAGCAGCCCTGAGTTTGGCTCACCACCTTATTCTTCTTCTTAGTCGGTATCTTCATTACTGAAGGTCGAAGTGAAATGAAGTGTTGCTCACTCAATGTACTACGTTCTTCCACGTGTTTCTGTCCTCGGCGGTCTTAATAGCTTTAGTTATTGGCATGCCAGTGAGCGTCTTTACTAGGTCTGACCACCGGGTAGATGAACGACCTCGTGCTCTTTTCCCGTTGACCTGACCAACCATTAGCTTCTCTTGGCTGTTAGGGCTTCCACGAGCGTTGTGTCCATAATATTTAAGTATCTGCTGGAAACAGACAGTTGATAGCATTGTGGTTATTTTGATTTGGTATTTTGAGCTCCGTCAGAATGGATACGTTGGTACGGCGTGCGGTCCAGGGAATGCGCAACATCCGCCTCCAACACCACATCTCATCTCGCCTCCTACATGGGACTTAATAACAGCATTGGTGACATGTTGATGTGTAACTATGTACCCCTCTGCTTTCGGGGAATACAGGCGTGATGATATGTTATTTAAAAAGAATTAAGATTTTGCTGTATGAAGCAGCTGAAGCCAAGACTTCTTAGACTATTTCTGGATTTCCTGACCAATATTGAATTCAAATGGAGACAATAATCATGACTTTGTATTACATTTTTATGTTGCCCATTATGAAATAAATTACTTGACAAACATGATGAGAAATAGTAAAGAAGCCCTACAGTCAATTCTATGAAACTAAGCTTGTTTATTGGTTGCTATGTGTGACCCTAAAACAGCCGAGAGCCGAAAAAACGCGTGCAAAGAACCTGATAATGGCAGACGGCTTTACGAATTGACCATACGAATGATCACTTTAGGATTAGCTTGAAGGTCGTCGAACACTAATTCTATTCGTTATTTTCTTTTCGATGAATTGCTTTGCCAACACATGTGGTAGTTACTGTACATTTTGCTAACTAGATTATAATTTAATTACATCAACATCTATTAGGCGACATGACTGTTGGTAATTAGTACGTGTATGTTCACACGGTACGTTTAACATACCGGCTGTCGTACACACCAAGCGTTTCCTACCCTGAGTCAAGTCAAAGTCAAAGGTTTTTATTTCATATAAGTTGACCCGGTTCTTGAAGACATTTTTTTAAAATTTTCTGTTGTTTCTGTCATTTGGTTTGGACGCCAACCTCGGACATACAAACAGCCAAAAATACTCAAATTTTAAAAACAACAGGTTTGGCATTATTATCGATTAAATAACACATTACGAAAGAAAAAAAATCCAAAAAGCGAAATTGAAATTTTCAGAATTTTGAGTTACGATTTTATTATAAGTATAGATAAACCATACAAAGGTACTTAATATTAGAATTTAGGTGCACGAATTTAGTGAACTTTATATCTAATTGTGTTGGATAAAACGATAAAAATCAATACATTTAAACTTTTATCGGCTTGAAAATTTGCGATCTTCTGTCTTGGTAAAACTGATTGTCGGACTTTCAAGCATATTGCCCGTACCGACTGTTGTAAATCCAGCTGCCCAGATCGAATCGAAATGAAATCGAAGCCGAAATGATCGACTCATTTAACAATCGGGACCGCTGGCTTAACGTGCTCTCCTAGGCTCTGAGAGGGCTTTATATAAAATGCCTATTCCCAGACCAACCACGGCAGCTTATCTTCGATCGATCGATCTGGACGGCTGGTTTCTTAACCATGAACCCCTCATAAGCTAATGAAGTGAATCTATTTTGTCGTACAGTTAGGTATTTATTCACTGGGGAAACTTCTGTTTCTCCCAGGAGGGGCCAAAGGCATGGCACAAAACACTGGTTTGATCTACTCGAGTTAAGGGTGCCCTTTCTTTATGTGCTGAGATGTCCGTGTGGTTTTAGTCGGTAGGAGTCAGACATATCCCTCGCCGTCAGGTGGAGGGCATCCATAAGGAGTTCCTTACAATAATAGGAGAGAACGTCTTTATTCACAAAGTTAGCATTTTTATTACAAACTATTGCAGTTTTCCATATGTTTTGGCGCATTTATTTACATGACCAGCAAATAAATGATTATTTTAGTAGGTACAGGTGCTGCAAAGCAAAGGTAGTTTTGAGTGTGTGAGATGATTATTGTGTTCTTTCCTCACCAGTTCACGGTAGAGGCGGTGATGACGGAGAGCGTGAGCGTGCACTGGCAGTGCCGCGCGTTGTGCACACATCCCACAGACCCTACTACGCCACAGCAGCCCAAGTTCCTAGTTGAAGGTATTTCTGTTCATTTCAATGAAATGGCAATATCATCTAGTTCTGAAAAACCTAATTGACTTGAAAAAGTGTCTTTTAAAATTTAATTAATTAAAATAAAATCATTATTCACTTATTTAAATTATTGTAGATTACAAAGGCATAGGGGGAGTCTACTGGAATTAACGAAATAACTAAAGAGAATTTTAAAATGAAAATTGAAAGACTTGTAAAAAAAGACTTTCATAGAGCGTGAAAATTTGCCACTTTCGTATAAAGCTCCACTTTCGTATAAAGCTTTGCCTCTTATACATATCTTTTAATCAGGTTGAGTATGTGAAATATGCTGATGGACTCTGAATTCTCTACCCAGGTGAAGATTTAAAGAATTTGAAGTTACTCAATGTATTCGAGCCGTGCACCCTGCAAGTCGGCGACAGGAACTTCCTCACCATTGGCCCCGAAGACAGCTTCGTAAGTAAGAAGCAATGGAGGAAACAACAAAGTGAGTGTTACATACCTTCTTCTACATAACACTTATTATAATCAATATTGTTATGGTATGATCTACTTGGTCTTGCATATATGACGGTGTAGGAACTAGAAACGATATAAACTGAACTGCCTCGTTGGTCTAGTGGTCCTCAGCGTGACTGCTGAGCCGGAGGTCTCGGGTTCGATTCCCGGGTCGGGCAAAGTGTTATTGAGTTTTTCTGTAAATAAATTCTCAGTAGCAGCTCGGAGTTTGGAATTGTGCCCGGTTGATGGCAATAGGCTCACCACCTATTACATGGGACTTAATAACAGCATTGGTGAAATGTGGGTGTAAAACTGTGTACACCTCTGCCTACCCCTTCGGGGAATACAGGCGTGATGCTATGTATATGTTTTAGAAACGATATAAATATGCTTCATATACGTCAGGAAAAACAAAATCCAATAATAGGTACACGCGATTAATTCGGTTAAAAGTTGTTTTTTTATAATGTAAAGTGATCGCCAAAACCTAAGATATTACAATATACTTCATCTTTAGTGTGGTTCAAAGCCAGCCTGGTGTCAGTTGTTCAAGACCACCCCTAGGCCTCGGACTGCTATATTTTGCCAATAACCTGGCTTAAACTGGCCTCCGAATCACGCAGACGTTAAGATGGAAATGTTTATAGCAGTCACACATACAAAGACTGCTCGCGCCAACCGTTAGTTCACCCGAACAACTGTTTATCGACCCAAGATTGCAAAGCTACTGCGCCTTTACTGTGACACTGAATTCTTGTTTATCAGGTAAATGCTACAGGAATCTTCGTAAGCAAACCAAACCAATTAAGAAGCCATCGAAAACCGAGACGAACTCGACGGACCACGTGCCCTCGAGACCTAAGAAACGCGCCTCAGCACACCGCAAACTTAAGTCGAATGAGGTACTTTATTTGGGTCATTCTTGAAGTTGAATTCCTTGCGTCATTTTCCTCGCGCAATTAATGTTATGTAAATAACTTCAAAATGTTATAATTTTCATTAATTTATGTTCATTGATAATCAGCTTGTATTAATGAAAATTTAATTATTTCAAACTTAGTTTCATAAAAATGTTAAAGCGAGGAAAATGATGCAAAGGATCCAACTTGAAGAATGACCCATTTATAGTGTTTACTATCTTGTCAAATTGTCTCATATTCGACGAATCTCTTATCAAGTGATATCTAGTTGGCCCCAGTGATTTAACCTTGATTTAAGTTCAATCAGTGGAGACACTTTTGGAGAAAACTTGAATTTCATAAAAAAAAATCGACACAGCATGCAAGAATACAAAATTACTCTCCTGAAAAATTATGACTACTAGAAACTGTTTTTAAACGACTTCATTTAATTATGATATACAGGTGAATTTTTCAAGTAGGCGTGGATGGCCAACTATAAAGAATAGCAAAAAATACTCAAAGGAGTCTCTGGCCCAATATTGGTGGAAACTGACACTGCATCATTGGATTACAAATACAGCCTGAATTATCCGATAGTGTCCTTAATAAGGATCAAATTTTGGAAAGTAATACATATGGCAAACTAACACTATCTGATGGTGTACATTGGTATTGGTTTTTAATCCTGTTTTGTTGGGAATCCTGAATTTTCAAAAATTCAATGATGCAATTTTTTATTCAAATCAGTATTATCAAGGAGAATACACCTTATTTATATTACCTTCTAGAACGACATGGAAGTGGACACTGCGGACGACAAGCTCGAGTCTTTGGACGACGCCCTGAAGATGGACGCGAACTGCCCCAGCATTAAGATCGAGCCTATAGGAGACGTGTCACTGCCCATGGCCAGCAGCCAGGAAGATACTGCCACCGAAGAGAAGAACGACTCCGGAATCAGGTGGGTGCGAACATGTTGGTGAAGCTTCGCTGCTTTGGTGCTGGGTTGCTGCAACAGAATACGAGGATACATCCCAACCGGATCCGAAATTAATCCACTAACTGCGTACTAATTCTGTATATCTAATAATGTTAAGTAAACACCAAAGTTACTCAAATCAACATCATACAAGTTGACTCAAGGCAAAAGCCTTCTTTACCTTCTTCCTCTCATAAAGTGATCCAATGCACAATTGTTGACTATTTTCTCAAAAAAATAAAATAATAACAGCAGCGGACACTTATCACGCTACCGACTTCCGTAACACAAGTTAAGCTACACCCTCTCATGAAGTAATTCGACGCTAAGGACCATAAAAAGACACTGTTAAGAAACAACATATAACACAAGCGGAAGCTTATGACTACACGCTAGCTGCCTCCGTCACAAAAGTTTTTCTTCGTTCTCTTATCAAGTAGTTCGACTCTAAGGACCATATAAAGACGTAACACAATTCTACGTGCATCGTCATGCATTCATCCGATGCTAAGGATCATCTAAAGGCACTTCTAAAAAATCAAATAACCCAAGCGAACGTTTATCGCTACTCGCTTCCTAACACCACAATATAAGTCGTGACTACATCTTTTCATGAAGTAACCCGACGTTAAGGATCATTCAAAGACACAAAAAAAACAAATAACACAAGCGGATGCTTATCGCGACATGCTAGCTTCCTTCGTAAAACAATTCATCCTACGATCTTTTATAAGTAGTTCAACGTTAAGGACCATTTAAAGACACCTCTAAATTAAAAAGAAAACAACACAAGCGGACGCTTATCGCTACACGCTACCCACTTCTATAACACAAGTCTACCTTCACCCTCTCATGAAGTAATCCGACGCTAACTAGATGGCACGTCCGCAGTCCTGAGCCGACACGCGAAGAAACCTCTCTTCTGAACGGTGATAGCAAGTCTGACACCGCGGTCAACGACGATGACTCCGACAACTGGGAGAATACAAGCAGCGATGGCAGTGATACTGATAGGTGAGTCGAGGGTATGAATGATGTTAAAATGCAATATAGGAGTTAGCAAGAACTTCCCTCATTGTAAGGCCCATATAAATTATTAAAATAATCTTAAATGTGAGTAGTTACTAAGTACGCGTTGATGAACAATTTGTCGCCAAAAAGTTGCTAAGGCTCGAGCGAGGCGAGGCGAGTTACTGGCCAAACGTAGATCCATTTTTTATTTTAAAAAGGCGATAGTTAATTCTTTTTTTATAATTTGATTCCGCCCAATGACCTAAAAAAAAAGGATGTAACCTTGCCTTGTCATGAGTGAAGCAAAGATTAAAAAAGTGTGCGCGCTACGTGACGTATGACATCGGCGTTGACACGCGCAGCGTAGTGGCGAAGTGTGGATAAGTTTAACGTATTTGTATGCGTTTGGTTCGTGTATGATAAGTGAAATTGGATGACTAGGCATGATTCTCACATGTCGTATGCAACTTTGCATCCGTATTTTTTTAGGTCATTGGGCGGAATATGCCTACGGGTCAAATACTGAAACGCTACTCAAATTTATGTAGTCTTCAAATCTCCTGTTGTCAGCGATATTGGATACGTAAAATTCAGTATTGGTCCGTCAGATAGACTACTTCCGAATGATAATTGTAAAATAGAAACTATGTTTATCGATTTTCTTCTCGGGCTGAATGTGATAGGTAAATGATAAATGATTTTATTTCTGTAAATAGATCTTTTGGAGACACTTTTACAATTCATTTTTATAAACTAGACGGCACCGGCGTTGCCTATCTGACTATCTCTGAGAAGAATCGCCGCAAGAAAACTCAGAGGTCAAGGTCTCTTTTAAAGTCCAGATATAATAGTACATAACTATGTGAGTGTGCGTAACCAAGCAGGGATTTTGGGAATGGCCTTTTGAAGAAAGAGCAATAGAAGCTTTGAGGTGAGCTGTCCTATCTGACGACACGTATGCATCAGTCATCGTGTAATTTAACCATAATTAAGGGAGCTCAACGACCCGTCACAAGACGATACCAGGAAAACATTTGTATAGGCCACCTAAAATAACTCAAAACCGCCAGACAGTTTATGAAGTTCATGTATGAATTTCTGGCCCACATCATACTCATATTTACATTACAATAGGTATTCAGATATACGGCTAATAGTCAATTCAAGATTTCAAGAGCAATTATATCATTTAATTCCGAATTTTATATTAAACCAAGTTGTACCATAGTCCTTAAGACAGATATGTAATCATTTACCTTATTATTTCACGTTAGCGGTGCAACATGGTCATCTCGATGCTCGTCAGCGGCATCAGCCCGCGGCAAAAGATCCCCACAGCTAGCCGTACGCTTACTGCGCGGCAAAAGACTCAAGCGAACAGTGAGGAGAGCGCCGCCCGCACCGCCCCCGCGGCTCGGCGACCGCGTCGTGGTCGAGACACTACACACCACCAGCCGGGCCAACGTTGTGTGGCAGGTATGCCTCTATATATTTGATTCTACTTCTTACTGATATATCTAACATTTTTACCCATAAGAGCGTTGCGATAAGCCAAAGTATGCACGTACCACGAAATCTCTTGATGCCAGTACCAAACTAATGTTTGCTGAGCCGAACTTTCGAGGGCGATATACACACTTTACCGTGATCACAACTGCAAAGATTGATAGGGTAATTGTAAAGATTTCTAATAGACGCCAAGCATCCCATTTAAGATCATCCCAACCTAATAAATTAGAAAAAAAGAGTGAAGTTACGTTTAGGCTGTGTATGCCATGTAAATTTATTTTTCGCAACTGGTTTGCAAATATTTTTTTCTACTTGTAAAACTTAGTTTTTGGCTTTATTCAATACATAAACACTCTGTGAAAAGTGTCGTGGTTTAAGCCTCGCCTGTGTCCTTTTTTTTTCCAATGCTCCCTACTCTTTACCTTCATTTATAAACGAATGTGAGATGTCTCGTCAATATCAAGAATCTCGTTCTGTGTAACGGCGTTTAACCTGCCATACGTACCTGCTCCCGCTAACGACCTAGCTTTATAATATTAATATATGTTTCTATTCACAGGATGGTACAATAGAAATGGGCATTCCATCCACACAGCTATATCCGATCCATCACTTAGACGGCCAGGAATGCTTCCCCGGCGACTTTGTTGTTAGTGGAGCGGCCAATGTAGAAGAAAATCAACAGGTCAGCACTTTTAGATTTTTTCTCTGTGGTTTTCAGAATTAAATTGTGCTCCTTGTCCCTCTTTCTGCACAACAAACGACTTGATGAAGTGTTCGAATAATTCAGTATATTCATATATAATTATATTTTTTAATACATGTTGAGGCCATGTAATGCCTATATTAATTTCTATTTTTCAAAGAAACATTGAAAAAATTATAGACAAGAACGGGGCTTGAACCCGCGACCTTTGACGTTCCGTGTCATCACTCTACCAACTGAGCTACCTTGTCGTGTTCAAACCTATTGAATTTTCAATCCTCTTTGTATACGTCTACAAGACGTCAGACGTATACAAAGAGGATTGAAAATTCAATCGCGGGTTCAAGCCCCGTTCTTGTCTATTATTTTTTCAATGTTTCTTTGAAAAATAGAAATCAGTATATTCAGTATAGCGAACTACTGGTCAAGGACTGTATGAAAGCCAAACTCAGTCTATCGACACGAAAGAAGAAAAAGAAGAATACTAATAACTTCGTAATATGCATGATTACAGTATTAAAGAATCAAAGAATAAATGGTTTTAGATAAAAATATATGTACACAGGATTCTAAAAAATTATCGGCCATGTTGACTGAAACGCCAATTACAGCGAATGACGTCACGACTCAATTAATGTCCTCATGCCATACGTTTTGCTTGAACTTTTGTCAAATGTTATCGAAGCGTAACATCACAACACATCATAAGCGGCGCCATAACACCCATGAGTGTTTTCTCGCTTAATTCAAATTACATAGATTAAAATACAATATTCTACGTTAAAACTTAGATTATTGTTGAAATGCTGTGTTTTTCGGAAAAAGTTGACGTGTACCTATAAAAAGAGAGTTCAAAATCAGTCATCATTCTTAGTATACAAAAAATAGTTTTGGATAGAAACAGGAAAACCATGGGCAGTATACAATATCACATCATCCCACGAGACCCTAATTGACCCCACGAGAGAGGTTTGCTGTGAATGAGATTCACCAAAGATGTGGCTTATCTATCTACATAACTACATACCACGGGTCGACGTTTCAAAAGCAAAAAGCGTTTATTCAATTTACGCTGCTCCATTTTGAATGTCAAAAATTTATATACTGTCCCCAAATGAACCCAAACTTCGCCGTTTCCTACTGCTCGGCTGCTTTAGCTGAGAATGAGAATCAGCGCACCCAACTCGCCATCTGTTTGGGCCCGTGACTCACTAATTGACATACATTGTTTGAAATATCTACGCTATGTATTGTAAACTACGCTAATCCATAGAGCCCACCATATGAAATATGTTTCTGGTTCGGGATACATTTTAATCGATTTCAATTTCTGTCTAGCTAAAACATAGAGAATACGGCGTGGTCCAACGCGTAGATCATCACGGACGAACAGCCATCGTGCACTGGTACCGCACCTACACCAGCGCAGATGAGCCAGTGTAAGTAACAGTAACAAGTACTGATAATTCCATTACACTGCAACATCATTGTCATAAATTAAAGTAAATAAAAAATGAGCCCTTATTGGTTGTCAGTAGAAATTAGTAATTCACCTCATTCATAGTATCAGGCCTGTATTTCCCGAAGGGGTAGGCAGAGGTGTACACAATTGTACACCCACATTTCACCAATACTGTTATTCTATTGCCATTTACCGGGCACAGTTTCAAACTCCGGGCTGCTACTGAGAGTTTCCTAACAGAAAAACCCAATAACACTTTGTATGTATGTGTATTAATTCATCTGAGAAATTATATTATGCCCCCCCCCCCCCGGTGATACGTGGTGATGTTTAAGACTAACCCCCCTCCCCCACCCAAATACAAAGAAATACAAGCCTCACATAATTTATGGACGGCCCCTAATGAATCGTGTTATCGAGAGTTGCTAAAATCTTTGATGGATGAGACTTGTGCCAAAACAAAAAAAGTACATTTGTTTTTTTCTCTATGAAAATCTACTCGGTTTGTAGCGTGTGCTCTTTCTTACCTAAGCCTAATAATATTCTCTAGTCCACAAATGCTGCACGAAAGTGAAGTGAGTGTGTACGACCTGAAGGACCACCCCGACTTCCAATACCGGCCCGGCACCGTCGTCATCAGGGTCGCCAACTTTACCGGGGAAGATGCCAACTGTACTGCTGGACAGGTGAGCATTGAACAATTAACTTGAAACAATTATATGCAAAAACAATTGTATGACAAATGGCGAAGAACTGAGTCTACATGTGTCTGTCATATCAGATGTTAAATCTGAGAAAACAGTGACTTACGATGGAAAAATTTATCGTGTGTTGTGTTACTTTTGAATATGATTATTATTTTGTATTGTAAACACAATATGACAGCGACTGCTGCGCTGCGTGTCGCAGGTTCGATTCCTGCACAGAGCAAATATTTGTACGATCTACGGATAATTGCTCTGGGTCTGGGTGTTAGTGTGCTTGTGAGATTATATGTCTGTGAACGCACCCACGACACAGGAAGAAGTTCCTAGTGTGGGGTAACGTTTTAAAAAAAAAAAAAAATGGGCGCAAAACCGATACCAGAATTACAAGTTTAGTAGAACTGTTCCAATCATCTTTTATAATGCGGACAGCAAAGGAGTGGAACTCTCTACCTGCGTCTGTGTTTCCGAACGCATTCAACCCTAATCTCTTCAAAGTTAGAGTAAACAGGCTTTTTCTGGGTGAGCTCACTCCATCGTTGACTTTGTCTCTGTCACCTCTGACCTAGACTAGAGTCAAGAGCAATCCCATTAAAAAAAAACTTATATATAGGTAGGTTATGCGTCATGATTGCAGTGGCGTGCCTAGGGTTCCAAAATAAGGCAAGCCCAATAAAATTTTAACCGATTTCAAAAAAAGAAAGTTCAGATTTGGACTGAGTATGTAGGTACCTACGTATGTATCATCGCAATTTTCTCATAAACTACTGGTTAGGTACAATACATTAAAAGTGAATTCATCCGTCTTCTTCTCGGCCCCGGTTTGTCACTTTCCTGATGCTGCATATGCTTTTCTAAAACGACATCGTATTTTGAAATTAACGAGAACAGTTCTAAAAAATTGCCTTTATTTAATGAAGTTTTGGACTCATCATGTCCTCTTACAGGAAGTTCCTGTTGTGCTAAATGACAAACAATATCGACTAATCTTTGAAATACACTACGGTTGTTATCAACGCGCGTGTTATATTTTGAAATTTCCTCAGATAACTGGCGTGATATAGATGTCTCAATTCGTTGTTTACCAAAATTACTGAAAGAAACCATTGCACACAGGTGTTTATGGGAATTACTAGTCTAAGAAATACACAGATTAGGCGTCGGTTTTAATGAAGAAATTAACAGTTTTTTCTGAGCAAATTTTAAAGATTTTACCTTATCTTCGCCAATCAAAACTTGAACGCATTTTAAATCCTCACAAGGTACAATTACCTCCATTGTAAGTCACCAAAACAATTGTATCACTGAGAAAATCTAAGAAAACACACAAAAAACTTTAACAACAAAACTTTTCCCACTCAAGCAAATGAAACTGAAGTGAGTGGCACTCGGTACTTACGGAGAGTTGCAGTGTTGTCATTTAGGCAAAAAAAGTCGCCAGGTATATGTAAAATCTAGCTAAATGTCGCAATAGGGTATTTGACACTGATGGAAATAAAATATGAAACTTAGCTATAATGATAGAATGTATTTTATTTGACTCTTTGGTATTTTTGAAAATAATATTAATAACTCGTAAATACATTTAATTCGATAAACAAATTCATAATTTTTAATCTATGTGTCACGTGACTCGAAACTATTAATTATTTTAAAAAGTCGCTAGTTTTTATTGTTGCTAAATCTTAAAAAAAGTCTCCAAACTCGTTAAAAATCTCCAAGATCTCACAACGTCGCTAAAACGGCAACACTGCAGAGTTGGCAAGGTGTGCATACGCGTGCAACTTCATAGGCATGCACGGCTTAAATCTTCCATACTGATCGATTTGTAGACGCACAAGGTATGTACTCGTTATACGGCACATCGCTATAAGTGCGAAAGTGACAGAGATAGTATTTGAAAGCCCGGTAAAAGCCCGTACGTGTAAGCGAGATAGCTATATGTAGATGCTGCAAATGCGAAACTCTGTGCGCGAACAATCGCGATGTGTAGTAGTGTGGCATAGGTAGATACATTGTGTTATTTTGATAAGAATTAAGCGCGCGAACTTTTAAATAGTTCGGGTTTGATATTGATTCTCTATCGAGCATTTTAGTAAGGCATTTGGGCTTATATGAAGGTACCGCCACTGCATGATTGTTTGTATTTATGTATTGTATATCTGTGGGACTAGTTGCCTGAAATAAAATATTGTGTTTATTGTTGAAATGTTTGTTTTTAGGTGATTGACAACTTCCCGTCAGGCCGAGTCAAAGTATGGTGGGTGGACGGACACACGAGTATGTGTTGGCCTCAAGATCTTTACAAGGTAACATTTTGTAATTTTTATCATTTTAGCATAATTTGATGGGATGCTTAAAAATGAAACTTTTAATATTTTAAAACAACATTTAAAAGCCGCTTGTACAATCCATTAAAGTTTTTATAAATTACATATAATATCAATCTCTGGAATGTCAATGACCCTTTCGTCAAAAGCCCATTGTTTCGGTTCCATAGAGTTTAAGATGGCAGTAAACAAACGAAGCATAATAAAAAGGTGTTAACGACGTTTACAAAAATATTATTAATTTGCATAATGTTGTGTAGAGAATAAGTTTGGTCATTATCCGTCAGTTTGCGTCATGATAGACTTAACATTTCAAGCAAATAATTAAAGGTTTTAGCGACACATAGCACCATGCTTATCTTTTTGGTCCTTCGAGCTAGATCTGATGTACAGATCCTGACGCCTTTCTATACTTGGCGTCAGATTATCCCTTATCATTATTTTTGTATTCAAAATTTCCCTCGAAGCTCAAAAGTCACATTACGTTTAAATTTTTCGCGAAAGTTATTATTTCTACGATATATGTGATTAAGCACACCCACCAATTTCTGTTCTCCTCACCCTTGCATTGTAAATTATTTCATACAGGTCGGCGAGTACGACAGTGAGGAAGGTGAACTATGGGGCTCCGAGGGCTCCGGATCGGAAGACTCGTGGGAGACTCAGAGTTCCGCGCACGAGGCCGAGCCACGAACTCCCGACCCGCAGCCGCCCACGCCGCCCGACCAGCCGCCACACAACAACGCTGGTAAGTATCCACCATCCATTCACCAACAACAGAAAACGATGCGATCACGGTTCTTATTGTCGATAAAACGATACAATTCTATACATTATTTTTATCGACTCGACATTGTCACGACAAAGATCCGTGGTCGGTTGCCTGCCTAGAAGTTTACGTGAAAACCGGAGAATAACCGTTAAATAATATTTTACTTTTTAAATCAATATCAAATGACTGCTTCGTTGCATGCGCAAGCATGAGCTCCTCATTTCGATTCACAGGTCGACCAGTGATACTGGGTTTTCAAAAAAAAAAACAGTCGCAGCCCGGAGTTTGGAATTGTGTCCGATTGACGGCAATAGGCTTTGACATGAGACTTTTGGTGAAATGTGGATGTACAAATAAGTACACTTCTGCCAACACCCTCTCGGGACGTGATGCTACGTTATGTTGTGTAACGACCCTGTCTTTAGTTTTTATTTTACTCGAACATACATTACATATTACATTACATGGAAGATTTATTCAATGTCAGGTTTACTCGAGATGCCGTACTTTTGTCTGCTTCTCATAATTCCGCCAATGGCCTGCCCATGCGAACCTAAAACAGATGCCAGCACCTACGCTTGTTCCTACTACAACCAATGGAAACATTCTAAAACAAATAGCCTGGTAACGAACGTGTTTCAGTGTTGCACATTGTTGCAGTGTGTGCGCGCACGTCGGAGAGCGGCGCATGCGCGGGCGCGGGGGCGGGCGAGGGGGCGGGCGGCGTGCCGCGCCTGCTGGAGCCGCGCGTCGCCGCACACATCGAGCGCGGCCGCGTCGCCATGAGGAAACTAGAAGAGATGTTCGCTAAACACCCGACATTACAGAGTCAAGAGGTAACAGTAGTATCTCTGTTAAGGTGGCTTCACACGTCCGAAAGCTCGGACACGGGCGCGCCGGCCGAGGGGCCGTGCGACGCCGCGTTATATAGCGGCGAGGCCGGCCGCCCGCCGCCCGCCGCCGCGCATCACGACGTGCCGCTCGTGCTCAAACCGCCCATCGCCTCGCTTGTGCAGCGACTATTCGACCACCTCAGGAAACTGCAAGAAATATTTGTCAAAGACCCCACTATAGAGACCCAGGAGGTAGGTAGGCTTTGCCTGGCGCACACCGAGCCGACATCGCAAAAGTATCTTTTTCTTGCCAAATCCTGTTACATCTTGTGCATGTAACTTAACGCAAACTGCCAATTTTTGCGTCATTACTTGGACCGGTAACTAAAAGGATGCTTCGGCGTACCGTCACGGCAGGCTCGGGCAACACGCGACATGTTCAGCAGTTCAACGATATCTAGTGATTTATTATTCTAATTTAATTTGCTCTTTTACTGCAATGCTTGACGTTAGTACCATTTCAAATACATCTCATTAATACGCACAATCAATTAAGTTGGAAGCTGAAAATATTTAAATTTAGCAGGACAATGCAGCATACCACAGGACGTCCTGCATCCCGAAGCATCCTGCAGCATATCGGATAATCGGATCGGGACGCGACCCCAGCCAATAGAATGTTATTAAAGGATACTTTTGTTAACATCGGCACGGTGTGCGCTACGATTTACGAATATGGATATTGAACGAATGATGTACTAAGTGTCCCTGTTACTCTTGCATGCTATGCCGCGTTCATATAATCGCGGTGTCGAGCTAGTTTGTCTAAAAATGTGTCCACAACGTGCGGTATGAGCGCAGGGGGTACGTTGAACTGAGCAATTAATTGAAGGTTAATTCGATTGAATTTTCCAACGTACACCGCCCGCAAATTCTCGCAACTCTCGCTTTGAAATGCTAGTTTTTCTTTAAAGTGTAAATCGATTATATTTTGCGCGGCAATCCTTGAAAACTGAGACGTGGAAGCTAGCTTGAATGTTGCCGCCCGGAGCAAGCTGATCCCCGATATTTGAGGACGTCACAAAGACTCGTTTAAAGGATAATGAAATTAGTAAATAAATTATATCGACACATAAGGGCCATCAAGTGACGCCTGATAACTTCGATGGCTTCCTAGTTTTCACATAATTTGATGTGTTCTGTTTTTACCTTAAGAACATATAGTATAGATATTAGTTTATATATATTTTTTATAATTAAAGATTATTTTATGATAAGTTATACCCATTTTTTTTTTTCTTACATATTTGTCCTTTTTTCTTTTTGTTAGGACCGCGTAAAGAATAATCCAGCTCAAGATAAATCTTTGAAAAGCATTAACGCATGCTTAGCGAACTCTAAAGTTACAATATTAAATGGAAAAAGAATACGGTCGCGAACAGGATTCGAACCTGCGCCTCCCGGATGAATACTCCAGGCGCTCTGACCGCTAAGCCATCTCGACCTCTGCTCACCACCGCGAATTCTTCTTCCATATTTTAACACGTCTTATGGCGACGTTATTGCAATCAATTCAGTACCTATACAGTAGACTGACAGTTCATCCGGGAGGCGCAGGTTCGAATCCTGTTCGCGACCGTATTCTTTTTCCATTTAATATTGTAACTTTAATAATCCAGCTATTATTTTATTCATGGTTTTATATAATATTTATTTTGAATTCCCCGGATATAAGTTCTCTTTACGTATTTTCTTTTGTACCACTTTTAAAGATTCTATAGTGATTTAAATTTTCCGTTTCTTTTGATGAGTTATTTTTTATATTACTAAAGATGTGTGTCCGTCCATAAATTAGACATGCCAACGTTAACATCTGCTTTCTAAAAAAATATGTTGTTTTCAGATCATGCGCAAGCTGTTAAACTTGTACAAAGATTGCCGATTTTTAGACCGCCTAATGGGAACATCGTTTTTCCATGAGGATCACTTTCTGGTAAGACACCTTTTCTGTATCATATTTTTGTCATTATACATTTTCGAGGTTAGAAAAAAGGTTGCTTATAAAATATAATAAAAATTCCGTTACTTAAAGAAACAAATAAGTTTTATTTAAAAATAGTGTTGCAAATCAACAACAATATGTGATTTACATACTATTTACCTCGTATAATAAACGAGACTTGATTTTTATAACACCTACTGAACCCTATCAAATTGACAGGGTCTGTTAGAACGTGTCCGCGAACGCGGTGCGACTACACCGCGTGCGGGTGAAAGACGCGTTCACGAACAGCTAGCACGACTGTTCGCCCCGAGTGAACCGACCGCGCCCCCCTCACCCCCCTCGCCCGACCCCATGCTCGTGGACGACGAGCTGGACAAAATACAGAACGACGGCACGCGCGCCATCATCACCTCCAATGTCACTGTGGAGCCGATGCAGGTGACGTATACTCTCTATCTTTCTCTCCTCTCTCTCTCGCTCTCTCTCTTATAACTGTATCTCGCCCTCTCTCTCCTTGACATTATAAGTTCGTGAACTTCTCCTGTTGGACGTAATAATCATACCAGATTTCCGCCTTCTAGGTGGAGTGTCCCATGATGAAGAAACCGTTGCATTTGAATATAGATTCGGCGCAAGCAACCGGATCTGATACAACTATATCTCTAGATAGTAATGCTCTTAGTGAAAATCGTGAGTATTACTTATACGTTACATATAATAATATAATATAGACATTTGGATTTTCTGACTAATGTAGGCATTAGTCAGAAAATCCAAATGTCTAATTACTTTTAAATAACCCTTTATTTTTATTTTTTTTACGTCACATAAGACGTCATGTAACGAAAAAGGCTTGTCACTTGCAATGCTTAAAAAGCCATGCCTTCTACATATAGACATACAGTAACGCTACTATATTATTCAGATAACTATTTATATGATGCTTAAAAAGTGAAAATGTGCACATGTTTGTGTTCGCGACTGTACTAATGTAAATCCTGAAGCAAATTTATTTATTATATCTCCAAGCTAATACTTTAACTATGTCCTCAGCTTCCACGGAAACAGCAGATGGAGAGCCCGGTCCAGGCAAAAACGTCTGCTACAAACTATGCTCTCTCATTCACGCGCAGCTGGTCAAAGCACACACAGAAGTTAGCCGGTAAGTCAACACATTAGTGTGATGAACTAACAAAAACAAATAAATTTTCAGAAAAATCTCAAATATAAAGAGCTGAAAGAGGAATTAGTAGAAGGTCGGAAATTCATTTAATTGTATCTTTCGTTGTTATGGCCGGATCTGTTATTACACTTCACGTAAAATAAAGCGCACCAATATTATATTTGCTTCACTTATCAGTCTTTTAGTACAGAACATGTACAGTTTATTGCTCTCAAGAGTATTTGAGGGTAGCACTGATTTGGTAATAATAAAAACATGAAACAGTCAACAGATTTCTGAATGAAATAAGGATTAGTTAGTTAAATATGGGATCACATAGATATAGGTAACGATCCGGCCGAACTTTTTGTTACTTTGCACAGTTCAAACATACATTGTTTTATAGGAATTATATATAATTTCGAGCATTACTACACCAATAAGTACCTAAATAAAATAGATTTTATTAAAGGTATATAATTTATTCCGCAGGAGAAGGCCGCAAGAGTTGGCCGATTTCCTTAACAACTTAATGAAAAAGCAAAACTGCTCTGAGGAGAACTTAGTCTACCACTTTTCAGTGTGAGCCTCCTTTATTGTTTTATTTCCATTTGTTTATATTATTTTTGGGCTTCTGTACATGTTTGCTTTATTCACAATCAGTATTGGTGTTTTGAGTGATATATTGAGCCATGTGTTTATATGCACATTCAGCCCATATAAATACAGATAGGTAAATCTAGCTGATGAATATGCATTTTATATGTATATGATAAGCTATATTTATATGGGCTGAATATCCTTAAATATCTGGTATATAAACACAGCTTAACGTGTACCGATTATTGTGCTACTTATCCTAAACAAATTGACAATTTTTATTAAGTATATTAAACTTAATGCAATATTTAACGCTATGGTTGTCACCTCAGAAAATTACCTACCTACCTTACCTTTTAAACACTATCATGTACAGATCTCCAACAAGCTTTTTTATTATTTCTAATTTATGTTAATTTTTATTTCTGCACCTTAACTTGTGTCGTACTGTGTCGTTGCTATCATAGTTATTCCTAAAAAGATCTATGTAACAAATGTAGAATATACCTATAACCACCTACCTAACCCACATTTGGTGTGGTTGTATGTCCGATTTGGGTGTAAAAATCAATCCTCGTAATATAACCTGGGGACTATTAAAGAAAGCGATCATGTGAAGATGTGTTTATGAAATCTCTGCTCCGGGAGCTTCGAGACAGCCGCGCCTCAGTTTGGGAAAAACGAAATGTTATAGATCGACAAGTTTAACGATAAAAACAGGTTTAATAATTTCTATAAATCTTGCTTTATTCAAAATACAGAGCTAACAACTCAAACTACTTATTAAAATATTTAAGTTCAGAGTTTATACAAAGTTTTAAACTGGTCAAGTTAATCAAATTCTACTACCTTGCCTGTCATTTTCATGATTATGAGCAAAGTTCACAGTATGATAATCCATAGTAAAATTTATTTTGTTTTACCCACTTACTCGTAGCTCAATACTTATATTAAACAAATTTAAACATAAATATTTCATTTATATTTTATATCATGGTCATTTTGTAGTGAGTCATCAATTGAAGTTTCAGTAGTGTTAATTGTCCCTTATATCTCGGATAAATGTACAATATTGATATAAGCAGTGCATGTTCCTCCAATAAATATACCTTTATATATAATTAATATTATATAGAACAGTAATTTGTCTTTTAAATATTACAATATTAATTTCCATATTTATAATTTAGTGGCTAGAAACTCAAACACTTTACTACTTACTTAACAACTAACCTCACACACTTTTAAAGGTAAAGGTTTTCTATTTCTACTAGCTGACCCGGCAAACGTTGTTTTGCCACATAAATAAAAAAAATTGGGGTGGACTACCCCTAACATTTAGGGGGATGAAAAATAGATGTTGGCCGATTCTCATAGATACCGGATAAGCACAAAAAATTTCATCAAAATCGGTCAAGCCGTTTCGGAGGAGTATGGCAACGAAAACTGTGACACGAGAATTTTATATATTAGATACAAATGTAATTAGCTAACAAATTAAAGGATATATATTTAGTAGATCTGTAAATGATTGCTAGATAAATATCTCCAGGCGTCTCCTTCAGGCGAATACAATGAGAATTGAAAATTCAATAGAATTAAACACGACAAGGTAGCTCAGTGGTAGAGTGATGACACGGAATGTCAAGGGTCGCGGGCCCCGCTCCTGTCTATAATTTTTTCATTGTTTCCTTGAAAAATTGTAATTATAGGATATTAGTAAGGAAATCCGATAAACAACGTGTCTCATAACAAAACCTTTGTGATGAAAAACTGATATTTTTAACCCCTCTAAGTTACCTAGCCACTAATAATGCACCTGTTATTGAACAAAATTCATCAGTAGTGTTCACAATCAAAATTTATCATGATCTATTATGACATAGAATTGATGTTTTATGTCATAATAATAGCGTTCTTTAAACATATTTACTCCCATGCTAGCCTTATATATCCCTTTGTTATTTGTTTTTTTATTTACTTTTGTGTTCGTATTGTAGATGACTCAAAAAAGTGGTAACTTAATTTCTCTGAATTCCGAATCAACCCAATATTGTTAGCATACCGAACAACCTTATATTTGTTTAATGTAAGTTTTGCATCAGTTGAGTGATAGTCCCTTTTAAAACAATATGCATGGTACTGTAATATTGTTGGTACTTATCCATTATGTTGATAACCTCTCACTACCCATGTATTTACTACCTTTTAATAATATGTACATATTAAAAGTATTTGTGCAATGGTCGTCAAGACATCGTATTAAACTAGACAAAGCGAAATAATGATGTAGGTAGCTTTTAAATATTATGTATTCCTTGTCAAATGACGTCTTGTGGTAAAATAGTTAGAACATAATAATATGTTACGTACAGCATGATACAAAAATCCCGTTCCATACAAAGTCACCATATTCAATCATATGATGCAACTCAGATTTTCAAGATATAGATAAACGCCTTGTTGGGTCACTGTCCACTTAATTGAATACCAAAATTCAATTAATAATATTATTCATGCTACGTTCTAAACAATGCGTGTCCAAAAACGCATTTTGCAACATAATAAAAATATACTGAATATAATTACCATTACTGATTGGCGATTGTTTAAAATAATAATCGAATGAATCTACAATTGATCAACCGAACTATCGATTGTTTATTTATTAGTCCTAACAAAAGTAACATGAGACAGGGATTTGGTTACATGCTGTAATGTAGAAATTTCTGTATGTTCAGGTTTGTAGTTTTATGTATATTTTTGAGTATTTGAAAGGAGAGGGAAGAAGAAAAATAAGTCCATTTAGGCACCAGGAGTAAGTTCAGAAACTATTTTTAAGCAACTTGTAAGTTCATTGTTCTTTTAAACAGCACAACATCTCACATGTAGTAATAATTTTAGTCAATACGGTGCGTTGGTGATAAGCCTCGCGGAGGAAGACAAAGCGGAGGGCAAAGCGACTGACGTGAAGGATGCCACCACTGCTACGGCGCAGAAGATGGAAGGTGCTGGTGAGATTTCATATTAATACCCATATTTTGCTTATTCACAGTCAAGTAACGATCATTTGTGGTCATGAGTGGGATTATCACGCTAATGATGGTCAAAACTGGGTTGCAAAAGACCGAATTGATGCCCAAAATCGGGAAGGCTGGCAAAAACAAAACAAAATTAAATAGTAATCATATGTTTTTAAGAAGAGTTTAGGTTCTCATCTTTCATTCATCTTCTCACAGAAACATAAACATTCACGCCACTCATCTATCCATACAGTATCAAACAAGTCTTCAACTGTGTCCTTAATAAAAAGCGCACAATTAAACCGCTGAGTCACTTGTTGCTGAGTTAATATAAATCTGTGTTTTCTTAATCTCATAAGCTTCACCACCAGGTGGTGCCGAAACGGCTCCCCTTGCAACAGCAGAAGGCACGGAGGAGGCTGAGATGGACACTGCCAGTCCCGCCATGCCCGAAGAGAACAAGGAGGGGGGCGAAGGGTTCTGCATACTAGAGTCCGCACCCGCCGCCCACCGGTTCCGCCTGTCCATGCTGCAGCCGTCCGAGCCCAGGACCTTCTATTCCGCCGTTAAGAGGGAGATCAAACTGCTCAAAAGTGATCTACCACCAGGGGTATGTATAAGAACTTAACCTACCTGTTCCTACACATAATACTTCATCATCACCTTCAAAACACTTACATTTTTGATACTTTATTCTTAGTTCCAGACCCTTTGTTTTTTTTTCTGAACGTGTTTCTTATATAAAAATCTGTTTTAAATATATTTCACATCAAAAAGTTTATAATAGCATTCAAAATATTTTTTTACTTAATGATCAGATTAAAAACAATGCGCTTTTTTTTAAGTCATACTGTGCGGTACTACCAACGTCACCGATTGTTTTTTTTTAACATAATTGCTTACTTCAAAACATTTTGATTGGTCGTAGCACGAACAAGCGTAAGTGCTGACATCTGCTTTGAGTTATTTTACCCATTGACACAGTAATAATTCTTAGTCTTATTGCACCCACAGGTATGGGTCCGAGGATACGAAGATCGAATCGATCTTCTGTCAGTGATGATCGCCGGCCCCACTAAGACGCCGTACGAGGGCGGACTGTTCGTGTTCGACGTGCAGCTCGGCGGAGAGTACCCGCGGGCACCGCCACTGTGTCACTACCACTCCTACTGCACCGACAGGCTCAACCCCAACCTATACGAGGACGGCAAGGTAAGACAGATATACACCAGTTTTCTGGTATAAGTTGAACTCTCCTAGTATGGAAAATCTATACAATGCGAGGTCAGCTTGTAGTGAAAATTTATGTTGTCGTGTGTACCTTTAATTCGTATGACGAATCTTGTGTTCAATAGATCGTAATAAATAGTCTGGGGAAAGCGACCTATAAATGCCTAGGCGCACACAAAAAATCTCTAAGTCCAAATTAGGTTTGACCCGTGTATGGATTTGGAAGCCCGTACGATGTAAATTTTTCCAAAACTTCGTTCGTGTTCCAGGTGTGCGTGTCCCTTCTGGGCACATGGTCGGGCCGCGGCGTGGAGGTGTGGGGCAAGGACAGTTCACTGCTGCAGGTCATCGTGTCGCTGCAGGGGCTCATCCTCAACGCGGAGCCCTACTTCAACGAGGCCGGCTATGAGAAGCAGAAAGGTTGGTGGTAGCACAAATAATATTTTATAGTATTACAAATTATATGTTTTTCAAAATATCTATCTATTCTAGGACAAAATATACATAATATTTATTTGTAATATCTACATATTCTCACATCAGGAACCCAACAAGGCAAAGAGAATTCCCGTATGTACAATGAGATGGTGCTCCTCAAACTGGTACAGTCGATGTCGAAAATGTTGATGAACCCACCGGAACCGTTCCGCGAGGAGATCCTGACGCACCTGCGCAACACGTCGGGCGCGCTGTGCCACCGCCTCGAGGGGCTCGTGCTGCTGTCGGCGGAGGGCGGGAGCGCGGCGGCGGGTGCGGGGGGAGGGGGAGCGGGCGCGGAGGCGGCGGCGCCGGACTTCCCGCTGATCCCGGCGTCGCGCGGGTTCTGCCTGACGCTGCGCTCGTCGCTGGAGTCGTTCCGCGCGGCGCTGCGGCGCCACGACATCGCCGTGCCGCCGTCCACGTTATAGCCTCGCCAGCGCCCGCAGCCCCGCCGCCCCGCTACCTCGCGGCCACACAAAAATATATTGTAGTCTTACTATTTATTGTGATGTTCTCGAGTTGCCCGCCGGCTGAATCCTAGAGCTCCGCGCCGGTAACTCCGTCGATGTTGTTCTCCTCGTGTGTCGCGAGCCGACCGGAGTCGAGTGTCACGCTATGCATGCGGAAGTCGGGCTAGTTTTTCATATTACCGGATAATATGAAACTGACCGGTCCTCTATAAAATTAATGATAATCAAATTCTAAATGAAATGTTCGATCTTATGCGAATGGTACGATTCTTAGATTTATTAATGCATAGATTAATATTATTTATTTGTTACAAAGTAATGTCTACTTTTTAATTCAACATTCGACGTTATAATGTTTAGATTATGAGTACTTATTCAAATTGCATACTTTTTACGAAGCAAAGCTTATTGCTGTCATTCGAATATTAGCTACACTAATATTATTAAATATGCATACAATAAAGACAGGTAATTTTAGATGTAACGTCTAGAACATTTTGTTCCTGATTCCAATATTATTTAATATTTACGATTGAAACTCCTATTTTATCAATTTTAGGTAATGATGTGCGAGTATTACGAGTATCTCATCAATGTCTATTTTATGTATGTGTAATGTTGTGTGTAAAAATGCATTCACTCATTTTTATGTAATTATAGTTTTGTTTTTATTTTATTTTTGTTTTATATTGCGGGAAATATTAATTGGTATGGTAATAATGATGTAGTAACACCGGTGTGGTAAAATTGGCGCAGTTCCAGCCGACAGCAGTACATACCACGTAGCATAGTCGATAGTTGCCGTGAACGAGCTCGACACGCGACACTTAGATGTTCACTATGTTGTCGATACCTAACTAAATGTTGTTTTCTCTCGTTACCAGTGTTTGAAATTAAAATAATTTACACTCTTAGGTTTAGCGCAAGTAGATGTTTGAATATTTCTTTCCTCACCAAATACGAGCGTCACAAAAGTAATTTCTTACTTACCGTGATACCTACATTCTTTGTATTAATTTTTAATTGCCCGAAAATTTATAACAAGAAAAATTCAAAGTGCTATCCAGTGATTTGCGCTTAATTAGTGATATTTTGGAAATTAGGTTTAATTTTCTATTCACACTTGTTTTAGAAAGAAAAATCTTCCTCGTTAGTGCTTATAGTATTAAACCATACGGCCCACGCCGCCGCCGGCGGCAGCACAAATACAATGTAACTTCATGCCAAAGTCAATTGAGCTATGGAAGGCTTTTGTCGCTTGTGTACGCGAGTTAAGTGACAACTATGTATAATGATAAAAAAATAAATAATTCTTCAACATTATTCCCTTTTTTTATTTTGTTGTAAACTATAACTTCCTAGACTACCTCGTTGGTCTGGCGGTCCCAAGCATGACTGCTGCGCATGAAGTCTCGGGTTCGATTCCCGGGTCGGGCAGTGTTATTGAGTTTTTCTATTTGGATGGATTGATTGGAGGTCTCAGTAGCGTGAGAGTCAAAATGGCGGGTGTACCATAACGAATTAAATTATACTATTTACCAAATGTACTATTTTTTGTACCTAGCTCTAAAAAATCGGTACCTACTTGAGAACCAAATTATTTCGAAATTAAGGTACACCCGCCATATTGACATCAAGATGGCGGGTGTTCCGTAATATTTTATTCATTAACCATTACTCATAAGATATAATTGCACCAAAAATGTTTACCTAAAATGACCTCAAGTAAAAAAAACTTACATTTGATAAGTTGGATAGTTCCTGAGAAATAAAACAACCGGTTCTTGTGTATAAGTAAACACGATAATTATTTTGAAATATTGATATAGGTACATAGTTAAATATACATTTATATTTTACTCTCTGAGTTACTAGCAACCGTCCTCAACTAACAACTAGATTCGTAAACGCACATTCATGATAAAGTGTGATGCGATTTTTTTACTTGAGGTACCTACATTTTAGGTAAATTTTTTTTTTTTGAACGTTGCCCCGCACTAGGAATTTCTTCCTGAGTCGTGGGTGCGTTTACAGACATAATATCACAAGCACACAAACACCCAGACCCGGAGCAATTATCTATAGATCGTACAAATATTTGCTCCGTGCAGGAATCGAACCTGCGACACGCAGCGCAGCAGTCGGTCTCTCGACCACCGCGCCAACCGCGCTGACAAGTTTTTTGATGCAATTATATTTTATGAGCAATGGTTAATGAATAAAATATTATAGAACACCCGCCATCTTGATGTCAATATGGCGGGTGTACCTTAATTTGGAAAAAATAAGGTTCTCAAGCAGGTACAGATTTTTTAGAGCTAGGTACAAAATAGTCCATGTTAGGTTTTTTTTTTTTTGGCAACTGGTATAATTTAATTCGCTACGGTACACCCGCCATTTTGTATATCGTAGATCTCTTTAAGGAATAGGTTTTTGTTTCTAAATTTTCTATTTTCGTCATTATATAACACCTGTATCCTCGGTGTTGGGCAGAAGTATACTTTTGTACACACATGAATAGTTTATGAGCCTGTTATCATCAATTCGGCTGGCAGGATTTCTTACCATAAAACCTTTCGACTGAATAGAACTACTCTTGTCGAACTATCGATGGTGACCTTGAAAATCGAATACACAAAGTAAGCAAGTACGGCATTGCCTTACTAAAACAGTAACCACGCCATATGCCAATATATAAAAACTAGGTGGTGCCCGCGACTAAACTACACGACTATGTTCTTCCCGAAGATACAATCTATCTCCTTTCCAAAATATATTACGAGCCGTTTAGTCGTGAAAAAGTAATAAACAGAGATACTTTCGCATTTATGGATGTGCTAAAACATTTATAGTTATATTGTTTAACTATTTATGATATTGCAATATCATGTATTGCGCATATGCATCGAGTATTGGAGACCCGGACAATTATATATTATTTACATGCCACTAACCATTACGTCAGCGCATGCGGCTAAAGAGGTTCGGCAGCGCTTTTTCTTCACTTTAACAAAAATCTGTATTTATGGTTAGCTGAGAGGTATGCCGAGGCTAATGTTAGATAGCCTATACTATTACTGATGAATCTGGCTATAATATACAAAATTCATCATTCAAAGAATTTTTCAAATCCGTAGTCCGGTAGTTCTAGAGATTAGCACGTTTAAACAAAAAATTCTTCAGTTTTATAAAATAAGTATAGATTCATCTGTCCACTATTGTAGTGTGATAATTTTGATCTGTATTCTACCGGTTTTTATAGTAAATATTATAAAATATATGGTATATTGGCACGTAAATCAGTTATCAGCGGACGACCAGTTGGGTATAAACTGAGTAAAGAAACTAAATTGAACACGCAAGGTTGATTTAATGTTATAAAAATATTTTGTACTGCTAAAGAATAATGAATCAGTCGATCCAATACAACAATACATATAATTTTTGATATCTAATACATTTCTTTATCACAATAAAAATTTATAAAAAAAAAACAAACATGCATAAAATCATATTGGGAATTATGTAAATAGATTTATTTTCTTGATTTGGCACCATTGCATTTAAATAATATTATTCTGGAATTAATAAGGTACCAAAAATCAAAAACAAGAGTAATACAATAAAATAATACACTGTATCTTTAATCAAAGACACAAACAAAATATTACATATAATACATTATTCTTTACACACATTTCTCTTCACATATATTATAAAAAATATAGTTAAAAAAGTAAAATAGAGAACAAACATTGTCATGTGTAACCTGCACATTACAAATATTCGTCGTAAATGTAATACTTTGCAAGCATTTACCATATAATAATTATTATCAATAATCACAATTTTATTAAGATTTTTACGACATACAACAGTATAGAAAACTACTGACTAATAAAGTAACAATCATGTGATTTTTATGAGCATGACAAGAAAACCAAAAAAAACATTATCATTTTTATATGGATAGACCATTAATTCCTTTATTTACCAGTCTTTCATCATTTTTCCAGAAGGAGAGATGCTAGCACGAAAGTGGTAAAAGCAACTTGGTTTTTATTATTTGTCTTCTGACTATTTGTGCATTTAAATTTCTACTTTTATTTTAAAACACTGTTAAATAAATATATTTTTTTTTTTTTAAATCTATCTAATATGCTTGAAGCACTTACAATAAATTAATACGTACAACGTGCCCTGCAATTCTTTGGGTTTACGGTAACATTAATAGTAAACTTTATAAAGCACATTATACTTAAGCCCACACCAGAATAAGTCAAACTCAAAACAAAATATTTTGTTCATTTCCCAGTACGGAATATTCTAATGGAATTATGGAGTAGCTAGTATCGACAAATCTGAACTTTGCTCAAAATTTTTAAAGATTTTAAATCATATATCAGGCTTAAAAGTCACCCAAATCCTAATAGTATCGATAGATCAATTAATCCGTATAAAAAGTAATGGATTAAAAAATGCTTGGTGTGGTAAACTGCACTAAGCTTAAAATAATACACTATATTCGCGAAGTTGCGAGTGTTAGCGTTAATATTAACCAATAATTAATCACCGTCGCCGGTCACTATGATACAGCAATCAGGATTGATACTTATTCTAGAAAGGATGATAGTTAACGATTATTAGTTTATTGGTACATTACACATCGATATTGAATACTTTTATAAATTGGAGTAAATATTAAGATATACGTTATAATATCATGGCAGTTTCTAATATTGACAAAAAATACGCTGTACCATTAAAAATTAACGGAATAATAGTCATGAACTTATTGTCGGTGGTACAACAAGTAACTAAAGCGAACGCATACATTCAGTTTTTAACCGACTACACAGACTCTTTGATTAATTATTTTAGTGTATGAAAAAGACGTTTAACATTTAAAATCTTATAATAACAATTATACCATGCACTTTGCCTTAAAAAATTGATCAGTATTTCCAATCAGCAAATTAGAACACGCTGCTATATTGCATTTAACATAATTTTCACATTCGCAATCATTAAAATTAATGTCATGATTTTTTCTCAAAAATGTTTACTGTGACTAACGCTATGCACATAAAAGACCACAATAGGACAAAAATAGCCCATGCAACATGAGAAAATGGACTTTTGTACTTATTAACTACTCCTAACCCGAGCAAGTTCGTACAGTGTCGCCTCGCGGACACGACCAAAAATGTCGGAATTAAATACTGAATACCGGTACCAGCGTACGAACCAGTAAACTCTATTAACATACTTATATCCTCTAAGAAATACGTCAGCAACACTGGAGGAACAACCGTGATTATAGGAAATATCATTTTTCTTAAAATAAAATTATACGACTCAAGTCTTGTGGTGTCTAAGAAAAGGCTTTGCAGGTTATTCCTTAGTGTAATAGCGATGATCGGGAAGCTGGTAGACAATGTAAAAACTGGGAACAAAGCGAGAAAATACTCAACAATTTCTAGGAATATATTGTCGCTATCGGTTGGTATAAAATTGAGGGTGTATAAATCGTTTAGTTGTGCGAAAGCAAATGCTCCTGTGAATGCTAGAAGGAGGTAGAAGACAGCTATCAGTGCGTAATCAAAGAAGAGATGTAGTCCGAGTCTTGTTTTGCCTCTGATGGGTGCGATGAGGCCTGGCAGCGAGTGGTGGCACATGAAGGAGTACACGCAGGCGCCGAACAACGTGGGCATGCCCGTGACGTCGAAGGCGGGCGGGTGTCCCTGAGGCCCACGACCCACCAGCAGATGAATCGCCATCGAGATCATTATTGTGAATGCTGGAAATAATTTATTAATAATGTTAAATAATTCTAATTATATTCCTATAGTGTTTTCGTTAATTATACTTTTATTAATCTGAACTTGACACTCATTTCCCGACATCACACCAGATTTCTATACAATGATTTTATAGGTACCTACGTCAGACAGGTGTTAGTGCCACACAGGTACATAATTTTAGTTTCATTATCATATAATACGTTCTTCAAATCTTTTTATGAGTGTAATATAATTAAATTAACTAAAACAAATTGCAAATCACTCTATGATAAATTATGATGAAATTAGACATAGCATTGCATTTACGCGTAGTGTCGATAAACAAGTTCCATGTGTGGAGAGTTGGTAGAGGTACAAATATAGGTTTGCATTTCTCACTTATTTGATTATTTAACCGATAACGATAACCTGTTGATTTTTCAAGGCTGCTTCGCCTTTAAAATATGCAACTGATTTGTCCTTCAAACACGTTTCGTCCGTAATTTGCATGTTATCTGCATGTTTAGCAAGCATCAAACATTTTAGGGAGCATTAACCAAATCAATGCAATGCAAAATATTAATTAAGGCCAATAACACGTCTATATATTATATGTATACTGGCGTATTTTTATTCCGCGATAATATACAGCTGTTTACATCCGGACAAATTCGTCGACTTCATCGTACAATAATGTAATTTACATGTAATTAATTTTATCTGATAACTAACTACTTTAAATTGGCTCATTATGGTGATATACTAATGTATTACGCAGAAAATATAGTTGATTACTTGAGCATAAGTATCGGGAGATTGAATACCTGTTTTCAAGGGTTTGGCCTTTCACCATGTCTGTAGTCAAGAGGGGCTTGGGGTTTCAACGCGGACCCGAAATTATTTTTAATATAATGTTTTCTTCACCTTTGGTGAAAAAATTTATCGAAAAAATAAATAATTTCATGACTAGGACCTTGATAGATACCGCATCGTTTAGATAAGTGTTACCTTATAGGTGAGGAAGTACAAAGGGCGTTTTTTTTTTCAAAAACCTTATTCTGGCTATTACGAATATTTAATAAAAATGCCATGGCGGTCCAACCTTAAGTTAATTAAATAGTTTTAACATAAACTGAAATACAATTTATGCGACGTTAAAGCCTCGCAAAAAGGCGCCGAAAGACAATTTCGCTCTACGTTGGCTTGGGACGGCGCTGCACCGTGTGGTTGGAGTTTGCCAAATTGCGGTATAAGTACCTCTCCGCCTTACAAACAAAGTAAGGACTACTGATAATGCCTCCATCATAAAATAGAGGTGTTACTGTGTTATCTGAAGGCCTTTCTAACAAAGAGGATTCATTCACTGGCTTGAATTCAATAAGTGGGTTATCGTTGTATTACTCCGATTCGATCGGATATTCGGAATAACATGCAATATATAAATTAGATACGTTGATCCGCTGATCCACTGGTCGTCGTTACATATAGCAGTCATTAGGCGATCCGATAACAGATATTATATTTCACGATTTAAATATTTATTACACTGTAAACGTTCTGCGTGAAACACTGAACATAATCCATACTTAATTATTATCTACGTTTAATAATATTTCGTGGAAAATTCAATATTAAAAAAGGCAATATTCTTTGCATTTTCAGCTACCTTACTTTAATAAAAGTGCTTTTGTCGTGCTTTCAGGTGTACTGGTTTCCTCGCGATTTTTTCCTTTAACTTTTTAAAGAAGTCACAAATTATAATACCCTCATGATTACGAAAAGTCAGTAGTACGTGCCTTGGATTCGAGCCTCACTGTCATTAAGGAACTAAGTCATTGGACGTAATTTTACAAACCGATACAATAATACTACTTAATAAAAAACTAACTCACCTAACCACCGCATGCCAGAAGTAAACAGCTGCAAGTACTTCGTCTTCTGTACATTGAAGAAGACGAAAGGACCCATAGCCCCCACGAAGGTTAACAGAGCGACCCTGTAGGTGTCCAGCCGGGTGTACGCGGTATGGTCGGTTGACGAGGAGTTGAAGCACGGCAGTTCGTCCCACATCTTCGAATCTGTCACGTTGGGGGGAATCGGGGAACTGTAGGGATGAGAGAAGACATTATTATCGGTAATAGAATTAATGGAGACGACGGTACTGTCCGATGGAGTCAATCTCAAGTTGGAGCAAAACTCAGTTATATACTGCATCAGCGCCGTACGATTTTAATAAGAATTGCGATTAAACGTTTATTTCAGTTTTTTTTTTAAAGTTCCTAGTAGTAAATCTGTATTGTATGTATTCACCGAATAGATAAGTATAAGCCAAATGGTTCATAAGAAATACAATATCCTCTAAAGGGAATAGGCATGATGACTGATTTTGAAATCTTTTAAAGTTAATGCATACGTCTACTACATATTTCTGAAAAACACATTAATTCAGCAATAAACTAAGTTATAACGGAGGTTATTGCATATTAATTTATCTAATTTGAATTATGCGCGAAAACGCTCATGGGTGTCATGGCGCCGCTTATGATGGGTTGTGACGACACGCTTCAAAAACATTTGACAAAAGTTCAAGCAAAACCACGGCGGTGGTTGATATTCAATTGATGCGTGACGTCATTCGCTGTAATTGGCGTTTCAGTGAACATGGCCGATTGCAATATTTTACACTTAACCATTTGTTCTTTGATTCTTTTATACTGTCATCATGCCTATTGTCCACTTTGTATGGGGGTTTTACCCTGGCCTGAACAGTCACTGAGAATAAAAACGATATAAAGAATTAGTGACCCAGCGGGAATTAGAAAAATATGAAAGTTTTGTGTCCAGGTGTTTCTAATAGTTTTTTTTAAGAAACATTTATAAGAACGGTTTTGAAATAAAATAATCAACAAAATAAAATATTTTTCACATCCTTTTTTTTATTCATATTCATAACTTAACGCCTCAACTACGGAATCGATTTCAACGATATTTGGCACGGAGCTTGCATACGAGCTGCAGAATGACCATATAGGGTTAGGTAGGTAGGGGTCATGTCGGGTTTTAATTGTGAGACCGTACTTGGTTTTCCAAAGAGATTAGTTAATGTTAGGAAAGAATCACTAGATGGGGGATTAAACAAAGACGAAGCGGGCGAAGCTGGAGGCGTAAACTAGTTCTACATATTTTCTTCGTCCACAAAATAATTCACGATCGGCTACTTGCCTGCCGTTAGATCATTCAGTGTTTACGGTTTTATGTGAAGTTGATAAATGATAACGAAAATCAATTACACATCCATCCTTCTCATTGACTCTCATTACACAGCTAATAAATCAATGAAATATTTATATTTATAATTCAAACATTTACACATGCATAGAGGAAGCTATATTCAACTTATATCTAACTATTCGTTTCGAAGCGTTAATAATAGCTGGTAATAAATCAAATTTATGTCGTTATCCGTTGTATTAATATTCCTACGCGTTACACCTGAACAAATACTAAGCATTCCATTAATTGTTCACAATATGAAGTTTATTTGAACACCAAACTAAGTTTGCAATGTTCAATTATATACGATTTACAATAATAGTTAGTACTTCTAATAACTTCAGTAATTTAAAAGTACTGTTTATGACAGCAGTTACGGGTAGTCAGAGGCCTAAAAGTCTGACAACCAGTCATACCACGAGATATCGTGTTACCCAGTAACTGGGTAGTGGAGGTCAATTAAGCAAACGCTCTATGTAAAACAATGGTATTAAGCTGCATCCGGTTTGACTGGAAGCCGATCCCAATGTAATTGCGAAAAACCTAGGCAGATATATTGCAGTTACAAAAAATCAAATATGCTTAGGTAATTAAAGAGAAATCTTTGAAAAGCATTAATTAACGCATGCTTAGCGAACTTTAAAGTTACAATATTAAATGGAAAAAGAATACGGTCGCGAGGCGGGTTCGAACCTGCTCCTCCCGGATAAATACTCCAGGCGCTCTGACTAGCGGTCACTAAACCATCTCGACCTCTGCTCACTACAGTGAATTCCTTTTCCACATTTATGCACGACTTTTGGTGACGTCATTGCTATCTATTCAGTCCCTATACAGGTGACCGAACCGAGACGATTAACTTTGCAGTTAATACAATGTCGTAAAGATGCAATTACCTTAACTATTAAAGACAAATCTTTGAAAAGCATTAACGCATGCTTAGCGAACTTGAAAGTTATAATATTAAATGGAAAAAGACGCCAAAAGACGTGTTAAAATGTGGAAGAAAAATTCACGGTAGTGAGTAGAGGTCGAGATAGGTGAGTGGTCAGAGCGCCTGGAGTATTTATCCGGGAGGCGTAGGTTTGAATCCGGCTCGCGGCCGTATTCTTTATCCATTTAAGCTGTTGCGTCAGTCATTAGCAGACACAATAGATTTTTATTGTTACAACGTACAGATCTGTACGTTACTGAGCCGAAAGGTATACTTAGGTAATTTCTAAAAACCTCGTTTTTAAAATTCCAATCGGCATTAATGTTTGGAAATTTGGAATGACTATAGAGTTCTTGGCAGACCAAAATAAGAATAACGAAAGAAAATACAAATCAGCACCTGGAGCAATCATGCAGGGGGCGCAGGTTCACATCCTGCTAACTACGACCGTATTTTTCTTTACACCAACTATATAACTTTATAAAAATATTCTACTCACCACATTACATCCATAACAGACTTGGCAACAGCAGCTGAGTAGATAGACAGGTCCCCATACAGGTATATGCACAGCGAGCAGTAGAAGGTGGTCCTGCCGATCTTATTGAAGAACAGGTTGGCCATCTCCCCCAGCTCCACGCGCCTGTCCAGGCTGTAGTACCGCGAGGGTATGGTGTCTCCGCAGACCAGAGGCTCCTCCAAGTCACCGTGGTTGTTCTGGGACGCAGCAGGGTCATCGTCCGATTCATGATCTTGGATCTGTATAGTAATTTTGATTCGGTTTGGAATTAATTGTTCGTAAAAGTTCATCAGCTTGCTAGTTAAAGTACAAAATTGTACTTGATAACAATAATATTTCTATTGTGTCTGCTAATTAGCGAGTCAACAGATGTATCATTTCACGTATATAATTTTACTAACTGCGCCCGCAGTTTAATCCCCCTTTTAACCTTAACTCCCCCTACTCCGCAAGAAATCTGCATTTATCCAGGATAAGGATAAAATCCTATACTCCTAGTTCCTGGACCTACAGTAACTATATATATATTTTTGGGTGATTGATAAAAATTCAAACTCACAAACATCAAAATATTTACATTAATAATAGTAATAGGATTCGCATAAATATCACAAAAAATTATATCCTAACAGGATATAATCTTATTAATTTTTCAATATATTAAGATGTCAGGGGGTGAAAATTAAGATACCACTTGATCCTAAACAAAGTGATATAAAATTGAATTAATCTTTTACTCGCCGTTGCTAAGTATCCTATCATTGAGTTACATAATGAGCAGGTGATGTTTTTTTTTTTTTCTCAAAGTACTTACAACAAGTTTTTATCCATATCCGAGCTGGCGGTCAATCGAAAGCCGTTAAGTAAAAAAAAAACGATTTGGCTCTAATTCACACCAATTCCGTGACCGAGATGGCAGCGGCCGTCACTCGTCCGCATGAGACATAGACCAATCCCGTGTAGTCGCTAAATAGACAACGGAGCATCGCAGCGCCTCGGTACTTTTATAAGCCACTCGTGCGATACTATATATTTTAGTAAAGAAGATGCTCTTGTCTCCGTCTCCCATCTCAAATCAGGATACAGTTTTTTTTTTACTTGAGTTGTGACTATCCATTTAATATACCTATACAATAAACAAATCTGTCCCACTATAGATATCTCATTCTGCATTACGTCTAAACGTGGGTAGCAGTTTTGTTAAACGTATCGCAACGGCAATCCAGCTGAACATCGTTTAGCTGTTTTATAAAACAGTACTGTTTTGTAAATCAGCTAGCAGTTTTGTAAAACAGCTGATTCTACTATCCATCTACGACATGTATACTAGTTAAAAAAAAAACAGAATAAACATAACACTTCTGGCTATTGGTGTACAATTGTTTAGTTGAAAATGTAATTTTACTTCATATATTTTTGAGTAGCTATGTCACTTTGATTTATTTCAATTGCATTGTTGGTTTCTTATTTATTTTTTGTGATTTATATTTTCATTGGTCAGCTAGTGGCACAGGTTACCTAGTATTCTTGTTGAATATGCGGATAATGTAGTTGGCCACAATACAGTTAATATTTTTTTTTCGCGTTTTAAGCTATGTTATATTGTGGCTGTTTAATAAATAAAAAAATTGAATGGCTGAGTTAGCAACATAATTTACATCCATTTTCAACTCATCAAAATTTGTAATTGTAATCAGTTCATTAACCAATAATCAGTGTTTCAAATGCTGCCTGATTAGTTTATTTTACACTTAACAGGATTGTGCATGGCTTCACACTTGTTAAGATAAAAGTAATTTATAAAACTTGATAACATAATTTAAAGTTTCAATATTAAATGGAAAAAGAATACGGTTGCGAACAGGATTCGAACCTGCGCCTCCCGGATGAATACTCCAGGCGCTTTGACCCCTAAGCACGATGGCTTAGGGGTCAAAACAGTAAAGTACCTAATACCTGTATAGGTACTAAAAGACGGTAGAAAAAGACGTGTTAAAAATATGGATGAAGAATTCGCAGTGGTGAGCAGAGGTCGAGATGGCTTAGTGGTCATAGCGCCTGGAGTATTCATCCGGGAGGCGCAGGTTCAAATCCTGTTCGCGACCGTATTCTTTTTCCATTTAATATTGTAACTTTAGAGTTCGCTAAGCATGCGGTAATGAATTTCAAAGATTTATCTTGAACATAATTTAAATTAACTGTTTCCATTACAAATTCAGAGCTACAGAAACGGCAAAACAAGATGGGAGTGCCTACTATTGCTATCAATGTGTAGATAAATCTGAAACACGAAATACAACAGAAAAATAATTGTTGTTTCCATAATATGGTTGTTTTGATATGCAAGAGGATAATGAATAGTTGCAATTTTATTACTGTAGCATATTGCAATTACAATTCAAAATAAGGAGTTCTTTATCAAATATACAATAAAAAGAGTCCATAGTCATACTTTAAGGGGTCAATGTATGTTGTATACAAACAACTTTAACAATGAGACAAACTTCAAGAGTGAAAAAAAAAAAAACTAAGGCTACATACATTTTGATGGAGTAGGTATGAACATTTCTATCGAATACATTATATACCAAAAAGTTACATATTTGTAAGTATAATATTTAGGATGTGATAGAAATATACCACAATAACAAAGAAAAATGATTTGACACACAAATTCATATTAACTATTGTTTACAATTTTGCTTGCATTGATATGAAAATTCATGATAATAGAAAAACAAGATGTGGTCTAATAAAAATACATAGGAATTTAAGAATATACTTTAAACCTTGGTGTTCATATTGATTTATTTGTAAAATGCCATAACTTTAATAATTTAAAACTCCTACTTTAGAGGTTCTTTTATAGTTTAAACATATTGGTTTTATGTAAATTTTATTTAAGATTACTGATCTACTGTAATTACAGGAGCACACCTAATTGCTATGGTCCCTGTGTCTGATTGCTTGCTTAGACCTCATGGAAAATAAAAACCTTAATATAGGTATCCAATGTATTACTCACACTCTCCTTCTTGATAGTCTGCAACCTCTTCCACTTAAACACAGCATTGGCACATGCCATAGTTTCTATGACATATGTGGCATTCAAAAAACTCATGAATGCCAGGAACATCAGAGATATGGTGCTGAGACCCCAACCTGCCCGTGCAAATGCTGCTGGCAGTGTCAGCGCTCCAGTCCCAACAATCAAGTTGAATATGTATATTAAACCCACCTGGTACAAGAATAAAATTAAGATTCATTAGAGAATATATTGTAAGAAAGTATAGTTATATTATATTAGTTAACAAAAGATTACTTAAAATTTTTAGCAGCTGTATGTTTAGTGCTTCACTTGCATTTTAAAACAAAACTTTGAAGATAATAACAAGGATTTCATTGTGATTCTCTGATATCCAATCAACATTTCTATTAACCCTCACCCACGTACAAATACATACTTCATAACAATAAAAATCTATTGTCTGCTAATGAGCAAGCCAACAGCTTAAGCACTGTTCATTGTTTTTATGATTATAATAATCTTGATGATGATTATTTTAATAAAGTGGATGAGGGACAGCTAGTAACGATTTTATGGCAAGGGAGGGAGAAACAAGATTAAGTTTAAATTGTAAAGACAACAAAATATCTAAGTACAATATAACGTCACAGGAACCATGTAGCCATCGAACTTCTAAATTCTAATTCGCAGCATATAGCATCACTCCTGTATTGCCCGAAGGTGTAGGCAGAGATGTAACAGTTGTACACCCACAGATTACCTACTCCCAACATATATATAATGAAATAAAGTTTTAAATTTGAGTGGTATATTTATAAATTAAAACACTCACCCATACTGAATATTGGTCCCCAGCTTCTGTTAGAGGCATTCTCAGCAACCTCCTTAAACCCCAGAATCGACGAGGCATAGCTCCCAATTTTTACACCACATCGCTGCCGGATATCTGACACAGCAATGAGCAAATTTTCCTAAATCGATATAAAATTATCAATCGATGTTAAAGAAAATTATAGATACCGACAAATAAATTTATCAAAAACGACAATACATTTTTTACTTTTGACATTGACAATAGCTAAAGTTGCTGACAGAAAATAGAGTGGCGATCTCACAGTCTGACTCAGAGACAATAAATCGTTTTTTTTTTATCAATCATATTTAACGAATCAATCCCGTGAATCAATCTCAAACCTTTTCTGCTTTAATTTATAGAATAAAGATGAGACGTATTATTTTACCCGACGCGGTGCGAACATGGTTCTTTTTGTCGATACGTTTGTCGATTTCAAACATCAAATCTGACATAAAGTGTTGATACTTTTACTTACTAGCAGAAAAGGTTTGAGATTGATTCACGGGATTGATTCGTTAAATATGATTGATACCACCAAACGATAAACGATAGGAAATTGATCAAAGTCAATAAAAATAAATAAGTAGCAGATCGTATTTGCAAATAAAAAATACTTTGAAGTTCCAAGTATATTGACTACCCTCAACATTGTGGAAATCATACTTTGCGTTCATATAATGCTCAGACTTAGTAAGGATACTTGTTTCGATGTTAGCTTCCTTTATGAAATAAAAAACCTTCCATTAGAGGCATGCAAGAAAATTGCAGTAAATTCTGTTACGGCAATGCAGATGCTGCGGTAGGCCGTAGATTTTTTGTAATATTTTAGACCGTAGAACACGCAAATTGCCTAAACAATGGCAACACTGATATGTATCAAAAACGGATTCTTAGTAAACAGTATCTAGATGGAATATTATATATATATTAATTTTAGTAGTGATAGCCTAGTGGTACGACCGTTGGACTGATAAGTCAAAGGTCGCAAGATCGAATCCAAGGCACGCACCACTGTCTTTTCGAAGTCATGTGCGTATTATAAACTAATTATCACTCGCTTAAAACGGTGAAGGAAAACATCGTGAGGAAACCAGCACACCTGAGAGATTTTCTCGATGGTGTGTAAAGCCCTGTCAGAGACCTACGGGTGGCTTAAACTCTGACACTAGGTGTTCATCAACCACTCGATAAGAAGAAGAAGATGGAATATAAATGACGTCACAGTTATACGAGGAACTAATGTCTGTGCGAGGAACGAACCTAACTATTAAGAAAGAAAGAAACGCAAATTCTTTCTTTTGCCCCTTTCTTCGTGACCGGTTTTAACCATAGAAATATAGGTAACTAATATCTTAGCATAGAAACCATCTTAAAATAACAACTAAACTTAATATATTTTCCTCACTTCGGCTTATCGCCCTGCAAATATGTTTAGAGAAGGACGTGTATACAGAAAACGTTTCGAAATATCATATGGTGTCTCTAAATTTATTCTGAGTAGTGATGGACCCACCAAATTTCAACATCCATCGAATTTATCAATGATGTGCAGTATCGTTTCCTTGAAATATATAAATTACGAATTTATTGATCATTGTGAACACACACGAGCATACATGTAAGAAATTATAAACATATACGTATATCTACATCCACTTTCTGAGTTCTTTCAAATCAAACTGAACTTACTTAATTCGTCATTATCATCACCAAAACTTTCTTTGTTTTCATACTACATAGCTTTACCTGTAACCATAATCCAAGTAAGAACCCTGAACATATAGATGAATAGATCTCTTAATGAAGTGATTCTTTTCACTGAAATTTTACGGATCTTTATTATATATTTAACTTTATATATAATTATTAATCACGGGAATATTGTATTTTTAGCCGACGAAAAAACAGGTAATAATTCGACGTAATAAAATAAAAACGAATAAATAGAAAAAATAAGTAATTATTGATTCTTCACATGTAAACCGATTCTGTTGAAACTTTGCATATATTCTGAGCAGTTTTTTTTATCCGCAGAACTGCATTATTGTTTTCCTCGCATACTTCCTGGAATATGAAAGGGATACTATTTATACAATGATTTATATATAAAAGAAAGAAAGAAGGAAAATATTGTAATATTAATATATATATATGAATGCCTCGTTGGTCTAGTGGTCCCAAGTGCGACTGCTGAGCATGAGGCCTCAGGTTCCATTCCCGGGTCGGGCAGTGTTGTTGAGTTTTTCTGTTAGAAAATTCTCTGTAGCAGCCCGGAGTTTGAAATTGTGCCCGGTAGATGGCAATAAGCTCACCAGTTCACCACTTATTACATGACACATAATAACAGCATTGGTGATCGTGGGTCTATTACCGTTTACACCCCTGTCTACCCATTCGGGGAATAAAGGCGTGATGTTGTGCTGTTATACTATTTATTGCAAAGGAAATCCCTCAATTATATTATATATCATACCATTTCAACTGTTCTGTCTATATTAAATAATGTAGGGACAGCATCTTATTTAAGTCGCCTCCATTTCTTCGGCTCACTACAAACAAATGAATCTAATGTAAAATGCTTCTAACAAATGTGGCTATAGTTTTGTGGATTCCAATTTGGTCTACCAACGTGATTTATCCATAGATATGTTTTAACTTCCGAATCCGTAAATCTGTAAAATCCAAGTATCGATAACATTATTTACGTCACTACGATTGATGAAGTTAATCTGAAAGGATTTTCCAAATAATCTTTATATCTGATTTTTAAACAGATATTACGTCTGGTATTTGGCATCAAAGTGATTAAGCAACATTTATTATGTATTTAAATCAACTTAGCAAAATCTTACCGATGGAAGGTCAATAATTCCGCATGGTTTTCTTTACGTGATCAATGGGACTTGCAGCCCCAAACCACACAAGACATTAAGCGATAAGGTCCACACACTCACTACCTGTAGTTATATAGGTATAATTAAACTATATATACAGCGAAAATAAAAATAAATAATTAAAAAATAACAAAGAATTGTCGGAAATAACGACAAAAATTTTAACATCGAATACGCGATAAAGTCAAATAGTTCTATCAACAAATTGTCACTGACAATTTTTTCAAGATCAAAGAGTATTTAATCACTACGTTATATTCAAGATTTTTTCATTGAACTTTCAAAGACTGACACTTTGTCAGTCTATGACGCAAAGCACTTCTAAATTTGGCCGGCTATTTAGAACCATTATAACCAAAATGACAGTTCCTTCTTGGGAAAATTCCAAAGTAAAACAATGAGTAAACTATTTCTCATTCCTTCACTAGTTTGTATGCCATAAGATAAAAGGGGAGCGAGGGTTGTTACAGAACTTTTATTTTAACCTACCTGCCTTGGTTTTAACTAAAAAAGATGTAACGGTGAAAGTAGTTTTTTTTATAATTTCCTCTTCATATTAAACCTTCAAATGTAACAGTACAAAATGATGTTAAATCATAGATTAAGAATATATTTGCTACCACATAGAAGGACATAGTAATGTACAACGTGGAAATATTGAAACATATCAATTATCGATATTTCAGATGTAAAGAAGTTGTAAACAAAATGAAAATATTTTTAATCTAATTATGTTAACAAAACTAAAATCACAAGGGTAGGTATTATTTAATGTTCTTAATGAATAAATTATATTGTTATAATAAAAATATTTCATGCGCTCACATTATAATTATATTTTATTGGCAATAGGTACTTTGTAAAGAAAGCAGCTTATAAGGACCCTGAGCAGTGTATAGAGTATGACTGATTGAGATGATGATTGATAAATGATTTTTACTTAACTATCTTAATACCATTGCGGAGGTGGTCTGGACTCAGCCCAGCACACGCTTGAGGTATGGCCTGCCTAGACCGCTGAGTGGCGGGTACTATGCGCCAGTAAGGGCTACGCTGGTAGATTAAGTGAACTGGAGAGAAATGGCTTCCTTTTGTGAGACTGTTGTCGTCCAGAAAGAGGCCACTGAGCGGGATTGTGACAGGACTCTGTTTACCCATCGTGTACCCAGAGAAGACGGTGGCATAGTGGTCACGTGCTATCGTGCATAGCGAGGCTTAGGGGGACCTCTTTACACAATCATTCTCACATTAATACATTTTAATTGTAAAGAACACATAATTTTAAAAGAGTGTCTATGGAGGTTCTTGGAACCGTGCACCTAGCTTTGACTTTTCATAAATGCCTTTAATATGGCCTATTTGAAATAAAAAGAAATGAGCTTGAGTCTCTCCAGGGATGTGCCTTAATAGGCTCTGCATAGCGGGGGTACTGGAGATGTTCTATTAAGTGCCTCCCTCCATATGCTGATGGTGACCACCGAGGTGGTTTTAGTGAGGTAAGAATCCCGTACACTGCCCCCGGTCTTATCCATAAAGGCCGGGCGCGTTTTTGAAGGTATCTCCCCGAAAAGTATATCCTATTATCTTTTCTTATTTCTTTATGTTCATTTTTTTATTCTTTTTTATTTTATTTTATTTTTTTCAATTAGTCTCGTCCATTTTTCTTTGTCCTTAGCATTGACAGGAAACCTTTTAGTATAAAAAAATATATAATTAAATTGTGATATTCCCTTGAATTTGTAGTAAAAAATATGTAAACAGCATATTCATTACTCTATCACATATAGGTTCAGTGCTCGCCACCTAAAGGTGATAGCGCAGGAATCACTAACCAGTTTCATTCGGGGTCTGTTTTTAAAATTAATATTAGTAGCGCAGTTCGTTAGATCATTATTAACAACCAAGGTCCGCACAAAATAGGTTACACTTTATGTTACCTTGGTGAGGTATATGAATGATAAATCTGACTCCAAAATAGTAAAATGTATAATATAATAATAAGGTAGAACTGTACATAGATCTGTAATGGCGGACGGATATAATTCAAGTTTTTTTGTTTAATTTTGTTTTCTCCAGTGTCACTGTCAAAAATCACGCTAACTTATATTTGCTGTATTGTCAGTGAATCCTGTATATTTTATACAGTTTTAAAATTTATAAGCGTTGCCTACGTGTAGTGATGGTGACTGTGATGTTTCTTATAAAAATAATCTAGAAAAACATTCATTTCACAGGTAAATTGTCAACAACAGCATATATTTTCATGGCCATATTTTGGAAAAAACTATCTTTAGAAAATTTATTTGGAAAACCAAATCCTATCAAGAAAATTGTGAATTTTCTCTATAGTAAAAACAATGGTCATAAAAGCAATATTGAGGACATTGGTCTAATGTAAATTTTCATTTCATGTACACAAAATAGTGACTTGTCAGTGTCGACTATTGTGTCGATGAAATTTTAGAACAAAAAGTTCCGATATCAGAATTTATTTAAAGTGTGTACCAACTATCTCTACACAATGATTATTTTTCCAAAATTTTTATTGGGGTACCTAATATTATCGATACAGAAGATGAAACTAAAATGTTTGGAAACGTTTCTGTCTGTTTGTCAGTGTGTCTGTCCGACCGCTTAAAACGTATAAGAAGCTTAGCGTGGCTTAGTGGCCCAGGTTACGTAATATATATATTTCATCACGCTATTACAGTAGTCCCCAAATGCGGTCGGAATCTGGACCGCTAACCTACTTTGTAGGTTATTTTTATTGTATTAACCTTGGTTGTTAATAATGATCTAACGAACTGCGCTACTAATATTAATTTTAAAAACAGACCCCGAATGAGACTAAGTGGTGATTCCTGCGCCATGTCGTGATTCCACCTTTAGGCGGTGAGCACTGAGCCTATATGTGATAGCGTGACCCTATATGTTGTTTACATAATTTTTACTACAAATTCAAGAGAATATCACAATCTTATGATATATTTTTTTTATAATAAAATGTTTCCTGTCGATGCTAAGGAAAAATAATAATGGATGAGACTAATTGATAAAGAAAAGAATAAATATAAAGAAGAAAAAAATAAAGAAGAGGAAGAAATAAGAAAAGATAATAGGATATACCAAATTTTTTTTCGGTGATAAGACCAGGGTGTGTGGGCTTCTTACCTCACTAAAACCACCTCGGTGGTCACCATCGGTATATGGAGGGAGGCACGTAATAGAACAGCTCCAGAACCCCCGCTATGCAGCGCCTATTAAGGCACATCCCTGGAGAGACTGTACAGGGGTCTTCCCTAAGCCTCGCTATACACGATAGCACGTGACCACTATGCCACCGTCTTCTCTGGGATCACGATGGGTAAACAGAGTCCCCTCTCTAAGCATCTGTGACCCCAATGGGCCACCTGTCTTAAATCATACAGGCGGGGTTTCGACTGTTAGGCGCCGAGGTCATCGCTCCTCTTAAAATCCCGCTCGGCGGCCTCTTTCTGGACGACAACAGTCTCACAAAAGGAAGCCATTCCTCTCCAGTTCACTGAGTCTGCCAGCGTAGCCCTCTCTACTGCCGGCACAGACAGGTCTCGCCCGATACTGGCTCTTAGTACCCGCCGCTCAGCGGTCTGGGCAGGGCACACCTCAAGCGTGTGCTGCGCTGAGTTCAGACCACCTCCGCAATGGTATTAGGATAGGTAGGTAAAAATCATTCAGTCAATCATCATCTCAATTAGTCATACTCTATACACTGCTCAGGGCCCTTAGCTGCTTTCTTTACGAAGTACCTATTACCAATGAAATATTATAATAATATAATTAATTAATTAAGTGCATTAAATAATAACTACCCTTGTGATTTAATTTTATTAACATAATTTCATTAAAATATTTATATTTTGTATACCAATTCTTTACATCTGAAATACTGTTTATCGATAATTGATATGTGTCACTATTTCCACGTTGTACATTACCATTGCATGCACACATTGACAATTCAAAATCGGTAGCACTTTTTTGGGCTCTATGTCCTTCTATGGGGTAACAAAAATATTCTAATTCTATGGTATAGACCTGTATTTATCCATCTGACGAACTGTTTTACCTACGAAAACAAACGTGCCGACTTCGAAATGTTTGGAAAACAACATGGCCGCCGAATAGTGTTACATATATATTTTATCGTAGCATTTATCGATATAAGGTGAAGTTTAAGTTAAGATTTGCAGTCATGAGTATGACAATTACGTTTTAAAGTTGTACAATTTATTATTATCTATGGTTAAATAGAATTAGTTGTTGAAACTTTATCATTGATAAAATATTAGTTATAGTACTTAGTCAGCTGTAGCAGCATATGACCGGGTACTGCGAGAGGTTTTGTGTGGAGCCCCTAAGGTGTGCCTGGGAACTGTGCAGTTGATCCGATCGATCTACATTCGATGTAGTAGCAAAGTCTGGTCTTCTGTAAGCACCACTGCCAGCATTGATGTGGCTGTAAGCCTGCACCAAGGGTCGGCCCTGATCTCTAACCTCTTATGATAATGGTAGTACTTACGTCGGACATTCAGAAAGAGTTTTCTTGGTTTATGTTGTTCGCAGATGACATTGTGCTAGTTGCCGAGAGTAGCCTGAAAGTCAGAGCAGATTGCAGGAGTAGTGCCATAGACTAGAGACTGTTGGCTTAAAAATTGGCAGAAACAAGACTGAATATATGTTTTTATCTACTCGATACTCGGACTTTCGGTATCTCGGGTCGCTCATTCAAGGTGATGGTGATATAAACCGACCTGTTATGCACCGGATTAACTCGAGTTGAATGAAATGGCGACTGGTCACAGGAAAAACTTGTAACCAACCCATTAAGTTGAAGGGCCAAATTTACAAAACCATTATAAGACCTGTCATCCTGTATGGATTGGAATGCTCGGCCATCTAGAAGACGGATGAAAGAAGATTGCAGAGAGACGGAGATGAAAATATTGAGATTTATTTATGGAGTGACAAGAATGGATAAGTTATGAAATGAGTATATTAGAGGAAGTCTGAAAGTACTGAAGTGACAAAAAAGTTAAAAGGAAATCGTTTGTCCTGGTATGGACATGTCATGAGGAGCGATGAAACACATGTAACTAGGAGAGTAATGAATATAAATGTTTATGGATGGATGGAGACAGGTACACCAAAGAAAAGGAAAAGAGGGACGGATTGTGTGACGGATGACATAAATGGAAAGGAAGTGAACGATATAGTGACGGCTGATAGGAAAAAATGAAAGAGAAAAAAAAAATGTAGCTGCATTTATTACGGATGCATTTGACATGACCAAGATTATATAGAAAAAATATATTTTAATAGTATTATTATTTACTACCTCTAGTGCCAGTATTCAATCCATGAACTCAATTTAATATATAGTATTGCTAAATTTTTCGAGATTTAGATATGGATAGTATTTTAAAGTATCAGTAATATCGATAGCTCTAGCGATTTTAAGAATAATTATCGAGGTCATCACGGTAGTATTGATAACATGACAACCTAGGAGAGAGCCAATCGATATTTTGATAGAGTTTCGTTAGGCACAACACTAGATCCCCCCCAGGGGTTCCACCTTGTCGTGGTGGGGGGGCTCTAGTAGCCGTGGCTTGGTCACCCACGGTGAAGCTAACGGAGCCCGAGGAGGGCCGCTCCTCAGGGCTTTGCCTTCAAGCCCATGTTGGAGCGGCGCCGGCGCCGGCGTAGGTTGCGGGCCTTATTGAGGTGGGCTGCGGCGTCGTATGGGCGGCACCGCAGCTGAGGGATGGGGGCCGCGGTGGGAGAGGAGTGCCGGTATGTCGATGCGCCGCTCTCCCTACCTTCCGCGGCCTTGACGGGGCCGCCACCGTTGGATGGCGGACGCGGTGGGGCGGTAGTGCGAGGCGCCGCTCTCCCTATCCTCTGCAGCCGTAGTGGCAGGCGGCGGGGCCACAGACCTGACCCGTCGCAGGGGACCTAGGGTGTCCAGACACGGGGGCGTCTGGCCCATTGCACATGGTCTCCGAGGTGGTTGCGGCATTGTGCCGTAGCGGGGGGGGGGGGGGGGGGCGTGTAATCCCCAACCCCGTGAGGGAGTCCGGCCGTGGGCGGGTTCGCGGTTGTTTACGAGAGCGTTCCCGCGTCCCGCCCCCAAGCGGCTGTGGAGTTTTAGTGGGTTCGAGTCCCACATAACCGCTCTGGCCCCCCGTGTCAGAGCGGTATGCGACATTTCTCCACATAAAAAAAAAAAAAAAATGCACTACACTAGGTCACATTACCTACATTACTACATACGTACGACCAGTGTTGCCAATTTATCATATTTTATGCTAGATTTGGCATATTTTTATGTCATTTTTATTTGGTGTTTAGCATATAGCATATCTTTTTAGCGTTTAAAATTATTATTAAATAAAAGTTCAACGATCCGTTTTAATACTTTTGTGTATAATTTCATGATAATCGTTGGAGCCGTTGTGAGATTCAAATTATTATGTAAGCAAGAATTGCTCGTATAAAAATAGGTATTGGATTTATAGTAAATTCCACGTAAGATTAACTTTGCCCTTATGTTGGCACCCCTGTCTCTCCAAGTGTGCCTCCATAATAGGGATGCTCGATATTAAAAAACCATCGGTATTGACATCGATGTCAATATCGAATCAAAAGTATCGATGTACGAAAAATATCGATGTCCGAAAACATCGATGTTTTTCTAATATCCATTATCCCTCTTATAAAATAACATAAATATGGCCAACCCAGGTTAAGTCAACCGTTTTTCTTTATTTTTTAATTATAATGACGTGTGAATACGAATCTGTCAAGTAATTATTAATTAAAATCGATTAATAAAATTGAAAGACGTCCGAAAACATCGAAATTTTAGTTGATTGATTGAAGTTGTCAGGATTTTTATAGTCCATTTGGTTCAAGAAATGCAAAAGAATAACTTCGTTCAGCTTAGTTCGATTACATTGAAATTGGTTGTAGGTGAACTAATGTAAATTTTTACGAAAGTTTGAACATTTCTTCACAAATAGAGAACATTATCAACTAGTAAATTAGTTGATAATGTTCTCTATTTGTGTCTCATTGCGTCAGAAGAACAGGTCTAAACTTACCGAAGATTAAGAAATTATTAAAATTAAATATATTTCTAAAGAAATTACAAATAATAATAATTAACTAATGCTACTACTTATAGTATAAAATAATATTTTAATGAAAAAAATCCAGCGATTCCAATTAATGTGTTATAAAACGCCCTTTTCCTCTCTCCAACCAATAACGCAATAAAATTATTGATTTTAATTAGTTATGCTAACAATTAAAGTTACAATATTAAATGCACTAAATGTTGCTAACAATTACAATTAGTCAGCAACATTTAGTACACCTAATTCACGAAGATTTAACATCGATGTCAAACCATCAATACTTTCTCGCTAAACATCGATGTTTCTTCATCATCGATGAATATCGATCATGTAATATTCTTGTGTTATTTATTGTGTGTTTTACATTTATTTCAAATTCAAAATAATTCCCAAATAGTACCTATCTGTAGCCACACTGAATACTAAAACGAATTTTTTACTGACTTCCAAAAAGGGAGGGATTATACTGTCATTTTTCAATTTCAAATAAATTTTATTTGACATTGAAAAATAACAGCATAATTTTATAGCAATTAGCATAATTTTGGAAAAAAAAAAATAACAGCAGTTTAGCATATTTAAGTAATCTTGGCAACACTGCGTACGACGCTACCTCTACGAACGAATACTTTTATTATATACGAGGTATACTACCTACTTAAAGGTTTATTATGTGCTGTCTAAATTCTATACAGATATGTACCTACATACAATACAATTAATATAATATAAAGGACGGACGTGTCCTACTTGCACCGTAGCTAGGTCGCATTCGCTTAATGTAAATTATAGATACCTAGCTGCACAAGTGTGCTTTTTTTCTTTCAATCCGGATAATCTACAGAATTATTACAATATCAATGAATTTTCACGAGTAATCACATTATCTTATCAATAGGGAAAGCTTAGACGCATCAAATATTCGCATTTTTATCCAATTGATGAAATAATTTACCTCTAACTACAATACACTTATTATGGATCCATAGTCAATTGAATGTCCAATGTCTATAGAAATATACACTACAGTATAAAAATAGGTATGTATTCGTACGGTATTATTAAAGGTACATATTTATAGATAGACACTATAGATAATACCCTCTGCATATTGAGTGCTATATGTATGTATAGTAAATTGCTATTACCCGGCCATGATAAAAATACAGCAACTTTGAGTCGTCCTTGCGACTCTAATATCCATCTTTCATTAGTAGCGTTTTGTAGCTCTTCGTGCGAACCCCGACGACGAAATCATTCCATCCAGCCGTCGAAGCCGTGTTCTCGGGGGTTTGGGATTGTGATTTTGTATAAATCTTTAAGTTATGTGCCAACAACATTACAAAACGGAGGTAAGTGCTAAAGTATGCTAGATTTTAGAAATAGTTCTTTATGTCGTCGTTGATCGCTCTGAGCATTTATGGCATCGCTTTCTCAGGCGTATGTTTGTTCTCTCTCCAACAAACGGGATGTCAGCGACATGTTTAATTTTCTGTCTCATTCCTTCTAGTAATATAACACCGTTGTGCTCGGTCGTGTCACGTAAGATTTTTTGTATTTTTGCCTGATTACAGTGTGATTTTTGAGGAAGTTTTGCAATATTCATGTCAATCAAGTGTTTGTGTATATGGAGTACTAATTTGTTTCTAAAATATTAGCTTTATTCGTTTGATATGGGTCGTGCTAACTTTCACTCTAGATATAGATAGGTACCGTGGATGATATAGCATAGATAGATACATGTATACGACTGTAGATATTCAACATCGAGTCGTCGAGTCTCAAGGCCGAAACACACAAATATATAAGTATATAATGTAAGAAAAGAATATTGGTTTTTGATAGTAATGTGAAAATTTAAATGGGGTTTGAGATACATACTTTAACAATTTAATCTTAAAATTTTGGTGTGGCTGTAAGTACTTGCGTCTTTATAATCGTACCTATACATTTTGGAATGGCGTATTGTGAAACACCGTCATGATATTTGATTTAAAGATTGTCTTTATCGCATCATTGCGACGCAAATAGTTCTAATGTTTTGTATTGATGTTGCTATTCTATGTCGTATACCTACGCTATCTATGCATTGATCCAACTTGTCCTGTCTATTTTTGATCCTTGAGATAACCTCAAAAAAAATAAAAAAAGATCATGTACCTACCTAATAATTTGACTCGTATCGATTAATCGTTAAAGTGCCAATAAGAAATGTTAAATATGAATTGAAATTCTTTGTCTCTCAGATAATCTGAAACGTTACGAGCTGACTGCAAAGCTGCTCTAAAGGATCTGCCGAGCCCGCATTATCTGTGATATACAGCTCAGCCTCTCGTCCGTCCTATAAGGTACCTACTTTTTGCAATAAGTTATTGCTCCCAAATTCATGTCTGTTTTGCCAAGTATTCAGTAAAAAACATCTTTGGTTTTCTCTTAATTGATGTAGGTTTGTTAATATTGTTGCACAAGCTATGCGAGCTAAAATATATTCTTTAGTTCCCTGTTACTGTGGAATAACAATATAAATTTTATTGATCATTTGCAATACATTGAAAATTTATTTAACTACATTTTCTAGTTGGTTCAATAGGAAATATAATTTTCACCTAGTATTATAACCATCATGGAACATATTCAAATAAGATAAAAATAGCTTTGATGAAAATTATAAAGAAATCGTGCTATTCTTCACAAACAACTAAGATTAAAAAAAATACAGCAGGACAATAATATAGTCAGTGATGCAAGAAATTGTTACCAACAGAATTGGAATGTTTCTAATTAGTCATTGTTATGATTTGGAATTGTAAATTTGATGTTAATTAGTTGAGATGATTTTTATTAAAATTCCTTAAGGTAGAATCGGCACTTCATAACAATTTTGGTTTTGCTTAGCTTTTGAATGCATCATTATTTACATGAGACACAAGTTGGCTGTATGCTGATACAATGTTGTGTACTTTATAGGGCTGGGCCAATCGGGGCTAGGAGGCGAGTCCGCAGCAGCTTCCAGCGGTGATCTCACCTTGTCCTCTGCCATAGAGGCATTAAACACTGCTACCTGCTTTATTGACTGCATCACTACGAACCATTGTTACTTAGTCTATAATTGAAACAATATGCTATCTGTGAAAATAAGTATAATGTTAGGTGAAAACTGTAGAAAATTATTCTATTTATAATAATTGTCTGATGTCTAATGTTTCTGTAATATTATGTGTTCGACATCTAATTAAGGATAATTGTTACTCCAATATTAATACTGTTACCGAACCAATGCAATGTAATTACTCCACCTCAATGTTGGTGGTGAACACAAATAATTTTGGTGCTTTTAAGCGAGTCGTGAAGAATGAAAGTCATGAAGCTAGTGTAAAAATGGTAGATTTAAATATTTATAATGTAGAATTTGTTGATAGTGTCCAACAAAACCAAATGATTGGCGATACGCCTAACTACTGCATTCCTTTAACGATTAACGCCATAACAGTCCAGGGTATCTCATACAGTGACCCATATTTCAGTAGCTTTAACTTAAACTATAAGATGGCGTTCGGAGCGCCGGAGCATATGAACAAGTCTGATTACGCTTTTAAATCCTCAGTTTGTATTATACGAGATGAGCCTTGCGATACGCAACTACTAAACGACAAGTCTGCTCATAATATGATATCCAAAACGAAAACTCGAATCATTACTAATGAAGACAAGTCTGTGAAGACATACCATGACAATAATGAATTGGAAGTTGGTTACGACAAATCCGCCAATAACACGGCTTTGCGAATGTTCGCGAACGGTGATCTCACCTTCGACGCTATGTTGGAACTCACGAAAAACGAGGATCGAATAATCAAGGATATAAAAATGCAAGAGGTTGATAGTTGGGGCGTACCGCGGCGCCTGCGACTGTGCGGAGGAGGCGAGAGCTCGCTCAACGCCGCCACCGGCTGGGGCAGCCCCCCCGCCTCCAACAACAGTAAGTTTAACTCACCTCTCATCTAACTAACATGTAGCGTCAGAAAGAGTAGAGTAGAGTAGACTTGTAGTTACTTTGATCGACACGAAAATATTTGGCAGTAACTCGCGCGGCCGAGATTATATCTATATAAATTTTATCGCAGTCACAGTGATAAGAGAGTAAAAATAGATATTTTTCTTTGCCAGCTGGGAATTGGGGCGGTAATTCCAGTGGCCAAACAAATAATGGGACAAACAATACTCAACAATGGAATAATACGGCTCAGCGCCCGCCCACTTCTCAAGCAGACAGTAAGTTGTTTTAATATCATCACTATAATGATGAAGTCATCAAAATAAAATTTGCTTCCATTGTTGGCAAATGATAATTACAGTGATTAGGAATTACGACTAACATTATGGTTGTTCTAATTTAATCAGGGTGCTTATGGTTGGGATTGTTTCTTGCAGTGAACAGCAACAAGGGGAATGGTAATCAAATGCCTCCTGCCAGTGGCGCGTCTGCACAGAGTTGGCAAAGTTCCCCACCAAATATGCCAAATTCGCAGCCTAATAACAATGGTGCACCTACAAGCAATGGTACGTCAACAATAAATAAATAAATAAATACACTGTCAAAATGCATATCTTATTTAAACATTGATTAATTTTCTATTTTCTTTTTATATTACTTAGGTACGAATAACGTGGGTAATGGAAACAATGGCGGTACTAATCCCCCCAATTCAAGTGCAAATTCGAATGGGCCCACCTCAGCCAATGGAAACAATGGCAACAACTCTAATAGTACTTCCTCTGCTAAGATTGAGCAACTTAATTCAATGAGGGAGGCTTTGTTTAGTCAAGATGGCTGGGGAGGCGTAAGTGTTCAACTATCCTAATAACCTATCCATTGCATTTAATTGAATGGAATTAGTATCTTATTTTCTATTATTTTTAGCAACATGTGAATCAAGACACCAATTGGGATGTGCCTGGCTCTCCTGAGCCTGGACCAGGAAAGGTGGAAACTCAACCAGCTGGGGGGCCACCAGCCTGGAAACCAAATTTAAACAATGGTGCATTCCTTGGCACCGATTTATGGGAGGCTAACTTGAGGAATGGTGGACAACCACCACCACAGCCTGCAGCTAAGACACCGTGGGGCCACACTCCCACCACCAATATTGGAGGCACATGGGGAGAAGACGATGATGTGGCGGATTCCGCTAATGTGTGGACCGGTCCACCACCGCCGCAGCAATGGCCCGCTGGCCCACCGCAACACGCCCAACAGTGGGGGGTACCCAAGAAGGACGACTGGAACGCTTGGGGAGAGCCCCACCGGCCTGTCGATCCGCGCATTGATCCGCATCGTTCCAGCGACCCGCGCCAACAGAGCGCTGACCCACGCCATGATCTCCGTGGAGGGATATCCGGCCGTCTCAACGGTGACATGTGGAGTCAGCACCATCAACACGCAGCGGGACCAAACAAGATGATGCCCGGCGGCGTCAACCAATGGGGCGCACAAGGCCCCAAGGACCCGATCAAGAGTTCGGGATGGGAGGAGCCATCGCCACCGGCGGCGAGACGTGCTCCCGGAGGTTTCGATGACGGTACATCGCTGTGGGCACAGCGCGGCATGGGTGGCATGGCAGCTCGCGGACCCCAGGGCCCGCCCGGCCCTCAGCGCATGCCTCCTACTCCCACCAAGCCGGATGCCGTATGGGGCGCGCATGCGCAACGTAACGGCTCTTGGGAAGAACCGCACACACCCGCTTGGCCCGACCGCGACGCGCCCGCCTGGCCCGATGCGTCTGGACCCGCTCTGTGGCCTGTGCCTAAACCTAAACCCTCCGGACATGGAGGTGCCTGGCCCGATGATATCGGCGAGTGGGGCGGGCCGAAGCCACCGCAGGGCGGCCCACTGGGCAAGCAGCTACCTAAGGAGATGGTGTGGAACAGCAAGCAGTTCAGGTGAACATAAATATTATACATATCTGCACTGTTTGTTTTTGGTTTTCTCAGTCTATAGTTTTGTGACCCATTCATTTGTATTCCAGGTTCCTCGTCGAGATGGGTTTCAAGAAAGAGGAGGTGGAGGCTGCATTACGTAGCCGTGACATGAATGCGGAGGAGGCGCTGGAGATGTTAGCTGGCGCGCGTGGAGATGGGTGGCGGCGCGACGACCACTTCGGTGGGCACCACGGCGGCCCCTTCCAGCCGCCGCCCTCCGTGCCGGCGGTGTCGCCTGCCGTTGTGCAGAAGATACTAAACCAGCCCCCGCCGCCTACCCAGCAGCACCACCAATCTTACAATCCGAACAGGTAGCTACATCAGAAAATACTTGTAGGTGATTTTCTATTTTTGGGCAGTGTGTGTGGTCACAATGTCAACGAAAACAGGTCAGAATGTCTCGAAACGTAAACATCAAGACATGAGGAAAAATGTTGACTTACCACACAACTTCGTTTTCTCGGCGTCATGGTGTTTACAAATAAAAATTACATAATGACGTAACTTTTATTTGTAAACACTGAGTCAGAGTACAAATTAACTTTTCATATTGTAATACAATGTTTGAAATCGTAGCGGTACTGGTAACGGCGGTCAGCCGAGCGCGGCGCAACTGCGCATGCTCGTGCAACAGATACAGATGGCAGTTTCGGCCGGGTACCTCAACCATCAGATACTGAACCAGCCTCTCGCTCCGCAAACCCTCGTGCTTCTGAACCAACTGCTGCAACAGGTAACAGTTTAAGTAAATCTTTATTTAAAACATTGTACTTTAATAAATATGGTACTTCTTTATATGATGAAGTGGATCCATTACAGCGAAGTCGTGAGTTCACACTGCTGTTTTGAATCATATCAAAAGTTAGATCTTGAATTATGTTGACTTTTCTTCCAGATCAAAGTACTCCAGCAATTGTTGCAACAGAATTCTCTTGCGATGACCAAGGGTCACTCGTCTCTCGCATTGCAGTACTCTGTGCAAATCACTAAGGCTAAGCAACAGATTACGGCGTTACAAGTAAGTGAACATAATAAAATACGTACTTATATATACTTAATACATCAAACTTCATAATATCCATAATCAGATCCAGAGTTTTCCCTAAAAGCTATTATCCCACATTGCCATGTTGACTTTTCCAAATTTGACATTTCCAAAAGGTTTGCTAATATCAAAGGTGAGATGCATCACTGTATAATGTACGCTGGTTCATATGTAGTTGGTACTCAACTTCTAAACTTAGGAATTTTATCTTTATGCTTACTTTTTTATATACTTTTTGTTTGTTTAGAACCAGATAACAGCACAGCAAGCTCTGTACATGAAGCAACAAGCTGGCAGCTCAGATTTATTTAAGCAGGGTCATGACCCCATCGCCCAGCTGCAGAACAACTTCAGTGATATGTCCATTCCAAAAGATACTCAAGGGGTATGTTTGATTATGACTTTGATGTAATTTTATAATAATATGTAAAAATTTCAGGGTTCAGATATCGTATCAAGGTTTAAATAATTGGTTTAAAAAAAAGCTGCTTTTGTCTTTTTCACTACAATGAAAATAAAACAGCCAAAATTTTTATGGACTTCTTCTGACATTAAACTACGGCGCAATATTAAATTACACGTTGTAGGAATCCCCAGAATTTCATCTTACGGAAAATTCCCTAAGTTGAATTTAGACTCAGACTTACAGTTGTTGTAGGCCATAGATCCGTGAACTTTCTCACAAAAAAATAATAATATTTGGCCATAATACAACAATAAATTTTATGTCATTCACAATGTCTTCGTGATGATTTTGCCAAACCCAAATTAACAACGAAAACCACTCACATATCTTTTTACATCATTTTTACTTATTAGGTTATATTCAAAGTACTGTTTGCAAGAGTGTTTCTTAAAATGGTTTGATAAACTGTACATGTCATAGTTTGCTGCCGACTTTATTACGCAGCTTAAATATTCTCAGCAGAAATATGAGGAACTGATGAAGGGAAGATGTTTATTAAAGTATGATTTGAAACCATTATGAATTATTTTTTATACTAATGTTGTTTGTGTCCAGGGTTACGGCGGCAGCAGCGGTAACCAGCAGTCTCGTCTGAACCAATGGAAACTGCCGTCCCTGGACAAGGATGGCGAAGGCTCGGAGTTCAGCCGCGCGCCTGGAACTGCCAAGTCCACCACGAGCCCACAGCTCAATCAACTTGGCCTCCAACCTGACTCGTATGTATATCTTGAAGTACAGGTCTAAACATTTCACTTTTTAGTAATATCTTAGGTTTGCGCGATCACTACACATTATAATAAAACAACTTTTAACCGGATTAATCGCGTTTAATCCGGTTAAAAGTTGTTTTATTTCACTTTTTGTTCTAACTATTTAATCTAGTTTAACAACCCCCAGTGCATTGTACGATCTAAAGTCTTATATACACATTAGTTTTTTTAGACTTCAGTACATAAAGAATTGAATTAATTTCCAAATGTACCATTTCATAAACAGCGACAACAAGAACACATGAAATTTTGCTTGTTTATTAGAATCCTGCTGTATGTTTTTATAAGAAGATTCGATTAACACGACAATGTTTAGGTCTTAGTGAATTAACCTATATTTATTATCTCAGTACATGGGGAGTGGGCCGTGGAGCCGAAGGTTGGGGTGACAGCGGGGCTGATGTAGCTGACGGTAAAGACGCCTGGCCATCTCACCCATCGCACCAGCCTGTCTACGACCTGGTGCCAGAGTTCGAACCTGGCAAGCCCTGGAAGGTAAATTGAAACAACTAAGACAATATTATGATAATAATGCTTCATGTAAATTTATTCGTAAGTAGTAAAACCCACCGTATTTGCTTTCTCGGCATTTATTATTGTTAAAAGTAGAGGGATATGGCACTGATAACCGAAATACAGGCTTTGCCTAGTTCCACTACAGTAGCTACATTCATATTATTATAATAAATTGCAAAAATATCAGTTGTAACCTAGTAAAAAGTTTTTTGAGAAATAATTTTTATTATTTATTTATATATTATTATAATAAAAATAAGTAGACAGCCTCAGTTGTATGCATAATGGAAAATAGTGATCACACAAAAATCTGACGATTACTATTATAGAATTAGGTTAGCATCTCACTTTCCACTCTCCTTACTCTAAGTTACTGACACTGTTGAAGAATGAGGTCCTTTCTTTCTTTTTTAAGGCTTCCATGTCTTAGTACCTATGCGATTGACTTCTTCTTCTTATTGTGTGGTTGATGAACAACCTACTGTCAGAGTTTAAACCATCCATAGGTTTCTGACATGGCTTTACACACCATCGAGAACATCTCTCAGGTGTGCTGGTGTTTCTTCGCAATGTTTTCCTTCACCATTTTCAGCCAGTGATAATTAATTTATAATACGCACATGACTTCGAAAAGACAGTGGTGCGCGTCTTTGATTCGAACTTGCGACCTTTGACTTGTCAGTCCAACGGTCATACCACTTGGCTATCACTATAGCATTTGACTGTAATGGGCTCAGATGAAAATCATTTCGCAAGTATAAAAGGGACAATTTTCATCACAGGGCAACCAAATGAAGAACGTAGAAGACGACCCAGCTATGACGCCCGGCTCAGTGGTCCGATCTCCTCTATCGCTAGCCGTCATTAAGGATGCGGACATGTTGGGTGGGAAGACTTCGCCCCCGGGCGGAGAACGTTCCCTGTCGTCGTCGACCTGGAGCTACGCCCCCCCGGGCGGCGCGGGCGCAGGTGGCGGCGCGCTGAAGGCGGACGCGTGGGGCTCCAAGCCGCGGCCCGCGCCCCCCGGCCTTAACAAGGCGTGGCCTCAGCACCACAATAACGCGCAGCAGCGAGCCGTGCCCTCCTGGCAGGCCTCCACATGGCTGCTACTTAAGAACCTCACAGCTCAGGTATGTGTTGAATAGTAAGAGTTTAGTTACACTAAAGTTATCAATATTATTACAAATTTTGTATTGTGTCCAACAGATTGATGGGTCCACTCTGAAGACGCTCTGCGTCCAGCACGGGCCCCTGCAGAACTTCCACTTGTACTTGAACCAGGGCCTCGCCCTCGCCCGCTACTCGACGCGCGAGGAGGCCGCTAAGGTCAGTGTGTACTAGATTAATGCTTCGCCTATGAGGCAAGAATGTATTCGTGTATGTGTGGTGGCATCACTGACGCCGTTATCGGTCTGCAGGCCCAAATGGCCCTGAACAACTGCGTGCTGAGCAACACGACGATCTTCGCGGAGTCGCCGGCGGAGTCGGAGGTGCAGATGATCCTGCAGCACCTGGGCTCGGGCGGCGGCGGCGCGTGGCGCGGCAACAAGGACGGCTGGGGCGGGTTCGCGGCGCTGTGGCCCGACAGCCACGACCAGCGTGCCACGCCCTCCTCGCTCAACTCGTTCCTGCCGCCCGATCTGCTCGGCGGCGAGTCCATCTAAGCGCTGAAGGGAACTCCGATCTGTACAGATGCATTTGTCCGTGTCGATCGGGTTTCGGTCCTAATTTCGTTTCGGTCGCGGTCGCTCGGAAATGTCGCCTCGGTCATTCCTGAGGTGCAAATTTTTTATGGTTAGCGTAAAATCTTCGATTTGGATAGTATAAATAGTATTTATCGATCGGCCGACATGTCGCCCGATCGACGATGACGCGAGTTTAGGATCGAAGCCTTAGGTGTCTAGTTGTAATTACGCTTTACCGTCCCCCGTACGGGGATCGACTAATTTTATTCGCCTAGTCAGATCATGTCGAACGCGTCACGTCGCGTCAGAGCACGCGGAGCGACGCGGTCGCGGTAGCCAACTGTCCACAATACTATATTATCTTACTGTGTTTTAAGTGTTCATGTAGAATATTTAGTGTATATAAGAATTATACATATACAAATGGCAAATTAAACTGTATCGAGGTTTATAAGGAAGAGTCCGGTCGCGGCGGGCGCGGGCCGCAGCCGCGGTCAGACCGCGCGCGGCCCGCTCCTGCAAATCTACCAAATAATCGTAGGTATCAGATAGCGTAGTGCGTCGCGGGCTACCTCAGTCACACGTCCCGTGGCCTTATTTTATAGCGTATATTTATTTTGTTGTGCTCGAGGGCTGTTGCTGTTTCGCCCGTCGAGCTGTTGCGTTCCGAGTTTCTTTCGTGTTCGTTTTTATTTTTCTCGTTTATCTGTACTTGTCGTATTTTAATTATTTATTTCTGTTTTGAATTCTCACTCGCATCGAGCCCTCGTTTTCCAATAGTGATATTTTTATTCAGCAATAAACGTGTAAGTGCATTTCGCCCACTAACAAAACTCGTACGATTAGTTGTAATTTTATAAAGGTAACAAAATTTGAAAATTATGAGATTTGAAGTGCATTCTTGTAGCGGTAAATTCCTTTTAAGCAGTATATAGTCTGATGCAAACGAGTATAGTTATATGCGTTAGGAGCGAGCGGCCGCAGCAGCGGCAGTCGCCAGCAAGTACAAGGTGGGACGCGCGCTCCCTTGCAATCCAGTAATCCTGTGATGTAAAGTATCTTGCCTAATGTAAGGATAATCTATTTTGTTGGAGAGTATCATAGTAGCGCGAGTCGCCGGCGGTCGGCCTCCGCCGAAGCTGACGTTTCCCCAAATTTTTTCCAGTATTTGTGATTGAAGTGCCACTTTATGTTTAATATAATGAGACGATTATCTAGATTATACGATTAACGTAAGGGTAACCTAATATAATAAATTGAAAATTGTTTTATCATTTTATATTACACATACATTTGTGAGAAATGTTATTAAAGTACTATAATTGAACAGTAATTAAATATTACACTTTTGTGTATAGGTAAGAATAAAGTTCTAACTTAAATTTAGCCATATCAATATCTATTTAAATAAAAGATTTGTGGTATTTTCTATAGGCTCAATTTGAACGTTATTCAAAGTGACATATGCTTTAGATATTCTGTTAATAATATACTTGTAGCCGTAGGTTTGTCGGTATTACATAACTGTAGATGTAAGTTTACATTATAAGTCCTATCGTAGAGTTCAATAAGCATACAACTGATATTTAACGGCAACGATTGCACGTGTAAGTTAAAGTTCGTTATCATAAAGTTTATTTACACTTTTATTTACTATTTAATTTATTGATGGTGTGCCACAGAGATACTCTGCCAAAATATAAAATTACCAATTATTACGGGATTAGAATAGTAGAGCGTGCGGCGGCAGTAGTGCGCCCGCTCTCCGCGACGAACACCAGCAGTCGGCGGCACACGCCGCGGGCCCGCCGACCTATGATAATGTAAATTGTATCTGTATTTCGAACATCTTCCAGTGTTTTTATGATAAAACGATTTAGCATTAAGTTAGTTTTAAGCGATTCGCTGTACCTTGTCGAGCCCCTGGCTCGCGTACTCTTCACAAATTATTAATTAAGTTAGTTGAACGCGACTTTGGACGTGTACGTGCGTTTGAACCCTGTTCGCTTCGGACCTGTAGTAGTCTAGTGTTAAATGTTTCGATGTGTGATGTGTTCATTTAGAAACAATATTAGCATTTGTCATTACTATCGTATTATCTTACTATAGGGACCGACGACAGTTTTTGGGTTTTCATAATTGCATATTCTTCGTTGCCTTTTACAATTTGTATCAGATACAGATTTAGTTTGAACGCGGAGCTCTATTTTCTTACAAACGACGTTCGCTTGTTTGACACGCGTCTCATCACAACCAGGTTGTTGGTACAAAGGCACGGTATATGCAACCGAACCATTTGATTCGCCTTCCAAGGGGCCATAATCGAGATTGTCACGAAGTTAAATGTTAGGTGCCAAAGAGTGATTATCAAAGATGTCCGGAACAACTGATTGCATTTCTCTGCTTGATAAAGATTCTTCCAAAATTTGAAATTATATTCGCGGTACGGGTTAATGATCTGATGTTCCTATAACATTTCGTGCTACGTTTATTCAACAATAGTGCACGTATAAAACAGACAAATGTCAATTCTATGTATTGTTAAAGCTCAATTTAAGTGATGAGGGTGTTTCTTTTATCGATTGATAGAATAAATAAAGAGTATAGGTATTATTTTTAACTGATATTGTTCTGTCCAATTCTACACCAATATTCGATAACGCCTAAATCTCAGTTGTTTACTCTGGTGCAAATTTAAATTTTAATGATACAGCAATAAATGTCATATTTAATTTTTTATAAAGTTTTTTCCATTTTAAGGTTAGACAAGCCGATCAAACGGAAAGTATAATAAACCAGTGCCCTTTAGAATACGTCATCCATAGATTAAAGACGAAAGAAGTTTATGCCTTGAAATTTTTTAGTCAGTTAAAGTTATCAGTACTTAATAATGGATATACATATTGTAAAGTGGACGTATTTTAAATGTGTAGACGTGTTGGTATAGCCGGTATATAGTGGTGTTAGAGGTGTATCGGTAGAGGTGCGCGCGCGCCTCCGCGCATCGCAAGGTTGTGAGTAGCGGCCATCGCGCCGCGCTAACTGAATCTCCTCTCGGTTCAATGACTGCATCATTATTTCCTGCACACAATTATTGCGCCATGTGCAATTTAGTCTGTGTTATTATTATGTTGTTGTGTATTTATATGATACATCTATACTGTAATATGTATATATTGTGGAATTTTATTCGTAAAAATTTAATACGCTTCACGCTTCTCTTTTAATAACATTTTTCGTGATTTGTTTCTGTTATTTAGAATAAATTTACGTACCTACAAGTAATTATAATAACGATCATAGATGTAAATATAAGTAAAATAATGAAAAAAATAAAAAGAAAAAAAAAAGAAAAAAAATATATAAAGAAAAGCAATTAAAAGAAACCAATGATTGTGCCTCAATGAACTGTGGTACGTTACCGTAACCGATGGCAGGTGTAATCGTTTCCTTCAAGAATGTATTATAATGAATTGTGCGCCTAGGCACCGCTCTGTGACTAGCTGTAGACAATATAAGGCTGCGAGCAGCGGGGCCCGCGCCCACGCCTTGTGTAATCATTAATGAGCTTAGCTATGTTTTACTTTTATTGTAATAAGTGTTATTTCGTCAATCAACATTTTATATATATACCTACGTATATGTAAATATTTTTATCTATTTATTTTTTGGTTTTCATGAAGTTTACCCGAATTAACGTGTAACCTTAAAATTAGTTGGTTATTTTGGAGTGAGATCGCGCGGGTGTCGCGTGTTTCGAATGATCGCATCTATTCCATAACACTTGAATGCCAAAGTCGATGTCTGTAAGCCATTAGACGACCGATTGTGTTGTTAACGTAAATAGCGTGGATCTCTGACATCACAACAAACTATTGATCGTACAAATAGGAGCCATTAATACTGACAGCCGACGTTTAGGTCGCTGTTCTCTATCCAAGCTGCTCTGGTGTTATTTTAGCTCAACTATTCAAGTAGTTTGCTCATATTGTTGTTAATTTTAATTTTTTTTTATTATCTTAATTATTAAACTTCCCTTAGTGCGGAATAAAATTCTAAAGTTACTTTGTAATCTCCAAATTAGCTATTAATGTACTGGACCATAGCTGACAATTGCAGTGTGTATGGCGTAGGACTCATGCCGCCTAAATTACGCGTAACGCGTTTGTAATTTATTTTACAGCTCTCCTTCGCTTGTCACTCTACCGTCCCAGTAACCTTGTCACGTAAAAGTATATATGATAATGTCGGTAGCTTTATTCGTTTAACCTTTGTAACGCATCGACCCATATTAGATTGATACATATTTATATTTCTCACAAAGTTTTATCGCCCTATCGTTGGTTAGCAACGCAAAGAAAAGCCAGTACATATTGCACGGATTATTGAACAGCGCGGTTCAAGGACAACGGGTCGGTGGCGTGACAACAGTTCGGCTACTAGTTGACATCAGTCGTCGCTGCGATAAACCCATTGTCAAGCGCCACTCACTCGTTCAACTGTGTACTCACATATAGGGACCAAAATATGTATGAATATTATGCAGTTTCATTTTACACTCACGATTAAGCTGATGCATACTAAAAGACATTCTAATTTTTCCATTGTTAATAAATACGTTTGCCGTCGCATATTACTGACGATGTTACTTATACGACAATTGTACCTAGTGATAGTGTGTACGATATTCAAGAGGGCCTTTTAATTTAAATAAGGTTAAAGTTTTGCTTGTTGTCTTTATTTATATATATTTTTGTACGTTACGACGTTGACGTCCTAATACAATAGAGAACACATTAGGTGATATCTACAAAGAAACTAGTCTTCCTTATTTACGAGGGATCGTGTTGAGATGGCGGGGACGCGTGACGTCGACACAAGAGGCAATCATTCCTCTAGTCTTGTTATGTGGTGCGAATAAGTGAATACCAAATATAAAATAACGAAGGCTTTGACGTTAGTGTGTAGAGGTAACGATAGGTCGGCCCGAGCAGCTTGGACCCTGTCAAACTTTACAAGGGAATGGTTGGGTAGTATTATTATAATGCATTTATTTCTCTTTTTCATAGTCACTCAATCATATATTTAATTAATTGAGCTAATGCCTAAAAATTGGAATATCAGAGTTTATTTAGGATGTTCATATTTTACATTTTAGTGTTTAAATATCTAAAATTTACCTTAATTATAGTGAATGGATTTTTGTATTATTGGAATATATAGCTGTAAGACAAAGGGTGTTCTTGATAAAACACAAACAACTGATTATAAACAAAATAATAAAAAATAAAAAAATGTACTGAGTGACTTTACGTGTAAACAGAGGGCCATTGATAAAAAATGTTGAACTAAGCTAAATTCTCTATGTGGTAATTTAACTAAATGTGATTGCTGAGAATATTTTAACTGCTATTATGTATAGTTGTAATAGAGCAGTAAGTCGCCATTTATCTGTTAGCTCTGCGAGCACACAAACGGCATGCACACCGGTAGATATATGTACGCGTTGGCCCGGAGCCCCGGAGCCCCGGGAGCGCGGGGCTCTCGCCTTACCTTTTGAATATTTCAGTAAAGTTGCATTTGATTGGACGATAACTATGTAGCGTTTATGTATATATGTATGTGTATCAAGGCCAACCCCCCACCAACAGTTAATTGATGCAGTAGACTCGAGACTGCTGCTCGCTAACTACAAGACACTGCTTCTCTAGTCTCTCTCGCATTCATGTATCGCACGTAGCGGCGTGCGAGTGATTATAATCGAGCATAATTTAACGATCATATCCTATATAAAACTAGTTTATATTCGTATTATTCTTTCATTAGATCTCTGTTGTACCTGTGTGAAATTGTTTATATTCAATGTTCATTTGTACTATAAGAGAAGTGTACCGGTCTCGACGACACCGTGCTTGACATATACGTAATCGCGTAGTTCGAACGACCAAATTCGTTAATGTTCCACTAAAGTACTAATAACCTCTCAATATTTAGATATTTCTATTGGCGTCAAAAATCAATACTCTGCGGTCTTAAATTAGTCACTTTTGTACCTTGATTGTACTTGTACTTGAATAATATCCTATGTAAGTGAGGAATGACTAATCCAATTCTGAAATATACTTAATTTAAATTTTGACAGACTGATATCTGTGATTAAGAAAATATTTTTAATATTGTCCAGTGAGTCGGATGAGAATATTTATTTTATTAGAGGTCTCCTACTGCCAGCGGCACATGTTATGTGACGAGACATAATATTTAACTGCTTCGTATATTTTTTTACTTTAGTGATGTATCGAGCTGGAATACATTTGGAAGACCATTTTACGAAATGGCTACTCTAATACCGTTGTCGGTTTATGTTGTACAAAACGAACAAGCTTAATTAGTAATTAAAAACCCCACCATATGAAGATGTAGTGTACCGATCCCAATGAATCAATGATTTCTAAACTAAGTTAATGTAACACTCAGTATCATGACATCACCGCCGCTCCAGGGCGGAGACTGATCACAAGAAATTATTTCGAGTACCACCGATGTCATCTAAAATTTGTTTCCTTAAAATAATTGATCTTTCAACGTTGCATATCGTCTACATTTCTAATTCGAATTATTTTGTTGTATTCATATCCGTAATTCCCGTGATGTGCGTTAAGTTTGATAATTGTAAAACCTTAAGTTATCATAATAATGAATACTAAATTGATTGCCTTTAGTATTGTAGTGAGTGACATCTCTTTAAAATAATGAACGATTGGCGTTGTTTTATAATAAAAATAATATTTTTCGGTACCACCTTTGAGTTAAAGTACAATGTAGTTATATAAAGCATGTTTCAGCGACGTATTTCATTATAACAATATCAACATAACTAATTGATAAGTTTAGCGTAGACTTAGGCTGTCTCGTCTCACGTTACACCAATATTATTAATAATTAATAATTCTCCTCGATATTTGTATTGGAACACTTAATAAATAAGCAGATACTAAATTATGACATAATTATATCAATAGGCTAAATATATTAAAGAAAAAAGAACTAAAAGATTTTTCTGTGCAAATCTCTGTGATGGGAAAATTTATTCTAAAGATCTAGTATTAACTGAAAGTGACACGAGGGTCGTACTATGAAGCATTTTCCTTGCGTTTGCAGGGAGATATAATATGTACTCATGAGCACATCTTTGACGAACGCACGGAATATTAGTCTGAATTGCATTTCATGCTAGGGCCCGAGTTTCATGGTGACTTTAAAAGTTGAACTTTTCAGTCTTTTCGCGCAAAGGGTTGTGTATTATTTTTTATGTAGTACAAAATGTGTTCGCAATTTGATTGCTGCTGTAGTGTTCCTTATGTTCTTCAAATTAACTTTGTTGGGTATTTATTTGAAACTTTGTATTCTCAATGTCTAAAGTATAATATGTAATAATATATAATTATGGTCGTAATAATTATGAGGCATGCGTAAGAAATTTTCACGTAGTAAGTTTATGAACGGCTGCCTTAATAGTAATATGAATTTATATCGATCTGTACACCATCCTCTACGTATGTTCCGTCGACGATTCGTTGTGCCGAATCGTTTGTTCCGTCACGTACCAAATAATAGCGTAGCGGGCACCCGGGGCCAGCCGCACACCGCGCCTGCCAAACTCGCACTACACCTTTTACGTGTTCTAGATCTATTTTTGCAAGTGCCGTGTTTTTAGACATTGGCGTCTCTCCATTTATATAAGGTGTAGACAGTAGAGCGGATGGCGGTGGGTCGGCTTCGTCCGAGGCGCCGTCGGCAGCGGTTCCATGTTCTTTATTATCTGTATTACCTCATTCAATAACCTCACATAGTATGTCCTATATCAAACTATTTATATATTGAATCCCAGTACTTATCAAACGCACTGCACTGTTATTTGGTACACATACATTTTAACAATTTCTTTAAGTTAATTTAAGGATTTATCATGAATTTTATCTGTGTATCAAATAGTCGATATATTTTACTGTTATTTTTCTGAAACTACCTTAAAAGCAATGTATATTAACAAACAAAGCAGGAGAACAATAATTATTATGTAAGTGTAACAGTTAGTGAATTTAAGTGTGCTATTTTCCATTCCAGAACTCAACGATATCATTGTTCTTGTAATACTTATGTTCGGGTTTAAAAAATGTTATTATTGTATTTAAACTAAACCTTATGTGATTGAAATGCAATGTTTAGAAGTATTTTTATTCTTTATTTTTTACCATTAATTAATAATAGTTAGTAGAGATCTATTTGAGAGTCTAATGTATCAATTATTTGTAAAGTTGGCTGTAACTAATTAGAAGTTACAATAAGTAGACATATTTTAATATAAACATTTGGAGCAAATTTTATGTAGATGACAAATAGTTGTTTTGATCATTATGTGAAATGTTGTCTCGTATTGTTAGCGCAATGTGTACGCACAACGGTGAGACGGGTCGGACACGGCGCGCGCGCCCTCGCCCCGCGCTGCGTGCCTGTCCCACGCGAGCGAGCGGGCGAGAGCGCGCGCGCGTCCTACCACCGGTGGACCCTCGACACTCACTGCACAGCACTGCTAGACTAATTCAGTTATTGCGTAAGGATATTTTTCTTACATTTCGATAAGAGTAATGTTTATAGAATAGGCAATAAATAATGTTTAACAAAAAGTCCCTATATAATCGAACTGACGACAGAAACGCATGTTATATTTGTGGCCTCTTTATGAAGTAAGATCTAAGTTACATGTTAAAAGAAAATTAATTTTGCTATGCACATAAATGATACTCAATTAATTGCCAAAAAGTAATATATATTCATAGTTCAACAATATTTCTTTTGGGCATATTTACTTTGAATTTATGCAAAACTTAGATTATGAGTAAGTAGGTTGTAGACTATATGTAGAGTGAACGCATATTATATTATTATAATATATCTATATATATTAAAGTAAGGTGAATTTGAGAGGTATCAATTTCTTGTATTGTTCGTAAGTTTAGATAATAAATGGGTTTAGCCATACTTCGGCTGGTTTGATATGTATGTTATCTGATTAATTGTAAAAAAAATAAAAAAAAAATCATTAAAACGTTGCGTTTTATTTATCTCCAAATCAAAACCATAATCCAGTTCTCTTTTTCCTAAAATTAAAAATTATATTGCCTATACCTATAGACTTATGCCTGCTAACAGCTGAGTTGGTTCTCAGGTAAGGCTAATTTTTACAGGCCACCATTACAAACTCTCGCTAATAATTAATCTTTTGGATAAAGTTGTCTAACGACTCAGTTCGTAGCCGAAGTCTGCATCGAGTGACAAGCAATCCGAAGGCGGCAGTCGCGTCTGTTTAAGCATTGCTTCGTCGTCTTCGTTATATCGCTTTCATTCACTCTTCAATTACGGGCCTTATTATTATTATTTGTGGCTTCTATATTACTGGGACCAGAAAAGATCTATACCACTTCAATTACGGGAAGCTCTGCTTATGGCCGCGCAAGTTCCCTCTATTCCACCACTATATTCCTCAGTAAGTTCAGCACCCAATAGTAACTGGCAAAATTGTTCTCAATGCCGTTTGCAATATTTGATTTGCTGACGTCAGTATGAGGGAAGACTTCCCAGCACCCCTCAGAAGAAATGCCGGAATGTCGGAAACCCTCATTAAGATCGCCAGGACTTCAAGAAGCCAGATCACCAAGACTACAAGAAATATTTTATATAGCCCGTTCACGAGCGCTTTAAGAGCAATGGGCTAAATTATGAGCTGATTACTGCATTATTCGCTCAGTGGTTGCAAGGCCGGCTTTTGCACGCAGAAACTACAAAACGCCCGCAAAGGTCTTTGTCTATGTTCGATGTGTATGATTTTAATATTTTTGCATATTATAGGCAAGCTATAAAATACAACGCAACAATGTACTACAAATTGACAATCAATTTGTTGGTAACCGAGATAGCCAATAGGTACGCAGGTTAACTCAATTTCAAGTGATTGAAATGAAGAGAAGTGCGTTTTGCGTTTATCATAGCACCGCACCAGTAAGAAACATGGAGACAGAGGTCAATACGCAGGTTAACCCGCAAAATAAAAACTTCTGACGTAGTGTTTTCTAAGTATTTACTGCTTATATGTGCGTAGCAGGATAGTTGTTCAATGTATGTATATCGCATGTAATATGATAAGTAGATATTAGATTTGTTTATCTTCATTTACGAGTTCTAAGAATTAATTTGCTAGTCATTCTTGTTTATGAATAAGAGAATGACGAAGTTGAGACACTGTGCAATTTAATCAACAGCATCCTCAAAGTAATTGCGGACAGGTTTGATAGTACCATTGATAATAATTATTATTATTTATATTTCGAGTATCATTTATTTACATATAATTTACATTAAAAAAAATAGTATAATAATTCATTATTTAAAAATATAAAAAATAGTAGGCCATCGGCATCGGGAACAGGGTCCAAGCTACCGGTCGTTAGGGCTCCAGAGAAAGGAACCTAATTTTATTTATATTATTATTATTATCAGCCTATGTCCAGCAGTGGACTGCTATAGGCCGATGATGGTGATGATTATTATTTAACCGGAATTTTGGTTTTATTTTTACCAACTCAAAAGGAAATACAAACATTACATAATATTACGTACGCCTAAATCCCTGAAATGTTAGGCAGAGATATTAGTAGCAAACCTTGATTTCACCGATGCTGTTAGGTCCTAAGTAGGTGATGATGGCTATTACCATCATATATAACATAACCAGCCCTTAACGTCCCACTGCAGGGCAAGAGCTTCTTCTAATAGAAAGAAGGCACGAGCATTGAACACCGCGCTAGCTCACTGCGGGTTGGACAGTTCAAACAATTAGGTCCAGGTTTCCTCACGAGGTTTTCCTTCACCGTATGCCTCAGAATAACGAAGAGAGTAGGTCACATTGTAGTAGGAGTCACATTGGTACATGCCAGATTTTAACCCATAACTTATGGCTCAACGTGCGGGCCCGAAATCACTCGGCTACCAAAACACCATTATTATCAACCGAGCACAATTCCATACTCCGGGCTGCTACTGAGAATCCCCACTGAAAAACAATACGACCCGTCACAGCAATCGAACTCACAACTTTCACGCTCGGCAGCCTTGCAGTCTTACAATCACTAAATCAGCTAGGCTATCAAGTAAATGAGGGCCGACACACACTTGGATCTTGGCGAGGCACTGCGCTGCACGTAGTTTCCCAAATATTGTATACCTACACTAGGTACCTACGTCTATCAACTGCCTATTGCGTGAGGTCCTGGGGTTCGAATTCCGGGTCGGCCTGTAATAATGGGTTTTTCTGTTAGGAAATTCTTCCTAGCTGGCTGGAATTATGAAGTTGGCGGTGTGACACCTCAGTGCTTCGGAGAGCACGTAGAGCCGTCGGTCTTGCGCCTGATCTCTCTTCGGTTGTGTCGGATTGTCTTCCCATCGGACTTTGAGAATGAGTGAAGTGAGAGGAATAAAGAGTGCACTTCACTTTGCGCGTATATACTTGTGCACTATAAATTATTTCCTGCGTACTTGTCTAATCTCCGTGGAGATAACCCCGGCCGGCCGCTGACCGAAAATTCGACCGGGAATTCAGCGTAAGCACGAATGTTTTGACGTGGTCTCCGCTGCACGGGGGTGTCACACGGGTTTGATTTTCTGAGCTGGACACACTACATAAAAGTGAATTTGGTTCTTACAAAAAGTACCTACTACTAAGTAAGGGCTACCGCCTCTTCATGTATTTTTACACAAAGAGGCGAAACCCAGTATGTTTAGGGCAAACATCCAGGGTAAGACAAATTGGGTCTCCCAAAAACTGAGGACTCTACAGGACTCGGCTATGGAATTGCCATTACTTGGCATGACAACATATGCCATGCTTCTGCGGCATGTATTCGAAAAACAATACTCCGTGGAAATGCCTTCAAGGGAATACTGGTTCAATAACCAATTAACCTTCGAGGCCGGGTGCCTAATATGGTACACCGATGGGTCCAAAATTGGACAGGATGTAGGGTGTGGAATATATGGAGAGCGACCTAGGTTCAGCAAAAGCGTCAACCTGGGACACTACGCCTCCATCTTCCAGGCAGAGGTATACGCCATTGTAAAATGTGCGGAAGCCAACCTGCAAAAGCGCTACATCAACCATACGATATATATTAATTCTGATAGCCAAGCAGCTCTCCTAGCACTAGATTCAAACGTAGTCTCATCAAAGCTAGTGGAAGACTGCATGGCTCGACTAAACTCTCTAGGCAAATGGAATAGATTAGTTTTGAGGTGGGTACCGGGACATGCGTGCATCATTGGAAATGAACGTGCCGATGAGCTAGCAAGAGCAGGAGCAATTGGTACACAGCAAGGCCCCGAACCCTTCTGTGGTATACCTAAAACCCTAGCTCAAAAATCCCTCATGGACTCATGTTTTAACAGTGCAAGCCAGCTCTGGACGGAATCTCCAGGCATGACTCACTCCAAAATCCTCATTAAAGCCTACGACAAAAGGTACACAAACCACGTCCGAGAGCCGAGTAGGAACAATTTGCGCGTTGTGGCAAGAGCCTTAACTGGACACTGCTGCTTAAATAAGCACAAGTTCAATTTGAGGCTAAGCGAGACACAAACCTGCAGACGGTGTGAAGAGGCTGAGAAACACCTCTTCACCTTTTGGGGGAATGTGGACCGCTAATACATAAGCGCTACGCTCATCTAGGGAAACATATTTTAAGCCCGGATGAATTAAAAGAACTCACCCCTAGAAAAATCCTGCAGTTCATCACAGCGGCAGGGTTTCGGGATGAGCTCTAATTAAATCATATAATCACAATAGATCTTTTCTGGTCCCTGTGATATAAAAGCCACAAATAATAATAAAAAAAAAGTAAGTACTAACTAATATATAAATAAGTAGCGAACTACGAGTCATTGAATAATCACGACCTTAAATAAAAACCAATTATTATCGTTATTTTTTAAAGCAGAAGCACCTATTGTTCATATCAACATGTATAAATCATTGTTAATACTTACATTTCTTTTGCGTAAAACTTGTAGGAACATAACGAGAGCCGAAGGAGCGGCGACGGCGCGCGTTAAATATGCAGCAGCTTGAATAATGCAGGCACTCGACTCTGGCGTACGTACTTTATACTCTATGGACGGTTTGTGAGACTCGGGAATTTTATTATACAGCTAAGTTTATTTACTTTTAAACAACGGGTCGAGGCAGGAATCTTGATGTGCGGAATGGTCCTGTTTGATTTTGGATGTAATATATCATAGCATCACGCCTGTATTCCCCGATGGGGTAGGCAGACACCCGCATTTCACCAGTTTTGCTAATTAGCCCCATGTGGAGTGGAGATCCATTTGCCATTCCTACAAAATTCTATAATCCGAGCTGCTACTAAGAATTTCTTAAAAGAAAAACCCAATAACAATTTTCCCGATCTGGGAATCGAACTCAAGACTCATTTGCGCTTGGGACCACAAGACCAACGAGGCAGTTTGGATGTAGTATACCTACTTTCTACCGTTTTCATTATATGGGGGCTGAATTGCCCGTGTCCGTAGGAGTGCACCCTTAAAATGGAATCCTTACACATGGCCCCTGGGTGGTGCAAAACAGGCAACACAACTTTGGTGGGAGGCTTCGGCCGCGGCTGGTTACCATCCACCACACAGACATAGTCGTGTTTCGGGATGTAGTCCAGTGCAACCGTTGTGGAAGACGGGTCTGGGCAGTTGCATCAACTCCCCAACTATCGTTCTCCCCAAATCTATCCACTCTACTTAACGAGTGAATAGGTTCATTCTGGATCTACGCGCTCCATTCTCGGCCACACTGTCGCTTACCATCAGGCGAGGTGGTGGCTAAACGTAGATCCATTTTTGTAAAAACAAAATGTCTGAGATTGTACCTACACCCACTTAAAAAGAAGACTACCGGATTATGTAATTAGCGTGGCACTGCAACTGTTCATTCCTGTCCGAGCAAGCCAATCTGTATTAGACCTAAAACCGGGTGTAACTACATGCTTATCTACCTAATCCGCAAGGATAAGATGATATGCAACGTACCCAACACAAATATCCAAAATAGAACCACAGAAGCCTATGTATACTGCGTTGCCATTGGTCGAAATGGATATGGCGCGTAATGATTGGAAATTTTATTATATCAGGAGATGGCCGAGTTTAAAACAAAATGAGAAGTAACCGTCGTTTTTTCTACTGTTTAGTGAGGATATGGACGGTTTTGATTTAACAGGCTTATTTTATGTACTTTTATTTTAACGTTAAAAGTCAATATCGAAAGAAAATGGAGATGGCCACATTTGAAATTTATTGACTCAAATATTGCTATGCGTTTAATTTAGAAAGTTCATGACTCAAATGGTACATCTTTCTAAGCAGAAGCCTTTCAAAACTATCCGGATCACAATACCCTATTATTGTTCTAAGGTATAGGACTATGGCTCGTGGCTACTAAGCTGAGCGAGTGAGTTGTTGCCACATTGGCACCTGGGGCGGGCCGCCCCTGGACCATGTATGTTGTACGTTACAGAAGAAATCCCCGACCTCCTTCCATAAAATAATATTATAATGTGCTTAGGTATACCATCGATGGTCATCCTCAACATTGCCGATGAGGTGTTGCTGCTGGTATGAGGTAGATATGAGTATGAATCTTCCATCCACGATACCTAGAGCTAGACCCAGTAGGAAATTAAATTAAATTTCAAACCTATTCCAAGCAAAATTGCAAAGCACCGATTAAAAACAATGCCTCGGTATCTAATCTTAAAATAAAACTTACAAGTTGTCTCCGTTTGCATAGTATTCGAATCTATAGGTTGTTTTTTTAAGTCTAATTGGCATTCATATTTACCTACGAACTGACATACTTCCAATATCAATCGCTTGAATTTATTTAAGAGACGAACCCTGCATATCCTGTTCAAAGTTTGTTCAAAATTTCTAATTTTTTATGATTTTTTATATATGTTAAGGCCATGTAACGCCTATTTAATTATTATTTTCTAAGGAAGCATTGTAAAATAGCGGCGTGTAGGAGCTTGACTCGAACCCGACCCTTGGCGTAACGTGTCATGGCTCTGCCACTGAGCTATCGTGTCGGGCTAGCACCCATTAAATTTCAATTTCCCTTCTCGTCTTATGTAGACACTGTGGTAACGCTGTTTAGTATTAGTAATCTTTAAATGATTGCTAAATAGAAATCGCCAGGCGTCTCCGGACATTCCACGTATCAAAATAATATATATCATTTGAATTGAAAGTAATACGAATTCACCAGGGTTTAATTCTAATCATACTCAGTACTTACCTAATTGATCATTACCTAAGTATTCATGCGCCATTAGAGCAGCACCACGTATCCGTACCGTTATCGAAAATTCAAATAGGTATAAAAGGTAAAATATATTCTTTTCAAAGATACCTCACTCCAGTTTTACAAATTAATGTACAACGGACTTAATGAATTGAATCAATAGAGATAATTGCACCATTCGCATTTCAATAGATCCGACTCGACTCTTCAAACCCAAGTAATACGCCAAAATATTCATATAAAATTTAATGAATCAATAATTAAAATCGTTGACAATATTGAATATGTATTTACATAATATATTTTTGGTTTAACAAGTGTACAATGTACAAAAATCGACAGCTTTATTTACAAATATAGCTATTTACACTATGCAATAAAATGGAAGATGTATGAAGCATTTAAATCTAACCTACAATTTAATTAAATGCGTCTTACTATAATAAAAATAGACAATATACATCTATGCCATATTAAATAATTTAGTGTACATAGAAAAAGTAAATTCAAAGTATAAATTGGTACAGCAATAAAAATATTATGAAAATTACTACTAAAAAGAGGCAAGAAGGAAACGTGAAACGTTTAAGATTTTTGGTTTTACGACATTGATACAGCCTAGTACCTACTAAGCATAGAAGTAGAAGGAAAATGTTACAAAGTTTTTGTAGTAAATAACATCCAATAATAACAATAAATGTCGATACAAGTTGTATTTCTGTCTTTTTATAAATGTAATACAAATCAAATGGAAAATCTATGAAATAATATCGATTGCTTCCTCCCAACACTAGCCGATAACGAAGAAAATTATGCATTATGAATTATTCAGCCTGGTTTAACACAGTGAAAAGCAAACCCTACGAGAGTGACTAGTTAATTTATTATCCTTTTAATGAGACCTCACTCAATGCAAGACCAGATTGAAAAGACGAAAGTAAAATAAATATCTAACAAAGTTAGGTACCTATATAAGTAGTTGTTATGTTACGCAAAGAAGTTAAGAGGCAACGGTGAAATTCATTAGTCAACAACATAAATTTAACTTAAATAATTCTTATGGCACAATTTTTTATGATTAAAATAAATAAACCCTCGAGGATGACCGAAAAATATAAAGTTTTCAGTCAGATAGCCGTAATGATATTTTTATCTTACAAACCATCTGCGTATCGTATCCGTAACAGTATTTGAGATAGCTCGTTCGTCGAGTCATTTTCCTATTACCGTAAAGCAGATCAAATCGAGTTTGCCTTTCACAGTAGCCATTGTAGATACTAAACTACTCTTTAAACTGTAAGTGGTTGACAATGTGTATGTTATCTGGTCTCTTCCGCTCTATTGAGAGTCTCGAATATGTGTTTGTACCAAAACTCGACGGTCTTGCCCCAGGCGCCGAGCGTTACGTCGTCGAGTTTTAACACCTCGATAAACATCTTCACTATGACCTCTTTGAGTTGCTAGAAAAGAAAATTGTGAAATTAAGTGTTGTGTTCAAGAGTTGAAATTTGATTTGTGGCAACATAAAAATATGTTAGATTGTTATAGGATTATGTAGGGCTAATTGTTAACAATTTCTGGGATTTAAGTGGTTCGGATTAAACCTAGTGCTAGACTTCTTCAAGCCCGCAGGTTCCGGTTTAACATGCCCTCTAAAGCACGGATACCCTCAGATGAAACTGCTCCTAGTGTTTACACATTTACAGACTAGACTGATTGTGACAATTTTATGCCACCTCAACGATAGTACAACCATAGTTAGACGTCTTAAAAAATTCCTAAGAATATAATTGATATGAACAGGTATTGTTCAACAGTCAGTAATAATGACCCCCAAATTCCTTGTTCCAATATCAGTCGCAAATCAAAAATTTCGAATAACTATACATAAGAGATGGATATGTGTAAAACCACTCTCCGTTCATTAATCTAATCTATTACCTGCACTTAACATGCAAATGAGCGTATCGGCCATATTTGCTGTTCGCAAATTGAATTGAAGTCAAGCGTCGAATCAATTCTGTTCTTAATTTGAATTATTTACACGCCAATTGTAAAGACGATTTCAATTGTTTTAATAAGAAAGTTGTTGAATGTTATTCGACTTTTAAAAGGCACGTAGGTCTAATAACCGTCTATAGAATTGAAATATTTCTTTTTAAGTATTCATGGCCGATTAGTAAAGCTTTATAATTGCATCAATACCTATGTAGTACTAGGACAATGCTTTGATGAATTTGGCACAGTACAGTTACAAACACTGCGGTATTTTTCATAACACATTACTAGCGAACAATAAAGGTACTAATAATTTTTGTGGTATAAAAACTGGTGTACCTAACCGGTGTGGTCACGGTTCTGAATCCCGCTCACGGTACAGTTTTCTTAACGCAAAATGTTTATCTACGGTCTCTATCCTTATATGTATATACCTATGGTAAAAATAAAGTAACTTTCAAAATATATCTTACATGGAAATTCTTCTCCTGAATTCGTCTTCTGCCATGTGACTCTCCAAGTTTGTTCATCATGGCTGCCACCACTTCTGGTTGGTTCAAGTTCTCCACTGCAAGGTTGAGTGACGTCATCAGATTGATGACGTGGGCCTTGAACTGAGGGTTTGATAAGTACTGGTCCTCAGGTATATTCTTCACCATCCTGAAGAATTCTTTGGTCTCGGGGAAGGTGGTGAAGAATCTGTAACGGAGAAAGGAAGAATTTTTTATATATTTTAAAATATTAAAATAAAGTACCATTCCCGTATTCCGATTCCAGGGTCGATTCCCGCACGGAAAATAAGTATGAATATTTTTTTATATTTTTCTTCGGAATCTATAGTACCTAGTCTCGGCTCGGCAGTGGGATATTTACGATACTTTATAGGCATTGGATACTGTATATCGTTTGTAGTGGTAGAATGTACTGCACTTAATATTTTTGGTATATCAGTTAAATATCTCCAATACACCACTGATATACTCCAAGCCTGAAACAAATCGGTCCAGACGACCGAGCACGGATCTTTGTCGACTCGATAAAAGTTTAAAAGTATTAAATTTTATCTTTGTATTATCAAGATATGACAAATTTGACGATTCGACAAAAAGAACCATGCTCGCACCTTAAAATCGAGAATAGAATCGAAAAAAAAAAACTCAACCCTGTCAATGTCCTTTTTAATTCCTAGATCGATAACTTATGGTTAACATTAGCTAATGCATCGCTGTTAGACACAAACTACTTTGAGCGTTTTCCACTTTTACAGCTGCGATCGATATCTGAACTGACATAACACAACGTAAGCAATAAGTACAGCCAGTATAAATTTTCTCTAATCGAGTAAAACTCATTTATGCTTTCCATTTTGCATTTATTCAACGCTGTATTTTTTTTTAACTTTAGCTATTACCTATGAGCTTAATGTAAATTGTTGTAACTATTTTAATCGTCATGTTCTGAGGAATAAGTTACCCTTATTTTCCATAAGAGAACAGAGATATCAAAAACCGTCAACAATTCACACATTGTTTGAAAATTCAATAGTGTTGCAGTGGGTAGTACGACAACAAACATCAGACTGTGTGTTGTCATTTAACTATTGCACCTTTAACCTGGGCACGACAACATTTACTAAATTCGTTGCTGTTGATTGTCTTTTGTAACTTACAGCCAAACGTCGTAAAAACTAACAAGAAATCGACGTGGCGTTGTTGTGCACACGTCAACCGACGGTGAGAAAATAAACCATGTACGACAATAAATAATATAATTATGCAAGTAAGAGCGAACTGTCAAAATTGCATGAGCTTATAATATCGTTTATCTTGTGCGTTGCCGACAACAGCATTAAGTTAGACAATGCACTGCTGTTGTTGTGTTTGTAGGTACTTGAACGAACTTACTTTTGTTGAATAGTTTTTAGCCTTGCTTATAATTGTGAAAATATAATTTCTGTTTTTTGGAGCAGGCGCGATTCTTAAGGGTACCTAATGGTTATTTAACGAGTGTTAAACTTTCGTCAATACCTTTGTGTGTCACTGGAAAACATGGCGAAAAATTAAAAGTACTCTATTGTTTTCTTATATTTACACTAATCCGATTATGCTTGCGACACCACGTTTCTGCGGTAGTTGCCAATTTGGCATCTCTAAGTATTGTTAAATAGTAGTATTGCTTTACTCACAACGTTTGGGATAAAGCCAAAGAATTTCCGGCGTAGTTCGCGGACTAGACGTAGTATTTTGAGTAGGTACTTACCAAGTACCTACCTACCGATATCGATGGAGTAATATTATGGGGGTCTAAAAAGGCCACTTTGGCTGAATTATAATAGGACCCTAAAAACTCACAAATCGTAAAATGATTTGCGTGCAATTCTAATTCATTTATTTGACAGTTTTCTATGGAGATTTGCAAAATGGCTCACAAAATAGGAAATGCTAATATGTCAGAGAGCAGAATCATAAGAAGTTACTCAATTCAAATAATGATTAATTTTTAGGAGAATTGCTTAAAGTTGTAGGTACCTCTTTTTTTTTTCAAGCATGTTAGCGGTTTCACCTGAAATCAGTACCTCACCTTTGACAATACCTGTGGCAGTAAGCCTGCTTTGCTACGATTAAAGGTTTTGTATCATACTTATATTATGGAAGCGAAAGTTTGTGAGGATCTATGGATATTTTTTACTTTTGCACCCAATAACTACTGAACAGATTTGAATTAAATTCGGCACATAGGTAGTTTATAACCTGGATTAACACATAGGATAGGTACTTTTTATCCAGGATGGACCTAATTCTAAAGTTCACGCAGACCAAGTCACGGGTAGACGCTTTCTTCTTCTTCTTCTTGAAATTCCGGATTTGGATGAAAAGCAAACATATCAACAAGAAGCGAACATATAGAATATTTTATTGCGGCTGGACCTAATTCTGAAGAAATAAAAGTAATCAAAAATTTTTATACAAAGGCATTTATGAAAAGTCAGAATTATAATGTGTTCGTGGTCGCAGGAGGACTGACCACGAACGCTGCAAAGTGTTCGAAACGTCAGGAAAAACAAAAAACCAATAATACACGCGATTAATCCGGTTAAAAGTTGTTTTATTATAATGTGTAGTGATCGCGCAAACCTAAGATATTACTAAAAGTCAGAATATTGATGCAAAAAGAAGAGAGAAAATTCCAAATTAAACTGTTTCCGTGGTGAAAACGTTTGAGTGGCGTTTAATCAGACAAACTACATGTATTCGTGTGTATGCCTTAGCGCCGGCCACAAAAACGAAATAAATCAACAGTGACACATGCCTGGAACAAGTTTATTAAGCCGTTTCAAACCGCAACTGTTTGCATAACGTTCACGGCGACTCATAAAATTTGATATTTATACCCAGGGTAACGTTGAAACGTGTGCAATTAAAATTGTCTTCATGTAGGTACATAATGTACATAATAATAATGAATGCGGAAGTGTGTGAAGATATATGGAATTGTTCGCCACTAAGTGCGACGACATATCTAAAATTTGAAATGTTTTGTTTGATATCTCTCAACTTTTACTCTCTCTACTGTTAATCTAGTTTGTTTACGTCAGAATCGATACCATAGTTTCATTTAGCTCATTGAAGTGAAGTGAAGTCATTCATTGATTTCATGCATTTTCATGAGTAGGAATCTAGGTGATACAAATACAAAAAAAAACAATATGTCCCCTGAAACCCTCTTAGGGCACAGCCTGCCTGCCTGCCTAACCTTTTCTCAATGACATTGGGGTCGGCTTCCAGTCAAACCGGATACAGCTTAATACCAGTATTTTACATGGAGCGACTGTTTATCTGACCTCCACAACTCAGTAACTGGGTAACACGATATCTCGTGGTATGACTGGTTGTCAGACTTTCAGGCCTCTGACTACCCGTAAATCGTTTTTGATGTACCTACTAAGTAATTTCTGCTCCTTTATTGACTAAAGGGGGTACTAATTGGGATACCACATTTATTCCTACTAATATAATGCGAAAGTTTGTAAGGATGGACGGGATTTAGACAAAACTTGGCACACAAATAGTTTATAACCTGGATTAGCACATATAATAGTCTTTATCCCGGCTGGACCCAATTCTGAAAATCTAAATTCCAAATTCAGAAGAAAGTAAGTATCTAATGTTATAAGCGTGAAAGTTTTGAAATGTATGTTGTATTTCTTTCACGCCATACCTAACCTCAGAATAGACTATACCATAAAGTTTTAAATTAATTATAAAGTTTTAATAAAATTAAATTTCATTAAAAAACATGTTGATTTGCAATTAATCAAAATGAATAAGGAATAAATATAATTCCTAAGATTGTTCTAATTCAATTAAAGGGAATATTAAATAAATTAGTAGAGCTTTAATACTGTAATGTTTCATTAAACTTTGAAAAAGCGCAGGTAACCGCGCGATAGCCGAGGTGCGCTCGGAAAAATTGTTACCTAGAAAAATGAATCCTTTAGATTCTTACGTAATAAATATTAAACAGGGGGGGGGGGCAGCCTATTCTTATTTTTCTTAAATAAAGAGGGGAGGGGGTCAATAACTAGCAAAAATAGTCTTACGTAATAAATGAATGGCGCCTTTGGCTTATGCACTAAGTAATTTGGACAAATAGCTTAAAAGTTACGACGATGACAATGTCTTTGAAACCCGCCTTACCGCCGAGTGTGTCATTCGGACGCAAGCGGACAGACGTCGTTGACGGTTGTCTTAGGAATAGTTATTAATAAAATTAATTTATATTATTGACAAACCTAAACTAACGGTTGGCCTGTGGATGGACTCTACCGTCATTTCACATAAGGACTCGTGCCTCAGAGAACACGAAAAACCATCGCGCCCGGTTGCCGAATGTAAATCTATGACAACCGTTAAGGATAATCATGCCTGCAAGTACCTATAAAAAATATCTTAACAGTTTTAACACCACTCAGATAGTTAATGTAAACACCATCAAAATAGTTGGGAAAAGTCTAGGTAGATAATAGTTATTTTTATACTATACTCCTTCCGACCATATATCGGTCACGGCGGCCTATCTCCACGGAGATTAGCCAAGTACGCAGGAGATATTATAGTGCACAAGTGTATGCGCAAACACAGGTGCACTCCCTCTTCAGGATCAGACGCAGGACCGACGGCTTTACTGCTCTCCGAAGCACGGGGGTGACACACCACCAACTTCCTGACTCCGGGCTGCTATTGAGAACTACCTAACAGAAAAATTCAATAACACTTTGCCCGACTTGGGAATCGAACCTAGGACCTCACGCTCAGCAGCCACGCTTGCGACCACTAGACCCACGAGGCAGTCATTTCTTATAGTAGGATATAAACCAGTGAAAGCATTATGATATTATTATATCACTTATCGTTAAGATAACCATCAACTTAGTAATGGATTTTACTATATCATAAAACATAGAAATGTGCACTCTACGAGTTTTAAGTATATAAAACTCGATCTACTTATGTGATGGTGTCACTTGAATGTTTAGTTTTAATTATTTTTTTGTGATAGATACTATAGTTACAGCCAGCCTCATTATGATATAGGTACAACCTATTAATGTTAATTGTTTTTTTATCAATCTACTTATTTTTGTCCTAACCTTTATTATCCCACTGTTGGGCAAAGGTCCCCCTCAAGTCCTTCCATTTGTCTACATAATTTATTATATTATTAATATTTAATATGGACACTTTCGCGACTGCTGTGCATGAGGTCCTGGGTTCGATTCCAGAGTCGGGCTAAGTGTTATTGTGTTTAACTATCAGGAAATTCTCGATAGCAGCCCGGAGTTTGGAATTGTGCCCGGTAGATGGCAATAGGCTCACCACTTAGGTACTACATGGGATTTAATAACAGCATTGGTGAAACGTGGGTGTACAACTATATATTCTGCCTACTCCTTCGGGGAATACAGGCGTGAAACTATGTTGAAGACTCTGAGCCAAGGTAAGTATTTTTATTTATTTTTATTTTTATTTTAAGGTCATTATATTTTTAATAGTTTCAGATTTGTCTATCCACAACCTATAATAAATGTACTTAGGTGGTAGTTTAAGTATTATTCGAATTGTTTATTTCATAAATAGGTCTTTACAAAACTCTTTTACATTTCCTATCTGACTACCTCGGGAAGAAAAAACCGAAACAAACTCAGAGGTCTCTTTTAAAGTCCAGACATCACTATTCATGGTTATGGAGCGTAATCACGTAGGGCGTCCGAACAGGCCTTTTTGTAGAAAGAGCCAGTAGCAATTTCAAGCTGAACAGTCCTAACTGACAACACACATGCATCAGTCATCGTGAAGCTCAAACCATAATTTAGGGAGCTCTACGACCTGTCGCAAGGCGATACCAGATCGGCAGAACATTTACGTAGGCCATACAAATATTCAAAACTGCCTGATAGTTACAAATCTAGATGGAAATAGATATATTTAACCTATATACTGACACTAGTCCATAGTGACATACTCCGCTGTATAATCTTGAGGGCTGAGGCTTACTCGTGGATTTAATGAAACAGGAAGTTAGTTCCTCTAGCTAGGTTAGCAAACTACCGCCGATATTAATTGGGTTGACATATCGATTTAGAGTTCAAATATAAACGGTCCACACTACCTGAGCCGTACTTCAATATGAATTCTGAATTCTAGCGTGTTTTGTTATGAATGCAAAACGTAGTTGTTTAGTTAGTGGATTGTTTGGAATATCTTTTAATTGTTTTCGGTCAATGGTGTGTGATCACTATGTGGCAAAAATTATAAATAGAAAATTCTTTCATAGGATACAGCTGTGTTAAAATCAATTTTTAATCAAACGTTCATAAAAATTACGTTTTTCTTAAAGTTTCAACTAACACACAACAAATTTTCATGAAATTTAACATAACATAGCATCACGCCTGTATTCCCCGAAGGGGTAGGCAGAGGTGTACACAATTGTACACTCACATTTCACCAATGCTGTTATTAAGTCCCATATAATAGGTCTATAGGCCTATTGCCATCTACCGGGCACAATTCCAAACTCCGGGCTGCTACTGAGAATTTACTAACAGAAAATCCCAATAACACTTTGCCCGACTTGGGAATCGAACCCAAGACTTCATGCTCAGCAGTCGCGCTTGGGACCACTAGACCAACGAGGCAGTTTTCATGAAAGCTTTTTATAAGCTTCCAGCGAACTCTCAACCAGTTTTTAATAAATAAATATGAAAATTAAGTTCTCCCCACGGATTTAGCTTTCTCTAACAATTTCTATTCAATTTTCATGAAAATTATGTTCTCAGGTTTTAGCTATCCCTCTACAATTTGTATTCAAGTTATCATAAAAATGTAAACAACACAGGTAGAGCTGTTTTTGCACTTACAGATAATATCGTGGATAACATAAGTTCATTAGTTTAATTCAAAGCAAAAGGACAAAAGATATATTTTTAGCAGCGTCTACAAAATTGCGAACATAACAAATATAATATTATAACGTCACTGTTGTTAGGTACCTACATTTGATTGTCGCATCAACCTACAATCTAGGTATCACCTCATCATACAGGTTTACTAAAATTCATTTAGTCATAATTTATTATTCTTATAAACAGGCTAGTTGGTAATACTTTTATTTATTCTGTGGTTAGATGTAGGGCTGTCACCTATACGGGTTTTCCCAGATTTGTTCCAATTTGGAAGGCGTCCGAGAAAGTCTGGGGGCTTTTCAAAAAGTGTGCGGATGACAGTTGATCAAACCCAGACACTTATTTTTGGACATATGATTCCTGATTTATGAATCATGAATTAACAAAAATACAGATAACATTAAAATATCTTTAAGGTTCTAATTTATAACTACAATTGTAGGGATTTTAAATAAATAATTTGTTATTTCTATTTATTTCATGTATTTGACTAATAAACCCATTCAACGGAAATTTAAAGAATTACGACCATTAGTTTTATGGATGTCCGCGAAAAAGTTAGATTTAACGGAAATTTCTGGGGTTCATAAGTCTTATGTCCAGTGACGTTATGGCAGCCCTACTATATCAAACAACAGGTTATCCATCTAACGTTTTTCTTTATAATAATTTTATAGTTTTTCTATTCATGCGAACATAGTTTTGTTACATCACCATCTAATATTGCATATAAAAACTTGTTCATTATATGTGAAAAGCTTTGAAGCTGTGAGATCAAATAAATATTTCTTAAAAAAGAAGAATGAGGTCTTAAGCTTCTCATATTTACGAAAACACATTGGGTAGCAAAATATGATTTTTAATTTAATTTGTGAATACTTATTATTGTTTTATATCTATAAATTAATACGTGAAGCAAAATCTTTGTACCCTTTTCTACTAAAATTACGCGTACAAGGTAGTATGAAATTTCGCACAGTTAAAGTTTATATGGAGGAGTGCAGAAAGCTAATATTTTTATTTTATTTACATTAGCAATAAAATAAACATTACATACAGTACCATGCGTTTGACACACACGCTTAAATATCTTTGACAATAGAACTTTGATTATTGATGTAACTTTGTTTTTAATGAATTACGGTGAGTATCGGCCAGTGTGCGGCCACTAGTTTCCGTTATAGAGTATTGAATAAAATAATGACTCGTCATGGCGGTCTTAAGCATAGGCTAAGATTTTAAACTTGGAACGTTCCAATTTGTTTTCCAAATAAAACATATCTATCTATCTATACCCATTACGTCGCAACGGTGAAGAAAAATATTGTGTATAGCATACCGGAGAGATGTTCTTGATGGTGTGTGAAGTCATGTCATTGGGATACATAATATACTCGTACCTATACCATTGTACGCTCACATTTCACTAGTACTGTTATTATTATTTATTAGCTCCATCTAGCTATGAGCCTATCGCCATCAACCAGGCAGAATTCCAATCTCCGGGCTGCTACAGAGAATTTCCTTACAGAAAAACCAAATAACACTTTGCCTGACCCGGGAATAGAACGCAGGATCTCACGCTCGGTAGTCGCCCTTGCGACCGCTAGAGCAATGAGGCAGTTTAATAAGTCATAGGGATACCTACGTTGTATGGTTTAAACTCGTGATGAATTGTTAATGAAACTTGGTTATTCATCAATTAGTCAAAGAAAACATCTTTGAGGTAACATTGGAAACCTGGGCTTTATGGTTTGAAAGCGCTAAAAGTGGTTTCATTGACCAACTTTTAAGTAAAGGACGTTTCCGCAAACACATCGATGAGTATATTTTTTTTAAACACACCTTGAATTTATGTAAATTAAGAAGGTTCTTGATCCTTTATATAGACAATATTGTTCATAAAATTGTATCCAAAGTATGTTTATTTGGTACCTCTATGTATGGTAATTTAAGTGGTCAATGACTGGTTGCCGTTTCGCAAATAATTACGTTTAAATTACAAAACAAAGTTGAGTCTGATATTTGTTTACTTTTGGGTGTCTACGAGAGCCGTATAATAATTAGGTATTTGTGTTTTATGATTGATCGATACCTTTAGGTGAATACCAAGTAGGTACGAATTCACCAAACGTTGGTCGAGATCTGCAATTTTTTTATTTTATTTTTTATCAAAAATGGATAAAGTAATCTACGTTTGGCCCCAACTCGCCGGATGTTAAGCGCCGGTGTGGCCGTGGATGGAGTACGTAGATCCAGAAGAAATCTATTCACTCTAAGTAGAGTGGGAGTTGAGGAGAACGACAGTTGGGGATTTGATGCAACTGTCCAGACCCGTCTCCCATAGCGGTTGCACTCAATTTGCACCGGACTACATCCCGAAATACGACTAGGTCGCTTCATGGCTTCGTCCGGTGGGTGAAACCAGCCACGGCCGAGGCCTCCCACCAGAGTTGTGTTGCCTGTTTTGCACCACCGCGGGGCCACGTGTAGCGGGCAACTCAGCCCTCTATATATATACGACAAAACATTCTAAAGAAGAATTAATAAGTATCTATAGTATATATCTATCTTCTGGGATTGTTTTTTTCATCGTAGGCCTCATCCATTCGTTTTTATCAGACGAGATCGAGTCCAAGAGCCTACGCATTTAGAAAAAAAAAATGGTGTTAGAAATGGTGTGACATTATTGTATGAGAATCTAATACCTACATTACTTATGTATATATTCTGTCTCATGTAATAGGTGAGCCTATTGTTGTTGTAGCTGTTACTGATAATTTCCTAAGCGATAAACAATAAGACTGTTCGACTCGGAAATTGAATCCAGGACCTCACGCTCAGTAGCCACGCCTATGACCACTTGACGAAATATTTTGTATCAGTTTTTTTGATTAATTAAAAAATAAATGTATTAATATTACAGATTATTTGATGCTCAACCGATTGAACGTCCTTATGATCTTACTTATCTGAAGTCAATATTATGATAACCTTTACTTTAATAAATATCTACAATGTTTAGATACATTACATTCAATGGTTTTATTTAATTAATCGGTGGTATCAGAGAATTTCAGTCGCGACCAATTCAGGCTAGAGTTGATAGATTTCTTCTGGATCTACGTGCGCCATCCTCGGCCACACTTCGCTTACCATTAGGCGAGTTGGTAGCCAAACGTAGATCCATTTTTGATTTAAAAAAAGCAGAACTAATTATTTAGAGTAGGAGTACCTAGAGATTGAGATAGAGGGACAAGAGAATAATGCTTGATTCCAATTTTTACGAAGCTTATAGTTAGGTATAAGATTATTAAAAAAGTATTTTTAATAGTTCAAATATGCAGTCTGGGCGATGTGCTCGCTAAGCGACAAAGCCTTTCCTTCGATTTTTTTTAATTTTTTATTATATACACAGGCTGATAAAAAATGGTTTATATCAGATTATTAGGTACTATACATCTGCCTTTTTCCAACTACTTTAGATTCGGATTACAGTATAACCGGATGTGGCAGTATTTTACATGGAGCGACTGCCAATCTCACCATCACAACACGATATCTTGTGATTAGACAGGTTGTCCGATTATCAGGTATTTGAATACCCGTAACGGCTGTCATAGATCTTCATTGAACAACTGCGACGACTACTTAACGTACTGTCCGAGGCAAGGACGGTTCTCGTTATGAAATGCTGGTCAGCCATCCACGGACTAATGCGGCAAAGTACTATTAATAATAACGTCGATCTTTGTGGCTGTAACTTAGCCACGAACCCCTCAATTTACAAAATAATGTAATTAATTTTATTTTAACTCTTTTCCTTTTTGTTTAGAAACATAATTGCATGTACACATTATTGGATACTAGCGGCTAGCTCGCGGCTCTGCTCGCGTGGATTTTCAGACTGAAATATTATAATCACTGAAATAAAATATAGCCTTTGTTACTCAGTGATAATGCAGCTTTCTCGTGGTGTAAGAACTTTTAAAATCGCTGAGGTGTTCTTGATTTAAATATTCACAAAAAAAAAACGAAAAAATAATAATTTGATATTATATTAAGTAAGTATGGAAGTAGAGATAGTAGAAACATGAATTTAAATTAAATTTTAATACAGAAATATGTAGATAGTGATTAAACGTGTGTAAATTTATCTGCTTTATCCACAAGAGCGCTGGCGTGAAGCTATGTAAGTATAAATACCTACTCAATTGAAATAAAATCCCTTTAATGCATAAATAAAATAGAATCTGTAACTTATAAATATGTAGATATGCGTTAAAGTCTATTCATATTTTCTCGCAGACGTCCACACATGAATATATTAGATACGTTTGCATAATGTATGCTACATTACATACCGTTAGTATGTAAAGTGTCTTTTTCTGTTTTTGTCTACCTACCTTTTTGAGGGAGAAAGATGGTAGATTCATGTTTTCTTTTCAAACAAATCATAATTAATGTAAGGACAATGTTAAATATACGAGATGAAATATAAAATAGTTGACTTCACAATGAAGCTATATAACTTTTTCTCAGAAATAGGGGTGGTCACACGAAAAATTTAAAATTACTTCCATATTTATAATAAATAAAATAAATTATTAATAAACAAAACCCGACTGCACTGAAAAGGGGGAAACAAGATGAAAATATAGAAACGAATATCCTTTTCCAAAAATTATAACATGTAGTCGGAGGCATATTTGAAGATGATTACTCCTTCTGGGTTAGTCGAGTAATAAAATAAAGCGTAGTGACACCATCTGGGTGTAGGCTATTTAATAGTGTGGTCTGGCACGCACAAGACAAAATTACACGAAATGACAAAAAGCAATAAAGTAATGCAAAGTAAAGATAATTGCTAAAGGCAAAAGAGAATATTCTAAACAGAAAAACTCAATAACACTTTGCCCGACCCGGGAATCTTACCCAGGACCTCATGCTCAGCAGTCGCATTTGGGAACACTAGACCAATGAAGCTGCTCCTTATAATTGCTGAAATCTGCGTTATTCTGATTTCTAATATCTACTCTACCTCAAAAATAGGCGACTTTTCCTTTACACATAAAGTGTCATTATCTCAATAATATGATGACCTTGCTTAAAACCAGGCCGAGTCACGTTTGCCAAAACATGCCCTTATTCCTAATACCGGAATACTAAGTGCCGGGTACGGAAGGGAATGCCATCCCTTAGGATGGTGTCACACCAAAAGATATTAGCAATACGATTTTGAGCGAGTGAACTTGAAAAAAATACCAATCTAGTTTTTCTTTTACCAGATGTTCAACTGTTAAACAGTGTGCTAATCAAAAGTTGTTTAGCCAATTCAACGGTAAGGATGGTTCGTAAGGCGCGCACAATTTTTTTTTGAAAATTAATCGTATAACTTACTTATCAAGGTGGAAAATAAAAAAATTGCTAGGAAAACATTAAGTCCAAGATCAGCACACCTAAAAGACGTTCTCAAAGGTATGTGGCTATAGTAAAGAATAATTATTTACGATTATTTTAACATATTTCTTTTCGTAGCTCTTAAAAAATTGGCTCCCGTGTTTCAAATATACCAGTTTTACAATAGGCAACTAAAAAAAAAACTTAAATATTTCCTCGTTGATTCCAAATGGACGGAAAAATTTGAAAGTTGTGGCAATCATAACCCTTTGCAAACTGTGGTATGTACGTATATATAAGGGATTGTCGATGGCAATCAACGCTTGGTGATCTGCTTCAGAGTCTGCTTGTGGCCACGACCAGAGAGGTATTTATTGGGAGTTTATTCCTGTTAGTATATAGCAATATATCACCTTGTTAGCTTATAGTGTGAGAACACCCTTGTCGTTAGGGTCGACGCTCGCGATCAGGTGGTATTTCAACTATGCCAGAGAGGCGAAGTGCCGGTATGACAGTGGAAGTAATAGAAATATATGTATATTACTTACTGTCTTTGTAAAGCTGTCTTCAAGGTTACGTGCGGAATACGCTAAGGTCTGGGAGTAATGCGAGTTGGTATAATTAAGGAGTCACTTGGCGTTGTGGTAATGGTTTACAAGTTTAGGTACCTACGTGTTCCTATTTTCGTAACTAAATTAAATGCTCTTTGGGAATGCGTGTTTTTAAGGGTTTGAATGGGATTTGAATATAGACGATTTTTGAGTGCTGTCCATAACATTGTCATAACATGGTCTTGTTTGAATAAACAATGTTATCTTACACGGAAATCTAATTATGTGTATTTCCCCGAACGACGGAATAAGTTGAGTTAAAATTTTTGACATAAAAATTTAGTGTTTAAATCTCTATCAATGTATAAATTATCATCAGTAACAGCCATACAGATCGATCGATCAAGGTTAAGATCGAAGATGGGTGACCATAAGTTCATATCGTGACCCCTTCGTGTCTCGGAGAGTACGTTAAACCACCGGTCCCGGGTGTTAAATGAATACCCAAGACAGCCGTTACGACTGACAATCAGGCTTACCATGAGAAAAAATGTTACCCAGTTACTGGGTTGTGGAGTTCAGATAGGCATTCGCTCCATGTAAAATATTAGTATTAAGCTGCCGGTTAAACTGGAAGCCGACCCCAAATGTTCGTTTCCAAATAATTCCAAAACATAGATTTTGTAACATATAGCGAAATTTTACATAACATAGCATAGCATCACGCCTGTATTCCCCGAAGGGATAGGCAAAAGTGTACAATTTAGTATATCTACCCACATTTCACCAATGCGGTTATTATGTCCCATGTAACAGTCTATTGCCATCTACCGGGCCCTTGTGACAGTAGTTCGGTGTTTGGAAATGTAAATCCCAATAATAATTTGCTCGTCCTGGGAATCGAAGTCAAGACCTCATGCTCAGCAGGCGCACTTGGGACCACTAAACCATGAGGCAGTCTTATTCAGCGCTACATTGTGATATTTTGTAAAAGTCATTGCTAACAGGTTATGTGCGGGCTACACACTTGAATTCATTTTATTGTAGAATTAGTACCCTAGGTACGATATCTGGAAGTCCGCCAACACTTATATAGTATCGTAAATCTTATTAAAGCAGGCATCAAAACGTCACTGTATTAATGTGGATGTTGGTCGATTTAACCGGGACCTAGACGTCCCGGTTAAATCGACCCACGAGCCATCACTTATGAGCCACGAGCGGTTACTTAGACCCAATCTCATTGTGCGTCTGTTCCGAAGTCGAACAGATGTCAGCAAAGAAGCTGAATTAATTTTACTACTCGCAATCGTACAATATAGAATGTTGTAAAAAATAATAAAAAAAAAATGAAGCATGCCTGCTATGCCTAAGAAGTGAAATCTAGGTACCTACTGATGATTTTTCATCGCAGTCGGAGTACAGTACTGTGCAACATTTTCATAAAGGTTCCCCAACTGCGATGAAAAAAAAAATGAATGAAAATTCCTCAGTACCAGTAACATAACAGGCCAGCTTATTTATTTGTTTTTATATTTTTATTTTTTATTTATGCCTTTATGCTACCGCTACTATAATACATTTACAGATAAATCTTTGATAACCCTGAACGCATGCTTAGCGAACCTTAAAGTTATAATTTTTGTGGAAAAAGAATACGGTCGCCAGCAGGATTCGAACCTGCGCCTCCCGGATAACTCGCGACCGTATTATATTTCCACAAAAAAACTTTACAATATATTGTTTTTAAATCTTACTAGCCTATGACACCCGGGAAAATGCAAGAAATGAAACGCACAAACATACATGAATGCATGAACATACATGAACTCTGAAAACATAACACTTCTGTTTTTGGGCAGTCGCGTAAAAATACAGCCTTGTGACCACAGCTTGTGACAGACTGTCAGTCAGGGTCCGATTTGGCTTTGAGTGTGTGACCTATGACCCAAAAACGGAATCTTACCTCCTAAGTAGTTCAGCGCCATTATCGATAGCATTAGCGTTGACTGGCGCCCAGGACTTTTGTACGAGATTCACCTCTCGCCTCGTCAGCCCTGACACCGGGTTCACCTCGTCGGGGTCGCCCCCCCACCAAAAGTAGCTCAGCCAACTGCCCATTGCCACCTGACGGAATAGAAAAAAAGATCTTAAATTTTTTATTTTATTTTTAAGCTATTATTAAAGTATCCTACTTGGTATGAACTCGAGACGAGGAGTGATGACATACATGTGACTAAGAGAGTAATTAATAGGAATTTTGCTGTGTGGAGGGAGAGAAGGAGACCAAAGATAAGTGGATGGAATGAAAAGGGAGCGAACGATATAGTGACGACTGACAGGGAAGAATGGAAGAGAAAAACATATTGCGCCGACCCCAAATTACTTGGGACCAGAGAGAGAAGGAGAAGGAAATATTGAAGAGATACCATACCGATAAAAAATAATACTAGGCTATCATTGCAGCTGGGGATCGCCACTCAACGCAACCCCGGGTCTATACTGACCCATGACACGATCATGAAATCACACTGTATTATCATAATTTATACATTGATCAATACAAAACTGAATAAATGATCGAATCAAATGTATGAGCAATAACACATTCCTTAGTTCAGTCATTGGGCATCGCGTTTCATGCGAATAAGTATTCTAATTTATTAATTTACATTTGCATGTGCGGGGGTTAATTTATTATATCTATGAACAAGATAGACCTTGGCGTAATCAGCTGAATTGCCTGGACATTAATGGACAATGGACAATGTCTCAGGCTCCGAAATATGATATGCTGATACAGATTCAATAGAAGAGTTACATGTACAAACGTCTATTTTGTTGTAATGTGTGGGAATCCATCAAGGTCGTGGCCGCCGAGTGGTTAGTGGTCTGCCTCATGACCCACAAGTTGTGGGTTCAAATATGGCATGTAGGTATCAATGTGTTATTTTCAATGTCATATGTAATTTCTTAGTTAATCTAAGATATCACACACATACGGTTAAGAAAATTTAATGGTAGTGGTTGCAAGCACGGCTACTGAGCCCTAGCTTTGATTCCTGGATCTGGCATTGTTATCGGGTTTTTCTATTAGAAAATTTTCGGAAAAAAAATTTTTTGGTTGAATTTATGTAATATTTTACACCTACAGTGCCACAAATATAGTATTTGCCATACGTGTGGTAGGAGTAATTATTAAAACTGTTAAATGTGTTTTGGTCAAACGAAAATTGTGTGGGTTTTTTAATAAAACGGTGACTTGATAATGTTAAAAACCGAATGCTAAGTGCTATTAGAAAAAAAATGGTTATCCTGTTTATGTTGTGAACTTGAGAACATGCTAAAACTAGCTGCGCCCTGCGGCTTCATCCGCTTTTTTTCTTTTGCTCTGTCTTTAAGGGTCTGGTGTTAAATAGCTTTTAATATTCCTCAAAGATAGGGAAAAAGCAAGTCTTATTTTTAAATCCGACTGATAATTATTTAAAGTTACAATATTAAATGGAAAAAGGCCATCAATGGATAAGCCATCTCGACCTCTGCTCACCACCGCGAATTCTTCTTCCATATTTTAACACGTCTTATGGCGAAATATGGAAGAAGAATTCGCGGTGGTGAGCAGAGGTCGAGATGGCTTAGTGGTCAGAGCGCCTGGAGTATCTATCCGGGAGGCGCAGGTTCGAATCCTGTTCGCGACCGTATTCTTTTTTCCATTTAATATTGTAACTTTAGAGTTCGCTAAGCATGCGTTAATGCTTTTTCAAAGACATATCTTGAATTATTAAGGTAATTGCATTCTTTACGACATTGTATTAACTGCAAAGTTAGTCGTGTCTGTTCGGTCACTTGTATAGGTATTGAATTGATTGCAATGACGTCGCCATAAGACGTGTTAAAATATGGAAGAAGAATTCGCGGTGGTGAGCAGAGGTCGAGATGGCTTAGTGGTCAGAGCGCCTGGAGTATCTATCCGGGAGGCGCAGGTTCGAATCCTGTTCGCGACCGTATTCTTTTTCCATTTAATATTGTAACTTTAGAGTTCGCTAAGCATGCGTTAATGCTTTTTCAAAGACATATCTTGAATGATAATTATTTCCCGAGATTATTGGTTCAAACAAAAAAACTAAATCTTCTGCTTTATTATATTAGTATATATCATAAATACTACATAATTTGTTAGTGTCTTAATAGCCGTGTAGTTGGGCGATTAGGTGACGCCATCGAATGATTACGGGTTTACCCCAGCCTTGCAGTTTTCCGAAATTGTGTGAATAATAATACACTGAAGGACTTATAAACTGCATCAAAGTACAAGATCGACTTTGAAATAAATATTTTACCAAGTATGTAAACTTTCTATTTAAGTTAAGTTACTTACAGTAACTTAAGTTTAAGTTTGTTTACTGGAAAGGACCATTCAATTTATTTGAACAAAAACGATAAATGTAACAAACATTGGTTTAATTGAAAAATTTGAAACTGCCTCGTTAGTCTAGTGGTCCCAAGCGCGACTGCTGAGCATGAGGTCTCGGGTTCGATTCCCGGGTCGGACAAAGTGTTATTGAGTTTTTCTGTTAGAAAATTGTCAGTAGCATCCCGGAGTCTGGAATTGTGCTCGGTAGATGGCAATAGGCTCACCACCTGTTACATGGGACTTAGTTAATAAAGGCATCAGTGAAATGTGGGTGTACAACTGTGTACACCTCTGCCTACTCTGCCTATGTGAAAAATGGTTTTAACAATAGAAAAAAAGTTTAATCACAGGTTTTTTTCTTTTAATATGGTGTATTACCTTCACGTGCCCTTATTACTGATTCTAATCGGTTCCGCATAGATATGATTAGGGTTATTAAACGGTCTTGCAGAATATTGTTCCATTCTTGTGAAATTGCTGTTCTTAGTGCTGCCTCTGTTGTGGGCACAGGATTTCTTGCATATACAGCTTTTTTAAATTGTCCCAAACATGCTCAATGGGATTAAGATCCGGACTGCGTGCTGACCAATTCATATGCGGTACATATCCCAACCTATTCGCAATATTGTCGAACTTGTGCAGCGGCGTGCAGTCGGGCATTATCTTGCATTAGAGTAAGATTTTCGGCTATGAATCCCATGTAAGGTACCACGTGACCTTCTAAAATCTTTGTTATATAGCGATGTGCCGTCAAACCCCCTCTAATACCGTTTTGACGAACCATGTCGATGAACACAAGTTCAGTTCGCCCTGTATAGGGACTGAATACATAGCAATGACTTCGCCAAAAGACGTATTTAAATGTGGACGAAGAATTCGCGGTGGTGAGCAGAGGTCGAGATGGCTTAGTGGTCAAAGCATCTGGAGTATATATCCGGGAGGCGCAGGTTTGAATCCTGTTCGCGACCTAATTCTTTTTCCACAAAAAAATTAATATATAGAGTGTTAAAGATTTATCTGTATTTCCGTTCGCCCGTTCAACGACATGCCACCCCGGACCATACGCGAACCGCCTTCAAAAGGAACACGGTCCTCAATGCAACTTTGAGCATATCTCTCCCCACGTCGACGATAGACTCTTCTGCGACTATCTGTACCATATAAACATGTCCTACAATCATTGGTGAACAATACGGAGGCCCATTGCTCTTCAGTACAATTAAGATGTTCACGCGCAAATCATATGCGAGCTTGTCTGTGAGCTGCAGACAACTTTGGACCATTTGCTAGTCTAAAAGGGGTGATAGCCGCTTCCTTTTTTCCTCCTTCTTAATGTTCGTGCACTCATGTTTACTCCACGCACTTCATTCAGCGCTGTTTTGATGTTAACTGACCTAAGGAAACGATTTCGCAAGGAAGTTGAAACAATACATCGGTCATCACGACGGATTGTTGCTCGAGTTCTGCTGGTACCGTGTCTCCTTTTGTAACAACCTGTCTCTACAAACCTTCTGTATACCTACTCTAGAAACTGTAGACTAGTTTAAATTAAAATTTCTAGTAATAGTTCGTTAATCCAAGCCGTCTCGCACCATTGCCACAATTTTAGCGGCTTGTTCAGATGAAGTATCCATATTATGGTTACGAAACTCTTGATAAATGAAAACCAATAAGAATCAATGTAAAACACGCAAATCGAAGACTACGCGCAAATTTTCTTTTACCGTCTTTTTAATTTGTTTAACTGCAGATCTATTTTTTTTTTGATTAATGGCCTTATTCTAATTTTCCTTTATGTTAATCTTAAAAGTTTGTATACTTATTAAAAATATTAATTTGAAAGCAGAAAGGTTTGACAATAATCCTGAACTTTATAAGTCCGTCAGTGTAGATATTTTTATTGAGAGCCGCGTCCACAGCCTACATAAGTTCGAACTTGGTGGTTCAGGATAAGTACCAAATTATTCTTTTTATAAACAACTTACTTTTTTTAATGTATATAATTTTAATGGACAGATTACATTAATCCTTAATATTTACAGATCGTGCCCTAAAAGTGAACTTCTAAGTACCTAACCTAACCTAACCTTACTTTTTCTCTAGATTAGCCCAGAGTGGCGTCAATTCTGATATAGCTCACCTAAGTGTTATATGATCTGTGCATAAACTAAATTAAGTCATGGCTGTCTTTTACTAACCGTTACTAAAAATAAAAACAAGACGAGACGAATCAAGATACCTACGTTAAATTCAGATTTAGGCACGTCAAACTAAAATCTCCATTTTTAGTAGGCACACTTTTAGGCGGCCACTAAAATTAGAGACGTCACAATATTAAATGGAAAAAGAATACGGTCGCGAACAGGATTCGAACCTGCGCCTCCCGGATAGATACTCCAGGCGCTCTGACCAACTAAGCCATCTCGACCTCTGAGGAGAGGAGAGGAGAGGTCGAGATGGCTTAGTTGGTCAGAGCGCCTGGAGTATCTATCCGGGAGGCGCAGGTTCGAATCCTGTTCGCGACCGTATTCTTTTTCCATTTAATATTGTAACTTTAGAGTTCGCTAAGCATGCGTTAATGCTTTTTCAAAGACATATCTTGAATTAGAGACGTCAAACTAAAATAGTATGGAAAACTTAGGTTGACATGCCTAAATTCGCTTTTGACGTCTCTTAATGTATCCAGTTACGCTCATAAAGTTACTATTAGTAAAAGATATCAATATTCTAATATATGTATATTTTAGAAATAATAATATCATAAATTACTTAAATACAGTTAAAAAAGATTATCATAATCACAAAAAAATACTAGTTTACTCATTTACATGTAGAAAATTAGCAAGGAAAAAAACTATATTGAGAATTAAAAAACAGAAAAGCGGATAGGCATATTTTTTTACTTAAAAAGGTTTATAACTTTTAAATATTTTAATTATAGTCGGAATAACAATAATACAGATAAATCATTGATATGTTAAGATAGCAATAATTTAATAACATAGTTATATGATTTAAAAAAGTTTGTAACTGGTTCCCTGTCTACGAAGCAAAAACATTAGTCTACCAAATCTACCTGGTAAACTTGAATCCTTGCACTGGGAAAGGGTTATAGAATTTTTCTGATTATATTTTTCAAACGGACGAATTCGAAGTGAAATATTATTTAGTTAAGAATACACTATAGCTTAGTTAGATAGGGCTTAAATCCCGCTCGCGATTATGATTTTCTATTCTCAAAAAATAGGACAGCCTCGTTGTTCTAGCGGTCCCAAGCGCTACTGCTGAGCATGAGGTCAAAGGTTCGATTTCGGTTTCGATTTCCGAGGGCAGTGTTATTAGGGTTTCTGTTTGGAAAGTATCAGGAGATAGACCTCTTATTAAATGGGACTTAATAACAGCGTTGATAAAATGGGTTGTGTACATCTTTGTACAACTTCTGCCTACCTCTTCGGGGCATTTAGGCTATTTTAAAAGTTTAACTTATTTATCGGAAATATATGATATATGTAGGTATAATTTTTCTGATCTAACATGATAGTCCTTACCTATACTTAAGAACTATGACTACAATACACTTATGTCGCAAAATAAACTATTTGATTTGATTTGAAAATAATAGAAAGCAAACACTACAAGAAAACCTGTGATATATAATTATCTCCGAGTTATGAACAATTTAAGCCAGTCTACCTCAATGAAAGCCGTTGACTTGAGATCGAGAGGTCGTACACTCTACCCTTTGAACTATTAACTTTGAATAATTAAAGTGACCCCACTGTTGGCAAAATACCTACACTAAACTAAATTCAAAACCGATTCACTTGTTATATAACGATGAAATTTATGAAATATTAGCAGTGTTCGCGACTTCGTTCGTTCGAGACTTAACAAATAGCATTTTATACTGTTATAATCATATCTTTTTTGAATCCTGCATGACATTGAAGTAAAATTTTAAAAATAAATTTATTTCTAATCCCTAAAATTTTCATTTTAGTTCGCTGTGCCTTTTCGGAGTGTATTCAAGACAAACTCTAAAACAAACAGACATTAATTCTAAAAGTGGTAATTCGACGCATCGTAGGTATAAAAAGCAGTTTTCACAAAAAATTTGATTTCAGGGGCAGTCATTTCAATTTTATTTATTGCTATAGATTGAGATGTTAATATGATTTGGATAGGTATTAGATATTATTTTGAGAACGTATTTACCCAAGATAATAGATAACTAAAGTTTTGATTTTGTAAAAATATTTTTTTAAGTATTGTTGAAATACGGCCGCGAACCCTTGGTGTACTTATCCTCGCAGTAGAATTTTTTGATTAACACAATTAAATCTATATTTGTATAATAACTTTCGTAAGGCATATTCATATGAATTATTGTTCACCAGTTACTACTCACGTGCATATTTTTCGGGTTTGCCCGACTAGTTTCGAACTCGAACGGAGCCCTTGGTTGAGCTAAGCTTGCTGCGATGTCGCGAGTCAAATTGACTGTTTGTCTCGCGCCATCCCCGCAAAAATTCACGTGAGTAGTAACCGGTGAAGAATAATAAATATTTTATATTGTAGCTATATAATATAAGAGGCCATATTAAACCATCGGTCTCAGCTGTTTAATTAAAAGCAGGCGATCAGTCAAGTCAGAGGTCTATGGGCGACTTGATTAACTTTTGACACTAGCACGAAAGAAGCAGAAGAAGAATCATAACGACATTAGAAAAAAATTACATGTACCTTTCCACATTTATCTTTCTTCAAAAGTGTAGAAATTGTCGTCACCAATATAAATGTAAACGTCAAAAACACGTACAACATTATTTATTATTCACGAAAATTCACAACCGAATATTAAAAACGACCGGTCCACACGAAATTAAGTTACCAACTGAAGTAGTTCCGAATAGTGTTGTCGTTTTACTTAAATTCTTGTTTAAATAAAAGTGAAATTTATCTCGGTCACAAGATGAAGAATAAATATTAAACAGGTTGGCTCTAAGACAGGCTTGTGACGAAGTGTGCAATACCTTATGTTTTTTTTTATAGTTTGAAGAACATAGAACATCCCAGAGTCGTCTGGTTTTACGTCTCAGCCGAATATTTGATTGGGTAATATTTTTAGTCATCACGATGACTGAGCGCAGTGGCGACCGGTATCTACGGCATATTAATGACGCTTAAGACAAGTTATAAAAGCAACACTGGTCATTTAAGACGTGCACATTACTGATGCAATCTTACGTAGACGATTGGATAGGTGAGTGCGTAGAAGGTTTTTATCCGTGCGTCTCTATGTTTGGAAGCATTTCCATATATTCCAGGTGTTGGCGCTGTGATTTGGCTCCTTGACCAACTACAAGTTAGTTGGCAATAAGTTAGTTTTGTCGGAACGGGATAGATATGAACCTATGTCACCGTTAAACTACCTCGTTGGTCTAGAAGTCTCAAGCGCGACTGCTGAGCATGAGGTCTTGGGTTCGATTTCCGGGTCGGGCAAAATGTTATTGAGTTTTTCCGTTAGGAATTCTCAGTAGCGGCCCAGAACTCGGAATTATTCCCGGTAGATAGAAATAGGCTCACCACCAATAGGTCTTAATAACAGCATAGATGAAATGTGGGTGTACAACTGTGTAAACCTCTGCATACCGCTTCGGGAATACAGGCGTGATACTATTATGTTAACAGATAATTTCAATATGCAGTTTTATTACCCTGTGGATGCAGTTTTATCTTTCAGGATGGGGGAAAATCGTAGGCACCACTATAAAGGTAGGGTGAAAGCGTCGCAAAGCTACAATTTTATTGAGTAAACCCCCGCACTGATTGAATGATTAGCAATAAGGGGGTATACCTACCCCCTGTTTTATATGTGTGGAAAATCCATCATACCCGCCTCGGTATCGCACGGGTGCAATTTATTAATACGAACAAATTTCCGTTTTTTCCCGGTGGATTGTCCAAATTTGTATAATAACTTTCGTAAGACATATTCATAATAATTATTGTTCACCGGTTACTACTCACGTGCATTTTTCGGGTTTGCTCGACTAGTTTCGGGCTCGAACGGAGCGCTTAGTCATAAACTGTGTCCGTGGTAATGTCACGAGTCATCTCATGACCTTACCTTAAGGGCTCCGTTAATAAAGTTATTTCTAAGTGAGGATTCTGAGGTTATTGTAGGTTTATTGATTGTTTATTTACATTTACATATGTAGATTACATTTTTATAGGATTATTATTATAAATTACATAGTTATAACGAATTGTTTAAAGTAAAGCACTACATGAAATGTAAATATTAAGGCAATTAAATCTAGACGAAATACTTTTTTTATATTCGATCATCATCAAGTTACACTAGTTCGATTACTGACGACACCATGGTAACTTAATAAGCGTAACCAAAAATAAATATTAGGACAATAATATACAATTATTATTATTTTTGGAGTCGGTGCCAGCCAAAAGTAACTATTTACAAATGAACACAACAACTGCCTAAAGCGAACGTAAAACGCTACTTCATGAATGTACTTACACGTTTATTATTCTTTACTGGCACCGACCCCAAAAATAATAATAATTGTATATTATTGTCCTAATAAATTGATTTTATTCAGAATCCTCTAAAATTAAAAAAAATATTTTTATATAAATTGTAGTAAGTAAATAATGCAATTATTTTATTACTTTTTAGTTCATTTTTACTTAACAGAAAGATTTTTGGAGTCGGCTCTTTTTTTTGTTAAAAATTATTTTATTTCTTACTTTTTAGTGAATCTTGCGTTCCATACCTAACTGATTTATCGGAAGTGAATATGGTTAGACCTACTCAACGCGCTGTCCATATGGGTAGGGGCCATTTAATTGAGACGAGCAAAGAAGGGGAGAAACGCCTATATGAAAGTAGGAAATCTAGATCTGTGGCTATTTCAAAAGAGAGTAATGAACTGCGTAAAACAAGATGAAAGTAATTATAAAAAATTAAATTAAAATCTGACTAGCGTATGTTACTCACGGGACAGTGTTAAGATTCTAACGATACCCCATATATAGAAATCAGTTCAGGTATTTAGAATTTATGGTGGAATAGGTAAAGAAACTACTTACATACATACATACTTAGATACACTCCATTTTTTGGGCACTCGTGTAAGACTCCGTGCCGAAAGAGATGTTTGCGAATGCGGTCTTACACTAAAAAGTATTAAATAGCAAGAAAAATATGACGGATTTCCGGTGCTTATCTTCCGGTTTCATCATCATCAGCTGGAAAATAGGCAGTTCATTAGAACTATTCTAGAGACCGTAAACACCACCGGAAAGTCACAAGAAAGCAAAATACACCGTTTCGTTTACTTGGACGACGTATTATTTTTCAGTTATTTTGATTTAAATACCAAACTACAGAACCAATTTTCATAAAATTTAAATGGGACCAATCTGAAAGTAAATCCTTTCAAATAAAAAAATAATTTTCCAAATCGGTTCATAAACAACGGAGTTCTGAGGTAATACACATAAAAAAAAGCAACCGAATTGATAACCTCCTCCTTTTTGAAGTCGGTTAAAAAGAAAACAGCCTCATCCGATAATATAATTTTACGGTTCGCTACGCATACGTTAATGCGTTTGAAAGTTTAAGTCTTTGGGAATACAGATGAATTTTTGTATAAGTTATATTTCCCAACGAGGCAGTTGGCCTTTCGATCAACTTGTAACCGGTTAGGACTAAGATTACTTCGTGACCATCGAAAACCACTAAAAATATCAATGAATCACTAACTTCTTGTCCAACAAGGTGAATTTGTTTTTTAATCAATACATACATACAATCACGCCTGTTACCCATTGGGGTAGGCAGAAGCAATGGATTTTTAATTGCTACGATTCTGAGATACGTTTTTCTCTGCATGTTTAGATTTTTGATTTCTATAAGTAATGAAGTATTATAAATTAGCGGGGGCTCTGTTATTTCATTGTTACCGTCACCAAGGACACCTAGGAACACGTTCTTTAGGGTAGGGCTCCCCCGAGAAGGTATGACCCCTAAGATGTCTCATATCCCATTCCTATAAATAACTCTACTAGTTTTCTTTCGTAGTGTCCTCACGAAAATAGTGACTTTCTTGTTGTTGTAACGTGTTTACCTACATTTTGGTATGCCTAGCACAGTTAATTTAGCCCATATTAAACATTATTTATTTATGTTAACACCTTTCTGCAGTTTGGATGAATCTTTAAAATATGCTACAGTAAGTTCTGTATAGGTGTGATATTATCAATAAGTAATACAAACAAAAATAAATAGAGAATAAAAAAAATCACAGTTAATCTTATCACTTATCATACATATTTATTCACTATCCGCTACTCCAAATCGTCACAAACAAACACTGTGTAACTGGGTGCAATGAAATTATGATGATTGTATAAGACTTATGAAGTGTGGTGCAAACATTGAGTAAAACACAGTGTCAATATTTGTCTAGGTGGAAATCACATGGCTGGAGCTAACAAACTGTGCCAACATTACTGTAATCATTGTTCACGAGGGCCTAGTTTGTGGGAACATGGACTTTATTACTTTTTCTTTCTTTGTGTTAGGGTTGCCAGTAATTAAAATGCGATTGACGGACAAAAAAAAAAACAATACACGTTTTTTTCGGATTAGCAAGCTTGCTTTACTGGTAAGCAAGTAATCGTATGTATGATGTATGTTATTAGAGAAATAAAATTAAGTGGAAAATCATCGTCGTATGTACGGGCTTATATAATGGAATAACGTTCATCAGCGCTGATTTGCTTATATGGATTAATTTATCTTACAGACTCATCCTTCATGGTTACACTCGCATAGTTATTTACTATTATGTCTGGACTTTAAAAGAGATCTTTACTGTCCGAGTTGTTTTTCGGCAATTTTTTCTTCTTGACATATAGAAAACGTGTCTTCAAAAGTTTAATTTACAGAAATCAAATTATTTACTATTTAGCACTGTCATCAATATATCGGATCGCACCCGGTCTCTTTATTTACACCTACCTTGACGCATCCGAACCAATCCAAATTAGGATAAAAAAGGAAATCCGGACGGATGGCAGCCCTATTTGTGTAGGTACCAACTTCGAGCGTATACCTACGATCAGTACCTACAGGACAAACGAGGTGAACCTCCGTAGTAGATTGATGAGAGTTAACGAAAGAGGAATTAAAGAAACCAGCGGGGTTACTTTTCAAAATAAATCTGTTCGATTGAAATTGGAAATATCTATGTCAATTCGTACTATTAAATGCTGAAATGTCTTAAAAATAATTAAAGAGTTATAAAATTGAGATAACTATGATGTAGGTTTTATTTTAATATTACACATTGTTTTAAGGCGGTGATTTAACATTGGAATTGTATTGGAATTTGTATTAATTTCAAGGGTAGGCTAGATTTAGGAGAATTTAGGAATTGTTATTGTGGCTTAACTGCCTTTTTGTTTTAGTGGCTTCATTTCCGGGTTGCGCATTTTTTCGGAAAATTCTAGTTTCTCTAATTTTCTAGGTAATTGACCGAGATTTGGAATTGCGGTCAGCTAATGGTAATAGTCTCGCCACAAATGTGGATGATTAACCTCTGCCTTATTCTTCACGGAATAGAAACATAAAACAGCTTTACAGAATTGCAGTTTATCATTATGCTGTCGCAACGAATTGTTCATCATAATGACGGAATCCTGCCCATTCATAATTCAAATTCAATCCAAATTCTTTTTTTAAAATTGACCTGATTACTGTTACTTATGAAAAGGCAAAACAAGGTGCACGGTTCCAAGGCGTTCATCTTATAAAGAAGCGCCAGCAAGAAATTTTAATTCAAGAATTCAATAATTCTCTAGAATAATTCAAGGAATGAATAATATATAATAAAAAGTCTACGTTACCTTTCCTTTTTTAGCATATTTTTTTAAAGAATAAAATTAATTAAAATTATCGCAGTTGTATTAATAATCATATGCATGTATTTTTTTATATTTTTATACGATTATATACGTTAGTACATTACCGTGAAAAAATATAACACTTGTAAAAATGTGATTGTTGAGTGTTAAAATGATCAAACCTGCCATCAGTAGGACGTTTGAAACGCCGCTATCTTGGCGCGCTTGTCTGACGTCAGATTACACATCTTAAAAGATATCTTGTTTAGAATGGTGTGTTTAATTAACGAATTATAAATTTTATTGAAGGGTATTTCTTTATTAAATAACGTTAAAATCAAAAAGTACCACAATTAATGATTAACACTAGTAATAACATACTCGAGATATTGTCATCGCGCAGAGTGACATCACGTTTTACTCCATCCAATGGCGTGCGTTTTGACATTTAAAATTTCCCTCGCATGATTCTGACTTTTCAACTTTAATATTCAATAGTTAAACACAATTAATTAAAAAAGTAATCGAATAGGTGTCATTTTACAGCAATAAAGATTACGAATAAAAATATTTGACCTAAATTTGTATCACATGCATATTCCCTATCACAATAGAAATATATATTATTGATAATTAAGTACTTACAATGTTGTGAAGAGTCGGTAAAATATTATAGCTATATGTGGGTGATAGCTAACAAGCATTTGGACACGCATTTAACTGGAATAATAACTTATTTCCTTCGCCTACAATGAATCCAATTTTCCACAATTGACTTTTACGACGCCATATGTAGCTGATATAATATTTTTATGACCATACTTGGACAGAAATCACGGCACTCAGATTCCAGTTAAAGTTGCTAGGTTGAAATAATAGAAACCCGGACTAACCCCAAAACTCGGATAGGATGCGTTTTAAAACCGGAAATTGGTTCGAAAACCCAGACATATACGAGTATATGGAGACTTGGACAACGTGCTCTATTTTACTCAGGGAGTAAACCGTCGTTCCTGGTTGGAATGAAGATCTGTGACAATCGTTGCGGGTTGTCAGGTGTGTGAAAATCTGACAAACAGTCTTACTGAGAGGTATCTTGTTACCCAGTAACCGAGTGCCTATTTAACGCAGTCACCATTTATATTGGGTACTGATATGATTTGTATCCAGTTAGATTGGAAGCTGACACCAATAGGTATATTTAGAAAATGTAAATGCACATTGATTAATGTTATTTATACATAACATAGTATTACGCCTGTATTCCCGGAAGGGGTAGGCAGAGGTGTACCCAAATTTCAACAATGCTGTTATAAGTCCCACGTGGTGGTGGTGTTAATTATAGGATCTTTAATATCTATTTTTAGTATTAGGTTTTAAATTGTGATGCAAGACAAGATCTCGTCAAAACGTCTAATATCGCTAACGAGTAACGTGGTTAGTAGAATTAGTAGCTACAGTTAGCGTCTCTTTAAGCGGGTTAGTGAGGTCTTAAAGTCGCAACACAACGAAACTATATACAACTTATCAATTATTGTTAACAGGTTACTACTCACGTGTAATTTTGGGGATTGTCCGACTAGTTTCGAACGGACCCCTTAGACATGAAGTGAGCCCGCGGCCATGTGGCGAGTCCGGTCAGCTCATAACTAAGGGCTCCGTTCGAGTTCGAAACTAATCGGGCAATCCCGAAAAATGCACGTGAGTAGTAACCGGTGAACATTATTTGATATGAATTAGATCTCACGAAAGTTTTTATACAAAAATATAAAAAAAAAACACTCACATTTGGAAGTTATAAATTTTTGTGGAAAAGGAATATAGTCTCTCGGATAAATAATTTATAACTTTAGAGTTCGCTATGCATGCGTTAATTCTTTTCGAAGATTTATCTGCAATCAGAATTTCTTTATTATAAATAAGGGTGTTCTTTTCAATTTTGTTGCATAGATAGGTGTCTAGATATAAAATATATACGAAGTGTTAAATATAAAGTAGACACTTCTTATTTTAGCGTTTAAAATTTTCTCCTTAAAGTACTTGTCGTGTGAGACCTTGCATCATGCCAAACTTTATGATTCCAGGTAAACGCGAAATACCCAATATGTTTGAATAACTGTCTAATATCAAATTATGTGGCATATTGCGGGCTGAGTTGCCCGCGTCCGTAGGAGTGCACCTTTAAAATGGAATCCCTACCTGTTGCCTGTTTTGCACCACCCAGGGGCCACGTCCTGGGTGGTTCAAAACAGGTAACACGACTCTGGTGGGACGTTTCGGCCGCAGCTGGTTACCACCTACCGGACGAAGCCATGCCGTGAAGCGACCTAGTCATGTTTCGGGATGTAGTCCGGTGCAACCGTTGTGTCTGGTCTGGGCAGTTGCATCAACTCCCCAACTATCGTTCTCCCCAAATCTATCTACTCTACTTAGAGTGAATAGATTTTCTGGATCTACGTGCTCCATTCTCGGCGCTATACCGACGCTTACCATTAGGCGAGTTGGTGGCCAAACGTAGAACTATTTTTGTTAAAAAAATGGCCCTACTTTTAGATCACGTTGACTTAGAAGCTTAATTTTTTTTCAAGTCCATGATACCGTAGTATATGCTATCATTTGATATTAATTTCAACTTGATGCCCCCCACGCGTTCCTGAGAAAGAGTCTTCACAGAAAGACAGGTAGTGAAGTGAGGGGATAAGGGCAACTTTTTTCTTTTTGAGGAACAGTCTTCCAAAAATGAGCTGGTCTAGAGGCATTTCTGTAAAGCATGATTCACGTGATTTTTTTAAAACAGGATCTCATTTAGGTGTTCCATTGGTTGTTATGGCATGGTTGTTCGTAAGCAATCCCTTTTCTATAGTCCCGTCTGTCTTAAGTAAGACCGCAGCGAAAACTGTATGTATATATTTTCCCTGTAATTATTGTTATCACAGGTATCAGTAGGTAACTGGGCAAATGATTAAAGTGTATTTAAGCAAAACACACAATGCCTAGGCTTAAGTTGATTTGGGTTCAATGAAACCTGTTCTTAGGTTGTTATGTAATAGCACACCTTTTATATTTCTTTCTTTTTAAAGAATATCTACGTAAATTATTGTTATAAATATGTATATACATAATCAACTACCTCGTTGGTCTAGTGGTCTCAAGCGCGTACACCTCTGCCTACCTCTTCGGGGAATACAGGTGTGATGCTATGTTTTACATGGAGGACGAGTCTTTTTAACATTATGATTATATGTTTTGTATATATTTGTTTTGTTGGTTAACTACGTAATGCCTATGAATATTAGTTAATTTAGTTTGGTAATTAACTAATATGTTATATCCATGAGGAAGGAGACAAATTGGCCATATGAGAATTTCAATTGTTTACCTAAAACGTACTTACTACTAAATAATTACTTTACCATCCAATTAACAGCTACCAAAATACCAATTTACTAATGACTTGTTGCCCTTTAATTAATTAATTAATAACTATAACCTAATGAATATATATAACCTTAAAACGAATGAATTTAACTTTTTTGATAATTTGGAGGTATTAATTAAGGGAAAAGCCGCACTTTTGAGTAATGGTGTCGCGTATTCCGCTAGGGAGAGCGGGTTCGATATTAATGATGCCATGGCATTGTATTTTTTGAGACATTCCCATTTTCATGAGCCAATACCCGTGGTCGAATATACAATATAACTTTGTGATATCGTATTTATAGGTTGTGTATATCCTCTTTATATGTGCTATTATATTATACTAGCTATATCCGTGGCTTTTCTCACGTGAAAATACGTTCAACATCAACATCTAAATATATAAATAAAAATCAGTTACTGCATGCATGAAAGATCATCACTTGAGAACAGCTTGACCGATTCGACTGATATTTTAATTGTCGGGACAAGGTTTGTATGACATATGTTTTTTTTTTAAATCCATCGAAAAAGTTGTAAGTAGCGATAGTTTTTTTTTGTATAGTAATAAATATAAACCTAAATAATAATTACTGGCGCGAAAACCTAAGATATTACTATGTGAAATAGGTTTTCGCGATCACTACACATTATAATAAAATAACTTTTAACCGTATTAATCGCGTGTATTATTGGTTTTTGTATTTCCTGACATTCCAACACCAGCGTGGTTCGTGGTCGTAGTAGGACCAGTCCCCAGAGTTAAAAGTTGAGACCAGGGTTAAAAGTAGTTTTATGATAAAATAATAATTACATTCGACGTAAGATATTATTTTTATTTTTATATTAGAATAGATTTTTTTTTTGTATACGGGTAGGTATAATTTATATTTTTTAAATATATTGATTTAATTAGCTTTTTCGTTTTAATGTCAATAATTTATACATAATTATTATCAATATTCACTAGAGAAGTAAATAAACGACATATGGCTGATTCTCATTGAGGTACAGCACTATAAATGTCTACGTGCTACGTGAAACCTAACAGATGTAATATATAAATTGTAACGTGTAACTGTTTTTTGTTCCTAATAAAATAAAATAAAAATGCGTTATCTTAATATATATGAAAGATTATTCTGTTTAGAAAAATGTGTCACTATAAATTTTACTATTTATAAAAAAAAAACGTTCGGCTTGACTATTAAATAAATAGTGCCACTTCTTCACCGGAGTGTTTCAGGGTCGTTCGCCAAAGTAAGCTGGACTTGAACTCATGATCTTGAACTTGTGACCTCATCATATCCGAATATGAACGATATCTTTACTTGTTTGCATTGTACTCGACCACACATTACGCTTTCTCAATACCTACAAATTATACTTATTATTTTATTTGTTTATCGAAGTTAAACTATATAATACCTATAATTTGTTTTTTCGCTTTCATTATTAGTTGTACTAATATTACATAGTTATAAAATTTTTAGTATTTTTGTGAATCAGTGACGCCTTAACGAATTTGGATGGAAAATGATGCAGATAAATCTTTCAAACGCATTAACGCATGCTTAATCAACTGTAAAGTTACAAATGTTGTGGAAAGTAATATACGGTAATGAGAAGGATTCAAACCTGCGCATCCCGGATAAATACTTCAGGCGCTCTGACCACTAAGAAAAATTCGGAGCACTGAACAGAGGTTGAGATGTCTTATCCCACCTTGCCTTATCATACCTCTGCTAACTGCTCCGAATTTTTCTTCCACTTTTCTTTCATTTTTCTACGTCTCTTGGTGACATAATCGCTATTTATTCAGTCCCAATACAGGTGAACTGACACTCACTAAATACAGGATTATTATCGAAAAACAACTATTCTATTACTGTAACACAAAAATATTGATATTTCGAAAAAACAAATAATTATACATTTGACCACAGTAACTTCCGATGAAACGAAACATTCTACACGAAATCTAGTCTTTGAGGGTTAAAACACATAATAACATTTCCGGGATATCTTTTTAACTACAAAAGATATTTTATAAGGCAATTCAATTAGTGATAGCATCAATGGGAACTTTGAGATGAGACATTTATCTTGAAGTGGAATGATTACTCTATTTTAGAAAGACAACAATTATTTTTTTTGTCCGGAAAATCTCAAACGCCGTGAACACCCCAGCGTTAATTAATTGGACTGTGGCGGGTGGCTCCACTCACGCCGCGTCAAACCAATTGAACTCCAATAATTGCATTAACCCAGAATCGACCGCGACTCCGTGCCAATCGAAACATTATTCATTGGGTTGCCCATTAATTGATCAAGCCTGCCAATTTAATATTTAAAGTAGATTGATTGAAGTTAATTACGTACGGCGGGTCGTGCGCTGTCGCCTAATATCGAACGTGTATTTGTGTGATTGATAAATTGGTTGATATACGTATGGGGCTCATAGCTTGTTGTAGACTGTGGTCGGTAATCGGTTTTTGGTTAAGCAGCACTTGGCACGGTCAGAATATAGATTATGGGAGGCTAGGGGGCTAAGAACATTTTCATCTGAGCGTCTCTGCGCTTGAGACGACAGGGTAAACCTTTGGTAATGACTGTTTTTTATTAAGAGCAATTATTATGTCAAGTCAGAGGCCATGGGGCGGTTTCTAAAATCCAAAACACTAGGTTGGAATTCAAAAGGGGTAGGTAACAAATGTAAGCGGTAGACAATCCTACTAATCTACCACACTATAAACGATATATGAACAGATTTGGATGAAATGATTGGGTTTATAGTTTATACCTCTGGGCTGAGGGTTATTATCATTATATGATGTGGCAAACGGGGTAATCAGAGGTGTACACAGTTGTACACCCTCATTTCACCAATGCAGTTATTAAGTTCAATGTGGTGGTGAATCTATTACTATCTACCAGGCACAATTCTAAACTCGGGCCGCAACTGAGAATTTCGTAACAGAAAACTCATCAACGATGGGCCCGACCCGGGAATCGAAACCAAAACCTCATGCTCAACTGTCGCTTGGGATCACTAAACCAACGAGGCAGTATTTATTTAATACGTCATTATTTTGCTAGTAATGTTAACTACTATCGTTTACGTAATCATTAAGTAAAGCTACTTATACAACATTACTGTCTTACAAACAATACTCGAACAAACAATCTGATCATATGACAGTTAGTCATGTGGCCTGGCCGGCGGCGCGGGCGCATAGGTCCACGTTATCTAAAGTTATCAAAACATTAGTGTCATCTTACGTTCTATTTGTATAGTTTAATATTTTGTTTAGTTTATTACGGATTCATGAAACTGGTATATTAGTTCAATTGTATTATTATTAATAAAAAAAAAATATTAAAGGAATGACATATACATGTTAATTATAATTTTAAATATGAACAGTTGTATATATTTATAATTAGTTACTTATATACTACTTAACTATGTACAAAAAAATTATAATAAAAGTAATATATATAACGTAAAACAAAGCGTGGTTTAGGCGACGAAGTATCCCTCGGCATCGCTGTAATGTGCCCAGAAGACTGGCAGCATTGCCACGTTGAATGGCAATGCTAATTCTCTGACCAAGAAACTAGCCCGCCATCTAGTCACGCGAAGTGTCGACCAATCTGCCAGAAATTGCTTTGAAAAGCTGGCGTGCAGGTAAAGAAATTATACTAAAATTATATAAAACCTTTTACTTATGGATAATTTGCATTAGATTTTAAATAATGACTTTCAGTGTTCTCTACAGTTATTGATTGAACACTGGGTATAATCAATATCACCGCAATTATTTTTACACAACTGCCCAAGAAGGAGTGTTATGTTTTTAGGCTTGTATGTATGACTAAACACCTGAACCGATTTAGATGTATAGGGTATTGATAGAATCCTTATATTTTCCCGGGTAACATAGGCTAGTAACAATTAGAAATAGTATTATTAGCGGCAATTGGCGTCAATTCTTATGTAGCAAACTAAACTAAATTTAAAACATTCCTGTCTTTTATCAAAAGTTACTATATGAGCAAGATGGGACGAATCAAGAGATGTCAAATTTGAATTAAGACACGTCAAATTAAAATCTCCGTACGTTTTTAGGAGGCACAGGTTTAGGTGACTAAAATTAGAGACGTCAAACGTTAATTGTATGGACAACTTAGGTTGACATGATTAAATTTGAATTTGATGTCATCCCGTCCTGCTCTTCTATTAACGATTAGTAAAAGACAGCTATGCTCTAAATTTAGTTTAGTTAGCTACATTAGAATTGGCGCCAACTGTCACACAAAAAAGTGTGAACAAAAACACACACGGCAGACGAGTTCTTTTTTTATTAATTTCATCTTGTTATACAAGCTGTACCCGTGTCATATTTAAGAGGTGATTATATCGCTAATACTGAATACGAATCAATATCATCATCCCCCTGCCCTTATCCCTATTTATTTGGTGTCGGTGCAGCATGTATCTGGCATGCTGCTAAAGTTTGGTATGTTTTATGACCGGCCGCCTGCCTGACGTCAATCCTCATTGGGAATGCTGTTGTTGGTGGTAACAGCCACCGATACGGTCTCCTTCTATCTAGCTATGTCACACCAAATGTTATCCATACGCCAGGTTCTGATGTTATCCTACTATCACACTCCACTAACTGGGCTAAGAGGAGTCAAAAAAAAAAGTATTTTTTTTGTAAACAAACAAATTAACCCTTGCCTTGCACGCGACAAAATCCAACCCGTGCGAAATCCAAAAAATAGGCATAGGAATCCACCATTAACAACTTATTCTTAAAGCTGTTCGGGGTTTATTTTGAAATCGGGATTTATTTTAGAACCAATAGGTGGCGCTGTTGTCTAGTTCCAATAAATGTGGCACGACAACGTCTATCTACCGGTTCCGCTAGTATATTTCAATATTTTATTGCCTCATTAGTGTAGTGGACGCAATGAATCGGCCAAAGTGTAATTGTGTTTTACTCTTTGGAAATTTTCAGCAACAGCACTAACTCTACATCTATGAAATATGGGTGTAGGTACAACAGCCAACCCTTTCGAGAATACAGGCGTGATGTCATGTATGCATATATCTATATTGTTAGTGGACCAATATTCAAACGTTTTTTATTAAAAGAACCCGATCGTTACCGACAAAATACTCCTAACAATAATCAAACATCAAACATTAAGGTGTGGAATCTTATTTAATCACAATTTATTTCTATTACCGTGTAATAAGCTGGCCATGTCTAATGAGCTATAAAAGGAGCGATTAATTTAACATCCTGAATCCGCGACGAGAATGGTCGACGTAAATTGGCGCCATGTTTCAGATAGAATTTAACGACTATAATGTTTTTCTGTGCTTTGAGAACTGTGTGTTAATAAATTCCAACACTAACACAGTTGGGATTAATGCGGAATGTTAAGACAGTCTTGATCCCGGAACTCCGCTCAAGGTATTTGGAGAATGCAGCTAGTTTTAGTCAGCTACAGTAAAAGATTTTAAGAAAGAATGAAATAATAGATAATAAATGTTTATTCTGACATTATAGATCGTATGCGTGATCGTATCGCGGTATCATATTTAGAACTACATACTTTATAATACACACCATCACGCACACCCACAACCCACCCTTACAATACACATTCACACTCACCACTCAACTCACAGATACCTACACACATGGACACACAATACATATTCACACTCACTACATAACACTCACTCATTACCAGCTTTTATTTACATATTTTTTATTATTGCTACTATAAATGGGAGAAGACGCTGACTTCTGTAACACAGGTCTCTGAACCTAGCTCAGGAGTCAGGGACTTCATAGGAGTTGTGTATATTTTATGTGAATAAAAAACTTAACTTTAACTTTAATAGATTCAGACGACTGAGGAAAATGCCGTATTTATCGGAAGAACTTCGAATACGATTGGTTGAGTCCCTCGTTCTTTCTAAGTTAAATTATGCAGACACAGTTTACGGTCCTCGATTACTCGCAAGAACCGACCGACTTATAAAAAGAAAAAAAATTTTTTTTTTGAAAATTAAATCCAGGCACACACTACATCTTGCATGCCTTATGTTTGGGGTCATCAAATATGGGGAACCCGCATATCTGTTTCAAAAGTTCAGCTGGGTGTCTAGCGGACGCGAATACGAGAGACGACATTGCTCACTGCAGTTTTCAATACCATTCCATCGATCGGCTTCTTTTAGGGGTAGTTTCCGTTACGCGGCATCCAAAATATGGAATAATTTACCGCCTCCCATCAGAGCTCTTAAGACTATTCATACCTTTAAAAAGCAACTAAAACAGTACTTAATCGATGCCCAACCATGGGCACCTGTTTGTCGCCGAATATCTTCTACCCAACATTTGGGTGCCCATTCCTGTGGCCTTGAATGCTATCGTAGACTTGTCACCATTCCAGCACTGTCTGTGCCCATCTTTCTTAGTCCATTCGAGCAAGCTATCCCGCCCATGTATATTTTAGCCTGGCCATAATGGATACTGTCTTTAACTTTCGTCTTGGTGAGTTGTTGCGTATCCATTCATTCATTTTATGGTCAGTCGAGCTGCTCTCTCCATTTATTATCGCTACTCTGATATTTAATCATGATGTAACGTGCAATATGTATGGACTTGTACAACTTTATTGTTATTTTATCGTTGCTTATTTCTTATACGATACGAATTGTGACTGCGACGAATTTGAAATTAAATAGTAGTTTTACTGCGTTGTTATGTACCATTGGTTTATTTCTCCAGTTTATATTTGAGAAATATGAATTAGGAAACTAAATACAATGGAATACCTGTTCGTATTTGATGTCTATTTGGGGCCTGTTTCTGTCGATTGACCATGCTTCTATTGGGTATCGATAGTGTGTCGATGGAATGCTTTTAGGTATTTGGTATTCTGCGTGACTTTCCACTGAACTACTATTCAACTGTAATTTTTGGTAAAAAGAGCACATTTCTTGGTGGAAATATCATTTAAGTTTTTGAAAACTACCAATTCAGTCACAATAATTGTAATGGAGTTTCAACGGAGTGGCGTTTGGATGGAAATTGTAGGGCAGATTTTTTAATTAGCAGAGCTAATCTCCGGATCCCTATCAGATGGTATTGTTATCATCGTATGTAAACTTTGAACGGCTATTAAAGGTACGCTGGCTATTTGGTATCAACTCAGTCATAAGCCTAAGTTAGGACATAGGTCTCACCCAAACTGCATTAAAACATAAAATTTTTTGTTTTACGCTTCCAGTCTGTGCTCCCGAAAACATCCCACGTTACGTTTAGCTAGTTTAGTCACTTCAGCTGGCAGATTTTGAAAGCGTTGTCCTCTTGACTCCCGATTCTTTTCCGAATAATTTTATATCTTATCCTGCAAATTAAGTTTGAGTACTTATATCTTCCCATGTCGAGGTGGACTTAACCAATCGCGAGTGTCTGGGAGGATGCATTTGTTTAATTTTCATCTTTAAGCACTGCGGAATACCCGGTGGGACCACACTGATTAATATTATCGATAAGATTGTTATAAATGATTATCGAGTGGTCAATTGTAATTTTATCCACTAATACCATGTCCAACAAATAAGCAGATAAGTACGGACTTTGTATTATTCACGGAAACGTTTGAGTATCACTTTTACGATAGTTATAAGAACCTAACATCAACAACTCGAACTTTGTCTAGCTTCTTTAAATTCCAAATCTGCCTGGCTTTTCCTAATTATGTCGGGATCAGTTTCTAGTCGAACCGGATGCAGCTTAATACCATATAAATTGAAGCGTCTGCCTGTCTGACCTCCACAGCTCAGTTACAGGGTAGTACATTTTCTCGTGGTGTCATTTATTTTAAGACATTCAGGTATCACACTACCCGTAACGGCTATACGATAGCCGTTACAATCTTAATGCAACAAATCGTGATCGTCGTGATGGTTTAACGTGCTTTTCGAAGCTTCGATATGAAACGATGGTCAGCCATCTAATGCAACCACATCAATCGCAGCTTAACCTCGATCGAAAGATCTGTGCGGCTTTTACTTAGACACGAGCCCTTCTGTTTTTGTTACCTCAATTATAACTTTATTTTTAATTATGTTTCAAGAGTTTTCAGCTTAGATGTATTGAGTCTATTGTCATCTTTCTATTGATTTTTATAACTTGCTTAACTTTATCAATACTTAATAAAACTTTACCTTCTTTTAAAAGGTTCGGCTTAAGTATGAATTTTCAGAGGCTGAGCCCAACTCGGGAGAGAAAACTTGGATTTTTCCCAAAAGTTTCGAAGACAACTGTTAGGAATCATACAAAAATGCCCTCACTGTTCACTATATCACGCAAAAAATGCCCTCACTGTTCACTATATCACGCAAAAATGCTGTCGCTGTTCACTAAAGGCACATATCGACGCTACGTAGGCAGGTATAGTTTTTATAAATGGAATCTATTGAAATAGTTTTTACCAAATCAAGGAATTCCCGTGCAATAAATAAAAATATACGTGTTTAATGTCTATATATAGTAAAAGTTGGTATGTACCTACGTATAAAATGTTTGTACGCCTAATGGCTGAACTAGAACAAAAAGAACATAAATATCCACAATTTTATATATAATATAATTGTATATAAAATATATTTATTAAGTCTTGATTTATTATTATATAATTCTATATTTATATAGGTACATATAGATATTTGGTTTTATTTAGTGTTTGATTTCATTAAAAATAATAATGATTTTTTAATTATGTGTTTCTTTTTAATTCATCCACGTGTAACACAAATGGTGTTGTAATTGAAAAATGTATTGTAATAATTATTTTCGGTTATCATTATTGTTTCAAGGCGTAACTGATTTTCTTCACTGAACACTGAAATACCAATTTATAATGAGTAGGTGTGATGGATAAAGTCGGATTCACATTCACGCACCGGAACTAAACCATAATGGATTTTAGTCGCCGTATTTTGATATTACATAACATAACATAGCATCACGCCTATATTCCCCGAAGTAGTAGGCAGAGGTGTACATAGTTGTGCACCCGCATTTCACCAATGCAATTATTAAGTCCCATGTAAAAGGTGGTGAGCCTATTGCCATCTACCGGGCACAATTCCAAACTCCGGGCTGCTATCAGAATTTCCTACTATAAAAATCCAATAACACTTTGCCCGACCTGGGAATCGAACCGAACAAATCGAGGCAGATTTTCAGTATTAGACATCTGCAACTATGCCTTCTTACCTAACCACACAAAAAATACTTATCCTTTTAAGTTTAGTATGTTGATAGGTTAACTGTATAGGCGTAACTATCATAGTTCTATCAGGTTAGCAGTTAATTATCATCACTGATACTAGTGACAGTCTAATGGTATGACCGTTGGACTAACAAATCAAAGATCGCAAGTTGAATCCAAGGCACGCACCACTGACTTTCAGAAGTCATGTGCGTATTCTAAATTAATTATCACTTACAGATAAATCTTTGAAAAGCATTAACACGTGTTAATGCTTTTGCCTCTAACCATAGACCTCATTCGAGATGGCTTAGTGGTCAGAGCTCCTGGAGTAGTTATCCGGGAGGCGCAGGTTCGAATCCTACTCGCGAGCGTATTCTTTTTACATTTAAAATTATAACTTTAATTCCCACTTATTTAAAACGGTGAAGGAAAAGTCGTGAGGAAACCAGCACGCCTGAGAGATATTCTATGGTGTGTTAAGCCATGTGAGAGACCTACGGCTGATTTAAACTCTGACACTAGGTCGTTCAACCATATGAAAAGAAGAAGAAAAAGCCTATCACTCCCCCTACATGCCAGACCATTCCATCCCTGAGACTTTATTACTCTTAAATTTATAATTTACTGCCTCGTTGGTCTAGTGGTCGCAAGCGCGGCTGTTCAGCGTGAGGTCTTGGATTCGATTCCCAGCTCGGGCAAAGCGTTATTAGTATTTTCTGTTAGAAATTCTCAGTAGCAGCCCGGAGTTTGCTTCGGAGAGCACGTAAAGCCGTCGGTCCTGCGCCTGATCTCTCTCCGGTCGTGTCAGATTGCCGTCCTATCGGACTATGAGAGTGAGTGAAAAAGGAGTGCACCTGGGTTTGCGCATACACTTGTGCACTATAATATCTCTTGCGTACTTGGCTAATCTCCTCGGATATAGGCTGCCGTGACAGAAATACGGTATGGAGGAGTATTATTACTCTTAAATTCACTTTATAATAAACTTTATTATTCTTAGATTTGGGTTATGTCACTTATGTCAACAAACTCTTGTATCACTTTGAACAATGTTTAAATACATTGTTTGTAGGTAGTGTATAGGTACATTAATTAATACCTTAATTACGAAATAACTATTAAAATATACTTTTATTTTATCAGTGCCTAGCAATAGGTATTATTTTTCACTTTAAATTGTTGTTATTCCTTGTCCGATAAACAATCAGTATTATCAAAGTACAGATATATCAAAGATCAATTATTTTATTTCTCAAAATCAAAGTTTTAATCCGTACCTACCTATTACTGTTGCCCCACATGATGAACTTAATTCTTTTTAGTTGGAACTTAGGAGTTCCGTACAGATATAGGATAGTGACGTAAACGGATACGTCATACATACACACATACACTCGAAAAACATACTCCTGGGGCAGTCAGTCGCACCATAAATAATTATGAGGATATTAGAACAATTATAGGAAAATAATAATTGATACAAATAACAGCATTTCCCCAGGCGCAAGTCAATACATATTATACCTATTTTATAAGGAAAACATAGGGTAGTGTATGGAAAATACTTTAGGTTTACCTTCATGCTTTGGCCAGTCGAAGTAATTACTGGGATATAGGTTTTTTTTTGTGTTGGTTCGTCAGTTCCGGCTCGACAGATCTCACACACAGCGACCCATTAAGCCATAAAGTGCAAGTGAGTTTTGCTGTTTTTTTTTTGTTTTACGAATAATAGTTCTTCTATCATGTCACTATCATTTTTTATTTCTGTTTCGCTACCTATAGTCGGTACAGTCACGAGCACTAACATGAAAACATAACTTTAAAAAACTCACCGACACTATCTTTGTCGTGTTTTACTAAGTTAATTAAGTATGTTCCACAGATAGAAGAAGTATTCTTTCTACATATAGACATACACAAATACTACTATATTATTCAGACAATAATTTTATATGGAGAGGAAAGGTGCAAATATTTAATTAAATGTTGAATGTTTATGCCCGTGACTGTAGGTACCTAATTACGATACTATGTATTTTGCAATAATAGCGATTGTGTTGCATTTTACAGTACCAAAATAGTAAAATCCTTTTCCTGTTTAAATTAGAAAATAAATAAATCAATTATTTTCAAATTACAATAGAATTTTTGCGACAAAAATATTTGTTTGTTTTTATTTATTTTTAAATTTTAGCTGACTACGACGAATCCGTGAAGGGTTACGATTTTAGCAGTTTATAATATGTTTGTATTTACGCAGCGCTTAAAATACTCATCCGATTTTGATGAACGAGGTGTCAATCAATACGTTGTTAAGGATCCGGATGACGGGCTACATGGTTTTGTTTTTTTTTCCCTTTAATTATTATGTTCGTATCGGGTTACAGATTTTTAAACTTTTTCCTTTATTATAATAAATTGATGCTCAGCAGTCGCGCTCTGGACTATTAGACCAACGAGGCAGTTTGTCTGGAGACCCATGTTAATTAGTCAAAGTTTTTATTGATAGAATGTAAAGTACATTCAATACATTTAATGTACTTTTTATTTACAGCCGGTACAATTAGCGGCTCCGCGTGGACTTAGTCGATAAAAAAGTGTTTATTTTATTATTAATAATCGATTATCGCAGATTATTTAATAGAAAGATTGGCAACGATTATTATCTATTTATGACGTGTTTCTAACCGAGTGATATTTTGATAGTGGTTTGATTGGAGATAATTGACATAGAAAATAAACATTAGCGGTGCTGTTGAGTCGTGATTTTAAACGTCACATTTGAAAATAATGAATGATTAGAAAATTGAGTAAAATATAAACAGCATCACGCCTGTATTTCCCGAAGGGTAAAGCAGTCAATTGTTTTACATTCACATTACACCGATGCCTTTATGAGGTGGTGAGCCTAATGCCATCCACAGCTTAGTTCCAACGAGGAAGTATTTTTGAGTATATATAGTATAGTATAAGATTACCCTGGGTTTTTTTTATTTTAGGCTCCTTAATATGCCTGAAAATAGTTTTTAACTATTTTCATTTTAAAAACTAAAATTTACATAAATTTTTAGGTAGGTATATGTAATAAATGTAAATCAAAATACAATGGAATTATGTTATATATATCGTAATTTTGGGAAATAAAGTCTTTATTTATTTACTAGCTGTGCCCCGCGGTTTAACCCACGTATAATTATATTTTAATTACTTAGTACTAACCAACAAATAGCAAATAATTCACAGTTCATCTCGTCGGGCGGGATTTATGCGTCACAGGCTCGTTCGCGTGAGAGAGAGAATTATTTTCTTTTTACATTATCTCCTAAACTCTGCGTCCAAATAACATGCAGGCAAAGTTTATCTTCATAAAATTCTCTTGATGATGAAGTAACTTTCGTTCGTAAGGATTAATATGCTATGACTAATAATAATGCTCGAAAATAACTTTTTTATATTCAATATTTCTTGGCCAACATACTTTATTGTGGCTTATGTATAAGAGATAGACATATGGCATAGCGGACTTTTTTTAGACATACTTAACGCCAATATTTTTGTAGTACATTATATTTACGTATCACGGTATCACTAACCATGACGCCAGCGCACGTGGATAAAGAGGTCCGGCAGCTTCTTCTTCTAACTTACTTAACAAAAATCAATATTTAAGACTAGCTGAGAGGTGTAGCGGAATGTTAGATAGCCTATACTATTCTTCATAAATCTGGCTATCAGATACAAGCATTTTTCAAATCCGACTGGTATTTCCAGTGATTGGCGCGTTCAAAAAAATAATCAAACAAAAAAACTTCCGCTTTATAATATTACCATCTATAAATTTATTTTTATATGACTTAAACTTTAAAATAAACTGTTGGTACATAGTAGTTAATTGAAGATACGGAGAAGTAAACGTAAATATCGCACGACAGAATGCAATCCATATTAAAAAAGTTTACAACTTAGCGAATACAGATGTTGTGTTAAAGGAAAACTTATGAAAAGGTAAACAGCGTACCCGGAGAGATACCTACCACTTTGCGGATATTAGCATATTTCAACAAGAAACTTTGTAAAGTTATCTCATTGTATTCGGTTTTTGAAGCTATATAGGTACTCTTGGGTGTTATTTAAACTTCGGTATTAATTAAATTTAAAATGTCGATAAATACTGGTAGTTAGGACCCCAACGTGTTAGGACATACAAGGCATTAATTTATAATGGTATGGTATCTTTCTTTAAGGGGTCAAAGTATAAGTTATAAGGAGTACTGTAATAATTTATCACTAGACCAATGAGGCAGTTCGATTGAGATTTAAATTAATTTCAAGAGTACTTTCGTTACTAATCGGCGATTTGGCGATTGCATCAAAACTGCATCGCGATTTGGTATAACGTTTATTATTGTATTGCGATTCCGAAATGAGATTAAATATCTAGATTCCGATGCCAAAGTAACAAGGCTTCTCAGGCTCTTAATAATGTCATGAAATTATTTAATTACATATTAATGTTGGTAATTGGTGTCATGTATGACGATAAAAGGTAAGTAGGTACATTGCAAGTAATTTGCTGTTGTAGAAGCTTTAGGTAACTAAATGTCAACTTAAATGCATAAAGGTTAGCTTTTGTTAGAAAATGGACATCTAATTGAAGCGGAGATGTCATGAAAGATTAATTATCTATGGTAATTATTACCTTTTAAGGCTATAACCGCGGCTGGTTGCGGTGAATGCAATTACGGTCTCGGGACCCCGGTAAGGGTTAACAGTTGACCGTGTAGTTTTTAGTCGGTAGGTGTCCGGCACAAGTCCATGAAGGATTTTCGAACAAAATAAATTAAAGGTAAAATCTTAGGCTGCAGAGCGTGAGGTTTGATTTTCGGGCAGTTTTATAGTTTGTTTCTTTAAAAAAAAACTCAATAGGAACCTACTGCTTGGAATTATGTTTGTCGATGACAAAATTTAATTGAGGTGTCGGTGAAATGCGGGTGTATTACCTATAAGTACCTGCATCTCTACCCAACCTTGCGGGCAATAGATACCGATGATATTTAAGATAAGATATTAAATATTATATTGTTATAATAATTTGTGACAAAATTGTTTAATTACATATATATTTAATAATTGAGTTTTAAGTATTTTGTTATATTGTCTCGACAATCTTTAAGATTACCGCACATAATTAGGTAGGTATTTGTGATAAAGATAATAGTTATTGGTATACGTAAAAATATATTAAAACAGAGTTAAATTTAGGTGTATATTAATAAAAAATATTCATTATACGTATCTTACTTAGGTTAGTTAAAACTTTTTCAGATGTTAGATTTCAAAGTGGACACAATAGTTTTCAAACTAAAGGAAGTTTAAAAATAAAGACAATGTCTACAGTTAAATTTCAGAGATATTCCTATCCTTTCTATTTAACATCTATTTATACGACAATCGTTTTAATTCTCGACGGGCCATGGGCACGGCACGGCAAGCATTCGCTAAATCCACTTGCTATAATAAATACCGAGATTCACACAAAACTCAACCCTTTGAATACTTACCTAAAGCAGAAAACGTAAAATAAAGTACCTCTATGAAACACAAAGAAATATTACTTACGAGTCACTATTTCAATTGTTCTATTTGAACTTTTACGCGCGCGTTTTTCGTGTAAAATATTTAGAGGTGTCTACTTTGCGGGCGGTATTGTGCACGCGTGCGATACGGTCGATGTCAGGAGGGGTACTGACGTGTGGCGGTATTTTGTTTACTAGCCTAACCCGCCTCCCGCCCGCCCATACGAAGCCCTATCAAAATAATAGTATGAACGTTATGGGAATAATTACATTTATTAGCGAGTGGGCTACGAGTAATTATCGAATTGATGGTTTATTTTATCGATATTTTATTACAGGTAGTGATGTTGTAGTTAATAAGTTTTACACCTCTTAATGATTGGTTAACTTATAATGGTTTATGATTATTGAATTTGAGTTAAAATGTTTTATTTGTGTCTTACGATGTAAATAAAACTGGTTAATCATTAAGTAACCAAAGTACCTATAACCCAGGAATTACTTAGCTCTTCAAGAAGTAATCATAATGTGGCTCTACCTTTTTATGTTTAAATTCTACTCTATGTATAAAATAATCAGTATGACGGAACACAAACTTAGCTATCGCGAGCTCTACATTTCCTTTATTATCAATATTAAAATTTATAATAAATATTTGGGCCAGTCTCAGCTAATTCTGTACCCTAATCGGGAAATGACATATCTGGGGACACGTAAGTGCCCCCGCCAAGACGAGCCGAAGGAAGCGGGGCACTACCTATATTTTCTGGAAACGTTTTGTCTTTTTCGAACCGTCATAGCATCGTCTGAATAATGTTAGAAAGCTGAAATTTTCAGGATAAGACGTCCTCAGTAGACTTATTAAGCCGTTGCTGTTTATTGTTAGTGGAACTACTCAATATCTTTATTGCGTTCCATAATGTTTATATACAGGTTGACATAGTTTAAACAAAGCATCAATTATGAACCCTGTTAGGGCACAGCACAGATTTTATTAAGAGAAAGGAGGAAGAGTGGATGATCTAATATATAAAATTCTCGTGTCACAGTTTTCGTTGCCATACTCCTCCGAAACGGCTTGACCGATTTTGATGAATTTTTTTTGTTTTTATCCGGTATCTATGAGAATCGGCCAACATCTTTTTTTCATCCCCCTAAATGTTAGGGGTAGCCCACCCCAATTTTTTTTATTTATATGGCAAAACGACGTTTGCCGGGTCAGCTAGTATTTATCTAAAATGTTTCAATATTTAATCCATAAATATTACTTATTACTATTATTTATTATTCTGTATTTTACAAATTTGTGTATGTCATGTACTTGGTATACATAACATTTTGTACGATATGAAGAAGAAGAGATGTAAAGTTTTTAGGGTCAGGGTTTATAGGTAGACTTAGTTAAAAATGAGGTACAGTTAAGAGTACGTAGAGCTATATACTTTGTACTTTGGATAGGCCCCGTACACTATGACGCGTAATACAAATCCGAGCTCAGCTATGAGTTTGGCTCTACTAGAGGTAGGCGACCTAAAACGTAGAAAATAATTAATAATAAGTTCAAAAAAAAAGATTGGTAAAGAAAAACATCATTTTATCGTAAAACAGCTTGGTGTTTTTTTTGTCTTGAAATCGTTATTCCTGAAGATCCTGATCAGGATAATCGGGACAAATGTATTAAATTATTGTATTGTCATCGGTCCTTGACCCTTCAATTAAATCTGACGTTTAATGGTTCCGTTACATATATATTCCTTCCGACCGTATTTCGGTCACGGCGGCCTATCTCCACTGAGATTAGCCAAGTACGCAGGAGATATTATCGTGAACAAGAGTATGCGCAAACACAGGAGCACTCCCTCTTCCTTCACTCTCATATTCCGATGGGGCGGAGATCCGACACGACCAGAAAGAGATCAGGCGCAGGACCGACGGCTTTACGTGCTCTCCGAAGCACGGGGGTGTCACATCACCAACTTCCTGACTCCGAGCTGCTACTGAAAAATTCCTAACAGAAAAATTTAATAACACTTTGCCCGACCTGGGAATCGAACCCAAGACCTCACGCTCAGCAGCCGCGCTTGCGACCACTAGACCGATGAGGCAGTCGAGATTCCGTTACATAGGTACACACCAAGCCAATAAAAGCGCGTTAATAAAATAGCACTCATAAAATTTTATGAATTTTTAACAAACGTTTAAGTAATTTTTGTAATAATACGGTGAATAATTATATCTCAGTGCTTTTGGATTGGCAAATCAAAAGCCACAGGAGGCACTAAAAATGTCTTCTTTGTAGCATGAACGCATTACCATACTCAACAAGTGATAATTAAAAAAAAAGGAAGTAAAATTACGTTCGTTAGCAAGATTCGAACTTGCGCCTCCCGGATAAATACTCCAGGCGCTCTGACCACAAAGCCATCTCTCGACCTGTGCTCACTACTCCGAAATTCTTCTTCCACGTTTTAATACGTCTTTTGGTGACGTTATTGCTACGGTTCTTATACAGGTGACTGAACCGACAAGACTAACTATGCAGATAGTACAGTGTCGTACATAATTATGCGATAACTTTAGCAAAAGCAGATACATATTTCCAATGCATGCGTAGCGAACTCTAGTTATAATTTTTTGTGGAAAGGAAAATACGGTCGTGAGCAGGATTCGAACCTGCACCTCCTGGATAAATACTCGACATCTGCTCACTACTCCCAATTCTTCTTCCACATTTTAATATGACGTCACCAAAAAGCCGTATTAAAATGTGTTAATAAAGTTTTAAAATAGTTACACCTAACAATAAACAAACGTTGTTCTATTTACAGCTATTTGCTAATCGATTTTTATTTATAACTATTTAGAATCGATACTCAATCGATACATTTTATAATCAGCTTATTCGATATTGGATCAATAAGATAATAAAATATAATATAAAAGTGATCGTAAAATATAAGTGTTCAGATGTGTTCCAGTTGTTTGGTTTGCTCGTAAATGTATCGTCGGAATGTTGCAATGGACTTAGGGATTTCAGAAGACGGATATTATAATAGTTAATATTGAGTTTCGTTACTACTCGTACTACCTCGTTGGTCTACTGGTCCCAAGCGCGACCGCTGAGCGTGAGGTCTCGGGTTCGATTCCCGAGTCGGGCAAAGTGTTATTGAGTTTTTCTATTAGTAATTTCTCAGTGGCAGCCCGGAGTTTGCTCACCACCTACATGAGACTCAGTAACAGCATTGGTGAAATGTCGGTGTACAACTGTGTACACCTATGCCTACCCCTTCGGGGAATACAGGCGTGATGCCATGTTATGTTATGTTAGTACTGATCGATTAATGAGTATTTATTTATTTTATTTTATTTCCAATAAAACGGCCACATGCAAGAAGCCCAACTGCACTTAAAAGACCTCTATAATTTAATGCCTCTTTATAAATAAAAATAAATAATCTTTTATTGTCGCAAAATAAATATTAAAAGATTATTTATTTATTTTGCGACAATAAAAGATTATTTATTTATTTTGCGACAATAAAAGATTATTTATTTTTATTTATAAAGAGGGAAACAAGATAAAAATAAAGAAACGAATATCTTTGTTCAAAAATTATAACATGCAGTAGGAAGCATATTTTACAGTCGACTTTCGTTACATCCTAGCTGCCTCCGACTGTGTCTCGACATTCTTAGGGCAACACAATGCCATTAACGAAACCTCTAAATTCTTAAATAACAATTAAATTATACAAAACCGGTCTTCTAATCTTTGGCGTGCATAGACAACGCAAATATTTGCAATCAAGAATACTCACGCCTATCGACGGATCTTCGTAATTTTCTCATGAGTTTTAACTATAAAATAAATACAGGCAAAACTGAATAAAAAAAACCAGATAAGTTGGAGTCGGACTCGCCCACCGAGGGTTCCTTACAAATTTGTAGATTATTGACATATTATTAATAGTTCAGGAATCGAGTCTCGCAGTTTTTTCCGAGTTTTTCCCGAAATTCAGATTCCAACACCTTTAAAAGACTACATTTTTTATAATTTTATTACAAATGTATAGTTTTCAGATATTTCCCTATACTTGTAGTATATGACGATATTACTTGCCAAATTTCATAGTATTAGGTCAACGGAAAGTACCCTATAAATTTTGATTCCCTTGAGAGTGTCGAAATATACGTTATTTGCGGCATAGACGGCCGTATCTGTTTTTTACGTTAACTTAGAGTTTATTTTTCATAGCTTCAAGGGACTGTAGATCTGAGTTTATGGTTTTAATTTCAATTCGATACCTCCACGCATTCCCAAGATAATGGGTCTTGACAGACAGACAGACAAACAGACAGACAGACGGATAATAAAGTGATCTTTTAAGGGTGTCGTTTTTTCTTTTTGAGGTACGGAACCCTAAAAATCAAGTAAAAGGAAGCAATATAATACAATTTGTCAAATATTGCACAGATCAATTTTGAAATTTAAAAAGTAATAGTCCTATACCCCAAGCCTGTACCACCTCGATTACTAAGATTAACGCAATGTTTAAAAACAACAGCTTATTAGAATTGCGTTTCATTGGATACTTAATTATGGATAGGTAAATGAGAAAACTACTGAATTCGTTTTATTACAGTGTAATAAAATTGTTGGTCAAAAAATTTCTATGTATGTACTCGTATACTTACTTAATGGTTAAACTTTGCCTCTCTAACTGGAATACGTTAATGTGAAATTATCGCATCATACCTATTTAGGTACCTGAGAATGATTTAAGGAGATTCATAGATGAAACTTCATTTTTTTTTATTAATACTTATATTTTAACTACCCTGTTGGTCTAGTACAGCTCCTAAAGTGGGTTCCGCGCAACATGGGGTTCCGTAGAAAAGCCAACAGGATTCCGAGAAATTATTTTTTATTGCAGGTAGCATTACTATTTTTTTTAAATCTTACTAGCCAATTGTACCCGGGATAATGTATGGATTCCATGCACCTAAATTAGTTCAGGTATTTAAAAGATATGGTGGAAAAATGAAACTCAAAAACATACATACATACTTACTTACATAAACCCTAAGACCATAACACTCTTTTTTTTGGGCTGTCGTGTAAATTCCGAGATACAGTGTTTTCAGGTATAGTATTAAGGTAGATACCTACCTGCATGTATTTACTCTATGAACGTCTCTAAAATACTTATGATCCTCTCAGAGCAGGCAATTGCGCAATTGCGCAACTGACAAAAAAGCTTTCAATTTCCATTGCAAAATACATTCCGCTGTACTCAGAGAAGTGAAAATCTTTTCTACCTCTTCGACCACTGAGATCGACGTATGGTATACTAAGCCATTATGTATTTTCCTCAAGTTTTAACAATACAACATGCTCAGTTTTAACAATCATATGTACTTAGGTACATGAGTATATAAACTGTGTACCTACAGTACAGGTATGAACATAAATTGTTTTTTTTTGTTTATTACTATCGCAAAGTAAAATTAAAAGCTTTGAAAGCGAGTTTGCTGAATTTGCAGATCTCATTATTATACGAGCTTGCTAGAAGAATGCAGTGCAGTTTTGGCTGCGTTTCAATGGTCATTACAAATAATTACTACTTATAAATACGCCACACACGTGCTAAATATTTTGTAACAGTAAACTTATTGACTGTGGGTACCTACTTATAGCACGTGCTATTGTGTAAATAAAGATAAAATGTATTAAGTCACTAGTACATTATATTACGCAAAAATATGTCTATAATCAATATTGCAAAATGTAGGTAAAAGTGTTATCTATAAGTTTACAATGAAATCATTATGAAACGTGTCTTGACACGGTGAATTATTATCAGTCATCCTCTAATAGCCCAACTGCAGGTTAAGTCTTTTCCTGATACCACAGATTATTTAATACTATACTGATACAGAAGAACGGGCATTGGTCACTGCGCGTGCTCAGAGGTTGGAGATTTTAAACCGTGAAAGATAAGAAAAAATCTAAAAAGAGTAACTTTTTGGCCCGAAGCAGTTGGATATGACGTTAATTGGTATTTTGCAACACTCAAATAAGTATTTCTGGGACATATCGCAAAACAAAAAAATATATCTCAAATCTAAATCCAAGTTCCATAAAAAGGTTTTTTAGATATTTATTTTTATGGTAACTATCGATGTCGATAAAACTATACACGGCCCCAAATTATTTGGCAACTTCCTTAAAGGGTGACCCCCTAGTATGTGTAAATGATAATAAGTTTATTAAAACCATTTTTTTTTAATTGCAATTTTATTTATTTCTTAATGCTTGTGGCTAGAGGAGCAGTTTTCGTTTTGCTGGTACTAAAGTAAATAGATACTAATAATTCGTTACTTCCATTTAATTCTTGGATAATATATTTCTTTAAAGGAAGTTATCTAATAGATTAGGACTTTATATATGTAACCAGGGCCTAAGTGACACAACAGTCTGCCGATCTTGTCGCGAAAAGGATGCGACGCCCATACACATCCTATGCGAATGTGAGGCGGTACACCTCACAAGAAACCAGCATCTTGGAGGACACATCGTCCCGCCAGAAGAGATCAAATCCTCCAACCCTAAGGCTATAGTCAATTTTTCAACGACTTAGGACTAGGAGAATTGCTGTAAATTGGAAGAGGTGTCACAATAGATCTTTGTAGGTCACAGTGACTAAGAGGCCCAAAGCCGCTTCCTCTAGTCTCAAATTATATATGTAACCAGCGAGGATATAAATATTACTTACGTTTTCTAGATTAGTTCTATTAGTTCCATTTCTCGCTGAGTTGTCTTGACAAGGAGTCGGTTCGGTAGAGTTGCAGCCAGCAAGAGTGTACGTCGCCATTTCAGCCAGTAACAGAAACAATACTAAGTTCAAATTCATAATGACACGTGTTCACTTTATCACTGAATGGTTGAGCGATGCAGGGTGAATAGGCTTTTATACATATTATTACGTTAAAGTAGATTATGACACAAATGAGTAAAGTTGGTAATTAAGTTCTAGATATCGGAATATTTGTATGAAATATGTTTTAAAAGAAAATGTCAAATATGTGCTATCATAATGCCAATTTAATTTCTAGTCTGTTTATTTTTTGACCAATTAAAGAATTTTAGGAAGTAGAAATTATTATTGTTATTATTTTTAAATTAAGTCTGTATTGTGTCTGCACTATCGAATTTGGATTGCCTGTTATGGTAGTTGTACTTATATAATATATATATAAAATAAAAAAAAACATAAGGAATTTCTCAGTAGCAGCCCGGAGTTCGGAATTCTGCCCGGTAGATGACAATAGGCTCACCACCTATCATACCGGCCATAATAAACAGCATTGGTGAAATGTGGCAGTAGAATTGTGTACACTTCTGCCTACCCCCTCGGGAAATACAGGCAAAATGCTATGATATAATCTTTTTATAGTATGGTTGATGAACAACCTAATGTCAGAGTTTAAACCGCAAGCACCGCCTCTGACATGGCTTTACACACCAAATATAATAAATAATAACCAGTTTTACTTAATTCTAATAAAAATATATATATGAAGCTGTAAGACAACCCACTGCCCGTAATTTTATAGATATTGTAGAGCAAACTCGAAAGTGACGTTTGTCACATAATATTTATTTGTTAGCAGAATACGACCAGCGTGTTGATGTAGAGAGGTAGCTTTGCCGTCGAAAGGTCTATTTCTGAGAAGGTGATGCTCACGGAGGAGGCAGCGGAAAGGGAAAAAGGGTGAGCTAGCCTGCTGGAGACAGATTTAGGGAGTTTGTCGTCCAAACAGCGACGGCCCGAATCAGAAAAAAATATAATTTGTTAAACTTATTTTCTCATTAAAATGGCGCGGATGTTATTTTGGAGTACCACGACTGTAATGGGTGAGTTAGAGCGAGCTCCACCTGCCTGCACGCGCCGCAGACGCACTGTAATAACACTTACAGTAAAGTGAAAAAACACGTGCGTAATATGCATTATGAACCTTCTTCTTCTCTTCTTCTTATCGTGTGGTTGAAGACCCAAGACCCAGTGTCAGAGTTTAAACCACCCGTAGGTGTCTGACATGGCTTTACACACATCGAGAAAATCTCTCAGGTGTCATAAAATCCTCACGATGTTTTCCTTCACCGTTTTAAGCAAGTGATCAAGACAGTGGTTCGTGGCTTGGATTCGAACTTGTGACCTTTGACTTGTTAGTCCAACGGTCATACTACTAGGCTATGACTGCCCAGTATGAACCTAAAGTGATGCAAGAAGAAATTTAAACAACAACAACTTTAATCATTTACTCCAAAACTAGGTAGGTACTGCATCTTTAGTAAAGTACTCCATAGTTCTCCATCTTTAGTAAAGATGGAGTTATATAGTTACAGTTTGACTTTTTCTTTAGTAAAGATGACGTAGGGGACCGTTACCATACGAACTGCACTGCTTAAGGTAACTGACCATCTTTTGGGCCATGGAGATAATTCCCTCTCTGTACTTGTTTTGTTCGATTTTCGTAGCGCATTCAATTCAGTGGACTTCGATGTCCTACTGGGTATTCTCCAATATTTAATTTTGGTCCATATTCTTTAGCCTATTTCGATTCATACTGTCGTGGTCACTCGCAGTGTGTACGGCATGAATATACTAAATCTGATTGGTATGATGTAATTGCGGGTGTTCCTCAGTATGGCGTTCTCTCTCCTCTCCTATTTTCTGTTTTCATAAACCTAGCTACCAGAGTTATATACTCTAACTTCCACCTGTATGCAGATGATCTGAAGCTTTATCGACATTTCGCATTGGCTGATGTTGGTTCTACTAATACTCCTTACGACCGTATTCGGTCACGGCGGCCTATCTCCACAGACATGAGCCAAGTACGCTCCCTCTTCCTTCACTCTCATAGTCCGATGGGATGGCAATCCGACACGACCCGAGAGAGATCAGGCGCAGGACCGACGGCCTTACGTGCCCTCCGAAGCACGGGGGTATCACGCCACCAATTTCCTGACTCCAGCCTTTTACTGAGAATTTCCTAACAGAAAAACTATCCTAACGAAAAATATCAATTTGTCCAACCTGGGAATCGAACCCAGGAACTCACGCTCAGCAGCCGCGTTTGTGACCGCTAGACCAACGAGGCAGTCAACTATTACACTATAGTTCTACTATTACTGCTATGTTTCGTGACCTGGATTGTATTATTGCATGGGCTAGGTCTAATGGCCTACAAATAAATCCTCCCAAATTCCAGACAGCAGGTATATTTGCAGTGCTCTCGAAAACGAGCGCAACCGCAAAAACCCTTGGTGTTCTGATTGACTGTATTTTTTCTTGGCGAACTCATGTCTAAGAAGTTAGTCGAAAGGTCCTCCTTTCACTCCCTTATATGCCTTCAGAATGTAGATTCTGAAAAAAAGCCCTGCCTTGCCCAATCTCTCCTTCAGTCTATTATTAACGAGGAGCTCCGCAAAGCTTATGTATTTGCTTCGTTTTTGGACTCCGCAAGTACGATCACGTTTCTCACTTTCGCTAAGACCTCAAATCGCTCCCTATCCGCCTTTGTAGGAACACTCGGATTTTATGTCTCTTTTTCTATATCCTCCTTATCTAGTTTTATCCCTTCTAAGTGCGTGAGCGATTTTCATAAACACGGCCCTGTGAAGCTCACTGCAGGTCTCAGATCCCTCCTTAAATTCCAACCCCATAAAACCGCCTTCTTTTTCTATACCTTCACTGCGAATGCAGTAAGTAATGTGGAACTCGCTTCCAGCTAACATATGAAACTTAAAGTCTGTCTCTGTATTAATAAAATGAGCGAAGCTCTACGTTGGATTGTTATTTTAGCATAAAGATGTTTATTTTATTATTTTGGCTATATATATACCCATATTACTTTATTAAATTGTATAACATTATTTTCTGTAATCTTATTATTATCATTATTCTATAATGTACACACGATACATCAATCTTAGTTTCCAGTGAAATGTTTCTTCCTCCTACACACTGTGTCTACTAGGATCTTTAACATATTTATACTTTTGCAGGTCTGCTGGTAGAAATTTTTATTGAAATAACAATAGCAGTAGGTACCTTTGTACTTAAGAGTTTTATGAGTGTATATTTTTAAACTATTGAGTGTACATAAATCAACAATACATATAATAAAAATTTAACGGACCGCTGTCTGTACATGGGAGATATATGAGAAAAAATATTATTGGGACCTCTATCAACGCACATAGGACACAAAACAATGATTGTTAGATTTTGTCTGTTTGTCTGTGCGTTTGTGTACGCTAATCTCAGAAACGGCTTATCCGATTTAGATGTAGTTTAAATAATATATTGTGGTAAGTTCCACTTAACATTTAGTGTTTGTTTCATGTCAATTGGTTCATAAATAAAAAAGTTATGCCAATTTAAAGAATCACGTCGAACATTTGTTAAATAAGAATTTGTATTCATACACGACAGGGTGTTAATTTACGACATCCACGCGGACGGAGTCGCGGGCACAGCTAGTAGTAAATATAGGTACCTACCTAGATTCTTTATTATCATGTTAACAGTTTTCAACCTCTTTGTTACCTAACCTTTAGTACAAGTATTAAAATATAATAAAATTGAATAGCTAATGCATCTCACAATGCGACGTAACGTTCAAGACATAATGACTTCCTTTTGTAATGCATTGCGTTGCACTCGGGGACTAATCGACGATTAATATATACTAATGAAGCATTGTGTTCACTCCTTAAGTTTGTCACATGTGTTGAATGCTAAGAACTCTTCTGGAAGTAAGTCGTCGACCTCAGTGGACCATTGTAAGCTAATTTTGGAACCCTTCAGGTGTTACTGTAAAAGCTCGTATACTGGCTAATTTTAGGTTTTACCAGTAAATCTTAGGTTTACCAGTAAATCTTAGGATTTACCAGTAAATCTTAGGATTTACCGCCATGAGTTGGTAAATGTAAGGATTTATAAAAAAGGAACGATTTTTTCGGAGTTTTACCATAAGAATTTAGTACATGCCAGATGTTAACAGTGACGGCTCGTAAATGTTGGTTACGGGAATCAAAGCGAGCTCGGGAACCCCGTGCATCCCAACACGGACAGGTTTGGTTCGAAGGGGAAGAGCCATCTCGACTAGACATGGGCGCTTTTGGTATTTTCTGTAAACGGTTACATATCCGATATGAAGTTTTCATATCGATATGAAAAACCGTTTTTAGATATCGATATGGAGAGTTTTTAGATATCTACAGCAAACGCTGAACGATATTCGCTTCGTCTCGTTTTCACACCCGGTAACGTCATCAGTTGGACAGAGAGACGGCGAATATCTAACCACGAGATACATATGAATATGAGAAGTTGAGTAAGCTACGTAAACGGATATGGATATGGATAGTTAGTTTTTGGTTTAGTTCGATATGATTTGATCAATAATGTAAAAACGGTTTTCTGTGTGTGGCATATCGATACGATATGATATATGTTTATACCCGTTTTTAGTTACGATATGATATATCGGACTCATGTCTAATCTCGACTCATAGCGGTCTCGGCTTAGCGGTCAGAGCGCCGCGCGCCGTCCCTTATTAAAGCCAACTCATGGCAATGGCCATATAAATACTTTTTTCATTATTTGTATACATTATTAACTACATTTCAAAGAATCATTGACTAATGCGTGCGAAAGTAACTCTTTTTGTTTGTTTGTTACCTTTTCAAGACTAAACGGCTTAACGGATCGTATACGATGGATTTCTATTTCATAGATGATGATTGTTGCCAGAGTCAGACAAGCACAACTCACATAAGAAAAATTGGTCACTAAAATGATATTGTTTTACATTTTTGACAGCGCGGTTGGCGCAGTGGTCGAGAGACCGACTGCTGCGCTGCGTGTCGCAGGTTCGATTCCTGCACGGAGCAAATATTTGTACGATCTACGGATAATTGCTCCGGGTCTGGGTGTTAGTGTGCTAGTGAGATTACATGTCTGTAAACGCACCCACGACACAGGAAGAAATTCTTAGTGTGGGGCAACGTTCAAAAAAAAAAAAATTTTTGTTAATGGTTAGAGGAGCGAAAACTTGTAATTCTACATAACATACTGATATCTGACTGGTTGTCCGACTTTCAGGCATCTGACTACCTGTAACGTATATATATATATATGTTAATTTGACAACCAGGATCGACGATAACGTACTCTTTAAGACATAGGAGAGTCAATCAATCTGCCTAGCCTTGGTCGGCTTCCAGTCAAACCAGGTATTTTATATGCTCCTTATCTGACCTCCTCGTCTGACTGCCTCGTTCGTCTAGTGGTCGCAAGCGCGGCTGCTGAGCGTTAGGTTCTGGGTTCGATTCCCAGGTGGGGCAGTTGTATTGGATTTTTCTGTTAGGAACCAGTAAACATTATCAACATCTCAGTAGCAGCCCGGAGTCAGGAAGTTGGTTGTGTGACACCTCCGTGCTTCGGAGAGCACGTAAAGCCGTCGGTCCCGTGTCTGATTTGCCGATGATCCCGTGTCTGATTACGTTAAAAAATAAAAGAAACATTAATTGGTAGGTAATTACTTCACGACACTGATAGTTAAACTTCCGACTGTTGTCTAATAAAATATCTCAATAATTTGTGAAGAAGAATTACAGGCGGTAATAAATTAAGTAATCGATAAGATAAGATCTTTGTAGCGAGCCTTAAATATATTTTATTTTTCTCATTTTAAGATAGAGAAAACTGCAGCTGCTAACGCTGCTGTCTATTACTTATCGTCTTATTTTAGTGTTTTTTTTTCATAGTACCTTGTAGATTTTTTTTTGCGAGCAGTGTTATGCTTAAGGTATGATTCGAACCTAAGGCACGTACCACAGATTTTTCGAAGTCATGTGCTTATTAGAACAATTCTAACATTACCTATTTGCGTAAAAGGGTTAAAAAAAATCCATGTCCATCCATCGTGAAAACCATCACACCTGAGAGATGTTCTCGATAGTGTGTAAAGCAATGTCAGAGGCCTAAGAGCGGTTTTAACTATGACACTAGGTTGTTCATCAACCACATAATAAGAGGAAGAAAAAGTAGTAGCTAGCTAAGACAGAACAATTCAGACAGCCATTTTACCTACTCTTATAAAAATCGAGATGATACTTTAGATTTCTAATAAGCACGCATCTTTTAATAAAAAAAGGACGCATACATAATGCGTAGGTCTTTTAAAAAAATGATTTTCCAACTCAGTGTGTTCAATAATGAGTTTATAGAATTTATAATTTGATCACAAACCAAATAATATGCGTCGATTATAAATCAATGACAATTTTGTGTCGTCGTTTAATAAATTATGGTACTTTATCGACATTTGTTTAAACATTATGCATTGGCCTGCCTTTTGAACATATGACATTAAAAGCTAAAAAATAAAATACTTACTTTTAGTATGTATGGTATGTTTCAACGATAATCTAAAGTTTTATTTCTATCAGGCTTAATAAAAGAGGCCAAACATCTATGTCATAACAATAGCATTTATACAAAATGTTTAGGAAGTATTTATTCAAATTAATCTACATAATATAATATTAATAATTATTATTAACAGCGTAACAGTCACAGTCGGGTGTAGTTTTAATGTGTTTTTATGGACTTCTGTCGCCGACTGTACCGTTCTTTTGAAAGGCCTCCGTAAACTATGGACTAAACTATCGCAGGATAGATGCTAATAATTTTTATATGATTAGCAACTATCTGACAATTTGAGTCACTCTCCTAGGTCATGAACTGTGTTATTTGCAAGTCACTAAACTTTCGGGTGGCTAAAAGTCTATAGACAACAGGGTCCTTAAAGTAAAAAAAAAGTAAAACTCTTTTTTTCTTCAAGTTAAAAAAAGTATAGGCCATTGTCTATAAAGCCATAAATTCAAATTTAAGCCGTTTTGTTATACGACTGTCACTTGTTACAGCATCGCATGTACTTACGGTAATTGTTTTCAAAAATGCAATGTTATTATTGCTGTTTCAAATATGAGCCAAAATGAATTCAATAACAAATAATTTCGTAGTAACTTCGTAGTTTGAAGAAGAAAATTGTTGACACTGACAATCTTACTAGCTTGAAAATCTAATATATAAAATTCTCGTGTCACAGTTTTCGTTGCCATACTCCTCCGAAACGGCTTGACCGATTTTGATGAAATTTTTTGTGCTTATCCGGTATCTATGAGAATCGGCCAACATCTATTTTTCATCCCCCTAAATGTTAGGGGTAGTCCAGTCCAATTTTTTTTATTTATATGTCAAAACAACGTTTGCCGGGTCAGCTAGTTGGCTTATATATGTATTAATTATAATACCTATGTATAATATTGTAAATTAAAAGTTTGCCTGAATGATCACGATGTCAGTCTTTCGAGTAAATGATGGTATATAAAAGTGAAGTATTTCCCCCAAGACTCCAGTACATTGTCACTAGACTTGAGGTCGTTCTTCAAAATGTTCATCAGCACGTCATTCAGTGTCTGAAATTATTAAAAAAGCTTGTTAAAGGCAGAAAATTAATTATTTTACAGGTCGGAATCTCAGAATAAAGGAGAAGTTACATAATAATATAGAGCAATGCTTAAAACAAACGTGTAGACGAACCCTAATTCTCATGTACAGTGGACTACACCAATTGGTCATCCATTGGTGAACGTGCGTGCGTAGGTATAATGAGGGGGTAACTTATTTATGCAGCCGTGTGTCGGTACGTGAATTAGGTATAGAGATTATCTACGGACTGGGTCCAAATCCGGCATAGTGATTTGATGAATTTATTTATTTATATACGAGTATATTTTATTGTACCTAAATCAAATGAACATACACTGACAGAAAATAGCTGATACTCTTTTTTTTTTTTATCATAAATGGATTTGTTTGGCCTCCAACTCGCCTGATGATAAGCGACAGTGTGGCCGAGGATGGAGCACGTAGATACAGAATAAACATATACACTCGTTAAGTAGAGTGAATAGATTTGGGGATAACGATAGTTGGGGAGTTGATGCAACTGACCAGACCCGTCTCCCACAACGGTTGCACCGGACTAATTCCCGAAAAACGACTAGGTCGCTTCACGGCATGGCTTTATCCCGTGGGTGGTAGCCAGCCGTGGCCAAAGCCTCCCACCAGAGTTGTGTTGCCAGTTTTGTACCACCCAGGGGCCACGTGTAGGGATTCCATTTAACGGTGCACTCCTAAGGACGCGGGCAACTCAGCCCCCAAACCGTTAAACGTTTGCCGTTAAACAGACAACCCAACCAACCTAATTACTGATATACTTTTAGAACGTACCTATGAATGAAGTGGAAACTTGTGTCTATAAACAAAAAGTTATAGGTAATGTTTGTAGCACCCTCCCGCACCCCCTTTTGATAGGTGCTTCACTTAAAGGGCCATATATTCGGTCGGTGTACTTTGGTAATCGCGTTAGCGTAGGGTAGAGCATATAGAGTACCTATATGATAAACACAGGTGTAAACCCCGCTCCAAATTTACAACATATACTAAGTTGCGGAAACTCAAAAGCAATAGCTTCACCCCACATTATATCTTATGGTACTATTTTGGATTAACACGTTTTTACCCAAGTCCCTAGTTTCTCTGTCTTCTATTTTCGTCAACCAAATCATATTCCCAATGATAAGGAGCCCTCCCATGAGACTTCAATTTGACTCATGCCCACGAAAATCTTGACAAGTAAATATAAAGGGATATGGGAGCGGACAACGTGACCGCTTTGAGAATAGATACAAGGTTAAGGAAAGAAAAAGAAAATATAATGATTTAATTTACTGCTAACATAATAAGTAGGGTTACGTAAGAATTTAAGAAGAATATAAGATACTGCGTTTCTGTTTCACCAGCGGGCAAAGAATTTCTCGATGTCCCTGCATACTACCCTTTGTGCGGCAGGAAGGTCAGCGCAGGTTAATAAAAAACACTGGCACTGGTACGATCCTCTAGAGTTGACGGTTTCCCTTTCCATGTGCTGAGGTGGCCGTGAGGTTTCCTCGGTACCCTTCCGCCGTCAGGAGGTAGACATCCATGACGATTTCCAAATAGAAAAAGTAATCGATGCTTTTATGAAACTGCAGAAACATTTGTCTTACATTCGAACAGTTGCAAGCTGGTCATCTCATTGTAAAGTAAAGTATTGGTGATACATCGATATCTCTAGCCTCAACAGCGACGTAAGAGAGAGATTTGCTGATCTGATGTGCAAGTCTACTATTTTATCAATGGTTCTATGGAATTTGGTATTCGAGCAGTAGTTTACCAATGACTAACTACTGAACCGTCTTTCAAATGTGATCGAGTTATTTTTTAATCTGCTTAAGTATTGTGCACTACAATAATGTATCAATGTAATGTCGATGGTGTCTAATAATATTGGTAGTTTAATAGTTGTTAGACACTTCAGACGATGGTCTCTCAATTACTTTTATGCATCGAACTACGTTTTGCAGGGGGTCTAAAAAGCCACTTTGTCTGAATCATAATAGGATCCTAATATGATTCATTTCACAAATCGTAAAAGTGTCACATCATGGACAAAATCATAATATAGGTACGTGCAATTTACCAATTTACAAACAGTAATTCATCTAAAGTGTTCGAAACTTCAGGAAAAACAAACCAATAATACACGCGATTAATCCGGTTAAAGTTGTTTTATTATAAATAGGAATCGCTAATGTGTCAAATTTTAGAATCTGAAGAAGTTACTCAATTCAAACGTATAAAAAAATGTTTTTAGGAGAAATTCTCAACAATTTTAGACCCCCCAAACCACAAAATCTGTCCATAATTATAATGGAATATCAATGGTATGGCAGTTGGATGGCAATTACATTTTATTTAAATCAGCAGACTTGAGCCCCTGGTTAACTAATTCTTTTTTCATCAATGTATGTTAGATCTGATTAATAGTTTTGCCTGATGCATCAGAATATCAGGCTTTAGACGGGGCGACTAGTTGAAGTCTTTCAAGTTTCTGACTACTCGCAACGTTGGTCTTGGTATAATGAGTACATGGCCTTTTAACTGTACGAGTGTCTGTTTCTATAACAGCTAGTAAAACTTTTGGAACGAGTAAACTCACCCAAAAGTGTTTCGGCTGAATGTTAAGTCTTTGATGAGCGTCTCCCAGGTTTTTCATCAGCCCAATGACAATTTCCGGATCGTTAAGGTTCTGTATAGAAATGTTGATCGCCCCCATGATGTTAATGATGTGGGCCCTAAAATTTGCGTTGGATGCCATTTCTTCTTCGGAAGCATTCGCTATTTCTTTGAAAAAGGCCTTCGTTTGAGGGTCCGCTTCGAATAGCCTGTGGAAAAGAAAAGTTATGAAGTTCTTTTCTAGTGTCATGTATTGCAGATATCTATCTAATCGCAAAAATCTTGATATTGCAAAATCTTCTTTAATTAATATGATGCTCCTTCAAATAAGTGGGCTAATTGCAGAATATACAATAGCATTAGTTTTTAATTCACCATTTCATCCTTTTATGACGTGAGGCCCACGGGGCAATGCTGAACGAATTTCAGACTAGATGCCAGAATCAAACAGAAGCAAAAGAGAGCACAACTTAGGTACTATTGCATTTTATTCCACGATGTTAGTAGACGATTACAACTTATAGGGATACTGGCCAAAAAAATAATAAAGCTATATGAATTACTAAATAGGTCGGTCTATGGATGGGTGACAATAATTTCATACCGAGAACCCTCCGTGCCTCGGAGAGCACGTTAAGCCGTCAGTCCCGGTTGTCAAATTATGATCTATGACAACCGTTACGGATAGAAAAGGCCTGAAAGTCTGACAACCAGTCATACCACGAGATATCGTGTTACCTAGTAACTGGGTTGCGGAAGTCAGATAGGCAGTCGCGCAGTGTAAAATACTGGTATTAAGCTGCATTCGGTTTGACTGGAAGTCGACCCCAAAGTAATTGGCAAAAAGCGTTATGAATTGCAAAAATATATATAATACTTTATGGCATTTCAACATTATTTTGAAGAAAAACAGCTAATATATATTGAATAAATAGGTGATACAACTTTTTGGTGGATTCATTACTATATTTTTGTATGCGTTCAGGAAAATTATAAAATAAATTTAAACTTGTTTTATGTAAATATTGCTGGTTTTCTGGTGTAAGCTGCAAAGTCATTGACTTTATTTTATGATACGAGGTTCTGTAAGTTTGTATCTCCATATGCGATATTTCTGCCTTATTATTATTTCTGCACCGTATCTACGGTTTTCTATCATTTATTAAAACTGGTTCGGTTGTTTTATCTATAAGAACTAGGCAAGAAACATCCTAGATTCCGTACTGAATGACAACTTCTCTTCAACATATATATATTTTGTTGATGTTCATATCCGTCGCATCCGCCTTGGCTTCTTTGCATAGCGAAATGAAATATTAAAATCAGTATGAAAAAATAAAAAATACATCATGTTACATCCACCTACCTTTTAAATATCAGGAAACCGTTTCCACTAGCATTAGCATAGATTGCCGCCCAGGATCGTTGCACATTCTCGATGTCCCTCAACGACATGCCAGATATTTCATTTATCTCATCCGGGTCGCCGGCCCACAGTGGTGTGGCGGTGACCAAGATAAGACAAAAGAAAAAAATATAAAGGCGGTTGGTCGAATCCTCCATATTCGCAGTGAATGTATGAAAAAGTCTTTGTTTCACTGACGGTCGATCCTTATGTTTCTCCTTCGATGTTTTCGAGAAGTATTCTTGGAAAGGGTAAGCAGTTGGTGTGTGGTCCAGTGTCAATTCCTACAAAACATCAAAAATCATAAAAGTTTTTTATGCTTTCGGATAAATCGAATGTTCCATGTACTTAAAAAAATTGTGGCTGTATGTCTTAATGTGTTTGCTGCGTTGGTTCAAGTAACAAACGCAGTTGGTTGGTACCGTGGTCAGTACTTAATAAATTAATTTTTGGATCTTAAATTCAGGCTTGTTGATGTGCTACAAGAGTAATTTTCATAGGGTTAACATTGGTATTTTTGGCACAAAGTCGAACTCGAAAATCAGAATCTTTTTTAACTTAGAGAAGTATGTGACGTAAGAGACAGGGATATCCAACCGGTTCTCATTCGCGAAGAAGCGAAGCTCTGACGACTACAGTGCTTCTTGAGCTAAAATAGTTCAAACGAATCATCATCATCACCGTAGACTTCAGTATGTCAATTATTAAGAATTATGAGCGTGGTCAAAGATAAGCGCGATGCAAGTGGACAGGAACTGCAGATCACCAACTTACTCACTCAGTATGATGATAACGTAGGTACCTCCTTGAGAAAGACCCCTTTCTAGAAGGGAACATAGATAGGCTGCCAGTTCTCAAAGAAATGTCTAAATTATTTAAAAAATATGACATATTTTTTAAATAATTTAGACATTTCGTGAATACCGTGCTCGATATGTCTTCATACAGTCCATCAGGTATTACATACACATGAATACCATACAATTATTAAACGAGTATGATGTATTTACACTAAAACCTTGTTATATTTTACTGATTGCCGCCATACATTATGTTTTATGCTAATTTTGAAATGAAGTTTCAACTATGCCACACTTTTACGTTTACTACACAATAAAAAATCAATTAAAAAAAATTTGATACCTTATAAGAATGTCTTTAATTTAAGTATGTACTCGTAAGTGATCACAATTTTCTAATAGAGACTCTATTAATTAAACTGTGAACAATATCGCAAACGTTTGTTTGCTTATTTTTTAAATTTTCGACGCAAGAGCATCGAATGGACGATCGCGATAGACTGCTAGATTAACTTGATTTAAGATTATATTTTATTATACTTTACGACTAGCTTCCCATCAGAGATTTTGCATACCTATTAACAAGTTACGATTTAAAATATTTAGGGGTCAAGTTTGTAATTTGCATAAATAATAAATGCCATTTGTGTTTCAATCATGAGTCAGTTTAGCATATCCAAAAATCTATAACATGATAGCTTATCTCTTTCATAGCACATGTATTATAGCATATTTATCAACATCTATAAAAACTGTAATTTTATTTCCTACACCCGACGAAATAAAAGAAGTATTACGCGATAATCATGGCTTACTTTCAGCCAGTCATCGCGGCGTCACTCGCATGTTAGAAAGAATAAAATCAGTGTATTGGTGGAAGAACATTCGCCAAGATATCAAAGACTATTTTAAGAATTGCAAATATTGTTTAATAAATAAGCCCTTAAGCCACAAGCATTGTGATTTAAGATATAACCACTTTAACTGTTAAAGAGGTGGATCTAGAAATGTTTAAAAAATATATTTAACACTGAAATTACATGTATTTGGAAAAAGATTAATATTACAAAAATCGAGACTGTAAAAGTGTCAGCGACGTCGTTCAATTCCACCCTGATATTTCTAATGTGTGCGAATTAGAAAATGTGTTTTCGAGTATCGTTAACCCAACTTGTGAGACTATCCTGATAACGGAAGTAGTAAGTTAAATAGTTCCTGCGAGACTAAGTTATTAAAAGGTTCTACTCAAGTGTTTCACAAATAAGTAATAACCGGTGGATCTTTGTATTATCTGAACCAGGAAAATGTCATATGTCATGTGAAAACGATGGTTGTAATTTTAATGAGACTTTAATAGGCACTGGAATTTACGCTCCAATTCGTGCCATCTTCTAATCTTGCCTTTAACGTAAGTTCTCATGTTGTATCTCAATTTAATCTTGTGGAGGATGACTGTTGTGAGAAAAATAGAGTTCAGAAGTCACTATCGCGTTTGCCATATCTATAACTTAATAGTTTAAATAACTTAGATTCATTGGTACAGGCTAGTGTACATTTAGATTCATTGGAAAAAGAATGAAATAATATAGAAGATTCTAATCATTTTCAAAAGTATGGAATTCATTATATGTCTACTCACGTCACTGTCCAAAACATCTTTTTTATTTTTTATTTATTATATGTGGCTATAGTGTCACTTAGACCATAAGAGGTCTATTGTGATCGCCACTTTGCGTTTAAATTAGAGTTCATCCCTAAACCCTGCCGCTGTGATGACCTGCAAGATGGGGGTGAGCTCCTCCATTTCATTCGGGCCCAAAATATGCTTCCCTAAATGAGCGTGGCGCTTGTGTATCAGCGGTCCACACTCCCCCAAAAGGTGAAGTGGTGTTTCGTCAGCCTCTTTACACCGTCTGCAGGTATGTGTCTCGCTTAGCTTCAGGTTGAACATGTGCTTATTTAAGCAGCAGTTTCCTGTTAAGGCTCTTGCCACAACGCGCAAATTCTTCTTACTTAGCGCACGGACATTGTTTGTGTACCTTTTACCGCAGGCTTTAATGAGGACTTTAGAGAGAGTCATGCCTAGCGATTCCGTCCAGAGCTTGATTGCACTTTCAAAACAAAACAAAACATGGACTCACATGACGGATTTTTGAGCTAGGCTTTTACGTATACCACAGAAGGGCTCGGGACCTTGCTGTGTACCATTTGCTCCTGTTCTTGCTAGCTCATCCTAAAGATTTTCTATTATATTCCTTTTATACCTACTTTACAGAGCTCGAAAACTTATGTGCTCTAAGTCTGAAGCTTCATGTTGTATACAAATATTGAATCAATACAACAATAAGAAAGTAACTGAAAGTCATCCTCAACAAGCAATAGAATGTGTGTAAAAGCGATACATTATATTCTCTGGTCAAAGAAAGAGATATGTCCTCATCTCCTAAACCAGCACCTTTACGAAATATTTTGATTAGTAAACAAATTTAAAATAAATATAACTGAGTATTTCATCTACCATTTTAATTATCAAATATTCCCAACAATTAATCGTTTCTATGTGAAATTATTAATTATTCTAGGCTATTAGAATATTAATTTGAAATATTATAATTATTACTGAAAAATATTCTTTGTCTTGTTAGATCATGGTTCTTTTTAAGTAATGAATGTTGTTAGTTTTTAAATCTGCTAAGACGTTTAAACTCGCTTTTTATAGATTTCAACTTCGCATCTTTCCACCATATGCTCCATTTTATCCAGGGGGCTGTTATATCTAAAATCACACAGCTATCCCTTTATAATAATAATGACTAGTAAGCGTTGCGCTCATACAAGTTTTCCTTTAGTGAGCTATTTTTACATTAGAAATGTGAGAGTGGAATTGAACTTCATCGCGGACACTTTTACCGTTTCGGTTTTTGTAATATTAATCTTTTTCCAAATAAATTTAATTACAGTAAAATTTTTTTTCAAACCATTTTTAGACCCACCCCGAAACCTATTTCGGATGTAGACATAAACAGGAATTAAATAATTAAATGCCAATACAACACAAACTAATTTAATTAACCCAAATGAAAGTCTCCCAATTCCTTTATAAATTTACAGTTTACAATAGCATATTTCTAATGGAAGGCTGGTCACATTATAAGGAATATAATCTTCTTCTTATCACGTGGTTGATGAACTCTGACATTGCTTTACACACTAAATATATTATTAACCAGTTTTATTCCACTTGTGACAATACACGCTTAATACTTGTGACAATACACTGTCCGTAATTTTCAAGACTTTTTAGAGTAAACTTATGACGTTTGCCTTATAATATTTGTCATATAATATGTATTTGTTAGCAGAAAACGACCTCTCTATATCTTGATGTGTAAAGCTCTTTTTTCCGTCGAGACGTTTGCTTCTGGCTTTGCGAGAAGTCGATTCTCGCGGAGGAGGCATCGGAAAGGAAGAAAAGGGTGAGCTGTAGCCTGCTGGCGACAGATTTAGGGAGTTTGTCGTCCAAACAGCGACAGGCCCGAGACAGAACAAAATATATTTTTTCATTAAAATAGCGCGGATGTTATTTTGGCGGACCATGCCTGCAATGGCTGAGTTAGAACGAGTTCCACCTGCCTGCACGTGCCGCAGACGCACTCTAATAACACTTACTGTTAAGTGAAAAATACACCTGCGTAATAAATTGCATTATGAACCTAAAAGTGATGCAATAAGAAATGATTTGAACAACAAACACTTTGATTATATACTCCAGAACTATAATTAGGTACCTACTCCATCTTTAATAAAACACTCCATAGTTCTCCATATTTAGTAAAGATGGAGATTTATAGTAACAGTTTGACTTTTTCTTTAGTAAAGATGGGGTAGGTTACTGCACTGCATAAGCTAACTGACAACATCCACTGGGCTATGGAGAGAAAGTCTTTACTTGTTTTGTTTGACTTTAGTTGCGCATTCAAATCAGTGGACTTCGATGTCCTACTGGGTATTCTCCAATATTTAAATTTCTCTCCATTTTGTTTAGTCTGGTTCGTTTCCTATCATCGTGTGTCACTCGCAGTGTGTACATCATGAATAAATTAAATCTCATTGCGCTGATATCACTGCGGGTGTTCCTCAGGGTGGCGTTCTCGCTCCTCTCCTATCCGTTTTTATATATTTAGTTACCAGAGTGACATCTTCTTACTTCCACATATACCCAGATGATCTGCAGCTTTACCAACACTTCCTATTAGTTGAAGTTGATGTTAGTTCTGCTATGAATTGTGACCTGGAGTGAATTGGTGTTTGGGCTTATACATATAGATCCTTCCAAATCCCTACTATGGTATTTTGACCGACTGTAATCTTTCTTGGCGAGCTCAAGCAAATAAAGTTAGTCGAAAGGTGCACTTCTCCTTTCACTACCTTATATCAGAATCTACAGCCATTAAAAATTAAGATCTATCTACATTGTCAAATATCTCATTCAGCTTATCATTGACGCTGAAATTTACTATCTGGATGCTACCGAGGAGCTCCATAACAATCCTTGAGCGCTTGAAAAACATCGCTTGATTTTTGGTCTAAGCAAGAACGATCAGACGTTTTTCACTTTTGCAAAGTATTCAAGTGGCTCCGTATTCGCCTTCGCAGAAACACCCGGATTTTATGTTTCCTTATCAACATCCTCCACAATCCGTTTTATTCTTCCCACCTGTGTGAGCCTTTCTTATACACGCCCCTTAATCAGACACTCGCTTCTGGCTAACATACGAAACTATTTTTGTAGGTATACTTGTAGAAGTTTCATAGGAAATAAGCTGTACCTTTGTACTAAAGAGCTTTATGATTATATATTTTTAAACTGTTGTGTGTACATGAATCGGTAATTACCTAGATTCTTTACCATCATATTAACAGTTGTCAACCCTTTGTTACCTAACCTTTAGTCCGTACAAGTATTAAAATATAGTAAAATTGAATAGCTAGTGCATCTCACAATGCGACATAACGTTCAAGACATAATGACTTCCTTTTGTAATGCATTGCGTTGCACTCGGGGACTAATCGACGATTAATATATACTAATGAAGCATTGTGTTCACTCCTTAAGTGTTGTGATGTGTTTGTCACATGTGTTGAATGCTAAGAAGTCTTCTGGAAGTAAGTCGTCGACCTCAGTGGACCATTGTAAGCTAATTTTGGCACCCTTTCCGTTTGTTAGTTGAAACTCGAAGATACATTATTCTTTAGCTAGGCTATTTTTTAAAGGAAGATTTGTCCCACAACTCTATTAAAAATTTTCATGTAGGGACTTGTAGATAACAAACTTTAGGAATTAAAGTCCGTATGGACACAAATCTCACATGCATAGCTACACACTTTGCTTCGGAATCTGCAGGCAATCGCCATGTAAATACTTCTTCGTGGGAATCAAACCACACGGGGCATTCGGCAACCAGCCGATCTCTTGATCACTCTCTCACACTTACCGTTTACATTAGGGGTAGATTGTACTTATCGTATTTATATCCTTATTATTAACAGCTTTAAGTAAAGCCTTAGTATGTTTTAGCAAGATCTAAGTCCATTCACATAAGTTTAAGTATTAGAAACCAATGTTATCGTTATTTCATGAAATAACAGTTTTTCTATACGACACGTAATTTTCAGTAATTTTTCAAGCAACAAGCCAGCTGCCGAGATAGATTTTATTACATCAGTTTTTTTTTATTCGGATGTAAATATATACAAACTTACTATTAATGCGTTCTATTGTCTTTTAATATTTGAATTTGTCATAAATAAGAATCAGAACCAGTAAACCATTAAATTAAATTAGCAATAAAATTTATTATATATAATTATAACCATTTACCGATGTTGTAAAATTAGTGGCCCATTGGCCAATAAAATATCGATCCGCAGATTAATTTTATGACTCTAGTAAATAATGTCTGGTCATTGTGTATACAATAATAATGACATTTCAAAGAACAACAGAATAATGTTAAGAATATTTTATATACGATGGATTTCCATTCCACAGATGATGATTGTTGGTAAGAGTCAGACAAGCTCAACTCTCTTAAGAAAAATTGGTCACTAAAATAACGGTTAGAGCAGCGAAAATTTGTAATTCTACACAACATACTGATATCCGACCGGTAGTCCGATTTTCGGACATCTAACTACCTGTAACGGCTATTATATAGGTATGTTAATTTGACAACCGGGACCGACGATAACGTACTCTCTAAGACATAGAAGAGTCAATCAACCAGTCTGCCTAGCCTTTTCCTAATTACATTGGGGTCGGCTTTCAGTCAAACCGGATGGTATTTTACATGGAGCGACTGTCTATCTGACTTCCACAATCCAGTTACTGGGTAACACGATATCTTATATGACTGGTTGTCAGACTTTCAGGCCTCTGACTACTCGTAACGGTTGTCATAAACCTGAATTCGACAACTGGGACGACGATGATTTAACGTGCTCTTCGAGGCACTCCGATATGAAAAGATGGTCACCCAGCCACAGAGCGACCGTGGCAAGCGCAGGTTAAACTCGATTAATCTAGCAATACGGCTGTTACTTAACCACGAGCCCCTCGAATAAAGTAGTGAATAATTAATTAATTTAAAACAAATAAGGCACGCTAATTTGCATGTCAACTGTTAACAAATGGTAATGTGACATGTGCGTGTTATTTATTAGCTGAACTGGCTCCCTGAGGATGAGAGGCCTATGGGTTAATGTGTCCCAACGCTGGGAAAAGGTTGGGTGGGCTAACACGATATGGGTGGTTGTATAGGCAAGTTGATACTTGTGACCCTGTATATAAAATATAATATAATATATATATAGGTATAAATAACACTGTCTTTTTGTGCCTGCCTCGTTGGTCTAGTGGTCCCAAGTGCAACTGCTGAGCGTGAGGTCCTGGTTTCGATGCCCGGTCGGGCAACTTGTTATTGAGTTTTTCTGTAAAGGAATTCTCAGTAATAGGCCTGAGTTTGGAATTATGCCCGCTAGATGGCAATAGGCTTACTAACTATTACATGGGACTTAATAATAGCATTGGTGAAATGTGGGTGTTCAACTGTGTAGGTATACCTCTGCCTACTCCGTCGGGGAATACAGGCGTGATGCAATCTTGCTGGTTGGTTGGTTGGTTACAGGCCCGCTTCTCGAGTTTGTTGTGGATTCAAATCTAAATTGGGCGAAATGGATTCAATATACCGATGTGGCTTTTACAATTTTATATGTTATGTACTTACTTAGTTAATCTTAAACGTTACAGACATATGGTGAAGGAAAACACTATGAGTAAACCTTGACTTGATGGTCTGAAATTGCTAAATAGCAGTGAGCGTGGTGATCAATGCTGGTGCCTTTTCTGTGTAATAGGTACTCTTTGCTTACCGTTAAGGTCTTTGGTCATCTTTCACGATACCCACGAATGGAGGGCTCTATGATAAATTATATTAATAACCGTAAATTACACATGATAAAGACTTTTATAAGACACTAGCTGATGCCCGCGGCTTCACCCGCGTGGATGTCGGTTATCGCGACCAAAAGTAATCATGAAATTTTGATCTCGTTCCTACTTTCCAATTACCGCTTTATAATTATTGCCCTTTTTTTAAGTATTAAAATGGGTATAATATATTATCCTTAAGAGATAGACATATGCCATTGCGGACTTTTCTATAGACCTATATAAGATACACAATTCCACCATACATCGTTTTGTTATATCTCAAAGGGCTTAGGCACCGTTTTCGTTGAAAGCTTCCAGACGTCTTTTTTTTTTTCGACACCTTAAACAAATATCATTATATTTTAGCCAATGTATACAAAAACTTGACAAATTATATACTTAAACCTTCTTCGAACCACTCTATCCATTAGTGAAAACAGCATGAAAATCGGTGCAGTAGTTATTGAGTTTATCGCGGACAGACAGACAGTCGCGGCGGAGGACTTTGTTTTATAATATGTAGTGATGTTTCTTTTCCTCGGAAACCATTGATTAGTTATTAACAAATGTTTATTATTATTTATGGTTATTAACAACTGATAAGTTGAATGTTAACAATCACTCAATACTTCAATCAACGTTAAACTTTATCTAATCGATTGTTATCAGTAGATACGCTCTTTGCCTAACGCATTTGCTCAAATGTTATGTTTTTGTATTAGAAGCTATAAAACCAAATTACCGAGTCAAGCTAGAAGCCAGATAAGTGGAATGAATAAAGTTAGATGTTAATTGAAAAATATATATTTTCATACAGAATAAACATTTAATTGGGCGTAATTCTCAAAGGACTCTTGGGCCCGATTTTGATGAAAACTAAAACTGCATCATTATATTTTTGAAAAATCAATCTAGGCCTAACTAGGAATCCTAACAATTGATTTTGAAAAAAATAAGAAAAAGATTCCTGCTCGCGACCATATTCTTTTTCCATATAATATTGTAACTTTAGAGTTCGCTAAGCATGCGTTAACGCTTTTCAAAGATTTATCTTTAAAAATAAGAAAAATCTGTATTATTACAACACCACCCGATAGTGATATCAATAAGGATCAAATTTTGGGAAGTGACATACGGCAAACTAATGGAAAGAGCTCATTTTTAACAAAATGCAATAAAATAAAAACTATTACCTACCTATTGAACCTTAGCTGATTGATTTTTCTAATTCTATTTTTTTCTTTCACTATGACAAATGACCGCGACGGGCTCGCAAGAAATTGAAATTCGAACACAACGTTGTGGAACTGTCACCGCTGCGTATGTGTTCAAAAAAAAAGAGGATCTCCTCCTTTTTGAAGTTGATTAAAAAGAATTGAGTATCATTTCGAATAAAATAAATAATGTATGAATCAAAGACATCCGTTTATTAAAATTCAACATTTTCCTTTAGTTTCCCGTATGTTACTACTTCCCAGAATTGAATCTTTATTAATGACACTATCGTATTGTGTAATAATACAGTCATTTTTTTTCCAAAATCAATAGGTTCGGTTTGAGGCTAAGAATATTGATTTTCAAAAGTAAGCTTTCGACTTTTGTCTAATAAAATATCTCAAGTAATTTTCTGTTCAGAAGAACTAGAGGAGGTAATAAATTACGTTATCGGTAAGTTAAGGATCTTTGCAAAGAGTCATAAGAGATACCTATAGATAATATCTTTCTCATTGTAAGATTGAGAGAACTACAGCTCCTGCCTATAATTTCTTCATATCATATGTCTCTTATAGTGTAGAGAACAACCAAGAGAACAAATAAAGCCAGCTAAGACAGGCATCTTCTTTTATTATTATTGAAACGTTCAATAACATGCAACTTTAAACTCCTCATTAAGCATTCTTAATGTAAAGATACTTAAAAAAATTGGTTTTCCAACTAATAGGCATGATGACTGATTTTGAAATCTCCATCATTATTAAGGGTACACGCCAACTATTTTCGAAAAAAAAAAAACATTTATGAACACAGTTTGAATGCTGATTATAATATATATTTAATCTATCTAATTTGAATTAAGCGCGAAATGGCGCCGCTTATGATGGGCTGTGACGTTACGCTTCGATAACATTTGACAAAATTTCAAGAAACACCACGGCGGTGATTGACATTCAATTGAGGCGTGACGTGATTCGCTGTAATTGGCGTTTCAGTCAACATGGCCGATTGCAGTATTTTATACTTTTATTTTATTGAAAATCTTATTAATCTTAATGTTTTTATTAAAACTAGGTCATTTTTTAGAATCCTGTGTACATATTTATTCACTAAAACCATTTATTCTCTGATTCTTTAATACTGTCATCATGCCCATTGTGAGGGCAACAATGCGTTTACAGAATTTATAATTTAGTCACTAACCAAATAATATGCGTCGATTATAAATCAATGATAATTTTGTGTCGTCGTTTAATAAATTATAGTACCTAAACGACTTTTATGTATTTATAGATACATTATGCATGGTCTGCCTTTTGAACATATTATGACATTAAAAAGCTATATAATAATAATATGCTTTTAGTAGGTATGGTATATTTCAATAATAATTTATAGATTTATTTCTATTAGGTATAATTAAAAAAGGCAAAACATCTATGTCATAACAATATCATTTATTAGGTTCCTACGTAATACAAAATGTTTAAGAAGTACCTAATTATAAAATGTATCTATAATATTAATAATAATTATCAGCGTTCCAGTTGCAGTCGGTGTAATTTTGATGCGTTGTAATGGACTTCTGTCGCCGACTGTACCGCTCTTTTTAAGAGCCCTCGCAGACTATAGAATAGATGCTGATTAATTCAGTTATAATTTTTTGTGGAATGAAACAATACGGTCATGAGCAGGTTTGGCTCCCGGATAGGTATATACTCCAGGCGCTCTGACCGCTAAGCCATCACAACGTCTGTTCACTACCGCGAACTTCTTCTTCCACATTTTAAATCGTTAGTCTATGGATACGACTAACTTTTTTTAGAGTTCGCTATGCATGCGTTAATATTTTCAAAAATTTATCTGTATTTGCTAATTATTTTTTATATTTTTATGTGTGCATCTAGTCTAATATCTGCGAGTATCTTAAAGTTTTTTAAAGCTAAAGTACCTATAAATAATTATATTTATTATACCAATTATAGGCGTCAAGTTTAAAAGTAAGTATAGGCCATGGTCTACAATACCATAAATTCAAATATAAGCCGTTTTTTTGATAATACGACTGTCACTTGGTACTTCGCATGCACATACGGTAGTTATTTAAAAAAAATGCAATGTTAATGTAGATTATTTAACAAAATTGAAAATATTAGTCTCAAATATGAGACAAAATGAATTTAATAACAAATAATTTCGTAGTGACTTCGTAGTTTGAAGAAGAAAATTTACATTTATGTTAATCATATTTATGTTAATTATAATACCTATGTATCATATTTTAATTTAAAAGTTTCCCTGAATGATCACGATGCCAGTCTTTTGAGTACATGTTGGTATATAAAAGTGATGTATTTCCCCCAAGACTCCAGTACATTGTCACTCAACTTGAGGTCGTTCTTCAAAATATTCACCAGCACGTCTTTCAGTGTCTGAAATAATTAAAAAAGCTTGTTAAAGGTAGAAAATTAATTGTTTTACAGGTCGTAAACCCACAATGAAGGAGAAATTACGCAATAATAAAGAGCAACGCTTAAAACAAACGTGTAGACGAACCCTTATTCTCATATACACCAATTGGTCACCGATTGGTCACCGATTGGTGAATGTACGTGCGTTAGTCTAATAAGGGGGTAACTTATATATGCAGCCGTTTGTCGGTACTCGTGAATTATAGAGATTATCTACGTACTCACTTTTAAACTAGAAATATAACCCAAGTAGTACCTAATAATTCAAATTAAAACTTACAAAATTTGTAGTAATATATTTTAATGATTACGTACATGCAATCACGCCTGTTTCCCATTGGGGTAGGCAGAGACTATTGATTTCCATTTGCTACGATTCTGACACACCTCTTTCGCTTCATCTATATTCATTCATTTTAATGATTATTAGCAAGATTATTAGTATATCATTATCGAATACATCATGGGCGCTGTCGGCCGGACTCCTACCGACTAAAAACCACATGGTCCACCTTTAACCTATACCGGGGTCCTGGGATCGTACCTGCATTCACTATGATCCCAGCAGGTAAATACATAATCCAAGAGACACAGTCAGAGACACACGAAGCACATGTGCGTGCCTACCGAACGACCGTAGGTAATTATTTCAAGGACACTACTGAAATAAAATACTGTAACTTTAATATAATTCAAGATAAATCTTTGAAAAGCATTAACGCATGCTTAGCGAACTCTAAACTATATCGCTCTGACCACTAAGCCATCTCGACTCTAGAGGTCGAGATGGCTTAGTGGTCAGAGCGCCTGGAGTATTTATCCGGGAGGCGCAGGTTCGAATCCTGTTCGCGACCGTATTCTTTTTCCATTTAATATTGTAACTTTAATATACTGCGGCTAAGCAGACCTTGTTCACAGTTGCGGAAACTCAAAGGCAATAGTTTCACCACATTATATCTTATGGTACTATTTTGGATTAACACGTCTTTACCCAAGTCCCTAGTTTCTCTGTCTTCTATTTTCGTTAACCAAATCATATTCCAAATGACAAGGAGCCCTCCCATGGGACTTCAATTTGCTTCACGCCCACGAAAATCTTGCCAAATAAATATAAAGTGATATGGGAGCGGATTCAGGAAAGAAAAAGAAATAAAAATATTACTAAAATCGAATGATTTAATTTACTGATAAGATATTAAGTAGGGATGCGTAAGAATTTTAAGAAAAATATAAGCTACTATGTTGCTGTCCCACAGCTGGGCAAAGAATTTCTCCATGTCTTTGCATACTACCCTTTGTGTGGGAACGGAAAGTCAACATAGGTTAATACAAAAAAAAGATAAAGTGACAGATATCACCGTGGGAGCTCTGATTCAACGGTCTTCCGCCAACCCGCAGTGGATACTATAGGGATATATTGTATTGATAGGGATGTATTAAAGCATGGGGGGGGGGGGGGGCACTGGTACGATCCTGGTGGCCATGAGGCTTTAGTCGGTCGGAATTCGACACAACCTTCCGCCGTCAGGTGGTGGACATCTATGTGGATTTCCAAATAGAAAAAGTACGTTTACTACTGTGGTAATCGAGGGTCGAGTCTGCTATTTTACGAATGCTTCTATGGAATGATTTTAGTTATTTTGTATTTCGTTAGTAAGTAAGGCCTAGTAGTTTCTGAATGACGTTCCAGAGAACCGCCATTCACATGTGATTGAGTTATTAATTATTTGTTTTTCTGTCTAAGTATTCTGCACTACAATAATGTATCATTGCAATCTTGATGCTATTATTTTGGTATTATTATTTGTAATCGACTGTCTCGTTGGTCTAGTGGTCGCAAACGCGGCTGCTGAGTGTGAGGTCCTGGGTTCGATTCCCAGGTCGGGCAAAGTGTTACTGAATTTTTCTGTTAGGAAATTCTCAGTAGCAGCCCCGAGTCAGGAAGTTGGTGGTGTGACACCCCCGTGCTTCGGAGAGCACGTAAAGCCGTCGGTTCTGCGCCTGATCTCTCCCCGGTCGTGTCGGATTTCCGGCCCATCGGAATATGAGAGCGAAGGAAGAGGGAGTGCAACTGTGTTTGCGCATACACTTGTGCACTATAACATCACCTGCGTACTTGGCTAATCTCCGTGGAGATAGGCCGCCCTGACCGAAATACGGTCGGAAGGGGATCATTATTTGTAGTCAATTAGTTGTTAGACATTTCAGACGACGATGGTCTCTCAGTGACTTTTATGCATCGAACTACGTTTTGCAGAACACCAAATTTGTCAATAATCTATCTGTAACGATTGTCTGGAATACACGACCTGTTAACTGTACGAGTGTCTGTTTCTATAACAGCTAGTAAAATTTTAGGAACCAGTAACTCACCCAAAAGTGTTTCGTCTGAATGTTAAGTCTTTGATGAGCGTCTCCAAGTTTGTTCATCAGCGCAATGACAATCTCCGGTTTGTTAAGGTTCTGTATAGAACTGTTAATCGCCGCCATGATATTAATGATGTGGGCCCTAAAACTATCGTTGGATGCCATTTCTGCTTCGGAAGCATTCGCTATTTCTTTAAAAAAGGCCTTCGTTTGAGGGTCCGCTTCGAATAGCCTGTGGAAAAGAAAAGTTATGAAGCCCTTTTCTAATGTCATGTGTCTGTAATCTAACTCGCAAAAATCTTGATGTTTCGAAATCGTCTATAGATAATAGGATGCCACTTAAAAAAAATGGACTAATTGCAGAACATACAATAACATAATTTTCAGTTCATGAGGCGCACGAGCGATTGCTGAACGAATCTCAGACCAGTGTGCTTACAAGGTACGGTTCACAAGTGGGCTTACTCTTGAAAATAATTCCGCTCGATTGACATTGGAACTATGTCAGTTAGTACTTTAAGCCAAAATGTCTAAAAAATAATTATAGATTCGGGATAATATGAAGACAACATGCATTTTCAAATTGAGGCAACATTAATGTAGGTAATTTAAATTTTAAAATTACCCGTTGTTTTAAGGCGTCTATTTAATATTGGAATTGGATTGGAATTGGTATTAGTTTTAACCACACTGATGCCAGAATCAAACAGAAGCACAAGAGAGCACAACTTACTATTGCATTTTATTCCACGAAGTTGGTAGACTACCCAACAAAAAGGTTATACAAAGGTTACACTTATAGGTAGACTGGCCAAAAAAATTATTATAAAAGGCATATGCATTGGATAAAAATAAAATTAATGGCATTTCAACATTATTAAAAAGAAGTCAATGTTTATTCATTAAATAAGTGATAAAACTTTTTGGTCGATTAATTACTTTACCTTTGTGTGCGTACAGGAAAATACTGATAAAATGGATTTAACCTTATTATAATGTAAATGTTGCTGGTTTTCTGGTGTAGGCTGCAAACATTATGTTATGATTCGAGGCTTTGTAAGTCTGTATCTCTATACGCGATATTTCCGCCTTATTCTTATTTCTGCACCGTATCTACGTTTCTCTATCTTTTATTAAAACCGGTTCGGTTGTTTTATCTTTAAGAACTAGGCAAGAAAAATCCTATATATTCTGTATTGAATGACAACTTTTCTACAACATATATATTTTGTTGATGTTCATATCAGTCGCATCCACGTTAGCTCCTTTGCATAGCGAAATCAAATAATAAAGCCTGTATGGAATTAAAAAATAAATCATGATCAATTCACCTACCTTTTAAATATCAGGAAACCGTTTCCACTAGCATTAGCATAGATTGCCGCCCAGGATCGTTGCACATTCTGGATGTCCCTCAACGACATGCCAGATATTTCATTTATCTCATCCGGGTCGCCGCCCCACCACCACCGGTTGATCGAATCCCCCATATTCGCAGAGAATGTATGAAAAAGTCTTTGTTTCACTGACGGTCGGTTCTTGTGTTTCTCCTTAGATTTTTTCGAAAAGTATTTTTGGAAAGGGTAAACAGTTGGTGTGCGGTCCAGTGTTAATTCTTACAAAACATCAATAATCAAGAGTGTGTTCTGCTTTCGGATCAATCGAAAGTTCCAGGTCCTTATAAAAATAGCGGTTGTATTTCTTGATGTCTTTGCTTTGGTTCAAGTAACTAACGCAGTTGATTGATGCTTATTTAATGTATTTTTCTTAAATTCAGGTTTGTTGATTTGCTAAAAGAGTAATTTTTATAGTTTTAACATTGGTATTTTTGGCACAAAGTCGAACTCGGTATGTCGCGGATCCGAAAATCAGAATATTTTTTAACTTAGTTAAGTAGTATGTTACGTCAGAGACCAGTGGGGTTACTCTTGAAACTAATACCAATTCCAATCGAATTCCAATATTAAATTGACGCCTTAAAACAACGCGTAGTTTTAAAATAAATTTACCTATATTACAGTTGCCTCAATTTTAAAGCATGTTGTCTTCATAATATCCTGAATCTATAATTATTTAATAGATATTTTGGCATTTAAAAGTACGAACTGACATATTTCCAATGTCAATCGAGCGGAATTATTTTCAAGAGTAAGCCCACAGGAATATCCAACCATTTCTCATTCGCGACGAAGCTCTGACGACTGCGTTGCTTATTGAGCTAAAATAGCTCAAACGAATCATCATCATCATCGTAGAGAATTGTAAGACGTATGAACTCGATGCAAGTGGACTGGAACTCAGATCACCAACTTACTCACTCAGTATGATGATAACGTAAGTAAACCCTTCTTGAGAAAGGCTCCTTTCTAGTAGGGAACATAGATAGGCTGCCAGTGCTCAAAGAAATGTCTAAATTATTTATAAGATATGTCGGTGAATACCGTGCTCAATATGGCTTCAAACAGTTCATCAGGTATTACCTACACATATTTATGTGTTATACCATACAATTATTAAACGAGTATGATGTATTTACACTAAAACCTTGTTATATTTTACTGACTGCTGCCATACATTATGTTTTATGTTAATATTGAAACGAAGTTTCAACTAAGCCACACATTCACGATTTATTACACAATACAAAATCAATTTAAAAATGAGATACCTTTTAGGAATGTCTTTAATTTAAGTATGTAAGTGACCACAATTTTCTAATAGAGACTCTATTGATTAAACTGTAAAAAATATTGCAAATGTTTGTTTGCTTATTTGTTTAATTTTCGACGCAAGAGCATCGAATGGACGATCGCGATAGACTGCTAGATTAACTTGATTTAAGATTATGGATTTCATTATACTTTACGACTAGCTTCTCCGTCAGAGATTTTGCATACCTATTAACAAGATACGAATGCACAATTAACTTAAAGGTCACATGTAGCTATAAAATATTTAGGAGTCAACTTAGTAATTTGCATAAATAAAAATGCCATTTGTTTCAATGTCAGTTTAACATGTATTGAGTACCTATTTCGGATGTAGACATAAACAGGAATTAAATCATTATATGCCAATACAATACAGACCAATTAAATTAGCTCAATTGAAAGTCTCCCAATTCCTGTATAAATTTACAGTTTACAGTAGCAATAGTTAATTTCTAATGGAAAGTTTATCACATTGGCTCTGTTCGGAAATAATTAAATTCCCCATACTACCTATCAAACATAGTAAGTATTCAATTGGCAGAAGTTGTAGATTTTCGTATTACTAATAAATGCCGGTATTTTTGCTAGGATCGCGAATTCACGAACTTCACCGGTAATAACGTCAAAAATCAGCTGTACGGTTCACATACAAATATAGGAAATGAGAAGAAATCGAATGAGTGAATATGAAATATGAAATTAGTGATGATTTAATTAATTAAAGAACATTTGTAAAAATAAACACCTTAAAATATTTTTACTCAACTACCATTTTAAGTAAGTATGCTTTGAAATAAGGGGCAGAAGAGTTCGCCTCTTGCTGTTAGGTATTGAGTACTAAATTAAAATTAGTTTAATTATTAATTGAAAAATAAACCTATTTCCTTTTATAACTCCACCAATGAAAGATTTTGAATGATTTAATGATAACATGTTGAAGAAATGTTTATGTTGACCCTACGAAAATGTTCTCAATTTGTAGATAGCGTCCATACTTCAAGATAGCGTCATATCGTACTTTGAAACTGACAGGCCTCATCATCATCATCATCCCCCTGCCCTTATCTCAATTTATTTGGGATCGGCGCAGCATGAACTGTTCTTCCACTTTATTACCGGCCGCCTGCCTGACGTCAACCCGCAATGGGAATGCTGTTGTTCGTGGTAATCGCCACCGATACGGTCCCCTTCTATCTAGCTATGTTACACCAAATGTTATCCATGTGCCAGATTCTATCCTACTATCACACTCCATTAACCGGGCCACAATGTACTAGCTACAATCCGTACCTACTAATACCATAATAGCACGATTATTCACAAACCGACCAAGTTCGGTCTCTGCGGTGCGAGCATGGTTCTTTTTGTCGACACGTTTGTCGATTTTAAACGTAAAATTTTACATGAAGTGTTGATAGAACGTTAGAATTCAATACATAAAAACTACGCATAAAACGAGTCGACTAACTCGATTTCGATAAACTTGTCGACTCGTTCGAATCGCTCGCTCGGATGCCTGTTCTGACAACACATACGATTCAACTTGACTCTTGTAGTTTAGGATATTCCAATCAGAAATAACAAAGAATCCATCTTGAACGATTGATTGTTTGTTCTTTGAAACTGACAGTCCTATGAGCAAGAAAATCGGACTATACCTAGTAACGGTAGGTAAGTACGTGGCCCCATAATCATGCAAATTTAACTTTCCAAGATCTTGTCGAAAATTTCCAATAAAGTTAATATCTTCGGTCATAAGACTTAATCTAAAAGGTATCATAACGAAATATTTTGAAAAAAGAAAATAATTGATCACTTCTTTGTTTAAAAATTTAAATGTTTCGCTTTTGAACGACAATCCAAACTTAAAATCCGTATGACAGATGACGTTTACATTACCAGTGTCACTGTCACTGTTACAACAGCTTTCCGCATGTTGTTGCTTCACAAAGCCGAATTTTGAAAAACGTGATTATCCTTATTTATTTACGATTTAAGTATGGCAAAAGCCAGTGATTCAGCTGTGAAGAGCATTGGTAAGGTCCTCAATGATTCATCGAGGCCAATGAAAGAGCGTTTCAGAGCTTTATTTACTCTCCGAAACTTGGGGGGTGAAACCGCTATTGAGTGCATTAGCCAGTGTTTTGTTGATGAATCTGTGCTGTTAAAGCATGAATTAGCGTACTGTTTGGGTCAGATGCAGGATAAACGGGCGATACCTGTGCTTAGGAGTGTGTTGGAGGATAAAAACCAGGACCCTATCGTTCGCCATGAAGCAGGTCGGTTGTTATCTTTTTAATTCATAAGTATAATGATAAATCCTTATTATTATTACGTGATAGTCTGCATGTATTTTTGTGTTTGAGTCATCGAAAGTACCTATCATACCTAACAATTCTAAAGACATAATGCTTTAAAATTTAAAGCACTTAGTCCTTGAACTGTCAATCAAGATAAGTCATTTGTATTTTGCTGTTTTATGAGTATGCAGTCATCATAAAATAGGCTACTTAATCCTGTATGGAGAAAATCTTTGTGATTCTCTCATTATAAACGAGAAGCAAACACCTCTTTCTCAATTTACATACATATTAAATTTAATCATTATTTTTATTTTACGTTTCAGGTGAAGCATTAGGAGCAATTGGGGATCCTCAACTCCGTGAGTTACTTGAAAAATACCAGCATGATCCTGCAGTTGAAGTTGCAGAGACCTGTCAAATTGCCCTCCAAAGACTGAATTGGGTGGCCAGTGACAGTACCAAGGAGTCTAACCTATCAAAAAGTCTGTATACATCTGTAGACCCTGCTCCACCAAGCAGTGAGAATGATGTTGAAAACCTAAAGAATATTTTGATGGATGAAACGAGGCCGCTGTTTGAGAGATACAGAGCTATGTTTAGTCTAAGGAACTTGGGCACCGATAAAAGTATTAATGCTTTAGGTGAAGGTGGGTTTAATTTTTTTGTAAGTTACTCCCTAGCTGCTAGACAGAAATATTGAAAAATAAAAAACCTTTAAGATTTTGATATTTACTTCAATATTCTTTCAAATGCGTTATGTTTGCATGTTAGTAACTTTTGTTTAACATGGCTGCCTCAGCAGATCAGATACTATGATGTGTGCTACCATAATGATATGGAAAATTGAACAGCTTTTCGGTACAAATGACATTTCAGTGCTTTAAAAAAATAAACCTTCAGACACATGTCTTTAGAAACTATTACATTTTTTACTCGCTCAAACCAAATAGCCTTTCAACCATTGACATGATGACAGTGTAGATCTTGATATTTTTGTTAATACATCCAATATGTGGAAAAACAAGGCCATGAAGAAAAGATATAATTGTCTATATAAAACATTCTTTACTTTTCAGGTTTCAAAGCATCCAGCGCCCTCTTTCGGCATGAAGTAGCATTTGTATTTGGTCAGATGCAGGATGAGAGAAGTGTGCCATTCCTGAAGAAGACACTTGAGGACACCAATGAACATGAGATGGTGAGGCATGAAGCTGCTGAAGCATTGGGCTCCATTGCCACTGATGAATGCACTGAGGTCTTGCAGAGGTGAATATTTTTAGGATTTATTATTGTTTTAGTTCTGTTTACTTCCTGGTAAAGAATTATCCAGTCCTTCCTCAAGTTAAGGTTTCTTAGAAGACAACTAAGGGATAAGTGTGCATCTGAAATCAATTCAGGAGAATATAATATCAAGAAGTTGGTACAATCTTTCTGTCTGCCGAGCACACAATTTTAATAGTATTTGGACTATTACCATTAATAAATTATTGTTTAGGATTAATGGTTCAGTTTGGGTTTTCCACTATCACTCAATACCCAATATGTTTATTGCACACCACAAGTATTATTTAAGTTTGGACAATAAGAAAAAATAATCATATCGATGTTCGAAAGACTATTTGGCTCATAACATAGCATCACGCCTGTATTTCCCGAAGGGATTGGCAGATATGTACACAATTGTACACCCACATTTCACCAATGCTGTTATTAAGTCCCATGTAATAGGTGAGCCTATTGCCATCTACTGGGCACAATTGCAAACTCCGGGCTGCTACTGAGAATTTACTAATAGAAAAACTCAATAATACTTTGCCCAAGCTGGGAATCAAACCCAAGATTTGTTTTTTATATTTATATTATTTTTTATTTGCTCAGCAGTCGCGCTTTGGGATCACTAGACCAACGAGGCAGTTATTTGGCTCAAGCAACATTTTAGTGAAATATGAAAATATCTCTAAAGACTGTTGTTTAATGTTTATTTTTTTTAAATCACAGAAATGATATTTCAACCAAATAGCTTTTCAACCATCGATATATGTTCCCTGTTACTCTGCACTGTTAATGATGACTACTCCATCATTAACAGTGCAGAGTAACAGGGGGTAGTATTTGTATGACTTTTATAAAAATACTAGCTACTGTCAGCAACTTCATCTGCATGGTCTTCAGGATTGGGTCCAGCTGGAATAACATTAGGTATCCTATGTGTTAATGCAGGTTATAAGCTGTGTGTGAAATTTCATCCAAATCTGTTCAGTAGTTATTGCATGAAAGAGTAACAAACATCCATCCATCCATCCATCCTTACAAACTTTCACATTTATAATATTAGTAGGATAGGATAGGATATTGAAGCTATATAGACTTTATGGACTAATCAGGCAACTGTTTTGGCTATACCCTATACCACTACTATATTTATTTCTAGTATATGAGTATAAATAATACCTATAACGTATATAGAAAAAAAAAATGCTGTGGTAGCTGACACAGGTTTTGGGTTTAATTAAGACTTTAAATATCATATTTAGCTGTTGGCTCCCTCATTAGCAGACAATAGATTTTTATTGTTATGAAGTACGTATTTGTACGTGGGTGAGTCAAAGGGTCCTACTTTCCATGTTAATTTAAAACATCACAGATATATGGTACAGGAAAATATTGTGAGGAAACCTGGATCAAAAAGTCTGAAATTGCCAACCCTCAGTAAACTAGCATGGTGATTAAAGCTTGTGCCTTTTCAGTATATGAAGAGGCCATTGCCCTGGAGTGGGACAGTTATAGTCTGTTATGTTTAGTGTGTAATTGTGATTTTATAAAATGAATTTATTTATTTCAGGTACTTAAAGGATCCGCGACGCGTTGTCCGCGAGAGTTGTGAAGTGGCTCTAGATATGTCGGAGTATGAGAACAGTCCGGAGTTCCAATACGCTAACACTTTGCTCTCTGTTGAAGGCTGAATACTTACTTTATTTACTATGTTATCTAATTTATATTTTTATCTATTGGCCTATATTTCTAAATCACATGTATTAAGAAATTAGAAATAATTGAGTTGATCTTTGAGGCATATAAAATATTTTCTGATTGATTTTGATCGGTTTTCCCTGCCGCTTGGAGAGTAGTTTATGAATTAAATAGTTATTTTGATTTCAATACATGTGTTAAATGTTATATCGTCGGTGATAGTACAATTCCGCGTAAGTAACATCTTGTAAATACGGCGTAATTTTCTTTGATTAAGTTTGACATAACAGGAACAAAAGCTAAGGCTCGGTTGAGTCGGGTGCACCAACATAACTATATCCGTAACCAACATACATAACAGCTTGACGCCTGTATTCCCCGAAGGGGTGCGCAGATGTGGTGTATATAGTTCCACATTTCACCGATGCTGTTATTAAAGTCCCATGTCATAGGTGGTGAGCCTATTGGAGTATTTATCCGGGAGGCGCAGGTTCGGATCCTGCTCACGACCGTATTCTTTTTCCAATTATAATTAGAGTTCGATAAGCATGTGTTAATGCTTTTTAAAGATTTATCTGTATATGTTGGTGTGACCGTAGATGGAGCGATTTCGTAGCACGATGCCTACTATCGCGCTTAGTTGACTTTTCAATATTTTCAAGTAAGCGGTAGCACAATGCCAACATTTTGAAACCACCATACATTGAATCGCACAATGCCTACAATTGCATATTGACAAATATGTTATCCAATAAAGTATTCTAATCGCACGATGCCTACTTCGCTTATTGTCAGTGCCTTTAATATGTAATTGGCCTACAATTTGTACAGTCAACGCAACAATGTGTTTGACTATGAGTGTTTTGTAATAGATAGTTATATGCATTATACTTTATTGTACGCTGAAAATAAACTTGTACAGAATTTAACACAAATAATGACGGTACAAATGGCGGTCTTATCACTAAAAGCAATTTCTTCCAGACAACCATTGGATGGAAACAAAAAGGAATTTATAGAGGGTAGTTTTAAGTGTACTAATATATATATTAATTTTAATATATACAATCATACATAAAATTAAAAAACATATCCATACATAAATAAATGGAATATATATGTTACTGTAAAACTTCGAACTACGGTAAGAACTAAGATATTCCAACTTTTAATGGTAAAAAAATGTCCGTTCAGTTCTGTGATCATCGTTAATTTCTAACATTTACCAGCATTTACTTGGTAAATCTTCGGATTTACCTCAAAGACACGGTAATTGTTGAAAACGTATAACATGTTCGGCGCATCGTCTTTAAAATCATGTTTCTTCTCATTAAGAAATAGTAATATCGACAATCACTGTACGGTGCTCTAATCGAATTATTATTATTATTACCTATTTGATCCAACAGCATGGACGTTCTATCCAGTTGAATAATTTCAATTACTACTACAAAGTACAACTTTATTCTGAATGAATTTTGCCTTCAGCGGCCGGACCGATTTATTTTCTCCTCTGTAAGGTCACAAAAAACCTAAACACCTAACCTGTCCGTGTCGGGATCACGGGGTTCCCGAGCTTCCCAAAACCAATTTTTTTTCCAGCCGATACTGGTAAAATATATGTACCTTTTTTATAAATCCTTACATTTACCAACTCGTGTCGGTAAATCCTTAGATAAGTGGCATAACTTAGATTAGCCAGTATACGGGTTTTTACAGTAGTTTTTAGAGTAAGGTAATGTTCATTTACCATGCGCATATAAGATGGCAAGGTTTGAGCGATCTGACAGACACAGGTAAAGCATTCCACAAGTGAGTATCTTGAACAGTAAAATAGTGATCAAAGAGTCTTTCGGTGCATTGTCATTTTTAGTTTCAAGTTTTCTGTTTATCTTGAGGCTAGCTGGTGCATATCGCAAATGAACACAAAACTTTATATAAGGAGGGTGTAATTGGATTGATTTGCTGTATAGTAGGAAATGAATATGAACATTCCGACGAAGTCGAATTGGGAGCCACTTGAGTATTAAACGAAATTCAGGCACTGAATTTCTAGATTTAAGTAATCGTTCTATACACACAATACTTTCAATACTGCAGTTCTTTAGTTCTTTATATGTCACGGTTACTGACCTACATAGATATTAACTATTAACTATTTTAAATCAAAGAGAACATAAACCTTACCCAAAATTTTAAATATCATTATAAACAGTGTTGCCAGACCGGCCCCTATGGGGCCGATTATCGGCCTTTCTGGTTATGTGTCGGCGTTTGGCAGCCCTCGGCCTTTCATCGACCTTGGTTAACAAATTTGAAATAATCCTATGTTGTAGTGAAATAGAGAACTAACCTGAAATATACTGAAACTGAACAAATAAAGAGTAACATCAATGTTTTTTTCTGTATCGGCCTTTCCTGCCAAAAATCGGCCCTTTTCGTGCTGAGGTTTCGACTATTTTTGATTTTACTACTAGCAACACTGATTATAAACCTCCATGAATCAGAAACTTTCGAAAAAATGCATAGTCTACTAGGTACTTACCAAGGAACCTTATGTGATAAGTAGGTAAACAAAATTTTACACTTAACTGTACTAAAATAGACATTATGCTATCGTCACATTTGATTTTGCATAAAGTAAGCAAACTGCTATGTAACTGCGACAAAAATTTAAAAGTAGGCATTGTGCGATTCAATGTATGGTGGTTTCAAAATGTTGGCATTGTGCTACAGCTTACTTGAAAATATTGAAAAGTCAACTAAGCGCGATAGTAGGCATCGTGCTACGAAATCGATGGAGCATGTAGGTACCAAAAGAAATATATTCACTGAAGTCTTGGATATGCCTAGATTGTATTTCTCAGGAAACACATTTCGCCAAATGCCATGCATAATGCTCACTGTCTACACAGTCTATTTAGATTTTCTAAAAAAAATACATTGCGTCCACGCTGCAGTTGTATTTGTCGTGGGTCTGGGATTAGCCGATATGGTTGTCATTTTTATTATGTTCTTGAAACTTTTTGGATTTTTCTAGGAGTAGCACAAAATAATACCTAAATTACATTTCACCTTTTTTATTTCCACTATAAGGTCTTCAATAACATTTAGATATTCCAAACATATTAGTCAATAAAATATATTTATTATATGACAGTATTTTTGTAAATAAATTCTAGTTTAATTAATTTTCTGTTGTTTTTTGTTCCCCCACCTTTTTTGTCTTAAGTATATTGGAAATAAAATATTTTTTAACAAAAAAAGAACAGACTCAAAAAATCTTTCTGTTAAGTAAAAATGCACTAAAAAGTAAAAAAAAAATTGCATTATTTTCTTACTTCAATTTACATACAAATATTTTTAAAAATATTAGAGGGTTCTGAATAAAATCAATTTATTAGGACAATAATATACTATTATTATTATTTTTGGAGTCGGTGCCAGCCAAATTTAAAAAATAAAGGTACATTAACCATAATTATTATTACGATGATATAACAATACCTAATTGAACCTATTTACAAATTAACACAACAACTGCCTAAAGCGACAGCTTAGTTACGTAATACGCTACTTCATGGATCACGTTTGTTATCCTTTGCTGGCACCGACTATTGTCCTAATAAATTTATTTTATTCAGAATCCTCTAATTTAAAAAAAATATTTGTATGTAAATTGAAGTAAGTAAATAATGCAATTATTTTTTTACTTTTTAGTGCATTTTTACTTAACAAAAAAAATACTACCGAATTGATAACCTTCTCCTTTTTGAAAGTCAGTTAATAATTGTAACTAAACTAAAACGTTTTACACACGATTAGCTGTATAGCCCACAATAGTTTTATCAGCATCATAATATTTCAATTTGTTTTCTCAACATCCAATAGTAATAAAATAAAAGTTATTGTTTCATTATTGATGTCAGCGTCAATATTATATTGAGCAAGTATATTCGCACTTACCAAGTAGGTACATATTTATTTAACAACTGATATATTTGTTTTCAAAACCTAGTAAATATCTGAAGAAATAATGCTATTTCTATTTTATACGATTCTTGTGCAATGATTATTATCGTGTTCAAGAAGTATAGCATAGTTTTATTCGTGTACTTTTTGATTGAAATGGTGGTAAGTAAAAACATTTTCACATGCCTTTAAGATTCATAAATACCAATATGACGCTAATGAGCTGTAGTAATTTTTAACACATATAAAGTTTTATTGGTTCTAAAGGTTCCACGGCGCGGTTAGTGTAGTGGCCGATAGACCGGCTGCTGCATCGCGTGTCGCAGGTTAGATTCCTGCACAGAGCAAATATTTATAGGATCTACATATAATTGTTCCGGGTCTGGATGTGATATGTCTGTGAACGCACCCACGATACAGGAATAAATTCCTATAAATTCTTAGTGTGGGGCAAAAAAAATTCCTATAAAAAGGGATTATTAGGAGAAACCTCTTTTTGGTTTTATATAGGAGATTTATGAGTTTGGTTAGATTGATAGAATACCTATTATTTATTTGGAGGTTGTCAGAGAACCATTAATCTGCTGCAGGAAGTAGAGATAGCTGTTGTGAAATCTTCTTAACCTCTTAGATTGTGATGTGATTAGACCGCCAATGTTGGTCCGAGGATGAATTACTTGTACCCATACCTATCCTAGTTTACACATAAGCTGTCACCATATCGGCAGATCGTAACGGTTAGGTAACTACTCCTGTCGACCGTATTTCGGTCACGCCAGCCTATTTCCATAGAGATATAGTGCACAAGTGTATCCCGCAAACAGGTGCACTCTTCCTTCACTGTAATAGTCCGATGGGACGGCAAATCGACATGACCGTAGAGTGTTAAGCCGCGGGACTGACAGCTTTACGTGCACTCCGTAGCACGGGGGTGTCATCACCAACTCCTAACTCAGGTGGTTCACACAGGTGTTGTGGTGCAAAAAGGGTCCTATGTCCAGCAGTGGACTGCGAGAGGTATTTAATACTTTTATGCGTTGTCATACATATTACATAAGCTCGTGCTAGCTAACTGTGCCCAAGATATTTTATCTCAATAGATACAATTATTTTATATGAATTCAATTTTAGATTTGTATAGAATCTATAAATAATTATGATACAGACAGACGTGTTGCTGGGAAGTTTGTTGCACCGCTTCTACTTTCCAGCTAAAACATTAGGAAACGGTGAAGGGTGGGCTTTTTTGGGAGCTGTCTTAATGTTTGACGCAAATTTTTAGCCTAATTTGAATTAAGGAATTTTGATTTTGAGGCTGAGTTAATTGATTGAACTACTGCGGACCCTACAGAGGTCGGCACAGTTGCGTTCCCTTCTATCAGAGTTTCCAGAGCTCCCCTCTGCTAAACTGTGAACGGTTCCCATGAGGTCGTGTTAATCCACGGGTAAACCGCCACAACATCCACCTCGACTGAATTCTATTATAAGGGGCTGCTAGGTTTATTATAGCGGCACTTAAGTCGAGGTTGACATAAGTTTAACCAATCTGGAATTTGGCCTTTCTTTTTCCGTAGGTACCTCAGATGTATGTAAACGCGCCCACGCTACACAGTACATATCCTAATTGGGTGAACGTTTAAAAAAACATACAATTAGGACACACCTAAATAGATGAAGTATCTATTATTATATGTATAACTAACAGGAATTAAGACGAGTCTGCTTGTGACCACGATCGGTGCAACCTGGTCGTGGTCACAAGCAGACTCGATTTATTGCGCGTTAATTCCTGTTAGCTATACCTACCTACATATAATAATATCATGCAACGCGATAGTTTAAAAGTTAGTAGAATAAGTATTTTAAAGTAATAATATAAAGGTAGATACCTACAAATAGTTGTGGAACGGAATAACCTTTGAACTACAATGCCTCTTAGAAAAAAAAACAATGCCTTTTCGTACTAATTATGTATATAGGTATAAATTTTCCTTGTTAAAGACGTCAGATGTGTTGGAAACGGAACGCTCCTCATTTCTGGGTTTCACTCACGAGACAACCATGAGCAGTAGTACAATGGAGCTGGTGGAACAGTTGTCAACGGTGATCTTCGAGAGTGGGCTCGGCGACCGGCGCGTGCGACGCTACTTCGAACACTACGATACGCCCTTTGTTGGGGACCGGAGATCTGGCTCTTTAGAATAAGACTGTAGTGTTAATAAATGGTTTTAGATGTATTTTTTAATTTATTTTCCATGGTTTCTGTATCATCAGACATCGCCTATAAAGGTTTAAAAAAAGCATAGATAAGAATTCCAAAATGTAAAAAAATCAACTAGCTGCTAGAGTAGAAGAGGCACATGTTACGAAAATTTTAAACCCATCTCCGTCACCCATATCTCTTATACCACACAGAAATGCTCTAAAACGAATAGTGACGTCATATGTCAGGAAAAGCTGTAGAAAGACAGTTATTAGAAAAAATTCGTTTCGAAGAGTTGCGACCGGGGACGTCTAACGAGACGACGTGACTCGTGACAATTGGGGAGAGCTGAGCTAAAGAATTTCCTTTAACATTTCTCTGGCACCTTAGGTAATTGGTGGAATCCTTATGAATGGCCTCCATTTTTGTAGCAGCTAGCTAGTAGGAAACAAGAGTGTTATCCCGTATGTTATGTGGTATTCGGAACGAACTTTTTTCCCGGCTGAAATGTGAGTTTGATTGTCGTGTATTCACGCCTGTATTCCCTGAAAGGATAAGCAGGCTGTACACCCACATTTTAATAATGCTGTTATGACTCCAATGTGGTGAACCTATTCCATTCTTATAGAATTCCATTCAATTCTTATTCTATCAAACGGGCAAAATTCAAACAAACTCCTTAAAAAAACCGAATAACATTTTGCCCGGACCAGGAATCCAACCCATGCCAGGCTCAACAGTCGCCGCCCATAGACACCCGCTACCCCATAGGAGTAGCAAGTGCGTTGCCGGCCTTTTAAAGGGTTTGGGCCTCCGGTACCCTCACTCACTCGGCAAAACACAACGCAAGCATTGTTTCACGCCGGTTTTCTGTGAGGCCGTGGTATCACTCCGGTCGAGCCGGCCCATTCGTGCCGAAGCATGGCTCTCCCACGGTATAAAATATATCGAGATATATAACCACATAAATCATCATTCCTCTGCCCTTATCCCAATTTATTCGAGGTCGGTGCAGCATATACCTATTTGGAATTGCTAAAGTTTTGGCTATGTTTTATGACTGGCCGCCTGCCTGACGTCTACCCTCTTTGGGAATGCTGTTATTCGTGGTAACCACCACCGATACGGTCTCCTTCTAAGGTGTGAAAGCTATGTCACACCAAATGTTATCCATGCGCCAGGTTCTGATGTTATCCTTCTAACACACTCCACTAACCGGGCCACCATAAATAATAAACATCAATATTAATATATCGAAATATATATCCTCTAACATTATATTTCACTAACCCTGATTTAAACTAATACTACATACCCTTATAATCGTACCGTATATCTCTTGTCATCTTTTTAAAACTATTTCCTAAGTGTATGGCACCATTATGCCCGCAATATACGTTGGATGAAAATTGCCAGCGGTATAGTGAGCCCCCTTGTCTAATAAACATGTTTCGCGTTCGCCGGTTCGTTACCAAGTGATGATTTAACTTGGAAACATTTGGGCTTGTTTTGCGGGCTGTTCGGCTGAGTGTGGTATCTAAAATATTTTAGAAGCATTCTCCCAGCAGTGATGCCAATGAACCCATTGCCTTAAGTGAACTGCTCTGAAACATAAAAAAGAGTATCATACAAAGTTTTGACTTGGAAGAACCTGCATGCATCACCCTGTGCTAAGTATCAATTTCACCTACCTAAGTCTAATGGATAGATTACTTCTATCCGGGGAATTCTAGCAATTTTGACAACTTTTGTACGACAAATCTGTCAAAAACTCATAAGTTATTTCCTGTATAGCAATTATCAGACGTTGTTATGTATTTAAAGAATTAATATTAAAAACTGGTCCTACACTCAACTCCAACTCCGAAAGTTGGCGAAAAGTCACGTCTTTGAATCTAAACAAACTAGCCTTAAAAAAATCCACACATCAAACGCCTTGTTCAATCTGCAGTGTGTTCATATCTTTTTTTGTATGGAATTTCCTATAGGTAGATTATGTAGCCGAATTTTTGATTTGCGCGGTTTGCGGCTGACGCAGTTCCACTCAGATCCAGGTAGTCCCTAGCATGCTCCAGCAATTCCCTAAGCTGAGGTTCGTGTGGACAGGAGAAGTACTGTTGTGGCTTAAACGTTACATAAAATAACGTCACGACTGTATTAACCGAAAGAGTAGGCAGAGATGTACGCAGTTGTACACGCACATTTCACCAATTTATTATTACGACTTATTACATCGAATAATAATGATGATGGTCAGTCATCTATACTTCTATTTCAAACTAAAAAAAAAACAAATACAGCATGCCTACCATGTATGTGTTTATGTTTTTCACTCATGTTTGTGTACAATAGCTACTATATTTTAAAAAAAACTAGCCTGTAGTCCGGGACAATGTATGGATTTTAACCACATTCTAACGATACATCTAAATCGGTCCAGGCTTTTAGAAGTTATGGTGGAATAAAGAAACTCACAAACATACATACATACATGAACCCTAAAAAACAAAACACATAACACTCCTTAATTACTATTTTCCAAGAGGCATTACATGGCCTCAACATGTATAAAAAAATATTAACATACATATGATAACATTCCTTTTTTGGAAAGTCGTGTAAAAAACCCAATGACATATTTCCCTACCCGTGAATCAACCCAGGACCTCGCACGAGAATGAGACAGTGAGTTATTATTGTCTTTGGGGGTCGACTCTTAAGGAAGAATGCCACTTGCATTCTTTCCTACATGCCACATCGAAAAGCGATCACAATCCTTTTACTGCGCCGTGTGTTTTCGGAGGCGCATCCAAGTTTCAGTCCAGTGGCTCATATATTCAATGATATATTGCAGCAAATATTGTTGTTATCAGGCTATCGTGTCTCAGATCCTTAGATAAGTGCATTGTTATTGGAGGGTTTGTGTTCCAGCCGAAACGAGTTTGCGAGAGTTTTTATGAGTATTGTAACTTTTGTAAGTGATGTTCAATTCTATTTTTCAAAGAAACATTGAAAAAATAATAGACAAGAACGGGGCTTGAACCCGCGACCTTTGACGTTCCGTGTCATCACTCTACCAGCTACCTTGTCGTGTTCAAACGTATTGAATTTTCAATACTCTTTGTATACGTCTTAAGGAGACTGCTGGTGATATTTATCTAGTAATCATTTAGAGATTTTACTAAACTCAGCGTTACCACTTTGCAGTTGTAAATCGCCGAACAACATCCCAATCCTTTATAAATCATATATAATTATATTTTTTTAATACATGTTGAGGCCATGTAATGCCTATATTAATTCTATTTTTCAAAGAAACATTGAAAAAATAATAGACAAGAACGGGGCTTGAACCCGCGACCTTTGACGTTCCGTGTCATCACTCTACCAGCTACCTTGTCGTGTTCAAACGTATTGAATTTTCAATACTCTTTGTATACGTCTTAATATCACCAGGCGTCTCCTTAAGACGTATACAAAGAGTATTGAAAATTCAATAGGTTTGAACACGACAAGGTAGCTGGTAGAGTGATGACACGGAACGTCAAAGGTCGCGGGTTCAAGCCCCGTTCTTGTCTATTATTTTTTCAATGTTTCTTTGTTTTCGGAGGCGCATCCAAGTTTCAGTCCAGTGGCTCATATATTCAATGATATATTGCAGCAAATATTGTTGTTATCAGGCTATCGTGTCTCAGATCCTTAGATAAGTGCATTGTTATTGGAGGGTTTGTGTTCCAGCCGAAACGAGTTTGCGAGAGTTTTTATGAGTATTGTAACTTTTGTAAGTGATGTTCAATTCTATTTTTCAAAGAAACATTGAAAAAATAATAGACAAGAACGGGGCTTGAACCCGCGACCTTTGACGTTCCGTGTCATCACTCTACCAGCTACCTTGTCGTGTTCAAACGTATTGAATTTTCAATACTCTTTGTATACGTCTTAAGGAGACTGCTGGTGATATTTATCTAGTAATCATTTAGAGATTTTACTAAACTCAGCGTTACCACTTTGCAGTTGTAAATCGCCGAACAACATCCCAATCCTTTATAAATCATATATAATTATATTTTTTTAATACATGTTGAGGCCATGTAATGCCTATATTAATTCTATTTTTCAAAGAAACATTGAAAAAATAATAGACAAGAACGGGGCTTGAACCCGCGACCTTTGACGTTCCGTGTCATCACTCTACCAGCTACCTTGTCGTGTTCAAACGTATTGAATTTTCAATACTCTTTGTATACGTCTTAAGGAGACGCCTGGTGATATTTATCTAGTAATCATTTAGAGATTTTACTAAACTCAGCGTTACCACTTTGCAGTTGTAAATCGCCGAACAACATCCCAATCCTTTATAAATCATATATAATTAAATTTATTAATACATGTTGAGGCCATGTAATGCCTATATTAATTCTATTTTTCAAAGAAACATTGAAAAAATAATAGACAAGAACGGGGCTTGAACCCGCGACCTTTGACGTTCCGTGTCATCACTCTACCAGCTACCTTGTCGTGTTCAAACCTATTGAATTTTCAATACTCTTTGTATACGTCTTAAGGAGACGCCTGGTGATATTAAGACGTATACAAAGAGTATTGAAAATTCAATAGGTTTGAACACGACAAGGTAGCTGGTAGAGTGATGACACGGAACGTCAAAGGTCGCGGGTTCAAGCCCCGTTCTTGTCTATTATTTTTTCAATGTTTCTTTGAAAAATAGAATTAATATAGGCATTACATGGCCTCAACATGTATTAAAAAAATATAATTATAAGTGATGTTCAAGTTGAGAATGGTAAGCAGTGTTTACTTAAAGGCATATTTCACTTTTTACTCGAAAAACAAGCACACTAATTATGATTCATTTATATTGTTTAAGTTCCAATTATCATTATGCCCTATTTATTTAACCCATTAGCAAAAGTAATTTATGAAATTTTGACATTATAACAACATTATGGCTAAATTGAAAAAGTTTAATTGAAGCCATTTTTTTATTGGGTTATACATCTAGGTGATTGTTATTAACGTAACAGATTAAAATTATTTTCTTGTAACTTTGATTAGGGCCTCGACAATTCAGTTTATAATTGTGGACAGAAAAACACGGCCCGGTATAGAGCCGGATTTGAACCCGCGCCCTCCGAATGAATACACCAGGAGCTCTACCACTGAAACATTGTAAAATATAAGAGATATTTTTTTCTTTTTTATTACATACACACAGTAAAATAAAAACAATCGTTGTAAATTATTGGAATTAATGAATTGTATGTAATTAGTCATTTGTAAAGTGAAAACGGGCTCAAATTAATAGAGTCCAATCATTTCTAACATAGCATTTCGTACACAACGCATTACGGTCTACACGACCAACGTTAATATTAATTAGGCTGAGGTCCGTCTGTCCGGAGTTCCGGACAGGAAACGACTGACGGATATTATGCCTATGCTATTATGTAGGGTAGTTAGAGAAGAAAAAGAGATAAATATGAGAAATATTTCATGGCGTTCGGTAGTGGTATTTAATTATGGATGCTGAAAGAAGCGGACGTGCGATGTAGCGCACCGTTTTGCTATTGCTATATGTGTATGGATTTCTATTATTTTTCTTTTCATAATGGTTGATGAACAACAAGTGGGGTTACTCTTGAAACTAATATCAATTCTAATCCAATTCCAATATTAATAGACGCCTTAAAACAACGCATAATTTTAAAATAATTTTACGTACGTTACAGTTGTCTCAATTTTAAAGCATGTTGTCTTCATATTATCCCGAATCTATAATTATTTTTTAGACATTTTGGCATTTAAAAGTACGAACTGACATATTTCCAATTTCAATCGAGCGGAATTATTTTCAAGAGTAAGTCCACTGGTGTCCGAGTTCCTCTGACATGGCTTTACATACCATCGAGAACATTTCTGAGGCGGCTGGTTTCGACATGATCTATGCTCCACCGTTTTAATGAAGAACAAAATCATGACATAGTTCGACTTTACTCACTATCGGAAATATTTCTCCACGATTTCAATAACAGTTTTATTTATGTAAGTGATAACTATTATGCGACCTTTCAATTGCTAGTCCGATGGTCATGCCACTACGATATCACCTGCTATCGATGGATTCCTATTAATCTTCGTTTATTATATTTTTCCTGATACTAATCATCCTACTGTCCTCTAATTAGACAAATGCCCAAAAAAAGGAGTGTTATGTTTTTAGGTTTCATGTACTCGTATGTATGTATGTTTTGAGTTTCTTTATTCGACCATAACTTCTAAATGCCTGGCCCGATTTCGATGTATGGGATATCGTTAAAATCCTTACATTGTGCCGTGTAACATGGGCTAGTAAGATTAAAAAGAATGGCAGACGTTATTTTTATTTTTTAATTAATTTCATCTTTTTGGTTCGTTGATACACAACAGAATAGGCTACTCTAAGTACAATTGCGTTGTTAGTGAAAACCTAAAATTTTAAATCGAAATAATGTTAGTAATACATGATATGCTGTCTATATTTGTACAAAACGTTTGTCCAAATATTTGGCTTGTTATAGCCAAAGTTTTTGTTGCGTGTTTGTGTATCGGCCACGGCGTGTGTTTTAGCTTGTTTACTAACATGAATAGCTTAAATATATCATGTTTAGCTATGCAGGTAATGGTAAATATTATACTTATGTAAAATATTTATGCTAAGGATAAAATAAATTAGTTTACGTATCTTAGTACCTATAATGTTTTATTATTATGGTAGTATTAATGGTTTATGATCAAAGTCAAGGAAGGGGAGGGGCTCGTGGCTTAGTAACAGCCGCACAGTTCAATCGGTTGAGGTTAAGCTGCGCTTGCTGCGGTTGGTCTGTGGATGGGTGACCATCATTTCATACTGAGACCCCTCCGTGCCTCTGAGAGCACATTAAGCCTTCGGTCTCGGTTGTCAAATTAAGATCTATAACAGCCGTTACGGGAGTCAGAAGCCTAATAGTCTGACAACCAGTCATACCACGAGATATCGTGTTACCCAGTATTAACTGGGTTGTAGAGGTCAGATAGGCACTCGCTCCATGTAAAATACTGGTATTAAGCTGTATCCGGTTTGACTGGAAGCCTACCCTAATGCAATTGGGAAAAGGCTAGGCAGATTGATCAGAGTCAAGGAACTTCTTTCCATGGGTCAGTAGATCGGCCGCCTAGCGTCGTCACATGAGTGACAGTTCATTGGCGCCAAATGTAAATCATAACCTTTCTTTTTGCTTTGCTGTAGTCAGGTAAAATTATCGATGTAGCATTTTGTGGTTTCTTTCTTTGTGGAAATTTCTTAAGGATGCTGTGCTGGACTCCTACCGACTAAAACAACACTAGTCTTCACCGGGGTCCCGGCGAGCCCGGCGGCAGGCACCCCGACGGGATTACGTTCTTCTTATATTCCAGAGAAGCGCGTGACTTCTATTATTGTATATTATTCCAGTAAAGTTTTGCTAACTAATCTGATAAAACCTTGTGTACTTATTTACATTATTTGGTATGAATATATGCCTTGATGAGGACTCTTTGAATTCATATTTTTAATATAGTGTTTCGTCCGCCGAAAACCCCCGTTTAACGCATGAACTCTAAATTTTTCCTTGACAAAACATATCCTGGCTTATTCCAGGGTCTATAGCAACTATATACCAAACATTCAAATTCAAAAAAAGTCCAAACTTTCACTTTTTTAATACTTATTATAGGAAAGAAGGAGGTTCTATTTCATGAACCTCTAAGACATTAATGAAACATGCCTACGCAATTGTCTTGAATACAATATGCATGCTATCTCGAGTCTCGAGTTGATATCATTACCGTTGATCACAACTATTCCCTTTGCAAGCTCTATCTTCTAACATAATTTAACTTGGGTCAGTCCCGAGACAAGGAATCTTTATTGAGGACATATTTCAGCTGTGTAACGGGAAAGAGGTCCTAATTAAATGCATAAAAGCATGTGTAGGCTTTGGATTACGTTCTTGTTAATGAGAATCGCCCTTTCTTTAGGCTACGGTAGCTTAAGGCGATTTGGGAGTTGTGGATTAGGTCAGATGGTTAGATACTGCCTGTACTGGGAGACCTGGTGTCTTAAAATACAGGCCTCGGCTTAGTTTAGGCATTCGTCTTCCACAAATATATATACTATTAATTTACATTTAAGTGTATGCAAACACAATCACTATATTTATGTATTTGTGGAAGAATATTAAATAATGTTTTTTTTTCTTCCACATTTCAATCGTCTTTTGGTGACGTTATTGCTATCTATTCAGTCCCTTTACAGGAAACCGAACCAACACGACCAACTTTACAGTTAATACAATGTCGTACAGATGCAATTACATTAACAAATAAAGATAAAATTGATCTGTAAATGTTTTTTTAAATTATGCTTCCATGGTGTTATTTTCAGGCATACTGCAATTACGAATTTGTATTTGCAGTCAAGATAATAATTTTAAGTACAAACGCATAGTTCATATATTTCAAATTTAACCATCAAACCGCCAAAAATATATAGCGTAGGTACAAATATGAATAATAGCACTATCTATACTACTTATAATAAAATCGTAACACGAAAGCCCGAAAATTTCAAATTCGCTTTTTGGATTTTTTTTCTTTCGTAATGTGTTATTTAATCGATACTATTGCCAAATCTGTTGTTTTTAAAATTTGAGTATTTTTGTCTGTTTGTATGTCCGAGGTTGGCGTCCAAACCAAGAAAAAGAAACAACTGAAAATTTGTAAAAAATTTCGTCAGAAGCCGGGTCAACTTATAGGCTATTCAAAATTGCGCATTTCCTCAAGGGAGCTGAGCAGTGATGTTAAACATCTCACGCTCAGAATCTAAATTGGACGGATTTCAATAAAAATTGCACTGTTGTATAGCTTATCAAAAATGATAAGCACTTCAAAAGGTATCATTGCGCTTTATCACATAGGGACCAAGCACTTACCGGTTTTGTATTTCGATTAGTAGATTGTGAATGCCTATTTTAGCGACATTGTCAACTGAGTAATTAGTTGCATACGATACATAGGTGACTGGCACAGAATAAGTATGTCGGTCGAATCCCGGTACAGGATATATTATTTTTGTATATTTTTAAATTTGATAATACACGGTTTATCTGTTATTTCGCAGAAAAGCAACGTTATTTTAGTTTTTCGTGTCTTTTTGTAATATAAAACCACTTTTTATGTGTTTCTCTTGCTGTCTCATATCAATATGGTGAAGCACAGTGAAGATGTTACACGTTAGCGTTATGTAATTTTTTTGTCAATCAGATCTCATCATTATCATGGTACTTCTTTCCATAGAAAAGTCATTTTTAGACTGTCATAAATTATATAAAAAAAATATATATATAAAATGGATCTACGTTTGGCCACCAACTCGCCTGATGGCAAGCGACGGTGTGGCCGAGGATGGAGCACGTATATCCAGAATAAATCTATTCACTCTTAAGTAGACTGGATAGATTTTGGCAGAACGATAGTTGGGGAGTTGATGCAACTCCACTCCCACAACGGCTTTGTCCGGTGGATGGTAAACAGCCGTGGTCGAAGCCTCCGACCAGTGTTGTGTTGCCTGATTTGCACCACCCTGGGGCTACGTGTAGGGATTCCATTTTAAGGGTGCACTCCTACGGACGCGGGCAAATCAGCCCCCAATACCTATTTAGTAACAAAACTACACATTTCCTCAGCCTGGCCTTAGGATTAATTTAATTGCCTAATCCATAAGTAGGTAATAGCGACACATCAAATAAGCATTACTGACGATTTTGTTAGAGGCTGTCCAGCTATTGAGGTGGTTGGAGAGTACATTCTCGATGATATCCAATAAAATACTGTGTAAAACATTGCTTAACCTCAGCGAATGTTTACTAAGCGGAGATTGGAACAGACTATCAGTACCTGCATCTAGAGCATTCGTTTTATAGATCGGGTATTAAATGCTGGAAAAATAAACAACAAGCCAGACCCAAGCTCTACTGAAAACTCCATTATGGAACTCAACAACACTTTTTTCGACCTGGTGATCAAACTCAAGACTTACCTACGCTTATACTCACTTGCAACCACTAGACTAATAACTCAGTTTTTCTAAGATTCTCTTTGCACTGCACAAGATTGATGATCATTAATATTTTCATTTTTAAATGAATATGCAGTGACAGAAACTGAAAAAATTATGCTTAGAGTCATCTTGAAAAGACGAGGCAGGTGTAAGTGGAAATTCTGAGATCCCTAAATGGATATAAACTGACCCACCGAAACTCACTAAAAAGTCAAAAAAGTAGTGCTCACAACCAGCACACGTGTATTAATAGACGTATGAACGTGATAGAAGCAAAAAGAGTATGTAAGGTAAAATCTTAGCAGTTTGTCCCACCGGAATACGTGAGTGAAGAAAGAGGGAGTGCACTCCATAGAGATAGGGCGCCGGTACAGTCATTCGGGAACGTTCAGTCGGGAGTACTCCCGGTATCGAAGAGGTGGTAAAACATCCCGGTATCTCCAATGTATCGGTAACGGCGGCTTATCAAATTTTTCGGTAATACTATTGGGAAACGGAAAATGACGTAAGATCATCTATGTCGCACCTAGCTTTCAGCTGATTGGCCTGCTGCCGAATTCGTTAATCATCCGTGTTTCTCAATAAATAAATATCTGTTGGTTTTCAAGGTTCAAGTGAATAGGTATTTAGTGGTCAAGTGTGTAGCATCGTTAATTACATTATTGCTTAAAATCAGGCGAGTTGGCGGTCAAACGCAGGCCCATTGAGATTATGTAAAAATCTAATTCATGAGTGGAATCCTAATATTACATCGTATAATCTACACCACTTCAAAAGCTGTATCCGACATCTGATATAGCGCCCCCACATATCTACAGACAAGTCGCGTGTGCTGTGGAAAAATCCAAGCAGGAGTCAGACCCTAGACAGCCATTGTATGACGGCCAGTTACCAGTACAACACCTAACCATCTAACAAGCCAGGCACAGTTATTTAAAACTGACCGAGGTAGTGTCAGGATGCCCAGTCGAGACTCACCGCAAAACTGAGGCTAGGAACTTTTCCACCACCCGCTAACAAATTAATCATAAAGTGAACCTACCTGAACACAATTTTGGACACGGCAAGTGTGGATCTAGGCAACCAAATAATTAAAATTTTACCATCGACATGAAGATAAAGAATCGTTTAGTAAAGTAATCCTAATCCGGATCCTGCTCACGACCGTATTCTTCTTTCCACTAAAATTTATAACTTAAGAGTTTGCTATGATTTATCTGTATGAGTTTGGGTTGCTAGGGCAACTTTTAAGTATCTGAAAAGTTACGGCTGTCTGTATGTGGGTGGCGTCAATGAGGATAGACAAAAATAGAATAATGCAACAATTATTACCAAATAAGGAAGGGGTGGAGGGTCTGACTTCAACGAACGTACCTGATCTTCTCAAAAAAGGCAGGTTAATAAACTGAACTGTCGAGCATGCATTCTTCATGTATGTAAGATAACATCTATTGTTTCTGCCTACTGGAATGGGAATAAGGTGTGAGTTGGTTTGTATGATTAATTGAAATCTTAGCTTGGCGTTAAGACTACTTTGACGTGAGCAAAGCCACAGGTATAGCTAGTATATAATAATAGTGTGAATTTTTACCGGCACAAAAGTACTCTATGTTATTTTGGTTTCTTTATAAAATTTCATCAAAATCCTATCATTCGTTTTTGCGTATGATTGAGCAACGAACATCCTTTCTCATAAACTTTAGTATGTACCTAGAATATTTGTAAGGATAGTAGGATGATTGTGCTGTGAAGTGATTTAAGAATAAAGCTAGCAATGGCCACAACTACTGCGTGCTCTGCTCTGAAAAACTATTGAAGTTACGTTAGGTTACTGCTAAGTGTGAACATCTTGCACAAGGCGTCTCCGTGCTTCAAACATCATATTAATGTCAGATTAATAGACCATTCTTTCAGCCAACTCAGATGCCTACATAATGCTTAGATAGAGGGAGAGTAAGAATGATCCATGTTATTTGAGAAAGTTAAAATAATCGGTGGTCTGTTAAGTGGTCGTGCAGAAACGATATAGAAGAAATTTCGTATAATAACTTTCGTGAGACACATTCATATTAATTATTATTTAACGGTTATTATTCACGCGCATTCTTTGGAGATTGCCCGACTAGTTTCGAACTCGAACGGAGCCCTTATTCATGAGCTGAGCCCGCGGCGATGCAGCGATGTCGCGAGTGTTTGACTTTCGTTGACGTTTGTGGACATTGTATTTTGCCTTGTTGTAACAAGGCAAAATACAGTTTATTTGAAGTTATTATATTAAATGGAAAAAGAATCCTGTTCGCGACCGTATTCTTTTTCCATTTAATATAATAACTTTAGAGTTCGCTAAGCATGCGCTAATGCTTTTCAAAGATTTATCTTGAACAGTTTATTTGGTTTCGTACCTCATAACACAGACTACTAAGAGAACTAAAGTTCCTCATACAGAAAAACTAAACGTTTATAAGATAAAAAAAGTTAATATTAGGGTCTCTACTTATATCTCCTGCGTACTTGGCCAATCTCCATGGAGATAGGCCGCCGTGACCGAAATACGGTCGGGAGCTGTATGATATATTTCTAACTAGCTGATGCCCGCGTCTTCGCCCGCGTGGATGTCGGATATCGCGACCAAAAGTAATTATGAAATTTTGATCCCGGTCCCGCTTTCCAATTACCGCATCATAAATGCCCATTTTTTTAAGTATTAAAATGGATGTAGTATGTTATCCTTAAGAGATAGACATATGCCATTGCGGACTCTTCTGAAGACCTATATAAGATACACAATTCCACCATACATCATTTTGTTATATCTCAAAGGGTTTAGGCAGCGCACGCCAGAATAGCTCGCAGATGGTAGATTTTTTCCTACTTACTTGACACTTATAGTCATATTTTGGATAATTCACACAATATCTTTGACAGCACGGTTGGCGCAGTGGTCGAGAGACCGACTGCTGCGCTGCGTGTCGCAGGTTCGATTCGCGCACGGAGCAAATATTTGTACGATCTATAGATAATTGCTCCGGGTCTGGGTGTGTGTCTGCTTGTGAGATTATATGTCTGTAAACCCACGATACAGGACGAAAGTGTTCCTAGTGTGGGGTAAAGTTTAAAAAATAATAAAGAATATCTTTATAAATTGTAGCCTATGTGTTATTCTGATGTATAGGCTATATTATTGTAAAGTTTCATTAAAATCCATTCAGTAGTTTTTACGTGAAAGAGTAACAAACATCATCCATCCATCCATCCATACTTACAAACTTTCGCGTTTATAATATTAGTAGGATAAAATCACGCGTAGAGACCCTAATATTAACTTTTTTTATCTATATATCGTGGGTACTATCAGGTTTCACAGCACAAATTAAGGATAAAATACATTACCCTCAGGGTGCGACTCCGTCTCGCACTTGGCTGTATATTTTTTCATTCAGTCTAAAAAGGAAGCTAACAATCTTCGATCTGGATATTCTAGTCAGTTAATGTTAACATTAGCTGTACAATAATGGTAAAAGTTTTGAGTGCGCAATTAGCAAAGTTGGTAACCGAATGTTGCAACTAAGTAAACGGTGCGTTGCGAGCTATGTTACACCTTGCAACTTGGCGCATAATTGGCTTCTAATTAACAATAAGTGCTCGCGATTTGTAATGTTGTACAACTATACAAGTTGAGATTTTACATAAAAATAAGCAAACGTAACTAAGAATCATAGATTGGATAATGATGTGGCAAGACAATAATAGTGATTTAAAAGATATAATTACCAAAAATTAAAGAGTATGCTTAGATGGAGATAACTTTGTAATTTAACAGAATATATAGTGACAGAGTTTGAAAAGAGTATGTTTAAACGGTTAGGTAAATATTGCAAAGATTCATGAAAGTCTATTTACAAAAGGTTTCTACTACTAGGTGTAGGTGAAAAAATAGGGAAGGGATATCCTAGAAGGATATACACTAAATTGATTGGCGATGTTATCACAACCGGCGGGCGTGTATGACCAAATGTATGAACGTGTTCGAAGCAGAAGGAGTATGCAGGTGGCGTTTTATAGTTTCTGCTTACCCCCATAGGAAAAAGGCACCAGTACATGTAGGAATGTATGTATGTAAGCAAACGTTTAGTTTGTAATAACAAAAAGCTTTAGCATTTTAATCTCTAAATACAAATGCAGTTCACAGTTTTTCCTTTTGAGTCAGTTTTTGTACTTAAAACTTTATTAAGTATTTATTTAACTACGGATAGATAGCTGAGAATACCAATTTAATAAAACAACTTTTAACCGGATTATTCGCGTGTATCATATAGGTATCTGTTTTTGTTCCCGCGACCACGAATGCTACGTCAGGAAAAACAAAACAACGTGATTAATCCGGTTAAAAGTTGTTTTATTATAATGAGTAGTGGTATCATAAACCTAAGATATTATTAGGGTGTAATGTTTTGTCAAATGGCTTCAGCTAGCTTAAGATCTAGCCTAGCTAATATTCTACGCTATGGGAGTACTTCATTAGCCATCAATATTAATATCATCATAGGTTTCAATTTGTTAGCAACATTGGCTGGCGAACATTTAAAAAGATTTTGACTCCAAAATAACTTTAAAAAACAATTGAAAATGTTTTATCATCTTTGTTTGCTCAATATGCATGCTATGGTTTCAAAAAAATTATCGTACCCGCAACAGTACGCCAACGAAACGCCACTGTATTTTCAGAGTTCTAATTTTAAACATCACTTACTTACGAATTCCGCATAACTCCAAAAATGTAGGCAGCTATTTTTAGAGGTCCTTAAATAAACTACGTTCAGTAAAAGTTTGGTAAAGCGAATGTTTCCGAGAAAACAACAGTAAAGACTATGTTACGAGGATACCAGAACTCGCCGGGGGCGCAAAGAGTTTAACCGTTCAAACTTAACAGATTCAAAAAATACAAACTCTTTTCGCGAATATTTAGTTAAACCTTTACAACTTGGTTCGCGTTTGTTTAGAACTTTACTGTTCTGATTTTAAAGACCTGCTTACTGTGAATTAGGGTCCGTTAGCATTTTTTAGCCTGGCTTTAATATTTATAGAAATTTTCTTTGTTTTTAAATCGATAAAGGAGAGGCAAGGAGTTGGTGGAAAGGAAGAGAGAGGTGAATCTTTCTGAATGAAATCTTGCCCAGCGTCGGAGGGCACTTAATGATCCCTGGCCATCTTGAGTCGCAGCATGTGAACGACGGACTTGCCTAATTCGCCATCTGACCAGAAACAGGCCCGAGATGGTTTCAGCGCGCGAGCACTGAAGCAATTGTAGCCGGTCTGCACAAATAGCGGGATTCTTCGACACATTCAACCTGGATTATTATCTGCCAGGAAGCGAATGTAGCTGCGTCCCTGAACTCCGGTAAAATGAAAAAAATACACTCCTGACCGAATTTGCGGTCATCTTCACGACGATTAGCCTAATACGCAGGTGGTATTATCGTGCATAAGTGTATGCGCAAACACAGGTGCACTCCCTCTTCTTTGACTCTCACCATCTGATGGGACGGCAATCCGACACGACCGGAGAGAGATCAGGCGCACGACCGATGGCTTTACGTGTTTTCTGACGCACGGGGGTGTCACGCCGCGAACTTCCTAGCTCCGAGCTGCCACTGAGAATTTCCTACGTGAAAAATCAGAATCTCACGCTTAGCAGTCACGCTTGCGGCCAATAGACCAATGAGGCAGTTATGGGCAAGTAAAGAGAGCATATGAGAGCCGTCATTCTTACAAAACCCTATTGCCCTTAGCGTTTGGGGGTTAAATGCCTTGTTGATCTAGTTGTCCCAAGCGCGACTACTGAGCATAAGGTCTTGGGTTCGATTCCCAGGTTGGGCAAAGTATTATTGGGTTTTTCTGTTAGGAAATTCTCAGTAGCAGCCCGGAGTTTGGAATTGTGCCCGGTAAATGGTAATAGGCTCACCACCTATTACATGGGACTTAATAACAGCATTGGTGAAATGTGGGTGTACAATCGTGTACACCTCTGCCTACCCCTTCGGGAAATACCGGCGTTATGCTATATAACATACATAACATACATAACAACATATATAACAATATGCTATGTTTGGGGGTTTACCGACCACGCGAACAAAATGATGCCCTAATTTAATTGTGCCATGTGGCTCAGTCTTGTGAACTAATTACGGCAGTTAGCCCACAGCCATACTATTTTAGACACGCCCTACCATGTTAACAGCTTTACAGACATGTTTAGGCCAGAACATTTAAACGATAGGCATAGTAGATTTAACATAGCGTAGTATTAGTATTATGCCTGTATTATCGGATGCGATAGGCAGAAGCGTAGGTCACCCATATCTTACCTATAGCGTTGTTAAAGCTTCATGTAAGGTAATAAATAAATATTAGCAGTGATAACCCAATGATATGACCGTTGTACTGACAAGTCAAAGGTCAAGAGTTCTAAGGCACCATGATTTTCGAAGTTATGTGCGTATTGATTTAACTGCAAAGTTAGTCGTGTCGGTTCAGTCACCTGTCTAGAGAATGAATAGATAGCGGTGACGTCACCATAACACGGTGTACATTTTGGGAGAAGAATTTGGAGGAGTGAGCAGAGGTCGGGATGGCTTAGTGGGCAGAACACTTGGATTATTTATAGGGGAGGCGCAGGTTCAAAGCCTGCTCATTATCGCATTTTCCTTTTTTATTAAGCGCTTCACGCGGTCTGTCGTGCTGATGTAATAGTCGCCTATTCCACACAATAGATACAAACAAACACACAACCACAGGATACAAAATATAATTTTATCCATTATTTTTTTGTAAAAATGGCTTTCGAGAGACACGTTCGTATTAATTATGATTGTTAACGTTAGAGCTAGACTCGTGTCATCACCGCAGGCTCCGTTCGAATATAAAAATAATCGGGCATTCCCGAAAAATGGACGTGAGTAACAATAAAATAAATATAATCCAATGAATTTGTCGGTGATAGTTTTGAAGAATAGGGTCCGAGGTCTCTCTGTCTGTCAGGATTTCAAAGGTAATCGTCAATAAAACCAATATTAAGGCTCTCCGCCACTGAGAGCACGTTTACTTTGGGTTAGTTATTAGTAGTGAGTCACTTCATATTACGATGTACAATGTAGGTATTCAAATATCATTAAATCGGAGGTCTAGACAAGTCAGGGTGTAGAAGTCCGTTCGCCACGGCGGCTCGCAGGGAACTAACAGATACATATATTACTAATCTGTGGTGAACTAACGTAGTAACGTCCTCCCTCCTCTTGCTGTAGTAGTCACCGACGGCCCATAGCGCTCGGTGTTGTGTCAGAGTGTCTGTGATCGGATGTGACGTAGACACCTACAGATAATGCACATTAATGACACTCTAATGTTACAGCGACATCCATCATAACTAACTAACACTAATTTAAATATCGGAGCGCCGTCAAATTCATTGACATTGCCGTCTAGTTCTACATGATTATAGATTATAATTCATCCAAGTATAGGGTGGATTTTTAGAGTCGAATAATTTTAATGATTGATTCTTCAAAGGAAACTATATACCTATATTAACTCACGTGTTATCCCCATGGAGGTAGTCAGAAACTACAGAACGCCACCCGCTCAAATCCTTACATATGCCAATAAGTCACATGAAACTAAACAAGAGGTGTAGTATTCCACCATTGAAAAGGGAGAATCCTCCAACTAGGCGTGGACGTTTGTATATATGTATATATATATATGCACGTTTGCCGTCAAACTTTGCATGCGCGATGTTGGATTTGTGACGTCACCTTGGTGTGAGCGTAATATATTTGTAGTGAGGTAGGTGTCGCTACAAGGACATAATCCGCCTACGGACATAAGTTAGTCGCTGCAAAGCCAACCTTGATAAATGGAGATTCACTGACACATCAAATGTCTGCTGCGACTGCGGAGCTCCGAGACGAACTATATAACGCCTGTTGCACATAGCGAGCAGAAGCTGCTGTGTTTAGGGTTTAAAAAACGCATAGTTCGACACTCTCGAAGGAATCAAAATTTATAGGGTACTTTCCGTTGACCTAAAAATATGAAATTTGGCAAGTAATATCGTCTTATACTACAAATATAGGAAACAATCTGAAAACTATATAAAATACAGTCTTTATAGGCTTTGGAAACTGAATTTCGAGAAAAGCTCGGAAAAAACTGCGAGGCTCGATTCCTGAACTATTTATAATATGCAAAAAAGAAAATACGCTCGTGAGCAGGATTCGAACCTGTGCCTTCCGGATAAATACTGCTGGCACTCTACTAAGCCAACTTGCTGGAGCCAGCGCCACTGACGCGCGCCTTGCGCACTCTCAATGCGGTGGCTAACCATATTGATATATTTACGTGCTCACTGAATGAGTTTACTAAAGCCACTTATAATGTAATTTGTTATAATTCATAGGTTAAGTATACTTAAGTACATTAGACATTAATTTAGGCTAACCTTTAAATAAATGTAAATCTGGTCTATCGCATTAGGTTAACCTGTAAAGATAGATTTAAGAACAGTGTAAAGAAATAAATAAAATCTCGACCTCTCCTCACTACTCCAACTCTTCTTATTCCACATTTTAATACGACTTTTGGTGACGTCGTGGGGATCTATTCAGTACTTAGGTGACTGATAGGAATTCTTCAATCCACAAAAAAAAAAAAAACTTAACAGTTCGTCACGCATATGTTAAAGCGGTTGGAAGATTTATAAAAATAAAACAAAGCGTTCGAAACGTCAGGAAAAACCAAAAAAATTACAAAAACTGTACTTTGTTTTCTAGTAATGTTGCAACCGTGTTTACAAAGTAAAGCAAAGGATTACACTGTAAATATCTACTTAGTTTGCTACCGTGTAATCCGTAGAGGGAAATTAAAAAGTTTCACTGCATCACACACTATAAAAATGTTTGGTTTTATACGATCGTCTAGAGACGCTCATGTCACTTTAATATTAATTCTGTTTTGATCTGCTTCCTCTTCTTATCGTGTGGTTGATGATCAACCTAGTATCAGAGGTTAAGCCATCCGTAGGACTCTGACATGGCTTTACACACCATCGAGAACATCTCTCAGGTGTGCTGGTTTCCTCCACTAGGTTATCACAATCTAACACATTACATCTATTTACACGACTGCCCAAAAAAAAAGAGTTATATTTTTAGGGTCCATGTAAATATGTATGTTTGCGAGTTTATTTATTCCACCATAACTTCTGAACACCTGAACTAATTTAGATATAATGAGTATCTTTAATTTTTTTTCATTGTCCCGGGTAACATAGGCTAATAAGATTTAAAAAAATATGTAATACCTATAGTGGCTATGGTGTGAAATAAAAAATATAATTCACACATGGCAGGCGAGCTTTTTATTTTTTGTTAATTAATTTTTTTTCACAGTAAAGTGGTTGTTGTTATGGGCCTACCGGACAAGCTACAGGTTTTGGATAATTTGGACTGAAGACATAATAATACTCCTCCCGACAGTATTTCGATCACGGCGGCCCATCTCCAACGTACGTAGGTCAACTTACGTTGACCTACGTACGCAGGAGATATTATAGTGCAAAAGTGTTTGCGAAAACAGAGGTGCACTCACTCTTCCTTCACTCTCATAGTCCGATGGGACGGCAATCTGACACAACCGGAGAGATCAAGCGCAGGACCGACGGCTTTATGTGCTCTCCGAAGCATGGAGGTGTCACACTACAACTTCCAAACTACGGGCTATCACTGAGATTTCCTAACAGAAAACCCCCAATAACCTTTTGTCTGACATGGGAATTGAACCCTGGATCTCACATTGAGCAGCCGCGCCGTCCACTAGAGCAAAGAGGCAGTCAATTTTTTTTTAATGTCTTTATACGTACTCGACGAAGATGACAAACATGCAGTGAACATCGTGAGAAAAATTGGACTTTGATGTTCTGAAATCGCCAACCCGCAGCGAGTTCATCTCTGCTCGTACCCTCTCCGTCTAAGAATTGGCCCTTACCCTGCATTGGAATAGTAATGGACCTGTTATGTAATTTTATTACAATATTCATTAGGTACTTAATTGATGAATTTTAATGTATGTATATTTGTATATTAATAAATCAACCTTTTATTTGTGCTACTCATTGTGGCACAGGCTTCAACTTTAGCAAGAAAGAGTGGATTTATCCCCGCGCTTGCTTCATGTACTGCATCAGACTCTTAGATTTTCTCACTATGTTAACTTAGCCATCATTGACCACAGCCAACCAAAGTAATAAAAAAAATTACATTGGCTCATGAAATGGGGCTCGCCATCTCGATTAAAAACTTGGTCCATATCCACCAGTTCACCACGACAGCATAGTTCATCTACCAAAATTATGTATATAAACTGTACCTATCATCATTCATCATTATATTAATACGTGATGTAAAAACTTTTTACCTGAAGAAAATTACGCGGACGTAAGTTATTGAACTTTAACACAGTTAAAGTTTATATGCAGAAGGAGTGCAGAAAGCTAATATTTTTATATAATAAGCATTACAAATACAATACAATAATAAAAAAGAAAAACATTAAACACTATAAAATTCGTTTAACACACACATATATCTTTAACAATGGAACTTTAAAGTTCCAATTTTGAAATTTAAATATATAGTTGTCGAGTTTCGGCCAGTGGGTGACCACTAGTAAATTTTATTTATTCCACGATTGATGACTTATAAGTAGCTAGAACACCGCATGATTATGAAAAATAAATCAGCCAGACACAATCCAAACTCAGATAGATGGTTAATTCATCGATACGTTTTAAATTCGTTCACCCTCGTAAGAGAATAACATCGATTTTATTGCCCGTTTACCGATACAGAGTGGTGTTTTAGAGGTGCACACCATTTGGTAATCCAATCTTTTATTTATTTATAACTTACGGGAGCCGACTGTCGGTACTGGCTAGACAACGATGCGCTGCCTGTTACACCGAAACCGAACATTAGCAAAAAGCGAATGAAACAACTTTTAGCCGGATTAATCGCGTGTTTTTATTAGTTATTGTTTTTATGACGTTTTGAACACTTTGTAGCGTTTGTGGTTGCAATATGACTAAGGTGACTATTATTTTTGTCTCTGATACATTTTTAGAACTAGATCGTGATTGATCTGTTGACTCGTTAATTACCAGATACAATAGAAATATTATTGTTATCAAGTACAATTTTGTACTTTCAGATTGAGATTAATCCGGTAAAATTTTGTTTTATTATAATGTTTAGTGATCATGAAAACTTAAGAGATTACTAAATATATGAATGTTTTTCATGCCTATCATATTTTTACAAAGTTAAACAACGTTATATTGCAATGTCAGTTGCTAAAAACGTACGGACTACGGTTAGTTAGGACAGGAATATAAATATCGAGCTATAATATCTCGGATGAGATCTGTTGTGCATCAGGAATATGGATCGATTAATACGACGCGTGTCACGGGTTCGATTCCTCAAGGAAGAATCATTAAAAGAAAAAAAAAGTGTTTATTCACAAAAACAATACTGGTTTACTGCGTATTCACAGGTTAGTATTTTTAGTATGGCTTACGGGCCTTTTATGGCATGGGGTCATTTAGGATTTTAAAACATTACAATTATTATATTTTGAATAAAAAATAAAAACTTTGATACTTGACGGCCGAAGATTCAGCTTCGGTGTCACACTGAAGCGCGTATAAGCAACGTACAATAAGCAGCGATGCTTCCAATTGGTAGCTGATGTAAAATGCAACGCCAATAGATAGCTAACTCCCAGTATTGGTTCAGAAAATTCTTTTGGGAAGTTTCTTTGTATGCGGTGAGCCGTGTAAGTATACAAGCAGTCTATTACTGTTATATTTGTATGTAAAATTACTTAAGAATCCTACAGTTATTTAATAGGTTCGGGGCTGACTTGCCCGCGTCCGAAAGAGTGCACCCTTAAAATGGAATCCCAACACGTAGCCCTTGGGTAGTGCAAAACAGGCAACACAACTCTGGTGCGAGGTTTCGCGGCTGATTACCACCCACCGGTCGAAGCCATGCCGTGAAGCGACATACTCGTGTTCTGGGATGTAGTCAGATGCAACCGTTGAGGGAGACGGGTCTGAGTATTTTCATCAACTCCTCAACTATCATTCTCTCCAAATTTATTCACTATACTTAAGAGTGAATAGATTTATTCTGGATCTACGTGCTTCATCCTCGGTCACAGCGTCGCTTACTATCAGGCGAATTGGAAGCCAATAGTAGATCCAATTTGGATAAAAAAAAAGCGAAATGTTTACTTCGAGACATTAACAGGTGTTCCAGAATAAACCACGAACGGCTCTAAGAGTAATTTGTTAGCGTTATGAACGGCGAATTCCTATTTATTCGGTGGTTTTTGTCACGTGAAGCACAACAGGCGATTTTTTTTTTACAAAAGATAATTTTTTGTATTGATACGTGTTCAGTATCAACGATATAGTGACACCGGGTACAATCAACAGCTTGTATAGTAAGTCATCATCATCATCATCCCCCTGCCATTATCCCAAATTATTTGGGGTCGGTGCAGCATGTATTCTTCTTCCATATGGACATACTCTCTACTTGTATTGGAATGCTGCTAAAGTTTTGGCTGTTTTAATACCGGCCGCCTGCCTTACGTCAAACCCTCATTTGGAATGCTGTTGTTTGTGGTAGCTTGTATAGTAGGTAAGTATTGCATAACATTAATATAATATTAACTTATTGTGGACTTCTACTACTACTATAATTCGTGGTTTGTTCGTTGCGTAACTGACGCGCTTGGGACCACTAGACTTCGTTGGTCTAGTGGTCCCGACTGCTGAGCCTCCGGTCTGTTTATCTGTTAAAAAATTCTCAATAGCTGCCCGGTGTTTGAATTGGGCCCGGTAGCTGACTATAGGCTCACCACCTATACATGGGACTTAATAATAGCATTGGTGTTGTGGGTGTACACCTCTGCCTACCCCTTCAGGGAATACAGGCATGATGTTATGTCATGTAATGTCACTTGTTTGTGGACGGTAGTGCAGCTGGTAAGCGTGACTCGTGAGGTTCGAATTCCGTATTAGGCAAAGTGTTATTGGGTTCTTTTGCTTGGTAATTCTCAGTAACACCCGGGGGTTTGGAATTGTGCCCGGTAGATAGTTATAGACTCACTACATTTTGACGTGATTATATCTTTAATTTGCTTTTATAGTGGGAGACAATTTAGAAAACTGATGCAACAAAATCACCTATATTCAAATTTTAATTAGACCACTCGATAGCTAAAAGATCAAAGATAACGTCGCCATATTGAGTTAATTTCGCTGCTAAAATTCTTCACATAACTATTACCCGTTATGTATTCATTAAACATACGGCCATGTCGACGACACAGTCACACTCAAATTTTTTTTAATAATGGGTATCCTAAATAAGTAAGTAAGTAAATGTGGGTGTAGAATAGTAATTGGTGTAATAGTTTGCTTAACCCTGGGGGGAGTACTGGCATGGTAGTTATAATACTAGCTCCAGATTTCTTTTTTTTTTTTTGTAAAACTATAATTTCAAAGCGACAATGTCACTAGCTTACTAACTACGTACCCAAAAGGATGCAATTCACCAACCGCGTTATTTTGATACCATCATAATCATCCCCCTGCCCTTATCCCAATTTATTTGTGGTCGGCGCAGCATACCTATATCTGGCAAGCGGCTAAAGTTTTGGCTATGTTTTATGGCCGCCTGCCTGACGTCAACTCTCTTTGGGAATGCTGTTGTTAGTGGTAAGCGCCACCGATACGGTCTGCTTTTATCTAGCTATGTCACACTAAATGTTATCCATGCTCCAGGTTCTGATGTTATCCTAATATCACACTCCACTAACGTTTAAAAAATAATTAAAAATAGTTTAAGGTATACCTATTACCTACTACCTTCGCTACGAGCATTTCTACTTTTGGATAATAATATGACGGTAGTCAAAAATGTTGTTTATAACCTTTTTGCTCAAAGTTCGGTACCTATACAAAAAGGTTATAAACAAAATTCAAGACGCACGTAATATCCGAAACGATATCTCAGGGCTGCCTCAAAAAATAAAGCTGGCCATATAAATTTCACCTACCGCCATTACTTTTAATAAAATTTTCAATTTTACTGACGTTTATTGCACATAAGAATAGAACTATGCGCACTACTTTACTAAAATCTAGCATTAACACGAATCTTCACGCAAGTTAATGTCTATAGGGGCGTATTTAATTTTGGCCGGCTATTATTTTAAGTTATACACTTGCGGCCGAGAAATGTAGACACTGATAATATTTTTTATTTATTTATAAATAGGCAAAAAGTAAAGGGCCAGTTATTAGGAATATAATGCACAAAGATAAGTACTGATTATTCCTTGGAAATTTCTTGCAGCAGACCTACGAGAGGAGAATTTAGTTTAAGATATTTGATTTAGAGAGTGTGTAGAAATAGCCGATATGCAAATAACAAGGTCTACATAAATAAATTACATACTACACAATATTATTCGATATAAATACCGAGACTATAACGAATAAAACATAAAATTAATAATTACAAACTTTTTAGTTTGTAATTATTTATTTATAACTATGAGGATAACGAAAGTGTTCCTTATAACTGTTTTCATTCCTATTAAAACTTTCTTATGACGATACAGAAATAGCATTCAGCAAGTATTGTAGCATTCACCACACAAACTCAGACGCACACGCATACGCACAAACACACACACGCACACACACATTTTATACACACGCATTTTGCCCATAATTACTTTTGTTCACTTTAAAATTAATTTTACCTACGCAATTTTCTAATACTGTAATGACTGTAAAAATCTTTACTTGGAAATCTTACTCACGAGCTACAAGATACAAGCTACGCTTAGTTTGTGGTTCGCTGATGACCGTTTTAACACTTGTTAATTGTTGTTTTGATATTACTTTTGAATATTAAACAATTTTGATTTGATCAAGTTTTTCAGTCGTCACATTTTTCTGTGTAAGGATTTGATAAATCTATCTAATATGCGAATTTGTTTAGATAGTAATAGGTTATTTTATATTGGCCTATTATCAATCCTAAAGTATCCTTTAATTGACGTAGACCCGGAAATAAATAATGCAAGATATAACTCATGTGTACTATAATTAAAATCTGTAATCTGCAAAGGACGCTCTAGTTATTTGTTCAGTCCTGTGAACGTATTATTGCTGTCATAATAATGATGCGAACTCACTTGGAAGCTTTTGATATTATGGTATGAAGTTTATAATATTAGATTGTTAAATAACCTCCATAGACTTTGTGCTATACAAGTGGGTGATTTTTAATATTTGTTTTCAATTTGATTCAAAGCAACATGAAATTAAATATGCTATTTCATAAAATATATCAAAATAAAATTTTGGCTGCTCTCGTAAAAAATGACAACGTTAATTAATTAAGAATGTTCGAAATTGGGCCTATGTTTGAACATTAAAAATGATTTATTGGGAAAATGCTGATTCATCAATCATTTAAGTAAGAATTGGTTTATATTTTTACCCCAAACATTTTGCGTAAATGGAAAATATTTTCATGCCGACCAAAGTTGTTTAGAAAATACACAGTGACAAGTAAAACATTTTTGCTTATCATCTCACATAATTTGCCATGAAAATAGGTTACCAGGTGAGCAGAGATGAAGGGAGGAACCTGACTCTATTGGCGCACAAATGGGACACAAAATAAGCTCAATATTCGATTATGTGGAGTAATCGTGTTTATGTCGTAACCACAGATATTTTAGATTTGTGCAAGAATATAGCAACAAAGATAAAATACATGACACAGAAAATACAACAAAAAAAAAACGTTTACGATACAAAAACCGTCTAGGTTTTATACGCATACGTGCTTATTACACCTATTTTCTTTTGTCATATAAGTTTTTTTACTGTGCCATTTATTTGGTCATACGTGTACTATCGTCGGGCGTGTAGGGTAACGCACTTAAAAGAGAAAGGTCGAGCTATATTAAGGGACCTAGCCTTCTTAATTACATAGATAGGACTGCGGAATTTATTCGCTTCGATAGTCATCTGCAGTGTTCATAAGTGTTATTGTACCATTTCGCAAGATTACCACTGTGAAGTACTTAATTACAGAAATTATTGCCATCCTTTTAGAGCCTACGGCGAACATTACGATGCCTTGTTTGGGCCCTATGAAAATTTCTGAATATTATACGTTGAAATTATTGGAGCTTAACAACGGTATGGTGTATTAAAATGGAATTGAATGTATTATGGTGCGAGTAGCCCTGACGTAATGGGCGCTATCATTTAATGTCGGACCCTGTTATATGTTTTAAGTATTCGATATTTTGTTTTGAGAGGAGAGTTAACAATGGCCTTTGATCCTTTTTACTACTTTAGTGGCTTTAAAATAATATTGTTATAGGGCACTAATTATGTCGTGCCCTGCGTGGTTTCCGAAATAATTTACAGTTCTCTGCCAACTAGGCCTTCTCGTCTTCTGATCATAATTTTTAACACGCTTTTATTAGCTTGGTATGTATCTATGTAACAGAATCTTTAAACGTAATTTCAGGACTAACAATCAAAAATAAATAATATTGAAAAAGAAAAACTCAAAACACACGCCTTTGTAACTAGCCAAACTAAAAGTTTAAACAATAATATTCTATAAATAAAATGAAATTGAGTGATTAAGAAAAAAATAAAAAATAAAATTCGAAAAAAAGCGTGGGATGCTTCTTAAGATATTTTAAAATGACTTTACTCCTAACAATATCCGTGAATAAAATATTTACAAAAATTTTGACATACAGCACGTCCACGCTTTTTATGGTGGCGTCAGCGCTGTATATTCAGTACCTTTATTAGAAGAACTCGGAAGAGTGATCAGAGGTCAGACAGGGCGCCTGGAGTCTGTGAGGCGTTGGTTCAAAACCTGCTCACGACCGTATTTCTCTTTCGATCACTACGCATAATGCACTGAAACGATTGAAGGATTTATCTATAAAATACGGCTCTTTTTAGACTGATCAGCTAAAATTCTGTCCAACATTAATAGAAGTCTAATCCGACCGAACTGTACCAGTTAGCTCAGTCAAGCAAATCGCTTCAGTCGCTGTCGGATGCATTCATACCATGTCTGAATCAGCCATATATACGCATCGTATGAATTTCCATCCGGTCAAACGAACCTAAATGGCCTCATTCCAAAGACGTATATTTGTGAAATAAGGAAAGTTAATAGTAAGCGGTCATTCTCAAATGGCTCAAATAGGTGAGTCCGTGGCGAAAACCACAATGAAATGGATTACTAACCACTTGATATTTTTTTGTATAGTAGATAAGATTAAAATATTAGGAGGGGCCTGTATCCTTTTTTAGATAAACTAAATATAAGTTAGGTAAAAAAAATGAAAACCTTTAAAATATTGACCTCGGTGTCGCGTCCGAACCCTATTTTACGGTGGAAATTATTTTTTATCCTTTTTTCTCTAAGAACTTATGCTACTTTGCATGTATACACAAATAGCTAAATAGTCACTCGCTTTACTTATGAAATTACTAAGCAATAATAGGCCTTAGTAAACAAGTTGCAACTAGTTGTTTTCACGTCCGACGTTTGGATTTGATATCGGTGGCGTGCACCGATCCGTCCCTAAATGTTGTACTATGTAACTGCGAGAATAGTTGTAAGAGCAGGACAAACTATCAGTCGCACCGCATTATTGGTAAAGACAACACGTCTGTGCGTCACCGCGTTACTCTTTTATTAAAGTAAGTAAACGTTTTCGGTGGTTTGGTATAACCATAAGGTTGATTTCGGTGAATGCATTTTATCTATTACTATTAGAACTTTTATTTTTAAATTATTATAAAATAACTTCTTATATGTGTTAGATTTCAAATGAAAAAGTTAATATTACAAATATGACTTATCTTTGAAAATATCTAGGATTTTGCTTATTTATTTGATTCCAGTGGCATTGATTTCGATGTTTTCGGTGGTCACCGAAATCGATTGCTAGTATTTATTTCTATTTAAAGACTGTAAAATTCGAAAAATATTTCTTGTTTCAGTGTTTTGATTATGCCAGGTTCGAAAGAAGATCACCTGGCTGAAAAAGATTGGCTGAACGACATTGGAAAGCACGAATTAAGAGTGATCCAGAGCTTTATGCAGTGCACAAGGAGAAAGATAGGCAAAGGTATTATATAAAAGCAAAAATGAAGGTAAGATAAAGCCTGTAAGTGAATTAGATCCTCGCCGACTACGAATTTTAAGAGAGAGATGTCTTTGAACAGGTACAATTTGAAAAAAAAGTGACTTGAACAGGATTTAATTAACATACCAGAAGAAACTGATGATCCTTTGCTGACTTCACAATCAAACCGATATAAAACCAGGCAAATGAATACCGCCAAAAGTAAAATTACCTCTTTTAACTCAAGCAAATTTCTGTGTTGATTTATTACCCTCAGGTTTATCTGTCGTTTCATATCCTATAACACAGCGCGTTGATTTAAAAAAAAAAATGATTTGAGTGGGTCATGTATACAATTTTTTGACGTTGAGGTGATTTTTATAATAAGTAATAGATATTTATACTCTGTGATTCTAATAGAAATTTATATTCTGTGATTAAACTTGATCTCAAGCCGGTATTAGATAATAAGTAGCTTTTCAATATTCCTTCCTACGTGATTATTTTAAGGTTCTAATTTTTATTACATTTAATATTGGTAGTTTAAAAATGCCACCCAATTTAAATGGTTGTAAGTTTTTTTAAATTCAATATATGGTTATTGAGTCAAATAAATTATGTTGTTTTATTGTAAAACTAGCTGTACCCGTGGCTTTGCTCACGTCAAAGTAATCTTAACGCCAAACTAAGATTTCAATTAATCATACAAACCAACTCACACCTGATTCCCATTCCAGTAGGCAGAAACTATAGATTTTATCTTACATACATGAAGAATGTATGCTCGACGGTCCAGTTTATTAACCTGCCTTTTTTGAGAAGGTCAGGTACGTTCGTTGAAGTCAGACCCTCCAACCCTTCCTTTTTTGGTAATAATTGTTGCATTATTCTATTTTTGTCTATCCTCATTGACGCCACCCACATACAGACAGCCGTGACTTTTCAGATACTTGACAGTTGCCCTAGCAACCCAAACTCATACAGATGAATCATAGCAAACTCATAAGTTATAAATTTTAGTGGAAAAAAGAATACGGTCGTGAGCAGGATTCGAACCTGCGCCACAGGGATAAATGCTCCAGGCGCTCTGACCGCTATGCCATCTCGACCTCTGCTCACTACCGCGAATTCTTCTTCCACATTTTAATACGTCTTCTACCTATTTAGTCCCTATACAGGTGACCGAACCGACACGACTAACTTTGCAGTTAATACAATATCGTACAGATTTTATGCGAATTTGCGGTAGTAAGCAGAGGTCGAAATGGCTTAGCGGTCAGAGCGCCTGGAGTATTTATCCGGATTAGGATTACTTTACAATATAATTATTAAACGATTCTTCATCTTCATGTCGATGGTAGAATTTTAATTATTTGGTTGCCAAAAAGTTCCTAGCCTCAGTTTTGCGGTGAGTCTCGACGGACATCTTGACACTACCTCGGTCAGTTTTAAATAACTGTGCCTGGCTTGTTAGGTGGTTAGGTGTTGTGCTGGTAACTGGCCGTCATACAGTGATTATACATATAGCGATAGCCAACTCGCCTGATTTTAAGCAATGATGTAACGCTTGACCACTAAATACCTATTCACTTGAGCCTTGAAATCCAACAGATATATATTTATTGAGAAACACGGATGATGAATGAATTCGGCAGCAGTCCAATCAGCTGAAAGCTAGATGCGACATAGATGATCTTACGTTATTCTCCGTTTTCCAATAGTATTACCGAAAAATTTGATAAGCCGCCGTTACCGATACATTGGAGATACCGGGATGTTTTACCACCTCTTCGATACCGGGAGTACTCCCGACTGAACGTTCCCGAATGACTGTACCGGCGCCCTATCTCTATGGAGTGCAGTCCCTCTTTCTTCACTCACGTATTCCGGTGGGACGGCAATCCGACACGTCCGGAGTGAGATCAGGCGCAGAACTGACGGCATGACAATATGTGTTGGCCAAAATGATAATACATAGTACAGGTAGGCGACACTATAGAACGCCACCTGCTAAGATCCTTACATACTCTTTTTGCTTCTATCACGTTCATACGTCTGTTAATACACGCGTGCTGGTTGTGAGCACTACTTTTTTGACTTTTTAGTGAGTTTCGGTGGGTCAATTTATATCCATTTAGGAATCTCAGAATTTCCACTTACAGCTTAATATATATAATTTTTTCAGATTCTGTCACTGCATCTTCATTTAAAAATGAATATATTAATGATCATCAATCTTGTGCAGTGTAAAGAGAATCTTAGAAAAACTGAGTTATTAGTCTAGTGGTTGCAAGTGAGTATAAGCGTAGGTAAGTCTTGAGTTTGATCACCAGGTCGAAAAAAGTGTTGTTGAGTTCCATAATTGAGTTTTCAGTAGAGCTTGGGTCTGGCTTGTTGTTTATTTTTCCAGCATTTAATACCCGATCTATAAAACGAATGCCCTAGATGCAGGTACTGATAGTCTGTTCCAATCTCCGCTTAGTAAACATTCGCTGAGGTTAAGCAATGTTTTACACGGTATTTTATTGGATATCATCGAGAATGTACTCTCCAACCACCTCAATAGATGGACAGCCTCTAACAAAATCGTCAGTAATGCTTATTTGATGTTTCGCTATTACCTACTTATGGATTAGGCAATTAAATTAATCCTAAGGCCAGGCTGAGGAAATATGTAGTTTTGTTACTAAATAGGTATTGGGGGCTGAATTGCCCGCGTCCGTAGGAGTGCACCCTTAAAATGTAATCCCTACACGTAGCCCCTGGGTGGTGCAAAATAGGCAACACAACACTGGTCGGAGGCTTCGACCACGGCTGTTTACCATCCACCGGACAAAGCCGTTGTGGGAGTGGAGTTGCATCAACTCCCCAACCATCGTTCTGCCAAAATCTATCCACTCTACTTAAGAGTGAATAGATTTATTCTGGATATACGTGGTCCATCCTCGGCCACACCGTCGCTTGCCATCAGGCGAGTTGGTGGCCAAACGTAGATCCATTTTAAATATATATTTTTTTATATAATTTATGACACAGTTTAAAAATGACTTTTCTATGGAAATAAGTACCATGATAATGATGAGATCTGATTGCTAAAAAATTTACATAACGCTAACGTGTAACATCTTCACTGTGCTTCACCATATTGATATGAGACAGCAAGAGAAACACATAAAAAGTGGTTTTATATTACAAAAACACACGAAAAACTAAAATAACGTTGTTTTTCTGCGAAATAACAGATAAACCTTGTATTATCAAAATTAAAAATTTACAAAAATAATATCCTGTACCGGGATTCGATCGACATACTTATACTGTGCCAGTCACCCATGTATGGTATGCAACTAATTACTCAGTTGACAATATCGCTAAAATAGGCATTCACAATCTACTAATCAAAATACAAAACCGGTAAGTGCTTGGTCCCTATGTGATAAAGCGCAATGATACCTTTTGAAGTGCTTATCATTTTTGATAAGCTATACAACAGTGCAATTTTTATAGAAATCCGTCCAATTTAGATTCTGAGTGTGAGATGGTTAACATCACTGCTCAGCTCCATTGAGGAAATGCGCAATTTTGAATAGCCTATAAGTTGACCCGGCTTCTGACGATATTTTTTTACAAATTTTCAGTTGTTTCTTTTTCCTGGTTTGGACGCCAACCTCGGACATACAAACAGACAAAAATACTCAAATTTTAAAAACAACACATTTGGCAATGGTATCGATTAAATAACACATTACGAAAGAAAAAAAAAACAAAAAGCGAATATGAAATTTTCGGGCTTTCGAGTTACGATTTTATTATAAGTATAGATTAACCAGATACTATACAAATCATAAGTCTACAGTATTATTTAGCAAATTAATTTAAAAAATGTTAAAAACATCTTTGAAATACCAAAATGTTTCAATAATTTTGTATATTTGATTTCGGTGGCAAGAATATAGATATCGGTATAAAGTATTTAAAAAAAGATTTATATCTTTGTAACCATTCGGTCAATATAGTTCCCTCAATAATATATTAGAAACTACATTTAGATTAAATAATTTAATGTTAGAATACCTTAATTAAAAAAAATGTGCGCCACCGAAGTCAACCAAATAATCAGATCCCTGAGAATGACCCTAAGGTGCTATTTGATACTTCTTCTTCTTATCGTGTGGTTGATGAACAACCAAAAGTCAGAGTTGAAACCGCTCGTCGGCCTCTGACACGGCTTTACACACCATCGAGAACAACTCTCAGGTGTGCTGGTGATAGATTAAGGTTTGATAATTTTTGGATAATAACTTTCGCGAGACATATTCATATCAATTATTGTTCACCGGTTACTACTCATATGTATTGATATTTTTTAATACCCACGAAAGTAGAAAGAAGCCTTCGAAAAGTCAGTGGGTTCGAAGCATTGAGACTGAAACTCATTTTTAATAAAAATCGCTCTTGCAGTGTTTATCGTAATTATTATAAAGATGTGTGGTGAGTAGGTGCTTTGGAGGGTAACATTCAGCTTCATGATATATGTATGTTTGTAATCCAGATTGAAATACAGTGAATGTTACCTGAGAGAAAAAATAAATAAAGGTACCCAAGGGAAATTAAAAAACTAAAATTGCGTCTTAAGTCTCAGCCAAGGCAGTAAATAATGATTTTCAGTTCTCTTCTACGCTCATGTAAAATTTTCCACAATTTTCTTGGACATAGAGCATAGACAGATATTTCATTACATGTCAGACTTCTATAACGCTCTAGAGAGTTACCAAACTATGAGAGTGATAGGGATTATTTTTGAGGTATTTATTTTACGTATCTTTTCAATTAAGAATGTAGACTTTATTTATAGTTATTTTGTTATTACATGAATATTATACCGAATAGAAAAAACGCCTTTTAAAATTTTGCGTATCATAATATAACATTACATTATGTAAGTTTGTAAGGCTGCGATTCTCTGATAAACTACTGATCCGATTTGGTTGGTGTTTTCGTTATTTAAATAAATATTTTTGGGAAGGTTTTAGTATATAATATATAAGGATCTGGTGAAGATCTTCGGAGATAGACAATGGAACTCTTCAATAACTAATAGCAAATTATCTGCGATTGCTACGATCGTATTTTTGTCTATGTATTGTTTTCACCATACCACTGAGGGCGGTTCTTGTTACGTTAATAACAAAAATGGCGCCGACTAGTCTATAAAAATATTTTTTTAAAGTGTCTTCATTAGATCTATGTACAGAAATAAAACCTTTTATTATACTTTATAACTATTATTGTCGGGATGGCTTAGTGGTCAGAGCGCCTGGAGTATTCATTCGGGAGGCGCAGGTTCGAATCCTGTTCGCGACCGTATTCTTTTTCCATTTAATATAATAACTTTAGAGTTCGCTAAGCATGCGTTAATGCTTTTCAAAGATTTATCTTGAGGCATTTATTATACTTTACAACATAGACAGATAGTACCAATATGCCTTCGTCATTACTTTTTCTATAAAGGTAGTCTAAAATATACAAACAGGCCGTTCCCAGATTCATCGTTAAAACGTTATGAGCCATTATATTGAAACGTAAACTTTTCTCACTTTATGTTCTACTTCAACTGTCGAAGTTTTGATGATGTTAGTATAATTTTATTACTTACTAGAAATAAGAGGTCCCCCTCATTTGTTTTTTGACCTTCGATTTTATGTTTCCGATAGTTGAAGGTATATTAAAATGGCGGATATTGATCATATTCTCTTTTCGGTTTTATGATAAGAAATGAAATATTAGTTATTGTTCTATATTATTAAATAAGAGATACTTAATCTGCAGGACGTGTTGCTTAAAATTAAGTTTTTTTTTGTCTTTTTCACTCGTACTACAAATTATTTATTCCAATTCGTTAATGAACAATATCTTTGTTAATTGTTATTGTGATTTCGCACATAAAGTGTACTTGCGGGCCTTAACTATACCTAACTAAGCTTACAGCGTCTATCATAAGTCATAAGACATTTATTTCATAACATAATACATTGTGTTAAAAATATTGTACATTCAAATATCAAATTGATTATTCATTTAAAAAGTAACAATATCACTAATAATTAATCAGTCTGTTTTTCACAGAACTGAATATTTTTAACCGTTACATAATAAATAGGTCGTTGTAATTTTCACAAAATATGTGTATATATACCTCTATCATGACGAATACTAAAACAAAACAAAAGTCAATACACATAAAGACAAGAAACTTAAAAAAAAAAGCATTTTTTTCTACTTCTTCTGTTCTTAGTCTATCATAAAAGGTATCTCACACAACCATCATTAGATATTTACTATCCATAATAAAACGATTACGAAGATAAATCTAGCCAAATGTAGGGGTTCCGTGTCAATTCATCTACTCTGAAACATTGTAACCAAATATTAACATTACCTCAATGGAACTTCCCAAACTCAAGTCTACCACCAGAGCAATCCCCTATATCTATCTAATCTGATTAAAGTTTCCCCAAGGCTTATCAATGATAACAGTATGGTGAGTGGCAAAGTTGACTTCAATGTCGTCATACAATCAACTTTGAAGAGTTTCCATCATACTCTCCGATTACTTTTGGTCCAACTTTTGGAAGGTGCCTCAAATAACTGTACCATCGAACCGTGTGATAAGACTCTAATACGATTCCTGTTAGTATTGATTTCATACTTTTATAGGGAATCCTGTAAAGTAATTGTACGATAGTTAATTTTTAAAGGATCTGGTATTGTTCGGAGCAGTGATATGACAATCCAAGGCACGCACTTCGTAATCATGCGTGAATTCGATTACTTTACGACTAAATTGATAGCAACAACGTATGGGAAATGATTTATCGGACATAAATAAATATGGTAATTATCCTCCTTCAGGTATCGGTATGTTAAATAGACCCTCACTGAAGCTAGCTTATTCGAAGAGCCCTTGGAGTATAAATGCAGGTTCACTGTATATACCTACCCACAAGAAAAAAAAATGACTGTCATAATCAAAATTGGTTCAGAACGCACTGGTACCCTAATATTCGTCCACCAGAATAAAAGTCGTAGATTCGGTTCCTATATCTATAGATACCGACGGAAGACAAACTTAAAACTATAATAAAACAGTGTTCCTTTTTTAAATTTACATCAGCACGTTGGTGGCTCAGATTTCCCCCCGCCAAAAATCGTTCAACGCACCTAAGGAAGATTTTGCTTCAAAAATATTACTTTAGAAATATCCTAGGCTAACGCGATCACTACACATTATAATAAAATAACTTTTAACCGTATTAATCGCGTTTATTATTGGTTTTGGCAGCGTTCGTGCGACCACGAACGCTTCAAAGTGTTCGAAACGTCAGGAAAAACAAAAAAATAATACACGCGATTAATCCGGTTAAAAGTTGTTTTATTATAATATTACTTTATATTTGCTTGCGATATAGCGAACGCTGTGGCATGCAGTTATACCTTATGACGCAATATGCTATACACTATAGAGCAAAATAGTATAACGTAGTCTAAACCAAGCTTATACAATGACATTGATAGTGAATCTACAAAAATCCTGGCAATGTAGAGCATCCACATAATACCTACGTTGATATATGGTCTATCGTAAGGACATGTTATTGCAAAGTCACTGTCTACGAGACCCACATTAATTCTGGATACCAGCACGTCTTTCACCTTTTATATCATATGTAAGTACTTATAGGTACACACCACAAAATAGTTTTGTACTCAGGCGACAACTACGTACAAAGCCGGCGCCATCTAGTTTATAAAAATGACTTGTAAAAGTGTCTTCAACAGATCTATTTACAGAAATAAAATCATTTATCATTTAACAATGTTGCAATGAAAATCTAATACGAGAACGAGACCTTCAGATTTTATGTGCGTTTGAAATTAGGTACTTCAGTTATTGATTTTATAGCATAACATAACATAGCATCACGCCTGTATTCCCCGAAGGGGTAGGCAGAGGTGTCCACAGTTGTACACCCACATTTCACCAATGCTGTTATTAAGTCCCATGTAATAGGTGGTGAGCCTATTGCCATCAATAGCCGGGCACAATTCCAAACTCCGGGCTGCTACTGAGAATTTACTAACAGAAAAACTCAATAATACTTTGCCCGACCCGGGAATCGAACCCGAGACCTCCTGTTCAACAGTCGCGCTTGGGACCACTAGACCAACGAGGCAGGTATTGATTTTATGTTCTAATAAATATAGACTCAAGATAATATAAATGATACGTAACCAAATGTTTCTAACTAAATTTAAGTAATACCTAGCCGATTTCTTTTTGGTTTTAGTATTTTAATAACAGCCAAATAACGTCATTAACATAACTTTTTAAGTACGCTATCACTCAGACGATGCAGGAAAAAGGATGTCGAATAGAGTGATTTGAATAATCAGTCTACGAAACACACGTTTTTTTTTTACATATAATACTTCTATAATTACGTCATCTAGATATACCTAGTATAACTCTGAGTTGTACCCAGCTAAAATATGAGAAGGTACATACTTATCTCTTCTGCCGTTCATACAATGACTTACGTTGCGGTCAGACATCCCATTACATCTTTTCATATCAACGTGACATTAAAATACCACTATTATTCTTGGACCCTATAAACGAGGGTTTTCGGAGCCTATTATATTCGTTCAAATCTATTAAAGAAGGCGACCCCACCTTATTTTTTGTTTTTGCTTAATTGAAAATTGACGTGGCCATATTGATTGATCGCCTTTAAATGACTTTGCTTTTGTGTCCGAAATTAATGTAGGAGTTTGCGTTCTCTCGGTTTTTGTTTACAGATTTTCTTTTTTTAATTTAATGCGATGTGTTTTCTATGTTTATTACTTATGTCATATGTTTTTTTTTGTATGTCTATGTTCCTCGAAGGGTTTCATCGATAGAGATGCTGTTATTAAGTCCCATGTAATACGAAAGCCTATTGCCATCTACCAGGCTTTACAAGCCCCCGGATTGCTTTTGGAAATTCCTCACCAGTAAAATACAATAACACTTTACTCCCTTTCCTTCATTTTTGTTGCGTTAGCCGCCTAAACTAGGAACTCTGCAGCTGTTCTCGGCCACGAGACTAATAAGGAAGTGTATTATTTTAATAATTCTACTTGGACTTCACAGGAGAAACTTTGAAGGAAAACTGTCCCCACTACCTTCCTACGAAGAAACAAGGCATTTTATTTGCTAAGACAGCAAATAAAATGCAGCAAATGAATACAAGCAGTCTTACCTTGCCTTAGCTACTGACCGGTTACACATACAAAACCCGTCTGGGATACTTCCAGAGGCCATCACAAAAAAAAAAAAACAAAATGCAATGCCTGAGCAAATATATAATAGGATATGGGTTATAGGTATAAGGCTTTTCACATAATACTAGTAAGGGAGCATCTGCAGCCGAACTAGACGATAACCTGTATCTCGACATGCAGCGCACAAACCCCGCGGAACATTTAGCGCAAATGATTTAGCCACAAATAATATTTCTAAGTCATATAATATAACATAGCATCACGCCTGTATTCTCCGAAGGGGTAGTCATAGACATGGGACTTAATAATAACATTGGTGAACAACTGTGTACTCCTTTGCTCTTCGGGGAATATTGTATGTTATGTAGCAACACACATTTGGTTTGGGATCAGTATTTTTATTAGAACGAATTCATCGACAGGTGTTTGTGATATAATTCCCAGCATTTTTTACTTTTGAAGCCAAATTTGTTTGATCCAGTTAAATAACTTTCGATTCAGGGTTATCGAAAAGGCATAAAAAATTGTCATTTCAATTCGACAAAATATTTTAGTTCAACTTTTTTTGTTTAGAATTAGCTTAATTGGATTATTGCGACTAGAATTTTTAACGAAATTTTGTTTGTATGTTAATATTAGTTCTCATCTATTTCATCCGATGTAACAATTGATGAATAAATGGATTTCAGCTGTAAAGCCGGTGATATAGAGCTATAAGGTTTATAAAGTAAACTACGCACAATGGCACAAATTACTACATAATATTATGTTTTCTCTGTAAGTGAATCTGTAATTATTTTTGAGATAATAAATATTTTTAACCGTAAAGTAATCTCTGTTCTCGAAGGTTTTGTTATAAAACCATTGCTGCACTTTTGTCTAGGTAATCTAACAAATCATGATCTTATTATAGCATGGTTGATGATCAACCGAGTGTCAGAGTTTAATTCATAGGCCTCTGACTTGGCATTACAAACCCCCGAGAACATGTTTCACGTGGTCTGGTTTCCCTACGATGTTTTCCTTCACTGTTTTATTTTATGCAAGTGATTAATATATACAATTTTTTTGTAGTAAAAATGTGGATAAAATTGTCTCAATAAAAATAACGAGAAAAGTAAATGTGGCACCCCTATTTGTTCAATCTTATCTGCATCATATACAAAACTCAGTGATTCGCTTCGAACTTGGAGCTTAGCTAACAGAGATTTTTTTAAATTAAGGGATTGAAAAGGAATACGATCGAAATGGGAATATTGAAAGGGCAAAGTGGGAAGTTGTGTCGTATTTATATTATTACTGGTTAGATAGCTCGGAACTTTCATAGTATGAATATCTTATGACCATCCCAGATAACTTCTTTTTGAATAATAAACTTGATATTTTGTCAATTGTTGGTGTAAAAAAACTTTGCAGATGTCAAATTTAATCCTCATATAAATGTTATGACATGATTAGAAAGCAATTAACGTTAGGATTGAGGAGCCACACTTGAAATGCTTACAGCTTTTTTGTTTTTTGTTAATTCCGGTTGTTAATTAATAGCAGTTGCTAAGTCAGAAGCTTACAGACGCCTTGAACAACTTTGTCATATGGTTGGCCAGAAGACGGAATATAAAAAATATGGATCTTAAATGTTTTTTTTTGTCTGAGCAGGAATATACCGCAAACCTCGTGGCGTAAAAATGTTTAGCCAATACGCTCATGGTCCATCTTCAGAATTATCTATATTCAAACCAGCGGGGCAATTGCGGAACTGAATTTTAGTTGCAATCGCTTTCATTTTGACAGTTCGACAATATACATTGCGCCTTATTAGTCGAGGAGTTTGTATAGGATTTTAACTTTTTAGAGCATACGGCGAAAGGTATGGCAAATTGATATTTATTGTCATAGCAAGTCAGGTCTTACAAAAGGTTTGATATTGAATTGGACTAAATAGGAGACCAAAACTTTTGAACTTAGTTACTTGAAATTTTCATCCGATCAGAACGTCTTCTAAAATATTTAGTTTAACAATTCCCGAAAGGGCGTAATCCTTGGAGATTCGGAAAAATCGATTTAAGTTAGTTTTAAGTTTTAAAAGGTTCTCATATCTAAGTCTGATTCCTTTCAGAGTTTATCCTGTCCTCTGTCGAAACAATCATATTATGGAAATAAGAATTAATTTTCTTTGATGTGTACAATTTGACATTTGAAGCTTTAAGTAAGTATTAGGTTGTATAGGCCGTTCTACTAAGTATTTAAAGCCGTTTTTAGTGTTTACCTACAGTAGTGATAGCCAGGTAGACCGTTGAACTGACACGTCAAAGGTCGCAAGCCTGAATCCAAGGCGCACCACTGATTTTTCAAGTCATGTGCATTTTAGACTTGTTTATATCTATGCTATGTTGAAGGAAAACATCGCGAGGAAACCTGAACACTTGAGAGATGTTCTCGATTATTGTAATACCGCGATTGCAGAAAATAATCCCTCAATGATTGGCAGCCAAAAGTTACCAGGAGATTGAATCTATGCTTAGTTAGATTACCTAATCCGGAAGATACTATATAATATGAAAGGTAGATAAATGTCACGGACCTGAACCAAAACCTATAACTACAAGATGGCACACAAACACGTAAACAACCACGCACACAACACACTCATGCATACACACACTCACACACACACGCACATACACACACCCACACACCCTACACTCAGTACGCACGCTTAACTTACAACTTTTTAAAATTGTTATTAAGTCTTGGCATGCTTACAAGTTTTAATTCAACTCAAATTTATTGTTTATTTCTTACAAATGGGTAATATATAAATTACTGTAAACTAGAAGAGCGGAACTACCTAATACAAGCAAATCTTTGCTTAAAAGGACATTCCAACCTTTGCAATTGTTATGTACTTAAGTTGATGAAATAAACAATTTTATTTTTCAAGATAAAGCTTTTTTTTTTCAAAGCATTAACGCATGCTTAGCGAACTCTAAAGTTACAATATTACATTTAATTGCATTCTTTACGACATTGGATTAACTGCAAAGTTAGTCGTGTCGGTTCGGTCACCTGTATAGGTATTGAATAGATAGCAATGACGTCGCCGAAAAGACTCGTTAAAAATATGGATGAAGAATTCGCGGTGGTGAGCAGAGGTCTAGATGGCTTAGTGGTCAGAGCGTCTGGAGTATTTATCCGGGAGGCGCAGGTTCGAATCCTGTTCGCGACCGTATTTTTATTTTTATTAATATTATTTTATGTCAGGGGCCTACTGGTGGTATAAACGCTGACACTAGGTTGTTCATGAACCACACGATAAGAAGTGTTTACCCGTTTCTATCAAAACTTTATCTATATTTGGACATCAACTCGCTTGATGGTAAGCGACGGTGTGGTCGAGGATGGAGCATGTACATCCAGAAAAAATCTATTCACTATAGCCTTGAATATGCCTGGATTGTATTACCAGTAATATTGGTCCCGTTTATACCCAGGACGTGTTCCTAGGTTCCGGATACTGTTTTCTTTTATGATTTTCTTGCTAGCCCAGAGTTCAAAATTGTGACTGGTGGATGGCAATAGCTTCGCCACGCCACTTATTACACGGGACTTAATAAAGGCATTGATGTAATATATAGTAGAAGTGTATTCCTCTGCCTAACCATTCGGGAAATGCAGGCGTGATGCTATGATATGGTTAACGTTATCTTCAGGCGCAGCATCAACAACATTTCCCATGTAAAATGGGCAGCGCTTAAATTAAAACCAATTTAAAGTTAGTCAGAAGTTTGAAGTTATTTGAATTGGAGAGAAATCTATAAATTATCATCTCCCCCAGTTAATTGTGGAAGGAGTGAGGGACGTGGTGTCGAAGTTAGAGCCTCATTTAAATCGTGGCTTGGAAATCGGCAGTTCGAGATCTATTGATCTTTTGAAGGTTCCTGATCAACTTGTTTAAGTTGTACACAGTTTTGATTGATGACGCTTGCGTAGTGTTTGGTAGTGACGAGTTAATAATGTCGGTTGAAGTTTCTGAACCTTTCTAAACCGAGAAAAATGTGTGTCAAATGAGGCAGAATTTCTAATCTATTAACAGTTAATTTAAGGCGTTTATGTTTTAACAGATTATTTTAGACTCTACATAAATATTATTGAATAGATTCAAGCGTTAAATTTCGGAAGTCCATTCCATTGTAATGACATAAATACTATCACAATATTGATCGTAGTCATGCAATTACCTGTGCACCGAAAAAATTTATGCACATACGCAAGCGTTGCAATGGCCCGGTTAGTGGAGTGTGATAGTAGGATAAGATCAGAACCTGGCATATGGATAACATTAGGTGTGACATAGCAAGAGACCGTATCGGTGGCGGTTACCACGAACAACAGCATTCCCAATTAGGGTTGACGTCAGGCACGCGGCCGGTCATAAAATATTGCCAAAACTTTAGCAGCATGCAATTTCAAAAATAATTGGAAAGTGGGAGAAGAATTCATGCTGCGCCGATCCCAAATAAATTGGCATTACGGCAAGGGGATGATGATGACGCAAGCGATAAAAAATTGCAAATGGCCACCACGGAGCATCATCAGGAGCTGTTAGACCGTGCAGTGTCGGCCACCGAGACTATTAAATAACTTTTGTCTCATTGGTCAAGTGTAGCTGTCGAGTGTGAGGTATGGGGTTACATTCCCGTGTCGGACAAAGTGTTATTGAGTTTTTCTGTTAGAAAATTCTTAGTAGCAGGCCGATGTTTGGAATTGTGGCCGGTAGATGGCAATTAAATCGTTACGAAATTAGATTTAATGGCGGTATCGGTGCAATGCGGATGTTCATTCAACTAATTACCTACACCTCTGCTTACCCCATCGGGGAATACAGGCAATTAAATTTTTGTATAATAAATTTCGTGAAACACTTTGATATTAATATTGTTCATTGGTTATTACCATGAAGCAATTATAATTAGTCCATGGTTATTACTCACGTGCATTTTAGAACTCGAACGGAGCCCTTAGTCATTAGCTGAACCTGCGGCGTTTTCGCGAGGCTTATTGTTATTATTGTTACTTAATAAATTTTCTTTTATATATAATTATAAGATAAATACTTCTCTCTGATACAGAACTTTTTGCCCTAAATGATTAATAAATTTCAGTACAGCATCAACATTTCAATTCTTTATTTAGCGAAAAACTTCATTTCTTCACTTCACTCAGTCATCCAAGCAATATTCTCAAATATGACGTTACACCATTCCGTTGATACCCAAACGCATAAGTTGGACTATGGCCGAAGATTGAAGGAGTCCCGAAACTCTATCACGGCCTATTGGACCGACGTGACCGACGTAATATGACTCCCAACGTCTATCAAGAAACGTGACGCTTTTACCAAAAGGTTGTATAGTTTCAAGTAGTGTTGTCCCTATACACAGGTCAATACGAGTCACTCGATAGTTTTGATACGAGGGAAATTGTTATTTGATTTTGAGACGTGATAAATTATGATAATATGCTCCTCCCTCTATTTTATCTGTCACTGCAGCTTATCTCTACGAGATTAGCCAATTATGTAGAAGATAATAGTGAATTCCCTCTTTAGTCACTCTTATAGTCCGATGGGACGGCAATCCGACAGGTGAAATATTAGATACATACCTATAATAATAAATTATATTGATAAATCTTTGAAAAGCATTAACGCATGCATAGCGAACTTAAAAAAGTCTGTGGAAAGTAATATATGGTCGTGGGTAGGATTCGAAACTGCGCCTTCCGGATAAATACTCCAGGCGCTTTGACCGCTAAGCCATGTCGACCTCTGTTCACTACCACTAATTTTTCTTCCACATTTTAATACGTCTTTTGGTGATATTATTGCCATTTAAACACTATTCAGTCCCTATACACATTTTGCGCTTGGGGTATTTATCCGGGAGGCACAGGTTCGAATCCTGCTCACGACCATATTTTTCTTTTGACATAAAATTATAACTTAATCAATCCATACTAATATTATAAATGTGAAAGTAACTCTGTTTGTTTGTAGTTACCTTTTCACGACTAAACGGCTGAACGGATCGTAATAAAATTTGACAAGGAGATAGATTCGACCTTGGAAAAGGACACTACCTTTTGTCACGTAGGCGAAGTCGCGGCACCAGCTAGTTAGGTATATATTTAAGTAATATAAGTGCAATGATAGTAATATAAAAGAATGTGACCAAATGTTCAAAGGATATTCAATATAATAAAAAGTAACCCTCAAAACTCGCGTTTTCTCTATGCAGGCATTTAAGAGGTCTACGGTATATAGGAGACGAATTTATTTAAAGGTAGATTCTACCATTGACATGTACAAACGTCTATGTTGTTATTGTGTGGATTCATCAAAGTCGTGGTGGTCGAGTGGTTACGGGCCCGCCTCTTTAGTCACAGGTTGTGGATTCAGATCAGGCCAGTGTGATTTTCTCAATGTCATATGTAGTTTCATAGATAATCTAAGACATCACAGTTTTTATTTAGCCATGTGTTGCATGGTTGAATCCACATACAAATATTCCGACCCTTTTAAATTCCACCCTGTATTTTTCCCGAAACGATTTTAGTTCCCAGGCCACTCTCCTTGCCAAGCCACGGTTTATCTTGAGAGCGACGTTTAAGTTTAATTTGTTGACGTTACTTCAACAAACGTTTGCATTGCAGTGTTGATATTTGAGAATTTCACGCTTTGACACCAAGGAAGCGTCGAATTAAAAGTATACCTACATTGACAATTTGGTCTGATATTGATTTAAATTTATTTATTAGTTTCATATCAGGTCTATCTGTTATTTCCCTTAATTATTTATTACGTTCGATGCTATTTTTTACCATAATCGCGACTATTACATTTTATCTTATGATATAATATATTATAATATTAGTTGGTATCAATATTGAGTATATATACAGAAAAAAATCTTTGTTTGTATTGAATTAACTTAAGTATTTTTTTTGTTTATATGTTTTCTTCGATGCAAACATCTTTTCATGATCAAAGAGCATAAAATTCATACCGTTTAACTCTATGTCGTGCTTCGGATGCATGATTAATTTGTTTTCGCAAGTTTGACAAAGATTTGCTTTGAATCGAATGCAGTGTTGATATTACACTAAGGCACACGTAGCCAGTTGGGCACACGTAGCCAGTTGGGCACACGTAGCCAGTTGGGCACACGTAGCCAGTTGGTCACACGTAGCCAGTTGGGCACACGTAGCCAGTTGGGCACACGTAGCCAGTTGGGCACATGTAGCCAGTTGGGCACACGTAGCCAGTTGGGCACACGTAGCCAGTTGGGCACACGAAGCCAGTTGGGCACACGTAGCCAGTTGGGCACACGTAGCCAGTTGGGCACACGTAGCCAGTTGGGCACACGTAGCCAGTTGGGCACACGTAGCCAGTTGGGCACACGTAGCCAGTTGGGCACACGTAGCCAGTTGGGCACACGTAGCCAGTTGGGCACACGTAGCCAGTTGGGCACACGTAGCCAGTTGGGCACACGTAGCCAGTTGGGCACACGTAGCCAGTTGGGCACACGTAGCCAGTTGGGCACACGTAGCCAGTTGGGCACACGTAGCCAGTTGGGCACACGTAGCCAGTTGGGCACACGTAGCCAGTTGGGCACACGAAGCCAGTTGGGCACACGTAGCCAGTTGGGCACACGTAGCCAGTTAGGCACACGTAGCCAGTTGGGCACACGTAGCCAGTTGGTCACACGTAGCCAGTTAGGCACACGTAGCCAGTTGGGCACACGTAGCCAGTTGGGCACACGTAGCCAGTTGGGCACACGTAGCCAGTTGGGCACACGTAGCCAGTTGGGCACACGTAGCCAGTTGGGCACACGTAGCCAGTTGGGCACACGTAGCCAGTTGGGCACACGTAGCCAGTTGGGCACACGAAGCCAGTTGGGCACACGTAGCCAGTTGGGCACACCAACTGGCTATGCATGTGTGCCCAACTGGCTATGCATGTGTGCCCAACTGGCTATACATGTGTGACCAACTTGCTATGCATGTGTGCCCAACTGGCTATGCATGTGTGCCCAACTGGCTATACATGTGTGCCCAACTGGCTACGTGTTACCAACTGGCTACGTGTGACCAACTGGCTACGTGTGCCCAACTGGCTACGTGTGCCCAACAGGCTACGTGTGCCCAACTGGCTACGTGTGCCCAACTGGCTACGTGTGCCCAACTGGCTACGTGTGCCCAACTGGCTACGTGTGCCCAACTGGCTACGTGTGCCCAACTGGCTACGTGTGCCCAACTGGCTACGTGTGCCCAACTGGCTACGTGTGCCCAACTGGCTTCGTGTGCCCAACTGGCTTCGTGTGCCCAACTGGCTACGTGTGCCCAACTGGCTACGTGTGCCCAACTGGCTACGTGTGCCCAACTGGCTACGTGTGCCCAACTGGCTACGTGTGCCCAACTGGCTACGTGTGCCCAACTGGCTACGTGTGCCTAACTGGCTACGTGTGCCTAACTGGCTACGTGTGACCAACTGGCTACGTGTGCCCAACTGGCTACGTGTGCCCAACTGGCTACGTGTGCCCAACTGGCTACGTGTGCCCAACTGGCTTCGTGTGCCCAACTGGCTACGTGTGCCCAACTGGCTACGTGTGCCCAACTGGCTACGTGTGCCCAACTGGCTACGTGTGCCCAACTGGCTACGTGTGCCCAACTGGCTACGTGTGCCCAACTGGCTACGTGTGCCCAACTGGCTACGTGTGCCCAACTGGCTACGTGTGCCCAACTGGCTACGTGTGCCCAACTGGCTACGTGTGCCCAACTGGCTACGTGTGCCCAACTGGCTACGTGTGCCCAACTGGCTACGTGTGCCCAACTGGCTACGTGTGCCCAACTGGCTACGTGTGCCCAACTGGCTACGTGTGCCCAACTGGCTACGTGTGCCCAACTGGCTACGTGTGCCCAACTGGCTACGTGTGCCCAACTGGCTACGTGTGCCCAACTGGCTACGTGTGACCAACTGGCTACGTGTGCCCAACTGGCTACGTGTGCCTTAGTGTAATATCAACACTGCATTCGATTCAAAGCAAATCTTTGTCAAACTTGCGAAAACAAATTAATCATGCATCCGAAGCACGACATAGAGTTAAACGGTATGAATTTTATGCTCTTTGACCATGAAAAGATATTTGCATCGAAGAAAACATATAAACAAAAAAAATACTTAAGTTAATTCAATACAAACAAAGATTTTTTTCTGTATATATACTCAATATTGATACCAACTAATATTATAATATATTATATCATAAGATAAAATGTAATAGTCGCGATTATGGTAAAAAATAGCATCGAACGTAATAAATAATTAAGGGAAATAACAGATAGACCTGATATGAAACTAATAAATAAATTTAAATCAATATCAGATCAAATTGTCAATGTAGGTATACTTTTAATTCGACGCTTCCTTGGTGTCAAAGCGTGAAATTCTCAAATATCAACACTGCAATGCAAACATTTGTTGAAGTAACGTCAACAAATTAAACTTAAACGTCGCTCTCAAGATAAACCGTGGCTTGGCAAGGAGAGTGGCCTTGGAACTAAAATCGTTTCGGGAAAAATACAGGGTGGAATTTAAAAGGGTCGGAATTTTTGTATGTGGATTCAACCATGCAACACATGGCTAAATAAAAACTGTGATGTCTTAGATTATCTATGAAACTACATATGACATTGAGAAAATCACACTGGCCTGATCTGAACCCACAACCTGTGACTAAAGAGGCGGGCCCGTAACCACTCGACCACCACGACTTTGATGAATCCACACAATAACAACATAGACGTTTGTACATGTCAATGGTAGAATCTACCTTTAAAAAAATTCGTCTCTTAAATACCGTAGACCTCTTAAATGCCTGCATAAAGAAAACGCGAGTTTTGAGGGTTAATAATGTTTTAAGTCGGTGTCATCTCTTTCTATTGGCAACTAAGTGAGAGGAACAGGTAGAAAGAACGTAATTTTTATGAATACGGCTTGAAGTTTTTTTTTTATTATTTAAGCGTGTTAATCTTTTATTCATGTATTTAAGTGACAAAAGTCATTTTGTCATTTTATCTTCTATCAATCAGTTTATTTAACAATCCATCTCAATATAAAAGGTCAAAGTTTTTAAACTGTATACCAAGAATGCCCCTTGAGGTATCCACGATGACCAAACTTTGCAGGAAATGAAACTTGTAATAGGCTAGGGGCGAAAGTCACTTTTTGTATCGATAATTCCCATTGGGATGTGTTAAGGTATTTTGTGATTTTCCTTTTCCTAAGTTTCTTAGTTGTGTAGTAATGTCAAAGCGCTCGTGTACTCGTTGTTTTTACACGACTGCCCAAAAAACGAGTGTTATGGGGGTAATCCTTACATTGGCCCGAGTAACATAAACTGGTAAGATTTAAAAATGGCAGGCGTGATTTTTTTTTTTATTAATTTCTTCTCTTTACTACATATATGGGTCTTCGTAAAGATAATCATTATCAAATAAACATTTTGATGTAATTTTTGAGACCCGATGTTCAACGTTCCCGATTTCATGATCTTTCCAAAGTGCATCGGAGTCAAAAAATTATAGCAGAAAATAGAAAGGGAGTACTGGTAATTTTCTCTCTTGACGAGAGCCGAATTATTCTTAAAGGGAAGCTATCACGAGGCACAGTCAATAGAGAAAAGGTTCCTTATAGGATTGATTGTGATTTTAAGGTTCAGTGCACCAACTTACTTTTAACCGAAACCGACATGTTACTCGGCCATTTTGTCAGAATTTACATAAATAGCTGTCAATATTATAAAGTGATACGTCAGTTATGGTTATACTCGTAATGATGTTGGTGCAACCGAAACTTAGACTTTAGCCAACAGGTGAACCGAATATTTTGGGTGGAAAATTTTTGTATGTCATCTTAAATAATCCCGTTTGACGTATGGCTATGAGTGAAACGGGATTACCGTTTCACTCATAGTCATATATTATAATTACCTAACAATTTTATAAGTTTTGTTGGTCTACCTCTGAATCATCAAATACTATTTAAGAACATTTTCATACTTTCTTCACTAATATTATTCACGCTGCTTCATTAAAACAAAATTTTGAAAGAGTAATTGTTTTTCATTACATTTCTCGCTGAGATCACCCTAGCTAGGAGGTTGTCGACTGCTTAACTGGGCTTTTCTGTGGTTGCCTTAATAATTTTAAAGCATCCAGCCAGGGCATTCAACTTATAAACTAAGCGACAACACGTTAAGGGCACCCCCTGCCAGGTACGAGCCTCGACTTCGAGGACAGCAAGGGACTGGCTAGATCGGATTCGAATAATTTTTATTATTATTTAGGGACGAATTTAAAGCTTTAAATTGTAAATTAATAGCAGGCAAAGGCTCAGCAGCGCGGGCTGGCACAACTGACGTGCAAGGGTTGGGGTGGACAATTACGGAGACGTCGCGACGAGCGTCGATGGCGAGGCCGAAATAACGTCGGTCTATTTTTGTGTACTGTGCTGGTGGCCCTACTGCTTTCTTGGAGAGGGTTATAGCGTCGTCGGGATATGTGAGGAAATGCCTAGGGCGGCGAGTCCTACTGATCTGTAAAGGGTTATATATACCGGGTGGCTGCCACGACTAGAGGGTTGGGGTGCTTTTCAGCACAGTCAAAATAACGTTTGCGATTGCAAAATGCGTTTAATGAACTGTTGGATGGTGGGGATTTTGAGGTCGAGATGGAAGTTCTCTCTGGTCTGCATCCTATAGAGGCGGTATGCTTTTGCGTGTTAGAACACGACGCAGGCGTATGTCATGGTGCGGTGTATGCACGTGGTGTAAATGCGCAATATGCACTTGAGGGACAATTTGCTGCGTTTAGGATAAAATGAAGCCTACCTAGAGCGAAGGCAGCGCGCGAACGTACGGTACGTTATGTTACCTTATGTGCTCACCGAAAGTAAGATGTTTGTCTAGAATGACACCTAGATATTTGGATTGCTCCTCCCAAGGCTTGCCGAACATGGTAATCGGTCTAGAGATCGTAATAAATATAGCTTCTTTATTTCAGTCGTTGCGCGACACATAGTCTCTTTTTAGCCAGTAACCACAAATTAATTATTATTCAACGATTATAACACAAGTACATTTTTCAGGATTGCCGACTAGGTTCAAACTCAAACGGAGCCCTTAATCATGAGCTCAGCCCGCGGCGTTGCACGAGTCAAACTGGTTTTCTCAAACTTTTTTACTTTGTGAAGTTACGTCACACGTGCACCGCTCAGACACAGGGTGCAAAAGCCATGACAATCTATTTCCGTGAGTGCAAATGACACGTGTTCTGTTCTTGCCTCGTGTTATTTAGTTGTCGTATGTCGAGTCTTGTTTTGTCTAGCTGTCACTGCAAACTTTGTCTATCAATCATGAGAAAATCGTCTAGATTTTGAGGTTTCTTGTTTATATATCTCGTTCGAACTGCCTCGTTGGTCTAGCGGTCGCAGGCGCAACTGCTTGAGGTGAGGCAACGTGAGGTCCTGGGTTCGATTCCCAGGTCGGGCAGTGTTATTGGATTGTTCTGTTAGGAAATTCTCACTAGCAGCCCGGAGTCAGGAAGTTGGTGGTGTTCCCCGTGCTTCGAAGAGCACGTAAAATCTGACTTGCACCTGATCTCTCTCCGGCCGTGTGGGATTGCCGTGCCATCTGAATATGAGAGTGAAGGAAGAGGGAATGCATCTGTTTTTGCTCATACACTATAATATCTCCTGCGTTCTTCGCTAATCTCCGTGGAGATAGGCCGCCGTGACCGAAATACGGTCGGTAGTATTTCTGTTAATTCTGTTGTTATTTAAATGAACATGTTATGATGAGACGATACAGGTGTAATGTTAGTTATGGATAGTTTTTGAGAGTTATTGGGTCGCTGAGAGGGTTTTTTTTTATTAAATGCGTTGGTATTGTAGGCCCAATGACTTTTCGTATATAAAAAATATTACATCATATTCTAAGTCTTTAATTAGAGTGCTATATTTATATGAAAATGAGTACCTACGTGTATATAAGACAAGAAAAAAAAAACACATATATGGTGCATGCTATTCAGTACTTTCAATTGCCAAAAACATGAACAGAATTTCACAATTTGCTTTTGTGGTGTACAAAATTGGGCCCATTAGTCGTGCATTTGTTAAATGGACGAAAAAGCCTCTTTGGTGGTACAATTGTATTGATTTGGAATTTATTGTTAATTGATTTGGTTATAGTGTTCTGTACAAATTGTGTGTCGTTTAAGAGTAATTTAGAGAAAGAAGGTTACGTGAATAGTACGTATATATGTATATAAAAAAAAAAAAAAAAAAAAAAAAAAAAAAAAAAAAAAAAAAAAAAAAAAAAAAAAAAAACACTCCCAATAAAAATTAATTATTAATTATAAAACAATTTAACTTATTATTATTTATGACATTTTTATATATCTAAAAGTATATACCTGCTGGTCTAGTGTTATCTCCTTGATATCAATATCATAAACACAGTAAACTATGGATTCACTTAGAAGCACAATAACTGAAATGACCGAGATGTTCAATGCACGGATGACTGAATTTGAGGGAGAGCTACAGAAGACCCCGTCAGCACCCTCAACTACTGCTGGTCTAGCTGCGGAGTTTACGTGCTTTCGTAAATTCATAATTCAGGCTCTCACTAGCCTCCAGCAGCAGGTGGATATTCTCGTTCGTGGTGTTGACCAGATGGAGATGCGAGGGCGACGCAAAATCTTGCTGCTGCATGGCGTTCAAGAAGAGAAGAAGGAGGACACCACTAAGGTAGTCGCTGCGGTGGTTCAACAAAAATTGCATCTGAGTGACTTTGTTGTTGGTGATATTAGCCGATGTCACAGGATGGGACGAGCAGCCGGAAATAAAGCCAGGCCTATACTATTTAAGCTCCGGAGCCTTGAAATTCGTGACACGATTTGGTTCACGAAAACCAAATTAAAGGGTACTGGTGTCACTGTCTCAGAGTTCCTAACTAAAGGGCGGCATGACGTCTTCTTGGCTGCGAGGGAGAAGTTTGGTGTCGCTAAAAGCTGGACCAGGGCGGGATGTGTGTTTGTCCTGAGTCCTGATGGTACGCGACATCGTGTCGAAACAACTGCTGAACTCGCCAAAATTGCATCGGATCCCGTCATGGAGCAACTGCCTGTAGCGGACCCAGTGGCGGAAATTGTGGCTGAACCGGGTGCCGCTCCGGCCATCCAGGCGTCCAAAACTCTGACGACGAAGACAAGACGTGCTGTCACTATGAAAAAGTAATTCTTCAATCTCAATTTTATACTTTATCTTCGTAGGGTAAGTCCGGGTAATAGTTTGTTTTGATATTACTGTATCTTAATGTACCTCCACTTATGTTTCGTAACAATTATCGTGCACTGACTAACTTTATTTGCATTTAATAATTTATTCACCTTCGAATTCTTTATTATTATTTATTCACATTGTCATTGCAGTGTCATTTTTTGTCAATTTGTTTGACAGACACATCAAATGTCGGTATGCGTTTCGTTCCACTGCTCCTTTTTAAGTACATGTGTTGGAGACAATCAGCGCCACCCCGAAAGTGCGATAATTTTTTTCTTATTGTATATATATATTTTTTTTTTTTTCGTTCTTCTCTGTTATTATAATTGCCCGGACTACCATTACATGTAACACGCAGCCGGCAGGTGGATACTAGTCGATTTTAATTTTTAAGTTTAGTAATATAAATATTATATATTATTTATTTATAATTATATATATATGTCTATAGTATTAAGTAGCGATGATGACAGTTTTTACTCATTCTCCAGCGATGAAAATAGTTTTTCAAGTATTCCGTCACTCGCCGACACTCTAAAGGTACAGTTTTCTGATGTGCCTAAGAATTTTAACGCTGTTCATATAAACGCTCAGAGTATCCCGGCTCATTTCCCCGATATGCTGGCAAACTTTGACTGTAAAAATATCCACGCTATTCTTATTTCCGAGTCATGGCTTAAACCGTGTCTTCCTTCAACTGCCTACTCTCTTCCTGGCTTCCAACTTATTAGAAATGACCGCACTGTTGGCGGTGGTGGTGGTGTTGCCATATACCTACGCACACATATTCCTTTTTCTATCGTCAATGTGTCAGCGCAGCCACCACCGTCAAATGCTGGTGAACATCTTTTTATTGAAATCGAACTAAACCATTCCAAATTACTTCTTGGTGTTTACTACTGCCCTTCGTTACGTGTCAACTACTTCTCGTCTTTCGACAACATTCTTGGAATGCTCATACCTCTCTACAGTCATAGTATAATCATGGGTGATTTTAATACTTGTCTGCTTAAAAAGGATCACCGTTCATCTTCTCTGTGTTCAATTCTTAATTCTAATAATCTGTGCATACTTCCACTAAATGCCACTCATAATTTTCCAAATTCTACTCCTTCACTTCTTGACCTGGCCTTTGTTTCTGCTATTGACCGCGTGGCTAAGCATGGCCAATGCTCAGCCGACGCTTTCTCCTATCACGACCTAATTTTTGTCTCCTATAAAATTCGCCTTCCTAAGGCTAAATCTAAAATTCTTATGCAACGCAATTTTGGCGGTATGAACATTGCCAATCTTTGTGAAGATGCTAACAAAATAGACTGGACTGCTCTTTCTAATACTGCATCAGTTGATGAAAAGATAAACATGTTCACAAACACTCTTGTTCAACTGTACGACCACCACGCACCTATACGACCAGTTAAAGTGCGACATTTGCCGTCACCATGGCTAACAAATGAAATTAGAGACTTGATACATAAGAAAGCGACGGCAAAGTCAAAATATAAGTGTCGGCCTTCGGACGCAAATAGGGACAGATATGTCTCAATACGAAATCACTGCAATAAGATGTGTAGGAATGCTCAACGCCAACATGTCCAAAACTCAGTTCAAAATGGAGATCCAGCCAAAGTTTGGAAATTTCTAAGATCTATGGGGGTTGGGAAATCTCGACAAGAAACTGTTCCTAAAGATTTAGATATCAATTCACTTAATAATCATTTTAGTTCTTCGTCCAATTTTGATATGGCGATAAAATCAAATACATTAAACTATCTTTCATCCCTTCCGGCTCCCGATTACTCTCCTTTCGCCTTTTGTCAATTCTCTGCATGTGATGTTAAGAAGAGTATATTATCGATTACTTCTAACTCAGTTGGAAGTGACTGTATCAGCCGTAATATGATTCTTCCTGTGCTTGACGTTATCCTTCCCGTTATCTCCCATATCCTTAATTACTCAATTTCCAGTAGTATTTTTCCATGCGCATGGAAAGATGCCCATATAATTCCATTACCTAAGAAGTCTAATCCCTCTTCCTTTTCCGAATACCGACCTATATCCATTTTACCATTCCTATCTAAAGTTCTCGAACGGCTAATACATAACCAATTGAGTACTTTCCTCTCCAAAAACAATCTCCTTAATCCCTTCCAATCAGGCTTTCGGCCAGGTCATAGCACTACCACTGCTCTTGTCAATATTACGGATGATATCAGGTCAGGCATGGAAGTCGGAAATCTAACGGTACTGGTATTACTGGACTTTAGTAATGCTTTTAATACCGTTGATTTCGATATTTTGCTTGGCATATTATGCTCCCTTAACATATCTCCATCGGTAATTGACTGGTTTCGTAGTTACCTGTCTGGTCGCCGGCAGCGAATTTGCTTTGAAGAAACCTTGTCTTCCTGGAGCATTACTTCCGCCGGTGTACCGCAGGGTGGCGTTTTATCACCTTTACTTTTCGCAGTTTTTATAAATTCTATCTCTGATCTACTACTTTCTTCCTACCATCTTTATGCAGATGATCTACAAATTTACTCTCAAGCTCCACTCGGGAATCTTTCCGATGCTGTCAATACAGTTAACAGCGATCTTGCCCGTATTTGCGATTGGAGCAGGAGATATGGTCTGACGATTAACCCTGCCAAGACGCAAGTTCTTATGGTTGGTAGCTCGCGGACTATTTCCAGAGTAGACTGGAATACAGTTCCAAAAGTTCAGTTTGACAACTCTGTGATTCCGTTCAGTGATAAGGTTAAAGACCTCGGTATATTCATCGACAAACACTTTTCCTGGATGGCGCAACTGCAGGAAGTTAGTCGCAAGTTGTTTGCATCTGCAGCGTCTTTAAAAAGACTCCGAAATTTTCTGCCAACCACCACCAAAGTTGCGCTTGCTCAATCACTTCTTCTTCCCATCCTTGATTATGCTGATGCCAGCTATCTCGATCTTACTGAGGAACAACTTAACAAACTTGAACGGCTTCAAAATTTTTGTATCAGGTTCATATTTGGTCTACGCAAATATGACCATATTTCAGAATTCCGTGTTAAGCTCAAGTGGTTACCGATTCGCCTTCGCCGGAGTACTCATATCCTTTCGCTACTCTATAATGTACTTTTCCTTCCATCTACTCCAATTTACCTTAAGAAACGTTTCGAGTTCCTTGGTGACACTCACACGCGATATCTTAGGTCATCGGATAACTTGAGATTGAAAATGCCAATGCATTCTACAACATTTGTTGATAAATCATTCTCAGTACAGGCCGCTCGTTTGTGGAATGCATTGCCAGTGCCAGTAAGATGTGCACAATCTTTGCCAGTGTTCAAAAGGCTTGTGAAGGAACATTACTTGTCGCTTAGTACATCGTGATTTACATACATAGTAGTTTATTATTTAAATTGTATGTATATGTATTGTAAAAATTATATATCAAAATATATATGATATATATGTAGTATTAGTATTTAAGTTTATGTAGGTACCTACTTTTATTTGCACCACACAAACCCCGTATCTCTTACTGTTGAAATTAAATCCATCCAAAGGTTGCCTGGTAGAAATCGCAGACAGCGATAAGGCCGCCCATTGTATAATTTAAAAACCAAATATTTTCTGTCTGTATATGTCCATTTAGTGTACAATAAAGAATATATAAATAAATAAATATAATATAAATATATATTATATATAAATACAAATAAATAAAATTGAAGTGTCTGTTTGTAATGTCAAAATAATAGATTTGATAATGAGCTTAAAAAACACAGTTATTTGTACGATACATATGCCTAGAAACCAGTTTTTAAAATTTTTGTCCTTCTGTCTGTTTGTTTCGGCTAATCTTCGAAACGGGTAGACCGATTCTGATAAGATTTTACTGGCAGGTAGCTGGTTACATAAGGAGTAACTTAGGCTAATTATAATATAATTATACGCTGGTGAAACTGCGGGGCACAACTATTATTATATATATACGTGGATGTTAAGCAGGTACGTCATCTATTTCATCTTAACAGTTCATAAATAAATGAATATACGAAACAAGTTTATTATTTATCAATGAAAAAAATATTATAGAATAGTTACTAAGAATAAATAGTGCAATAATAATTTAATATTTTCTTTTTGAATAAATAAATAGATAATAATAGTTAATAATAAATTATAAGCAATAATAAATTTATTATGCGATTATGTAACCACTACTTAAAAAAACCAAAAAATCTTTCATTACAAATTAAATGTTAAAATATTGTATTACAAACCTAAAGCGCTCTTCCTCTCTGCTGCTTAACTGTGCTGTTCCCGACAGGGTCCATAATTTGATCTCATAGTTAGGCCTACCAACTGTATGTATAACATTATGAATGCAATAAAGTATTGTAGTATATGTGTAGTAATAAGTATTGAGTATTTTTTGCAATGATGACGTGCTGATTAAATAGCCCGGTTAGTGGAGTGTGATAGTAGGATAACATCAGAACCTGGCGCATGGATAACATTTGGTGTGACATAGCTAGATAGAAGGAGACCGTATCGGTGGCGGTTACCACCAACAACAGCATTCCCGATGAGGGTTGACGTCAGGCAGGCGGCCGGTCATAAAAACATTGCCAAAACTTTAGCAGCATGGATTTTGAATTGGGAAGTATGTATAGGGCTAGGGCGTACCCCCGAGGCGACGCGCATTGGCATCACCCGGCCACTGTGAGAAGTGGACAAGGGTTGTTGCACCAAAACGAGCGGGTGCGACGTAAGAAGCGAGCTCGGGGAATAAAAGAAGTAAGATTGAGGTGTGGAAGTTGGAATATAGGGACGATGACTGGAAGAGGAAGGGAATTAGCGGATGTATTAAAAAAGCGAAGGATAAACATAGCATGTTTGCAAGAGACTAAGTGGAAGGGTGCAAAAGCTAGAGAGATAGGCGAAGGATACAAGTTTTACTACTGCGGTAGTGATGGGAAACGAAATGGGGTTGGGATAGTGTTGGATAATAAGCTGAAAGAATGTGTGACGGATATCAAACGAGTGAGTGATAGAGTGATAGCTATAAAAGTGATAATGCAGAGTTTAGTGGTAAATGTAGTCAGTGTGTATGCACCCCAGACGGGTTGCGACGAGAGCGTTAAAGAGAAGTTTTGGGAGGAATTTGATTATGTGATGATGCATATACAAGAGAATGAAGAAGTATATGTAGGTGGTGATTTTAATGGGCACGTGGGAAGTTTGAATGAAGGGTATGAAAGGGTACATGGTGGCTGGGGATATGGAAACCGTAACCCTGATGGTGAGACACTGCTGCAATCTGCCTCTGCCTTTGACCTCGCAATAGCAAACACGTGGTTCAGAAAAAAATCGGAACATCTTATTACATATAAAAGTGGCAATCACGCAACACAGATCGATTACTTTCTTATTAAAAGGAATACCATCAATAGAGTCAAGAACTGCAAAGTTATACCTGGCGAAGATCTGGTCTCACAACACAGGTTGCTGTTAATGGAGTTGAAATTTAGTGTCTCCCTCAGTAGAAACAAAGAACGACCGCCACCTAAAACTAGATGGCGTAGGCTAGAGCAACAGGAGTATGCAAGTATATTTAAGAATCACGTAGTAGATAAAATGATAGAAATGGAGAGTATGGAAGGAAAATCTGTAAATGAATGTTGGACTGAGATGGCGGATAGTATTAGAGGTATAGCGAAAGAAGTGTGCGGAGAATCGAAAGGGAAAGGCATAATAGAAAAAGATACATGGTGGTGGAGTGAAGACGTACAAAATATACTGAAAGAAAAGAAGATCGCGTTTAAAGAATGGCAGGGTGTGGAAACAAAGAATGAAAGTTTGAAAGAAGAGAGGAAGGCGATTTACATTGAATGCAAGAGAAAAGCAAAAAAGGCGGTAGCAGTTGCCAGGGCTAAGGCACAAGAGAGGTTATATAACTCACTAGATTCTCCTATAGGCCAAAAGGAACTCTACCGGATAACAAAAGAAAGGGAAAAGAGAGCAAGAGATATAACTAGGATGAAATGTATGAAAAATGATACAGGTAAGATTTTGACCGAAGATGATGAAATAAAAGGGCAATGGAAGGCATATTTTGAAAAGCTAATGAATGAGGAGAATGCATGGAATGGTGTGCTAAATGAGGTACAAGTAAACATGGGTCTGGTGAATGAGGTTAGTATAGATGAAGTAAGAAAGGCACTTAAAAGTATGAAAAATGGAAAGGCCATGGGCCCAGATAATATACCAGTGGAAGTATGGAAGTTGTTAGGAGAAGATGGATGTAAGTGGCTGACTTTATTCTTCAATAAGTTGTTGCAGGAAGAAGCGATCCCACAAGAATGGTGCAATAGTTCGCTTGTGCCGATTTTTAACAATAAAGGTGATGTCCAGGATTGCAACAACTATCGAGGAATAAAGCTTATGTCACACAGTATGAAAATATGGGAGAAAGTGGTAGAGAAAAGGTTGCGAGAGGAGAGTATGATATCCGAAAATCAGTTTGGGTTTATGCCAGGTCGAGGTACAACTGACGCCATATTTGCACTCCGCCAATTGTGCGAGAAGTACAGACGTGCACATAAGAACTTGCACATGGTGTTCATTGATCTGGAAAAGGCGTATGATAGAGTACCTCGGGATGTGTTGTGGTGGGCTTTGAAAGAGAAAGGCGTGCCTGCGAAGTATGTGGAGTTAATTCGTGCTATGTATAATCAATCCAGTACATATGTCCGGTCAGCTGCTGGCAACACCGACAAGTTCAGTGTGGCTGTAGGCTTGCATCAGGGGTCGGCTTTAAGCCCTTACCTCTTCCTGATGATAATGGACGCTCTGACGTTGGACATACAGGAAGAGGCACCCTGGTGCATGCTGTTTGCCGACGACATTGTTCTTGTCGGTGAAGATGGGCCCCAGACCCAGAGCAGACTTGAGAAATGGCAAAATAATCTGGAGAGTGTTGGTCTAAAAATCAGCAGAACCAAAACAGAGTACATGTTTTGTGATTTTGGCGGTCTCTCCAGTTTTGGTGCTATAGCGCTGGGTGGTGCGCTATTACCAGTCTGCTCCGACTTTCGGTATCTGGGTTCTATCATACAATGCGATGGCGAAATAGACCGGAGCGTCAAGCACAGAATTAACACAGGGTGGATGAAATGGCGGCAGGTCACGGGAACTATTTGTGACCCCCGAATTCCCCTTAAACTTAAGGGGAAAATCTATAAAACAATTATTAGACCTGCTGTCTTGTATGGTTCAGAATGTTGGCCCACGAAGGGAATGAATGAAAGACAACTACATGCAGCTGAGATGAGAATGTTACGAAGGATGTGTGGTGTGACGCGGATGGATAGAATTAGAAATGAATATATAAGAGGAAGTCTGAAAGTGGCACCGGTGACTGAGAAGTTGTGTAGAAATCGTTTAGCATGGTATGGGCATGTGATGCGGAGGGATGAGGGTCATGTGACAAGGAAAGTTTTGAGTATGAATGTAGATGGCTATAAGAGTAGAGGAAGACCGAGGAAGCGATAGATGGATTGTGTTAAAGATGATATGACTAGAAAAGGGGTGACTGACGATATGACAGCTAATAAAGATGTATGGAACAAGAATACATGCTGCGCCGACCCCAAATAAATTGGGATAAGGGCATGGGGATGATATGACGTGCTGATTAAATACCCAAAGGTTAAGGTAAAAACTTCGCAAATAGTTAAAAAAAATAGCATGTAAGCCATAAATTCTACCCAAATATCATTCGAAGCCAGTCCAATACGAGCTGACGAGCCCATAGCGCTGGTATTAACGGCCATACAGCCTTTTTCAGTCCAATTTATTTAATTGGAAGTCACATTGCCAACGAAATCCGTTTTAGTCTATTAAAATTGGATTTTACTGCGTACAGAAAGAGTAGGTAAAAATAAATAAATGTATCTAGTATTGGTAATAAATGTTGAATAGGGTGTTTGGATTTTAAGGCCTATTTTTAGTGACTGGTATTGAGATTTTGATGGGGTCGTGGGAATTGCGATCGGATATTTTATGAGAAAATAATAGTTTTGATGACCTAACAGTTCATTTATTATATTTTATAATAATAGCAATTTATGGTTATTTTCAGAGCGACGAAAACGGCCGTCCATTGTTTTTAAGTAGATTTTTTCAGCACTAACGGAAGGGGCGGTTCGATATTTTTATATTTTGTTAAAAATCATTACTACACAACTAAAATTTAAAATTTATAGATTTTATTGTAAACTAACAAATTGGCATGTATAATGATATTTTTCATACATGTTAAAGCCATGTAATGCCTATATTAATTAATAATTTTTAGAAGGACACTCTGAACAAATAATAGACACGAACGGAGCTTGAACCCGCGACCTCTTACATGTACGTCCATGTCATCACTCTCCCAACTGAGCTACCGTGTCGTTGTTCGATACTATAAAATTTCAAGCTTTCTTGTATTCGTCTTAAGGATATGCCTTACGATATTTATTTAGCAATAATTTACAGACTTATACAGACTGTCAAGGGTTCAAGCCCCGCTCGTGTCTATTATTGTCAATGTTTTCTTAGAAATTTTTTAATTAAATGAATTGTCCCCAAATCCTGAGCGCGACAAAAACCATAACATAACATAGCATCACGCCTGTATTCCATGAAGGAGTAGGCAGAGGTGTACACAGTTGTACACCCACATTTCATTAATGCTGTTATTAAGTCATGTAATAGGTGGTGAGCCTATTGCCATCAACCGGGCACAATTCCAACCTCCGGGCTGCTACTGAGAATTTCCTAACAGAAAAACTCAATAACACTGCCCGACCTATGAATCGAACCCGAAACCTCATGCTCAGCAGTCGCGCTTAGGACCACTAGACTAACGAGGCAGTTTTGTAGCAGCAAAAACCAATCCGTGCAAAACTATAAAAAAAATAGGCACAGGAATTCGTCATCCTTTGACAATGCGAACAACTTAATCTTAAAGTTGTTCGGGGTTTATTCAGAACTCCACTAATGTATCACTAATGTATTGAAAATTTGTATAGGAAATTTTAAACTACTTTCCATGATTAAGCATATTTTTAACTTAATCTTAGAGTTGTTCGGGGTTCATTCAGAACCCCACTAATGTATTGAAAATTTGTATACGAAATTTTAAACTACTTTCCATGATTAAGCATATTTTTTTAACATTTTCTCTATAAATATGACACGAGCACAGATCATCGGCTTGCATAAATAACATTGAATTCCATGGTGGTTGAGTGGTCATGAGCTGTGTTGTATTACGGTTATGGGTTTAAGCCTGGCATGCACTTATATGGATTTTTCAATGAGATATGTACTTTTGTTGTTAATAGGCTCACCACCTATACTACTTGATTCACCAGATAAATGTAAATTAATTTCACTGTTTAAATCTTTCAATTTAAAATATATATTTAAAGAAGCTACCAGAATAACTGCTACGTCAGCTTCTTGCATAGATAATGTTTTCACTAACTGTCAGATAATAGACTCGTGTTTAATAAGTGGCGTCAGATCTGAACATACAGGTCAACTAGTGTCCTTTGATATAAAGAAAAAGACACCATATTATAAAACTATTGAATTAAGAGCGCTCACCAAAAATAACTTACAAAAATTTAACACCAGTATTTCAAATACGATTTCATCAGCCAGCTTCAGTCCAAGAGATCCCAACATAAATTACTGTACTGACTTTCAGTAGTGTGCCGAGAATTTAATAAAATATGCCCAATTAAGAATATGAAAATTAGTAACAAATCTAAATTTAGTGAATGGGCCACTCCAGGTATTAGGAAAAGTAGAGATTTTCTATACCACTTGTATTACGAAAAATCGTTGACTTCTGATCAAGCTTTTCATAGTTACGTAAGAAATTATTCAAAAATATTTAAGAAAGTTTGTATTCAAGCCAAATCTAAACTAATCAGTAACAAAATAGGTATATCTAATAATAAGATTAAAGCTGTGTGGCAGGTAATAAACAAAGAAACCGGAAACACAAAACAAAGGGATAATGAACTATCTTTAAAAATTGACGATAACACTGTTACAGACAAGCTCGAAGTAGCTCATACCTTGGAAAAATTCTTTACCAATATTCCAATAGAGGTTACCAAATCCCTTGCCTCTTCATCAACATTAGCAGAATCCATCCTTAAACAGTATTTTTGTAAAGATATACCAGTGTTTGAGTTCTGACATATTTCTTCAAGTTCTCTAGAAACAGCCTTTAAAAGTCTTAATATAAAAAAACTGAAGACTTATGGGGTATTTCTGTTAGAGTGTTAGGAGTCATCATTGAAACCATTGCTCCTGTGCTTACAGGCATATTTATCAATGTATAGATTCCAGTACATTCCCTGATTTGATGAAGCACAGTAAAATCATACCAATTTTCAAATCAGGATGCAAGCTTAACCCATCTAATTACAGACCTATTTCTATTCTTCCAGTTTTAAGTAAAGTATTTGAAAAGGTCATGCTTGATCAGATGATGTCATATTTCAACATAAACGGGATATTGATGACAGTTCGGATTCACGAAAGGCAGGTCTACCACAGACGCGGGGGTAAGGTTAGTCACTCACATTTTGGAGTCATGGGAAGGCTCCCAGGATGCTATTGGCATTTTCTGTGATCTTTCCAAAGCTTTTGACTGCGTTGACCACCTTACACTAATCCGTAAGCTACACCATTACGGTATTCGTGGGCGCGCTGCAGATCTTGTTTTTTCGTATTTATCAAATAGACTGCAAAAGGTGGGTGTCAATGGTACGATTTCTTCGGGGTCACCAATGAGGATGGGCGTGCCCCAAGGCTCAATCCTTGGGCCTTTCTTATTTCTGGCATATATCAATGATCTTCCGTATATGATGACTAATTCATCAGAGATAATTTTATTCGCTGATGACACCTCCCTAATTTTTAAAATAGATAGAAAAGATAAGGATGTTTTAAATATCAACGAAAGCCTAGCTGATCTTTCGAAATGGTTTGCAGCAAATAATCTCTTACTTAACGCCAGTAAAACAAAATGTCTTAAATTCTCCTTGCCGAATGTTCCTCAAGTTGGTCTAAATCTAAAGCTTGAAGGCAAACAACTGGATATTAGTAATGACACCGTTTTTTTGGGTATAAAGATTGACTCAAAATTGCAGTGGGGTGCTCACATTACTGCTCTGTCAAATAGGTTAAGTTCCGCTGCTTATGCAGTAAGAAAAATAAGACAACTGACTGATGTTGCTACAGCTAGATTAGTTTATTTCGCATACTTCCACAGCATTATGTCATATGGCATTCTGCTGTGGGGATCAGCAGCTGATGTTGATTCTATATTTATTTTACAGAAGAGAGCAATCCGCGCTATATATAACATGGGACCACACGAATCCCTTAGACATATTTAAAGAAATCAATATACTTACGCTGCCCTCACTTTACATTTTTGAGAATATACTATATGTTCGGAAGAATTTGCACATGTATAATATAAGAAGCGATTTCCACGATAGAAACACGTGTTTCAAACATAAAATTGTGGTACCTAAATTGAGATTAGCAAAAACAAATAATTCATTTATGGGAAATATTGTACGTTTTTATAACAAACTGCCAAAGTCAATAACTGATCTAACCGAGACAAAGTTTAAAACCCACATTAAACGCGTACTTATTCAAAAAGCCCATTATAAGACCAAAGACTACTTTGCTGATAGGGATGTTTGGCTATAACACCTTCTGCACATGTGGCTTCCTTGGCTACTCACTGATAATGAACGTGTAATTTCTATCACAGTTCTAATGATATTTTTACTTTGTTTTTTGCTTATTATACCTCTTTCAATCTTTGCTTTCTTTTTTTCTTTTTAACTTTTGTTAAACTTAATAATAATATTTGACGGATATTATGCATTGTTTTATATAGCTTCTTTAGCTTCAACATTTTGTAAATGTGAGAACGCCGTAAACTTGTCAAATGCGCTATTCATTTAATAAGGCTTATGTAATTATCTTTTATATTAGCGACTGCATCCAAGATTACGTTGTTTTTACATCCCGCCCAAAATTGTATCTACAGAAATTGTAAAAGATATACAGTTTAAAAGAGTAACCATGGAGTTTCTTGCCGGTTCTTCTCCATAGGAAGCGACTTTTTGGAACCGTGCACGTAAATTCTGACTTTTCATAAGTGCCTTTGTATGGTTTTTATGAAATAAAAACCTTTGACTTTGACTTTGACTTTTGACATGGGATTTACATATACGGAAAGGTGAGTGTACAACGGCGTACACCTCTGCCTACTCTGTCATTGAATAAAGGCGTGATGCTATGTTTTTATGTTATGTTATATTTGTTGTTAATCTAAAACATCACGGACATACGGTGAAGAAAGATATCGTTAGGAAACCTGATGTTGAGTTGAGTTGACAGGGACTTAATAAAAGCATTGGTGAAATGTGGGTGTACAACTATGTACACCTCTGCTTACCCCTTCGGCGAATACAGGCGTGATGCCATGTTATGTTATATAGCCACTATATTATAATTGTTTTAATATTATTTAGCCTAGCCTATGTTACCCGGGACAATGTAAGGATTTTAACAATACACCACAGGTAGGTACATCTAAATCGATTCAGGCGTTTAGAAGTTATGGTGGAATGAAGAAACTCACAAACATACAAACAACATACGAGTACATACATACATGAACTCTAAAAACGTAACACTCCTTTTTTGGGCAGTCGTGTAAAAAGATGATACTACCTTTAATCTTCTTAGCACAATCACCTTTTACACCTATGTAAGTACCTATATGATGAATAAAGTTGCATATTTTTGTTGCGAAGCATATAGTTCGTAACTTGGTACTTAATTTGGTACCACGAAGGTGTGTAGCATTTTATTTAAACGAATGGGCGAGTCCACATGGGTCCGAATGCCGCTGTGCTATTATACTGGGTCAAGTACCAATGTGCATTGTGTGAATACGTACGTTTTTGCAGATAGTTTTTGAGAGCGGTGAATAAAAATGGCGGTCGTTTTTTCAAAATAGTTCTGGAAAAATGCTTCTGTAATGAAGAAGTATTTTATTGATAATATTCATATATTTATTTTAAAATATAAGTTTACTGTATATAACCAAAACACTTACATGAAGAGGTTAATGAATATAGATGAAGTGACAGAGGTGTCTGAATCGTAGCAAATGGAAATCGATAGTCTCTGCTTACCCCAATGGGAAACAGGCGTGATTGTATATATGTGTCTTTGTACTTGCATTTAATATTTACAATCATAAAATAAAACTAACTTCACATAAACAAATGTAGTACTGTACAAATGTACTACAATATGTTACTTAAAAATAGTAATCTGCCTAGCCTTCTCCCAATTAGATTGGTGTCAGCTTCCAGTCATACCGGATGCAGCTTAGTGTTTTACATGTAGCGACTGCCTATCTGAGATCCACAACCCAGTTACTGGGTAATTACTATATCTCGTGGTGTGACTGGATGTCACATTTTTAGGTTTCTGACTACCCGTAACGTCTGTCATAGATCTTAATTTACAACCGGGACCGACGGCTTAACGCGCTCTCCGAGGCACGGAGGGGTCTCGGTGTGAAGTGATGGTTACCATCCACAGACCGACAACGGCTAGCGCAGCTTAACCTCGATCGATCAATTTGTGCGGCTGTTACTTAGCCACGAGCCCCTCTTGTGTTGTAGATGTTACTTAGAAATAAATTTATTTTTAATACATTTACAAATGTGGCAGACATGTTAGTCAGTGATCGTATTTTGTTATTAGCAGATAAAGATACGTACATACTACATACAATCACGTTTGTTTTTCCATTGGGGTAGGCAGAGACTATCAATGTCCACCTGCTATGATTTTTACACAAAGATGTTGTTTTTCTTCAAGAATAACTTTATGTTTTACGATAACAAAGCGCTCTTAAAATCAGCTACTAAATCATGTTTCGAGTTCAAAGATGATTTAGTAGTTGATTTTAAGAGCGCGAGGCCGTGCTTGCCGCAACTAGACCAATGAGCTGCTGAGCGTGATGTCCTGGGTCCGATTCTCAGGTCGGACAAAGTGTGATTGGATTTTTATTTTAGGCGTTTTCAGCACCAGCCTGAAGTTTGGTATCGTGCCCGATTGGTGGCAAAATACACACCACTATGAGACTTAGAACTGTGCTGTGTGTCTGTTGAAAAAAAGGTAGAACTGTACACGAACCTTAAAAAACAACGGACAGAGCGTTGCGTACGACAAGTGAGAAGCATACCTAGTCATCCAATTTCGCTTGTCATACACGAGCTTAACGCATACAAATACTTAAAACTCATCCACTTGGCGCCAGTACGCTGCGTGTAACCTATATGTGTGTGCGCTTAATCTATGCTTCGCTTATGACAAGGCAAGATTCCATCCGTATTATTTTCAAATTCGTGGAACTGTAGTAAAACTTTTTTTATTATCGTGTGGATTTCTTTATGGATGCCATCTACCTGACGGCCAGACATATGTCGGATTCCTACCGATTAAAACCACATGTCCATTTCAGCAGGTTTACTTACTCTACGGGGGTAAAGGCGTAATAATGATTAACTATACCATGAATTTTTTTGTTCGATTTCTTCTTATATAAAAGCCAGTCACTTCAAACTTATACACAGATTTTCTCTTTTGAATGAAGTTTCAGTGGTTACCTAAGGCGACGCTAAAACGTACTGAACGGCAACTCGGATGCATTACTTCGATTGCGTCGAGGTTGCTCTCGACACCATCATCTTTTAGTACCTGTTTTATACCTTTTAAGGTAATCTTGAGATGGAGATATCGTTTTAAAATGTTTTCAGTCTGGTAGAGATAAGTTGTGGGTTGGTTTAAAGTTAGGATTCTAACATTTTGAATAAAAGCTACATTTTACACGACGGCCCAAAAAAGGAGTGTGATGTTTTTAGGGATCATGAAAGCATGTAGGTATTAATGTATGTATGTAAGTATGAATGGATGTATGTATGTATGTTTGTGAATTACACACACAACGTGCACAACAATGCTTAATACCACACAACGATGCGTATGTTCGCAATCTGGTCACTTTTTATGCCTATGATTTCGACTATTGACCTAGGTCAGGGGTTCCCAACCTTTTTTCGTCTACTGCCCACTTTAAGAATAAATTATTTTTTAACGCCCCCCTTTTTAAACATACTTAAAAACCGCTAAGTACTTATAACTGATTATTGAAACGCAAATTTATAGTATTCGGACAGAGTATCTTTAAATAAAACAAACATAATCAATTCTTATATAAAAACTAATGTGAAGGTTGAATCTGATGCTGTTCAATAAGTTTGTTGATATCAGGTTCCAATTTACTCAAAAACAGCCGCAAGTCGCCACGTTCGGTAACACGCAAACGATTTCTCTTTTTAGTAAGCAGCGTTGCCACAGCACTAAATCCACGTTCACACAAATATGACGATGGGAATGCTATCAAAAATCGTTGAACAATTGACCACAATCCAGGGTACAATTGCGGGATCGGTTTTTGTAGCCAAAATTCTTGATATCCATTTTTGAACTTGATTTTTATTAGTTATTGTTCACCGGTTACTACTCACGTACATTCTTCGGGTTTGCCCGACTAGTTTCGAACTCGAACGGAGCCCTTAGTCATGAGCTGAGTCCGCGGCTATGTCGCGTTGATTTTTATTTCTTCGTTTGTTGTCAATTCTATAAGTTCTTCTTCCAGCTGAGGTGACATTGCTGTGTTGACATTTGAAAACGGATCCAACACCCAGTCTGGTATTTCCAAGTTTAAAATGTCCTGGTATCGTTCGGTGAATTCAATGTGGAGGTTTTCCAAATGTTGGCAGTAGGCAAACAAGTCGTCGTTACTGCAGTATACTGATAAATTCGGAAAATTGTGAAACTCACGTCTGCCGATATTCTTTTTGTGCAGAAGCAGTTTGGCTGCGAAAGCAGCAACGACATTTTTTGTTTTAATTAAATTTAGTTCATCGCCTTGCAGTTGGAGGTTCATGTCGTTGAACATTTTATACAGGTCTGTCATGTAAGCTATATCATTCTTTGATGTTATGAGCTTGTTGCGCAGTTCTGTACCTTTAGTTTCCAAGAACTCTATCATAGAGTCAAACAGGTTGTAAAATCGAATTAGACAATTGCCTCTTGACAGCCAACGAACTTCAGTATTTATTGAATTCAAACGGGACTTAATCGCGCTAAAAGTATAATATTTATTTACCTCGACGTTTCGATCAAGTTGCATTGATCGTGGTCACGAGTAGACTCAACTAGAACTTCAGTATGAAGCAACAAACGGTTGAAATCTTCGTCATTAGTAACACAAAGCTGATGAAATAATCTATCATTCAAAGAGCTGCTACCGATTTTATTGACTGCTTTGATGACATATTGCAGTGATTGAAATAGTCGTTCACTTAAGTTTCTAGCAACCAAATGTTGTCTATGAATAACGCAATGTTTAGCAAGGACATCTGGAATTTTATTGTAATGTATGCTATGAAGCCTTTATAGCGCCCTGTCATAGCCGGAGCGCCATCCGTAGCAACTGATATAATATTTTTCAAAGGAATCTCTTTCTCTTCACAAAACTTTTCCAATGTATTGAATATGGTTTCGCCTTTTGTATCTGTCTCCAAATTTCTGGCAAACAATAGTTCTTCACGTATTTTCTCATCTTTAATAAACCTCACGTAAGATAGCAACAACGCTTCATTAGTTGGTAAAGTGGACACATCGAGCTGAATTGAGAATTGACTAGTCCTCAGATGATTGCATTGAATTTTTCGGATAATATCTGCGGCCGGTTTATGAAGCACAGTAGTTATTACTTCCTTTATTGCTGGCAAAATTAACTCTTCTCCGATGTTGTGTGGTTTGCCTTTTTGAGCAATTAACAAAGAGATATTGTACGAAGCTCGAAGTCCGTCTTCATCTTGCTTAGCAGCCGCCGAAAATAGTTTTGATACACTTGGCTGAGTATTATGCTTCTTCTCTAGGTCTTGAAAATATGCTAAATTCTTTTCTGTCTTATCTGGATGCATTTTATTCAAATGATCTTGCAGTCTGGAAGGCTTCATTGCTTCGTTCGAAAATGTTTTTAGACATAGAAGACACAAAGGCGACGACGGGTTTGTGGGATTTTCAATAAACCCGAATTTAATATATTCCGCAGAGTATTGCCGTCTCTTCTTTTTTACTTCCGACATTGTTTTGTTTTAAGAAATACGTAAGTGTTGAAATCAAGTACTGCTTATCTATTATGCGCGAAACCGCAAATGAAAATAAAATAAATTTACGTCGTTTATATAGGATTGCATAAGCAGCACGCACCAACAGGAATAAGACAAACGTGCATAAACTCGTTTATCTCATTCGACGCCCAATCGTACTCGACAAGCAAGAACAAGTATTATAGAACCAGCCGATTGGTATAGGAATGTACAATTCGGATTATTTAACAAAAACTTGTTAAAACATTATTGCCCGCGGTCTTTTATATCGAACCGAGTTTGAGCTATATCTTAATTAATATTAGTTGATGTTCACAAGATGTAGTCGAGAGTCGAGAGCTCAGTCGGTGTCTAAGAGTCTTCCTAGCTAGGTAGATGAAATTATAAATCGACCCCAAAGCCCTACACAATGCCCCCTTTTTTTCTGGGTCTGTTACCGCCCCCCTTTAGGCCTGCAGCGCCCACTAGGGGGCGTTATCGCCCACGTTGGGAAAGACTGACCTAGGTGTTGGTACCCCCGAGCACCCACAGAGTCGGCGCCCCTGATCCTACTCATCGATAAGAGAACACAATAGATAAGTATTTCTTTTCTCATATCGATGCTCATACTTCAATTACAACGTGTAACCGGAATCGTACTTAGAAATCAATATATCTGCCTATCCTTTCCCAATTACATTGGGGTAGGCTTCCAGTCAAACCGGATGCAGCTTAATACCAGTATTTTATACGAAGCGACTGCCTATCTGACTTCCAGAACCCAGTTACAGGGTAACACGATATCTTGTGGTATGACAGACTCTGACTACCCATAACGGCTGTCATAGATCTTAATTTACCAATCGATCTATGCAGCTGTTACTTAGCCATGAGCTGTACTTAGAGATCAATGTAACCATGTTTACGAACATTTTTTACTATGAAATCAACTTTGAAAGGGGCGAAAAACAATTGGCGTTCTTTAGTGTTTATAGTAAATGTTCTACTAAAGTAAACTCCTACTACACCAAAATGTATAAAGCAGCTACTGTACCTACTCATCTTCGATTGATAACTGATGAGGCAGTGCAGTAATGTAAACATAATACATACAATTTGCCAAGCTAGCCTTCTATGTTTTATCAGGCGAACAGTGATTTATTTACTGAGTTCAGAACTACTTAAACACGTGCACATTTATCATGCTACAGTGATCACAGTCGGTTGTATAGTTAGTCGATTTACCGCCAATTAGTTCTCGGGTCTCGATCGTTTGACGATCAACCGAATGAAATTGATACATTCAGTGTATAGAGCCTTAATTACCTGCACGTATATTTGCTCATTATAGTCTTGATAATAGCTGTGTGATCTCGGCTTTATTTGTTAAGGTGAATTAGTTTTGGTAGGTTTTTGTTGATATTTGCCTTATATTCTTTTTACATAACATAACATAAAATCACGCGTTTATTCCCCGCATGGGTAGGCAGGGGTGTACACAGTTAAATACCCACATTTAACCAATTTTTTCTACCTAAATGTTTATTGACATAAAGCAATTAGGTATAATAGATTATACTATATGAAAATAATATAATAATATTATTTTAGAAGGTATTGTTGTAGAAAATATGAAAGAGAAGCCTAATACCTATCTTATAGAATTAAAAAAAATAATTAACAATATATATTATAACAATATAAAATGCTTATGTGCCAAAGGGGCCACAGCTCAGCATAATCTTAGGTGACAGTTAAACTGGTTTAATATATATAATCCAGGTTATAAACTATCTGTGTGCTAGATTTCATTCAAATCCATTCAGTAGTTATTGATTGAAAGAGCAACAAACATCCATCCATCGTGACAAATTTTCGCATTTATAATATAGGTAGGAAATAGGTGAATGTAGGATTTAAAAGATACGCGATAACTTTAGTCTATTTATTTACATAAACAAACACCTCGTTTCACTTAACTTTATGCAAATCCATCCTCTATTACTGAAAGCTAAATAGAGTAGTAGTTGAATCCTGCTCTAAATTACACTTTGATTAAATTTCTTCTCCTGCAGCCAAATTTTATTTAAGTCTAATAGAATCGTGTCTAGCTTGAGTAATTTCTTGATTAAATGTACCGAAAAACACGGAGTTGAGATTTAAATTCGGGAGATCTGCGTTGCTGGGTGTTTGTGCTGAGTACGCATTGATCCGGGGTAGAATATATTGGGGTATATGTATGTACTAAATTATATTGAGAAGTCTTCTTTCTTTTTCGTAGTGGATTGACGCCATGGCATGGCTAATGTATCCATTTATGATGTTCAAAGTAGTACACTAGATATTAGTGTAAACTAAACTAATATCTAGTGTAGTTTACACCCGCGTCATCGGTTGCCTGCGGTCTCTGTTCTTTGTAATTAATCTATGACCGTAATATGTATGTTTATGTAGCAAAGATTAACAGATTATGAAACTGATTTGATTTCGACAAAGTATTGTACTGCCTCGTTGGTCTAGTGGTCCCGAGCATGACTGCTGAGCATGAGGTTCTGGGTTCGATTCCCAGGCCGGGCAATATGTTACTGGGTTGTTAGAAAATTCTCAATAGCAGTCCGGACTTTGGAATTGTCTCCGTAAGATGGCAATAGGCTGACCACCTATTACATTACCGCCTATTATGACCACTATTATGAAAACCGGCGTGAAACAACGCTTGCGTTGTGTTTCGCCGAGTGAGTGAGGGAACCGGAGGCCCAAACCCTTCAAAAGGCCGGCAACGCACTTCCGACTTCTCTGGGATTGCAGGTGTCCATGGGTGGCGGTAATGGCTTACCATCAGGCGATCCGTCTACTCGTTTGCCCCCTATCATTGGTGAAATGTGGGTGAACAATGTATACCTCTGCCTACCCTTTCAGGGAGTACATGCGTGATTTTATTATATGTTATGATATTAATAGGTAGTTTTTTCCTTAGGTATCCAGCTAAGTACCAAATTCAAACCAGACATCTAAGCACGGGAAGTTTAAACTAACCTGTATTACCATACGTGGCTTACGAACCGAACTTGGGCAAGAAGTTTGTTTGTCTATTTAGGGCTTACATGTCAAACGGACTACTTAAAGACCTTAAGCCTGGGGATACGAAAGTGTACAAATGTTGCTTGAGACCAACATACGTTATGTGGGTCGTCCTGGAATACTAAGTGTGGTCTCGCCTTAATAATTCAGTTGTCAACTTTCACAAATATGTTTAGCTGTGACATTTGAGCCTCGGAAGTACTTTTATTTAGTCTGTGGTGTTGTGACACGTCATTTATTTGATTATGTGTGGGTGTTAGATGAATGATGTTAATAGTACTCGATTCATATCAACTGGCTTGATCTTGATTATACTAAATCTATTTTTCTCTGCGTGTTCAAAATATTGAACGTATATTGTTTACTAGTAAGTGTCCTAAAAATGCCAGAAATATAGGGAAAAACGACTTGGTGTCTGCCAATTATCGTATTTCTTAAGTTTATTTATAATTATTTTTTGATGCACTGTTAGTGTAGTGGTAGAAGCCGGCTGCTGTGCCGGGTGTCATAGGTTCGATTCCTGTACGGAGCAAATATTTGTATGATGTATTGATAATTTTTCCGGGGGGTAGGCGTGTGTGAGATTATGTGTTTGTACACGCACCCACGACACAGGAAGAAATTCCTAGCGTGGGGCAACATCTAATAAAATAATAATAATTTGTAGCTTATTTAATAAATTAGAAATCCGCTTCTTTTTGAAATTTTTTACAGGTACTACCTCACATATAGACAAAATCAAAACCGCAAAAATTATCTGTAGATAAGAATACTTGTGCGGGATCGAATCCAAGACACACGGCATCGCAGCCGGTCTCTCGACCACTCCGCCGCGGCGATTACATGAAACAAGTGAAAGAATCTTAGAAAAGTTAATACTCCATACTTTTATTGTGCTCCACAGGTATTATATATAAAGGTGTTACAATAAAGAAACAAGAATAATTTATGTGGAGTTAAAACTACCGAAAACTTTGTGATTTGAACAATAAGAACTATTAAAGATTAACGCATGATTAGTGAACTCTAAAGTTATTATATTAAATAGAAAAAGAATACGGTCGTGAGCAGGATTCGAACCTGCACCTTCCGGATAAACACTCCAGGCGCTCTGACCACTAAGCCATCTCAACCTCTGCTCACCACCGCAAATTCTTCATCCATATTTTAACGTCTTTTGGCGACGTCATTGCTATCTATTCAGTCCTTATATAGGTGACCGAACCGACACGACTAACTTTGCAATTAATACACTGTCGTAAAGACGCAATTACCTTAACAATTAAAGATAAATATTTGAAAACTCATGACGCATGCTTAGCGAACTCTAAAGTTATTATATTAAATGGAAATGGAAAAATAATGCCTGGTATGTATCCGGGAGGCGCAGGTTCGAATCCTGCTCACGACCGTATTTTATTTCCATTTAATATAATAATTTCAATACGAACTATTGCTCAAATCTTTGAAGATTTGACTGTACATTTCAATAAGAATTTCTTGGTGCAATCATATCATATAATCATACAACTGGCGAGCTGTATGCACATCTGTCCGCTGGGGTCTACGTGTTCAACATTCAGATCAGGCTTTATGTAAGTATTAAATGTGGAGTTGAATTGCGTAGTAACTATTAAATAATCTGTGTAGAGTTAACTAATCGGCGCCTGACTCTACTAATCATTATATTTTCGTGAAAAGAGCAAAACTTTGTATCCCTTTTTACGAAAATTACGCGGACTGGGGAGTAATTTTGGCACAGTTAAAGTTTATATGGAGAAGGAATGCAGAAAGAAAATGTTTTTCTAGAATTCGCGTTAGAAATACATTAAATTAATAAAAAAACATGACACACATTTCCATGCGTTTGACACACACACATACATATCTTTGACAATATAATTTTAAAATTTAAATGAATTATGGTCTAATTTCAGGCAGCAGGCGACCACTAGTTTAAATAAAATGACATACAATTGTTATCCAAGTGCATCCATTCATGCATCCATTGAGACTCCATTATATCTGTGAGTAGTCTGCAGAAAGTTTAATGACAAAATGAAGTGCCTTTGAGTAAAGCGTTTGACACAGTATCTGTTCCCATACTCCTAATAACCCAAAAATAATAGTTGAATAGAGGTTCAGTGGAAAATCAATGGAAAAACATTTCATCATTCCATCGACGCACTATCTCACTCAATCGAAGCCTTGGTAAATTAGGAGTAAGGGCCTAGTTTACATTATCTCTTTAAGAACATATAGATTTGTTACTATTCCCCGAAGGACTGCGCCGAAGGGGTAAACAGTTTTACTCCCACACTTTACCAAACAGTTATTATGTACCTACAATGTAATAACTTATTGACATCAACCTGAAAAAAAAACCTCAGAGAAAACCCCAATAACACCTTGCCTGACTTGGAAATCAAACCTCACGTCCGCAGTCTACCAGATTGATGAAGCAGTGTTTAGTCACGCTTACAATACAATAAGTTTTCAATTTTACAGATTTAAGTAGACGCCATTTTGAAAAGGGCTATACTGAATCGAATGTCTAACGATTTTATTTTCACATAAACCATGTAAAGGCATTTATGAGAAGTCAGAATCTAGGTGCACGATTCCTAATAGTAATTTTCTATGGAAAAGAACCGGCAAGAAACTCCATGGTTATTCTTTTAAACTTTATGTAAGAACAATGTAATCCTGGATGGAAATTCTTGATTAAGATTAATAGCTTAAAACGTCAATGAGTTCGTTTTTATCTAAGAAAAATTATATCAATAAAGTAAGCAAAAACGCGCATAAAAAAAAAACTACTGAGTCAAACGGAATTAAATTTTTACGAGACCATACGGCAAGTATACCACATCGAACAAAAAAAGAATCACAAAAATCGGAATATAAAACTCGGAGTATTCGGTACACATACATAAAAAAAAACAACTGAATTGAGAAAGTCCTCCGTTTTGAAGCCTGTTAAAAACAGAATTTATTTGGTTTAAATGTGGTGCGGTCAACCGCATGTCTATGGTAAAAAAATTATATAGACAATGCCATTATATCGTAACAGTAAGGACGGTTTTCGTTGTACAAGCGACTGCCATTATTATATTATTATTATCATTAAAATATTAATGATAATAATATAATAATGGCAGTCTTGCTCTGGAATTTAAATAAAACATTTTGTAGCTATGGTAAACCGTCAGCAATAACGCTTTTACATCTTACTTTGATCATCGGGGTTAATTCACATCTCGTAGACCATTATTGTACATCACTTAGTCTCATTTGTCAGTTGATCCGCTTACAACCTTGGAACAATGACAGCCGGAGTTACCTTTAGATGTCCGGTTTCTCTAGTAATTGGATTGTGGAACACTGACAACAGAAGCATCCCATTTGCTTACTCCTTTGATTGATCCAAGTATGGGTCGTGATGTAGGTATATCACTGACTAGTTCGACTAGTTTCCACCCGCGACTTCGTCTGCGTGAACTCAGATGTGTTAAACCAGGCTATAAAATTAGTGTGTCAAATTTCATCTAAATCCGTTCAGTAGTTTTGCGTGAAAAAGTAACAAACATCAATCGATCGACCCACACAATATTTTGGTCATGATCGTAGTATTCTTTCCACAAAAATGTAAATTACGAAATATGTTTGTTAAATAATATACACTTCTCAATAAATTAATCATAAAAATTCCATGTTTCATACAATAGTAAAGTAGAGCAGGTCGACTGGCGACGACCAGTGACAATCCAATTTTGCCCTAACCCCCAACGGGGATAGAATAAAACCTCTATAGAAAATATAGTATATACTAGTTTCCGCACGTGGTTTCTGCGCATTTTAAAACTTTTAAATTCTACATACATATAATGGCATTTCGGCTGTATCTCCGCTGAGGGATACTGTCTTGTCTTGAGGCAGAGAAATACTGTTGCACTGTTGTGCACCCTCATTTCACCGATGCAGTTATTAAGTCCCATTTAATAGGTGGCGAGCCTATTGCCATCAACCAGGCTCTGCGCTGTGTATTTTTATTTTTTATCTTTGCTGAAGGAATTACTATTTCTTTCTTTCTTTCACTAAGTCTAGTGGTTGCAAGCTCGGTTGCTGAACAAAAAAAAAATGTTATTTGGTTATTCTATAAGAAAATTCTCAGTAGCTGCCCAGAGTTGATGCCAATAGGTTTTATTGGTGACATGTAGGTTTATTTCCCATGCCTTATCCTTTGGTATTAGTAACACGTTTGTATCTCCGAAGTACTATTTTACCGGATAAAAATCCAATGGAAAAAGATCTTTAAGCTGTGTATCAAATTTCTTTGAAATTAAAAAATCGGTTTGATACATAGAGTTAAGGAGTTACGAAGTAATAACCACATTGATACACTTTCGGATTCCTAGATAACCGGAGTTTTTATATATATATTTAATGTAAAAGTAAAAACTAGAAAGAAAGAAAGAAACATGGTTTATTCTGCCACACAGAATACATGACAACAACAACAAACATACAAAGAATAACTCATAATAATATAAAATATAAAGACGAAAATCCATGAATATTTATAATGCCACTCTGTGCTATGCCAGAAAAGGCCCAAATCTCAGCTCTATGCTGCAGCATTGTTGGCTGCAGCGCTGACTAGTATTGTTTTTTGTATGTAGAAATCAATTAAATTGCGGTAGATATAAGTGGGTAGTAGTTGATTCTGTTTTACAGTGGACATCTTTATTTGATACGCTGTGGTCCAACCTAAATCTTATCGAATAGAATTCTGAAAAGAATTGGAAATTCTACAATGAAGTGATATGGTACTACTCAATTGTATTGGGCAGTTTCGAAGTCTTTAAAGAAAACGGAAGTTGGGGATATATTGTTTGATTTGCAGACATTTATATATACAAACTAGCAACCCGCCCGGCTTCACACGGGCTTATTATTATTACTGAAATAAAAAATAACCTATGTTACTCGGTATCTATTGGTGAAAGAATTATTAAAATCGGTTGAGTATTTTTTGAGTTCAATCCTTACAGACAAATAAAAAATCTATTTCCTCTTTAAAATATTAGTATAGATATAATATTACTATTTAGAATATTTTGTTGTACAATAAATAATAATAAGTGTCTTTGTTTGCACGCGCTAATTTATGGAATTAAAAATCGGATAAAAAAAAAACACTACAACCCTTAGTTGCCGAGCAAAAACGGGTGAAACCGCGGGGTACAGCTAATATTAAAAAAAGCTGTAAGATTTTTCTTCATCATCATCAGCATAAAGCAGGGAACTCCTGGACTAGCCTCTCAAAAAATTTTCTTTATTTTTCTAAAAAGTACATAAAACTATTTATGAGTTTAAATATTAAATGAGTGGTGCATTTCGTAACGTAAATGAACTTTGTGTAGTTAGTACATAATATCTCAGATTTTCACGATCACAGTACAACATCATCATCGTATTGCAATAAAAAAATAAAACCATACATTAACCGTCAAATTTGTCACGAAATTAAACCGCTTCATGTCAATCAAATTTTTCATGCATAAACAACTTCCTGAAACTTTTTTAAATGAAACCCCACTTGTGTTACTGATTGTACATGAAACAAGATCTAAAAAGTTTATTTTGGTCTCCCTAGGGTTGAATACAAAACTTCTCACATTGACTGTTGTTTTTGTGTATGATAGTGTTTTTGTACGCCTACTTCTGGTAATCTAGTTTTCTTTTTATTTCTAGGTCAAATCAAAACACATTAGAACAAGTCATTCCAAAGATATATATCACAAGGAATTTGACAATTTATTTCATCCTGACTCAATTTTCTGTTCTGATGGGTGATTCATTAGTTTTGCCTGTAGAAGTACAAGTTAGCATATATAATTTCGTAACCATTATCTGTTAAATACGGGCCACGATTTTATATGCATTAAAATCCTTATGGATTCTAGTATACCATTTGTCACCTTAGTATTAACTTTTAGCTATATCATCTTTCACATAATCCTATCCATCGTTTTTTAGTCTTCTACTGTTCTTGTATCCATTTCCTTGTGACTCGTCACTTCACCGCATCACATGCCTAAACCAACATAATTTCTTCATACATTTACGGGAACCGGCGCCAGTTTGGAAAAGTGTGGAAATACATTAGAATATTTAATAATAAACAACCCATAGTTTCCCACAGGGCAAGGTCATTCTCATACAGAGAAGGTTCGAGCATTGATCTCCGCTAGCTCACTGCGGTTTGGCAATTTCAGATCACTAGGTTCAGGTTTCCTCATGATGTTTTCTTTCACCGTATGTCTGTGACGTATTAAATGAACTAAGGATGTACATATGACATTGAAAAAGTCACATTGGGTCATGCCTGATTTTAACCCATAACCGGTGTCATAAGATGCGGGCCCGTAACCACTCAAACACCACGACATGTTCAGTATAATATTATGAAAGAGTAATTAGGACTCAATATTACATCTACAGCACACATATCTATAGAATCTGCTCAATTACATACACAAATGACTTCGAATTTATTTTATTCTACTTCAAAGAAGTTCGTACAGGTCAAATTTCTCTAAATATCACAGGCAATAAATTAATATTCTCGAAAAATATCTTTTTTTTTATAATACTGTATTTAAATTATTCGTATAATTTTCATTCCAAATCAGTCTGAGCTTGAAAAATATTTAATCTCAAGACGAATACCTACTCGAATTCTTTGGCGTTACATAAAAAAAAAATATAATGATCTTTGTCACGACCTTGAATTTAGATCAAAGGTTTATGCAAAAACAGTTCTTATTGATTCCTTCGCTTTGATTGAAGAGAAAAACATGTTTATTTGGAGAACCGAAGCCTTTTGATTCTTTTACGTTTAAAAGCTGTTTTTATTTTAATATTTGTGTTTGTTTGTATTGATTTATAGTATGTTTGAAGAGCTCTAATTTAAATGTTACGACGTATATAAATTGATGTGGTCTTGCTTCAAAAATAGTAGTTGTTTTTAAATTTATTTGTTGGGTTTTGTCGCTTAGCGACCATATCACCCAATAATTTTTAACAAAAAGAAACCGACTCCAAAAATCTTTCTGTTAAGTAAAATTGCACTAAAAAGTTATAAAATAATTTCATTATTTACTTACTACAATTTATATATATTTTTTTTAATTTTAGAGGATTCTGAATAAATCAAATACGAATATACAATTATTATTATTTTTGGAGTCGGTGCCAGACAAACTTTAAAAATAATAAGGAAGATTCCTAAACTTTGCAAAGTATATTTAAAGATAAATTAACCTTAATTATTTTTACGATAATGTATTATACCTAATTGATCCCATTTACAAATGAACACAACAACTGCCTAAAGCGAACGTAATACGCTACTTCATGAATGTACTTACACGTTTATTATCCTTTACTGGCACCGACTCCAAAAATAATAATAATTGTATATTATTGTCCTAATAAATTGATTTATTCAGAATCCTCTAAAATTAAAAAAAAAATATATATAAATTGTAGTAAGTAAATAATGCAATTATTTTATAACTTTTTAGTGCAATTTTACTTAACAGAAAGATTTTTGGAGTCGGTTCTTTTTTTTGTTAAAAATTATTTTATTTCTTACTTTTTAGTGAATCTTGCGTACTATAACTGATTTATCGGAAGTGAATATGGGTAGACCTACTCAACGCGCTGTTCATATATATCTGTCGCAGATGGATTGTAGAATCTGCTGTTTTACAAAATCTCTAGCTGCTTTACAAAACAATACTGTTTTATAAAACAGCTGAACAACGTTCAGCTGGATTGCCATTGCGATACGTTTAACAAAACTGCTACCCAGCTTTAGACGTAATGCAGAATGACATATCTACAGTGGGACAGGTTTGTTTATTGTATAGGTATATTAAATGGATAGTCACCATTCAAGTAAAAAAGCGATACTGTATTCTGATTTGACTTTCCGTGTCTGGGTCGACGGAGCCCCGCTTAGCGGGGCTCCTATTTTTGTGTCCGTAAGGTTAGAAAAAACCTAAACACGAAGAGGATGACGGGGGCTGTTCGCTCGCTCTGCTCGCTCACGGGCCCCCGTCATCCTCTTCGAACCTAACCTGTCCGTGTCGGGATACACGAAACTCCCGAGCTCGCTTCGCTCGCTCATGGATCAATTTAATTTATTTTCTTTCATAATCCCTTTTTTTTTTTTTTTTTTGGCGTGGCCTCTTGCAGTTAACCCATAGGGGTTTGATCTGCTTAACCGGACAATAGCTAAGGCGAGGCATTTTGATGCCTCCAGCCAGAGCATATTTTTATTTACTACAAACTAAGCAACACAGCACTAAGGGCGTCCCCTGCGGGACACGAACCTCGGCTTAGGGCATTGCTGGGGGGACAACTAGGGACTAGCTGGATCATATCGGTTACCTTATTATTAAAGGACGAGTTTAAAGCTACTGGCTCAGCGCGGGCCGGCTCGAGCAAGGGTCGGGGCGGACATGATGAGACATTTCGCGACGGACGCGGACCTCGCCGGCGAGGTCTATAGCGAGGCGGTCGAGCGCGTCGGAGTGTGCTTGTATGTCTGTTAGACTCTTGAGCTACAGTGATCCTATCATCGGGACGGAGGAGAGCGTGACGTGGTCGGCGGATTTTGTTGATCTGGGACGGCCTGTAGTCGGCGGAAGAGACAACTAAGGGATTCGGATGGTTAGGGGTGGACTCGAAGTATCTCTTCGATGCCCTTTTCATGAATTGCCTAATAGTGGGCACTCTGAGGTCGATGTGGAGTTGAAGATTCCTAACGAACCTAGGGGCACCTGTCGCTTTGCGAAGTAATCGGTTTTGTAAAGTTTGCATCCTACGGATTTTGTAATACTTAACGTGTGCGAACACGACGCTAGCATAAGTCATGATAGGTCGAATGCACGTAGTGTATAGCCTGATCTTAAGATTAAGAGACAGTTTACTGCGCGCGTTTGTAATGGGAAATAGACGGCCTACAGCGAAGGCCGCGCGGTCGCGGACTATCTTAATGTGCGGTCGGAAGGACAGTTTGTGATCCAAGGTTACACCCAGGTATTTGGCTTGCAGTTCCCAAGGGATTGGCTTGCCGAACATGGTAATTGCTCGAAGCTGGGGAAGAAATTCCTCGGCGCCCGTTCTCGAAAAGAGTACGGCGGCGCTCTTGTCTGGATTGACCTCGATCCTCCATTTCCTGAACCAAGCGCCTAAGGCGTTGGCCGAGGTCTGGAGAGATCGGGTATTTCATAATCCCGATATATTGTCGACTATTATAGTGGTTTAGTATTTACGTCATTAAAAATTTTCATTTTTTTTTGCTTTTGGCAAGTAAAATAAAGTTAGGTTATTATTGTTAGGACATACAGAGCCATAAGCGACAAAATTTCGAACTAAAATCAACAATCTGACAGTTCATTTCACACTGTTTTACATAATCTCTGATCGTTGACCCGCTGCATTGATAAACGCAAAACGTTCATTCAATTCTGCGTGTTATAGTTCAGTAATCATGTAAAACCGCTAAACGTCGTTCAGCTGTTTTTCATAACAGTACTGTTTTGTAAATCAGCTAGCAGTTTTGTAAAACAGCTTATTCTACAATCCATCTGCGACATATCCATATCAAAGTTGGAAATCTAGATCTGAGGGTATTTCAAAAGAGAGTAATAAACTGCGTAAAACAAGATGAAATTAATTTAAAAAAAAAAAACTGACTAGCGTATGTTACTCACGGGACAGTATAAGGAGTCTAACGATACCCCATATATCGAAATCAGTTCAGGTATTTAGAAGTTATGGTGGAATAGGTAAAGAAACTCACAAACATACTTACATACATACATAAATACACTCCGTTTTTGAGAACTCGTGTAAAAAGAGATGTTTGAGAATGCGGTCTTACACTAAAAAGTATTAAATAGCAAAAAAAAATATGACGGATTTCCGATGCTTATCTTCCGGTTTCATCATCATCATCATCATCTGATGATGAAGCTGGAAAATAGTTAGTTCATTAGAACTATTCTAGAGACCGTAAACACCACCGGAAAGTCACAAGAAAGCACAATACACCATTTCGTTTACTTCGATGACGTATTATTTTTCAGTTATTTTGATTTAAATACCAAACTACTAAACCAATTTTCATAAAATTTGAATGGGACCAATCTGAAAGTAAATCCTTTCAAATAAAAAATAATTTTCCAAATCGGTTCATAAATGACGGAGTTCTGGGGTAACAAACATAAAAAAAAAAAAAAAAAATACAACCGAATTGATAACCTCCTCCTTTTTGGAAGTCGGTTAAAAGGTTCAAAATAGAAGGTTGTAAGTCAGAATGTAGCGATTATACACTCTGGAATGCTACAGTTTTCTCTTTATTATTGTTCATAATTATTTTGGCTCGTAGCTAAGTAACAATCGCGCAGATCGATCGATCGAGGTTAAGCTACGCTTGCCGCGGTCGGTCTTTGGATGCATGACTATCAGTTCATACCGAGACCCCTCCGTGCCTCGGAGAGCACGTCAAGCCGTCGGTCTCGGTTGTCAAATTAAGATCTATGACAGCCGTTCCGGGTAGTCAGAGGCCTCAAAGTCTGACTGTTGAGGATTGAAATTAAACGTCTTCTTCCTCAACTTATATTTTTGCTTATAGGATAAACCTTTACACTTACAATAGTTCTTATTTTAAGATATATGCGCGTCGTGACATTTTGTTTCGAGCGCGGCACAGTGTTGCTATAGATTCTCCATTTTAGTGACGTGCCTTTTTTAGGCGCGTTCATACTCCGGGGCGTTGAAATCTTTCAACTTTCATAGTGCATTCGGATCAGCCACAGGTAAAGGACACATTTGGTTGACTGCTCGTTTTATGGTCCCCGTGGGAGTAACTATATCCGCCACTCTGCAGATCCCGTCGACTCCAGGGTATAACTTGGCGACGCGGCCCATGCGCCTGTGTAGCGGCATTAAATTGTCCTCTTTCAGTATGATGAGATCTCCGACCTTTATTGAGTTTGATCCTCTTCTCCATTTTACTCGATTTTGTAGCTCAGCTATGAATTCTCGGCGCCACCTCTCCCAGAACTGCTGTCGTGCCTGTTCGATGAGCTGGTATCTGTTTGGGCTAAGTTTGTTGCCACATTGTAGTGAAGGCACCGATATAAGCGGGCGTCTAACCAGAAAGTGCCCAGGTGTTAAGGGATTGATATCCGTGGGGTCAGACGAAAGACGGGAAAGAGGTCTGGAATTTAGGATTGCTTCTATTTGGGTGAAGAGCGTTACTAGCTCCTCAAATGTGAGGGAGGCATTTCCCGCTACGCGTTTAAGATGGTATTTGACCGATTTAACGCCCGCTTCCCATATCCCACCGAAGTGTGGAGAGTATGCGGGAATAAACATGAATTTAATAGCCTCGTTAGCTGCGTAATCAGTAACCGCTGGACAACTGGACCGGATGACCCTACCCAACTCATTGTTAGCGCCCACGAAATTCTTCCCGTTGTCACAGTATATAGTATGGGGCTTGCCTCGACGCGAAACAAACCTGCGCAGACACAACAAAAAAGCCTCGGTTGAAAGGTCACTATCAACTTCTAGATGTAGAGCCTTTGTGGTTAAGCATACGAATACGCATAAGTAGGCCTTGGTGATACGATTACCTCGTCCCTTTTTTGAAGAGATCATAAAAGGTCCAGCAAAATCAATCCCACATGAATTAAAGGGAAAGTCAGGATTAACTCCAACAATTGATTTTAAACTTTCGCGATTTGTACACATTTTAGAAATATATAAATCGGGTCAATATCGCGATATAACTAATCGCGATTAACTCCAACACTCGGCAAGTCACCCATTATTGGTTGAATAGTCTGGCCTCTCATACGACTGCAAACAACACATTGTTTCATGATAGCACGAGCTAAATTTCTACCGCCTAATGGCCAGAACCTCTCGCGAACCGACGACAGAAGCAACTGTAGTCCTGCCTGAAACAAATGTATATGTTCATAATTCATTAAAAGTTTAGTAAAGTGATGCTTTGCGTCTATTAAAATGGGGTGTTTTTGTCATATTTGCAATTAGACTGGTTCAGTCTGCCACCCACTCTTATCAAACCATTCGTATCTAAAATCGGGTATAAAGATAATAATTTACTTTTATGATGTAATTCTTTTCCCTTTCTAATATCTTTAATATCTTGTGAAAATGACTCGGATTGACAGATCTTAAGTAATAATGTTAAAGAGTTCTCTAGTTCATTTGCCTGTAATGGTCCTGTTAATTTCAAATGTTTACTATTACAATTATTGACAAACCGCAAAACATATGAATAAATTCTCTTAAGTCTTAAGTACCTAGAACATTTTTTAAATGAAATTGGTGACTCATTGTTGGACGTATCGGCAGAGAGTAATGCCTTGACTTCTGGTAAGTTTTTAAGTGTAGGTTGAGTAGGCCACTTAGAATGGTCTTGTTTAAGATACAAAGGACCCTCCCACCACAAAGATGATATCTGCAGATGTTGGGGGTCAATGCCCCTAGAAGCTAAATCTGCCGGGTTCAATTCCGTCGGCACATGTTTCCATTGAAACTCATGAGTGATTTCATTTATTTTGTTGACTCTGTTACGTACAAAAATTGGTAAAGCTTTGTTCTGAGTTTTTAGCCACCCTAACACCACTGTGGAGTCCGTCCACATATATGTTTTGGTGATCTTACATGGTACTGAATGTAAAACATTCTCACTTAATTGAGCACCAATCAAAGCAGCACACAACTCTAGACGTGGAATTGTGAGCGCCTTAATTGGTGCAACTCTATTTTTTGCACATAGTAATCTTACTGTAATATTTTGACTACTACTATTCTGAGAACGCATATAGACGCATGCCCCGTATGCCTGCTGAGATGCATCCACAAAGCAATGTAATTCGACAGACTGGGTCTCCAGACTATCTCCTAAAACATAACGAGGTATAACAAAATCAGATATGTGATGTAAGTTTTGAATGAAATTAAACCATCTTTTAGCATACGGCTCAGGTACAGTATCGTACCCCCCCAGGGGTTCCACCTTGTCGTGGTGGGGGGGCTCTAGTAGCCGTGGCTTGGTCACCCACGGTGAAGCTAACGGAACCCGAGGAGGGCCGCTCCTCAGGGCTTTGCCTTCAAGCCCATGTTGGGGCGGCGCCGGCGTAGGTTGCGGGCCTTATGGGGGGTGCCGCAACTGAGGTGGGCTGCGGCATCGTATGGGCGGCACCGCAGCTGAGGGATGGGGGCCGCGGTGGGAGAGGAGTGCCGGTATGTCGATGCGCCGCTCTCCCTACCTGCCGCGGCCTTGACGGGGCCGCCACCGTTGGATGGCGGACGCGGTGGGGCCGCAGGGGAAGAGGAGTGCCGGTATTGCGAGGCGCCGCTCTCCCTATCCTCTGCGGCCGTAGTGGCAGGCGGCGGGGCCACAGACCTGACCCGTCGCAGGGGACCTTGGGCGTCCAGACACGGGGTCGTCTGGCACCCATTGCACATGGTCTCCGAGGTGGTTGCGGCACGCCATTAGTCTGGTGTGCCGTAGCGGGGGGGTGCAATACCCAACCCCGTGAAGGAGTCCGGCAACGGACGGCTGCGGGCGGGTTCGCGGTTGTGTGCGAGAGCGTTCCCGCGTCCCGCCCTCAAGCAGCTGAGGAGGTATACTGTGGAGTTTTAGTGGGTTCGAGTCCCACATAACCGCTCTGTCTCCCCGTGTCAGAGCGGTATGCGAGGGCATTTCTCCACATAAAAAAAAAAAAAAAAAAAAAAAAAAAAAAGGTACAGTATCGTCCCAATCCAATTTAGTTTTCACTGCACGGTCGCCATATGTTGAGGCTTGAAATTAAACGTATTCTTCCTCAACTTATATTTTTGTTTATTGGAAAAACCTTAACAATTACAATACTTCTTATTTTAAGATATATGCGCGTCGTGACATTTTATTTCGAGCGCGGCACAGTGTTGCCATAGATTCTGAATTTTAGTGACGTGCCTTTTTTAGGCGCGTTCACTGACAACCAGTCATACTACGAGATATCGTGTTACCCAGTTACTGGGTTGTGGAGGTCAGATAGGCAGTCGCTCCATGTTAAATACGGGTCTTAAGCTGTATCCGCTTTGACTGGAAGCCGACCCCAATGTAATTGGGAAAAGGCTAGGCAAATACAAGCGCCGCGTGCAGCGTACGTATATATAATCATGTTGAAACTGGAACAAAAATATGAAAATTGAATATTCATAATTTGTATGAAATATTTAATTTAACATTGCATTAAGGTATTATTTGTACGGGTACTGCCTGGAGGGAGGTGGCAAAGTTTCGCCTGGCTTGACTTAATTAAAAGTACATAATTTTATTTTATTCGTTTGAATTATTTTAATCTTTTAGTTACGTTTTTTTTTTCTTTTCCAAAACTTATGTCCTTACGGGACGTAACTTTTCATAAAACGAATATGAAAAAATAAAGGTTTAATTATATGTTTTTACTGTTTATAAATTCTTTGAATCTACATGCATATGAATGTAATGTTCCTTTGATTTGATCTCAATATTCAATTGATACACTTTATTCTTACGCATGAAAAATGTTGTACAACTTTAAATGAAGCAAGCTTTTGTTTACGGTTTATGATACACTAAAACCTCAAACTATACCATAGTTTACTAATAATCCTACGATCTTAGAATAAAACCTAGATTTACCAACTCTTTACGAATTAGCGCATGAATACTAATCCATTTTTTTTTGTCTAATTAAAATATGATGTATGAGAATACGTCACCATAAAACGTACCTAAGAATTAAAAAAAAACAGCATTACGTGTAAATGTCGCGATACCGTAATCGGCATACTCAAATTCAAATGTTTCCATTTCAAATGAAGGTATTACAAGTGCCTTAGAAATGATAAATCGAGGTGCATAGTTCGAAGGAGTTGGTCTTATGGATTACCGTCAAAAGGCTGCTCGAGGATGCTGCTGCTGATGCTGCACAATAAATTACTTAGATTGTCATAATCACTTAAAAATATGGGTATTTTCAAGCCTTAATTGTTAGCGACTAAAATACTCCTTCCGACCGTATTTCGGTCACGGCGGCCATCTTCACGGAGATTAGCCAAGTACGCAGGAGATATTGTAGTGCACAAGTGTATGCGCAAACAGAGACAGAGAGAGATCAGGCGCAGGACCGACGGCTTTACGTGCTCTCCGACGGCTTTAAGCACGGGGGTCTCACACCACCAACTTCCTGACTACGGGCTGCGACTGAGAATTTCCTAACAGAAAAATTCAATAACACTTTGCCCGACCTGGGAATCGAACCCAGGACCTGACGCTCAGCAGCCGCGTTTGCGACCACTAGACCAACGAGGCAGTCAAGCGTTTATTGCAAGTCAAGCGTTTGTTAGCGATTATTGCAAGGGTTACTCTTGACGCCTCAAAACATATACATAACCTACATCACAGATATCAACATTTTGGAGCAACTGCATAGAAGTATAATTTTTTCTATAATTACGAGTATTTTTAAAACAATTTTAGCAGATTTATTTTTAAGAATAACGATCTTATTGTTATCTTGCCAATCGAATTAATATTGTATTTTCTAGAGGATTAAGTATCCTCTAGAAAATGCCATTCGAATAGAATTTTCAAAGTCCCTTCATCAAAAAACTTCTTATCACTAAATCGGAGCATACATCACTGAAAGCTACCGACGTAAAACTAATTAATTTCCTATAAAATTCTCACAAGTTCCTCTTAATATTTTCCTCAATTAATTACGAAGAAAAATTAATTCGGTAATTGATAAGAATTATAAAAGAAATTGATTCATCGTTTTAATTAAAAGGCGTCTAAGTAATTGAACTTTGAATAATATTTACTTGGTGAAGCCGGATGTATTTAACAAGGATTTTGTTGACTTCATTTAAGTCTATTTACAATGTAAATGATTGAAAAGTAAGTGTTTCCGGGAACAGAAGAAGTAATTGAAATTGTGGCCTATATCTGTGTTTACGATAAGATAAGGGTTTACGAAGCGTTCCCGGAAAAACCGGGTGATTTCTTGGACAACTATTGTCTTCGTTGTAGCCACTGTCTCATATAGCAGTGAAAGATATAGGCAAGTTCAAAGCCTTGGGACCTTTGAACTTGCCTATATCTTTCAATATAAGTTCTGGCAATCATGTGCACATAAAGAATAATTAATAACTTTCCTAAAACGGGTGAAGGAAACCATAGTGAGGAAACCAGCACACCTGAGAGGTATTCTCGATGATTAAGAGAAGTAGAAACCTCCGGCTCGTGAAGACAACGTCTTACATTTGGGAAAAATCCTTGAAAATCATTAAATTAAAAATAATCATTAAATTATTCCTTGTAGAACAATGAATTAAGATAAAAATTAAATTAGTTGTGAAAGTTAATCTTGCCGTTTTTATTATGTGAACTTTTACATACAAAAGCCATGTTACACTTATCTATGCACTCTTGAAAAGTCATAATTAACCCTAGGTATATATATTTTAGTCTATATGTCGGAAATATATTGAAGAATAGGATCGGAGGTCTGTATGTCTGACCGGATTTTAAAGGTAATAGTAAATAAAACCAATATTAAGGCTCTCCGCCACTGAGAGCACGTTTACTTTGGGTTAGTTATTAGTAGTCAGTCACTTTATATTACAATGTACAATGTAGGTATTACAATATGAAATCAGAGGTCTAGATAGATAAGTCAGAGCGTAGAGGTCCGTCCGCCACGGCGGCTCTCAAGAAACCGCCGTCCTCCCCCCACTCGCCGTAGTCGCCGACCGTCCGTAGCACTCGATGTTGCAACACCAATAATATAAAACAGTGTTGCCATCTCCGACATATATGATGTTTTCCTTTTTTTACATGAGGCTAGTAGCTAAGCCACAGCCTTATGGATCTGTAGCGGCATCTACCACGCTACATAATTACTACGCACATAACAGGAGACGAAACAGAATCCTGCATCACGCAAGCAGAGATTGGCGACAAACTTGCCTACATACAACCGCCCGACAGTAACAGTGTGGCCGTGGCCCGTCAGGCAATATCACCCGCCTGGTCACAGGATCCTCTCTTTTCAATGGAGGAACACCACACCTCGTTCCTCTCTTACAAAGCTGACTTAGTCTAATTAAGGTAAATTATTAGCTAAAACAAAGAAATTAACTTAATGTGGCACTGGTGCCTGAGGTAGGTTTAATAAAAGCCTGTATTACAAGGTTACCAGGGCCTTCCCGCCGCTATTCATCAAGAAGTATATATTATTGATCTAATCATTCTTGACAGTTTACAGAATATATCTGCCTAGCCTTTTCCCAATTACATTGGGGTCGGCTTCCAGTCAAACCGGATGCAGCTTAATACCAGTATTTTACATGGAGCGACTGCCTATCTGACCTCCACAACCCAGTTACTGGGTAACACGATATCTCGTGGTATGACTGGTTGTCAGACTTTCAGGGGTCTGACTAAACGTAACGCCTGTCATAGATCTTAATTTGACAGTTTACAGAATGTGAAAAATCAGAATAAAAAGAAGAAAAGATAAATATAATAATTATTTAAGCCTAATGCCTTTAGCCTATATATATGTGTGCTCATATTGTTGCTTGTTAAATAAGGTTTGAGGTAGTGACTTGTCGTTATAACAATGTATCAATTTAATGCATATATCGGGTTATATCAGGTTTAGGGATTACGGTACAGAGGACCCTTGTTAGTGGAAGGTCAAATAATATTATGTACGTCTTTACCACAAACTCAGTTTCCAATATTATATTTGGATTATACTGTCATGACTTAAGACGGAATAGGTGGAGAATGAAACGAAATTATATGATTATCTGATACAATTAACAGCATCTAAGACTAAATAGTAAAGTATTAATTAGATAGATTTCCACATATGACAAAAAATGGGGCTTCGGAACTCTTAGTTCTATTCACTAATGACCCTAACAGACCTAGAAGAGAGGTCTGTTCTAGGAAATCTATCTATTTAATACTTTATGTACACACATTTACGTATAAAAGAATAGGTGTTATGAATTAAGAGGTCAAAGGCCACCTTATTTCTAAAAGAAATATCTTCCAGCAGACCAGCGAGAGGAGAATTTCAAATAAAAGTAGTGTAGACATAGTGTGTAGACGAATAAACTACCTAGAATTAATTACATATACATAAGAATGAAGAAAAAATAACATAAATAAACAAAAGAACATATACCTATATATTCTACGTATATACAATACATACATACATTGTTCATTAGTAAAATTATATGAATTGACGGATTAACGGTGTAAGTTTCACATTTATATAATATCTTTAGTTTTATTATTTACGCAGATATAATGTGTAACTGTTTGTTTGTCCCAAATAAATAAATAAATACATGCATACCTACTAGAATAACAACGTCGAATATATTTTTTTATCAAAAATATGGTAATGCTCCTTCAGTGGTTTCTTAAACGTTGCAAGAGTTTTACTCTCCATCATATCAGGAGCGAGTTCCACAACCTAACCGCATGAACAGACGAGGAGTAGAAGTAAAAGACAGTTTTGTGGGATGGGAATTTAAGAAGGAATCATCTATCATAGACGTTGTACCGGACTCCTATCTTAAGCTGCATGGGCCTCTACTACCCTACGACTTCAGCATCGCACCTGCTTTCTCAGATGCCAGAGCATAGTGCCTTCATACATCAAAATAATCTAAGTGGTTACAGATCCACCACGGTCACGGTGGATATATTAGCTATGATTCCTGGAGCTACTTCTTACATTGTGAAGGCCAATCATATTAGACGAATTGGTAGACAAGTTCCGTACGGTTGATGGTGGCAGAATCTATCATTGCCTGTCGTATCTTCGGCGGAAGCGTGAGAGGGGTTTGTCACATCCTTTTTGCATCCTGTGCTCCAGGACTATGGACGGTAGTAATTATTCACTAAAGGCATAGGTATATCAAATAACAGGCTTCCCACACGCTAGGATAAAATGTCTGCCTTTGATAAAGTACAGTCCGTACGGCCGCGGACTGTTTGACCTTCAACTGGCCCATCGTAGTAGGGAGTTTAATAGTATGCGAGGCTAGCTTATACTGGTTTTGTTACCACTGAAGAGTGGCCAAATGTACAACCTTAAGAAAAAAAAAACAGAAAATTATTCAGATATCATTTCAGATTGAGCTTAAAAATAGATTATATTCTTCTTCTTAGCGTATCGATGACAATTCAAATTGTATCAGCCCCAAACCCTGCTACGACAACCGCATCGTCAGTAACGTCCATTAGGTCATTTAACGTGCAGGTATCAGGGCACACAGGGCACGATTTCAATTGTTCCATCGTTTGCGCAACAGTACCACACCTGCACTCCAGGTTGGAATAAATTATATTTATGTCGTGAAAAGAGAATAATTTCTAAAGTTACAATATTAAATGGAAAAAGAATACGGTCGCGAACAGGATTCGAACCTGCGCTTCCCGGATGAATACTCCAGGCGCTCTGACCACTAAGTCATCTCGACCTCTGCTCACTACCGCGAATTCTTGATCCATATTTTTAACACGTCTTTTTGGCGACGTCGTTGCTATCAATTCAGTACCTTAATTTAGAGTTCGCTAAGCATGCGTTAATGCTTTTCAAAGATTTATCTAGAATAATTTCTTTTAATTCTTATTTAACGGCAAGGATTTCAGCAAAAAAAAATGTGTTTAAAATTTTTAGGCACGACGGTGTGTGTGACCTTTTTCGTCAGTTCACATATGAATTAGGTACCTACATTATATTCATGAATGAGCTCGAATGAGACTATGAATATAAATGAGATTAAAAAACTTTTTTATGCTTCGTTCAACATAATTATAATATGAAAGTTATTGTGTGTTATAGTCGCCTTTAAAAGGTTCTAAAGAGGTATTTTATTTTTGCATATATTTATAGGCATCTCAGTCTATTAAAGCCTTTGTTTATAAACAAATCACTGATTATATTCTTTAAATCTCGGTACGCGCAGAACTTGCACTAATAGCATTATATATTTAGATTCCTATTTTTTTAAACTTGCAATATATCGAAAAGTTAAGCTAAAAATAATGTTTTAACAGATAAATCTTTGAAAAACATTATCGCATGCATAGCTTACTCTCAAGTTATATATTTTTGTGGAAATAAAAATATGGTCGTGAGTAGGGTTCGAACCTGTGCCTCCCGAATAAATAGTCCAAACTATCTGACCGCTAAGCCTAGCATTGCTATCTATTCCGTGTAAAGGAATGAATAGCCAATGTCATCACCAAAAAACGTATTAAAATGTGAAAGAAGAATTCGCGGTAGTGAGCAGAGGTCGAGATGGCTTAGCGGTCAGAGCGGCTGAAGTGAGACTCAGCTTTGAATTCTGTTCACGACTAGTCATGACCATATTTTTCTTTCCACTAAATAAATATTGTTACTTTAAAAATTTTGTTTTAATCCATAAAATATTCATTTCAATGTGTTGAGCTGTTTCGAGATTAACTTTGATATGGATAGACAAAGACAAAAATTCTAAAACCGATGATTTATGATAAGGCATCGCACTTTTCACTTAAATTTTTGACATTATAATTTTCTAATCGCAGTATATGGTGCGATTTATATTGTGATTTTATTGGAGTAAATTTATTAATTATCATATTATTATGTTTGGCGTGGTTTTATAACCTTAAAAGTTAAGACACTTTCTACAGTGGGCCAAAGTTTAAGGCAGGTAATTAATTTATTATTTCAGCTTATCAAACTTTGTTTAGTTAATTATTTAGTTGGAAAATGGCTTATAATACTTATGAGTTTTAAGTTTTTCTTTGATGCTAATTTTATTTAAAGTTTGTTGGAGCAATTTAATGGTTATTATTTAATTTAGGATTAGAATTCATAAAAGAACACCTGTGTTTTGGACCAAAAGGGGTACCTCCTAATGGATGAATATAACCTGTGGATAGCGACACTTAGGAAATTTATTAAGGATTAAATACCTGCAGGTATTTAATCCTTAATAAAGGTAGGCACAGTGATGATCCCTTTGGCAACTTTTGATTTCATTGACCAGTTGCTAAGACCGAATTAGACGGCGCAGTGGTCGAGAGACCGGCTGCTGCGTCGCGTGTCGCAGGTTCGATTCCTGCACGGAGCAAATATTTGTATGATTTACAGATAATTGTTCCGGGTCTGGTTGTGTGTGCATGTGAGATTATATGCCTGTAAACGCACCTCATACAGGAAGAAATTCCTGGTAAGAGGCAACGTTATTTAAAAAAAAAGGTAAAAAAATATATTTTTATACAGGGATGTGTTTAATATTTAATTTGATTGATGGCGTGCAACTTTATCATATTCCCGACATTAAACAAGGTGTACTCGCTAACTTAAAGCATTTCTAGAATATTATTTTTTTAACTCATACAAAAAACTATATAATTATGTGGGGTTTATCATGGACTAATTATAATTTTTTACGGAAATTTACATTCAGAAAAATATTAGGTCGAGATGGCTTAGTGGTCAGAGCGCCTGGAGTATTTATCCGGGAGGCGCAGGTTCAAATCCTGTTCGCGACCGTGTTCTTTTTCCATTTAATATAGTAACTTTGGAGTTCGCTAAGCATGCGTTAATGCTTTTCAAAGATTTATCTTGAAAATATTAGACTTTAAAAAGAGTAACAATTAAAAGTAACATTAAAAAGAATAACAATTAAAAGTGACATTTAAAAGTGTTTGGTCTCCTGAGTTGTGAAATAACATTAGTGACTGAAATAGTTGAACAGAAGAACTTCTTCACAATAAGTTAAAAATAAATGTTTTGAAGCCAAGAAATCTGAGAGTCATGAGGCTGTGTTTTACTAATTTATTTATCAAAAATTAGGTAGTTTTCTCCTCATCATATTTATTTTACACTTAAATTACATAAATTTACATACACAGCATCACGCCTGTATTCCCCGAAGGGGTCGGCAGAGGTGTATACAGTTGTGCAATCATATTTCACCAATGTTGCTATTAAGTCCCATGTAGGTGGGGAGCCTATTGCCATCTACCGGGCACAATTTCGAACTCCGGGCTGCTACTGAGAATTTTGTAATAGAAAAACTCAGTAGGTAACACTTTGCTCGACCCGGGAATCGAACCCGGGACCTCATGCTCAGCAGTCGTGCTTGGGACCACTAGAGTAAAGATGCAATATATATGTAATATGGTAGTAGGTATATAATAAGTGGATAGAATCCAATCTCTCGTAGATAGTAAACATTATTTGACCCAACTTCTCGACAAACTACGGATTTAACATCCGACTATGAGAGTTCTATGAGAGTTAATATTGAGAGTTGTTTACGCTCAATATTTACTTTATCAGTATGGTTAAAATCACATGAATATTATGCTATGTACATATTTATTTAGGTAATTAAAATTGGTCTTCCTATCCAAATCTTGAATTCAGCCACGACTGCCAAATTACGTCGTAATTAAATTGTTTGGAGTGCTTAAGTGGAACGACCTCTTTAAATATTAATTACGATCATCCGCCTTTTCTTTGGCCATACTCCAATTGCGTTTTCTACAAAAGTAAATTTAATTAAGAAACTGTATCAAGTGCTAGTTTTCGCTACTTCCTATGTTTTGCTGTTCTCGGTGATTTTTAAACTTTTTGTTACATTACCTACTTGTACTTCTAATAAAGGAAATGTTTTATAAGAACTAGTAAGTGTTTCTTCAGTTGACTTGAGAAACGACTGGTGCTATTTGCTTAGTTTCAGTGGTGTTCAACCTTTTCAAGTATTTTATTGCCTTTTTATTCGAGTCTCGTGAGGAGTAAGTTGGGTTATTTGACTACTTATATTATTTGTGATAATTTGAATAGATTTGTCTACATGGAGGTAAAACGATTTGATAAAATAAAACAGTATAATCAACTACAAAACACATTTATTTAGGTCATGAATACTGTAAATCTACATTTAGACTAATGTAGATTTACAGTATTCATGACTTAAATGTGTATAAAATAACATCGGAAAGGATAAAAAAAAAAATTGTAGCACACCCAGAATTTTATTTCTGTTTCATAAGTCAAGTTACAGAAACATATTCTCACATGCACACACACCCAGACCCGGAAGAAATATCTGCACATCATACAAATATTTGCTCTGTACAGGATTAATAGCTCATTTAATAAATCTCATGTTCAACTTAAAGTTTAAGTAAAATCGTGAGGAAACCAGCACCTGAGAGATATTCTCGATTATGAGTTAAGACATCTTAGATGCCTACGATGCCAGAGGTTTATACTGACACTAGGTTGTTCATCAACCATACGATAAGAAGAAGAAAATACCAGTAACATAGTATATTTACTTATTGACGCCCTCGTTGGTCGAGTATGGTCGCAAGCGCGGCTGTTGAGCGTGAGGTCCTGAATTCGATTCCCAGGTCGGCCAAAGTGTTATTGGGTTTTTCTGTTAGGAAATTCTCAGTAGTAGCCCGGAGTTAGGAAGTTGGCGGTGTGACACCCCCGCGTTTCGAATAGCACGTAAAGTCGTCGGTCCTGCGCCTGATCTCTTTCCGGTCGTGTCGGATTACCGTCCCATCGGACTATGGTGATATGATAGTGAAGGAAGAGGGAGTGCATATGTTTGCGCATACACTTGTGCATTATAATATCTCCTGAGTACTTGGCTAATCTCCGTGGAGATAGGCCGTCGTGACCAAATACGGTCGGGAGGAGAATTATATATTATATATAAATTCTACTTACCAAGATTCACGGTAATTGACGTGAACAATAACATTAAAGTCCTTAGACACGCATGTCTAAACTAAACTAATGCATTGGTTCCTGACCATGTGAAGCTGTAAATGGGTAATGTTAACACTGACCGGTCACAACAGGTCGGCTAGACCGCTTAATCCCGGCCCGTGTCACGTTCTCGGGGATTCCTCTGGGATGTTAGCGGCTAAGTGACTGTTCTGTAGAGCTTACAATACGACTCACTGGGAAACAGATTTATGACACAAGTTTGGAAGTGAAATGTGGATGTAAAGATTATCGTGTCGTCCGTGATAACCGTTTTCTAGGAACGTTGAAGGTAGAAAATGAACGTTTGGCCACCAACTCGCCTGATTGTATCGCTTGTCATCAGGCGAGTTGGCGGCCAAACGTATATGCATAAATGATAAAAAAATAAAAAATATCAGACTCAGTAGGGGACGCTGTTTTATTACCATGTAGAGATATATTTATTTTTTATTGTTGTCTGGCAGATAGAGTATGTCATGCTCACTAAAATGTCCCGCTGATGGTGGCGTATGTGTTGGGTCATTCGATTCCCTACAATATGGTTGAGTTGGGTGATGCTGACGCATGCGTAAAGTTCGTGAACGGGCGCTGTCGGTTGGGACTGGTCATCTCTAAACTGTCATAGCAAAATGTTGAATTGTTAAACTAAACTCTTTTAGTATTGGCATCATATTACATTGTTCTCACATACTATTTTGCACATATTATTATAAAAACAGTGTAACCAATACCTACTATTGTAAAAACCTGATGAAAAAGAGTAACCGTGAAGTTTCTTGCCCGTTTTTCTCCATAGGAACCTACTCGTACACTTTGGAACGAGGCAACTAACTTTTGACAATTCAAAAGTGCCTGAAATGATTTATTAGAAATAAATGATTTTGATGATGCCATTTTAAATAACCTTTTAATTTGGAGCTCATTCGTATTCTTATGTTTGACATATTTAAGCTATTATCAAACAGCAAACGATAGCCTAAGTAATCATTCTGCTATTAAAGTAAGTAATTCTTAGTCGTCACTTTATAGAAATTCACGCTCTATAGGCGAATAAAGTTATGTAAATCTACAAACATCTCTAAAATACTAAAGTAGCTCTAATGTATGTTGAGATAAGTCGAGTTGAGTCGATTCTGGGAAAGCCTATACGTTTCCAAATAACGACCAAACAATTGTTCGACCAAGAATCGTTCCGAAGCCTAGGATCAATTTATTCATAGTACTATAAAAGACTATCCCACATTATTATTCAGATCAAGTCCCAAAACTTTTTGCTTTCTCCTGTATCTATTCCGTTCACCAAATTACTTGGAATGAGCCCCGCCTGTTCCCAGTTCACCATTTTTTTCTCCTTACCAAAAAAGTTTTAAGTCATTAGTCTCAACGTATTTAAGTTCCCCTATTGTGGGTAAAAAGGTCACTGTCATATTAAGAGCCTGCTTAGTGGGTAATGATACCGCCTGACAGTACTTATTGCGGGATTTGTTTTAGAATTTCATTGTCTTTATTCTTTTAGGTTATGTGATGTAAGTTTGACCTATGTAAATGAATCATTTTCTTCATAATAATTTTATTGTTCACCGGTTACTACTATTTTTCGGAATTGCCCGAACTCGTGACATCGCTACGGGCTTGGCATGACTAAGGGCTCCGTTCGTGTTCAAAACTAGTCAGGCAATCCCGAACAATGCACTTGAGTAGTACTTAATCCGTGAACAATAATAATTTGCTTCATTCTATATTATATCTTCGATTGTCGTTTTATCCGTTGTCTATTTTGAGAGTAGCTAAGACGGTGGCCTTTGCATAGGTCTGACCAAACATCAAAAGTACTAGTAACAACAGGACGCGAAAAATGGCGTAGGATTATAAAGCGTGCTACTAATCTTTAAATGACGACCCCAGTGGATGGTTTGAGGTAAAGTGTTATTGGGTTTTTCGGTTGATAAATTATCTAAAGTAGCCCGAAGTTCGGAATTCTGCCCAATATTGGTTCCGTAGGTGCGTAGGTTCACCATCACATGGGACTAAATAACGGCAGTAAAACGTGTGTACCGTGTACAACCTTACTTCTCAGCCTAATCCTTAGGGGAATAGAGGCATGATGCTTATGTTTACGATTATTGAGTATGCACAAAGCGTGTCTTGGAATTCAATATGTGACTTGTCAGTAATCTCCCAACTTAAGCCTTCGCTTGCCGTCTTAATCTGTGGTATTACTACAATGTGTAAGGTAGTTAATATAAGATGCTTAACCTCTTATTCAATTGGAAGGCTGTAGTCAAGCTAAGTAAGTAAATTAGCTGAGCATGAGGACTGTTTGTGGTCGGAACAGTTAATTGATTGTTTTGTGTAGATATGGGAAAGTTTACTAGAATAAAAGTGACCACCGAGATGAGGGCTAACAGAGATGTCTGGAAGAAAAAGACATGCTGCGCCGACCTCAATTAACTTGGGATATTATGGAAAAAATATCATTGGAATGTTATAAATTTTTGTGTAAAGAAAAATACGGTCGTGGGCAGGATTCGAACCTGTGCGTCCTCTGCCATGTCGACCTCTGCTCACTACCCTGAATTTTTCTTCGATATTTTTGATGTGAAAGAAGAATTCTCACTACTCACGACCGTATTTTTCTTTCTACTTTATAACTTTAGAGTTTGCTACGCATGGGTTTGTAAGATTTATCTGCATTTATTAATTGTATTTTGCTGATTTCTAGTTTTGATATAGTACATAGTATAAATATCAAGGAAGTCTTTATTATAAGCAGTGATAGCCAAGTGGTATGACTGTTGGATAGGCAATTTAAGGGTCGTCGGTTCGAACTTAAGGCACGCACGAGTTTTTTTAAGCATGCGCCATTGCGCATGCTTAAATTTACATTACACATTTGTAATGTAAGTTAAAAAACAAAACCTTACCAACGAATTTAAGCGAGAGGCTCAGGTTACATTACTCTTCTTCTTCGTGTCGATGGTACAATTTTAATTATTTTGGTTTCCTAGATTCACACTTGGTGTATCCAAAATGTTGCCATGTCTATGGAGTTAGTTTTAGTGCTGTGCTGAGTTCATTCAATGTACAGGTGTTAGGGCATAAAAAGCGAGACAGTAAGTGGGACATTGTGGGTCGACTCCACAGTTATATCCCGGATGACGTCAAATGACTTCTTATTCCTCTTGTTGATCCAGTCACTAGTTAAATGTGTTCAATATCCCCGCCGATCGGCTGTTACTTAGCCACGAGCACCTCAACTTTTTGCATTTAATTCTTTTTGCATCTAATGTTTTTCATTGTCATAGTCTAGTTTCTAGACTCTAGAGGGTGATGGTGAAACTTTTTTTTTTTGATAACCTTAAGACAACATTTTTTATAATCCTCAGAGACATTGCCTCGAAAATAGGAGGTTGGACGACCCGATCTAAAATTCCATGGAATATTTTTAGAAGTTTTAATAACTTTGAGAATTCGTAATATTCAAATTATAAAGTATCGTAGGCCCACAACGTATCGTAGCAATTCACTTACATAATTGTTTTTGTTAAAGTTTAAATATTTAATATATTTAAAGTATGAAAATATTAATTATTATATTTTACATTTCAGAAATTCAGAACATAACATAGCATTGCATCACGTCTGTATTCTCCGATGAGGTAGGCAGAGGTGTAGGTACACAATTGTACTTCCACATTTCACCAAAGCTGTTATTATAGGTGGTGAGCCTATTGTCATCAAGCGGGCACAATTCTAATGAAAGTGCGAATAGCCCTAAAAATTCTATTCATTTATTGCTATAAAAGCTTACTTAAACTACGAAAACGTTGAAGTGATAAATAAAAAACTTGGGCTAAAAGACCAAAACTTTGTAGTTACAATAATTTATCGTTTAATCGTTGAACGCGTAAATCAGTAAAACAACATAAATAAGGTCGTGTAAACGTTCAAAATACCATCAAAATGTTCCCGAACCTTCTTTGTTTATGTTTATCTCAGCCGTTGAATATAACAACCGTAAATAAACGCTAGAGTGTGATTGAGAAAACTTCTTACAACTTCCTACAGCTTTCTACATTGATCGCTCTTTGGGGGGAAAATTCAATAATATTTTTATTTAGTTAGTGGTACTGTCAAAGAAATTGAATCATGACCCGCCACTCCATTCCAACCCAACATCAATCAACATTGATTGAAGATTCTGTGAAAGATGATATGGCTAGAAAGGAAGTGACTACTAAGTTAAGGAAGAAAAAGAAAAAAGGGAAGTTTACTTATCCCATCACGACATATGGATGGTACTTCCTTCTTCTCCCATTTTATTCTTAATGAAGAGCAGTACTGACTGAGGGTTGTAATTTCGCCATTTCGCCTAGTGTAGATTCATAACATTTTTAACCGACTTCCAAAAAGGAGGAGGTTATCAATTCAAAAATCAATTTTTTATTTTTTTTTATGTTTGTTACCTCAGAACTCCGTCATTTATGAACCGATTTGGAAAATTCTTTTTTTATTTGAAAGGATTTACTTTCAGATTGGTCCCATTTAACCGACTCCAAAAATAAATAATAATTGTATATTATTGTCCTAATAAATGCATACAAGTTTATTGCTCAACATTAAATTTAAGTAATCAATATAATATATACAATATACTTATAACTAAAAATAATAATAATAATTATATATACTATAGAGCGTCGAAAAATTCATCCGCATCACTATCAACTGGTAACGTGCCCAAAAGGCTGACAGCATTGCCACGTTGAATGGCAATGCTGATTCTCTGTGCGAAGAATAGACCAGCCTTCAGGTCACGTGAACTGTCGACCAATCGCCTTGCAATCGCTTTAAATAGAAGTCGAGCGCTCGGACCCCACGACCCGAGTGTTTCAACCCCAAACGGCTCGAAAATATAATTATTGGTAAGACTGTCATATTTTCGCCGCTTGAGGGTCTCCGCAGCTGAGGCAGCAGCACCAGCACAGGACGCCGAACTAGAAAGATGAGATGGCGCAAGGGTATCGACGCAGGTTGCGTCCCACACCAGAGGCCTACCCAACTTCCATGGCAGTAATGTCATGCCGTCAGGTCTTTTACCATCGTCTCGTGCCAAGCCATTCGGTTCTAATACAGCTGGGACGCCGGCGGTGGCTAAAGCACGACGAAGAATGTCATTAATACAGGCGTGCCGTGAAATGCGTCCTGCACTCCTGCTGCAGGATAGGCCATGGTGTCCGAGGCTGTCGACAGCTTGCCCACAGTGACAGCGATGCGGAGTACAGCACGGAGATCCTAATCGTAGGCACGTAGCGAGGCGGAAAGTGGTGTCATCCAACATAGTACCTATGTTAGATGACGGCAGTGCGTGAAGCCAAAGGCCCGACTCCCATTCACACACAGCCAGGAGTCGCGCGCGCTCGGCAGTAGTGATTGACGTATTAAATAGTTCATTCCGTATCACTCTGCAGAGCGGCTCATCCCACTGTCTCTGTGAAAATGGGTTGACGGGCGGATCCGTACTTGGGCACGCAATTCTCCAGGCATTCACAGCCTCAGTCATACAGGATACTTCAAAATCTGCTAGTGTAGGAGCTAGTATATGCCTAGCTAGTTTTTCAGTACTGTGGACTGAGGATAGGAATGCCGGTAAGCTTAAACTGGAAATTTTGCGGACGCCAAGACCTCCCAATCGGATGGGAAGGGTGGCCTGTACCCAGGCTCGGTCGTCCAAAGCCACATTTAAAATAGAGGTTAAGGTATTCCTGATAATTTTGTCTAGTTTTTCCAAAAGTTCTGTGTGTTTCCATAGGTACGAAGAACGCAGAACATATATTAATTTAGGGCCAAAACAATAGCGGATTATAGTCATGGCCGAATGCACGTTAATTTTGAGAAGTCTATCTGAAATATCACTGAAATTTTGTATTTTTTCGTCTATAAAGGTAGTAAAAGAGTCATCTAAAATTGGTGACCCTAAGAGGCGTAGTGACTTTCTATCTATTAGATTGATTTGTGGGGCTATGGTGTTGAATTTATCGAGAATTGTCTGTCTGTCAGTACCGTCAGGTATATAAACTTCACACTTAGAATGATTGAGTTCGAGACCAATACATTTAAACTGGTCTTTTAAAAATTGAAAATCTTGTAAAACTGTATCAATATTGCCTCCTAGGGTTCCATCATCCAAATACCATAAGTTAAATTTAGAATTTAGTTGTTTAATAATAGGATGGATAGCTAAGCTGAAAATTACAGGCCCAAGGGGGTCACCTTGTTGACAACCGACAGCGGATTCCAACAAATGTTCTTTATAGAGTAATTTTGACGGATATCTATAGCACTGCCAAAGAAAACTAAAAATTTTGGGTATTTCTTTTTGAGCCTCCGCCAACAAGGTGTCCCTGTTTACGGAATTGAAGGCGTTTTTTATGTCAACCTTCAAGATGACCTCACCTTTTTCATAATTTAGAAAAGTAGATAGGGCGTGTACGGCAGCTTCACAGCCCCCTTTCGAGCCAAAACCTAGCTGAAGGGGCTGGAATTTTTCCGAAATAGTTTCATTGTAGTACTTACAGCAAATTTTGGCTGCCATACGACGATATGTAGTCCCAACGGCAATGGGACGAATACCGCCATCCTTCTTGCGCAGAGCACACAGATTAGCCCCGTACAAGACATCGATGACGGCTTCGTTCACATTACCGGAGAGCATTAAATTGGTCAGTGCCGTAAGCTCCTTCAAAAGCAACTCACCGGGTTCACCAGCGCTTGGAGCTGTGAGGTCCTTGAGGTGTTGTGGGCTTAAACCGTCAAGGCCGCCCGCAGAGCCGCTCTGAAAGGAGCCTAAAGCAGCGACCAACTGCCGAGCTGTAATAAAAAGGGTATTAGTTTCCGGGTCAGGTGGGTCAGGAAAGGCAAGGTTATCTGTTGGAGCAGGATGTTTGCTCTCCAGGGCTGAGAGTGTATCTGGAGAGCATGGTGCAACAACATCGCTGCTAAAGAGAATCCTGGCTGCTCCTCTTATGTCACCTTCACTTAGCTTAGATTCTACAAGGTGCGATAATCCTTTTGAATAGGAATATTTCAGGTCTGGGAATTTTGCGTCTAAATTTTGATGCGAAATATTACAATTATCTTTAATTTGGGTCGTTAATGTCTTTTTGCTTGCCAAATTCTTGTTAACATGTAGAATTCTGTAAGGGAAGGTGAGTAACTGTTCCCAAGCACGTTGCGAGTTCTCCCGGGTCGTAAGACGGATACATTGAGCCAGATTTTGTGCAACTATACGCCTCGCGCCACGGGGAACCCGCTTTAAAACAGGCACGGTATTTTTTAATTTGGATAATGTTTGCCAAAACTGATTTGAGTTGGATGTGTCATTGAGTTGGATGTGTCATTGAGTTGTGGTTGCGATGAGATTGTTGCTTGAATTGCGGGGTTAGATGATGCATTTTGTGATTTGTGCACTTTTCCGATGTGCACATTTAAACCCCGCTTACCTTTGAAGAATCGTACTTGGGGACAATGGGGACATCTAACCAGGATATCCAGCGATGCTGAAGGTTGACTCACACTTACACTCTCACTTAATAAATTGATTTATTCAGAATGCTCTAAAATTAAAAAAATATTTTTATATATATTGTAGTAAGTAAATAATGCAATTATTTTATAACTTTTTAGTGCAATTTTACTTAACGGAAAGATTATTGGAGTCGGTTCTTTTTTTTGTTAAAAATTATTTTATCTTGGACTTCTGTGCCCATCCTTGACGTCGTGCAGTGTATCGTGCATCTTGGTACTCAATTTGCGAACTTGGGGCCATTGAAGTGGAGGTCATAACCTCTCAGACGTTTATCATTATAACCTTGCCTGTAACCAAAAGTGGCAAAACTTTACTTTCCTTATTTAAAAATTCTGATAAGGCAAATAGGGATTCTGACGTGATGCAATGTGACTGTGGTACTACATAGATGATGTATCACCAATTTATCTGCCCGCTGTGCACAATCACCTGCTCTCTAAAATACCTAAAAGAAGCCACCCACATTGGGACATAAGTAAAAAAAACTAGGTTGAAGGTATTTAATTTATTGATTCAAAATTAGACGACGAAGCTTTTGTATAAAAGGGATATTAACCCTTCAACCCACGACATCTTACGTACGGTACATAATTAATCGTAACACAAAGCAGCGCAACACTTCAAGGACTATCGTTAAGCGCAGGCAGTAGAAGGCAAGCAGTGATAATCTTATAGTATGACCGCTGCACTGGCAAGTCAAAGGTCCCAAGTTCGAATCCAAGGCATGCACTACTGACTTTTCGAAGTCATGTGCATATTATAAATTAACTATCAATGTTATATGAAATATTGTTAAGGTGGGTCATAATTCAATTTCCTCGACTGTACTTGCACAAGTTCAAGAGTAGAACAAATAAAACAGTCGTGGAAAAAAATATTATTTATACAAAAGTTCCTTCCGAATTTCTCTCCGTTATGATATTTAGTGATTTAGTGAATGATTTGTTGGTTCCGTGTTTAGAATACGATTAACTATTGTTTCGATGTTTTCCGATACTGTTGGATGTTGTTCGATTTTATCCGATTCGTTGCGAGTTTTCCCTTTAGTTTTTATATTATGTGCAAGTATGAGAGTTCTCTCATTAAAATAGTTTGCTTGCGTCGACGTAGTTAATCTCATTTAGAGGGGAGATTTACTCGTATTAGCTGATTAGCATATAAAGGTAGCTATCAAAGTTGAAGCGGTGCAGAGAAATAGCAGGTAAATATTTAAACCTGACATGGATTTTAATTTTATATATATACACACACATATATATATATATATATATATAGATCAAATTAAGTTTAGTTTAGTCAAATTAAGATCTATGACAGCCGTTACAGGTAGTCAGACTATAGACACTAAAGAACGTCAATTGTTTTTCGCCCCTTTCAAAGTTAATTTCATAGTAAAAAAAAAACGTATACATGGTTACATTGATCTCTTAGTACAGCTCAGGGCTAAGTAACAGCCGCATAGATCGATCGAGGTTAAGCTGCGCTTGCCGCGGTCGGTCTGTGGATGGGTGACCATCATTTCGTACCGAGACCCCTCCGTGCTTCGAATAGCACGTTAAGCTGTCGGTCCCGGTTGTCAAATTAAGATCTATGACAGCCGTTATGGGTAGTCAGAGACCTGAAAGTCTGTCATATCACAAGACATCATGTCACCCAGTTACTGGGTTGTGGAGGTCAGATAGGCAGTCGCTCCATGTAAAATACAGGTATTAAGCTTCATCCGGTTTGGCTGGAAGCCGACCCCAATGTAATTGGGAAAAGGCTAGGCAGATATATATATATATATTTGAAACAAGCTTCGGTGACCATTTATTTATTTCCTTTGATCTATACCAAGAAAATATTATAAAAAAGAACATTAGTATAAAAAAGCAGAACAATGGGTAGCCTTATCTTACATGGCGATTTCTTCCAGGCAACATTATCATAGAAAGATGGGATCTGAATAAACATTTTGGGCAGTAGGTGTACGCAGGCTTAAAGTCAAATAATGTAAGTATAAAATACTATTACTGTTTTCGGAGGGTTATGAATCTATTTAACAAATTATGTTACTTTTAATATGTAAGATGTCATGGAGTTCCCTGCCCGTTCACCGTTTCCGTTTGGAACTACGACAACTTGGCCAGGTTGGTCGATTGACTGGTTGCTGCCCCGAGTGTTGTAGGTTCGATTCCTGCACGGAGCAAATATTTTATCTACAGATCATTGTTCCGGGCCTGGGCACACAGCACACACATGTGCTTATAAGAGTATGTATCTGTAAACGAATCCACGATGCAGGAAGAAATTCCTAGTAGGTATGGGGCGATTTTTATTAACAAAAAAAGTTAAAAAAAGTTTTTTATTTGTCGATCCATTCACGATGGATGCACGGCAAGCTCATAACAGATTCTATTTTTGTTTTGTTTTTCATAACTGCGAAAAGCTTTGTAAATGGATTCGGTTTGTAACGGACCTCAAAAAAGGAGGTCCTGTATACGACCCGTGTGTATGTGTGTTTGAATATCCGCGTTTTTCTTATAATCTCACCTAAATCGGATCAGTAGCCGATTTGGATGGGGTTTTCTTTATATAAATACATGTTTTTCAGAGAAGGTTTAAGTATATTATATAATATATTAGGATCTGATGAAGGTTTTCGTAGATAGACAATGGAACTCTTCAATAATTAACAGTAAATGACCCGCGATTGCTGCAGTCATATGTATATATTGAAGGCGGCTCTTTTTTCTTTGAAAATAAAACTTATAAGTGTCGTTGATCTATCTGTATATGGATTTATTTGAACGGGTTGTTAAAAGCAAAAGCAAGATAGATACAGCTGTTCTGGAGGATTTCCATCACTTGTTGGTGGTTATAAATATACTTATAATATTAATACTTTAAAGATTTGATTGCTAGATGTTGGTGTGTTTTGTTAGCTGCCTTAGACAGAGGCTGCGATACTTACATATAAAGTATTTAATAAAGTTTCGTTTAATTAAGTTTAGCGGAAGATAGAAATATGTTGTTTAGGTTATGATGGTTGTCAAATTAAGATCTATGACAGCCGCTACGGGTAGTCAGAGGCCTGAAAATCTGACAACCAGTCTTACCACGAGATATCGTGTTACCCAGTAACTGGGTTGATTTAAAATATTGGTATTAAGCTGCATCCGGTTTGACTGGAAGCCGACCCCAATGTAATTGGGAAAAGGCTAGGCAGATATATAGGTTATGATGGTGTCATCATAACCTAAACAACATATTTTTATCTGATGCTAACACACTTTGGTCACAAATAAGACCATGCTAGTGTTAGCATGGTCTTATTTGTGACCAAAAGCTCCTAAATTAATAAACATAGTAAAAAAAATTATACACACAACTCTATCTACGACAAAATTATGGGATGTTTGATAGTGATCTTTTTTGTTCCCAATTTGGTTCATGTCAGTCTTCGGGTATAGGATTAACAATTTTCTAAAATTTCATCGAAATCCGTGACGTCCAACAGAATTGGCTGACGTAATGAATCGTCAGCCAATTCTGTTGCATGCCATAATTTTGTCGTAGATAGAGTTGTGTGTATCATTTTTTTTACTATGTCGTCACGGAGACTGAGTAACCTAATTTTTGTCCGAGTATCTGACTGAATGTATCCGAAAGTTGATAAGCAGTTACGAACCAACTTCATTTCTTTTTTATCTTTATTGTGAGGCATGGAGCTTAGCGATGCAGCAACCATTTTAACATAGACGTTCCTATTCTAATCTAGATTCCGCTAATTGGTTGGCGCAGGGGTCCAAAGACCGACTGCTGCGCCGCGTGTCGCAGGTTCGATTCCTGCACGGAGCAAATATTTGTACGATCTATAGATAATTGCTCCGGGTCTGGGTGTGTGTGTGCTTGTGAGATTAAATGTCTGTAAACGCACCCACGATACAGGAAGAAATTCCTAGTGTGGGGCAAAGTTTTTATAAAAAAAAAATGTATAATAATATATTACCAATTATGAAAAATATTTTGGACATGAATTTCATATAATAACTTTGCTGAGATACATTCATATTAATTATTGTTTAACGGTTATTACTCACGCGCAGTCGAACTCGAACGGAGCCCTTATTCATGAGCTGAGCCCGCGGCGATGTCGCGAGCCTGTGTGATCGCCTGTGTAATGTGTCTTTTTATTAATTTAATGTATTCTTAATGAATATTATATAAAAATATTAGCTTTCTGCACTCCTTTTCCATATAAACTTTAACTGTGCCAAATATCATACATAAAAAATAATAATTTAATGTTAGAACTCAAAACTTATAGGTGCTACTTAAATATGGAAGAAGAATTCGCGGTGTTGAGCAGAGGTCGAGATGGCTTAGTGGTCAGAGCGCCTGGAGTATTTATCCGGGAGGCGCAGGTTGGAATCCTGTTCGCGACCGTATTCTTTTTCCATTTAATATTGTAACTTTATAGGTACAGTCTCTGTCATTTGATAGATAGATGTGACAGTGACAATTACAAAGTCTGGTCGGTATTTGATGAGACTACACATGGTAACCCGGAGAGCATTATTTATTTAAGCATATCTTTGCTTTGGAGGACACGCCAAATGAACCTGGCTGGTGATGGTGATGGATGAATTAATAAGAGCATTGGTGAAATGTGGGTGTACAACTGTGTAGACCTATGCCTACCCCGTAGTAATATCTGAGGTTTTCGCAATCACTATACATTATAATAAAATAACTTATAACCGGATTAATCGCGTGTATTTTTGGTTTTTGTTTTTCCTGATGTTTCGAACACTTTGCACCAATAATACACGCGATAAATCCAGTTAAAAGTTGTTTTATTACTATGCCTACCCCTTCGGGGGATACAAGCGTGATGCTAAGTTATGTAAATAAATAACCCGGGACCTAATACCCTTTTTGACAAAACTTGTTTGTTGTAAAGTGTTATATTTATTGTAGTATGTATATATGCATATATATGTAAAATAGTCTGGTAATCTAACTTGGATGTTTGTCAAGTAAATCGTGTTTGTAATGGAGAACACAGATAATCCTAATGTGTAGGTTCGATTGTAAAGCGTTTATTTATTACCTTATTTTCACTGGTTAAACTTGAAGCCATCCAGTTAATATTCGGTAAATAATAATAATATGCATGCTTGATATTACTAAAGACCTAGTAGACAGAATTGGTATTTTTTCAAAGTTAAAGTGGGCAAGCGGTTGCACTGGTGCAAGCCGACTTTCTCGTCGTACTCCCTGTGTTCTAATGGACTGGCAAACCAGTACAATTTTGGGCCTCATTTATAGTAAAATTGTATGGTCATTATGGTCTTGAGTTTGTGTGAAAGGAGACAAAACATATGCGCTCTGGTAAATGCAAATGGTTTAGCATGATCAATAAATTTAAGAATCAATAGGTACTTTAAAAATAAAACCTACATCGGAATTATAAAATGTCTGAGTTCTGAAACTATCCATTTAGCAAACAACCCGGGGTACAAAGCATTAGATTACAAAACATTTTGAGACACACCTGAGACGGCCATGCGCCGCGCTTCCGCACGTGCGCCACACTGAAGTGTCTGTGCAGGCTGACTGTCTAACCAGCCTGCACAAATCCTGGAGGATTTATTGTCACCTTTCAATGGACCATAACTAGCCAGGGTCGCGGTGAATGCGTCAAAGAAATCGCGACCTCGCTAAAGGTGAGAGTAGGACCGTGTAGTTTTTTGCCGGCACAGCGTTCATGATGGAATTTCCACACAAAAAAAGTTACATGACATAAGGACCACAATGTTGTCATCTTTAAAAGTAAAGAAAATTTATTTTATTTTATCGGCACTAAAATTTGACACGTTTTAATCGATTTATATTGCTGGAATCAGCACATTTGCTTTTTAGACTTTATAAGACTTTTGCCGATTTTACGTTTTATCTAGTATTGTCCTTTGCTAGTACAAAACGAAAATTTCATTGCATTAATTATTTATTTAATTTATTATAATGTTTTTAACTAAAATTATTAAATTAATTGAAACTACGCAATAGATTAAATAAACGCGAGTTTTGAAACATTTTATATCAATTTAACGGGCTTATTACTGTTTTATGTGATAATCATTAGTACTTTTAATTGCAGTTATTCCATTTAAAGTTACAATATTAAATGGAAAAAGAATACGGTCGCGAACAGGATTCGAACCTGCGCCTCCCGGATAGATACTCCAGGCGCTCTGACCAACTAAGCCATCTCGACCTCTGCTCACCACCGCGAATTCTTCTTCCATATTTTAACACGTCTTATGGCGACGTCATTGCAATCAATTCAGTACTTACAAGTGACCGAACCGACACGACTAACTTTGCAGTTAATACAATGTCGTAAAGAATGCAATTACCTTAATAATTCAAGATATGTCTTTGAAAAAGCATTAACACATGCTTAGCGAACTCTAAAGTTACAATATTAAATGGAAAAAGAATACGGTCGCGAACAGGATTCGAACCTGCGCCTCCCGGATAGATACTCCAGGCGCTCTGACCAACTAAGCCATCTCGACCTCTGCTCACCACCGCGAATTCTTCTTCCATATTTTAACACGTCTTATGGCGACGTCATTGCAATCAATTCAGTACTTACAAGTGACCGAACCGACACGACTAACTTTGCAGTTAATACAATGTCGTAAAGAATGCAATTACCTTAATAATTCAAGATATGTCTTTGAAAAAGCATTAACACATGCTTAGCGAACTCTAAAGTTACAATATTAAATGGAAAAAGAATACGGTCGCGAACAGGATTCGAACCTGCGCCTCCCGGATAGATACTCCAGGCGCTCTGACCAACTAAGCCATCTCGACCTCTGCTCACCACCGCGAATTCTTCTTCCATATTTTAACACGTCTTATGGCGACGTCATTGCAATCAATTCAGTACTTACAAGTGACCGAACCGACACGACTAACTTTGCAGTTAATACAATGTCGTAAAGAATGCAATTACCTTAATAATTCAAGATATGTCTTTGAAAAAGCATTAACACATGCTTAGCGAACTCTAAAGTTACAATATTAAATGGAAAAAGAATACGGTCGCGAACAGGATTCGAACCTGCGCCTCCCGGATAGATACTCCAGGCGCTCTGACCACTAAGCCATCTCGACCTCTGCTCACCACCGCGAATTCTTCTTCCATATTTTAACACGTCTTATGGCGACGTCATTGCAATCAATTCAGTACTTACAAGTGACCGAACCGACACGACTAACTTTGCAGTTAATACAATGTCGTAAAGAATGCAATTACCTTAATAATTCAAGATATGTCTTTGAAAAAGCATTAACACATGCTTAGCGAACTCTAAAGTTACAATATTAAATGGAAAAAGAATACGGTCGCGAACAGGATTCGAACCTGCGCCTCCCGGATAGATACTCCAGGCGCTCTGACCAACTAAGCCATCTCGACCTCTGCTCACCACCGCGAATTCTTCTTCCATATTTTAACACGTCTTATGGCGACGTCATTGCAATCAATTCAGTACTTACAAGTGACCGAACCGACACGACTAACTTTGCAGTTAATACAATGTCGTAAAGAATGCAATTACCTTAATAATTCAAGATATGTCTTTGAAAAAGCATTAACACATGCTTAGCGAACTCTAAAGTTACAATATTAAATGGAAAAAGAATACGGTCGCGAACAGGATTCGAACCTGCGCCTCCCGGATAGATACTCCAGGCGCTCTGACCAACTAAGCCATCTCGACCTCTGCTCACCACCGCGAATTCTTCTTCCATATTTTAACACGTCTTATGGCGACGTCATTGCAATCAATTCAGTACTTACAAGTGACCGAACCGACACGACTAACTTTGCAGTTAATACAATGTCGTAAAGAATGCAATTACCTTAATAATTCAAGATATGTCTTTGAAAAAGCATTAACACATGCTTAGCGAACTCTAAAGTTACAATATTAAATGGAAAAAGAATACGGTCGCGAACAGGATTCGAACCTGCGCCTCCCGGATAGATACTCCAGGCGCTCTGACCACTAAGCCATCTCGACCTCTGCTCACCACCGCGAATTCTTCTTCCATATTTTAACACGTCTTATGGCGACGTCATTGCAATCAATTCAGTACTTACAAGTGACCGAACCGACACGACTAACTTTGCAGTTAATACAATGTCGTAAAGAATGCAATTACCTTAATAATTCAAGATATGTCTTTGAAAAAGCATTAACACATGCTTAGCGAACTCTAAAGTTACAATATTAAATGGAAAAAGAATACGGTCGCGAACAGGATTCGAACCTGCGCCTCCCGGATAGATACTCCAGGCGCTCTGACCAACTAAGCCATCTCGACCTCTGCTCACCACCGCGAATTCTTCTTCCATATTTTAACACGTCTTATGGCGACGTCATTGCAATCAATTCAGTACTTACAAGTGACCGAACCGACACGACTAACTTTGCAGTTAATACAATGTCGTAAAGAATGCAATTACCTTAATAATTCAAGATATGTCTTTGAAAAAGCATTAACACATGCTTAGCGAACTCTAAAGTTACAATATTAAATGGAAAAAGAATACGGTCGCGAACAGGATTCGAACCTGCGCCTCCCGGATAGATACTCCAGGCGCTCTGACCAACTAAGCCATCTCGACCTCTGCTCACCACCGCGAATTCTTCTTCCATATTTTAACACGTCTTATGGCGACGTCATTGCAATCAATTCAGTACTTACAAGTGACCGAACCGACACGACTAACTTTGCAGTTAATACAATGTCGTAAAGAATGCAATTACCTTAATAATTCAAGATATGTCTTTGAAAAAGCATTAACACATGCTTAGCGAACTCTAAAGTTACAATATTAAATGGAAAAAGAATACGGTCGCGAACAGGATTCGAACCTGCGCCTCCCGGATAGATACTCCAGGCGCTCTGACCAACTAAGCCATCTCGACCTCTGCTCACCACCGCGAATTCTTCTTCCATATTTTAACACGTCTTATGGCGACGTCATTGCAATCAATTCAGTACTTACAAGTGACCGAACCGACACGACTAACTTTGCAGTTAATACAATGTCGTAAAGAATGCAATTACCTTAATAATTCAAGATATATATTAATATTGTAACTTTAGAGTTCGCTAAGCATGTGTTAATGCTTTTTCAAAGACATATCTTGAATTATTCCATTTAATTTAATAAATTAGGTATTGTTAATTACTAATTAGCTTGTGCCCGCAACTTCGTCTGCGTGGACTTCAGAATTGGGTACAGTCGAGATAAAAAGTATATAAACTCTATGTATTAAGCCAGGTAACAAACTATCTGTGTACCAAATTTCATCCAAATCCATTCAGTAGTTATTGCGTGAAAGGGTAGGTAACAAACATCCGTACACTTGTACGCTGTTATAATATTTATACAATTAAATACTATGTTTTGATAGTTCATTTTGGATGACAATTAGTGTTGTTATAAAGGTTCATTAGGTTCACTGTTGGCGACAATACGTTACACCGTTAGCCAATGCGACGACCGGAGGGCGACAGCGGCTTGCGGGGAGCGGGGGACGAGGTGCCGAGGGCCGCCGCCGCCGCCGCTGCTGCTAACACGCACCAGCACTAACTTTCATACACGGACCAAAGGCGCGCGTTCTTATAAACAATATACGAACCTACCTATAATTACAGTCCGCTATTTTATTTTAATCTCCGAGTATCATTAACATATGGTCCTCCCACCGTGAAGAAGATTTTAAGAACGTCTTGGAGCTTATTTGGAGAATATTCCGTGTCAAGAAATCAAGACGCTTTAACGAGTCGTACGCGCCGGCCATTACGCGACGACTTGCGAGAAGGTCAAGGAAGGACATTTGAAGGACGAACAAACCGTCAAGTCACTGTGGACAAAGGATAAGACATCTTGTGAGTTCGTTCCTATTTATTCCTCTTATTCCATCTTCTCTTTGCAATTTAAATTCATATTCTCAATTTTATACCCATTCTGCTAAAACTTGAGTCGGTGCTTTGTGCATTCTTCATACGTTACTATTCATTCAATATTACCTACGCTGTTATCTATAATATTTTAGCTGTTTATTTCATTGACAATTTCTTTGTTCGGGGCTTTGTGCGCTAATTGCGGTCGTAAAACTCGAGCGTTGAATGCCTATTGCATGAATCATCTTGTTTACTTCAAATCGAAACGCACAGTCATTGAGATTAGCTACCTGGTTATAATTTTTTGCTTATATAATATTATCTTTATAACGGTGCATCAAGTAGCCTGTTATTTTAAATCAGCTGTTGCCATTACATCGAATTGAGGTTTGCTTTGTGATCATGTCTGAACTTAAAACTTTAATTAAAAGACGCTCAGCTATAAAATCAAAGCTAACTATTTTTGGCAATCATATTAAATTAATTGAACTTTCTAAAGCCTTAACGCAGTTACAAATCATAGATTTAGAGTGCCGCTTACGAAAATTTGAGCCCTTATGCGAGGAATTCGACACGTTACAGACTGAAATCGAGATCCTATCTGACGAGCCACCAGTCGATGAGGTTCCTGCGGAGCGTGTGCAGTTTGACAACGATTACTACCCGCTGGTGGCCAGAGCCAAAAGTCTGCTTGCTGCCGGGGGGAAGGGCAGCGGATCTGTGGCGGAGTTCAGCGATGCAGAGTCGGGTGGGCGAGTGAGAAATTTGGTTAGGCTACCGAAAATTGACTTACCACATTTCAGCGGCGGCTATCAAGACTGGCTCGAATTTAAAGACACATTCCTTTCTCTTATACACAACAGTGATTGCATAGATAATATTAATAAATTCCACTATTTACGGGCTTCTCTTCAAGGAAATGCCGCTCTGATAATTAAAAATATCGACTTTAAAGGTGACAACTATAAAATTGCATGGGAATTATTGTGCGAGCGATTTGATAACAGTCGCTTACTAGTAAATAATCACTTACAGGCTTTGTTTAACATAGACCCTATTCGATCAGAATCATGTAAGTCGATTCAAAATCTTATTGATATAACTAACAAGAACATTAGGGCTCTCGCGTCATTGAAAGAACCGATATGGGACACGATCATAATTTATATGATGTCAACTAAACTTGATAGTGTGACGGGTCGAGAGTGGGAAGAACATAGAAATACATTGACTTCGTCCCCAACCCTATCACAGTTCATAACATTTTTAAGTAAAAGAGCCGACATCTTAGAAACCTTAGAAGAGAATAATAAAAATAATAAATTAAAATCAGAACCCGTTAAAGCAAAAAGTTTAGTAATAAATAATAATAATAATAGCACTAATAGCAAAAATAAAAATTACAAACGTAAATCATGTCCATTGTGTGACGATGAGTCACATCAGCTGTTCAATTGCGAATCATTTAGAAGTCTTCCTGTAGAATCTCGGATTTCAAAGGTAAAAGAGTTAAAGGTGTGCTTAAACTGTTTGCGCTTCGGTCATGTAGCAAAGAAATGTTTTTTGTCACACTGCAAATACTGCAATGAAAAGCACAACACTCTTTTGCACTTAGAAAAATCTGAGCAATCTGCTTCTCGCGATTCGTCATCTACGTCTTCAAAAGACATTGTATTGACAACTGATGTCCTACCGGTTACTACTCCGATGCGTGTTTTCCTTTCCACAGCGTTGGTGAAGGTGGTTGACGGCAAGGGCAACAAACACACTGCCAGGGCGATCTTGGACAACGGTAGTGGAATAAATATCGTTTCCGAAGCTTTCTGCAGTAAGCTGGGTTTGCCGACGCGGAACGTGAGCTCCACGGTATCAGGTTTTAATAATCATGTATCCCATAGTACACAGTCTTGCAATCTCACGATTGAGTCATTGAATACTAGCTATAGGAATAACATTGATTGTTATGTGTTTACCAACGTCACCACAGCAGTACCGATCACATACATTGACACACGACATATTCAAATCCCAGCAGGTTTATGTTTATCTGACCCCACCTATAATATTCCTTCTAAGGTCGACCTTCTTATCGGGGCAGATATCTTTTGGGATATTCTGGGAAACAAAAAGATTTGCTTAGGCAAACATCTACCTATGTTACGTAGTTCGGAGCTCGGATGGATAGTCACTGGTCATATCTCGAGTCCGAAAGGTACATTCAGTCAATGTCTTTTTACTCAAAGTCAACTTGATATTGATCTCACTCGTTTTTGGGAAGTAGATAGTGTTTCTCTTGAGCATTCTCAATCCGCGGAGGAACGTGCGTGTGAAAATAGTTTTACCGTCAACACAACTCGAAATAACGATGGTCGCTTTGTCGTCACGATTCCTCTCAAGCAAGATCCTCAGGTCTTAGGCGATTCTTTTGAGATGGCGAAGCGACGTTTTTTATCGCTTGAACGAAAATTCGAACGAGAACCAATATTCAAGGAGAAATATTTAAACTTCATGAAGGAATACGAGCGATTAGGTCACATGACTGAAAATAAAGTTCCTTTTCCATACAGTGACAATGCCAACTACTATCTTCCTCATCATGGCGTACTTCGGGAGTCCAGTACAACGACAAAGTTGCGTACAGTCTTTGACGCTTCTGCCGTCACCACTTCAGGAATTTCCTTCAATGAAATTCAGATGGTCGGTCCTACAGTCCAAGACGATCTCTTATCGATTCTCCTCAGATTCCGCCAGCATAAATTTGTAGTATCGGCAGACATTGAAAAAATGTTTAGATCTATTGACATTGTACCCAGTCAACGCTCATTACAGCAAATTGTATTTAGGTATGATTCATCGCAACGTTTAAAAACCTACACACTAAATACAGTTTGTCAAGGGACGGCATCAGCGCCATACCTTGCGACAAAATGTCTGAGTAGCCTGGCATCCACAGTCAGCGATAATAGCGTCAAATATAGTATAGCTCACGACTTTTATTGTGACGATTTATTAAGCGGGGCTAGTACTATAAGCGAATCTATAGATTTATGTAAAGGAATTACTGACACCTTAAATTCAGCAAAATTTAATATTCGCAAATGGAAATCGAATAACACATTAATTCTTAGTGAGCTGTTCTCAGGTCAAATTATTGATTCAAATACAGTTTTAGATCTATCAGATAACAACATAAAAACAGCATCAAAAACATTAGGTTTATATTGGCTTTGTCAGCAGGATACTTTATCTTTTTCAATTAATATCGAACTTCATGAGAAAGTTACCAAGCGCCATATTCTTTCCGTTATAAGCCAAATATTCGACCCATTAGGCCTTGTCGGGCCATGCGTTGTCGAAGCTAAATTGATTATGCAGAAATTATGGGTCAATAAATGCTCTTGGGACGAAGAAGTATCGTCAGAGATTTTACATCTCTGGTCTTCATTTGCTAACACATTACCCTGTCTTAATAAGTTACAAATACCTCGTTGGGTTCTTAGTGATCTTTGTGTAAATATTGAAATCCATATATTCACAGATGCTTCTCAAAGTGCGTATGGGGCATGCGTCTACATCAGGTCTGTTTGTAACTCAGGGACTGTGCGTGTTCAGCTCTTAGCCTCGAAAAACAAGGTTGCGCCAATCAAACCCACAACTATACCACGTCTTGAGTTGTGTGGGGCCTTATTAGGTGCAAGACTGTGTAATAAGGTACAAAATTCACTTACATTAAACATTAACATGTGTCGCTTTTGGTGCGATTCCACGATCGTATTAGGGTGGTTGTCCACCCCTTCAATTCAACTTAATCAATTCGTACGTAATCGTGTTAATGAAATCAAGGAGAGCACCAACGGTCACACGTGGAGCTACGTGCCGTCCAAGGAAAACCCGGCAGATCTCGTTTCTCGCGGGGTGAAGGCTGATATTATCAGCGACGCCTCGTTGTGGTGGTCGGGCCCATCGTTTTTACTCGAATCAGAGCATAGTTGGCCACAAATGCCTAATGAAACCCAGAAACGGGACCTACCCGATCTTCAACCTTGTCTTGTTATAAATAATGACGTTAATAAAAACGATGACGATAAACTATTTACAAAAATTATACTTAAATATTCACAATTTACACGTTTACAAAGAGTTATAGCCTATATATACAGATTTATTCATAACTGCAAAACCAAAACAAACAGATTCCGCGATCATCTTTCTTGTGAAGAATTGCAACGGTCATTTAATTTTATTATACACATTGCACAATTGGAAATGTTCCCAAATGAATATCTTATCTTAAAATCAGATCAGGCATTACCGAAGAAAAATAAATTAATATCATTGACCCCATTCTTAGATTTAAATGATATCTTAAGAGTAGGCGGTAGACTTGATAATTCACCTTATAGCTATGATACAAAGCATCCTATTTTATTATGTGGCAAACATCATTTAACGAAAATCATATTTCACATGCATCACTTGAAACTTCTACATGCTGGACCTCAGTTATTGTTGTCCAGTATTCGTCAAACTTTTTGGCCTTTAGGAGGAAGGAATCTGTCTAAATCTATAACGAAAGCTTGCATAAAATGTTTCAGATTTAAAGCCAGCAATGTCCAGCCCATTATGGGGCAGTTACCTGAATCCAGAACTACACTGGAATTCCCTTTTTTACATTGTTCGGTGGATTATGCCGGCCCAGTTAAGATAGCTAACCGTAAAGGTCGAGGTTGCCAACTAATAAAATCTTACTTGTCCATTTTTGTCTGTTTAGCCACAAAAGCCGTGCACCTAGAACTCGTCACAGATCTTACTAAAGAAGGATACATGGCTGCTCTAAATCGGTTTGTGGCTCGTCGAGGGAAGCCTCAAAGTATAACCTCAGACAACGGGACTAATTTTGTAGGTACATGTAACGAGTTGCATCGTTTCTTACAGGACTCGAGTTCCCAAATTAGTTCCGCAGTCGCTCAAGAGGGTATAGACTTCCTCTTCATTCCGAGCTACACACCCCATTTCAATGGTATGGCTGAATCTGCAGTCCGTTCCACAAAATATCATCTTCGTAGGCTTCTCCAACTTACGCATTTCACGTATGAAGAAATGCACACTTGTCTGACTCAAGTGGAAGCCATTCTTAATTCACGTCCTATAACTGCCTTAAATTCTGATCCTACAGACTTCACACCTTTAACACCCGCTCACTTCCTAATAGGACGATCACTTGTGTCAGTTCCATATCCACAGCTGACAGAAAGGATAACAAGCCTTGAGCGGTATAAACGAATCGAGTTCATCAAACAACATTTCTGGAAACGATTCTCCAACGAGTATGTCACCACTCTGCAGCAAAAGACGAAGTGGCCTACTGCATCAAGTGAACTCAAATTGGGTTCCTTAGTCCTTATAAAGGACAAAGCGCTTCCTCCCCTACGTTGGGCCCTGGGTCGCTGTGTGGCCGTTTTCCCAGGAGCTCAGGATCAAGTCGCTCGAGTCGCTGATATAAGGATCAAAGGAGGAACCATTATTCGAAGGGCTTTTAATAACATTTGTCCCCTTCCAGAACCTGACTGTTGAACCAGCAGCCTTCCTGCCTACTTCAACCCGGGGAGTATGTTGGCGACAATACGTTACACCGTTAGCCAATGCGACGACCGGAGGGCGACAGCGGCTTGCGGGGAGCGGGGGACGAGGTGCCGAGGGCCGCCGCCGCCGCCGCTGCTGCTAACACGCACCAGCACTAACTTTCATACACGGACCAAAGGCGCGCGTTCTTATAAACAATATACGAACCTACCTATAATTACAGTCCGCTATTTTATTTTAATCTCCGAGTATCATTAACATCACTACATGAGAGCTAATAACCGCATTCGTGAAATGTCGGTGCACAACAATACGTACTCTCCTCTGCCAACCCTTTGAGGAACCAGGCGTCATAATTAATTGTGTCTTGTTCTAGAACTTTTCACATAAAGAAAGTTCTGATCTGATCTGAAGATCTGGTTAGTTATAGATACATTTTGAAAAGCATTAACGCATGCTTACCGAACTCTTAAAGTTACAACATTAAATGGAAAATGACCACTAAGTCGAGATGGCTGGCAGGCGCCTGGAGTATTTATCCGGGAGGCGCAGGTTCGAATCCTGCTCGCATTATTATTAATAATTTTAAGGCCCCCAGCCAGGGCATTCAACTTATAAACTAAACACGCCAAGGGTAGCCCCTGCGGAGTACGAGCCTCGGCTTAGGGCGTAGCTGGTGGGAGGACAGCAAGACTGGCTGGATCGGATTCAAATTATTATTATTTAGGGGCGAATTTAAAGCTACAGGCTCAGCGGCGCGGGCTGGCACGAGCAAGGGTCGGGGGTTAGTTAAATGTGTGTCTGAATAAATGGACCTAATGGTCTGAATTCAATCCGCAGTGAGCTAGCGTGGAGATAGATGCTCGTGCCTTCTCTGTATGAGAAGAGGCCCTTGCCCTGCAGTGGGACAGATATGGGCTAGTTATGTTTATTTAAAGACTAGCTGTGCTCCGCGGTTTAACTTGCGAAAATTTGAGGAAAATAAACCTACTAAAATATATTCCACCAGCGCCCTCCCCCTCATGACCGGGCCTAGCACATCATAAATGCGCCTGCCTCGTTGGTCTAGTGGTCTCAAGCGCGACTGTTGAGCATGAGGTCTCGGGTTCAATTCCCGGGTCGGGCAATGTTATTTAGTTTTTCTGTTAGAAAATTTAAAGCGGAACAATTCTGTCATACATGATTTTTGCCTAACTTTAACAGTTTACGCAGTGTACGCAACGGAAGCTCTCTAAAGGAATATTTATTCCCGTTTTCGCAACATTTTTCATTGATGCTCCGCTCCTATTGGTTGTAGCGTAATGTTTATATAGATCCTTCCTCGATAAATGGACGATCCAACACAAAATATTTTTTCAATTCGAACCAGTAGTACCTGAGATTGGCGTGTTCAACCAAACAAACAAACTCTTCAGCTTTAAAATATTAAGTATAGTATAGAAGTATAGAAAAGATTTTTTCCAGTAAAATTAGCTAACATCAACATTCAAGATAGGCAATTTCCCTATACCGATCTTTTTTTCCTTTGTAGATATAATATATGATCAAACGAACTTCTCTGAAGCGAAGTTCGATCAATATTATATGAATCGCTTCATTCGAAGATATATGATTTAATTATATAGGTATTTACAACGTAGTCCCTCTATTTACTTGGTAACTTCGCACAAATTTTAGAGTTTTAAACGACTAACTGTCGTAAAACGCACTTCCGTTCCCCCACTCCACCCGACGTGCGCGGTGCGCCACTTGTCATTGCTCATTTTTTAAAGATTCACAAAACTTTCTCCATTTGGGCAGTGTTAGGGAGGGAGGGTTATTATATCTTCGAATGAAGCGATTCATATAATATTGATCGAACTTCGCTTCAGAGAAGTTCGTTTGATCATATATTATATTCTCATCGCTTCATTCTTCAGATATATGATTTAATTATATAGGTATTTACAACGTAGATGTTAAGAGCAGAAAGTTTTGGAATAAAATCATATGAATAAAGCAAATATTGTTTTATTCTTTATTTTTAATCTTCCTTAATATAACAAAAAGTGAAAAATAACAAAAAGTATTCTAGTTTGTAAGCTCACAGCCAAACATTAAATTTTATCACAAAATAATCAGCATACATTTCTTTTAATTACATTTAATGTAAATAGATCACTTTACTGGGACCTTGACGATAAGCAAACGGATCGGGCGAATTCACCTACCTCCGTAATCGTCCTGTTATAGAAACGGGCAAAAGAGTTAGAAGAGCTAGTCCAACCGGCAGTCTTTCGTATAGTTTCTATGTTGACGCCGGCAGAGCGCACGGCCGATGTGGACGCGTGGCGTGTGCTATGCGCCGCTCTCTGACAGTACCTGCTTCACCCATCTACTGATGGACTGTGTGGTGGCGGGCGTGTGTGGCCGTTTGTATGTCAATAGCAGATGTCCCGTCTCTGCAGACCTAATATTTCTAGTTAAAGAGATATAGTCTGAGAGTACTCTAGCTGGACAAATAGAAACATTTTCCCGAAAGAACGGTAAAAATAAGACGGGCTGGTCTCTACCGGCCGCAGAAGTTTTTATGATATCTGTTATATTAATCCTTATACAGGTTTCTGAAAAAGTAATGTTTTCTAATTTAATTAGGGAAAGAGTTTGCATTCTATGGGCAGTACAAATTGCTAATAAGATAACAAGTTTTTTGGTTATCTTCTCCAGCGATAGTTCGTTATTGGGAAACCACGTCGAGACTAGATCTAAAACTAACTGTGGGTTCCATGTACTTGAGTATTTAGGCCTAGTGGGCCGCAATTTGTATGCGCCTTTTAGAAGACGTTTTACGCAGTCATCTGAACCGATATGATTTCCTACTAAGGATGATATAGCAGAACGGTGTGAATTTAGGCTACCATACGCACAACCATTATTAAACTGGTTTGTTAAAAAAGTAAGTATGGAACTTAACGGTGGTTTAAAGACATCAATGCTATTATCAATACAAAATTCCCACCACAGTTTTAATGAAGAATTATATTGTTTAATGGTACTGTCAGAGAACGAGGCTAACATCAGCGTTGACGTCTGGTCACAGGCACCACGTTGGATGAAGGACTGTAGCAGAGCTTCGCGACAGCCAGGATAAGGTTTTTGTGTAAGGGATGATGATCCCTGAAATGAGATTGAAGGAGGTGTTTATTAGGATTAAAGTAAATAATATCCGAAACAATAAGATTCTGTAAGAGTGGGAACCACGGCTGTGATGGCCAATATGGATAAACCAGGATGCCGTTTGCTTTGTCGTCGATAATTTTTCTAAGACATTTTAAAATAATGGAAAAAGGTGGAAATGCGTAGAAAAAATAAGAATTCCAGTTAAGTGTAAATGCATCTACAGATGCCGCATCTGGGTCTTGTTTCCATGAAATGTATGTACTACATTTTGCGTTATCCCTCGAGGCAAAAAGGTCTATTTGAGGCTGGCCGAAATGACGTACAATATGCTGGAAGGCATGATCAGAGAGTGTCCATTCGGTATCCGGGTTAATTATTCTGGAGGCAGCGTCAGCGCGATTGTCTTTGGTATTGATATATGATGCAAATATCCAAAGACCGCGTTTCTCGCACCATTGCCAGATGGTCCGTGCTAAATCATTCAAGTGAGGGAACTGAATGCCACCCATTCGATTTATATAGCTAATCGCAGTCGTATTATCGATACGAAGTAAAATTGCACAGTTGGTGACATCATTCGTGAATGACTTAATGCCTAAAAATGCGGCCATCAGCTCTAAATAATTTATGTGTTGAGCTTTTTCTATGTCCTTCCACTTGCCATAAATTTTCTTGTTTTTATAAACAGCTCCCCAGCCTGATCTGGAGGCATCGGTATAAATCTCGTAGTCGAATTGTGGTTGCCGCATAATATTGTATGTAGTCGCAATATTTTGTGACCACCAATTCAGGTCCTTTAATATTATGTTAGGAAGGTTCATATTCTCCCCATAATTACCATTCTTGAGCAGAGCTAGGTACTTCTGACGCTCTAAAATCTTGGTGTACATCCAGCCGTATTTGACTGCTGGGCAAGCGGCAACCAAGACTCCGATAAGTTGAGCAAATTCGCGAATAGAACAGGACGATAGTTTCGTAAACTTTGTAACCAACTCGGCAATTTTATTTCGCTTATCAGAGGGAAGGCATAATCTTAAAGTTCTTGTATCAAAATAAAAACCTAAGAACTTACAAGTTTGTTGCGGTGACAAGTTACTCTTTTCATAGTTAACGACGAATCCTAAACAATTTAGTAATCTTAAATTTTCATTAACATTATTTACGCATTGTGCATACGTGTCACCAATGCATAAAATGTCATCTAAATAAAAAACTGACTTGTGACCGCGACTTCTTAAAAAAGCTATCACTTCCCTCATGACCTTAGTAAACACTCGAGGGGCCACGGATAAACCGAATGGAAGCGCGGAAAACTGATAATTTATAACCTTGGCTGAGTTTCCAGGTTGAAACTGAAAGCCTAAATATTTACGGTCAGAAGGTCTGATAGGTATAAGAAAATAAGCATCCTTTAGGTCGATGGTAGCTAAATAACCATCCCGTGGTATTAATTTACATGCGGTGCGATAATCCTCCATCTTAAAGTGGTCAGTAAGGATAAATTTATTCAAAGATTTTAAATTTAATATGAAACGTTTTCCGCCGTTACTTTTAGGAGTGAGAAAAATTTTAGAAATAAATTTGTTTTCTGAGGCCTTGCACTCTGAAACAGCCCCCAATGCCTTTAAATTATTAATGGCTTCTTGCATATCAAGATCTTCACGATGTGAAAATTTGTTTTTAGGAATGTCTCGCTGTTCTACAAGGGTTTTAAAAGGGATAGTGTAACCATTCTTAATCCAATCGAGTATGACATTATTGTTCGTGATATTTAACCAACAATCAAAAAAGTGGGCAAGTCTACCCGCGTGTACCTGTGCTATTGTTGACCTTGAGCCGGAGCACGAGGTTTGTCCTGTGCCGCCGTTCGTGGCGGGTGCGATGTGGTCGAGTACGGGCGACGAGTAGCCGGCGCTTGCGGCCTCCTGTAACCTGCCCGCCCCCCCCTGTTCGCCGACTGGTACCGGGGAGGCGCTGACCAGTTTCCCTGGTAGGGCGTAGGTCGAGCTGCCTGGGGAGCCGCAGACCTTTGAGGCTTCGGAGCTGGCTTTTTAATTTGAAGGCCTTGTTTTTCAATGGCCTTAGCGGCCTTGATTTTCTCTGATAAGGATGAGCCGAACAGTGTTTCGTCCCTTTCTGAATCACTTATAATATGAAGAAAAGACTTATCTAGACTGGGTGTTATAAGCTTAATGCGATTTTTTGATTTTAGATGATGTAAATCGCATAATAATCTGCAACCATTACTAAAATGTTTTAGGGCCTGGGCTTTGTCATCCGTCCTTAGGAGGATGTCTATGCCTCTGTTTATGGCAGTAATGCCTAAACCAAGTTGTTGTTGGTTTGCCACCAGAGTTTTATCGCGATTTCGGACCATATCTGGGACTGCAGCTGATATCTCTGCGTTTAATTTTGGGGCTTGTAAAAGCCTGCAATTGTCAGGAACCAGATAATCACTACAAATTCTATCTTTATTGTCCTTTGACATGCCTCTTTTTAATAAAGGGAGCCATAGTTTTGTTAAGTTATCATTAATATTAGCCCCATACTCGGGGGCGTCGGAAGTAGATTCACCGAGAGCCGACAGAAGGTCTGGGTCTAACTCGTCCTCTGCGTCTGCAGGCTGGTTGGAGCACTCCGATGCCGGGTCTTGATCTGTCGGTTGGGGGGTAAGGGCCAGTACTGGGTCTTGCGACAATTCTGGCGCCACCGATGTGGTGGGCCCCAGAACTATGTCATGGTTAGCCTCCACGGCCTGCCCGAGGTCTTCGTTACCTAAAATAACGAATAGCAATTAAGTTTTTTTTTTTTTTATTTTTTTTTTTATTTTTTTTTTTTTGAGGGTATTTTGTTAAATAAAACGAAAAAAAATCTTTCTTCGTTTTTTGTTGTGCAGAGAGACGATACATCTAATTTAGATTGCTCGTTTTTTCTGCTAAATAAACATCGTTGAAGACTCGCAGTCAACCCCGATGCAAAAACATTTTGTTTTGAGGGTTCGGTTTGTCAGAGTTATTGACTCGCAGTCAATCCCAAAGCAAATCAAAACTATTATTAACTTTTAAATAAAATCTGGTATTTACCTTCGTCTTCAGATGATGAATCGAGCGGTATTCTGTACCTGCGACGTTTTTCCTGTTCTTCAATCTTCCTTATTTTATTTTCGTAATGTATAATACGAGACTGCGCACTCCTTTTCGGCATCGTGTATCACGAGCTGAGTGCACATGCGAGCGTTACCGAGCACAAAAGAGGAATGAGCAATGACAAGTGGCGCACCGCGCACGTCGGGTGGAGTGGGGGAACGGAAGTGCGTTTTACGACAGTTAGTCGTTTAAAACTCTAAAATTTGTGCGAAGTTACCAAGTAAATAGAGGGACTACGTTGTAAATACCTATATAATTAAATCATATATCTGAAGAATGAAGCGATGAGAATATAATTGGCTATTATTAAATTTTTCGGTAATTACCATAGGAAGGAAGGAAACTCTGGCGACTGCTTTACTTTAACAGTGTTTGCGCCATCGTAAATTGGTAATGTTCGTAATTAAAGGCGACATGTACGGAGGGAGAGGAGGGATGCCATTTAATCAATGCGTTTGTTTGTATAGTATGTAGAGAATAGAGACGATGATATAGGAAGATTTATACGTAGATGTTGAATTAATAAATTAACCCAGAGCCGGATTTAAACATTTAAATCAACAAAGTGGAGGCTCCGATTTTTTTCAAGACATATAATAAAGTATGATAGTGAACATTTTCTCTTAGTCAAATTCAAGACTTAATTTTTTGGAGGCCCCGGGGCATAAGATCCTGTTGTCTTCCCTAAATCCGGCCAGGTTTTTTTTTAAATAAAGAAATGGATTTACCTTTGGCCACCAACTCACCTGATGGTAAGCGACGGTGTGGCCGAGGATGGAGCACGTATATCCAGAATAAATCTATTCACTCTTTAGAAGAGTGGATAGATTTTGGGAGAACGATAGTTGGAGAGTTGATGCAACTAGGTACCCAGATCCGTCTCCCACAACGGTTGCACCGGACTACATCCCGAAACACGACTAGGTCACTTCACGGCATGGCTTCATCCGGTGGGTGGTAACCAGCCGCGGCCGAAGCCTCCCACCAGAGTTGTGTTGCCTGTTTTGCACCACCCAGGGGCCACCTGTAGGGATTCCATTTTAAGGGTGTACTCCTACGGACGCGGGCAACTCAGCCACTATCGTTCTCCCCAAATCTATCTGCTCTACTTAAGTGTGAATAGATTTTTTCTAAATATACGTGCTCCATCCTCGGCCACACCGTCGCTTACCATCAGGCAATATGGTGGCTAAACGTAGATCAATTTCTGAAAAAAGATGAGAGATCACAATTCGAAATATATGTATATAAGACCTAGTATCATCCTCTTTGTCTATCGAAGTAAAGATGAGTTATATATCCTTTAAATGTCATGGATTTGATACTGAATTAAGGTCTCACTAGTGTAGTGAACATAAAAGGAAGTGCTGAGCGTTATGAGGTAGCCTTCCATTCTTTGGTCAGGCAAAGTTTGATTAGGTATTCTTCCTTGGAAATTCTTAGTAGCGGTCCAAAGTTTGGAATTGTAGGTATGTGGTACATGGAAAAAGACTCACTTCATATGAGACTTAATAGTCAATGGTTTATTATGCTGATTTAATAAGAGTATCAGCGAAACAGCTGATACTCTTATTAGATCTGCTTAATCCTTTGAGGAATACTATGATTTCTACTCATTTAGTTAAAGTCCAGTTGAAAATCAGCGTCAGGCACCGCCACGTGTGGCATTTTGCTGAACTGAAGCTTTTTGGCGCAGCCCTGAGGCATACAATGACCGCTAGCTACCTAACCTTCTTGTCATTTGTGTCTTTTGTGGTCTTTTATATGTGTCCTTACTGACTGTGTCGAATAACACGTATTTCTTTCTTTATTTCTAGTGACTTCATACAGTCATACTTGATTACAATTTTATACTTGCAAGTTTGCGTTTTTCTTAAGTTAATAGGGCTCCAAGTCTGGTTCATTAGTATTGGAAAACATTTTAAATATTTGTAAATAAAAAGTAAATAACATTCACTATAATGAGATAAAAAAGCGAAGACACGAGATTGTTAGTAAAAAACATTGTACTATTTCGGTTTTCTTTTACAAATTAGTAGCATATTTGAAAAGAAAAAAGTATTATATTTGTATTGATACATAGAATTTTACAACGTCATCATTTTAGAAAAAAAAGCTGCTCCAAATGTCTTCCAGTTAATTTGATCACATTTTTAAGTTGAAGTTGCCTCGTTGATCTAGTGGTCCTAACCGCGACTGTTGAGCACGAGGTCCTGGGTTTGATTCCCAGATGGGGCAAAGTTTTATTTTTCTGTTAAGTAATTCTCAGTAGTAATCTGGGGTTTTGATTAGTGCCCGGTAAATGACTTTAGGTACACCACATAATACATCAGACTTAATAACAGCAGTGAGATGTGGGATTTCTTTGGACGTGGGTGTACACCTGTACACCTCTATCTACCCCTTCAGGGAACACAGGTGTGATGCTTATTACAACATTAGAGGTACATTATATCACATCATCATGTCAGATTTTCTCGAATTATCATTAAATATTCTGTGCATATCTGTTGTTGTTTATAATTTTTTAATGATTGACTAGTTTCATACAGTGTATTTTAAAACACATAATAATAATAGCAATTTGAATTTAAGACAATATAACGCAATAAAAATGCTCCTTTGTGGTGTTGTATTCCTAAAGGTGCTCAAAGTCGCCAATGGTTTTTGAGGAATTGTTGTGTTGGCAGCAGAGGGAGCAGGGGTACCAATTTGCCGGCGCAGCTATTCCCCTTACAGGTTGGAAATATACTAGTGATACGCTACGGTAACTGCTTATAATAAATAGTAAAAAAAGAAAATGGTTAATAAATAAATTTAAAGGTCAAGGTAAAAGTATATGGACTGAATAGATAGCAATGACGTCACCAAAAGACGTGTTAAAAATGTGGAAGAAAAATTCACGGTAGTGAGCAGAGGTCGAGATGGCTAAGTTGTAAGAGCGCCTGGAGTATTTATCCGGGAGGCGCAGGTTCGAATCCTGCTCGTGACCGTGTTCTTTTTCCATTTAAAATTATAACTTTAGCGTTCGCTTAGCAAGCGTTAATGCTGTTCAAAAATATTTTCTGTATTGGTTATAAATTGCTTAGCTAAAGTCATGAGTTTTGGTGGAAAGAAAAATAATGTTGTGAGCAGGATTCGAACCTGCGCCCCCCGGATCCACTCCAGGCGCTCTGACCGCTAAACTATATCGACCTCTGCTCACTACCCCAAATTCTACTTCCACATTTTAATAAGTCTTTTTGGTGACGTGATTGAAAAATGTTTAACTTTAGAGTTCGCTTATGCATAGCGAATAATGCTTTTCAAAGATTTATCTGTATCTATTTGCTTAGCTAAAGTTTGAGAAACTAGTCATGCACAATGTTGAACTTTCATGAACATTGTATGAAATATAACTTGGAAATTAAAACGAAACAAAAACAAAAGAATATTTGCAAAAATAATTATTTTCTCGAAACAAAAAACGACCACCCTTAAAATATACCGCTTGTTTTTAATTCGAAACATTTCATATGTTTTGATGGATGAAACAATAATAATATGATTGATTGCCGTATTTGTATGTTTGTACTTATTTTGTATGCCCTTCAGTCTAACCTTGGGTATAATAACACCTATTATATATTCATAGAGGGCAAGTTAATGATATTTCGACACGAGATGAGAACTGAGATGTTCCGATAAAATTTTAATATAAGCCAAATAAGTAATTCAAGATAAATATTTGAAAAGCATTAATGCATGCTTAGCGAACTCTAAAGTTATTATATTAATGCTATTGTCTCATGTAGTAGTAATGTTACTGTAGTGACATCTAGTAGTAATATCATGAATACCCCCATTATTGATAAACTATACGATTAGGTAGATAGTAAAAATCCGATAATAGATGGCAGTATTGTCCACATCTCTCTCAATCAAATAAATTATTATTTCTAAATCCTGTACTTTTAAGTCCTCTACTAAGTAAGAACACACTCTTGTTAAAATGATGACAATAGATAGTGCGATGTATACGTTTCGAACCCACGACCTCTTGACCAACCAGTCCGAGCCACGAGGGAGAAAGTTTCCGATAGAGTGTCAAGCCATGTCATGTCTACGCGTGATTTATACTCTGACACCAGGTTGTTAATCAATCCCACGAAAAGAGGAAGAAGACGTCTTATTTACAACATATAACTTAAAATATGCCAGGATAATAAAGCAACCGAATATTTACAAGTTGATGGGTTATAAAGTCATAAAAAATAATTCACAAGTACCACCCCTAAAAACTTTTCCAGTAAACAGGCGTTATAACACATAATCACCTTCTTAAATATTACTTTAAATATTTCCTGTTAAAGCGTCTAACATTTATTCATGAATATAAAGTTCAATGTTCTAAGTATTTACTGTAGTGACGTCAGAGAACTCCGCAGTACTATTGTCCTGGGATTTAGAGATACAGTAAAGTGTTGACCTCGTGATAGTTAGTAGGTATTCAGTAGTGATTTTGTGAAGTGTTTTCTGTGAATTTCTTATTGCCGGAGAAGTTACTTCCCTTTTTATTATAGGAGAAGTATAAGGACTACCACATATTCCCCGTAGAAATTCGGAACCATGGAATAGCTCGTGAGCCTATTGCCAGCTATCGGGCATAAATTCAAATTTGAGGCTGCTACTGAGAAGCCATAACAGTTTTCCGACCTGGGAACCCTGGACCTCATGCTCCATGACCTCATTCCGAAAACTCGTACACAACGATTTGGATCCATCATTCCTGCCGTCTTCCGTGTTTTCTGAGAAATACGATCTAGCCATATTGAAGGCTAGACTGCATAGTTTTAGTCTGGATTGACGTGCACCATCCTCGGCCATACTATCGCTTACCATCAGGCGAGCCAAACGTAGATACATTTTAGATAAAAACAAAAGTTAAAGAGTGGTTTTGAGGGACCTGTTATTTTAGTTGTCTAATATTTTAGTCGTCTAGAACATTGCGCAGGCTAGACCACGAAGAGGACGAGCTGTTTACGTTTATTAAGCAGTAACTTGTTTGAGAAATTTAATATTTATGGCGTATATAGGAAATTTACCAGTTAAAATTTGGGTCGACGAGAGAGGCTTAAACTAAAAGGCACAGGAAAAATAAAGCTAAGTTGGGTAGATCAGAAATACATTCTAGGTAAAAAATATTAGCGGCTTAAGCTTAAAGTCATTTTGTGAAAATATGAAATTGAGAAACAATCCATTCCTATGTATGGGAAGAGGCTCTTGTCTTGCAGTGGTTTATGGGCTGTTTATGATATGTTAGATAATCCACTTGGTAATCCAAAAAACTGTATGAAAAATGGCTATAAAAATGGTGCTTTCAAAAAGTAAAGGCTTTTTGACGATCCATTCACGATAGCACAGCAACCTCATATCAGATTCTATTTCTGTTTTGTTTTTCATAACTGCGAAAAGCTTTGAAAATGGATTCGGTTTCAGGTTTCGTTGATCTCACCTGTATATGACTTTATGTGACCGTTGTTTTTTATAGTGTTAGCTACGCGATATTTTTCTGAATGTTAGGAGACTTACGGTGAATGCGACACGCAGTTAACAAGGGTGGAGATAAATCAGAAATCCAAGGTACCTAATGTTGTCAACCCATATTGTATGGATGTTGTTATTAATTCAATATGAGCCTTTTAATATCTACCTACGAGCACAATTCCGGACTCCGGGCTACTACTGAGAGTTTTCTATAAAAAAAAAACAATAACACTATCCTCAACCCAGAAATCGAATTCAGGTATTCAGGTAAACCGCTATCCTGTTTATTAGACCAGTGAGGCAGTTCCTACAAAATGAGTCTAAATTCCCTTGGTACAGGAATTATCATATAAATTCTTACCCACAATACATGTTTTAATACATATTTTCCCCTCACGTTTCATAACTGCAGCGTCCGAGTAAAGCAACTATCCCACCGCCAGCGATCAGCGAGAAGCGAGTTGAGTAAAAAATTAGAAACGAGCTGACAAGCAGCGAGTGGCATATATATAGTTTTGTGTCTAGGCTAAAACCAAGTGCACTATTTGCCATCAAGTAGTGCTCTTGCTTTTAGCACGGACTAATTATTTTACATTACTTATTATATGATCTATTGATTAATGTTTCGGTTCTGAGTGTAAACTAGGGTAACAATTTAAATAAAAAAAGCTATTGTACCGAGCGAGTGCCAGCGAGATTTTTAACTGCAAAGAGAGAATCGCTCAGTGAGATTTAATTTGTCTCTGAAATCAAATAGTGAGCTAGTGGTTTCGCCAACGCCGGCAGTGGGACAGGGACCTTACACGGGGCTTACCGCCATAGTTTTCGATCCTTACATAAAAATGTCTATCTGATAACTTATTGGGTTCGTGGATAACGTGACGTAGTTCCATACACGTTTCAGTTTAGAGATTTTACGACTATACCACTTTATAGAGAGATGCAGAAGAACCATTTTACATAATTCACGAAATGAATAGGTATGTGAACGGATTGAATGGTTTGTGTCGAACATATAGGCTTAACTTGATAATTTTTTTTGTAAGGTTGTTGTTTAAAATGATTTAGTTAGAAACGGGGCCGGTACTGGTGCCATTTGCTGAACTGAACAGAGCTAAATAATATATAGATACCTATTAAATGGTCGTAATAAGGATAAAAAATGATTACAAACTGCGCACTGTGGCCTCGGCCCTATCACTGGTCGGCTGATGAACTATCCAAGTCCGTTGGCATCACTTGTACCCACGAGAAGTCCGGTAAAGACCGCTAAAAACAAAATGTCAGTGCATGTTGTGGAATATGGGTTCAAAAAAAGGTTTTTAGGATTAGGCATCTATTCGACAAGAAGTAGAACGTTAGCTAGTGATGCTAAAGTCAAAGTCAAAGCATCTATCAATCATATATTTATATGCACTTTTGAATATATAAAAACTAGATACTACGAGAAGACCGGGCAAGAAACTTCATGGTTAGGTACTCTTTTTTATGAAGCAGTTGTAGTATTAATTATAGTTAACGGTTATTACTCACGCGCATTCTTCGGGATTGCCCGACTAGTTAAGAACTAATAACCGTTAACTATAATTAATATGAATGTGTCTCACGAAAGTTATTATACTACAAAAGTTGTCTTGTATTTACATAAAAAAAATGTGAGAACAATGTAACATGAAGAAAATTTTATGAGATTAGTAGAGATTAGATAAGTAGTTATAATTCAAAACCTTGCCATGACAGCTTAAGGTAGACCAGCCCCAGCGCGCCCGTTCACGAACATGGCACTGAGTCAGTATATAAACTCGACCATATTGTAGGGAATCTAATTGTAGATGTCGCTACCAGTTTGTAGTTGCAACAGTGATAGCCTAGCGATATGACCGTTGGACTGGCAAGTCAAAGGTCGCAAGTTCAAATCCAAGGCACGCACTGACTATTCTTTGAGTATTAGAAATTAATGATCACTTGCTTAAAACGGTGAAGAAAAACATTGTGAGGAATCCAGCATACCCGAGAGATGTCCTCGATGGTGAGTAAAGCCATGTTAGAGACCTACGTGTGGTTTTAGCTCTGAAACTAGCTAGTTCATCAACCACATGAAGAAGAAGCCCAGTTTGTTAATTGTTATTAAGAAACATTGAATCATATTAATCTTTGTCTATTATATCTGTATTGCAGTTGTTACTAAGCAGAATTTAGTCATAATTTTAAATGGAAAAATAATACGGTCGCGAGCAGGATTCGACCCTGCTCCTCCCGGATAAATACTCCAGGCGCTCTGACCACTAAGCCACCTCTACCTCTGCTCACTACCGTGAATTCTTCTTCCACATTTTAACACGTCTTTTTAGTAACTTCATTGCTATCTATTCAGGGATATACAGGTTACCGAACCAACACGACTAACTTTGCAGTTAATACAATGTCGTAAAGATGCAATTACCTTAATAAATACAGATAAAACTTTAGAGTTTGCCAAACATGCGTTATTGCTTTTCAAAGATTTATCAAAGTTCAGTCATATTAATTTTTGTGTACAATTTTATCCATCACTGTCTCTTCCTCGAACGAAACATATCTAATCAGTAGGTATATTTTTTGTCGTTATGTAATGAAATGTTACAATACCTAATTGCGTCATTAATCTAGTAGAACCCAAGCGCCGTGAAAACACAGCGGCGGTTCAGTCCCAGAACTCCTGGTTACTATTCCTGGGTCAAGTAAATTGTAAGTAGGTGTTACTGTTCCAGAGCTCCTCTCCACGTGCTGATGGTGAACACCACGTGGTTTTAGTGAGGTGAAAATCCAAAAGTTACTCGCCGGTATTATAAAAAAGGACACTCGAGACTAAAAAAGCTGTTACTGTTATGAAGCTGTTGTGAGCAAGATTTGAACCTGTGCCTCCCAGTTTAGTATTTATCTTTTTCCAGGATTTATCTGTATTTCCTGTTACTCATCGAATTTATTATTATGAATACAAATGTTAATTCTTCATGTCACACCAGAGTAATCTCGAGCGTCAGTGTGTCGCACAAGCGTGCATTCGAACTATTGTCAGTCGCAGTACAGTTTTGTCGCACAAGCGTTAATCGCACATCCATTTGTCGAGCTCACGTAGTACACTCGAATATGCAATACCACTTTATTCGAGTTTTTTTTTTTTACTTTTTAAAGAAATCCTTTGAAGATATATTGTGGTGATGCTATTTAGCACAACATGATTGACTTATAAAAACCTACTGTAACAGTAACGATATTTTATGGAAACAAAAATTTTGAATTTTATTGATTTTTCTGCACTTTTTTATCTCGTGACTCGTCTAAGCACATAAAACAGACGCTCATGTAAATAGCAGTTTCTCAATACATGTAAACGAAAATCGAAGGAATCCATCTTATTGCCTCGTTTTTTCTCAATGTTTTTATGGTTTTATCTTGTTTGGCTGTTTCAGCTGATTATTCTTTTTATTTTACTGTGATTTCTTGATTAATTTTACTGTTCGTTTAGATTTTATTAGGCAATTTCTTGTGATAGGTTCTTAGGCGAATATTGAGTTGGGACGTAATTTAGAAGGCTATGTCATACTTAGCACTTGTCGTTGTGTGTGTGTGTGTGTGTTTATTTGGGGGCACGGTAGTGCCCCCGCCAAGACGAGCCGAAGGAAGCGGGGTACTACGTACCTTTTCTGGAAGTGCTTCGTCATATTTTCGAGTCGTCATAGCGTCGGTCTAATCGTCGTCTAATGTCGGATAGAATAGTCGTCGGATAATGCTAGGAAGCTGGAATTTTTAGGATAAGATGTCCTTAGTAGATTTTTTACACACACTAAATATCATTAAATTATATTATTGCATTATATAGCTTTAAAATTTTAGATTTATTGACACCTGAAATACGACTATTTCGTGACACCCTGACTGATGATCATCAATTTTCATTTTTATTTTGCCTCCACAGTAATAAATCCGTTAGATAATAAAAATATTCAAGATAAACAAAACGTGATTAATCCGGTTCAAAGTTCTTTTTCATTAGAAAGCGTAATGATCACGAAAAAAATAAAAGTCGAATAAATGGTTTATTCCGAAAAAAAAAAATACTCATTCTATTTACAAATAAGTATCTTACAATGAAAATAGAGCACTATTGTATAGTAAAGTGAACTAGGTTGTGTAACCTGCCCTCAGGCAAAAATAACATTTACGGAAATATTTATAGGATTTAATTAAGTCTAAATGTTCGTTGACTGCCTCGTTGGTCTAGTGGTCCCAAACGCGACTGCTGAGAATGAGGTTCTGGGTTCGATTCCCGGGTCGGGTAAAGTAATATTGGGGTTTTAGAAATTTCTCAGTAGCAGCCCGGAGTTTGGGATTGTGTCCGGTAGATGGCAATAGGCTAACAGCATTGATGAAATGTGGGTGCACAATTGTGACATCTCTGCCTATCCCTCGGGGAATATAGGTGTGATGCTACGTTACGTTGCTACGTAAATGTTAGTACGCCTAAACTAAGTTATCTTAAACATACAATAGTTTTAATTACTACGATATTACCAGATATCTCTCAACATGTTAGATATGTACCGATCTTAATTTATCGAGATCAATTTTCAGAAATTAAAGATAAGTCTTTGAAAATCATTAACGCATGCTTAGCGAACTCTAAAGTTATTATATTAAATGGAAAACGGTCGTGACAAGGATATAAAGGATATAAATATAATCTGTAGGAAAACAAAGAAAAAACCAATCACACTTTTTCCTCCGCCTGGAAATCGAACACAGATCTCAATATCCGTTACCTCACTAGCTTCCACTAGACCGGCAAAGCGAGATATCTACGTTTATTCAGTGGTATAAACGAGTATGTTAATAACTAATTTAATGTAATTCGAAATCGCCTCACGTTTACTGCCGACGAAGCGCGACTACGTGAGGTTCTGGGTTCAATTCCCAGTTCAGGGAAACTGTTATTAAGTTTTTCTATTAAGAAATTCTCAGTGGGTGATGCCTGGCGTTTTTCCATCAAATGGACACGAATACACAAACTCCGGACTGCTACAGCGCATTTTCTGACAGATAAATAACCCCAATAACATTTTGCCTGACTCTGGAATCGAACCTCGGACCTCACGCCCAACAGTCATTCTTGTAACCACTAAACCACTGCGGCAGTTAATCTTTCTGATATTCTACGTAATAAATAACCATGTATGTATACTTACCTTTTTACGTCACCAAACACTTACACCTACACACTCTTGACTCAAGACACTCTTCAACTCGGCCTTAAAGCTGTGTTCAGTGTGAAGGGTTCCTAAAGATGTAATGGTTTGTTACATAAGGGAAAACAAGGGTCACCCTTGTGTTAGAAAGTACCACGAAAATAGGTTTCGATTTTAACACTTTGACTGTCCAGTGACTTATGTGTAATGCACGGCGATTGTGTCTGCTTCACGGACAGTTAAAGTGTTAACATTTTGGTTCAATGGCGATATGTTTTATTTCTATACGGATAGTGTATAGAAAGCATTTTAATATATTAAATGGAAAAATAATACGGTCGCGAGCAGGATACGAATCCGCGCCTCTCGGACAAACACTCCAGGCGCTCCGACCACCAAGCCATCTCGACCACTGCTCACCTCCGCGAATTCTTCTTCCATACTTTAACACGTCTTATGGCGACTTCATTGCTATCAATTCAGTCCCCATACAGGTGACCAAACTTGTGTGTATTTAATATAATAACTTTAGAGTTCGCTAAGCATGCGTTAATGCTTTTCAAAGAATTATCTTCTGTAATTTGTTTTCGATTGCTTAGGTACGATTGAATTAATTTCAAAATGTTCCCCCTGATGCCATAAGACTCGAGCTTTTTGCAGTAAGATATCATGCCGTCCAAATTTAATATAATAACTACAAATTACAGAAATTAACTCTATCAATAAAAGGACAAAATGTGAAGAAACTTATCAATCAGATGTGCGTTTAGTTAAATATGGAGTGCCCCAAGGAAGCGTGCTGGGCCCTCTTTTATTCAATTTATATATAAATGACCTTCCAAAACACCTTGCACACCCTGTCTCACTTTTTGCTGATGACAGTACCATAACAATACCGTGTAATAATAAAGATCAGTACAAGCGTGAAATAAATAATTCAATTGAATTAGTAATTAAATGGCTTGATAATATTAACTTAAAAATTAATCTTAATAAAACTAATATAATACATTTTGGACAGCGTACATCGGATTAATCTGACATAAAAATACAATTCAATGACAAAATAATTGACGAACCTCTACTAAATATCTTGGACTCATAATTGACAAAAAACTTAATTGGAAAGACCACATCGAATTTTTAGTTAAGAAGGTTAACACCACTTCATATGCATTGTTCAAACTGTCAACGGTACTAAGAGTAGATGGACTGCTCACTGCATATCATGGGCTAGTTTCAAGTTGTTTGAGATATGGAGTCATATTCTGGGGTAATTCAACTGACAAAGAACTAGTTTTCAAGGCTCAGAAGAGGAGTATTAGAGCAATGTTTAAATTATGTCCGACAGATAGCTGTAAACCCTACTTCCAAAACTATAAAATTTTGACACTTCCTTCTCTATACATTTTCGAAATTACTTTGTTTGTAAAATTAAATCCACAGCTATTTCCCCGCCTTTCTGACTTAAAACCCCGTAACAGACGAGACAATTCCGTTCTATGCTTGCACGGAGCAAAAACAGTGCTAATGCTAATGACATTTCATATTGTAATTTAAACTCACCTTTATATTTGTACGCCGAAAGGCCAAACATGACTGTGCTTTACCACATTTCTCTGTACCACCTGCATGTTGTTTTTTCATGTAACTCATGTTAACAACAACAAATAAATGATGTATCTATCTATCTATCAATAGTAATATTGAAAACCTGTTTTTTTTCCTCTTTACATAAATAGCACATTTAATTGACAGAGCGGTTGGCGCGTCGAGAGACCGACTGCTGCGCCGCGTGTCGCAGGTTCGATTCCTGCACGAAGCAATTATTTGTACGATCTACAGATAATTGCTCCGGGTCTGGGTGTGTGTGTGCTTGTGAGATTATATTTCTGTAAACGCACCCACGATACAGGAAGAAATTCCTAGTGTGAGACAACGTTTAAAAAAGAAAAAATTTTGACGATGAGTTCAATTAAAACATAAAAAATAAATTCCCAGATTTATAAATAAATCAAGTATCTTGACTTGGCACACGAGTTTGTCCATATGTTGACTTGGCCATTCTGTCGATAGTAATTTCGGCCATTCGGTTAATAGAGAGTCTCGAAAAATACCTTAAAGCTTTAATAAGACAACTGGGTTAGAAAGCCGTAGTCGTAGTCGAATTCTCAGGAGTTTTATCTGCATCTACCTACAGTCTTTCACTTTATATTAAAGAAATTTCAATTTCCTACCTTCATGATTCCACAAATTGTTGAAGAACCCTAAGTATGACGTATTCATATGAGTATTTCTAGAGGTCAAGTCACATTCGTCACGTATACCGCATACAGAATTCCATTTCGAGTACACTTGGGAGAAGGACGAATCTATCGGAGTACTTATTTATTTAAACGGGACTAGACAGTGTAGGATTGAAATAAAAGGGACCCCATTAATGTATATTGGATAGATTGTAGCTTGGATACGCAATACAATTGGAATTATTTGATTTGGCAGTCGAAGTAGCCTTGTTAAGAGCCATTCAATTGTGAAATTAATGGCTAAAATGCATTTTTGAATAACCCAGGTAAAGTTATTTTAATCACTAGCTGTCTGTAAATAATTTGGGCTCGGCGCAATATACGAGTATTTTATTATAATCACGGACAGTAATTTTTAATTTTGTTTTTTTTATTATTATTTTTTATTAAATTACCCAAAAGTATAAAAGAAATAGATAGTAAATTAAACAAATTTAAAAAAATACCTTCAGTATCACTAATTAAAAAGGCATACTATTCTGTCAAGGAATATTTTGACGATCGTGTTAATTAATGTTCATGTTACAAATCAATGATACCTAAATGTCCGATTTATTTATTATTTATATATATATATTATTATTTATTTATTATAGATTTATTGGATAACGAGTTTTTTAATAGTCGTTAAAAATAATACTTTTGCTAGGATTTAAAATATTATGCTATAATTAATGAAAAATATATAAAACTTAGTGATTAAGACATATTTGTACGTCTTACAAGGCGAAACATAGTGGCAAATAATCATTTATAATTTTCACCGAGTGTGATTTTGAATAGTCAGAAGCCAAATATACTGTACATTTTATTACTTTACTAGTAAAATCCAGAATTTTTATCCCAGTTCACCTTACTGACAGGTCGCAGTGAGTTTCAGTAGTATAAACTCAGGTTTTTAACTAGAGTTTATAGTGAGTGTACTTATACATACATGAGATTTTTATCATGTGTTCGGGTCATCGACACTTTTTATATAGTGCTAGGTAAGTGGCTATGCTTATAAATGCTTCACTGGCACCTCTCAGGTAATAGTGCAATCGGGTGGGTACTTGGGGTACTCCGTCAGGTAAAAACTACTGGGAGGACACATAAGGTTAACATATATAATTTTCCCAACATCACCGGATTACCATTCTAACCTGTGATTAAGAAATCCTAAAGGTCGAAATAGGTATTTTCTTTATCAGAAATAATATTATGGCAATTAGTAATTGGTAACAGTTTAACGATCACCGTCACCAGATCAACCAAACACATAAATCACCTTCCCTGACTGTCTGTTCGATGTAGTACTCTCAGCAAGTGAGTTAAGTATGCATGCAGAATACAAAATTTCATCATTATGCAAGTTACTATGACTGAAAATTATCTTTGTATATTGATCTCTTAAAATAAATATTAACGATTCTCCACGAAGAATAAATTTAAGATCAATTAAAATTTATTAGGCTATGTTGAATGTAAGCGAGAGCTTAGACATAAACGAAACTATCTTTTATAACTTCTCATCTGACGAAACAACCTTAACATAGCAATAACAAAAAATACTAAACTGTTAGAAGAAAGTAAAGAGTGGCGTAATGTGGACGAAACACACCATTGGGCATTGATATTGATAGGCTCAGTATTGGATACAAACCGAAGAGAGAGAGAAGGTGGTATAATGCCAATGTTAGTTGCCTGCATACTTATCAAATCCACCCACTGTACTTCCTAAAGTGCGAGATCACATACCCATTGGAACATCGTATGATGTCCAAGCATTAATTCGGAACCAGGTCAAATGGCCTGACTTGCGCCTTGTCATGGCTAATTGGGGAGGATTTAAGGCCGTTAATATTGAATGTTGCGTCCATGGACAGACACTGGTTAATGGGTGTACTGAAGAGAGACGTTGGGCAGGCGTATCGTAGAAGTATAGGTTTTGATTTGTACAGTGTTTGTTGTCCGTTTCTTAAGGTCAAGAATTGAATTTAAAAGATCTTTAGATACATTTTTAGTTAAGGACTGTGACTGTATTGTAGATTAATTGGATAGGTGGCAGTAGATAACGGGTTAATTCAATTCAACATAATCAGTGAATACCTCAAGAATAGAGTAAAAATTTATTTGAGAAACAAATACATCTGCAGATCCTTTAACAAATATAATTATTCCAGATAAATCTTTGAAAAGCATTAACGCATGCTTAGCGAACTCTAAAGTTACAACATTAAATGGAAAAAGAATACGGTCGCGAACAGGATTCGACTGACCACTAAGCCATCTCAACCGATTGTCGTGATGGCTTAGTGGTCAGAGCGCCTGGAGTATTCATCCTGAAGGCGCTTTTTTCGCGTTGGAATCCTGTTCGCGACCGTATTCTTTTCCATTTAATATTGTAACTTTAAATATAATTATTTCGAACATATCTATTATTTTATTTTATTCCTTAATTAGCAAAGGTGACATTGGAGTATATCTGTGGTTGCTGTGGCAACACGTATTTGTCAATAAATAACAGTCGAGTACAAACGGTCGTATTATTTGCAATTACCCAATATTAACGTTATAATATTTGGCGACGAGGCGGGATCAGCTTACGAATTAAGCACAATGGCGTTTTTGGGCAACTTAAACATATTTGATCACAAAATCCATGAATGGGATATTTTTTTTGGAAAAATGTCTCAGTTCATCAAGCTAAACGGGATTGCAGAGGAGAATCAGAGAGCGGTTTTGCTAACTCATTTTTCTGATGAATCATACCGTTTGCTTCGGGATCTAGTGCATCCGAAGAAACTCGAGGACCTGAAGTACTCGGAATTAGTAAAAGTACTTAATAGACATTTCACGCCGAAAAGGTCGACTTTCGCCGATAGGGCGAAGTTCTATGAGGCAAGCAGATCCGACGGTGAAAGCATCGAGGATTGGGTGGCGCGGCTGCGAGGGCTAGCTGCGTACTGCGAATTTGGCATGGAGCTGGATACGCTTTTGCGTGACCGCTTCGTGTTAGGCTTCAGAACAGGACACGAGCGTGACAAGCTTTTCGAGTGCGACTTCAAGACTCTTTCGCTAACGCAGGCGGTCGAGGTGGCACAGAAGGCAGCGTGTGCACGACAGGCGTGCGCTATGGGCACGTGCAACGGCAGCGCTGAGGTTACAGTCGTAAGAGAAGAGCCATTTTCTTACGTGCGTGCTGGGGCGGCTGATAGACGCGTGGCCGCTGAGCACCAGGCCGGAACCAGCACGAGGTTTCGCAAAACTGACAACGTTGGCAACGAGCATATTCTGCGATGCGCAGTTTGTGGTTTGAAGAACCACAATGCTACTGTTTGTAGATTCAAGAACTTCAAATGTCTGATTTGCGGGCAGAGGGGTCATTTAAAAAAGTTATGTGGGCTCAGAAAGTCCGATTTACATAATATTAACACGGAGGAGACGAGTGCGTCTCTAGGTGATTGTAAAGACTGCAAACTTTTTAACTTAAGGTACGTAGACTATAACCCTATCAAAATCACAGTTAAAGTTAATGATGTAGATTTGTGTATGGAGTTAGATACAGGATCAGGATGCTCTGTAATTTCAAGAAAGTTGTATTTGTTTTATTTTTCAGATCAAAAGTTGCATAGCGGTGATCTTAAAATGTGTTTGTATAACGGCCATAACATTACGCCGATAGGATATTTTGTGACTAAAATAACGTATTTAAACGCATGCAAAAGCATTAAAATTTATGTGATTGAGAACGGTGGACCACCGCTGTTAGGCCGTGATTTCATGAAAATGTTTAGTTTTTATTTGGAAACAGCAAATAACAACATATCATTTTTCAATGAAAATATTGAAGAGGTGAAACGGCTATTAAAACAGTATCCAGCCGTTTGGAAAGATGAATTAGGGTGTTTTAACAAATTCGAAATCGAATTGAAATTAAAGGACACTGCAACGCCAAAATTTTTTAAACCACGTACTGTACCTTTTGCTCTCAAGGATAAAGTTACTGAAGAATTGGATAGGCTAGTCAGCTTAGGTATTCTAATACCAGTTAGTTTCTCTGAATACGCCACGCCAATAGTTCCTGTTTTAAAAGAAAATGGGAAGTTAAAGATTGCGGGTGATTTTTCATGCACCTTAAATAAGGATTTAGAAATTGATAAATATCCTTTGCCTCGTATAGAAGAGGTATTTTCCAAGATTGGGGGAGGGGAACACTACTCAAAAATAGACTTGAGTAATGCCTACAATCAATTTAAATTGTCCAAAGCGTCTCAAAAGCTGACCACCATTAACACGCAGAAAGGCTTATTTTCCTATACGCGTTTAGTTTACGGTTTAGCATGTGCACCCGCTATTTTTCAAAGAGCTATGGAAATGTTGTTAGCTGATATAGAGGGAGTGAGCGTGTGGCTCGACGATATTTGTATAACCGGGCCTACGAAAATAATACACCTGTCTAGGTTACAGCAGGTTTTATGTAGACTGCAAGATGCAGGATTACGGCTACAAAAAGAGAAGTGTGTCTTTTTCGAAAAAAGTGTAACGTACTTAGGTTATGTTATAGATAAGAGCGGGTTAAGAACTAGTCCAACTAAGGTCGATGCGATCATAGGTGCACCTGCGCCCTCCGACATCCTAGGAGTTAAACGATTTCTGGGTGTGGTGAATTATTATAGAAATTTTATTCCGGGTGCATCGACGCTACTAAGTCCGTTACACGAACTACTACGCTCGGGTGCAGAGTGGCTTTGGGGTGAACGTCAGCAGGCAGCTTTCGATAGTGTGAAACGCGCGCTCGCTAGCGAGCGTGTACTGGCGCATTTTGACCCGGACCTGCCGTTGGTGCTGACAGTAGACGCAAGCCCGTGTGGGCTGGGAGCGGTGTTAGCACATCGGGACGCAGATGGAGGTGAGCGTCCGATAGCATTTGCATCTCGGTCGTTAGCGGCAAGTGAGAAAAATTATAGCCAGATCCAAAAAGAAGCGACGGCTATTATTTTCGGTGTTAAGCATTTCCACCAATACTTGTACGGTCGTCAAGAACCTTTTATCTTGAAAACTGATCACAGGCCCTTGCTATCTATTTTCGGTAAGGGTAAAGGGGTGTCGGTGACAGCGGCCTTACGGCTTCAAAGATATGCGATAATTTTATCGGCATATAATTTCACCGTAAAGTATATAGATGGCAAAAATAATGAAATTGCAGATTATTTTTCCCGGGCACCGTTATCGGTCACAGCTAACCGCTGTCATGATGCGCTGGAGGAAGGAAGTTCTAGATATTTCTTTTTCTTAGAAGCGAGCGTAGAGCCTGTTCTATTTAGTGATATTAAACGTGCTATCGCTGACGATGATGTGTTACAGACGGTGGTCAAATACATGAATATTGGTTGGCCGAAAAAGATTAAGTGTAAATCAATAGTACCGTATTTCCATTGCAAGACGGATTTAGAATTAATAGAGGGTTGTTTGTTCCGCGGCCACAGAATAGTGATACCAACTGTCTATAGAGTCAGGATGTTGAGGGAACTGCATTCAGCTCATTTTGGTATAATTAAAACTAAGAGCGCAGCTCGCAGTAGAATGTGGTGGCCGGGTATCGACGGTGATATTGAGCGCTGGGTAGGTGCGTGTGCCGCTTGCGCTGCTGTGCGCAGCGCTCCACCTAGCGTGTCTCCTGCACCCTGGCCGCGTCCCGCCGGCGCCTGGCATCGAATTCACATAGACTATATGTCTATCGGACAGGCGGTATATTTAATAGTAGTAGATGCATTTTCCAAATGGCTGGAATGTATTTATATGGACCGGGGCACAACCACCGGTGCATTGATTGAGAAATTAAAACAATTGTTTTGTATGTTTGGTATGCCGTATGTTATAGTATCGGATAATGACATTAAAATAAGTTCAGCTGAGTTTAATACCTTTTGTAAAATTAATGGAATTGAGCATTTAACATCGCCTATTTACCACCCGGCTAGCAATGGTCAAGCAGAAAATTCTGTAAAGATTTGTAAAAAGATAATACGATGCATGCTAGCGGAAGGTGATTGTCAAAAGGTAATTCTCGAAAAATTACAGAGTTTTTTATTTAATTATAGAAACACGATCCATTGTGCAACAGGTGTAACACCGGCTATGCTAATGCTAGGTCGTAATTTAAGGTGTAGATTGGACTTAATTTTACCGAAAAATAGGATTGTCAATAGTCTCCACAATCCAACGCTTCTAAATCGTAGCAGATCTTTTCAAGTAGGTGAAACAGTGTGGGCTAGGTGGTTTATTGCTAGGAAAAGTATTTGGAGTATAGGAATTGTGAACAGAATTATTGGCACTAGAATGTTCGAAATTTATTTTAAGGACATCGACACTGTTGGTATTAGGCATGTAGATCAGATGAGAAAGTTTTATAGTGTAAACACTGATAATGGTCGTTCTACTAGAACTGGTAACTCAACAATACCCACACCGAGTGCGCAGCTGTCCTCATCTTATCCACGGCCACTGATACCGGATTCGGATCCGATTCCGGAGTCTATGCAGGCTCAAGCTACGGCTCCGCCGATTGTTTTTCCATCGTTTGCATCTGAGGATGCCGCAGGAGAAAAAGAGTTGCGTGCCGTTTCTGATGATGACAGAAATTATGACTCCAATACGGACAATGTGGAGTGGGAGGACGCTTGTGGAGAAATTCAGGAAGAGGATCCGCCAGTTCCAACGGAACGTGAGCCTGATCCAGATAGGAATGCTGGAACTAGTGGTTCAGTCCTTGAGACAGTTGAGCGGTCTTTGAGGCCTAGGAAGCCTACGTGTTATAAAAAATATTTTTAAGAGTTTATACTTATTGTTTTGGCTTATTGTGTAGTTTCTGAATAAGGTTGGAGGGATGGAGTATATCTGTGGTTGCTGTGGCAACACGTATTTGTCAATAAATAACAGTCGAGTACAAACGGTCGTATTATTTGCAATTACCCAATATTAACGTTATAATAGACATACATGTGTATTTGCAATATCGTACATAGTTGAACTACTGTTTTACAACTACTAAGGTGTCTGAGGTAAACGGTGTCATGTGCAGTGACTCACTGACATATATGGCAATATTCCAAATACGTATAATAAATATATTTTTATATAAATGGACTTATATTACCGTGTCCTTGAACCTCAACTTTAAAGCTTGACGGTGAAGTAATAAGAATGAAATTCGTTTGAATTTAATTGAATAATGGGATTCGGAATGAATTCTAGAATGTATTATTAACCATTAAAACTAACATATCGTGTCATTGTTGTCTGTAATTTTGTCACTATTTATCAGTGGAACAGATAGAGTTTATGTTATTTTTACATGTATTAAGAACATGATTTGTGTTTAACAATGCAACCTAAGTACCTATTGGGCAACTGTTTTGTTGAATTAATGCTACAGTAATTTTTTCTGTATAGATTAGGTTATAAATAATAATGGACTGCCTCGTTGGTCTAGTGGTCCAAAGCGCGACTGCTGAGCATGACGTCTTGGGTTCGAAGTGTTATTGGGTTTTTGTGTTACGAAATTCTGAATAGCAGCCTGAAGTTAAGAATTGTGCCCGATAGATGTCAATCTCACTACCTATTTCGTAAGCCTTAATAACAGCACTGGTGAAGTGTGGGTGTACAATGGTGTACACCTTTGCCTACCGCTACAAGGAAAAGGCGTGATGGTATGTTATGTTAATTAATAATATTTTCGGAAGAAGCGTATAAGGTGTCTTGAAGAATAAATTTAAAAATTAACAGTTGGGTATAGTACGCTGTTGCTCGCTGACGGACGACGGCGCAGAGACCAGGCAAAAAAGTGGTGATGGGGTGATCTCGACAGCCATGATAAATAATGGTAGAAAAGCAACAATGTGTTTGTTTTCAAAAGAACCCCGCCCCCGATGAAGCCGAATCCCAATAATTTTGTGGTGATCACTAGAGATTTTTGGGGAAGGACCCAAAAAAAACAACACCAATTTGTGATAATATGTCACCATAAATTGCTAGGTTATTGAGGAACGCGGTTTCCACCTGGAACGTGACAAAAAGTTTATCCAGGTCAGCCAGTGGTCCACCCCCTTGTCTTAATCCTTACTTCCTAAATTCGAGAGCGAGTAGGAGTTATTATTAGTAAAAAAAAGGATTCTTTCCTTGTCTTTCTGTATTAACGCTAATATTTGTCAGTCGTCTAGCATAATTATGTCGATTTGTGATATTTGCAGTATTCTGAAATCTAATCAAAAGAAAGATCATTTCAATAGTTTAATTTAATCACGCGTTTTCTGATATTAATTAGAAAGCCTATGTCACGTTTTATCTACTCGTATATGCCGATTGTCTAGTTGTCGGAATTAATTATACGTCTTTACACGGGCTAATTGGAAACCATCAGTTAATCAGTTCCTTTAGCGTGAAAGGAATGGGTTTTGTACGTGATAGATGTTTTTATGGAAAATTATAGTTGGCATTAAATAAAATTGCCTACTTTTTCATTATGTGAGAAGTGGGTAGTATATTCCAAACCTACTTCTTTTGAAAATTGCTTACAAAGATAAAACAATAAAAAATATAACCGGTTATAGAAATACATTTTCGCCAATAAAAAATAAAATGTATGAAAATATCAAAGCTTTGTTGCTACGAACAATGTAGGCCTTTACAACAACGCTACGGCGTAGCTTTCGTAGTACTAGTATTTGTGTTCGTTACGTCGGAACCACGTTTCGTAGCATGTGCTACGTAGCGTTTGGCGATCCAAACTAATACCTTTGATAAAAGCTAAAGGGTTATTGCAGGTTTGACGTTTTTAACGAGATTTTTCCAGATTGAAAATTTTGGCTTTTTGTTGAAAATCTAAAAGGAATTGTATTGTCTTTTTCATTCATTCATTCATTTAAATCGGTCAATATATCTGCGTAAATGTCCTCTGTTGGGTTTATGGGACTCTATCGAACCGCCAAAACGGATGGTCATCCAAGGTACTCGAATACGACCATAAAAAGTTTTGTTATTTACTATCTATATGATAGGGTGATTCGTGCATCGAATATGTAAAAGGAAGATAAAATAATAAATGAAAGCCTGACATTATAGTGTTATTGTATCACGCCTGTATTCCCTAAAGGGATCGGCAGTTGTGTACACAGATTTTTGTGGAAAGAAAAATACGGTTGTGAGCAGGATTTCAAGTCCTGGATAATAAATCCAGGTGCTTTACTTGCTTCATTTATTTGGGAGGCACAGGTTCGAATCCTGCTCATGGTCGCATTTTTAATTCCACAAAAATATATTACTTTCGCACATAAGCACTGTGTTCACAGTTTTAGATCCACATTTCACAAATGCCGTCATTAAGTACAATGTAATATTGAAGGAACAGTCTACAGCCATCTACCGGGCACAATTTCACATACATTACGCCCGTATTCCCCGAAAGGGTAAGTAGAGGTGTACACAGATGTACACCCACATTTTACCAGCTGTTATTAAGTCCCATGCCATAGGTGGTGAGCCTATTGCCATTACCGGGCACAATTCCAAACCCCGGGCTGCTATCAAGAATTTCCAAACAGAAAAACCCAATAACACTTTGCCCTACCTGAGAACCAGACCCAGGACCTCACGTTCAGCAGCCACGCTTTCAACCTAGTCCAATGAGCCGGCAGTATGACATTATTTATAAATTTACAACAAATATATTTTTAATAAGATACTTCCATAACTTCCCAAAAAAAAAACCAGAGAACTCATTACAGCGGCACAGTTTTATACGTGTAGTATTTTATTTTCGAGGCAGGAATATTATTCTAAGGGTTCTTTCTAAATTACTTTTTAATATGCTGCTTAGTTAGGGCGGGAGTTTCATTTTTTGCCGTGTCTGAACCACCTGGTGTCCTGTACGTGGGGCCGTTTTAGACTAAAACGAAATATAATACATTGAGACTAGCGTCGTGCTTCGTTTATATAGAAAATAATACGATTGAATGTATGGAGGTCAACTTTCTATGGTCGTTTCTCAACCTCGTTCAGGTTTGGATTTTACATGGAAGGACTGCTTATCTGACCTCGATAACCCCGGTTATTGGGTAACCTCTGATATGTCCTATACCTGGTAGGTCAATGATCTGGTTGACAGTCGAGTACATCTCTCATAGGCAGCATAGGTTTCCTGACAGTGTGATTCTGTACCTGTTTGAGCAAGTGAGTTCTCTAAGCGTGCGTTAATGCGTTTGAAAGATTTATATGTTTAGGTATATAATTACAAAAATTTGGAGGTGCGTGTTTTATTTTTGTGTTCAAACTTGCGACTCCATGTGTAATATCACTAGGTTTTTATTGCCAACACAAAGTTATGGAAGGTTCATTATTATTAGGGAACATTTATAGGAGTAAATCTATGGATAGTAGATGCTTTGTAGAAAATATAAATAAATATCATTCTCTTTATTGACGCCTTAGCTAAAATAATTATATTGGTTCTTGTGTCCGTTTGTATAAAACCATTACTCAGTGGACCATCATTAGCAGGTGACGTGTTCGCCGTTTTAGTGTTGCGGCTCTCTCCCTCTGTCTCTCTTTTTTATTATCATAACAGTCGAAAATATTCGTATATTAATTTAATTTAATTATTAACAAAAACAAATAAGTAATTAATTTGATAATTATGACATTTTTATTATTCAAAGATAAACGTGTTAAAATATTTTGGATTAATAATGTGGGACGTTAAATATAAAAGAAAACAATAATTTTGAAAAATAACAATTATTCCTATTCTTAAAGTCAGTGTAATACGCACTATACAGTAAAATCTATGTTATTTATGAAAAACTACTATTATTAAATATGAAGATTGAAGTGTACTATGCCTAGTTAGCAGGGAATCCAAAAATGAAAGTGGTTTCATCACGCACGTAATAAATGTATACGTTTGTATAGTAAACATTTTTTTTTTTGGAGTAGTGGCAACCTAGCATTCGGCTCGCCTGATGGTAAGCGATTACTGCCACCCATGGACACCCGCAACCCCAGAGGAGTCGCAAGTGCGTTGCCGGCCTTTTAAAGGGTTTGGGTCTCCGGTACCTTTACTCATTCGGCGAAACACAACGCAAGCGTTGTTTCACGCCGGTTTTCTGTGGGGCCGTGGTGTCACTTCGGTCGAGCCGGCCCATTCGTGCCGAAGCATGGCTCTCCCACGGTAAGAGTCGGTTAGGTCGAGCAGTTTCTCTGTATAAAAAAATGTTGGTGCAGCCTGAATTTTGTATACAACAGGTGTTTGTACTCGGTAGTTGTTTATAACAATTTCGGTGAAACATTTCACTGAACATTACTACAAACTCTTTGGCATATACAGCCATAATCATTATAGTATGTAAAAGTTCCGAAAAAATATAGCCCCATTTTTACCTATCAACCAAAGACGTGGGCAAGGCCTAGTAAAAACATTTTCCTTTATATTCCAACAACAAAGATATAGAGCGTATTATTTATCGCACAGTCTGACTGACCCTCGATCTAGGGCCCTGATAGAGGCCCTAAATCACTTTATACGTTTCTTTTATTTGTTCTGGCAACATTCTTCATTGGTATGAGTGAAGCAATTGAATACTAAGTTGGACATAGGTAATTTTTGTTGTACAGGTAACGTGATATGGTCGGGTAATTTATTCGATTTGTGGGAGAACTCGCTTTTTGTTGCTGGGGATGTTTTTGTTATTTTATTTTGTATATGCAAACGGTGGACTACGGAATAGAAACACAATCGGTAAGTGGACGTTGCGAATTATATTACACGTATATTAGTTACTGCCTCATTGGGTGATCGCAAGGGCCACTGCCGAGCATGAGGTCCTGTGTTTGATTTCCTAGACAAATTATCGAGTTTTTCAAGGGGTAGGCAAAGGTGAACACATTTGTACACCAACTTTTCACCATTGCTGTTATTAGGTCCGATGTAATAGGTGGTAAGCTTATTGCCATCTATCCGTATCTAGGGCACTATTCCGTGTCGCTACTGAGAATTTTCTAACAAAAACCCGATAACACAATACCCGACCCGGGAATTGAACTCGAGATCTCATGCTCAGCAGTTACGCTTGGGGCCACTAGACTAACGAGGCAGGCAGTAGATGTATTACATAGTTAAAAAAAACCTATTTTATCTATGCAATAAAACGTGAAGCAAAAAACGTGAAAAAAAAAGGTTAGCTCTCTTCTTACGAAAATTACGCGGATGGAGGAGTATGAAATTTGTGCACAGTTAAAGTTTATGTGAGGAAGGTGTGCAGAAAGTCAATATATTTATGTTTTTTTATGTAGCTAATATGCATTAGAAATACATTAAATTAATAACAATAAACATTAAACACACTAACATAAGTTTGACACATACACACACACACACATATCTTTGACAATAGACATTTTTGAGGATAGAGACGTGAAATTTAAAATTTAAATGAGTTATGGTCGAGTTTCGGCCAGTAGGCGACCATTTGTTTTATTTATTCGTTCATGATTACTGACCCGTAGCCAGACCCGTGTGTAAAATTAATGTCACTATTGCAGCGCCGTTGTATACATATCAATTTTGTTCTTAATACACTATGGGGCAACATTATTTTTTTGCGTCTACTAGAAAACGCACGAAGAAAAGACATATATCTTAATACTTGTTCATGCATCGAATGCGTGAACATCCGACGGCTTCAAAAGCACTCGCTTCCATCAAAATTCAACAATCAGTGTACATCTGTTTCTATATTACATTATTGTTACTATATAATCTTTACAAATACAGTCCACTTATTTATTGACCTCCCTGGGTCCAGAACAATACTAGAAAAATTTAAAAGAATAAAAGTCTTGGGGGTCTTGCCTAAAAAAAAAAACTTGAGAGGTGTCAAAGAATACACAGACAGAGTACATATATAATATATATCTAAAAAGAAACAATATTTCTTGGCTTGCTTGGCTTGCTTTCTATAAGAGAGAGAGAGAGACAGACAGAGAAACATTCGCACGCCGCACGGCTTACAATAGCTTACTATAGCAAAAAGTGTCGTTACAACTTTTCGTCTTAATTTTTTCCGTCTAGCCCCCTTTCGCAACGCGCGATAAGGAACTTCGTTCCAAAAATTACGTTCACAGCTATATTTTTAGAGCTACAGTTTTGTATAATCTCTCAGATACAATCTTTATCCTGTTTGTTTATGTAAACAACATGGATTTAATGTTGAATATTCCGAACAATACAATATCACGCTTTAATCTATGTTCTGTCTACCAAACCGTTGGTTACAGTTACACAAAGCCGAGGACTTCTGTAAGTCGGAGACAAAGGTGGAGACACCTGAGGGCTCAACACATAAGACCCCAGTTTCATACTGAATGAGGTGCAATCGGAACCATTGAAGAGCCTCTAGTGTGTGAAGCTGGCTTTATTAGGGCTTATACAGTGCAGATAGGTATTTGGAGGCTTTTTAGTAAATTGTAGAAGTGAATAGTGATTTGTAATTCAAATTAGTTTATTCTGATATGCATTTTTACCCGACTGACCCAGAAGAAGTGTTATGTTTTTAGAGTGTATGTATATATTTCTTTCTGTAGCCTAAACGGCTTGCTGGAATTTAACATACGAGGTGTCATTAGATTCGCCTCATTTTGTACTAAAACTAAAAAGGATGAAATAAAATAGATTACTTAATTAAAAAGAAACCGACTGCACTAAAAAGATTATATTCTTGAATATGCCTAGATTGTATTTTTCAGGAAACATGGAACACGATAGGGAGTTCCATTCATGGGCAGTGCAGATCAAGAAAGTGAATCCAAAACGTTGCGTACGAATTTTCAGAATTTCCACGAATAACAATACTTCAAATTAAAACAAATCATATTTTTTCCAATTATTGCGTCATCGATCCTGATCTGCTAACTGAGATCTTGACCTCAAACTCGAGTCGAGTTCTGGGTCGGTCAGTGATTAGATTTTTCTTTAAGGAAATTCTCATTGGCAGCCCATAGTTTAGAATTTTGCCCAATACTTGATCAATACGTTATTAATATTATTAATAACACCAACAATGAAATGTTCGTGTACAACAGTACAAATCTGCCTAACCCTTCGGTAAATACAAGCGTGATGCTCTAATATGTCCTATTTTTTCCATTCAGTTGAGTAATAATTATCTTACTAGGAAAAAACAACATTATTGATTGTTATCAATGACCTTGTGATAAAAATTGAACAAACAAACAAATCAGTTGGCCGTTTTTTTCAAGGTTCCAAGATAAAGTATGAGGAACTTTTTATATCGGCTTTTCTATATACATCTTATCATATTAGATATATATGAGATAGCGGCAGTGATAGCTTAGTGGTATAACCGTTAGACTGACAAGTCAAAGGTCGCAAGTTCGAATCCAAGGCACTGACCACTATCTTTTCGAAGTCATGTGCGTATTATAAACTTAATTATCACTTGCTTAAAACGGTGAAGGAAAACATCGTGAGGAAACCAGCACACCTGAGAGATATTCTCGATGGTGTTTAAAACCATTTCGGAGACCTACGGGTGGTTTAAACTCTGTCACTAGGTTGTTCATCAACCACATGATAAGAAGATCATATGAGATAATAAAAAAAACCGAGTTCGTGGTAAAGTATAAGTACATGCGTTAATGCATTTAAAGCTTTAAATTCGTCCCTTAATAATAAGGAAACTGATCTGAGTCCCTAGTTGTCCTCCAGCAACGCCCTAAGCCAAGGCTCGTGTCCCACTGGGGAATCCCTTAACGCTGTTGCTTAGTTTGTCGCAATTTAAAATATGCTCTGGATGGAGGCATCAAACTGCCTCACCTTAGCTCATCATCATCCCCCTGCCCTTATCCCAATTTATTTGGGGTCGGCGCAGCATGTATTCTTGTACCATACATCTTTATTAGCTGTCATATCGTCAGTCACCCCTTTTCTAGTCATATCATCTTTAACACAATCCATCCATCGCTTCCTCGGTCTTCCTCTACTCTTATAGCCATCTACATTCATACTCAAAACTTTCCTTGTCACATGACCCTCATCCCTCCGCATCACATGCCCATACCATGCTAAACGATTTCTACACAACTTCTCAGTCACCTTAGCTATAGTCCGGTTACACAGACAAAACCTCTTTGGGTTTCGGCAAGAAGCCATCACCAAAAAAAATACATTTGCAAGATTTATCTGTATTTGTTATGGTAATCGCACCTGGACGACATTGTATTAACTGCAAAGTTAGTCGTGTCAGTTTAGTCACCGGTATAGACACTGAATAGGTAGCGATGACGTCACCATGATATGAATTAGAAATGTGGAAGAAGAATTCAGAGTAGTGAGTGAGGTCAAGTAGGATTAGTAGTCAGAGCGCCTTGAGTATGTATCCGGGTGGCGCAGGTTTGGATCCTGCTCACGAATGTATTTTTGTTCCACTAAAATTGTTAACTTTAGGATTCACTACGCATGTGTTAATGCGTTTGAAAGATTTATCTATTGGTATAAGTACATATTTTAATTAACATGCAACAAATAAGAAAAGTCGGCAAACTAGAGCAAAAACTGAAAATAATATTTTAATAGCGAATAAAAAATCTTGAACGACTTTTCTCTTTGACGTTTAATGATGCCACTAACATCAATGTGCAAACAACCATTTAATTAGTTTCAAAATAGATAAAAAATACGCATAAATAAATCAACTTTTAGATACTAAAAACATTATAAAATCATGTAGGGAAAGTTTTAATAGCACCTATAACGATTTATCGAAGTTGCCCCCAAATTAAGGTGAGGTCATAGAGGAGCTAAGATCAGGAAAGCGGCTACAGAGATTCTATTAACGGTTTATATATAACATAACTAGCCCATAACTGTCCTACTGCAGGGCAAGTAGTAGCTGTAGTCTCATACAGAGAAGGCACGAGCATTGATCACCACGCTAGCTCACTGCGGGTTGGCGATTTCAGACCATTAAGTCCAGGTTTCCTCACGATATTTTCCTTCAACGTATGTCTGTGATGTCTTAGATTTACTTAGGATTTACATGATTAATTTATTATATGTAATGATTATATTCACTATTGATAATTTAATTGAATTAATCTTATATTGTTATTCATTGTGGTATTCAATTTACTTCCCTTAATTCGCAAATGTTACTAGAATTTGTAGAATTTTATACATTTAAGTGTAACTAGCCTAATGCAGTTCTTAATGTAATAAATAAATGCAGGTATTCAGAATCCCATCAGATATTGTAACAAACATCGTAGCTAACACAGGTTATTCATCATTGGCTGAGCATCTCTTCAGGTGATTGTAGTACCCGGGATATTAAATATATGGCTATAAAACCGAAAAGCAATACAAAATAGGCATATTCAGGACTACAGTGAACAGATTTATTCAGGATCTACGTGCTCCATCCTTGATACACCATCGCTTACCATTAGGCGAGTTGGTGCCCAAACGTAGATAAATCATCAATCAACCATCAATCATCATCATCAATACATATAATAATCAATACATATAATAAAAATGTAACGGATCGCTGTCTGTACATGGAAGATATATGAAAAAAAAAATTGGGACCTTTATCAACACAAATAGCACCCAAAACAATGATTGTTAGAAATTTTGTCTGTTTATCTGTTTGTCTGTGCGTTTGTGCACGCAAATCTGAAACACAAATGGCTTATCCGATTTAGATGTGGTTTTCACTAATATATCGAGGTAAGCTTCACTTAACATTTAGTGTTTGTTTCATGTCAATCGGTTCATAAATAAAAAGTTATGCCAATTTAAAGAATCACGTCAAACATTTGTTAATTATGAATTTGTGTTCATACACGACATGGTGTTAATTTACGACATCCACGCGGATGGAGTTGCTGGCACAGCTAGTTTAACATAAAAAATTATAGCACAGACAAAAAATGTGAACGATATTTTATAAAGAATTAATTTAATTTTGTGAATACTAGATGGCCGTTTTAGCTCACCGATTTCATTATTATGACGCCTTTTCTATAGATAATCGCTCTCGCTGCGTCTCCGTTTCCATCGACGTTTATAAAGTTTCGACCTCATAAAACTTTCTCAGCAAAATTATTAGTCTCATCCACTTCAAAATATTAATGAGCCAAACGATCTATGATAAAATCTGGGAACTCATTAATATTCTATTATCTATTTTACGTTGACGAATATAATTTTATTTCAGTTCTTGGAAGTGTCATGGCATTAAGAATTCGGATAATAATAATACTCCTCCCAACCATATTTCGGTCGCGGCTGCCTATCTCCACGGAGATTAGCCAAGTACACAGGAGATAATTATTATAGTGCACAAGTGTATGCGCGAACATAGGTGCGCTCCCTTTTCCATCGCTCTCATATTCAGATGGAACGGCAATCTGACGCGACCGGAGAGAGATCAGGTGCAGGACCGACGGCTTTACGTGCTCTCCGAAGCATGGTGGTGTCACACCACCAACTTCCTGACTCCGGGCTGCTACTGAGAATTTCCTAACAGAAAAATCCAATAACACTTCCTGACCTGGGAATCGAACCCAGGACCTGACGCTCAGCAGCCGCGCTTGCGACCAACGAGGCAGTCAAGAAGAATTCGGATACTCAATTACCGACGTTATATTGACGCTGCAAGGATTGCAGTCATTAGATTTTTAATATAGTACCCCTAGCAAACTAGGATTCGACCTGTTTAAGAAATCACAACAATAAACGTAACATAACATCACATGCCTATATTCCCCGAAGGATTCGATTTGTAACTGTCTGGCAGTGTTGAGTATTTGTAATGCCTACACAAATGTCCTGCCAATCTGGTATCGCCTTGCGACAAGTTGTTGAGCTCCCTAAGTTATGGTTTGTGCTTCACGATGACTGATGCATGTGTGCCATCAGTTAGGACTGGTCAACTTCAAATTGCTATGGCTCTTTCTTCAAAAGGCCTTTCTAGTAACTTACCTGATTACGCTCAAATAACCATATAATGTGTGATAAGCTTATTGAAGTCAACAGGAAGACTCCAAATTCCGGGCTGCTACTGATAATATACTAACAAAAAACGTAATAACAGATCATAGAGATAAGTATAAAAAAGACATAAAATATGTTGAGTTAAGAATTATCCCGGAGGCGCAGGTTCGAATCCTGATCACGTCCGTATTTTTTTTCACATTTTTTTTTAAACTTAAGTAACACTGTGCTCACTCATGTTCCCACTGTCAACAGCTGCATTTGTGACCACTAGACGAATAAGACAGTTCCTTACAAACAATCAACGAGAGATTACAAAAATACCAAAAGAAAGCATTAAACCTACAAATTCAGTTCACCATTAGTGTCTACTCGGATAATCTCAAGTTTATTGTACACAACAGTAATAAGTACATCACAAATAATTAACTATGAATGTACCAAAAGTAGTTTGGCAGAAAATACCGGCCTTTTGACGACTTCGTCATGAAAAACTACGATAATAATACAAGACAATAGTTAGAGAATGTAACTCCTAAGTCATACGAGAAACTAACGACATATAAAACATATTTCGCAATTATATTTGATGGCCGACCCAGAAACGATCTGTCGTTTCGATAGCAGCAAGGAATATTTTTGCTGCGGGTTTGGTTGCGAAGGTATTAGTAATTTTCTGAGATTCAGCTGAGATCCCGGAATTCCGGTAAAGGTAAGAGCCGAACCGGTTTTATTCGGTAAGATTTCTTGTTACGGTTTCTAAAACAATTTAATACATACTTACTTGTTAAAGACAGGCGAAGTAGATCGAATAAAAATAGGAAGGTGACGAATTTGGACGTCTTAATTATTTTTTAAGTATTCTTATTTATAAATGAATATTTTAATAATCATAATCATGTATCTAAAAAAATTCGGACGTCATCTTATTTTATCATGGGTCAAGCAAAAGAAAGACACCCAGTAAAACATTTGCTCACTCGGATTGCCAGAGGAAACATATCGTTAATTTTGAGTAACCAAATAAATTTGAGAAGAGATAAAAAAAAATATTAAGGGCCCACCACAATATTTTTGTTAATAACATTATTTTATAAACGAATGAAAGAAGAAAAACAAATAAACTAATTTCGAATGTGGAAGTCGATAGTGTCTGTCTGCCCCAATGGAATTCAGGCGTGATTTTGCGGGCATTATGTACCTGCATAAATGGGAACATCTATAATTTACAAGTACACATATATGAGTATTGAGAGAAACTGTTCAAATAGGTATATAGCAATAAAAATAACAATAAACAAGCAGACAGACAACCCTTCATTTGAACAATAGTGCAAATACAGATAAAACAATAACAAGAAAACTGACATAAAATGTCAATCTAACAAATGGAGGACTTAGTGGCGATAAACGGTTTATAGTTCGCTACAATATTATTTTATGATACGTTGAAAATAAAATAAAAATTACTATAATTTTCAGGTTGTACTTTACCATTTATGACTCGAATGTCATAAACTAGCTCTTGGTGGCAGCTTTACTTGTTATTTTTTGGGACAATTTTGATGTAAACAAACTAGATTAATGATCTTTTACTGTTACAAGGTCTACGTCGAAGAAAAATGACAGCTTGACGGATAAACTGATGCTTTAATTGATAAAATACAAAAATATGAGGAACGTGTAGTAATATTAAAGTGTATATTGTAACGATAGTGGTATGTGAAATAAAGGCTAATTGTATTTGTATCTTTTACATACTGCTGTTTAAAGCTGAGATGCGTAATGCCAATGAAAGCTGTGACTTTTGACTTCGAGTTTTTTTTTAATTGTTGACTCAGACTAGAAATTTCTTTCTTTATCGTGGGTTCGTTTACAAACACATAGTCTCACGTACACACACGCCCAGACCTGGAACAATTATCTGTAGATCATATAAATATTTGCTCCGTGCAGGACTGGAACCTGCGACACTCGGCGCAGCAGCCGATCTCTCGACCACTGCGCCAACCGTGCCGTCGTCGCACGTCGCACCCTAAGGTCTTATTCAAGGCCACAGAAATGAAAAAAGAATGAATTAAGGGACGTCAAACAAAAATTAAATGGAAATTTCAATTTTACGTTTCTAATTTTAGTGATTATCAAATATGTAGTTTGTCTACTAGAAAATCATTGTTTTAAATTGAACGTATCTTAATTTATCCCGTCTCACTTTTATAGTAATAGCTGTTTTATTTCTAATTTTAATAAAAAAGTTATTTATTTAATGAATACAACGGTAGATAAAACCACTTACACTATTCATAATTTATTTAACATTTAAATATGCCCATATTAATGGACATTAATTTACGTTTTATTTCATGATTTTTAATTTTTTTATTTGTAGCTTATTCATGTAGCCATTCTAATGGCCAGACACGTACCTTATCTGGAAGTTGGCGAAGAGTTGGGTATGCTGCAAATTCCAGGTAATGCAGCATCAGGCCAAGGTGATAACCTGTTCTTGCAATATCATTGAAGTCACAGAATACCAAATTCCAAATCAATCAGACCTGTGGAAGTTGCTCAAGACCCTTCATCAACTAGTAATGAGCAGTCATACCTAAGAACACTCTCGATTAATTACTATATACTTAGGAATTAACGCGCAATAAATACCTTTGAATCGTTTGAAGTTTCGACCAGGTTGCACCTATATTTATATATGACTAGCTGTGGCAGTGACTCCTTCCGCGTGGATGTCGTTAATTAACACTCGTGTATGAACACAAATTCATAATTAACAAATGTTTGACGTGATTTTTTAAATTGGCATAACTTTTTCATTTATGAACCGATTGACATGAAACAAACACTAAATGTTAAGTGAAGCTTACCACAATATATTAATGAAAACCACATCTAAATCGGATAGGCCGGTTCTTAGATTAGTGTGCATAAACGCACAGACAAACATACAAAAATTCTAACAATCATTGTTTTGGGTACTATTTGTGTTGATAAAGGTCCCGGTAATTTTTTTTCTCATATATCTTCCATGTATAGACAGCGATCCGTTACATTTTTATTATTTGTATTGATTGATGATTAAAATATGAAAACCTCGCTATTTTAAGTCGGTTAAAAATACGGGCACAGTGAGAGTAGTGTGTCGCGGCCTTTATAATAATAGAGAAAACGTGGAGGTAGACGATCTACCGCACCCATGACGGAGTAAACTCGCTGCATCAGTCTGCTTGTGACCACGATCAGTGCAACCTGGTCGAAACGTCAAGCGATTCAAAGGTATTTATTTCGCGTTAATTCTTGTTAGTAATATCATGCAACACGATAGTTTAAAAGTTAGTAATTTCGGTAAGTCACCTTTCAAACAAAAAAAAAAAGAAAACTAAATCGAAATCTGTTTATCCGTTTGGGAGCTGCGATGCCACAGACAGACTCAGATTCACACGTTAAACATATAACAACCCTATGTTTGCTGTCCGAGTGGCAATGACAATGGTGTCGTTGTGACCTTGCTGATAATACTTACCCGTGTTCTTTTGAGATTGGCGTTACTGTTAGCAACACTGATGTCATGCAAATGATAATTTCTCCTTATCAAAATATTTAAGATAACTAATGATAGTTATCTTAAATATTAACTTGTAATATATATCACTTTTTATATGAATAAAAAGTGATATATATTACAAGTTAATACATATTGACTGCCTCGTTAGTCTAGTGGTCTCAAGCCCGACTGCTGCGCAGGAGGTCTCGAGTTCGATTCCCGGGTCGGTCATAGTGTTATTGAATTTTTCTCTTAGGAAATTCTCCGTAGCCGCCCGAAGTTTGGGACTGTGCCCGGTTGATAGCAATAGGTTCACCACCACATTACACATGGGACTTAATAAGAGCATTGGTGAAATGTGGGTGTACACAGTTGTAATGCATTACAATTCACAACAAATAAGGTAATGTGAGAATAATGCAGGTTAATGAGCAAAATAAGAAAGGAAAGCGCTAGAAACAATAACTTATATAGCCTTTTAAAATGATTGCCAAGGCAGATAGGTGCTGATCAGTCCCGACAGACAGCACTCGTTCACGAGCATGACGCGCACACCAGCCTCGCTTTGCTCAATCATCTTGTACGGAACTGGACGACCCGATCTACAACGCCACCATCTTTTATTACAGGCGTACTCATACGAGTACGCCTGTAATAAAAGATGGTGGCGATGTATGAATTTTATTCTTCTATGTATAACCAGATATAAGTGTGTAGGTTTTTGATTACAAAACTGCCTTATTAATTTAGTGGTAGCTAGCGCGGCTGCTAAGTGTTTTTTTTTTTTTATGGAATAGGGGGCAACCGAGCAGATGGCTCGCCTGATGGTAAGCGATTACCGCCACCCATGGACACCCGCAACCCCAGAGGAGTCACAAGTGCGTTGCCGGCCTTTTAAAGGTTTTGGGCCTCCGGTACCCTTACTCACTCGGCGAAACACAACGCAAGCGTTGTTTCACGCCGGTTTTATGTGACGCCGTGGTATCAATCCGGTCGAGCCGGCCCATTCGTGCCGAAGCATGGCTCTCCCACGGTGAATGTTGTGTGACGGTGTGAGTTTCTGAGTTCGATTCTCGGGTCGTACTTGTTATTGAAGTTTTCTGTTCGGAAATTTTCAGTAGCAGCCCATAGCTTCGAATTGTGTGTGGTACATGATAATGAGCTGCTATTACATTGGATTTTATAACGGTATTAGTGAAAAATCGTGTACAGTTGTGCCTACCTCTCCGGCTAATACAGGCGTGATGATATGTTTTGTTACATAAAAATATACTGCAATATAAATAATCCTGTTACTAATGGATATATCAAATACTTGTACCAATTTCAAAGGCCCAACAGACAAATTCCCTTTTATGTTATTAGCGAGAATTAAGTTTACGTCGAGAACAATTTTGTAGGCACTCAAATCTTTTGTTCAATGTTTTCTTTATGAGAGTCGGATCCGTAAAGTCGGTCAAGGATTCGGAAGAAGCATAAATCGGAGTAGTTTTCGTTGTTTGTTAAAACTCACTGTTATTTATTCCGAGTGTCCTGAATTGTCAAGGTTGTGTTTCTGTTTATTTGACGTCAGTTTTCTTCTTATCGTTTCGATTAATAAGTTAAGTTATATTTTTTCGGACTAGTAGGTACCACGTTTATAAGCGGTATTAAAAACATATCATCACCACTGTATTGTCCGAAGGTGTCTGTGCAGGCCATATTTGGCCGACCTGCACAGGTAACGAGGTCCGTCGTAGCGATTAGAGGAAGACCGTGTGGTTTTTCGGTTCAGTTATATTCATAAAAAGGCCTAGTTATAAACCGGTGTACTCAAATATAAGTAGGTGGTGAGCGTATTGCCATTTACCGGAACCTTCTAAATTCTAGCTCGAACTGAGAAATTTCTAAGACATATTGAAGATGTCCGAATCGGAAAACGAATCCAAGACTGCTAAGCAGACGCGCTTTCAACTACTTTATTAATAAGGCCGTATTCATTTCTATTGATTTTATTCTCTTATATGCATATCTGAACTGTCACCATCAAAGCAATAAATAACTGTTTCATCAGCCTGAATTAAATTTATATTCAAGGTGTTCGAATTGCTCTCCAAGTGACTTTACAATGTTATCTTAGAAAAAAAATACATAACATAACATAGCATCACGCCTGTATTCCCCGAAGGGGTAGGCAGAGGTGTACACAATTGTACACCCACATTTCACCAATGCTGTTATGAAGTCCCATGTAATAGGTGGTGAGCCTATTGCCATCAACCGGGCACAATTCCAAACTCCGGGCTGCTACTGAGAATTTCCTAACAGAAAAACTCAATAATACTTTGCCCGACCCGGGAATCGAACCCGAGACCTCCTGCTCAGCAGTCGCGTTTGAGACTACTAGACCAACGAGGCAGTTTAAAAAAAAACAGGCTATCATAAATAGGTGTTGCTTGAACTGCACTATATCACATCGTACAAATAATAGTCGGTAGTTTGCACTACACGGTCTAACAGGTCCCGATGAGGGGAGTTACGTGGAGGGGGATACATGTGTAGAGTAATGGATTGTAGTTTGTGAGTTTCACTACTGTGAAAATACTAGAAATTGCATTCTTATTCTTATCGTGTGGTTGATGAACAACCTAGTGTTAAAATTTAAACCGTAGGTCTCTGACTTGGCTTTACACACCATCGAGAAAATCTCTCAGCTGTGCTGGTTCCTCATGTTTTCCTTCACCGTTTTAAGCAAGTGATAATTAGTTTATAATGCGCACATGACTTCGAAAAGACTGGTGCGTGCCTTGGATTCGAACTTGCGACCTTTGACTTGTCAGTCCAACGGTCATACGACTAGGCTATCATTGCTTTAACTTGCACCAACTAAAATAATGTTCAGCCTTTATAAAATACTTTTAGTTATATAAATACTCTCTCTACTTTCCTTCCATACCTAAAGTACTTTGAATAGCCGCATATATTTTGTAACAAGCCTACCAACAATTTGTCCAAAAACTACCCCACCTTAATGACCAAACGTTTTTGGTACAAATGGCAGCAAAAAGTGCTACAAACACTTTTGTTCAGCAACAAGACTGTTAGATATATGGTCTAGGAGAACGTCGTTGGGACCAATACACCACCGAGGCAGTTAGTTTCTTAGTTAATAAGGAAAATATCACAAAACGCCTACATTAATGATGTGGTGATTAATGTTCGTGCCTTCTCTGTATAAGAATGTGTGCCCTGCCGTGGGAAAGTTGTGGGCTGGTTTTGGGTGAAATCTAAGTGTGTCGTGCCAGAGGAATATAATGAAATGGGACACCAACGTGATCAGTTTAATGGTTGAAATTAGATCAGTGTATTCTTAATGCTGCTATTATTTGTGAAGTTTTGGCAATAACAACACACATAAGGCGAACCTTTAGTATTTCCTTTAACACCCGTTCTGCTAATGTTTAATATGTAATCTGCCGACTCGCTAATTAGGAGACACAATAGATTTTTATTGTTATGAAGTAACATTTTATACTTCTCCCATTCGAAGAGTTAATTATTAATACAGTACCTGCTACTGGTTATAGTAAAAACATCTCTAATGACCACGGCAGCCACTTGAATTATTACAGTGACCCGCACCCCTGTATCTTTAGCGGAAATTCTCCCAAAGAAAGATAAGCCTGCGTTGACTCTGTTAAATTAAAATGTAACCTCCCCTTCATAATTCTCTTTGTACCTACTCGAAATGGTCAGATGCACGTAGAGCAACAGAATATCCACTCGGCGAAGACTTCAAAGGTTCCTTAAAAGTTTATAGTTGAATTTGGTTTTTACATTGAGCTATTACCTAGCCCATTATGGGAAGCTAGATACCTATAAAATTCATATAAATTCATTCTTCAAAGCGTTCATCTATTCAAAAGCCCATCATAAAACACTGTCAGACCTGTTATAGTAGACAGCTGGCTATGTTGTTACGGAGTTGAACACGGTCGGTGTTCCAAGTTGATCCAGAGTCAGAATCAGAATCAGAATGCTTTATTTGTAATCAAATTTGACGCACTTCCCGGTTTTCGATTGAGCTGAAAGTTTGCATACACGTTTAGTTTGTGTGTGAGCTAAGTGACATCATTCTAAATCCAATATGGCAGTCTCCCAAAGATGGCGGACTAGTAATTTTTTATGCACTTCCGCAATATGGGTGCCAAATGAAAGGGTTTGCTGAGAATAATACGAAAAATGAAATGACGTCACTCTAAATCCAACATGGCGGACTTCCAAAGATGGCGGACTAGTCATTTTTTATGCACTCCCGCGATATGGGTATCAAATGAAAGGGTTTGCTGAGAAAAATACAAAAAATAAAATGACGTCACCCTAAATCCAACATGGCGGACTTTCAAAGATGGCGGACTAGGCATTTTTTATGCACTCCCGCGATATGGGTATCAAATGAAATGGTTTGCTGAGAAGAATACGAAAAATAAAATGACGTCACCCTAAATCCAACATGGTGGACTCCCAAAGATGGCGGACTAGTCATTTTTATATAATCGTGTGGTATGGGTATCAAATGAAAGGGTTTGCTGAGAAGAATACGAAAAAAATTACGTTACTCTTAATCCAACATGGCGGACTCCCAAACGCTTTTTTACGATATTTTTCTAATTCATAATCACTTAATTTCTTTTTAGTTCGACTAGTTACAAAAGCGTGTTTCTTAGTTTTTTATTTTCGTCTTGATTTGTGTGTGCCAATAAATATTTTTCTTACTTCATTTTAAAAGTTTTACATCTTGCAAAAGTGCAATTACTGTTATGTTTCGTATATTTGATTTCCGTTTCCTACTTTTTAACTTTTCAGTGATCGCTATCCACCTTCTTAATTTGCCTTCTTAATCTACCTACCGTTTTTGTGCTACCTTTAGATAGTACCGCTACCGTTAGTATTTTTTCTTATCTTATACTCTAGTACCTAATTACATTTGTCGCATTTTCATGATCTACAATTCACCAAACATGATTATCAGTTACTTTCCCTTATCAAAAGTTTTGCAAAAATATAATATTTAGTAACATAAATCCAGATAATATATATCCAGAAAATAGGTTGCATCAAAGAAGCCACGAATTGTGATCGGTGGCATAACATTTTGGTGAGTTTTACGACAAGGTTGATGATGAATCTTGAAATCCTCATGTATTAGGTAATATATTGAGCGAAAACTAATTTATAACTTTTGAACTTTACTAAAGCTGAGATGCAACGTCCTCACTAAAATTTCAAATCTCCTATCTATGTACATGGCTCCACTTACCCCAAATAAATTGGGATAAGGGCGATGGATACCGACTATTCCTATAAATGTTTTTTTAGCATCGTGATGAGTGGGGTTCTAGGAAAACCATAACACAATTATAGTTTTGATTACGAGCAAAATTCATGATAAGGGTAGGTAAGACAAAAATAAAATAAAGAAGCATTTGAGCATTATTTTGTAATAAACACATACAAAATCTTATATACTTAGCTCTCAAGCTTTTATTAACATTCCATTGTCACTGACGAAAGACGAACCAGTAATGGCCTTGGCTTTGTCACTGGCTAGGAACACAACAAGATCAGCTATTTCTTCGGAATCCGAAACCCTGTCTAGGGCAGTCATGTCCTTCATGTGTTGAAAAACATTTTCTGATTGTTCTTTGCTTACACCCATATTTTCAATTATATCAGTCCTCACGGGTCCTGGATTAACAACATTCACTCGAACACCACTTGAAGCTAGATCAAGCGCAACAGATCTGGTGAAATGATCCATTGCTGCCTTTGATGTGTTGTATGAAAAACTGTCTTTTGATAGAACTCGTAGTGACGCAACACTCGATATATTTACGATATTTCCTTTTGTCTTCACAAGGTGAGGAGCAGCAAGATGCGTTAAGTATACGGCAGAGCGAAGATTTGTTGAAATTATTTTGTCGAATACTGCCATGGCATTTTCGCAAAGAATACTGGCTGTAGAAGCTATACCAGCGTTGTTCACTAGGATATCCAGCTTTCCAAAATATCTTAAGGTTTCGTTGACAATTCGTTTAGCTTCTTCATCTTTAGAGACATCAGCAACCAGCACTAAAGGGTTACCACGTTTTTTTGCGACGTTGTTCAGCTTCTCTCGGTTTCTTCCTACTATGGCAACATTTGCTCCTTCTTCTGCAAATTTGATTGCAATGGCGGCTCCAATACCAGAGCTACCGCCAGTCACAAGCACAACTTTTTCGTTAAAACTCATTTTGATACACCGAATACAAGTCAAGTACTGTAATGGATTACTCTAGACCAAAATAATTATGGTATAGTGAATGCTGATAATCTTATCGAAAGAATAATCCGTGATTAATATTTTACGAATAATTTATTATATGATGATAGGGTAAGAATAATTTATTATTTGATAATAATTTAATATTAGTTATGGTTTCCTTTTAAAATGTTTGACTGGTAGTCATAATTTAAAAAGAATATTACATATTATTTACGAGTAGGTACATTATGATATCAATCATCACGTAAGTACGCCGATCTTGATTGATACCACATCGGAAAAGCAAATATATTACAATCAGTATAACACACAGTTACTGTGTTGCCCTTATCTATCTGATAAAAAAGTCTTTGTAGTTGCCTAAACGAATAAATAAAATAATATGATTGTTCTTTATATCAACCAGGGCGACATAGCATCACGCCTGTAAGCTCAGGTATAGGTACACAGTTATACACTCAAATTTCGCCAATGCTGTAATTGAGTCGTGGGAGAGCCATGCTTCGGCACGAATGGGCCGGCTCGACCTTGATTGATACCACGGCCTCACAGAAAACCGGCGTGAAACAACGCTTGCGTTGTGTTTCACCGAGTGAGTGAGGGTACCGGAGGCCCAAAACCTTTAAAAGCGGTTGCGGGTGTCCATGGGTGGCGGTAATCGCTTACCATCAGGCGAGCCGTCTGCTCGGTTGCCCCCTATTCCATAAAAAAAAATGTAATAATTGGTGAGTCTATCGCCATCTACCGGGTACAATTCCAATTTCCGGGCTGCTACTGAGAATGTCCTAACAGAAAAACCTATTAAAAAAAATGGACCTAACCATAACCCAACCTAGGAATGGAACCCAAGACATGTTTAGCAGTCGCGCTTTGGAACAATATCCTAACATAAGCAATAGCACTTTGCCCGACCCGGGAATCAAGCCTGGAACCTCATCTCAGCAGTCGCACTTGTAACTTAATAACGGCATTGGTGAAATGCGGTAGTACAATTGTGTACACTTTTGCCTACCCCTTCGGGAAATATTATACAGGCGTGGTGTTATGTTAAGTTAATTTTAACAAACATACCTACTTATTTATATGAAAATATTTGCCCGTGTCTCGGCTTTCGTATATGCAAAAAATAATGTTGTATATTTTTCATTAAAAATAATATGTCAAGGTGGACTTAGGCTGGTAGAAACCCGACATGCGCTACATTGCTAAGATGTGTGTCAAACACACCAATAAGATCGTTTGTATTTATAGTTTAGCTTTTAGGAAAGGGGATCAAAGAAGCTAAGTTTTTTTACAAACTAGTTTAAGCGAGGAATGCGAGCTAACATGCGAGTGGCGTAGTTATGGTAAGCAGGGACCACAGCGGAGTAGACGATGTACTATGAAGTTAGCACAAGTTGCACATCTTCCCCGCGCAGCTACCTCACGTTATGCCCATCATCATATCATATGACTTACCCTGCCAAAATTTTTGGAAGCACCAAAAATGTGCGTTGAAAGTGATGTATAATTAAAAATAGTAAGTTATAATAAGTGTTATAAGTTAATTTAGTTTTAAGTTAAATTGTAGGCTTATAGCATCGCTTTGGATCTTCTGTGAGATGCTATAAATGGTTTTAAATACATATAAATAAATGAATAAACATTTCACCCCCTCCGCTACACCAACCGATACTTAGATCAAGATAAATTATGACTTAGTTGTTGTATTATAACTGCGCAAGTCTGAAGTGGTACGCAAGTATTCAATTTGAAAATAAAATATGCAGGGCGCATGCGCGTTCTGGCGAGAGCGCAGTAACAGCGTTCTATGTCACGTGTTAGGAAATTCTCAGTAGCAGCCCGGAGTTTGGATTTGTGCCCGGTAGATGGCAATAGGCTCACCACCTATTACATGGGACTTAATAATAGCATCGGTGAAATGTGGGTGTGCAACTGTGTAGGTACCCCTCTGCCTACCCCTTTGGGGAATACAGGCGTGATGCCATGCTATGCAAAGCACGTGAAGTAATGTTTATTTATCTTGGCTATAGCTACCTCGCAAATCTCTAGTGGAAAGGCAACCTTCTTACTCTTAAATGTCTTTGATGTATTCCCTACTAGTCATCATAGTTAAAATATAAAACCTGAAAAAATAAAAATAAAGAATTTAAATGTGGGTGTGCAACTGTGTACACCACTGCCTACCCCTGCGGAGAAAACAGGCGTGATGCTATGATGCTAAAAAAGAATAGCTCAAATAAATGATTTACGCAAATGATGGATTACACCATTAAAACTTAAGCTGCCGTTAGCAATTATCAACGGTACTTCGGCTACAACAAAACAAATTCACAGACTTCCTACAAAAAGTATTAATTATAATAGTTATTGGGTATATTTATATTAAGTTTGGTTATAAAGTAATCGCTATGAAAATGTACGCAGGTACATGTTCATAGCGATTATTTTATCATGCTGACGTCTTGTTAGGAGATTTTGATATCATGATTTTCAATTTAGATTCTCAGATCAGATAAGATTCTCAATCGGTAATATCGAGTTTCTTTTATCGTCACAATATGATTTTGATACTGTTAATATGTATTAAGAAGCATTGATTAATTATAGGTACCTGAATATTCCACCTTCACCGTAATAGGTGGTGACAAGTTTACTCTAAAAGATATCCAAAATCCATGAAAATAGGAACACTATTCACAAATACCTTTGTAATTTGTGTCATATGTTTATATAATGTGTTGAAGGAAAAGTACCTACCTATGAAACAATATTAATTTAATCCTATTTCCTGACATGCTCACAGATCAATGTATCGAGGTTAAGCTGCGTTTGCCGCGGTCGATCTACGGATGGGTGACCATTATTTCATACAACGACGGTTTAACGTGCTCTCCGAGGCACATAGCGAGACCCCTTTGTGCCTCTGCTCGGAGAGCACGTTTGCCGTCGGTTTCGGTTGTCTAGTAAAGATCTTTAACAGCCGCTACGGTTAGTCAGAGGCCTGAAAGTCTGACAACTAGTCATACTACGAGGTATCGTGTTACTCGGTAACTGGGTTGTGGAGGTCAGATAGGTAGTCACTCCATGTAAAATACTGGTATTAAGCTGCATCTGGGTTGAGTAGATGCCGACCCCAATGTAATTGGGAAAAGGCTAGGCAGATTTAATTTGATCCCATTTCCGACATGAAAATAAACATTTATCATTAAGATAAACAGTTCCATTTGTGTATAATAAATAAATAATTAATAACATTACCCCTTTGTCTGTGAAATCAACCATAAAGGACTAACAATTTTTTTATCGAGTCTTGCTGTTTGACATTTGAAGGTTTTGACATATATTCATGAACATAGAAAGTTTATTCTGTTGGCTCGCTAACTACCAGACACTAGATTTTTATTGTTATGAAGTATAATTTTATACTTACCAGAGTCGAAGACTTTATGTACTTTTATTTAAAAATGAAGATTCTTTAAAAAAAAACAATACATATCTATAAATATCTCGAGTGATCAGTCAGTATAATCATAAATTTGATAGAAGCGAAGAAAACAATCAATTTTGTAAGTTCGTGTCGTGAGAAGGCAATCGCGCGGAGGTGCCTCATTGGTCTAGAGGTCCAAAGCGCGACTGCTGAACATGTCTTGGGTTGCATTCCTAGGTCGGGGAAATTGTTATGCGGTTTTTCTGTTAGGTATTTCTGAGTAGCAGCCCGGAGTATTAGATGGCAATAGGCTCACCATCTATTACATGGGACTTAAAAATCTGGATGTGTGGATGTGCAATTGTGTATACCTCTGCTTACCCCTATGGGGAATACAGCCGTGGTGCTATGATGCAAGTAAGGAGGAAATCACGATTAGATTAAATCTAGAATTCTGGTGTAAAAAGCTTGTCATAATATATATCGTAGTGCGTCTTGCGTAAGTATTGCGTTCATTATGAAATACAGAAATAAAACATGACACGAGGTTTTTATACCAGATATATTGTTTTTTTTAATAAAAGTTAACAAAAACATAATCAACTTCGTCTACAAATATTATTGAGGGTTCCATAAATGTTGTTAAATAACAGTGGCGTGCATTGCATATAAGCAAATAGGTAGTGCCTACCTCAAAAAATTACCTAAATACAACTTAAATCACAGTTTCCTGTGCCTACCTAAAAAAAAATGCCTAAATACAACCTATATCTCACAGTTTACTGTGATATAGGTTGTAATATTATATCAATAAATTTAGTTAAATAATGAATCCTTTAAGCTGTTGCGTCAGTCATTAGCAGACACAATAGATTTTTATTGTTACAACGTACAGATCTGTACGTTACTGAGCCGAAAGGTTATATACAAGGTTTTATAATGTGCATCTCTCAAACCCTCGTATAAATCAGTTTGGAGGAGATTTTCATTGAACTTCATACTTCATTATTCAGTAAGAAAAAATAATCTCAATTTTATAGAGGTCTTTAAACCTAAGAAATTGCCATGAATTTTTCTGAACTGACTATGATCAATTCTATTTTTCAAAGAAACATTGAAAAATTAATAGAACAAGAACGGGGCTTGAACCCGCGACCTTTGACGTTCCGTGTCATCACTCTACCAACTGAGCTACCTTGTCGTGTTCAAACCTATTGAATTTTCAATCCTCTTTGTATACGTCTTAAGGAGACGCCTGGTGATATTTATCTAGTAATCATTTACAGATTTACTAAACTCAGCGTTACCACTTTGCAGTTGTAAATCGCCGAACAACATCCCAATCCTTTATAAACCATATATAATTATATTTTTTTAATACATGTTGAGGCCATGTAATGCCTATATTAATTCTATTTTTCAAAGAAACATTGAAAAAATAATAGACAAGAACGGGGCTTGAACCCGCGACCTTTGACGTTCCGTGTCATCACTCTACCAACTGAGCTACCTTGTCGTGTTCAAACCTATTGAATTTTCAATCCTCTTTGTATTCGTCTTAAGGAGACGCCTGGTGATATTTATCTAGTAATCATTTACAGATTTACTAAACTCAGCGTTACCACTTTGCAGTTGTAAATCGCCGAACAACATCCCAATCCTTTATAAATCATATATAATTATATTTTTTTAATACATGTTGAGGCCATGTAATGCCTATATTAATTCTATTTTTCAAAGAAACATTGAAAAAATAATAGACAAGAACGGGGCTTCAAGCCCCGTGTTAAAAAAATGCACATGTATTAAAAAAATATAATTATATATGACTATGATCAGTCTATGTTTCTTACAACATTTTTTTATTCCAATGCATTTGAATTGCACAATTATAATTAACTTATGAGATATTGTAACCCTACTTATTTAATGAAGGGGTTTCGAGAACCCCCTGCATGTGGTCCAACACGTACTTGACCAGATTTTACATTTCGAAATGACATTGCAAATATACATGTCCACACAAAACTAAGACTTAAAGCTCGGACAATTACGTTCAAAATTAAATCTGAACTATAACTAACTCACTATTGATTTGTTAGCGATTACCTATCTAGCCATTTTTTTATCACTCTTTATTATGTCGATAAGATTGTCTGAATCTAATATATATGGAATAACTGGCCGTGATAAATCTATTCGAGTGCTTGATCTGTATTTGCTTCATTACAATGAGTTTTAAAAATAAAGTTGTGCTTGTGACTGGCAGTAGCTCTGGTATTGGAGCCTCCATTGCCATCAAATTTGCAGCAGAGGGGGCTAATGTCGCCTTAGTAGGAAGGAACCGAGAGAAGCTCAACAATGTTGCAAAAAGGTGTAGCAATTCTTTTATTCTGGTGGGTGATATCAGTAAAGATGAAGATGCTGAAAGAATAATCAACGATACTGTGAAACATTTTGGCAAGTTGGATATTCTGGTAAACAATGCTGGTATTGGTTTGACAACCAGTCTTCTAGCTGAAGACGCTATGGAAATTTTTGACCAAGTAATGTTAACCAATCTTCGCGCTGTAGTATATTTATCTCACCTCGCTGGTCCTCATCTTGTGAAGACAAAAGGAAATATTGTGAACATTTCAAGCATTGCTGCAATGAAACTGGTTTCAGACGATTGTTTCTCGTACTGCACGTCAAAGGCTGCTTTAGATCATTTCTCCAGAGCTGCTGCACGTGAATTTGCTCCAAGTGGCGTTCGAGTGAACGTTGTCAATCCAGGACCCGTAAGGACTGATTTCCTAGAAAATAAAGGCTATAATCAAGAACAAGCAGATGTATTTTTTGAACAAGTGGCGCACGCAACGATGCTGGACAGGGTTTCTGGTCCCGATGAAATAGCTGACGTGGTTGTGTTCCTAGCGAGTGACAAAGCTAGAGGCATCACTGGTTCATCTGTTGTCAGTGATAATGGCATGTTATTGAAAACACCGGACATAGTATTAAAATAAGCTTAGATAAGTAGTATTTAATAAACGAATGTTCCAACATTATAAAAATTATACATTTGAATACCAATAAATATACCATTTTTTTATTTATAATTCCAGTTTATTTTAATGATATTATTGTTAGCAGAATTTGAAGAATTTAACAGGGTTCAGTGTGAGGAGATAAAATTTAACCCGAAATGCAACATAAACTCAAAGTTAAAGTTATTTACATTATTCGAAGTAGCATTAAAAATTACCTTACAAACCATATTCTCAGTTCGTTCAACCAATTTTGACATCTATTGCTAAGGCATAAATATATTATTATGAGACAAAAAGACTTATACACCATAAAAATCAAAATCGAGTAAACAAACTTTAACGAGGTTTGGCTCAGTGTTCAATTATGTTTAAATAAATATAAGTCTTTATCTAGTAAACATTCCATATTATAAGTCGAACGTGCGGTCCACTAGAGGATCTATCACAATGGGCAAACAATATACGATGCTTAGCCAGTATCAGGCAAGAGATGAGGATGTCCCCATCTCTTTTCCAGTAGTGACCGCATAGTGACCGACTTTGCTGTGGTATGGTACAGAACTGTCCCATTTTATTTTAAACACATGGGAATCCAGGCAGTGCAAAATAATCTGCAACACTAAGGCTACCCTCTAGCGGGAATTGGACCTCTTTTAGGATTTTTGCCTGGGTGCCTCATAAGCTTGTGACTTTATATTATAGGTATTCAATACCTATAATATAAACCTTACTGCTACCTTCAATGTAGCGTCTTGGGATTCCGCGACAACGAAGGCAACTCAGATCGGTGGTAATGCAGAGACGTTTAGTTATTCAACTTGCGCAGGAATCGTAATAAGGTAAGGTTAGATCACCCGTATTCAAACAGTTTGATGTGGTCACGGTACACGGATATTCGGAAAGCATTCTGTCCAAGAGCGATGACTTACATTTAAAGTTGCGTTTAACGCAATTTTTCTTCTCAACGTATGTGTAAACATCACAATGGATGTTGAGACGTACCTAAGTAAGTTTTATCACTAAGCTCGGACATTGTAATCGATTATTTATCACTTAATAGTCTCCTTAGTAACAAATTTGATTGATTACTCCGCATTAATTCTGTTAGAGAGGTTATTATAAACCTAATACGTCACTTGCAAAAGTATTGGGTTCATTATGCAATCAACAAGAAAAGATAACGCTTGAATTTAATATGAGAGGTAAGATTTTTTTATAAACAGCGTTACTAAGTGATAATCTACTTCCCACACAGCAATGATACTGATTTATTCAGAGTTCTGTAGTCAAACGAAGAACCCTTAATTTCACGGGTGAATCACGAATTCTCTTGTACATGTAAAATTGTGTTTTTTTTTAACACTAACTAGTTTGTATAGGTTAACGTTAATTAGGCTAAATTTTTTAAAATTACAACGAAGTTGGTAACAATATCTATTACTTATTTCTAAAAGCTATAACGAATCAATTTAAGGAACCCTCCTGCGTGTGGTTATTATCACATTTTGTCATATTTTGAAATGACATTGCAAACTTGCATGGCAGCACATATTGGTACTTAAAGGTGTGAAAATAACGTTCAAAATTAAATCTAAACTATTTCTAACTCACATTTTATGGATTTTGTAATGATTACCTATCTCGTCTTTTTATTTATCACTATTTATTATACCGATAAGATTGTATGAATCTAATATATATGGAATAACTGGCCGTGATAAATCTATTCGACTACTTGATCTGTATTTGCTTCATTACAATGAGTTTTAATAAAAAAGTTGTGCTTGTGACTGGCAGTAGCTCTGGTATCGGAGCTGCCATTGCCATCAAATTTGCAAAAGAAGGGGCCAATGTCGCCATAGTAGGAAGAAACCAAGAGAAACTGAACAAGGTCGCTAAACAGTGTGGTAATCCCCTAGTACTGGTTGCTGACGTCTCTAAGGATGAAGACGCTAAACGAATAGTCAACGAAACTGTGAAACATTTTGGAAAGCTAGATATTCTGGTGAACAATGCTGGTGTTGGCTTAGCATCCAGTCTTCTTGCTGAAACCGCTATGGGAATCTTTGACAAAGTAATGTCAACAAATCTTCGGTCTGCAGTATACTTAACACATCTTGCTGGTCCTCACCTCGCGAAGACAAAAGGAAATATTGTGAATATATCGAGCGTTGCTGCAATGCAGGCATTTTCAAATGATTCTTTCTCATATTGTACGTCAAAGGCTGCTATGGATCATTTCACCAGGGCTGCTGCACGTGAACTAGCTTCAAGTGGGGTTCGAGTGAACGTTATCAATCCAGGACCTGTGAAGACTGATTTCATAGAAAATATGGGCGTAAACAAAGACCAAGCAGAAGTTTTATATCAAAGCGTGGCAAGCACGACTATGTTGAATAGGGTTTCTGGTTCTGATGAAATAGCTGACTTGGTTTTGTTTATAGCGAGTGACAAATCTAAAGGCATCACTGGTTCGTCTGTTATCAGTGATAATGGCATGTTGTTGAAAACTCTTGACCTTAATTTTAGTTAAGATTTATTAAATTAGTATTTATTTAGATAGACTTTAAACTGACTTAATATATGTACATTATCTACTCTCAATAAATTTTTCAACCCACTTTAAACCATAATTTATAATTATTATATTGCAACAGTCTATCGTACGTAATGAGTAAAGTTACTTCTAATTCGTTATGAACGCTGAGTTTCTGAGTTAATTAAAGTTTTCAACAGAAGTATGTGTACATTTGTTTTATATTTTGATTTTCGTTTTTGCCACTGCGTTTACAGATACATAATCAGACATGGACACACAGAGACCCAGAACAATGATCAGTAGAATATAAATATCTAATCAGTGATATGCGACGCAACAGTAGGTCTCTCGACCATTTCCCTTCCTGTTTTTTCAACAATCCAAATTTATTTGCATCTAAAATTTATTGCAGTTGCTAAATTCAGCGCTTGCGGCGCTAATTAAAATGAAATTTATAAAACACGGACCCACCAACCGGAGTACGTTTATCTTTGTTAACGAAAGTTTAACAATTAATTATGTTCGTTTTAATCTTTACGGTGTAATTCACCGTTTGTGAAGTGAAATGTGATTATTTATTGTTGGTCACGTTTAATTTGTTAATGGTTAATTCTATAATTTTACATGACTGTTTGTTGTTCTAAAACATTAGCCTGCTTTAATTTTCCATAGGTTGACTAAGTGTTGTCTATTTATTATGTGACCACAGTTTGATCAGAAGGGCTATGTCGCTTTACCGGAGGTTCAGCGACGGGAGGCGGACGCATAGTCCGTTACGATATTGTTTACATCCTACTATGAAATTCACAACTACCCGGACCCGAGTAGGTATGTCAAACGCTCAAGAGATAAACAGAACCACAGAGAAATATGGTATAGCATATGATATCAATAAGATTTATTCGCTTAGTGTTAAATATTGTGTATTTTATTTTATTTATTTTGATGCATAAGTGACAATAATTTATTTATATTGCACACTGAATGTTCGTGAAAAGACAACGAGAATCCGAAATGTGTTGATAAGGTTTATTGGTTTATTAAATTAAAGCACAAACTGTTTCTATTCAATGAATAAATATTACAGCTATGCAAATCCGACTTAAATGTCAAAACAACCTGAAAGAAACCAATTGATTCTAAAAATAAAAATCGTCTCTAATAATATCTTAGGTTTTTGCGATCACTACACATAATAAAACAACTTTTAACCGGATTAATCGCGTGTATTATTGGTTTTTGTTTTTCCTGACGTTTCGAACACTTTGCAGCGTCCTCCTGCGACCACAAACGCGATTAATTCGATTAAAAGTTGTTTTATGTATAAAAACCGTATCGTTGGTCTTGTGGTCCCAAGCGCGACTGCTGAGCATGAGGTCTCGGGATCGATTCCCGGGTCAGGCAAGTGCTATTGAGTTTTCTGTTGAGAGCTGTTTTCAACTGCTGTAGCAGTCCGGAGTTTGGAATTGTGCCCGGTAGATTAAGACATGGGACTTAATAACAGCATTGGTGAAATTTATAAATATACAGTCGTGTACACCTCTTTGCCTACATGCGTGATGCTATAATGCTATGTTTTGTTTTAGATCGAGCCATAGGGAAATCATATAAACGAATAAACCAGTTAGGTAGTATTAACAAGAAAACAAATAATGCAAAAAAAAGACTTCACATACATTATCACTTTTTAGTTCACATGGCAGGCGTGTTTCTTATTTCATATTTTTTGGTGTACTACTAAAGTCTGACAACTAGTGATACCACGAAATATCATGTTACCCAGTAACTGGGTTGTAGAGGTCAGATAGGCAGTCGCTACATGTAAAATACTGCCTGCATCTAGTTTGACTGGAAGCCGACCCCAATGTAAAGGGAAAAGGCTAGGCAGATTGATTGATATATATATAATCAATTCTAATATATAATAATCTCAAATCTTGTACGGTGTCGATAAGATTATCTGAATATATATAACTGATTGTGACCAATCTTTTGCAGTACTTGATCAGCATTTGGTGTTCTGCAATGAGTTTTAATAAAAAAGTTGTGCTTGTGACTGGCGGTGGCTCGGGCATTGGAGCTGCCACTGCCATAAAATTTGCTAAAGAAGGAGCTTCTGTCGCCATAATAGGATTAAATCAAGAGGAACTGAACAATATCGCAAAACAGTGTGGCAATCCTTTTGTGCTGGTTGCTGACGTCACTAAAGATGAGGACGCTAAACGAATAGTCAGCGAAACTGTGAAACATTTTGGGAAGCTGGATATTCTAGTGAATAGTGCTGGTATTGCCTTTCCAGCCAATCTTCTAGCCGAAAACACTATGGCAGTCTTTGAAAAAAAAAATGTCAACGAATCTTCGCTCTGTAGTAAATTTAACGCACCTTGCTGCTCCGTATCTCATAAAGACGAAAGGCAATATCGTAAATATTTCAAGTATTGCTGCGTTGCAAGTGAGTTCAAATGTATATTTCTCATATTGCACCTCAAAGGCAGCTGTTGATCAATTCGCCAAGGCTGCTGCGCGGGAACTAGCCGCTCATGGTGTTCGAGTGAACCTTGTCAACCCTGGACCCGTAAAGACTAATATATTTACAAATGCTGGTGCAAGCGACGAACAATCAAATACTATTTTTGAACGTATGAAGGATTTGACTTTGCTGGACAGGGTTTCTGAAGCTGACGAAATAGCTGACCTTGTTCTGTTCCTAGCGAGTGACAAAGCCAAAGGCATTACTGGTTCGTCTGTCGTGAATGATAATGGAACGTTGTTAAAATGTCTGGATTTAACATTCAACTAACATTTGATAAATATGCAATTAATAAAATTCTTACGTACGATTATTTTTATTTTGTAGACATATTTTGTTTCGTTCATTTATTAAATCTGTATTGTTTAGTAAAAAAAAACTGTGTAAATATTTCAAATCGTTGTCGAAGTCATGGTGAATTATTAGCATAGAACACACTATTTCCTTATTAAAGAATTTGTATATATTATATATACTTAATTGTACACTAAATGGTCATACACTTACAGAAAATTGATGATTTTTAAAACATACAATAAACTACCATGTATGTAAATAACGAATATAATTCGTGTTTAACAATATTAAATCGACAAGTAATGTTCCTTCACAAGCCTTTTAAACACAGTCAGTGATTGCGCATGTCTTATTGGCACAGGCAATGCGCATGTCTTATTGGCACAGGCAATGCGCATGTCTTATTGGCACAGGCAATGCATTCCCAAACGAGGCGCCTGTACTGAAAAGGATTTGTCAACATATGTTGTGGAATGCATTGGCATTTTCAAGCTTAAGTTATCTGATTTATTACATAAGTATAGGTATGCAATAAATTGTATTTAGGTATATTTATTTCAACATGATGTTTTATTAATCACTCTTAGCTCTGCAGGGGTGTTGGCTATCTCAGTTGACATCGAATTGAAGTACATTGCATCGTAAATTATTAATATTTTGGCTCATTATAGACAAGCTGTAACAGACGACACAATGTACTACAAAGTGACCATCAATTTGGTTGGTAACCGAGGTAGCCAATAACCCCAATACGCTGGTCCCCAAATTGTTTACTCCCCAGGATAAAGTTTGAAAATAAAATCATAATCCCTGTGATTACACTCAAATATTTACTTGTTTTACGCCAATCTAAAGTTATAGTCCCTATATAATGCAGTTACTATATTTGCTGCGCTTAAAACAATGACCCACCAATCGAAGTATCCGTAAGAGTATAAATTAAGTATTATCATATTTGTCAAAGTCAGCGTGTATGTATTTGGGTCGTATTTAATTTGTATTTCTTTCTTTTTATATATAAGATTAGATTTTTTGTCGAAAGTTAGATAGTGATCTATATTTTTTATCATTAATATCAAATAATGTTATGATAAACGTATGATGTCATACATATGATAAACATTATGAAAATTTATAGATACCACAGAAGTAATAAGTTGACTTATCGTAATCAGTAGCTTCTAGAAAAAAAAAAAATGTTTTGACAAATTCAATAATTTATTAATGATTATGAGTTTGTTAGTACTAAATCAGTTTGCATATGTACAAAATATTAGATAGTGTATTTACAGTCAGTATTTACCTAGGATAGGAAAATCTTTTCATGTTGAAGTAAATTTGAGCTCAGAAATGTTTAGATTATCACAATGAAACTTTAAATCATCAGTCTGGGTATAATCATTTGCAGTTAAATATTATATAATTAAGTAAATATAAAATACCACATCATAGATTGGAAACCTAACTCGACTCTTTGTCACTTCAAGCAAACTGAATAAATTAATTACACCAAAACTCTCATGTTCATAATGCTTTTACTGATAAATAGTTCAAGATATGTCTTTGAAAAAGCATTAACGCATGCTTAGCGAACTCTAAAGTTACAATATTAAATGGAAAAGAATACGGTCGCGAACAGGATTCGAACCTGCGCCTCCCGGATAGATACTCCAGGCGCTCTGACCAACTAAGCTAAGAGATCGAGATGGCTTAGTTGGTCAGAGCGCCTGGAGTATCTATCCGGGAGGCGCAGATTCGAATCCTGTTCGCGACCGTATTCTTTTTCCATTTAATATTGTAACTTTTGATAAATAGTTATGAGATCTCTAGTAGAGCCAAACTCATAGCCGAGCTGTGCTGAGAGAGAGAGAGAGAGAGAATTGTATTACGCGTCATAGTGTACGTGGCTTATTTATAGTCCGAAGTATATAGTTCTACGTGCTCTTGACTGTACCCATGGGGGTACCCAGGGGAAAGCAAGGCAACCTGGCTGGGCGGCCGGTACCTATAAAGCAGGATTTCTTGCGGTTGTTTCCCCTACACACTACATAACCTAATGTTTCGTGTAGGTGTCTTCGTGTATTGTGTAAGGCAAAACAAGCGCGGGGACCCCTTTTAAGAAATTTCTTATTATCCCCCTCACTACCTTCAGGGGACCCAGTTTAAGTCATATCTGATTCCTCCTCCCCCCTGGGCCAAAAGCTGGGTACGCCCATGACTGTACCTCATTTATATAAGCCCTGACTGTACAATTCTACATCTTGGTTTAAAAGTATAGCTTCGCCGTTTAATGTTCGTGGAACTATTTGACTTATTCAAGATACAAAAGAAGGCAGGTTATATAAACCTGCAAGGCGTACATCATTACATTATTCTTAGAGAAAAATCACACAATCTTGTTACTTTACTGCCGTTGTCGTTGATGTGGTAAGTAAGGATCTGAGGTCAGAACTTCAGAACAGTGTATTGACCCAGTGCTCAACAAATGGCGATTCGTCTTCAGGTATCGAAAACTTGGTAGGATGACATTTAGGTGGTCTTGGTAGAACATCGAATTGATCCATATTAGCACATGGATCAATTCAACACGGATAATATTTGGTATGCAAATAAAGTATAAATTAAAATTGTTCATTCTGTAAATAGGTCTATACGAAACTCTTTTATATGTCACTTTTTCCTTTAGAAGACTGTATTTCCTATTTGACTACCACTGAGAAGAAACACCGAAACAAGCTCAGAGGTCAAAGTCTCTTTTAAAGTCCAGACATCACTATTCATGAGTAGCATAATAATGCAGAGCATCTGGATAGGCTTTTTGAAGAAAGAGCCAAAGGAATTTTAAGCTGACCAGTCCTAACTGACGGCACACATGCATCAGTCATCGTGAAACTCATACCATAATTAAGGGAGCCCGACGACCCGTCGAAAGGGGATACCAGACCGGCAGGACAATTGCGTAGTGCATACAAATACTCAAAACTGCCAGACAGTAACAAATCTAGATGAAAATAGACACATATTTAACATCAATGATGCTCACATTCACTTATGAATATATTCAAAATAATTAACATTAAAGTATTAATTTTAAGTACAATGCCAAATAAACTTAATATAATGTCAAGTAAAATAAAATAAATAAACATAACGTTTAAACAACTTTTACCGGCATTAATCACGTGTATTGTTAGTTTTTGTTTTTCCTGACGCTTCTAACACTTTGTAGCATTCGTGGTCTAAGATGGAGGTTAAAAGTTGTTTTATTATAATGTCTAGTGATCGCGAAAACCCAAGATATTACTATACTATATACTATAACTTTAAAATTTAATTTCAACTCACACATTTTTTTTTACAACTCATAATTGTTCTTCTACGTCGTTTCTTAATACATTTATTTATCACCGTTTATTATGTCGATAAGATTGTCGGAATATAATATATATGAAATAACTAGCCATGATAAATCTATTCGAGTACCTACTTTAATGTAATTTGGTTTATTATAATGAGTTTTAACAAAAAAGTTGTGCTTGTGACTGGCAGTAGCTCTGGTATTGGAGCTGCCATTGCCATCAAATTCGCAAAAGAAGGGGCTAATGTCGCCGTAGTAGGAAGAAACCAAGAGAAACTGAACAGTGTCGCAAAACTGTGCGGTAATCCACTTGTGCTGATTGCTGATGTATCTAAAGATGAAGACGTTAAACGAATAATCAATGAAACTGAAACATTTCGGGAAGCTGGATATTCTAGTAAACAATGCTTGTATTGGTATTTTTGCCAGTCTTCTAGCTGAAAATGCTATGGCAGTCTTTGACAAAGTAATGTCAACGAATCTTCGCTCAGCAGTATACTTAACGCACCTTGCTGCTCCATACCTCATAAAGACGAAAGGAAATATTGTAAATATTTCAAGTATTGCTGCGTTGCAAGTGAGTTCAAACGTATTTTTCTCATATTTCACCTCAAAAGCAGCTTTGGATCATTTCGCTAGGGCTGCTGCACGGGAACTAGCTGCTCATGGTGTTCGAGTAAACGTTGTCAACCCTGGACCCGTAAGGACTGATATATTTGAAAATACTGGCGCAAGCAAAGAACAATCAGATTTTATTTTTCAACGCATGAAGGAGATGACTATGCTAGACAGGGTATCTGGTTCCGAGGAAATAGCTGACGTGGTTTTGTTTCTAGCGAGTGACAAAGCTAAAGGCATCACTGGTTCATCTGTCGTCAGTGATAATGGAATGTTGTTGAAGTCTCTGGATTTAAATTTCAAATAACATTAGTTAAGTCTGCCATTAATTTGATACAATTCTTACGTACGATTATTTTTATTTTGTAAACATTGAATGTTTCAGTAACTAATTCAATCGAATTAGCAAATTAGGAAGAAGTTGTATTGTTTAGTCAAAAAATCCAAATCGTTGTCTTAGTCATGGTGAATTATATTTATTTTAGAACACACTATTTTGACGTTAAGAAATTTATAATATACTAACAAAGCATCACGCCTGTATTCCCTGAAGAGGTACGCAGAGGTGTTCACAGTTGTACATCCACATTTCACCAATGCTGTTATTAAGTCCCATGTAATATGTGGTGAGCGTTTTGCCATCTACCAGGCACAATTCTAGACTCCGGCCTGCTTCTGAGATTTTCCTAACAGAATAACTTTGAAACCACCAAACCAGCAGTCGCGCTTGGGACCAATTGGGAATTCCTTCGGACTGAGGCAGTCAGAAGGAATATGTATATTTATTATATTAGCGTAATAAATTATACTTTTATTAATGTCATCATGATGTTTTATTATTCACCTTTAGCTTCAGAGGATGAAAAGTTTAGAAAAATGCATAATCACTGTGATTGATATTGATATTATTTAACGAATACCTAGTTATTATTTTGTTTGTCTTATTCACCGTTTAGGGAAGTGAAATAGAATTATGATCGAGGATTGGATTCTAATTAAATATTAACAAAAAACTGTAGTAATGACGTTCGGTTTTTTATCATTAATACCTCTTATGATAAACATTACACAATTTTGTAGCTATCAACATGGCTTAATATAACTTATCAAATTCAGAAATTTCTAGAATGAGAAAATGCCTGGACGAATTCAATAACATAGTAATGATTATGAATTTAGTAGCATTGAATCAAGTGGCATATCTACAAAATATTAGATTAATGCTTAGACCTTTCACTGTACAATGACCCACATGTGGCACACGGCGATTGTTTAGTTATTGTGTCAGCTTCGTGGACAGGGAACGTGTCAATGAACAGACAGCTATTACGATAGAAAAGTCAATAAGGGGTCTCTTCATATCGAACTAAATTTGAGCACAAAAATGTTTTGAATATCACAATGTAATTTTTAGACGACTGCCCAAAAAAAAAAAAATTCAGAATAGGTCGACATAATACATAAGTTGATTTCTAGGAAATCAACTGCATTGACGATTTCCATAAAATATTATTTAATTAATTTGCATATATCGACAAAATTGTTATATCTGACGTTTTTGTTGCGAACATGCCAGATATGCCCCGGTCAAATCGTTCCGTTTGAACTACACGTGGAATGGGCTATATACCGAAGATCCGGGATAGCCCGAGTGTTTTAGGCTCACTTCAGACAATGTTTTACTGTGAGGTCACCGATAATATGAAGAAACGGAAAGGTGGCGGCGTTGAAGATGAAGTTATAGAAGTTGTTGATAAATCAATTCCCGAGGTAGAAAATGGATAGTGGGTCACGGCTTGTCTGTCTGGACTCATGTGGTTTCTACTAAAAAAGGCAGACAAGTTCTGAAAGATACTGTAGTGAATGCAAAATTGTTCAAGACGATAGATTCTCTGCTACAAGTTCGATTGAGTGTGAGAATCAAGATGAATCGTGTGTATTATTAGAACAGAGAGCGAAGTTGTTCGTTTTGTGGATAATTATAAATAAAAATATAAATATTCCACAACTATCACACAACGCCGTCTAGTCTCAAGCTAAGCAGAGCTTGTGTTATGAGTACTAGACAACTGATAAACATACTTATATATTTCTAAATGCATACATATTATAGATAAATTACACCCAGACACAGAACAAATGATCGTGCTCATCACACAAACATTTGTCCTGGGTGGGAATCGAACCCACGACCTCCGGCTTAGCAGTCAGGGCTACTAACCACTAGACCAACAGGACAGTCAAATCGAATTAATAAATAAACCCCAGCAGTTACTAATGTAGATGAATGAACTAAAGCTGAAACAGGAGTAGGAGCAGCTATAGCTGCAGGAAGTCAAGATCTAAAAGGAATTTGAGCTCTTTTAGTTATAGAAGCTAAAATAATTATACTTCTAATTATAACTATCTCTCAATCATTATTTATAAATTCTAAATAAAAAATATAATTTCAACTTCCATAATTTATTATTCAAGCAATTACTATTAAAATAAAAACATCACCAATACATTATGCTATTTAGGTATTGTACGGATTGTTGCCCGTATATGTTATTAAAGCCCGGTAAGTGGAGTGTGATAGTACGATAACATCAGAACCTGGCGTATGGAGAACATTTGGTATGACATAGCTAGATAGAAGTAGACGGTATCGGTGGCGGATACCACCAACAACAGCATTCCTAAAGAGAGTTGACGTCAGGCAGGTGGACAAAAAACATAACCAAAACTTTAGCAGCATGCCAGATAAAGGTATGCTGCGCTGACACCAAATAAATTGGGATAAAGGCAGGGGGATGATGATGATGGCTTTGTAACTATCGAGACTTTGTCAGCGCTAAATTAAATGGCATATTTACAAATATTAGAAGATTGTAGATATAATGATTGTATTTGCGATAAGACAACCAGTAGGAATATTTGCAAATAGGAGTTAATTTTAGCATTCAGAATTATACAATTTAATGCATAAATACTAGCAACCTAAAAGGAAAAATATTACAGCTAAACTTAAAACTGGAAACCTGTGAATCTTAGACACTTCAAAGTAACGAAATAAATAAATTAAATAAACATGAAAACCATTGCAAGAATATAAGAACAAAACGAACCAGGTAGTCTAAACCTGAAAAGGGAACTCATTAAGTTATTCTCAAAGAAAAACAGAGGTGGCAAATATTAATTAAAACCTTCTTCGTCTAAGGACCGCGGTTGCCGAGACTGCGGCAAACTTCCTGAGTTGTAGAATATGTTTTGAGAGGAAACAAAATCGTATCGTTTCACTTTGATAGACAAAATAGAGAGAAGATGAAATTAATTAAATAATTAATAAAAAGCACGCCTGTCATGTATGAATGATATTTTTTGATTGCACACTTTTTTGTGTACCATTTCCACTATATTACTATTTTTCATCTAGTCTATGTTATCCGGGACAAAGTAAGGATTCTAACGATACCTCATACAAAATCCGGAGATACGTCTTTAGATTATATACGTCTATATCAGTTCAGGCGTTTAAAAGTTATGGTGGAATAAAAAAACTCACAAACATACATACATACAATTACATTACACATAACTTTCTTTTTTGGGCAGTCGTGTAATAAAAGAATGACTGAGGTGAGGATCTATCAATCCAAATATAATAAGGATGAAAGTAAAGCCTATAATTATAGACAGAAAAAATATAATATAATATATGGCGGAATAAAATATGGCGCAGCAGCAGCTTTCTCGCCAACGCACCAACTGCGCTGCCTAAAAAGATGGATGGTGGAATCAATAAATAATTATTAAAGAACTTGACCTCCTTAACTCTTGTTAATTCCTTGTGTGTTAATAAATAAATGGCTTAAAAAAATAAAGAAAGCTGCAACATTTGTATAAGATTGTGAACTTTGATGGTCTTTCCGTTTCCAGAGTTTTCTAGTTAGTAAGTTAGTTTAACTTCCACGTAACTAGTTCCAACGAAGTTATTAGAATGCAGTGATCTAGAAATAATAGAAATAAGAAATATGGTGAGGATACATTTTCGTAAAGCATTAACGCATGCATAGCGAAGTCTAAAGTTATAAGTTTATAACTATTTACTCTACCAACTGAGCTACCATGACGTGTGTATTAAATTTCAAATCCCCTTGTATACGTCTTAAGGAGACGTCTGGTGATATTTATTTATCGACAACGACAGGGTAGCTCAGGTGATAGAGTGATGACACGGAATGTCAAGGGTCGCGGGCTCAAGCCCCCTTCGAGTCTATTATTTTTCAATGTTTCCTTGAAAAATAGTAATTAATATATGCATTACATGGCCTTAACATGCTTAAAAGATAGTAATATCTTAGGTTTGTGCGATCACTACACATTATAATAAAAAACAACTTTTAACCGGATTAATCGCGTGTATTATTGGTTTTTTCGTTTTTCCTGACGTTTCGAACACTTTGCAGCGTTCCTCCTTGTCCTCCTGCGAACCACGAACGCTGCAAAGTGTTCGAAACGTCAGGAAAAACAAAAAAACGATAATACACGCGATTAATCCGGTTAAAAGTTGTTTTATTATAATAGGTATAAAAGATATCAATATATATAATAGGTAGAAATATAACCATACAAAAGAAAAAGATGAGAAAAAATACTCTTTGACCACCTTGATATAGTGGTGCATGAGTCGTGAGCACAAACCACTCCTGTGCAGTATATCTTTTATAGTGTAAATGTGAATAATAATTAAAGTGAATTGATTTATTTGTGTTAAAATTGGAGTATAAATGAATTTAAAGCGATATTTAATGCACTGAATATTTATGCAAGATAAATCTTTGAAAAGCATTAATGCATGCTTAGCGAACTCTAAAGTTATTACGAGTATATTAAATGGAAAAAGAATACGGTCGCGAACAGGATTCGAACCTGCGCCTTCCGGATGAATACTCCAGGCGCTCTGACCACTAAGCCATCTCGACCTCTGCTCACCACCGCGAATTCTTCTTCCATATTTTAACACGTCTTATGGCGACGTCATTGCTATCAATTCAGTTCATATACAGGTGACCGAAAACTGTGAATATTTATTGTTGCAAGTGGACATGCACAAACTTTTTGAACTGTGCTCACCAATCTTGCCGCTTATAATATCAACAATTTCACCAGGCAATGGTTATACTAGCATTGTTGTATGGTGCATAAAATGGCAAAAAACAAATGATTAATAAACAAAAAACTCCACTGCACTGAAAATAAGGAAACAACATGAAAATAGAGAAACGAATTTCCTTTTCCAAAGATTATAACATGCAGTCGGAGGTATCTATGCACTTATGTTAGTTATATGACGCCGTTTATAACACTATGTTGAGTATATAGTCATCTGAAGGTAGTTTGTTCAGAATCGATAGTAATAATTTTTACACGATGTTATATTTTATCAAAATATTTAAACACAGTTTGCTTTGGACACAGTACGCGAACTTCCAGCTGCGCGTGCGTGTAACTTTGTGAGTATTTATTACATACTAGCCGATACCCGCGATTACTTCGTCCGCGTGCAATATGGATTTACTGATAGGAGATTTTTTTTTTCTCCTAATATGTACGGCTATTTTTTAGGAGTTACTTGCCTAGAGCCGGAGTTACTCCTTATATAAGCTTAATTTTTTTGATGGAACCACTAATTTTTTTTGGAAAAATATAAATTCGTCTACTTTACTCCTGAAATAGTCAGCTACCTGCTAGTAAAATCTTATCAAAATCGGTACAGCCGTTTCGAAGATTATGCGGAACAAACAGACAGACAGAAAAACATTAAACACATATTTTTAGGTATAGGTATCCTGCAAATAACTGTATGAGGTTAAAAATAACTATTATTTTGACATTACAAACAGACACTAAAATTTTATATAATTAAATTGTTTTTTTTTTCTTTCTTTATATGATAATATTTGATTCGAGTCTACGGTTTTGTATATCCTAAAATAATGTAAATGTAATAATGTAAATTGCGTACACAATATATTAATTTGACGAACTACGTCTTAATAATAGAGATTGGAACCATAGTTCCACAAATTCATATATTGTGTACTGACACAAAGATTTTCCTCAACACCTGCTAATAATAAAATTAAATGAACATTAATTTGAATGAAATGTTTTCAAAGCTATTTCATTTTTGGTGTGAAAAAGAACAAACGTTTTCCGCTTCCGTAATAAGACTCTTGAATTAAATTGTGTGAAAAACTGAATTTTCATTTGCGCACTGTTTTAAATTGTTTGAAATACTACCCCTGTATAGTTGTGAAATAAAACGGGTTACGTATTTCATTATTAATTATGTTATATCTTAGATTTTGGGCCTAGTGTTTAGGATGTTTTCAAATTGTAGGGTCTGACAAATGATTACCCGAATAGGTACTAAGAGTAAATAATTACTCAGATACTAATCTTACAAGCATCCTAAAAATGTTTCTTCTTTTGATTGAAAACGCAAAGTTACATAGAAATTGATAACAAATGCAGGAGACGTAGGTAGGTATTGAAAGAATACACATCATCACGCCTGTATTCCTCGAATCGGTAGGTAGAATCGTATACAGTCGTACATGAACATTTGACCAATCCTTTACATTTATATTATGTCCCGTGCTATAAATAGGTGGTGAGTTTTTTGTAATCGGGAACAATTTCGATCTTCGGGCTTCTAGTGAGAATAACCCAACAGAACAACCCCGTACATTCAGCAGTTGCACTTGCGACCCCTCAATAGTGTTCGCAAATGCAACGCCAGATCAAATCATTACAGATTGTCCTAATGATCCATTATTTCAGATTTCTTCATCAAAGAAGATGAGTATATATTTTATGGCACTGCAATTTTTTTATGCGGAAAATGTATAGTACCTACTTGCGAAAAAACGGAATTTTGCAATTGTAATATTATTACATTGTAACAACCCCAACGTTGTCGAGAAAAACCTAGGCAACAAGGCTAGCTAACAATCTTATTACAAACATAATAAAATAAGTGTGTGGAACATCACAGACTACATTTACATACAGGAATATTCTTATGAAATGGTTCTGTTAGATTTAAGAGATGGGATAGTATATGTAAGTGTATGATTTTTATTTTATTAATTCAACAACAAGTGATTAGTTACAAGTTAGATTTAATTTAATTAGAGAATTAAAACATTAGTCAAATGCAAAAAATTTATTCAATTAATATTCGTTTGGAGTCGATTCCCTTTCTATGCACATTATTCGATACTTAAATAATTTATTTAAAATTAATGATTTAATTATGTAATTTATGTGAATATAACTAAATAAATTTTCTAGTCTCAACCATTTGAATCACGTCATGTGTTTACTCTATGGCAATATTTCAATAGCTCATTTAATTAATATAATGATTAAGGCCTAACCACAGTTACTCTAGGCAATTAATGTTGAAGTAACGTTGGTTTTAATATACAGATGGATTTAGTAAGACTAAAATGTTAATCTTGAACATCTGCTACAAGTAATAAATATTATTTAGTCTTATATTTGAATATAAGTGCCATTACTTTATCAACCAAGTAATATTTCGAGACATAGCTCACAACAATTCCAAGCTTTCCATTGAAAAATGTTATTCTAGAACTCAAACTATGGAAGTAAAACAAAACGATTTCTTGTGCTCCAATACTTCTTCTTACAAAAAATACGTTTAATTAACGATTCTCGATCAAAGTCACGACTTGTCGACTACCATTCGTTAAGTCGAGTTCATCGATTCTCGCGAGCGGTGACTCGCCCGTCACTATTTCTTCTCGCTTTCATCTTAGTGTTGGGTTGGAAATTTAATAATTTTTCCGGAAAAAGTCGCCAGAGTGGTATTAAAAAGTAATATAAAACGGATAAAGCTGAATGTAATGTCGTCTTCTACGGCTTCTACCGTCTGTCTGAACCACTTAAGTTGTTAAAAGTTTAATAGAATTTATGCCACAGTGATTCATTCATAAGGAAGTGGATGTTACCGCGGCACTCGTTACACTCAAGTAATATTAACTATGAAATTATGTACCGGATTTACGTTGAGCGGATTTTCGCAGAATTCTACTTAAGGAAGAAGTTTTACGTAGCACTTACCAGTAACCTGTTTGTTTATTAAATGGTTAAAATATTTTAGCTACGGTATCGTTCATCTAAACGTTGGGTTTACAATATTTTTGTCAACACGCAGGATTGGATTAAATGACAAAGGCTAAAGACCACCAGAGGCATTTGAGAGGTTTTATCAAAACTGCAGCCTAGGCTAGACTCTATTACATAGTATCTATATATTAGCTGCATATTTCTTTATTTGCGGCATTATTTTATTTTTCATCCCGATACGAGAGTACACGATCGACAACTCTAGTACCAGTCGCTGTGACAGAAATCGGTCTGGAGAGATCTTTATTTTCATTATAACAGTACGTCCAGTGGTTCAGTATGCGTCCATCTAGCCCGTCTTGTAGCGCAGGTATTCTTAACATAACATAACTAGCCCATAACGGTCCCAATGCGGGGCAAGGGTCTCTTCTTATACGGAGAAGGCAGGAGCATTGATCGCAGGTATTCATTACATCAACTGCCCCGAGGACACGGCGCCGTATATGCTGGAGATGTGCCCTGCTTGGGCAAAGCAATTATCGGGGCAGTAGGGGCGAGCAGCACAGTCCATGGAGAAAACCAGCGAAACTCGGTTAAAAATATGGAAATTAAAACACACCTCACCACCTGATTTTGTTGCACCTGCTGAGGAACTGCCCCATGGCTATAAGCTTCCCTGGCCTGTGTGAAAATCTATTAACCGGCTGCGTACTCAGGTTGGCCGATGTAGGTGTAATTTAGCCAGATGGGGCGTCATTAGTGCGTCTGATACTCACTGCGACTGCGGTAACGCAGAACAGACGATGGCACATTTATTAAACTGTGTTGCTTGTTCTTCTTACGCGCAACAGACGACCTAATGAAGTGCACGGATAATGCAGTATGTGTAGCAACCTACTGGTCAAGGATTATATGAAAGTGTAACTCAGTCTATCGACACGAAAGAAGAAGAAAGAGCGAGCGATCTTCCGGCTGTGATTAGATACATAGTTAGGAGCGATATCATCTGGGGCGCTGTTGCCAGGCGGCGGAGGTGAGAGGGAGGTGAACTCATCTCACCCCTACAGCAGATGCCAGGCGCCGGAGGGCATTCAATGATCTCCGGCCACCGTGAGCCATACCTTGAAAGCGGCGGACTTGTGCTGTTCGTCACCTGACCAGCGACACGCGAGGCCCGAGACGCCAGCGCGATGCGCTCTAATGCATGTGGATCTCCGTAGTGTCTGTGCAGGCCAACTGTGGTCGGCTTGAATAAATGATGGCGTCCGTCGATACATTCGACGGACTAAAACCTTTCGAGGTTGCGGTGAGTGTAATTCTGATCCCGGGATCCTGGCAGAGGTTAGTGTAGGACCGTGTGGGTTAACACGACCCTATCTTGCCCCACCTGGCGGGGGACTGTTTACTAGGGGGTTTTGTGGGTTAGAGCCCCACATACACCATACCCATAAACCACTCAAAAAAAGAAAAGAACCGTTTGGGTTTTAGTCGGTAGGAGTCCGGCACAACATCCATGACGGATTTACCACACAAAAAAAGGTACTCATTACATCAAAATATTTTCATTATTCGTCAACTGTTTCATTGGTCTTGTGGTAGCATGGGCGACTGCCGAGCATGAGGTTCTGAGTTCGATTCATAGGGTTTTATTTTCTGTTAGGAAAATCTCAGTAACAGCCCTCAATTTGGGTTTGTACCTGATTGATGGCAACACGCTCACCACCTAAGACTTAGAAACAGCATTGGTAAAATGTGGGTGTACAACTACTAGTGTATACACCTCTGCTTACCTTCTCGGGAAATACAGGCGTGTTACTATGATAAGTTATGATAAAAGTATATTCTCTTGCTTCCAGCTTTCTAGTTCACGAAGTATAAGCAGTTATTTCCCTTATCTACCTCGATATTTATACAAACAGGCAATATTAAAATATTGTAATGGCACTTCATTATCATTTGGCGCAGGTGCATCAGTATTCAAATGGGGGTGTGGTGGGGAGACGATAGCACTAACGTCACCCCTACTAGGGGTGTGAAGTTAGAAATGTAATATTAAATATTGTGTATTAAAAAACTCGACACTCGAAAATGACTGTATCTATTACAGTGATTTTCGAGGAATTTGTGTTTTCAAAGATATATCTGTATTCATTAAGGTAATTGCTTAATTACGACATTGTGATAACTGCAAAGTTAGTCGTGTCGGTCCGGTCACCTGTAGGTGATATAGGGACTGAATAGATAGCAATGACGTCGCCAAAAGACGTATTAAAATGTGGACGAAAAATTCGCGGTGGTCTGCAGAGGTGGAGATAGCTTAGTGGTCAGAGCGCTTGGAGTATTTATCCGGGAAGCGCAGGTTCGAATCCTGCTCGCGACCGTATTCTTTTTCTACAAAAATGTATAGCTTTCAGGTTCGCTAAGCATGCGTTAATGCTTTTCAAACATATATCTGTGAATAATTTATGTTGTTTGATGCTAAAAAAGTGCCGCAACTTATCTGGAAGAAATCGGTAAATCGCGACAAGATTGTACTTCTAGTTTTTGTATAATGATGTGTTTTATATATCTTTGTTTTGTTGTTCATTAAAGTAGGAGGGGCTCGTGGCTAAGTAACAGCCGCAGAGATCGATCGATCTAGGTTAAGTCTGACAATCAGTCAGTGTTACCTAGTCACTGGGTTGTGGAGGTCAGATAGGCAGTCGCTCCATGAAAAATACTAATATTAAGCTGCATCCGGTTTGACTGGAAGCCGACCCCAATTTAAGTGGGAAAAGGCTAGGCAGATTAATTGTTGTACATTAAAGTAGATTTATGTTTTATAAGAACCTGCAGGTTTGACCATTCCTCAAGACCAGAACACCTTAAACATTTTGAATTAAATTAACAACAAATTCCATTAAATGCGTCTAAATTAATTAAACTGTGTGTTATTTATACTTTAATTTTCAGAGGGACTTCGAGTCGTTTACTGTGTTAATTGTTCGGGGTAAGTTCTCGCAACTTAGACTCTAAATAAACTTAGTTATCGGAGGCTTGGAGCTACTGCATAGTAATTTGTAACGAACAAGTCTTATCAATTTGTTATCTCATCTGTCTTGTAGCTGATTATTATGTTTTAATTAATATCATATTTCACGCGTAACCATAACATGTCCCACTGCAGGGCAAGTGCTCTCATACAGAGAAGGCACGAGCACTGATCACCATACTAGCTCACTGCGGGTTAGAGCAGTCCTAATGATAGCCTAGTGTTATGACCATTGGACTGACAAGTCAAAGGTCGTAAGTTCGAATGCACCAAGTTCAAGGCACCACTGTCTTTTCGAAGTCATGTGCGTATTATAATTAAAACGGTGAAGGAAAACATCGTGAGGAAACCAGCACACCTGAGAGATATTCTCGATGGTGTGTAAAGCCATGTCAGAGACCTACGGATGGTTTAAACTCTGACACTAGGTTGTTCATCAACCACACGAAAGTTCTGGTGGTTTGACCGTTGGACTGGTAAATCAAAGGTCGCAAGTTCAATTCTGAGACATGAGCATAATACAAATTATTACTTGATTAAAACGGTGAAGGGAAGGAAAAACATCGCGAGGCAACCTGAAAGATGTTCTCAATGGTACGTAAAGTAGGCCAAGTTCTTAACGAATCTCCCAGCACTTAGGGGAATCTTCACACAGGGAAAATCAGCACATCTTTGTGATAAACGTTTAAATATGAATAGCTGTGCCCCGCAGTTTCACCTGCGTTAATGTGAGATAAAAATCTACTCAAGTATATTCCATCAGCGCCCTCCCCCTCATGACTGCCCGCCTTGCACATCATAAATGCGCGCGGGGTACTTGATCATTATTTTGTTGCAGAGCTATTTTAAAACGATGATATCTCCTAAGATATTCATTGAAATCGAAAAACGTCAACGGCAATTTTGTTCAAAATAAAATACTTGTTATGAATAACGTATTTATTTGGATAAGGATTATTATTATGTTTATAGAAAAACCTTCGCAAATAATGCATTATATTAGAACAAGTTTGATAACCATAAAAAAGTTTATAGTGAGTCACCCTTAAAAGATAGACATATGCTGTCATAGACTTTTTTTTTTGAACTTTTAAAGGCGAACAATTCTGTCTTACATTATTTTTGCGTAACTTTAACCGTTTATGCAGCGTTCACAACGGAAAGTCTCAAAAGGAATATTTTTTCCCGATTTAGCAACATTTTTCATTGATGCTGCGCTCCTATTGGTCGTAGCGTGGTGTTATATAGCCTATAGACTTTCTCGATAAATGGACTATCCAACACAAATAAAAAAATTCAATTCGAGCCAGAAGTTCCTGAGATTAGCGCGTACAACCAAACAAACAAACTCATCAGCTTTATAATATTAGTATAGAAGTATAGATATTTAGGACTCACGGTAGCTATATAACCAAGGTTTTAGTTTATTCCGATAATTAAATAAATAAATCTAAACCACCAATTAAAAATTACAAAGTAAAGTAAGTGATAAATTAATTCTACTTTATGGCGTGGATTCACGTCTTTGCTTGTTTTAAAGCGAAAATACCATTTCACCATACTTCTCCGTCATATTGAATAGTTTGTTTTAACCTTTTATATTGAAACAAATAGTAGTGGTTGTGGTCAGTGCCGTATGCAGAAAAATGAAAAAAAAAAAAACACATTTCATCGCCCTGTGCACCTCGCTTGCCGAATGTCATTTTTTATAGCGCGCATTGTAATTTTAAGTCCGACAGTACATGGTCACATTGTAGGTACATCCGCAGAATGCCAAATGCCGAAATTTTTAATAAAAGCACTATCTAACAAAGTTTTAATTGATAGATATATTAGTTATTTCGTAGTGAGTCGATTTAATTGCTGATCTATGAATAAACAATGTAGTTTTTCCTCTAACGAGCGCTTTTTATTTTGACAAATTATGTACTGAATTTTAATCGGTTCATTGATACAATTATTTTTTGTATTTTCAATAGTTTTGCACTCGCCAGGAGTTTATACCCATTTCTATAGCACAGCTATGGAGAGCCTCCAATTGGTGTTCAACCCCACTTTACATCAAAACTCTCACAAAGGTCTTCGTGTGTTGGTCCTGTGCCTCAAGAAAGCCACAAAGGACCTGGTTTCTTTCCAATGAAAGAAGTCCTGAAATAAGAAAGAGATAAAATTATCTTTAACGCTAAACGCGGTGTAAATATGTGACAAAAGGGTATGTGAGAAAGGTAAAATTAATTTTGTTTCTCGTAATCATTATCTTGTTCAAACAGTTACCTAAATAATAATGAGGCATTCCCATTAGGTACTTTTAGATCTGCCTGCGGTTCTGTCCTTTACCCAAGAATGTATTGGTCGGATTTCAGTCTAACCATATGCCGATCAAATGAATATGATATCCGACAAGCTCTAAGCTCAGTTCTCAGAACTTTTACACCGGTTCTATATCATATATTTTAATTGGGTACATTTGAAGATCAAATAGTAGATATATGTCTAACTACCTAATAACCCGAGAAAGCTAAATCTAATCCCGCATCGAGTCTCAGGGTAATCCGATTACAGTATTTGTGAATTACTCATGTCTTGTTAGTAAGGTTTAGGTAACCTTTTAGACTCAAAGATCTGCGGTTAGAAATATAATTCCACCGCTTTATATTGTATTCCATCACATATAACTGTTGCTAAGGCTGGTTACGGGCCCAAAGATACTGGATTTAAACTTGGTATAATAATGTGAATTTTTCAGTGTCATATGAAGTTTTTAGTTAATCTAAGACATCACAAATATACGCTAGAGAAAAATCGTGAGGAATCCTGGACTTGATCTGAAATCCCCAACCTGTTATTGTAGTGTGAGACTGAGAAGTGACTTTCACTCTGCAGTGGAATAATTAAGGGCTGGTGGGCTTTTGTCAAGAGGTAACTTTACATCCGACAAGATTATTGTCGGATGATATGAGTCATAAGTTTATAACAAAAATAAAAATAAAGATATAAGGAAATCATATGTTAAAATTTTTAAACGAACTTAAACTTCTCAATTATCACTATTATGGAGCGAACCTAAGTATTGTTTTACAACTTTTATTTCGGACTAAGCATAATTTGTCGTTGTAGTTCAACTTAATAAAGTCGCGAATGTGCTAGCATTTTCTTGTTAACCTGGAATTATTTCTGTCGATATGTCAAATTCAGTATTGGCGACAAAGGATGGGAGGCGGCTTACGTGGTGATTTTAGATATTTAGTTTTTAGCTTAGCTTAAAAATGGCGGCGTTTTGACGCAGATTCGTTGAATTATTTTTATTTTGAATGAGAAATGGATGGCTTAATTGATCTGGCCTGTCTATATAGCGGAATTAAAATTTGGGTTTTTGAGACGATTTAAGGAATGAAAGAAAGAAAGCATTTATTTCAGTGTCGTAGACGAACTTAGTTTTTACAACAGCAGGTAAAAAATATAGATAAAAAATACAAGACATACTAAAATTCACCTGCACGAGACTAAAAAAGGCTACTTTTAACCGGATTAATCGCGTGTAAGGAGGACTCTCCTCCTGCGACCACGAAGGCTGCAAAGTGTTCGAAACGTCAGGAAAAACAAAAAACCAATAATACACGCGATTAATCCGGTTAAAAGTTGTTTTATTATAATGTGTAGTGATCGCGCAAACCTAAGATATTACTATAAAAAAGGCTATTTCAGCATAAAGCGGCAACACCGAGATATTGCCGCGCTGATTTTATATTATAGCTGTATCATAACACTGTTGCCATAATAGCCATTACTTAGTTTCTGGCTCATATTTACCTATGGCTGTGTCGTTGTCAGAAGACAACGACACAGCCATACGAAGTAGAAACCTCAGAAGAGTTGCGATGGGTTATGGTATTCGTCTTTCTTACCCAGAATACTCTCATAGCCATTTTTAAACACGCACAAACGTTTTGGATTATGAAACACTTGTTGATCTAATTAAATTTGGATATCTTAGTAAGACTGTCAGGTTACGTTACTATCCAAAATAAACCTAATAAAAAAATATGGAAAAATAACTTAACTATTCTCAAAATGTCCTCGACCTTTAACCAAATTTTAATGTAGCCCTATTCATGAAAATTATACCTACTCTACCCAACCTCGTTTCCAATCTACTTTATCTAAGAAAGTTATATGAAAATGACGGTAGAAGAAACAATTTTCATTGTTTTCGTCGCTTCATTTCATTTTTCGGCATTATTTTAAAGGAGAATGGTGTGACGTAATTTTTTGCCTCATACTCTGGCCAAGTTTTAAGAAATTTTCGGGTCAAATTTTCTACCTATTCTTATAAAAAATTGCCGTGGTGAGGACCTGTGTGCAAATTTGGTAAGTTTAGCTGGTTTGTCATCAACATGTGATGAATGGCAGGTAAGAAAAAATTATATAATGATAGAGAATGTCTTATGGCATTAATATATTATTATTATATTATTACTTATAATATTGTATTCTCTTCCATTTCCCTATATTTTTATTTTTGGTATTTTGATTTAGTTTTTGCTATTCCGTAAAAAAATATTACTTCGCGTTGTATTTGTGACCAGCTCAAGTTAACTTTATTTCAAATAGTTTTTTCTTTTTCAACCTGTGACTTATAAATTATTTAACTAACAATATCTAACATCATTTGTTAAGTTCTATGACAGTGCTGTGCACTTCTGTAAGTGACGAATTCACTAGGCCTAAAACTATGTGATTTTTGTTTTGTGTATGTATTAGTGAGTAAGTCGTTGAGCTGCCTTATCAATAAATAAATAAGTCCACCTTGTGTACCATCTTTGTACATAAAGAATAAATAAATATATCATTATTATAATATGGTATCTATTTAAATGATTGTTAGGCCACGTAATGCCTATAGTAACTATTATTTTCAAAGGATTTTTTTTTAAATGATCGATACGAATGGAACTGGAACCTTTGACATACCGTGTCATGGCCCTCCCACTCACCACCGTTCCATTCTTCTACGACGAAGTTGACCATCAGTATTACCAGATATTTTAGCAAGAGTGCCAGGATAGTATAACCACCCTCGTAGTATGGTGATACGTTTGTTATTATTTAAATTCTAAAAGAAAAATTTGTTACAAAAATTGCGTAGGATTTTTATAATGAATAAAATCCCAAACAAAACCGCTAAACGATTCCGAATCCATTATATCCACTCCTTTAAGAATAATACTGGTATTACATTATAAGAAAAGATAAATCATTTCTATTTATATCTCCATCATTCTGTCTGCAGAACTAAAACAGGAATGTAAGAGGCATTATGCGATCGCACGCAGATCCTAGGGCAATTTTCTCAAATACTCCATTTCCACTCGTGCCGCTGAGGAACACTTTAGAAAATCGAAGTTGCTGGCTTACTATAAAACTACCCTCAGTGTAGGAACAGTGAGGCAACCTTATCCTTCGTATGGGGACCAATCGTAATCGCGTATTCTGTCTGTACGTTGAACATGGGCAGCAAAATTTTGCTACCACGTTATATTTCTGCAGTTATATCTTTGCTTGTTCATAGGTAGGTACACAGCATCACGTAGTGTTGTAAAAAACTCGAGTCCTAAGTCGTACAATAATAAGATTGGAGTTCTCATTGAAGACTCAATTGTTTTGAAGATTTGTGTATGATAAAAAATATTCAGAGCTTAAGTCCTTTTTATATTTAGCAGGAACACTCGAGTCTAGCCTAAAAAAACTTGAACACTGAGTCTTTTAAAAAGAACTCGGGATTGAGTTCATTGGGATAGGGAGTTATAATAGAATGAAGTATTTTTAGAATCCTTATGTAATATCAAGTGACATAGGGGTACCTGTACAGAGTGATTACGTACATAATCTTGAGCCAATTTTGTAATAATATTCGTTAAAATTTTGGTAATAGACCAACTTTAATGTTCATAATTGACTGTCCTGTTGGTGTAGTGGTTAGTAGCCCTGACTGCTAGGCCGGAGGTCGTGGGTTCGATTCCCACTCAGGACAAATGTTTGTGTGATGAGCACGATCATTTGTTCTGTGTCTGGGTGTAATTTATTTATAATATGTATGCATTTAGAAATATATAAGTATGTTTATCAGTTGTCTAGTACTCATAACACAAGCTCTGCTTAGCTTGAGACTAGACGGCGTTGTGTGATAGTTGTGGAATATTTATTATTATTATTATTATTATAATTCAGTTTAGCTCAAGAAACTCACAGGACTTAAAAGACTCAAGGAACTCGTGACTCGTCTATCTTTTAGTCCCAAGTTATGAAAATCTCCAGAAGTCTCGAAATGAAGACTAAAATACTTGAGTCTTTTATATCACTACACGCTTGTATTCCTCAAAGGGTTACGCAGAGGTTTACTGAATACACACATATTTTACCGATGCAATTTTTTAAACTAAAAACCCATTAACTGTTTATTCGACCCGGTAATATGACCCAGGACTAAACGTTCATCAACTGTGCTTGCTATGACGAGACCATGACAGTTTATCAACATAACATAACCGACCCATAACTGTCCCATTCCAGGGCAAGGGCTTCTTCTCATTCAGAAAAGGCACGCCATGCTAGCTCACTACGGGTTGGTGATTTTAGATCATTGGGTGCAGATTTCACTCCTTGTATTTTTGAAAAACAAAAAGAAACCGCATTGATAAATATCATGTTTATACCCACAACCACACTCCACGATACTTTCAGTTCATAAAAGCATATACGGCGGCGGTCAGCAGCAGCAGGCCCCGTGTATTAAATAAATATCACTTGATTAATAAATACGATGTAATCCACAACTTATTCAAACAACAACAATTAAATTTGCAAACGGACAACGAAATACATTTACTGAACAAAAGTTCAATTAGTTATAAATTGAAGTTGAGGGTAACAGATCTGGTATTCAGAACAACAAAGGCTAAATTAGACGCGAAATTTGCACCGAAAATGCGGGGCGCCCCCTTTGTGTGTTACCAAATCCTTCCCGTAGAAAACAAATAGGTAGGTACGTAGGTACATAACATTTATAATGATAACAAAGCAAGCTAGCTAGACTTTCTTGGATTGTAATTTCTTGTCCAATATCGGGTAAAATTATTGTTCTTTTCTACAGTACAAGATATTAGAAGTTGTCGGCGCACCTCGCCTGGCTACCAGGCGACATCGAGGTCGATGGTAGCACGGGGGCCTCAACCCGGATGCGTATGCACTCCCGCCTCAACACTCAGCTCATAGATTAGGTATACATTACATCATGCCTGTATTGCCAGAGGGGGTAAGCAGAGGTGTACTCAATTGTATACTCACATTTCACTAATGCTGTTATTATGTCTGCCATCTACCGGGAACAATTCCAAACTCCGGGCTGCTACTAAGAATATTCTAAAACGCCATTGTTGAAATGTGGGTGTACAATTGACTGTGTAAACTACGTTACGCGAATTATAAATCTTGTAAAAACGCAATAATGATAATTAAATTCTTAATTAATTGCACGAAAAACGAGTTAACTAAAGGAAACAAATTGAAGAAAGCGGTTTACATGGAGTTACATAGTATAACAGGAAATAGAATGAAATGCCGAGTGAAATGAATGAATGAATTTGTCAAAAGTTAAAATTCACGTCTACAGAGAATGTTCATTAGACTAAGGGATGTCGCCCACATAGTGGCTCCGGTATATTCATATTCATATTCTTTATTGCATATCCACAATGTAAATATAAGATGGTAATATAAATAACATGGTAGCAATCGTGGACCCTAATGGGCACAGCAAATAGTAAATTAGAAGAGAGGAAGACGTTGTATATATAGAAATATTTGTTTATGCTCAAGTATTCATATTCCTTTTTAATGTATCTAAGTATGTATAGTATTGTTATTATGTTTGTCAATGATTTCAAAAGAAAGGATACGCCCATCTAAACATTTTACAGAAAACTTCTTCATACAAGCAAAAGTAGCGCCATCTGTCATAACTCATGCAAACTACGTGAGCCGTAGGTTTCATAGGTCGAAGACTAAACCTTGTACGTGCGTACATGAATTTTTTATCACATTTTAATAATGGTCAATATTTTTATACACACATCAGTCACAAACTGAACTGAGTTTTTACCCGACTGCGCTAGAAGGAGGGTTATAATTTTTCCGGTTGTATGTATGTATATTTCTTTGGCACGCTCTGTAGCCTAAACGGGTTGATGGATGTTAGCTTGAGAGGTGTCGTTAGATTATATTAGTTTTTTAAACTATAATTTATTGCGATAATAATACATGTCACAAAAAAACGTATGTAAAACCAATTAATATCAATCAGCTTTATTTGAAATTGTAAACAATATTGTTATAATAATTAAGAAGTAACATATTAGGTACTTTCTAAAATTACTTACACTAAGTTCTTAAGACAAAAATAAAACAAATAAAAAATGACGTTCTTTCAACGTTACTTCGCGCGCGGCCGGCCACACAATGGCCGCCATTACGGACTTCGGTAGTAAAATAATTATACCTTTAAAATGTGATAATTTAATAATTTAATTGGAACAGAAGTAATCTAGGGTTATTTATCGATGATACGATATCCCATGTTCCTTTTTAATCTTTGTATCGTAATTTTTGCAGCCTTTTACCACGCAACTAGGCATATTTATGACAACCAAACACTCGTTCTCTCCTGCGTGCGGTCCACTGTCGACTGAGTTGCGTTGGCCCTAAACTGTCATTTTAGGGCCAACGCGTTGGTGCCATTTAGTTTCGCGGTCGGCCGGGTCCTTACGCTAGTAATATATATGTCAATGATGTTTGTATTTTTAGTAGGTATTTAGATATAAGTATATTTTTTGTATTTTAGTACATTATATTATTAGGTTATCCGTTCTAAATTTTGTATAAATTTATTGTGTTATATTTATTTTATTGTATTATTTATATTGGTTGATTGTGGTGAATATTTTATAAATCTTTTTTTTGTTATATCTGAATATTTTATTGTTCATTTTTTATATTTAAGTTTACTTTTATATTATGTATTTATTTATTATATAAATTATAGGTAAGTATGTATGGGTTTTAGCAGGAAAAGGTGTTTGTTAATATGATTATATTTGTATAAAATTAATATTTTCATGTTGTTTGTTTATCCGTAAGATATTCACTAATCGTGTAGTATGCTTTATTTATTAATATTTGCTTTAGGGTGTTTAGGACCTTCGTGTCGCTAGCTCATCTTTTATTTTGTTGGGTAATTTATTGTATATTTTGATGCACATTACATATGGGCTATTTGAGTGTAGTGTCATGTTGGAAGTAGGTAGCCTAAGCATGTTTTTGTGTCTCAGTGATCTGTTTGTGTGTCTGTCTCCGCGCTTTGTAAAGAAGGTGGAGTACCTTCTAACGAATTTACATATTTCTAGAATATAAATGCATGGCAACGTAAGTATTTTATGTTTTTGGAAATAGGGTTTACTACTGTCTGTTTGTTCAATGTTTGTAAGTATTCGGATTAGTTTTTTTTGTTGTATGAAGAGTGATGGTGCGTCGGTGCTGTTGCCCCACATGATGATGCCGTAGCTGAGTCGGGAGTGAGCGTAAGAGTAATAAGCACTCAATGCAGTTGGTAGGTCTGTGGTTATTTTTAATTCTCGAAAAGCGTAAGTAAATTTGGAAATTTTGGACTTAATGTTTTTGATGTGTGACTTCCAGTTGATGTGAGTGTCTATTGTAAGTCCGAGAAGCGTGAAATCGTCGACAACGTCTATTTTTATATTATTTGTAGAGAAGTTAATTGTTATTGGAGATTTTTGGTAGGGGTAAAAAGACATAATTTTTGTTTTTTTGTAGTTTATTTGTAACTTATGTTGATCCATCCATTCTGTAGTTTTATTGAGTATAGTTTGTAGCTGTGTATTTATTTCTGTTTCGTTACGGCATGAAGTAAGAAGGGAGACGTCATCCGCGAATAGTATACAAGGCTCATTCATGATTTTTGGAAGGTCGTTGATATATATAAGGAATAATAAACATCCAATAACGCTGCCTTGTGGAATTGATGAGTTTAGGATTTGTCTATCTGATCTTACATTAACTATTTCGTTATTATCTTGGTTATAATATTCAATTTCTACATATTGTTCTCTGTCTTTAAGGTATGACTGAAACCATTTATGAGTGACTCCGCGAATTCCTATTTTATATAATTTGTCTAATAATATATTAAATTTAACTCTATCATACGCCTTAGTCATATCAAGCAGTACACCTACTGCGTATTTTTATCGTTTAAGATATTGACTATTTCCTGCATATATTTATAAACTGCCAGTGTTGTTGATCTTTGTCTTCGGAATCCATTTTGTCCCTCATCAAAAATTTTAAATCTCTCGCAGAAGCCATAGACCCGGTCACACATGGCTATATCGAAAATTTTTGATGCAGTCGGTAAGAGTGTAATGGGGCGGTAGTTGCTGGGGTCGGTTTTTGATTTTTTCTTGTAAATCGGTTTTATGATAGCTTTTTTTAGGAGATCAGGGAATGCACCTTCTTCGAAAGACTGGTTTATTAATACGCAAAGTGGTGGACTGAGTTCATCAGCGCAATGTTTAACTAGGGATGGGGGTATTTCATCTATTCCATGACTATATTTGTTTTTTAAATGTTTTATTAATTTGTTGGTTTCACAGTAGTCTACTGGTCTAAGGAAAAATGTGTTCTTTAACTGTTGAGTTACGGGCAGATCGCAGGATTGAATATTAGTAGGGTTTATTGGTTCATTGCCAATTGATGCAAAGAAATTGTTAAAGATATTTACTATTTATTTAGGTTCACTGTTAAGTACATTATTTATTTTTAATTGAATATTTTTCTTTTCAGCTTTAGGTTTTTTATTTGTGCGTTCTTTTAACATAGCCATGTGATTTTTTAATTTTATTTATGTATTGTAGTTTTTTAGCCGTAGTTATTGTCCGCTTTATTATTTTTTATAGTATTTTTTAATGAATAGATTATTAGATTTTAGACAAAGTATTTTTAATAGTCTCTTATTTTTGCATGCATGTTTAATTCCTTTAGTTAACCAGAATTTTTTATTGCACTTTTTTAATATAATTTTTCTTTTTGGTATAGTTTTATTTAGTGTAGCAGTTAGTATATTATTAAAAGCTTCGTAATTTTGGTTTATATTATTATTAGGTACAATGTAATCACTCCAGTTTATTGACTGTAGTGCAGATTTAAAAAGTTTATGTTTTTCTTATTATATAATCGTTTTTTGACGAGGTAAGTTTTGTTTTGATTTTGAATTTGTGGTATTTTAAGACTAATTATTGTGCTGGGTGGGCACTTGAACGCTTACTTCACGATACTGTCACCTGAAACGGTTTATGTTAGAAGTTGTAATTTGTTGCTTTAGTCTACAATACGTTTATTTTAGTTATTAGTTTGATATCATTTAATGTATATATATTTAAGAAAATGTTCCATAGTATTTACTGTCCTCTGACTGCTATGAGGCTTCCTCAGTAACTAGTTTTTATCTTTTTAGTTCACACGAGGTAGGTGTGCCTTTTATTAATTAATTATTTTTAATTTAATACCTTTTTTTGTACTAAAGCCGCTATATTCTTAAATCTTAATCGCCTATGTTACCCAGGAAAGCTTAAGAATTCTAACGACACTCCCTACATCTCAATTGGTTTAGGCGTTTAGAAGTTATGGTGGAATAAAGAAACTTGCAAACATACATGAACCCTAAAAAAATGAAACTCCCTTTTTTTGGGCAGTCGTGTAAAAATTAACACCTGAGTCGTGATTATTATAGCTAGAGCATTATGTACGCTATTATTAACATGTTGACAGTCCAATGACTTACATGTAATTCATGGTGATTAGTTAACTATTGTGTCTGCTTCACGGACAGTAAAAGTGTTAATATTTTATAATAACCATATAGATATCATAAGCCGCACAAGATCCATATTTCTGATCTTATGTATATTGATATAATGAGTACTATATCCAGCCAATAATGTAAACCCTACGTCATAGCACACAACAATCAGAAAAGTGACGTCTTCAAACTCCGCGATGCAGATAAGCCGTGGCATAAAGTAAGTGCAAACCCTAAACTTAACCCGCATTTTCGTAGATAGGCAGCTCGCTCTCTCATGTTCATAAAAAAGGCTTCCTTTGTTCGTTTATAACTAGTACTTAGTATGGATGGAAGTTGATGCGTACATTGTTACCTAGGACAGAAGAAAGGAATTATTATTTCGTGTACAAGACATTATACTTCGACAAAGGGAGTCGAATATTTACCTTCGCCGAGTTTAGAGATATACACTTTTAATTTATTTGTGTACAGTTTTATCTCGAAATTTTTTGTTTTTATTTGCGAACAAGGTTTAATTTTTCTTTTATAAACAAATGAGCTGTAAGTCGGAGGACTGAAATAATTGTCTGTTATTATTAATTAACACGTAATATACTATAAAGTAACATGCTTAATATCTTTGCTTAACTGCAAAGATCGCTTACCGAACATAGTTTGCAAGCGGTTGTGAGGCTACTCTAAGTTATATAAAAGGAATGATTACCCCATTGGTCTAAAGGTCGCAACTGCTGATCGTCAGGTTCTGGGTTCGATTCCCGGATAGAGCAGTGTTGTTGATGTTCTCCAAAATAACATTCTCAGTAGTCCGGAGTTTGCATTTGTGATCAGTAGATGGCTATATACCCGTCACCCGTGGGATTTAGGAACAGAACCTCGGGGAATACAGGTGTTATGTGACCTACCTTAGAGAGATCATCAAAATGTTCAATTTATTCTGAAAACCACCTTATATTGAGCCGTGAAAACACGCTCTGTTTTCGAAATGTTTCTTTTCTCATATCAATGCCGTCAAACTGTCGTCAAAGTGTTATAAAGAGGTAAAATTTAAGCAAAATGGTACTGAAATCGTCAAGCAAACGAAGAACCTATTCATATATCAAACTAAGTCTCGTGTCAAATTTTGAACGTTACAGTTGGCAACATAAGATAACCCAGAATCACGTTTGTATTCTATGAAACGTTAGCCAGAGGTTAACTATACTATCGCGGACACTCCCGCTTGACTAGCACTAAGTTCATTTTTGCTTGCACTCAAAAAATAGAAGCGCTCTGTAGCCCCGCCAAAGTCAAATTAGATCCTCCTTAAAATTCACAAAAGGGAGTACACGTGATGCGTCACTAAGTTACGCAGTGCTGATTGCAAATAATTACGTTCTCGCTCTCCTGATTAGCGAACACTTTAACGGGGCGTGGCATGGCGCTGGCGCAAGATTTACATATATGTTTTTAATTTGTCTGGCGGAAAAGGCCTCGGTAGTACCTAGGGTTGCCCGTTGTCCTTTATTTTCAAGGACGTCCACATTTTCAGCCCTAAAGACAGACCAAGACCCCTTTTTTGAAATCAAGAATAGAGGACAACACTAAGTCCTATATTGACAATGGGCGTTACAAGTTACAAAACGACCGAGTGTTTTGTCAAAGTTTGTTTGTGTAACGTAACGAAATATGACATATTTTTGTTAAATTATTGTCCCTTACTTTAATTATTGGTCCTTTATTTTATTGAGTAGATTTAGGCGCTAGCTTACGGACGTCCATTACAATGGATGCAAATAAATACAATATCTAGCTACTTCCACAATATTGAGGGTAGTCATGCAAATACCTGTGCACCGCCCCCCTACGGTGAAAAATAGCAACTACCACCAATTAGCAAGATATTGTATTTATTTGCATCCTGTGTTTTATAGCAACAAATCCTCTAAAACACAAAACAGGAGTTGGCAACGCTAGGTACACCTTACATTGCAACGATGTCTTTATTAATTAAGTGCCGTGTAAATGGTGAGCCTATTGTCATCAACCAACCACAATTAGGCACTCCAGGCTGCTATAGAAAAAAAAAACCTCATAACTCCGCCAGACCTGGAAACAGAAGCCAGGATTTCACGCTGAGCAGCCTCAAAAATAAGCAAGTGAAATAATTAAAAAGCACGTTTGCCATTGTGTTTTTTTTTTATTTCACACATTTTTTTGTACCATAGCCAGTAATATAAGTATTTTTTTAATTTTACTAGCATATGTTACCTGGGACAATGTAAGGATTCTAACGATATACCTATACATTTAAATCGGTTCAGGTGTTTAGAAGTTACAGTGGAATAAAAAACTCACAAATATACATACATAAATGAACCCTTAAAACATAACACTCCTCTTTTTGGGCAGCGTGTAAAAAATTTATGCATTATAATTTTTTATTTATTGTCTTGCTCTCCATCATTCGCAGCTTCTAATAACGCATTCCATTGCATACGACTGCCTAGCTCATTGTAATAATTGATTTGAAAAGTACGAATTGTTATGTTGCCGACTGTACCTACTTCGTTCGACTACCGAGAACTCACGTGTGACATGACAGATCCGGCGATTGGTACGGAGTGTAGAATGTTACCAAAGTTCGCGTTTACTTTACTTTGGCATATTTTAGAGTCAGTACACCTTGTTGAGGAAGTTAAGTAAAGGGAAGGGAAGTGAAGCGAAGACGTATGTGACATAAAATAGGGTACTTTACGTCTTTGCAATGACTAAGGGACGTACGCTCCACGTTGATAGAGACGTAGCGAGCCGGACTAGACGAGGAGTCTTCTAATTACCTTGGGGTCCCTTCCCCCACGGTATTACAGAGGAGCCCCACGATTAATATTTAATTGAGAGTGGATAAAGCGGCCTCAGGAACCTTTTTCACTGCAACCTGTAAATATATAGCGTAAAACCTCGCTAGGCTTACAGCAAATAATACTCTCTCAGGAATATGACATGGTAATCAACTCATTCCCGTAAGGGATAATTGGTGTAGCTATATAGCTACAGTGTATATACATACGAGTACATTGTATACCTTTAGTGTGAGATCAAAAAACAGTAAATTTTCAAATAATCTACTTAGGTACTAACTTGCATTGTGCCTACCGGCTCGTTTTTACTTCAGATCTCATTTTTACACAAACAAAAATTGTTGAAATTGCTTACAAAGTTGCTGTACATTCTGTTTGTACCTCTTCCGAGGCGATGTGAAAAGACCCAAAATATAATCTATACTTATAATAAAATCGTAACTCGTCTATACTTATAATAAAATCGTAACTCGAAAGCCCGAAAATTTCAAATTCGCTTTTTGGATTTTTTTTCTTTCGTAATGTGTTATTTAATCGATACTATTACCAAATCTGTTGTTTTTAAAATTTGAGTATTTTTGTCTGTTTGTATGTCCGAGGTTGGCGTCCAAACCAAGAAAAAGAAACATCTGAAAATTTGTAAAAAATATCGTCAGAAGCCGGGTCAACTTATAGGCTACTCAAAATTGCGCATTTCCTCAAGGGAGCTGAGCAGTGATGTTAAACATCTCACACTCAGAATCTAAATTGGACGGATTTCAATAAAAATTGCACTGTTGTATAGCTTATCAAAAATGATAAGCACTGCAAAAAGTATCATTGCGCTTTATTACATAGGGACCAAGCACTTACCGGTTTTGTATTTTGATTAGTAGATTGTGAATGCCTATTTTAGCGACACTGTCAACTGAGTAATTAGTTGCATACGATACATAGGTGACTGGCACAGTTTAAGTGTGACGATCGAATCCCGTTACAGGATATATTATTTTTGTATATTTATTGATTGAATTTTGATAATAAAAGGTTTATCTGTTATTTCGCAGAAAAACAACGTTAATTTAGTTTTTCTGTGTCTTTTTGTAATATAAACCCACTTTTTATGTGTTTCTCTTGCTGTCTCATATCAATATGGTGAAGCACAGTGAAGATGTTAAACGTTAGCGTTATGTAATTTTTATATCAATCATATCTCTTAATTATCATGGTACTTATTTCCATAGAAAAGTCATTTTTAAACTCTGTAATAAATAATATAAAAAAATATATATATATATAAAATGGATCTACGTTTGGCCACCAACTCGCCTGATGGCAAGCGACGGTGTGGCCGAGGATGGAGCACGTATATCCAGAATAAATCTATTCACTCTTAAGTAGAGTGGATAGATTTTGGCTGAACGATAGTTGGGGAGTTGATGCAACTGCCCACTCCCACAATGGCTTCGTCCGGTGGATGGTAAACAGCTGTGGTCGAAGCCTCCGACCAGTGTTGTGTTGCCTGTTTTGCACCACCCAGGGGCTAAGTGTAGGGATTCCATTTTAAGGGTGCACTCCTACGGACGCGGGCAACTCAGCTCCCAATACCTATTTAGTAACAAAACTACACATTCCCTCAGCCTGGCCTTAGGATTAATTTAATTGCCTAATCCATAAGTAGGTAATAGCGAAACATCAAATAAGCATTACTGACGATTTTGTTAGAGGCTGTCCAGCTATTGAGGTGGTTGGAGAGTACATTCTCGATGATATCCAATGAAATACAGTGTAAAACATTGCTTAGTACCTGCATCTTGGGCATTCGTTTTATAGATCGGGTATTAAATGTTGGAAAAATAAACAACAAGCCAGACCCAAGCTCTACTGAAAACTCCATTATGGAACTCAACAACACTTTTTTCGACCTGGTGATCAAACCCAAAACTTACCTACGCTTATACTCACTTGCAACCACTAAACTAATAAGTCCGTTTTTCTAAGATTCTCTTTACACTGCACAAGATTGATGATCATTAATATTTTCATTTTTAAATGAAGATGCAGTGACAGAAACTGAAAAAATTATGCTTAGAGTCATGTTGAAAAGACGAGGCAGGTGTAAGTGGAAATTCTGAGATCCCTAAATGGATATAAATTGACCCACCGAAACTCACTAAAAGGTCAAAAAAGTAGTGCTCACAACCAGCACGCGTGTATTAACAGACGTATGAACGTGATAGAAGCAAAAAGAGTATGTAAGGATCTTAACAGGTGGCGTTCTATAGTGTCTGCCTACCTGAAGCCTAGGCCAAAGACGTGAATTTATGTATGTACCTATGTATGTGACATTATCATTTTGGCCAACACATATTGTCATGCCGTCAGTTCTGCACCTGATCTCACTCCGGACGTGTCGGATTGCCGTCCCACCGGAATACGTGAGTGAAGAAAGAGGGAGTGCACTCCATAGAGTTAGGGCGCCGGTACAGTCATTCGGGAACGTTCAGTCGGGAGTACTCCCGGTATCGAAGAGGTGGTAAAACATCCCGGTATCTCCAATGTATCAGTAACGGCGGCTTATCAAATTTTTCGGCAATAATATTGGGAAACGGAAAATAACGTAAGATCATCTATGTCGCATCTAGCTTTCAGCTGGTTGTACTGCTGCCGAATTCGTTCATCATCCGTGTTTCTCAATAAATATATATCTGGTGGTTTTCAAGGCTCAAGTGAATAGGTATTTAGTGGTCAAGCGTGTTCCATCGTCGATTTCATCATTGCTTAAAATCAGGCGAGTTGGCGGTCAAACGCAGGCCCATTGAGATTATGTAAAAATCTAATTAATGAGTGGAATCCTAATATTGCATCGTATAATCTACACCACTTCAAAAGCTGTATCCGACAGCTGATATAGCGCCCCCACATATCTACAGACATGTCACGTGTGCTGTGGAAAAATCCAAGCAGGAGTCAGACCCTAGACACCCACTGTATGACGGCCAGTTACCAGCACAACACCTAACCACCTAACAAGCCGGGCACAGTTACTTAAAACTGACCGAGGCAGTGTCAGGATGCCCAGTCGAGACTCACCGCAAAACTGAGGCTAGGAACTTTTCCACCACCCGCTAACAAACTAAGCATAAAGTGAACCTACCTGAAATCTATTTTGGACACAGCAAGTGTGGATCTACGCAACCAAATAATTAAAATTGTACCATCGACATGAAGATGAAGAATCGTTTATTAATTATATTGTAAAGTAATCCTAATCCGGATAAATAGTCCAGGCGCTCTGACCGCTAAGCCATTTTGACCTCTGTTTACTACCGCGAATTCGCATAAAATCTGTACGATATTGTATTAACTGCAAAGTTAGTCGTGTCGGTTCGGTCACCTGTATAGGGACTAAATAGATAGAAGACGTATTAAAATGTGGAAGAAGAATTCGCGGTAGTGAGCAGAGGTCGAGATGGCATAGCGGTCAGAGCGGCTGGAGCATTTATCCGGGAGGCGCAGGTTCGAATCCTCGCGACACACAATTTACAAACTTACACTGGTTGGGTCTCACTCTTCGTTTAAATTTTTCTTGTTTGGCCATCACCTTTATTTTTTAAGCGTACTTTTCAAGTTCAAGTAGGAACCAAAACAAAAATCTGACACATTACAACAATTCCAGTCGCCATTTTCGGAATAATAGCTCGAAGAGGTACTGTATCATCCTCATTTTTGAATTGTGCAACAAAGTGCCAGTCGGTTCCCTCCCAGTTTCCTCTCTAGAGAGGGATATAAATCTCAGCTGCGGGCTCGGTGCATTGCAATACAAATGTATTCTACCTGTTTAAACTAAAGAGACATGACTACGTGAGTTTTTTTTTTTCAGTTAATGTTAATGTAAAAGTAATTTGTGTATTTGTGTGTTATATTGTCACACATAAACCGTTGAACAAATTTTCATGAATCGCCTCTTCGGATGAAAAGTGTATAGTATTTTGCAAGCGTACAAATAAATATAACTTAAAAATAAAACATTTGTGTACCTACACTAAACTTGATTTTCATGCGAATCTTTGAAATTTTACACTTTTCATGCGAAGAAGTAAAACATTAGTCGTAGTGTAAAATAAAAATCACGATTAATTCCCACCAATAACCAAACAGAATAAAAAAAAAAAAAACAAAAGATTTTACCTAAGGCGTAAAATAATTTGATTGTGCATCGCTGGTGCTTGTGGTAGGTATCTACCACCATACGCTAGAGGTGTATCCAGCATGGGCAAAGCAACGCCAGGACCTCATCGGGGCAGTAGCGAGTTATAATAGATAGTAAGTATCATTATGTTAATACAGGTCTTCTTCGTGTGGTTGATGATAACCTAGTGTCAGAGTTTAAACCGCCCGTAGTCCTCTTACATTGTTTTACACATCATCGAGAACATCTCTCAGGTGTGCTGGTTTCCTCACAGTGTTTTCCTTTACCGTTTACAGCAGGTGATAATTAATTTATATGCACCTGACTCGAAAAGACAGTGGTGCGTTCCTTGGATTTGACCTTGCAACCTTTGACTTGTCAGTCCAACGGTCATACCAATAGGCTATCACTGCTGCGTTAATACAGGTTATAAACTATCTGTGTGCCAAATTTCATCCCAAGTTTCATGAAAGAGTAACAAACATTTATCTATCCTTAAAACCAACTTTCGCATTTATAATATTAGTCGGATTATGCAAGTATCCTCAAAGACTTTTTCATTTATTTTAAAACCCAGTCAGTGTAATTAACATAAAAGTAATTCTCTAGCAGTATTCAGGATTTAAATAGTGTTAGCAAATGATAATATGGTACTTCTCATTTGAATGTATAATGTATTCGCCTTAAATGTGTTTCATTGCGAAATGGTGGCATCTTAAATAGTTCTCACGAAGATTAAGTACTGTGTTTTTGCATTTATATTTTAAATATTTATTTGGCGGATCAATCAATTTCATTTAAATCATAATATTAAATAAATTCAACATAAAATTACGCTGTATTCCCTGAAGGAGTAAGCAGAGGAGTATTGTTGTTGTACATTTCACCAATGAGTTTATTTAGTTCCGTGTTATGGGTGGTGAGCCTTTTGCCGTCTCCCGGTCACAATTTCAAACTCCGGGCTGCTACTGTTAATGACCTAATAAAAAAAAACTGTGGAAAATTCTCCCTGACCTGCAAAGCAAACCCAGGAATATCTAAGTATACAATATTCAGCGTAATCCCAAACTGCAGGTTGGTACTGAGATTCTTTTAACAGAAAGACCCAGTAACACTGACCTGACCCGGGACGCGAACCCAGAATCTTGCGCTCTGCAGCTAAAACATCGCCGCCCCACCAGGTGGTAATTTTTTTCGCTTTTAATATGTATTAGGGTGAAATTCAGTCTAAAACTGGCTTTGTTGGCCTTCTCAGAGCACACCAACGTCAAATAATTATTCTATCTTTTTAGAACTATTTTTAGTGTCTTATTTTTTGTTGGAAGAATAAATTAATTCAAGATATGTCTTTGAAAAAGCATTAACGCATGCTTAGCGAACTCTAAAGTTAGTCTTCGAGAGGTCGAGATGGCTTAGTTGGTCAGAGCGCCTGGAGTATCCATCCGGGAGGCGCAGGTTCGAATCCTGTTCGCGACCGTATTCTTTTTCCATTTAATATTGTAACTTTAGAATAAATTAATTTTCTTTCTTTTCTTTAATAATACATCTACCATCTAGGCAGGACCAATTGTCACCGTAGTCGAAATCAGCTAGAATGATATAAGCTTTATAATCATTCTCATCATCATCATCACCATCATGGTGACGTTATCATCATTTATTACCTCACACAAAGTCTCTAACTCATTTCTATTGACTCTCACAGTAAACGCATGAAGATTTAATTTCAAATTGAAAACTTGTACCTTCAGCATTCCGCGCACGCTTCTGTTTCGACGGCTGTACAAATATCTTTTATGTAAATTTTTGCATAAGTACATCGTCGAACTAACGACTGGTCTATTAACATAGTTGTTTGTATAAAACGCTGACGTGGGGGTAAGGTGGGGTGTGATATCGAGCGGAGCGGAGCGACTGCGATTATTCTTAAATCGTGTTGGTTCAGATACCTAAAATATATTTAATATGAGTACTAAAGAAAATCCTAAATCTACGAGCATGCATGAAGAGGTTATATATTTATTTAACATACTTAAAGCGGAAGAGATGTCAGAATCGTATTAATGTGGCAATCAATAGTTTTCGACTTCCCGGTGGACCACAGGAGTGACTGTATGCACGTATGTGTCTACCTACTAATAAAATGAAGAGTACAATAAGTGGATTTTGGTTTTTTTTTGTTAAATAACTTTCGTGAGACACATACATATTAATTATTGTTTAACGGTTATTACTCACGCGCATTCTTCGAGATTGCCCGACTAGTTTCGAACTCTAACGGAGCCCTTATTTATGAGCTGATCCCGCGGCGATGTCCCGAGTCAAACTGAAACGGATTTTAGCTTTATCGTTGCGGCAAGATTGTTCGGACCAGCGCTGTCTACCTGGCCAGCATTTTAATAGTACATTAATATACAAGTAGGCTAAGTTTGTCATTACCGAGAGTGTAAGACCAGTGCTCACGAGTGTCATCGAATGTTTTAACACACTTTTTCATACATACATAAAAAATAAATAAATAAATAAATAAATAATAATAATAATAAATATTCCACAACTATCACACAACGCCGTCTAGTCTCAAGCTAAGCAGAGCTTGTGTTATGAGTACTAGACAACTGATAAACATACTTATATATTTCTAAATGCATACATGTTATAGATAAATTACACCCAGACACAGAACAAATGATCGTGCTCATCACACAAACATTTGTCCTGGGTGGGAATCGAACCCACGACCTCCGGCCTAGCAGTCAGGGCTACTAACCACAAGACCAACAGGACAGTCAAAAAAAAATCATATACTTATTTATCATATATTTTGAAATGGCATGTGGGTTTTTTTTGTGTGTCCCGAATATTATCTATGCGTAGACAGGTGGAAGAAGAGGCACTGGGGAAGTTGTCAAAGTTTCTTTTCTATTTTTAGACATCAAAACTGTTTTGCCGAGGTTTAAATTTAAACGTGAAGGAGCTACGCCGTTTTTTATTTAATATAAAATACAGGTAATGAGCTACATTTTGAACTTAAAAGTGTTGCAATAAGAAAAGTAAGTTACGTGACGCTCAGCACTGTATGTGACCAGTGGGGTTACTCTTGAAACTAATACCAATTCAAATTCAATTCCAATATTAAATACACGCCTTAAAACAACGCGTAATTTAAAAATAAACTAACCTACATTACAGTTGCCTCAATTTTAAAGCATGTTGTCTTTTTATTATCCTGAATCTATAATTATTTTTTATACATTTTGGCATTTAAAAGTACGAACTGACATATTTCCAATGTCAATCGAGCGGAATTATTTTCAAGAGTACTACCCACTGTTCTTGAAATCTTAGTTCGTAGTTATTCCTAGTTGGAAATTGGTATAAAGTCAAAATTATGTATCATCAATTTGCCATGAGGGCGCAGCAAGATATTTTGAATTAAAAATGAGAATAATCGTGCGTCTAAAATTTTTTCGAGTTTTTATATTGTTTCAAAGAATGCAAAATAATTTATTTTGGTTAATCATTTTGGATTTAAGAAACTATAAATTAGACGTTTTTACTAATTACTTTTTTAAAGTTTAAAATTCTTTTAAAGTCAAAGTGTACAAGACATGTCATTTACAATTACAGGGCTCGTTACTTTATATAAGTATTTATTTTTCGATTCATAAACAAGGATTAAGATGGAGATTCACAATTAAAACAAACACTTCATTTTTAGGGAATACATGCCTAGGAATTTCTTTTACGTTCGGTACATATGAGTGTCAAAGAATCTCATATACACGAAAACGTTACCTGGAAAAAAAACGAGCTCAGTTCGGGAATGGAATCCATAGCACGCGGCGTTAGCTTATAATTATCTCGACCGCTACGTCAACTATATCGAAGCAGATTCTCGCATCAACGCTCGCCGCGCACGGACGTGTTACTCCGCGTAATTCGCTCGTGTTGTGTCAGTGATCGTTGTCGCTACGCTCTGCCGTAGCATTCTCCGTAGCTGCTCGCTAGCTACGCCACTACAATTCAAAAGTTGCCTCTTTCGAGGCGGCGGCTGATATCTGTCTTTTTCAAAGTACAGTCAAAACGTGTGTTGTGTAAATTCCCCTTCTGGGAAAATCCACAGTTTCGTGGTTCTCGGTGGAAACCTCACGGTGTCAACGAAACCGAGAGGGTGTGGACCCGATACACCCAGCTGAAGCCCCTTCAGGGTTAAGCTACAAATCGGACGGGAGCTAGAACAACCGGCCTTGGGGGATCTCCTAGTCGACTCTAGCTCTGGTTTCCCTTACAGCAACACACCTAGTGTCGGTCGGGTGTGTCTACACCCTTCGCACTAGACTGGTTCAGGGCCCCGTACGCACATTAAGACTGGCGACGGGTAAAAAGCAAGCTTAGGGCTCACCATTAGGTCACTCACCTCCCTGCCTATACCCGGCGGGGAGGGTTACGCATCCCCGGGCTATCCTCCCGGGGAGTTAGGCCTGTTAGGCGAAAATTAGAGTTATATATATAATAGTTAAATTAATTTCTTTTTAATATGGACGCGCTTCTCGCGTTCGTTAAAATCATAGTCAGGGACCCCGACATTCAACGTCGGTACGGTACCCAAATAGCCGACCTGCAGCATGTCAACCCCGCAATAATTTGCGTAGATAGCCCTCTCTCTCCGCCGCCCGCTAAAATAGGTATACCATGCCTCGCATCCTTGCCCACCATCGACCCTCTCGTAGAGGCTCCCTCTACTTCGGCCATCGCGCCTCCTACGACCGCCGTCACTGTCTCGGAAGACATGGACGTGTGCGTCAACCCCTCTCCCTGTCTCTCGGATGCCACTGGCTCCGACTCCGAGACTAGCTCGTCCTCTCCCTCCTCCTCCTCCTCCGAAGACGACTACATCCAGGTCGGCAAAGGAGGCAAGAGGAAGAAGGGGAAAACTTCCACCCCGGCCAGCAAGGCCAAAAAACCTGTAGCGCCCCCCGCCCCCTCCCCCGCCCCCGCGACTACCGCCACCCCCTCCCCCCCTCCCCCGCGACTATCGCACCCCTCTCCCCCGCCCCCTCTCAGACCAACCCCCCCCTCAGCCCCTCCGGCGCCACTTCGAGCTCTAAGAAGCTTAAATCCCCTCCCCCGCTCTACATTCATGACAAGTCCAAATGGACTGCCATCTCCAAGATGTGTGTTGATCGCAGGATCAACTACACCAGTGCCTGTGCTACTCAGCAAGGCATCAAAGTTAAGGTCCCCTCCACAACAGATTATAGGGAACTCACAAAGGCCCTTAAGGCCAGGGACGTCTCGTTCCATACATACTTTCTCCCCGAGGAGAAATCTACCAGGGTCGTCATAAGACGCATCCCGAAGGAAATTCCCACAGAGGACATCCTCAGCGACCTTCAGTCGCAGAGAGTCCCAGTATCCCAGGTGCACCGGATGCACCGACCCAGAGGTGGGGCCGCCTACGACATGGTGCTAGTCGTATGCGATCCTACCGAAGGACACCACCCGATCTTCCAGGTCAAAGCGATCTGTAGCCTTTCCGGCATCATTATAGAGAAGCCTTATAAAACAGGCGTAATAGGGCAATGTCACCGTTGCCAATTATACGGTCACGCTCAGACCAACTGTTTCGCCACACCTAGATGCGTCAAGTGTCTAGGTGACCACGGCACTGTAGACTGTCCCCGACCCAAAGATCGCGCACTCTGCACCGACCCTCCCAGTTGTGTGCTCTGCGGCGAAGCCGGTCACCCCGCAAACTATCGCGGCTGCCCTAAGGCACCGAAATCAACCTCGCCCAAGCTCGTGAAGCGGGCCAACGCCCGTCAACAAAGGGAAAGCCCTTCGGTGGCGATCCCCTCTTCTCAACTCCCCGCCCGCCTCAGCCCTCAGAGACCCAGTCCGTGGGCTCCCCTCAACAACCTCCAGCAACAACGAGCTTTCCCAGCTCTCAAAACCACCTCTACGCCCAAGATCGCAGCCCTAATGGCCTCGCCCATAGCTGCGCCCCCCTCTCTATCGCCTCCGACTAACGCGTCCTTACCGGCTAACGCCGCCGCCTCTCTACCGGTCGTAAACGACGACCTCGCGTTTGACCCCGCGGTCGTCATTCTCAGCACATTCAGCGTATTCTCTTCTGATAACGCTCACGCTATGGCCAGGGACATCATCGCCTGCAAAGGCGACCCTATGAAGCTACTCATGGTGTACAACACCTTTCCCAAGATTACGCAAGCCCTGCGCAATCTAGCTCATAATAAATAAAATATAAAATCTTTAATGGATAATAGGAACCTATGTAGAACCAAACCGCGCTCCCTAAAAATAGGTTTCTTCAACGCTAACGGCATCACCAAACAACGCGACGAAATAGCTACGTTCCTCCGCGACCACCAATTAGACGTCCTCCTCGTACAGGAAACGTTCTTAAAACCTCACCGTCGGGACCCGAATATCGCCAACTACCGTATAGTTAGGGACGATAGAACTAGATGTCACATGGGCGGCACCCTTATTTATTACCGTAAAACGCTCCACTGCATCCCGTTAGACCCACCTCCTCTCTCACTTTTCGAGGTATCGATCTGTCGGCTAGCCATGACCGGTCACCAACCCATCACTATCGTCTCTTCCTACATCCCTCCTGCCGCCGCCGATGTGGGGGAAAAACGCGAAATCCTATCCCACGACCTTACTGCCCTCCTCGGCTTGAGTGACTCCGTTATCATAGCGGGCGATCTCAATGCCAAACATCCCGCTTGGAACAGTAATACGACGACCGCGAGAGGCAGGCAACTGTTCGGCCTGTGTGCCACTCTCAACTTCGACATTATTGCTCCGATGCATCCCACCCACTATCCGCACAACACCGCGCACCTTCCCGATATTCTCGATGTGGCGCTTCTAAAGAACGTAAACCTTCGTTTACAGTCTATAGAGACGCTACACGAGCTCAACTCCGACCATCGTCCCGTGATCATGGCACTGGCACCTCGCTCGGGGCCCTCTGATCCTTCCCGACCCCCTCCCACCCAAACGATCACGGACTGGAAGAAAGTAAGCGAAAGCCTACAATCGACCAGCTCCCCGCACTTAGACTCTATTCCCGACGTCATCGCCTCGGTCACTGACACTACGAATGCGATCGATTCGTTCACCGGTCACGTACAATCCGTTTTGAACAGTTGTTCACGGGAGGTTCCATTGATGGACAACCATCACTGGAAACTACCGGCGGACGTACGCGAACTGGTAACGGAAAAGAACGCATCCGTACGTGCCTACAGCGCGTTTCCCTGCGACGCGAACAAAGCTCACATGCGCTATTTACAGCGTGCTGTAAAGAAACGCATCGATGAGCAGCGTAACGCGCACTGGGATAAGACGCTGAGCGACTTAGAGCCTCACCAAGCATTCTGGCAGCTTCAAAGGAGACTCCAATCCGATGGAGTGGCCACCATGCCCCCTCTCATCCGCCCCGATAAGAGCATAGCCTTCGACGACATCGAAAAGGCCGAGTGCCTGGCCGACAGTCTAGAAGCGCAATGCACTCCTAGCACCCAACCGGTCGACCGAGCGCACCTCCTCAAGGTAGACGCAGAAGTAGAACGCAGAGCCTCACTCCCGCCGTTCGAAGACCCCGACGACCCCCTGCCCCCCGTCACTCCCGACGAGGTGCAAGAGGTCATTAAAAAACCGCAAAGCCCCCGGCATAGACGGCATCACTAACAAAGTAATGAAACTTCTCCCCGCCCCTTTCATTATACTCATGACCGCCATCTTCAATGGCGCCATGAGTCACAACGTCTTCCCTCAATCGTGGAAAGAAGCCACCGTCATAGGTATCCCTAAGCCGGGAAAACCCGCGAACGAACCCACCAGCTACCGACCGATCAGCCTCCTCAACGTACTCTGTAAAATCTACGAGAAGCTTATTTATAAGCGACTCAAGGACTTTGCCGATGCGAAGAGCCTCATCCCCAACGAACAGTTCGGTTTTCGTACCCAACACTCGTGCGTACAACAGGTCCACCGCATCGTCGAGCACATAAGCGCCGGTTTTCAGCGCGGCACGATGACAGGCGCGCTCTTTTTCGACATAGCGAAGGCTTTCGACAAAGTCTGGCACAACGGCTTATTATACAAGCTGTACCAACTCGGCGTGCCCGACCGTCTCGTGCTCATCCTACGGGACTTTCTCTCGAATCGCACTTTCCGCTATCGCATAGAGGGCGCACTATCCGCCCCCCACTCTATCCGCGCCGGTGTCCCCCAGGGCTCCGTGCTCTCGCCCCTCCTGTTCACGCTCTTCATAACATAAACATAAACATAAATCCTCTTTATTGCACACCAAAAATACAAAAATGACAGGAACATTTAAAAAATAATAATAGGTAAGTACAATTGGCGGTCTTATCGCACTTCAGCGATCTCTTCCAGACAACCATATGATAGGGAGAGAAGCGATTTGTAACACACAAGGGGCTTCACTAGCGACATCCCCAAAAATAGACAGGCAAAGTTAGCTCTCTTCGCAGACGACACTGCCATTTTCTACTCCGGTATCGTGCGCGACCGCATAGCTAGCACTCTCCAAACTTCCGCCAACGTACTAGGCGCTTGGTTCAGGAAATGGAGAATAGAAGTCAACCCCGATAAGAGTCAAGCCGTACTCTTCGCGAAAAAGCGTAGGATCAGACCCCCCGACCCCAAACCGATAACCATGTTCGGCAAGCCGATCCCTTGGGAGAAGCAAGCCAAATACTTAGGAGTCATCCTAGATAGACACTTGACCTTCGGTGAGCACATAAGGACGGTGCGCTCGCGCGCCGCCTTCGCTCTGGGTAGGCTTCACTTTATCATGAACGCACGCAGCAGATTGTCACTTAAGTGCAAACTGCGCATTTACACCACGTGCATACGCCCCATCATGACCTACGCCTGCGTAGTGTTCCCACACGCGAAATCGTACCGCCTCCATAAGATGCAGACCCTCCAAAACCGTGCCTTACGTAAGGTCACGGGAGCCCCCCTCTACGTTAGAAACGAAAACCTCCATCTCGACCTCAAGATTCCCACCATCCAACAGTTTATAAAACGCATTTGCAAGCGTTATTTCGAGTCTGCTGAAAAGCACCCCAACCCTCTTATCGCGGCTGCCGCCCGATACACCCCCTCCCAGATTTCATCATCAGAATTCGCCGTCCTAGGCATTCACTATTGTACCCCGATGACGCTATAACCCTGCTCCAAGAGAGCCGTAGGGCCACCAGCACAGTACACAAACACAGACCGCCGTCATTTAGGCCTCGCCGCCGAGGCCCGTCGCGACGTCCCCGTAATGCACCTAATGCATCACCTCCCCGACCCTTGCTCGTGCCAGCCCGCGTAGCCGCTGAGCCTGTAGCTTTAAATTCCCCTGATAATAATAATTCTTGTTCGATCCAGCCAGTCCCTTGCTGTCCTCCCTCAAGCGACGCCCTAAGCCGAGGCTCGTACCCCGCAGGGGGTGCCCTTAGCGTGGTCGCTTTAGATTTAGTTTAATTCGTAAGCCCCTGGCTGGAGGCCTTAATAATAGTTTATTATTAGGGCATCCACAGGAAAGCCCGGTTAAGCAGCCGACAACCTCCTAGGTTGACCTGCGAGATGCCACTATCAAAAAAAAAAAAAAAAAAAAAAACGTCAACTATATTTCGGCGAATAATTATTAGCCAACATGGGGCTACGCTTCTGTTTGTGTGACATCCATGATCTATTAACTTCAATTAAGTAACAAAAGTATTAAAGAATTAAGGCGAAAAGCATTAACGCGTGCTTAGCGAACTCTAAAGTTATTATTTTAAATGGAAAAAGAATACGGTCGTGAGCAGGATTCGAACCTGCGCCTCCCGGATAAGTACTCCAGGCGCTCTGACCACTAAGCCATCTCGACTTCTGCTCATATTGATGAAGAATTCGCAGGCGCAGGTTCGAATCCTGCTCACGACTGTATTCTTTTTCCATTTAATATAATAACAAAAGTATCTTCAAGCCAGTAGGTACTTTCTTATTTAATTGTGTCTCTAATGATATAAGAGCCTCAGCGTTATTTGTGTTTAATTATTATGTATTTTTCTAACAAAATCTCAGAAATAATATTGATGAGTATTGGTGAAAAGTCTGATCTTATATTTATTATTTATATAAATAAAATAAACTGTAATTGTAATGTATAATCATCAATTAAGAACAACTTGATCGATAAGACAAATTTTTGCAAAACAAGATTTGCAATGAAAGATTTTTTTTCTAATTCCACTGAGAAGTCAAAAGATGTTATGGCATTTATAATGAATAATCTCAATTAATAAAAAAAACTATTCTGCATTAGTAAATGATACACTTGCGAAACAGGGCGAGTCACTGGTATAGATATATAATTATAAAAAATATAATATAGTTACCAAAGATAGTTGATATATCAAATCAGTACTTCATCGCGTTTACTTCAGGAACCAGTTCATTGAACCTGAAAAATTCGCTACCCAAAAGATACACAACGATAATATGTGGCTATAAAATAAGAAATCATACGAGGAGTTTTTCTTAGCCTTTTTGCGGCCATCTGCCAAAAATGTTTACTATACCGTTTATGAGAGATGAGAAAATATTTCGTCTTCTAAGCTTTCGGACCCCAATTTGGCTTGAATCCCTCTAACATTCAAATCTTCCGGTACTTTGTAGACTGAATGTAGTCGACACAAGTTTGTTATACATACCTATATTATAACTGCCCAAAAAGAGGAGTGTTATGTTTTTAGGACTCATGTATGTATGTATGTGAGTTTATTTATCCACCATAACTCCTAAACACTTGAACCGATTTAGATGAAGATTAAAAAGATTGTAGTATATATAGTGATTGTGGTACACATAAAGGTGTGAAATACAAAATTTATATAAAGTACGTGGCAGGCGTGCTTTTTACGTTTTATGTGGCATCGGTCCAGTGATTATAAGTGTTGCTGCTGGGCGTGAGGTTCTTGGGTCAGGTAAAGTATTATTACGTTTTTCTGTTTAGAAATACCCAAAGTTTGGATTCAGAGAGTATCCTTAGGATGTAGTCGCTTAGTTTATAAGTTTTAATATTGTTTCATAAGTGTCTTTAAATGGTTTACGTGAAATAAAAACTTTTGATACTTTGACCTTGAACTGGCCTATCGTAGTAGCGAGTGTCAATAGTATGAGCGACCAGCTTATACTGGTTTTGTTACCACTGACTTGCGGCCTACTGTACAACAGTATTCTTCTACCTAAGCCTTCGAGGCCACAACCGTGATCATCTAATGCTATGTAATCCCAGATTTTGAGGTTGCCCAGATAACTACTAGCTTTGATTTGAAAGTAAATCAACAGCGGAACACGAACATTTTGACTATCGTGCAAAATCAACAGAGGAACACGAACATTTTGACTATCGTGCAAAATCAACCGAGGAACACGAACATTTTGACTATCGTGCAAAATCAACCGAGGAACACGAACATTTTGACTATCGTGCAAACTATCGTCTGTCAAACAAACTGTGTGCATTTGTGCCCTGACCCCGCCCAAACGAGAACCCTTGGACTGTGGACCAAGTTCGGATATCGTGTGTTCCCGGTTTTAGAATTTGTGTTGCTGAAGAGTTACTGGGGTTTTTTGAAATAAGTATTTACGAAGTATTTAGTACAGTCAGCGACAGTAGTCGAATAAAGCATCGAAAGTGCATCGACTGTAGTGCTGGTTATTGTGATATACGGTTTATATGTATTTATTTCTCAAAGATTACGAATTACTTGCGAGGTGAAATAAATAACAAAACAAAACTATAAATATATTTTATTTCACAGATGCGCGGGATTTTTTGGCAGTATTCTTAAAATACAAATGTTTGATACAGGTTCTTAATACTGAAATATTTGACACGATTCTCGGGGTTCGTATAAACTAAAAATAATATTAAATATGTACCTCATATGCTTTCAAGTAGTATTTGAGACTTGCGTCTGAAGAATACCCCAGAAACACAAGCACAATTATTATCCCCGTTTACAAGAATATGGGGAAACGACTTTGCTTATAGTCCCCTACAAAGCTACAATTAAGGCCTACTGGCTTTTTACCTCAGAAAAAGTGGGAATGTAATAACCCCGAAGGCATCCACGGAATAGGATAAGCGACTCGAGCATGCGATAATATGCTATGCGTTAATATTTTATTTCGCTCTGTTGTTTTATTGTTGGGAATTAGCTTTGCCCTTCTTTATCCAGAATTAGAGAGTGTTTTTGGATCCTTTGTAAGTGAACAATTTGTTTATTAGAGTTTTCCTTATGCAGTTAGAGCTCACATGCTATGTCACTAATTTATTTTATGGAACGGAAAGTGGCATGTGACATATCCCTTATGGAGATGACGTAAAATAAGTGTACGTATAAAAATATAATCTAGTTGCTTTTTATTTTCCACAGCCTAAATAAGCCAGAAATGCGGCAACTAAAACTCAGGCTACCGACGATAAATTCTAATTACTGCAATGTCTATTCGGTAGGACAGTTCGTACTATATGGCTTTAGTAGAGAGCACATTTTAGCGCTCATCGTGACCCAGTTGTTGAACTAGTCGATTGCTATCCCTGTTGAATAAATGACGTCATTATTTATATTAAAGAAACTGCAGCTGTTTTTAGCATTGCGTAGCTTTGTGGTGGAGAGGGGCATAATATGGCTGAAAAAAATAATCATTTAATTATGGAATAGATTCAGGCGTTACTTTGCGGAAGTCCATTACAATGGGTGCAAATAAATACAACTGATAAATACGGTGGCGGACACTGCACGGTCTAACAGCTCCTGATGATTCTGGGGGGGAGGCGAAATACGTGTAGAGTAGTTGGTGGTAGTCGCAATTTTCACCGCTTGCGTATGTGCATATATTTTCGGGCGGTTGGGTGGTGCACAGGTAATGCATGACTACCCTCAATATTGTGGAAGTAGATATACTAGATCTTGTATTTTTTGCATCCATTTAATTATGGATTAAAAAATATTTATGGATTGTACAAACTATAAATTCTTATACATACAAGGAAGTGGAAAACCTAAAAACCTCATCAAAGTGAATACCTGACATAATTTCAAATACTAAACTCATTCCGTCGAAAATTACTCAAAGGCGTATTAAAATCAACTAAACTCCACGTCTTTACATTTCCGTTAACCGCACAATGGGATTATTTCCCTCGATCTTTTCTCAGGGGGCTTCACTTAAATCCGGCCCTGTCAGGCGGGCGCCCTAAACTGAATATTAAAATAGGTCGACGTACAAAACCCAGTGAAACCAGTGATGTGGAAAACCTTATCGCTTTTACAAAAACTTCATAACTTTTTTTGCTGAATAGTCGGCGAAGTATGTAGTATGAAATATTATAATCTTAATGTACAGGGTTTACATAAATATTTATTGTCACAGCTCAAACCTGTTCGATACTCTCAGAAACATATAGATTTTAGTTACAGATATTTTGTCAAAGCAAATTTTAAAGTAATGATTATTTATTGTAACAATAGAACATTGTATCATACTTTAAATACTACTTACTTCTATCACGCAATATGTTAGGTTATTGCGTGATAGAAGTAAGCCCATCACCGTTGATCTGAAAACATTTTGTAATATCAAACACAAGAATCAGGGTTATTCTTGAAATTAATGCCAATTCCAATTCCAATATTAAATCAACGCCTTTAAACAATATGTTATGTTAACATTTTACCTACATTATATATAATTATCTCAATTTAAAAGCATGTTAGCTTTTAAGTATCCCAATTATTTAATAATTTTTAAGATATTTTGGTGTTCAAAAGTATGAAATGGCATATTTCTAATGTCAATCGAGCGGATTTATTTTCAAGACCTATTAAGATGAATTCTATTGATCCAGGTTATCAAGATAAACTATCTGCTACTGCGCTAGCTATCCTAAAGTAAAAAAGACTAAGCACATATCCGTGAAGTAACAAGTAATTCCGCATGCGATTTTTCTCGCAGTGCGTGCATTTCCACTGTGGTTTGCGGAAAAAGCCGCACGGAATTTTACCGCAAGCAAAGGCTTTTGTTCGTCTAGACGCTGAATGATACACGCGCAATTTTATTTCATATTTCTTCAATATTGACCTCGCAGATAAATATTTCTATTGTATCTCCAGTGATGTCAAGGACAGACTCGGGTTTATATCTTGGCATGAGATACTACGTATTGTTCCTTGTTCCGTGTACCCATAATATTTATGATGAAGTGCCTATAGACTAATATATGGAGCGTCGTATGGTCGAGTGACTGAGGGCACTGTCTAGGGAATTTTGTGTTTCGTATTAATCGAATTTAGAAGTTACATGTGAGTTTAGATCAACGCTTCTGATATGTATGTTTTATATAATATAGATTTGTAACTATTTGGTTTTGAATATTTTTAATAATAAATATAATTGAATATCGTTGGTTTAGTGGTCCCAAGCGCGACTGCTGAGCATGAGGTCTTGGGTTCGATTCTCGGGTCGGGTAAGTGTTATTGTGTTTTACTCTTAGGAAATTTTCGGCAGCAGCCCGAAATCTGGACATGTGTCCGGTAGATGGCAATAGGCTCACCACCTATTACATGGGACTTAAGGGTTCCGTTCTAGTTCGAAAATAACATGTTCACAGAATACAGGGAAACTTATATTGCACACGCACACACTCGCTCACGTACACAACCAAACACACGCTCACACGCATATGCGCGCATGCGTACACACAGAAGCACATGCACGCTTACACCAACATAAATTTTACCAACAACGAGCGCTGTGACTTCTAAGATACAGGAATGTCCTAGTTTAGAAGTCAGCGTTTTTTTGCTAGAAAGAACATCCATCAATAACCAAGAAATTCCATCTTCGATCAATTACATTCTTCCGACCACCTATATGCAGATGGTCTACAAATTTATAATAAAGCACCCTATTTGCTCCTTGAATATGGACCTGGCTCGAGTTTCACAGTGGAGCAAAAGATACTGGCTTACAGTCAATCCCGCAAAGACTCAGGTAATTGTGGTGGGCAGTTCCAGGATGATATCGAAGATTGACTGGACCACGCTTCCTCGGGTTTCTTTTAATAACACTTTTATTCCTTTTAGCGAAAATGTTAAGAACTTAGGGCTAATTATAGATAGAAGCTTGTCCTGGACTGCTCATCTACAAGAAACCAGTCGTAAGTTGTTTGCTTCCGCTGAGTCATTGAGAAGATTGCGCAACTTTCTTCCTATTACCACTAAAATTGCGTTAGCACAATCCCTTCTTCTTCCTATCCTTGATTATGCTGATGCTAGCTACCTTGAACTCACTGAAGACCAATTAGATAAGCTTGAGTGACTCCAAAATTTGTATTAGATTTATATTTGGCCTACGCAAATATGATCATGTTTCTGACTTCCGTATTAAGCTCAACTGGTTACCTATCCGCCTTCGCCGGAATACTCATATTCTTTCTTTACTTTACAATGTGGTCTACCTTCCATCTACTCCATCTTATTTAAAAAAACGTTTCCAGTTTCTTAGTGACACTCATACATGAGTCCTGAGATCATCGGAGAACCTAAGACGGGAGCTGCCGTTGCATTCCACAAAATTCTTGGACAAATCCTTTTCAATACAAGCAGCGCGTCTGTGGAATGCATTATCGGTTTCTATTCGACATGCCCAGACACTTCCAGTATTTAAAAGGTTACTGAAGGAACATTACCTGTCATTATCCTTACCGTAAAATTGTTTATTTCCCTTCTAATAGTGTATCTATTATGGTGTAAATGATACGTATATATATATAGATATATATAGTTATGTTGTTAGTATTTTTTACTTTATATTTTTATTAAGTATGTACACCGACAGCCCTTAATTTTTATTCATGTACCCCTTCTTTCCATGCTAAGGTTGCCTGGAAGAAATTGCCGTGTGTGATAAGGCCGCCTATTGTACTATTTTTATTTAATAAAGTTATTTTACTTTTTATTTTTTATGGAATAGGTGGCAACCGAGCAGACGGCTCGCCTGATGGTAAGCGATTACCGCCGCCCATGGGCACCCGCAACCCCAGAGGAGTCGCGAGTGCGTTGCCGGCCTTTTAAAGGGTTTGGGCCTCCGGTACCCTCACTCACTCGGCGAAACACAACGCAAGCGTTGTTTCACGCCGGTTTTCTGTGAGGCCGTGGTATCAATCCGGTCGAGCCGGCCCATTTGTGCCGAAGCGTGGCTCTACCACGGTGAAAAATTCATTACGTATTCATCAATCAATTAATTACGTATTCTTGGTGTACAATAAAGAATCAAATAAATAAATAAATTCATACATGTAACTCTACATCCTCACAAACATTTGCGTTAATATTATTACTTCTCTCATGATTTCTGCCCCCGAGGAACACTAAATAATCTACATATCCACTTGTAAAACTTTACACAAACAGATATATAGTTAATTTAATACCATTTGTCTTCTCACAAACCCTATCACAAACAGCGTAGGTTTTAGAAAAGCAGTATTTATAAAGACCGAACTTAAAATAAATACCTTATTAATATTCTATTCAAAAGGACCGAATCGTGAAAGTAATGGCTAGTTACGATGACTCATTGCAGAATTATGATAAGCCAATACATTAATTTTATTTATTTCTATGCTGGGCGAGACGTTAGGGAAAATTTACACCTTCTTCAACGTTAGTTAGATTTTGTATAGGCAATGTACGGCGCGCATAAATGAGGTCTGCTGGCGTATTGGCTAATCTACTATCGGTTGATAATAAAATGATTAGTCACTTTGCAGTACATTGCGTTGTTTGTTTTGTACGTTTTTCCTCATAATAGACAAGCTCTAACATACGACGCAATGTTAAATATAGTGATTATAATTTGGCTGTCAACCGAGTTAGCCAATACTGGTCCGTTCAGGCCAACTGTGAACGGCCTGCATTAAGTAGCAAGTTTTGTTGATACCTTCGACGGCCTTTAGCCTACCAAAGCTACGGCAAATACGCTGTGATTCCGGCACTCTAATAAAGGTTAGTTGAGGACTGTGTAGTGTTAATTGTGAATATGACAAACACGGCCAGCCCAGTCTTTACAACCTTCTTAAGCTACGAAAATGATTCGGGAGTATGGTGTTGAGTTTCAAACACGGTCTGTTAACAATTTCTGGGTTTGACTGATTAAGTATGATCTCCTTATGTCCAGATGGATAGGCATGTGTCCATGACTTTTCTATCTCTTCTCTTCATGAACAAGTAGTTATAATGTTTAAGAAAGACAGAGGACTCACAGAGGGAGCGTCCCTCTGTGAGTCAGGAAATAAACCTTAAACACACACATTCCCATCTATAAAAAAATATTGAACGATATTAATTAGTTCGGTATACCTGGGGAGCCTAACAAGATTCGCTTATCAAGCTTCAAGGTAAATGGAAATATAACCAAATGAGTTTTAGAGCAATCTCCATTCAAATCGTACCACTAAAACGGTTAATTGTAAATCAAGTGCAAATTGCATTCCCGACGCAATCTGTGACGAAACAGGTGGCTCTAATATTCAACGCTTGTTAACGAACAAGTGGCGGTAATGGGACCAGATTTGGTTATAACGTGCCGATTATAGGGTCGGTGATAATCCAACATAACCAGTCCGTTGCCATCCCACTCAGGGCAGGTGCTTCTTCTTATGCATGTAGGTTCGGTCATCGGTGATGAGACAGGTAATATTTGATCATCAGATGTCCGTTTCTTAATATTTCAAAAGCTGAGGTAAGCAAAATGTAATATGAACTGCGACACAACTCGCCGGCCCCTCAGTCTCCGTCTCCGCCCGGTCGCGGTATTATGCAAGTGTATGTGTAAACCGATGATAAAAAAAAATAGACATTGTCTCAGTACAAACTCTTTAATTTATTATCCCAAAAGGTTATGAACTTAGAACCCTACATTAAGCATATGAGGAAATGATTATTTAATCTAACTTTTTCATTAGTCCATTTCAAATAATTACACAAGGCCAAAACAAATGCTTCTGTGAATTCTTTGCCGTTATCCGTTCAGGAGTTTGCGTTCTTGGGCTCCAAGATTCATTTAAAACCAAAATCACGTAATTAAAAAGTCCATTTAAAACAAGAGGAGATATCGTGTAACCAACAATCAAAACAGTTCACCGTTTTTGTTTATAATTTACTACGATGGCCATAGTCTGTGAAAATTTTAACTTTCTAGGTCCCAAAGATACAGCCCTGTGGTACAGAGACGGACGAACAGATAGACAAACAGGCGGCGTAGTCACGTTGTCACTCTAAAACGAATCCGCTTTCACTTGATGTAAACCCAGCATTATTATGAACACATATTTTAATTCGTCTCTTTTCTCAAGAATTCAGATTTCGTTATCAAATTGTCAGAGTTAAGGTGACGCCCGCCTTCCAAAACAAACAAACTTCCATTCATCAACACGCGTAATCAGTTTTTCATTTTAATTAAGTTTTAATTGTAAACGAATTACGTAACCGAAACGCCTGGGTTTCAAAGCGATATGCGGCAAGGGGAGTTTTGATACTTACTTAATCAAAGAAACTCAAACATATCATATATATAAACGTGATTTGGATTCGTGAACTTTAATTCTATTTTAGGCTCTTACTGCTTACCTTAAAGCCATAAACAGAATGAAGATATGTAAAAGATTTTACAATTAAAAAGCCATCACAGTCTTTCGATAAAACAATTTTAGTTCCAAACGAATTATGAATCAATTTTATCATTCTTCAATTAAATATCTTTTTCGATAAATAGACAAATAAATCAACATTAAAATGTCTGTCTGCCATTTCTAAATAAATCCCAAAACTTTAGTGAAAACTGCTATAAAAACAATGTCTTATCATTTTTCTGTTAACGAATTCTCAGTAGTAGCCCAGAGTTTGGAATTGTGTCCGAAAGATGGCAATAGGCTTTATGTGGGTGTGCAATTATGTACACCTCTGCCCTTCGAGGAATACAGGCGTGATGCAATGATGCTACATAAGATTTTTTATCTGTCTGTCTGAAAGTTTGTTTCGAATTATAAGCTCCGCAATTGCTCAACGGATGTAAAAGAAAATTTTAGGGATTACATTTTTACAGGAACTTTAATTATTATACGTGTATGTTTCATTTTAATATCTTGCAGGGTTCGGAGGATTTATTATGAACTAGCTGTGCCCCGCGGGTTCATCCACGTATAATTATATTATAATTAGCCAAGGTTAGTCCTTATATAACTAGTCAGCTACCTACCAGTAAAATCTTATCAGAATCAGTACAGCCGTTTTGAAGATTAACCGGAACAAACAGACAGACAGACAAAATATTTTACAAATGACTTTTATGTATTAGTGTCGTGCAAATAACTGTATGAGCTTAAAAAAACGATTATTTTAATATTACACACAGACAGTTCAATTTTATTTAATTGTAGTCATAAAGTTTTTGGGTCAAGTGCCGTGCGAACGTAGTCACGGGCATAGCTAAGCCTTAATATTTATGGGTACAATACTTAAATATTTAGAGGACCAGACGGGAGACGGCTTCTGACTAAATCACCACTTTTGGCGGGGGGTGAGGTAACACACAAGCCCAAAATAACATTCACTAAAGCAACAATAGCTCTCGTCATTACATTAACAGTATTAACACACATAAAAGACTAAATACAAACATAAAATTGTGTCACATACGATTAGAATCGTGAACTATCATTATAAACATACAAGTAAAAGGTATAAAGGTTTGATTACGAATCATATGCCAGTGGCGAGAGGGGTACGCCTGTTAAAACTACTCCAGTACTAATTCCTTCAAGCTTACATATCGACTGCTGAAATGCTATACGAATCAATAGTGTCTGTGCTTTAAAAAATAAACCTTAAATTGACATTCTTAAGAGACATTTTCATATTTCTTTTAACTTAAAATTGTTATTACAGGTATACCTAATGCAACAATGTAGTCTTTTAACATTAAAGATATAAAAACATGTCGCTTTATCCAAATAACCTTTCAACCGTCGATGTTATTATAAGTCTTAAATTGATTATATAATAATTAACAGTGTCGGGGATAATTACATTAATCCAACTACCCCGGGATTCATACCTACAGCCTACAGCTAACCCTTAACCGCGACAGTAACCGCAAACCGCAGCCTAAAGGTACGCTATAGGAAATATGTAGTACTCACAGCATGAAAGTAATCAGTAATCAGAGTATTTGGTAAAAATCAACCTTAAATCAGTACATTTAAGGTGCACTTTTAATTCAAACCGATATTCGTCTGAAACAATAGAAAATTTACCTTAAGTTAATTAACATAAGATCGTTGTTTATCAAATTGTTTTGATGATTTTGAATGCCTGTACCATTCTCGGGATATTGGAATGACAATATGTATTATAATTTCGAATAATTCAAATTCATGCGGCCTGATAAAATTTAGTACACTGCCTTCAACTCGTTGGAGGAAGAAATAATAAACTAAAATTGGCACATTGCTGAATCCTCTATAATGATTCGAATATGCAGACGTCAAATACGAATTTCAAAATCCAACTCGAATAAATTTTTGTATATCTCAATATACTTTTAGGTGGCCACTCAAACTACAAACGTCTCTTAACTACAAATGTCTCTGTATTTGACCTCTGTAATTCATCTCATCTAGTTCGTGTTAATAAAATATAGTTAGTCGCTCTCAAAACATTGATATAATATTTATATCTATTGGTACCTCGCCGTTTCAATCATGTTGCGTTGACAACGGTCAACGTGTCTAGTGTCAAAACTGACCACGGTACAGACATAAGAAATACATTAAAAACGTTAACTATTATTATATCGATAAATCTTTGAAAACACATGCCTAGCGAACTCTAAAGTTATAGATTTTCGTGGAAAAATAATACGGTCGTGAGCAGGTTTCGATCCTGTGCCTCCCGGATAAATACTCCAGGCGCTCTGACAACTTGGTCAGAGCGCGTCACTTAGATGGCTTATCTCGAAGTCTGCTCACCACGGCGAATTATTCTTCCACAGTTTAATACGTCTTTTTGACTGAACAGGTTCGAATCCTGGTCACGATTGTATTCTTTTTCCACGAAATTCTATAACTTTATTATTGTATCTTACATTCTCGTAACTTCACATACATTTCACTATGCAGGCTCTAGACTAGTAAAATTTAGAATATCCTAATAGAAAATCTTAAACTTTACCCGACCTAGGAAAAGAGCTCAGAACTTCACCTCCAATAGCCCAATACCCCAATACCTTAGGCAACTACTTAAATCTAAAAAAATTAAAAACAATATAACTTATATTCATTTTGTGATTTCTACATTATTACAATTCAGTATCGGTACCCCACTGCCTCAGTCACTAGGCTTTTTAGGGCTCAAAAGGTCAAGCGCGAGGTGAATATTTTTAAATAAATCGATTCCTTTTATACGAGTACGCGACCTCCGAAACGTTAAGGCCTCAGTCATAGTGTGATAGCGCGGAAGCTAAGGCAAAAGCGAGTGTCAATACCAAATACTACTAAGTGCGCGCCGCGGTTTCTCCCGCTTTTTGCACGGTTCCTAAGAGTTATAGCGTGATGTTAAATAAGCTAGACATTTCCTCAAGAATCGGGCTATCAAAGTCAATAAGATTTTTTCAAATCTGACTGGTAGTTCCAGAGGTAGGGCCTTCAAACAAACAAACAAAACTCCTCAGTTTTATTATAAATATTAGTATAATTAAGAATCCATCGCTTGCGCCCACAGCGACGTGGACGCAACAAGCGGTTGTCTGAAGCCTATTGGCGGAAGATTTGTACTTCTATCATGTGGCTATGAGGCAAACTAGGGTCAAGAGTTACTCGTTAGCGAATTCTATAACTTAACAATACCCGAGAACGACGTGCCCTCTGAATCATGGAGACACTCGGCTGAAAATACTCCTAGCAAACACCCATCTACAGACTGACCGTGAGATACATGACTTAACCTTAAAGACAATCATGACTAGACAGCGATGTAGGCGCTATATGGCGATAGTTAATTACGAGTAAAACGTATATAATAAGCAACAACTCGCGCTGCACTGTGGCCATCTAGTCGTTATCTCTACCGCGCCCGCAACCGCCCTAGTTACCGCCGCGCTTATTCACTGTGAACGAGTACTTAGACTTAAGTAGTGACATTTTCTTTGAGCGACATTTGAAAATTCTTGAGTATTTTTCACTTTTTGTAGGTTGTAAATAATATTTAGTTTTGGATTTTATGTTTTCATTTAACCTACTTTACGTGATACGAGTATGTTGATTTTCCTGATTTAAAAGTACAAACAATTGTGGAACATCAGATAGGTAAATATTAAAAAATGAGATGGACTTGTCATGTCTGTATAGTTAAAACCCCTAATAAAAAAAAGTATATATGTATTAATTAAAATATTTCTGGATGGTTACCATGAGGGAAGAAGACATTCGCTCAAGAGTGACGTGAAAACATATTAAACAAAATAAAATAAACTAATTTCATAAAGCGCTACTCAGATATTTACATTCAGGTTACTACAAAATATACATAACCTGTCTACCGGGCACTATTCCAAACTCGAAATCGAACCCCAGACCCGAATATCAGCAGTCGCACCTACGTCACTACGCCAAGGCGGCTAATAATATAACGCTTGCTATTATTTTAAATACATGCAACTATTTAATAAATTCAAAAGCCAATCCCTGTTATTTTAAAAAGATATACGCATAAATATAGAAAACAGAAAAAGCTATTGTTTTTGCCTTGCCTTCTATTTCACACCAAAATTCTGGTTTACACAAAAGCGTATTTTCCATCAACAAAATGTAAATAGAAGTTCAAATCCTATTTACATTCTAAACAATAAAACCTAGAGTAAATAAATCGTGCTAACATTTGCAGGCGAATGTTTCGAGGACTGAGGTTTTAGTACTGAAATAAAGAACTAGGGAACGATTAAGGCCGCAGAATAGGGAATATGCAAGTGATTCAAACATACATCTAATATTTAAATTTTTAATCTTTATTGCTGTAGAATGGCACCTTTTGAATATTTTTCTTAATTAATGGCATTTTAACTGAAATATGATTGTTAAAATCTAAAAAATATGCGAGGGTAGTTTAAAATATCAAAACGCACGCTATTGGTTAGAACAAAACGTGAAGTCACCGACGAATACGAATACGAATTTACTGCAAAGTTAGTTGTGACGATTCAGTGTAGCGTCACCATAAGACGTGATAAGATGTGGAAGAAGAATTCGGACTAATGAGCAGAGGTCGGGTCGGTTAGTTGCTAGAGCACTTTATTTATCTGTATACTTATTAATTTATTAAATAGCTTCATCGCAGAGATAAAGTGTGATGTTAATAAGGAAGATTATTTTTAAACTAGCTATGCTCCGCGGTTTCATCCGCGTATAACTATATTTGTACTAGCGGTCCGTCCCGGCTTCGCACGCGACTATAATTTGAGATTTAAACTATCCTATCTCTCAAGTTGGATCGAACTGCACATGGTGTGCGAATTTTATTATAATCGGTTAAGTGGTTTAGGAGTCCATTGAGGACAAACATTGTGACACGAGATTTATATATATTAAGATTACCTACTTAGTACTAACCAACGAATAGAAAATAATTCATAGTGCATCTCTCGACAATGCTCGGTTCTCGACGGGCGGGGGCTATGCGTTACACGGCTCGTTCGCGCGAGTGGTTGAATTATTTACAATTTCTATTATCTCCTAAACCATGCGTCCAAAGTACCTTATTTTGGCTTATATATAATAATAATAATACTCCTCCCAACCGTATTTCGGTCATGGCGGCCTATCTCCACGGAGATTAGCAAAGTACGTAGGAGATATTATAGTGCACAAGTGTATGCGTAAACACAGGTGTACTAGCTCTTTCTTCACTCCCATATTCTGATGGGACGGTAATCCGACAAGACCGGAGAGAGATAAGGCGCAGGACCGACGGATTTAGGTACTCTGCGAAGAATGTGTGTCACATCACCAATATCGAGACTCCGGGCTGCTACTGAGAATTTTCTAACAAAAAAACCCAACAAACTGCCCGACCTGGGAACCGAACCCAGGACCTCACGGTCAGCAGCCGCGCTTGCGAACACTAGACCAACGAGGCAGTCAAGTAGGCTTATATAACCTTATAAACCTTTTGGTACTAGCTATAAGTTTACTTTATACAATATAGGTATATACCAATATATAAATAAATATGGGAGGCACATGTTAAAATTCTGCTCACAGCCATATTTTACTTTCCAATAAATTGTATAACTTCAATATTCGCTACGAATGCGTTAATACATTTAGAAGTAAAAAAGTTTGTGTAAAAAAAAGAACGATCTAATTTAACATCCTCAATTCCAACAAATTGGTTAACGACGCCAAATGACGTAATCTTTCCACTTGAGTTCTGTAACATTTCCTATTCATAAATTCATAGCAAACGTTCGTAATGGACGATTTTTCTTCGATATTCTCACTCTTTTTAATGGTTCAAATTGAAATGCAAATGTTCCCGCTTCGCTTCTAGGACTTAAATAGGATATAACACTGGATATACGATTGCTCAACGACTGCTCAACTGTGCAGCTGCGTGTGGAATTTATCAGCTGTGTAAATGGCGAATGAGAATATTATGCTCAACATGATAATAAATTTGTTAGTGTTTTTCATTTTATTGTTTATGTACCTTTGTGTGCTTTATGTTTGTTTAAATTTTATTAAATACTCAAATAATGGAGTTACTCTCGAAATAAATACCAATTGCAATCCAATTCCAATGTTAAATCCCTTATAAGAACGAAGTAATATGCTTCAAAATTAAAATATATTTAATTGTGAAGCACGTTGGCTCATTAGTCTCGCGCTCCTGTTAATATATTTAAAACATTTTGCCATTCAAAAGTAAGTAGGACTTGAGATATTTCCAATGTCTATCGAGCAGATTTATTTTTCAAGGGTGATCCTATGCAGTATTTTTGCAATTATTTAACATTGATTTTTTGCAATTATTTAACATTGATTTTTCACAATCGTGGTCACTGGTGGTCACAATTAAACATTTTTTTATAATCTTGTCCGGAATAGTGATGGGGTCGTTCCTCTTTTGTTTACACCACAAAAAAAGTTTGCTGAAAGAAGCATATGAAATAAGCTCTACCTGATTAGATCAACGTCATATTTTCACGATAACCACAATATGCTTATATTTGTGATATTAGTTCGTTATATCGCCAATATAGGCATGTGTCTCGTTGGTTTAGTCCCTAGTGCGACTGCTGAGCGTGAGGTCTCGATTCGAGTCCCGGGTCGGGCAAAGTGTTATTGCGTTTTTCTGTTAGAAAATTTGCAGTAGCAGCTCGGAGTTTGGTATTGTGCCCGGTTGATGGCAATAGGCTCACCATCTATTATAGGAGACTTTATAACAGCATTGGTGAAATGTGGGTGAACAATTGTGTTCATCTCTACCTATTCGGGGAATACAGACGTGATACTATATACATATGTTAGGTCGTAATCCTACTAAATAATTGGAAGAATTTGTGTTGTAATTAATGGAAAGACTACATATACTAAATATATTATTATGTTCTTTCTTGTCTATTACATTATACTATCGAAATATAACGACAGCAGTAGATACAAATTCCCGAGAAAAAAAAAAATAGAAAATAAAACAATGTTCAGAAAAAAGGATAAAAAATAAACACGGACACAAGAATTAATTAAAAATACTAGGAAACGATAGCGCATCATATTCTCTGGCAGCACAAAATATTAGAGGGAAAATGTTCATTTTAAAAACTAATAAGAAATCTGTCGCCATGTGCGACTGACAACGCGTACCTAAGGTTTTGTTGAACTTAGTTTCTACGGCTTCTAGGGTAGCGGTGATTGGTCCATAATCAAGGTTTTTTTTAGAACCTAATGAACTTGGATAGGATGATGGTTCTTAATTTTTATTGAAAAGGATGGAATATCTTTGTCTTTTTTCAATGATTCTTTGATATATTATTTGTGCGTGACGCAGTCAGTAACAATATTATTACAGTTTGTATCTATTTTGATGGATACCTTTTCCTTTGTTACTATGTTTTGAAAGAATATAAAGAGAGTGCGTTACGGAAAAACACATAGTAACACTCCAGGTTTCACTCTGACAGGCTTGGTTTCCAATCACATGAAATAAATTTAAGACCGAGAAAAATATGACCGAGTTCAGGGTCATCCCGAGAATGGGTATTCCGAGTACTCTAACAACTAAACTTTCACGCCTTCCAGTCATAATGCCAAATTCTTCCTCGACTGATAATTATGATGACGTCGGTTTCCATGCACAAAAATTATAACTTATGTATTCATTTCGCATGCGTTAATTCGTCATCATCATTCCCCTGCCCTTATCCCAATTTATTTGGGGTCTGCGCAGAATGTATTCTTCCTCCATACATCTCTATTAGCTGTCATATCGTCAGTCAATCCTTTTCTAGCCATATCATCTTTAACACAATCCATCCATCGCATCCTCTACTCTTAAAGCCAAAAACATTCATACTCAAAAATTTCCTCGCCTTATAACCCTCATCCCTCCGCATCACATGCTCATACCATGCTAAATGATTTCTGCACAATTTTTCAGTCACGGGTGCCACTTTCAGACTAATTCGCATGCGTTAATTCGTATTTAAAAACTAGTTTAAATTTTAACAATAATATGTTACCTCAATCACTCTCTAATCTTTTTGTACTCATTGCATCCATTATTATTTAACTATGAAATCAGTCAGTTAATCAGCGTCTTAGCGCGAACTTGCGAACCTTTAACTTGTTAGTCCAACTGTCATACCACTAGGCTATCACTGCACTATATAGCAGTAGTGTGGTCTGAAAACCACTTTACAACATCTTTTGCGTCCGCCTTTTTCCTAGCCATAGGCTACCTAATAAAGTTACATTATGAAGTGAGATTGAACGATCAGTATAATGAGTTGGTTTAGGGCCATTCAGATTACGGTGATGTATTCAACCGACGGACGCTCTAATGGATGGTCATTACGTTACCGAAGCTAAACCGGGTGGAAGGTCACACGGCAAATTTATTTTGGAAGAAATAATGGGGCTGAGTTTTATATTTTTTCCTTCATATTTTTGTCGTTAGAAAGCAAGGGCTTCGGGCGGTATTGTAAGTTCTTGGTAAATTGAACCCAGAACTTATAATACTGAAGTAAAAATGTTTATGTTAAATATTTCAGACCCTGCTGTTTATCTTATAAATTAACCGTTTTTGATGTGATAACTTATATTTTAGAATTAATTTGATTTGTTAAGCAGTGCGTACAAATTAGTTTTTTTTCGATTCGTTGTTATTTTCTGCCTTAGCAGAGACTTGAACACTTATGTGTAGATTGATTAAAACCTATTAATAATTTAGTGGCAAGATTGATTTAGAGTTTACTACGGATCTACGGATTTGTTAATGCCTCTGATTTATATGTAAACCATATTTTTTAGAAACTACAATTCACTATTTAAGCTAAGTAATGATTTACTATTCATAAAAGTGTATGTACTCTATTCAACTCAATACAATGGTCTCGCCAAATCGGAACGCTTTTCAAAAGACGCGATATTTCTCCAAAAATCGTAGGTATTCGCGTCAATCCCGGATGGGTTTGTAATCAAGTAAGTGAATTTCCCTTTCGCATTCACCTCAAGACAATGGTCGGAAATTCGTACGCTTTTGTAATGACGATGAATAGTGAAAATACGCCTCTATACCTATAATGTTAAATCCTTGCATTGAGCTTTTAAATCCTACTAATATTATAAACGTGAAAGTTTGTATGTATGGATGTTTGTTACTCTTTCACGAAATAACTACTGTACGGATTTGGATGAAATTTGGCACACAGATAGTTTATAACCTGGATTAACATATAGGGTACTTTACTCTTTATCCCGGCTGGACCTAATTCTGAAGTCCACGCAGACGAAGTCGCAGGCAGAAGCTAGTCTAAATTAATATTTTTCCTATGTAGTAGCAATTGTAAAACTATTGTAATGTGTTGTAAATTCTTAATACCTATTATAAGAACCTAATTATGTAACAATAAAATTGCTGATATAATGCTTATAGATTGATTGATAGAATTCATGAAATCGACAACAAATAAGTATTTGAAATAACTCCATACATACAGAAGTAAACATTAATGGACCAGTTATTGGAAAAATTAAAGATACAAACATGCAACTGAATTGCCAATATTATACTGTTTAGTATCTTAATGTGGTTCCGTATGAAGCCGAGTACGAATTTAAATTGGAGAGTAGACGTTTAAATAAATAGTATATATTATCTCAATTACATGACTTTTGTACAGCAATGTTTGCATTTAAGCTATGGGTAGGTACTTTAATTCCAAACGGAGCTGGTTTCATATTGTTATAGATATTATTTTCGTTTTAATATGATCTTGTTTTGAATAAGTGTATCGACTTGCGATTCTATAGTTAAGCTGTTGCGTCAGTCATTTGCAGACACAATAGATTTTTATTGTTACAACGTACAGATCTGTACGTTACTGAGCCGAAAGGTTAATCGGGATCCGATTAGATATGGAATCCAATAAAAAAGTTGGAGCTATGAAATGTGGCAAAGTACTTACCCGAACGCAAGGTGTGATTTGAAAACTTGTATTTCATCTGAGTGATTGATACTAATATGATCCAGCTAGTCCCTAGTAGTCCCCCCAGCCACGCTACTTACCGCTATTGCTTAGTTTGTAGTATCTTAAAATATGCTCTGGCTGGAGGCATCAAACTGCCTCGCCTTAGATATTGTCCGGTCACGCAGACAAACCCCCTCTGGGTTTCTGCAAGAAGCATTTACAAAAAATAAATAAAAAAACTGAGTGATTGATAAAAATATTTTTCCAGGATTTTTACACAGCATAATAACATACTGGTAGAAGTAATTGCTAAATAAATTGTAGGTGAAGGGAAGGCGGTCCGCCAGAATCGTAGCAAAAATCGAAGGAAAATGGATTGTAAGTACTATATAACTAGAGAGTAATGCCAATTTGGAAACTGATAATAAACAGCATTCGAGTCACAAAACGACACATTTTCGAAAGCAACCATAAATCAACGGCAATAAATAAAATACTTAAACATCAAATAAATACGCTTTACATTCGAATCCATGTTTTGGTCGAAATTAACGTTAAATAAACAAATCCAAAAGCCATCCATCATGTTTTTGTAGCAAACCAACTTTGTGTGATTCTAGTAATGATGTATGTGATTCAGGACTAAAGGAAAATAACTTGTGATGGATACATTTTCTGGATTCGATTTTTTATTATTATTATGTCATTGTTATTTATTTATTTATTCACGCGATACTTATTGGTTTGCCATCCATGCTTTCGCTTACTGTTAAGTAAGTGGTTCTTCATCGTAAGTTATACATTTCTGTGGAAAGAAAAATACGGTCGTGAGCAGGATTCGAACCTGCACCTCCCAGATAAACACTCCAGGACCAAGCCTCTTCTTCAACATTTTAATACGTCTTTTGGTGATGTCATCGCTATCTATTTAGTGTCTATACAGGTTAACCAACTAACACGACAAACTTTGCAATGTCTTACAGATGCGATGACCATAAAAAATACAGATAAAACATTCAAACGCATCAACGCATGCTTAGCGAACTCTAAAGTTGTACATTTTTGTGGAAAGAAATATACGATTGATCTTTCTAATGAAAAAAAAAATGGTTTTTTAGTTTTTATAATTTATGCATAAAACAAAATTGTACAATAGTGAATTTAATACTTTAAGCATCTTATGTCAATCTTAGGGTGATGAAGAGACAAAACATGATAGGTAAATGACCTTGTATGACAAACCTAATCAGATACCTACTTTGAAGATCTGTTCAAACACCCTCTTGAACATATTACTAGACAAAGTAATTAAATATATATTTTTCCTTACATAAGAGCAGACAATTTCTTATTTCAAACATTAAAACAGAAAAGCAAAAAACTAAAACTACGAATGTGTTCTGACTCGATGTTTAATTTTATCGCAAAAAAATTAATTAAACTACGTTTAAGAAAATTTTTAGAAATAAGGCTTAGGGCCAATTTCACCGCTGACTATAAAAACCGAGTTCAATAGAACTTAGTTCCACGTAATTCAGCTCAAATGTTGATTTTGATCTCAGTTAAACGTCAAACTGATTTCACCAGCTACATTTTGATCGCGTTTACGACAACGAAGTTCTCTTGGATACAAGATAAATCTTTGAAAAGCATTAACGCATGCTTAGCAAACTCTAAAGTTACAATATAATAGCAGCCGCGCTTGCGGAGCAGTTTTAATGTCAACACAAATCTGCCAACTTTAGCTGATACAGATAAATCTTTGAAAAGCATTAATGCATGCTTAGCGAAATTAAAGTTATAAATTTTATTGGAAAAAGAATACGGTCGCGAACAGGATTCGAACCTGCGCCTCCTAGATAAATACTCCAGGCGCTCTGACCACATGTGGTCGCACGCGGTGGTGAGCAGAGGTCGAGACCTCTGCTCACCACCGCGAATTCTTCTTCCATATTTAACACGTCTTATGGCGACGTCATTGCAATCAATTCAGTACCTATACAGGTGACCGAACCGACACGACCATTCTCTTGGATAATTAATGTAAACGTTGTATTTTGAGCGGCGATTTCCAAAAAAAAATTTTTCATATATATGTAAACAATAAATATTATAAAAGTAGTAATAAATATTAAGCATGTTTGGTTCTAACATATTTATCGAAAACTCTATTATGACTATTATACGTGTTTAATTTTATTCAGTTATCAGTGTTATATACAATAGCGTTATATCATATTAAGTCAAATAACAACAAAATCAATATTCTATGTTAAACAATATTCCGCCCTTTTGACAAGTCTGCTCTTGCACGCGTTTAGATAAGCTGAACGTCGAAAAACATTCAGAAGCCTAAATTAGGTTCAGCTTGAACTGCGTTCAGTTTCTGTTGGTGAAATGCAAACTGGAGCTCAGAACTCAGTTAAACTCGAGAACTGAGTTCAGCTTGAACTGATCGCATTGAGTTTCAATGGTGAAATCGGCCCTTAATAAAACATAAAGCTCATACACTCGTTGAATTAAAAATGTCTGAGTGTATTTCCTAATACGAAGTTCTGCTTTGAATTAAGTATGATATTATTTTAATAATGATGCTACACTAATGTGTGACAGTTGAAGTATGTTGAACCTAGTGGTGACTTTTTAAGATTATTTTGAACATTCAGTAAAGTACTGAAATAGCAAAATTATATGAAACGTCAGTTTAACTTAGTAAAAAAAAATTGGCAATAAAAAAGAGTTTACCATTTAATTTAAACTTCTTTGAAACATTTTTAAATTCCTATCATTCTCTTTTTAACGACGGTAAACACCAACGACATTTATGCGGTGGTAAACTGCGTTATCTTAGTATCTAAATCTTATAATATTAATTTAACATCAGCGTAACAGAACTGATTGATGTGAATTGGTCCTTTAGTCCAAATAATTTGAACTAGGCATTTCGATAGCTGTAAGCTATTGACTTAGTATAAGCAACCCTAAACATGAAAATATTGAAATGAAAGTATAAAACTTCATCTAAATAGCTTATTTAATTATATGCCGTCTGACTACAGAAAAACAAACAAACACTTAAAAAAAAAACGCTTCTGGTAAGAGGTTATCGTAATCTTTGGATGTCCCCAACAGCGGGGTATAATTCGTACGTTACCAACCCGGAGCTTGACCCTTTTAAATATAATCTTATCTAAATCCTTATCATATTTATTCAACACCAACGCAACATTAGTGTTTGACTAACCGATATAATGTGATGGTTTTTCAATCCAAACATGTGTAGATGTTTTGATAGCTGAAAGCTGTTGTGGGTCAATGCTACAGTTACAGTGCGGATGTTCTTAACTCGTGTATTTGTTTAGGTCGCCCCCGTTTGGAGGAAACGTAAACACGTATCAGCCTGTTGATGTGTTAGAAGTAGTGAAATTTTATGCTTTGGTAGTAGCCATAAATACATGATGTTGCAGGGGTAACATACCATTATCAGGGTGTAACTGTGCCTTTGTAGCACAAGGGCCTCTATATTAATTGTTTTTTACGGTACTTACTCGGAATAACTAAACTCGTATCTATGGGATTAGCTTTTTATATTTTTCATTTGCGGGATATATTAAGTTTAATGCCTCGGTGGTCTGGTAGCGTTTTTAGAAAAAAACGTTATATGAAGATGTACTGCCTTATTGGTCTAGTAGACGCAAGGGCGACTGCTAAGCATGGGATTCTGGATTCGATTTCCGGGTCGGGCTAAGTGTTATCGAAATTTTCTGTTAGGAAATTCTCAGTAGTAGCCAGTAGTCTGAAACTGTGCCCGGTAGATGGCAATAGGCTGACCACCTATTACGTGGGATTTAATAACAGCATGATGAAATGTGGATGTACAAATGTGGATACCTCTGCCTACTCCTTCAGGGAATACAGGTGTAATGCTATGTTATGTTACTCGTAATAGCAAACTGATAGTTTTACTCACGACATTGTCGCGGGCTCAGCTCCTGACTTAGGGCTCCCACGGCGATGTCTCGAGTCTCAACTGTCTTTTTGTTGTACGAAAAGCAAAAACGAATACTCTATGAGTTCATTTATTTATTTTAAGGATTGAATACTTTAAAATAAAGTGTTAAATAGTTAATCCGTCGTTTGCAACTTTTCCTTACTCAACTACTTTAAAGCTGAACTTGTTATAACCGACTTGGGGATTAAGTAGTTGAACTATGTACTTTTTACTTCGAACGAGTTTCTGTCGTTTCGGGTACCTACTTATCTTTTGTACTTTAATAAAGAAACAGTCGAGACTGCTAACGACCAAATTACACGAAAAACACTTAAATATTAAAGCTTTTAAAGTTTTATACATTATATTGTAAACTTTATGGAATTAGTGACGGGCGTAGGTGTAACATGTCGACTAATTAATTACGGTTTAAAAATTATTTATTTCTCAAAGATTAATCACAAAACAAAACTATAAATCTATTATTTAGTTTTACGAATTCTTAAATATTCTGTGTATAACTTCGATTGGGCATCCACCAACAGATATACCATAACAAGCTGACATTTAAAAAGCACGCCTGCCATGTTCTATTTTTTTATTTAACACTTCATGTGTATCATAGCCACTATATAACCTTTTAAAATATTTTTTAAATCTTCCTACGTTACCCGGGACATCATACATCTAAATCGGTCCAGGGGTTTAGAAGTTAGGGTGAAATAAAGAAACTCACATACCTACTTACATATATACATACATGAAACCTAAAAAATAACACTCCTTGTTTGGGCAGTCGTGTAAAAGTGGAAAGGGTTATATTATTTACTACATCGATCATTTTGCAATTAATTTCATTTTTAGAATGGGATAGGCTTTGTGCATCTTTCTGTTTTCTTATAAAAGCCTTCTTTGAACAAATAACCTTTGCAAAAAGTCAAATTTGCCAGCACAGGTATCCACAATATACAATAAAAAGCAATAGACACAAAAACAAAACACAATCAACCTAACCTATATCACCTCGTATTTGCGGATCAGAGGACCAATATTTACTTCAACCTTTTTGAGAATAAAAACAAATGACAAAGCGGTTTTTATGTCATTCTCAGGGTTCTGAAGTCTAACAACAAAGCACCATACTATCTGCCGTCTTTTCAGTTTCTGTCTCGCTTATTTCATTAGAAAACAAAAGTATATTTTTAGTTAAGAATTATTGTAATATAGATACTTACAACGAGTCTTGTTCATGTTGGGTTATTACCTCTCTAACATGCGAAGGTTGGTGATTAGCTTTGTATATTACCAACGATCTTTTACGAGCCGAAATACTTGTAAAGTTTTTATATTAAATGGAAAAAGAATACGGTCGCAAGATCGAAAGATACTCCAGGCGCTCTGACCACAAAAAGGTCGAGATGGCTTAGTCTTCTTCCATCCTACTTTTTCCATTGAATATAATAATTTTACAGTTCGCTAAGCATGCATTAATGCTTTTCAAATATTTATCTCTAATATAAATACTTGTAGTTGGGCAGCACTTGCCACTCCACGCCGTCCACTCTTTAAGGTTCCTCAACCATGACTTCTTTCTGCGGCCAACATGTCTCTTTCTTGCGACTTGGCCATCATAATAAGTTGCAAGTGGTCGTATCTTTCATTCTAAACAGAAGTTAAATTTACGAAACTTTTCACTGAGTACAACGATTAAGGACTTTCAATAATAATACAGCTAGCGTTAGCGCTAAGAAAATGTCCAAATACAGTCGCAAAGTACAGAACCCTTTGCTTGTATCCAACACGCCCTTGCCCGGCTTTTGACAGCTAAAGGACACTGGTGACCTCAGCATCTTGAAAGTAATTAAACAAGGTGACAGGGTGACGATGACTTGTGTTTCTGGCACGTCGCCTGTGGTTAAAGGATAGAACCTTCAGAGATTCTGTGGACGGTGCAAAATTTACTATTAAGTGCGGATCTAAGAATTTGTTTAAGCACTTTTTGCTCGATTAATGTAATTAAGAATTGTAAATTTATGATACATTTTCAGAATATTAAAATAGTTAATTTTCGGTTATTAGTATATGAATGACGTTCAGTTAGATGAAAAAAAAAAGAAGATTTTATTTACTGATAATGGTATGAATATCAAAATTATGAATCGACAATTATTCATGCCTGGTTTCCGTTATCTGTAAATGTCCATGAGAATCACTGTAAAGATGCCGTTGCATTTTTTCCCTTAGCACCAAAAAGGTTTACCCTTAAAAGATCTGCGGACTAATGATTATGTTTAGTAATGTTATGTTGCAGATAAAAAATAATAACATCTAATTTTATGTGAACAAAAACTTAAAGACTTTTCATAATTATGAGTAAGGATCAATACGGATATCATGATAAATGTTCTAAGAAGTGATACAATGTGAATCAATATTACGCATAATACCTGCTTATTAAACTTATATTAAAAACCAAACTGCTAAAACTTTTTAAAACTATTATCTTAATATTTTATATCTTAGCCTATCTTTTCATACAATCTAACAATACGCAACGGACGACAAAGTTGTTCATAGTTTGAACAGGAATCCTAATTGAACAAGTTAGGCTTGCTCTGCGAATAAGGCTGGGTACACACGGGAGACACGCGATAGCTCAGTCCATAGCGACCAACTGCGCCTTAAATTTTTCACGCTTTTATTAGAGACTGGCGCAACATTAACCACTTTATATTCTGTTCGTCCCTACCTGTTGCGTAGGTTGGGTATTAGTAGCGCCTCTTCTGTCTCAGAAATGTTCTGGTGTCGTGGCTGTCGCAAGTTGCTCGGGACTGCCCAGCCTAATTCTGCGGGGTACAATTTTCTGTACAACCTTCATGAAGACTGAAATAACATTTAAATATCAATAGGTAGGATTTAGCATTGTTCTCAAATTCAATTAGGAAAAGTTTTAATAGCAATTTATTTCATAAACTTTGCGGTTACCTGGTTTTTTTGGGTCATAGGTTTGCTTTTGGAATATTATAAATTCGAAAGTGTTTTTGTAAAAATTGCTTACATTTTACTCTTAAGTTTTAAATTGATATTTATAAAATTTGGAACAGAGACAGGTTGCATTATGGAGACGGACTATATATATACCTTCAAGTACTAAATTAAAAAAAAATGCATGCATTTTGCGGCCGAAGTCAGGTAATCTATAAAGCGGCCTGTTTGTAAACAATTTTTTTTTTGCCTAGTTTCAAACACACACAAGATACAAAATAAGAAAAATATTTATTTTATAAAATATTATAACAAAATAAGTCTAAATCTTCCGAATATAAGGATCAAAACTACTTCATATTTCATTCATCAATAATAGACTAGAGTCAATAAAGACGACGACAATAACAAGAAATCTATGGACCATAAAGAAAAAGCTACACCTCTAGAAGGACCATAAAGTAGAGGTTAATAAAAAACGAAAGAGTAACAATAACCCTTGTTTTTGGTTCGGTTATAGTCAAAACATATCTATTATTTTGATCTAGATACTTCTATAAAAAGGTTATTTCCTTTAATAATATTTGATTTGATGCCTGACTTCCTGGAGACAGATGAGTGAATAAGATGACAGGGGAAGTCAGATGAGTACTTGAATTTAATTAGTAGTTATAATAAGACTTTAGAGGTATTTCTTAAATAAACAAAAACTTTGCCCGACCCTGGTAATTTCTTCCTCTATCGTGGTGTATCGTGGTGGTGGGTTAACCCTCACAAACTTCGAGAATCTACTAACTTCTCGACGACTTATTTTATTTATATAAACAAATACATTTATTTGCAAACCAAGTGTACAAAGAAGGTTAAACTTAGCGGGCTGTAAGACCAATAAAATAAACTAAACCTTACTAACGTAACAAAGAGAAAGCCTCGTAGTAGTAACTAAAATATTATATTCTTGCCAAACAGTATAAGGGCCCCAAGTAATTCATCAATGCCAGACAAAACCTCTGAATCATTGAATCTTGAAATTTCAGGGTCACGTCTGCTAACACGCAGTGCTATAATGTAATTTTCAATAAGTAAAGTTATAGTATAATATTAACCGCAAAAAAAAAAAAAATTGGTGATTTACATATCGGCGACACTATTTTTCATACTAAAGTATTGAAATGAGAATTTAAATAGAATTCATGTCTTCTTATCTAGTTTCCCAGTTTAAACCACTCGTAGGTCTCTGACATGGCTTTACACACCATCAAAAACATCTATCAGTTATGCTGGTTTCCTCACGATGCTTTACTAGAATTTTAGAATTTAGAATTTTAGAATTAACTCTTGCACGGAAAAGGAACGCTTAGAGATATTTTAAATTTAATTTCACTGATTAATATTCCCCATTTTAACTTTTAACATAACCAGGCATGACTCACGCACACAACCCTATCATAGGCTTGTTTGTATAAAGCGGCCATTGGGACTTTTACGACGTACATACGTAGGGTTGCCAAATGGGCTCATGAAAAAGAGATCCTACCTCGATACGGCGGAATATGTAAATGATTTTTTTTTATATTTGAATATTTCCGAGGAACCTGTGCCGATGATTAGATTTTGGGAGACAGGTTGATGTTGCAAAAGCTTTTTAGTTTCAGTGTTTTTCCACAATTGTTGTGTGGGTAGTATGAAGATTAGGTAGGTTGTATGTATGTGTCTATATTATTATTATTGTGTTTTATATTATGATACAGGGCTCTTGCTCAAGTTGATTTGGCTTTGTTTGAATGAAGCATGCGGCGTAAAGGATCAAACTTCACAGGAACATCTTCAAACGAACAAATATTTGTATATATTTACTGTTCGTAATTGTTCTTATTTATGTTATACTAAATATCTTTAACCATCAGCAAAAAATACAAAATTAATATATATTTTGTTATGAACAAAACACATCGTGTATGTTGCCACAATAATTATTTACATTTATAAAGACCACAAGTTTTGTAGATACTTAAAAATATTATTTAAAATCGCAAGAAGACTTGTAAAGTAAGTAAATTAATTAGGTGTATGGTGTGAAGGATGTTCATAGAGGTAACATTTTATGGACCGTAATTTAAATAAATTCCTGAATTTCATGCATATTGTGCCGTCAATCTTTAGAAGAAAACTCGTCACGCACTGAAAATATTTGATGTCATCCCAACATTTAAATTAACGTCAAAAACTTGGAAACCGCCCGAACTTTGTCAATATGGCGGAACAATATGGCTGAACAATTTTAATAATCCACGAATGACGTCACGAATGGACGCGTTTGCAATTTTTTCATAGCTTTGTCGAACGTTTAACGCTCAGAACTTGAGTGATGATTCACATTTTTGGTTGACAACATGCCTATTTTTTTTTTCGTTCGATATTTCTTTTTGGATTGGAGCACGTTGATCCAAAAGAAATCTATTCACTCTAAGTAGTAGATAGATTTGGGAAGAACGACAGTTGGAGAGTTGATGCAACTGCCCAGAGCCGTCTCCCACATCGGTTGCACCGGACTATATCCCGCAACATGACTAGGGCGTTTCACGGCGTGGCTTCATCCGGTGGATGATAACCAGCCGCGGCAGAAGCCTTCTACCAGAGTTGTCTTGCATGTTTTGCACCACCCAGGGGCGACGAGTAGGGATTCCATTCTAAGGGTGCACTCCCATGGAAGCGGGCAACTCAAGTTGATCCTGATGAAAGAAATCTGCGTATTACATTTATGTGATTAGGCATCGAATGGTTCTTATAATTTTGATATTCGCAAGTGTATATTATATTCACGATTTTATGGATACAAGCAGCCCCGTGAATTATCACGGGCTGCTGGTATCAAACGGTAATGTTTATATATTTTGGCTTTGCTATTTTTCTATGTATCTACGAGTATATCAATTTACTCAGAGTAAAAATTGCATAAACTGATACGAGAGCTACGTATGATTGAACCAAAGTGTTTTTTTTTTAATTAATGAAAATAAATACAATACGTTTGAAACCAGCATGTATATGAATGCAAAAATACCTATTTCCTTACGTGAAAAAGAACAGGAAATATGTATGCTTTATGCGAATTTATAGAACACTGTACCCATGAATAATGTTTTCACCGCTTTATGTATTTCTACGCGGAAAGGAAGATGTTACATCCTTTTTATAACCGTAAGGCGCTTGTTTGTAACACTCCGTTCACGTGATTTCAATTTACGTAAACTTTGCAACGAGATAAAAGTGTCACTGTATTTTTAGAATATTGTGAAGTTATATGAAGATAAACATTATTGTCGTACGGAAAATACGCATTCATGATCGTTCACACTCCATGTTTCGGGTTTCGTACATAGGCATCTATTTAATAAAAATATTTTCTAAAATATTAGTATTACTCATGTATAGTTTGGTGTACCTAAACGAGAATTTTGCGAATATTCGGGAATATACAATAGAACGAAATTTCGTAGTCAACGTAGGATATCTATAAGCGTGGACACAATTCTAAATTTTCATCACCATTAACCTTATGATCGGATCAGGATTTCAAAGCAGCTTAGCTACTGAAATCTAGGCCAGTTTCCAGACTAACCAGATGCGGTCCAATCAGTATCTAACATGACACCACTGTTATGTGAATTCTGTACCCCGATTATAGTGATCAATACTGACTACCTACGAGGAAAACTGATGAGACATTTAGGCATCTGATGACGTGGATCACTGCTCATATTTGACAAGCATATACAGAAAGGTCTCCCGCTTGTGTAATTGCAGCTTAACTTCAAAGATGGAACACTCCATGGTATTGTTATTTAAAATACCAAAAATCTTGTAGTGGATCACAAAAATATTATAAGAATAGTATGTATGCCTAAGGCCCAAACTCTATAGATAACTACGTTCGAACACGACTTTAACCCGTAATAACAAGATTAACCTTCAATTTAAATGAATGGGATATGAGGTACATCGGTTTACTTCCACCATGATGTTCCAAGAGGAGTCATTAAATAATTGGGAAACAAGAATTACATGAAATCTACAAATAACATTCTATGGAAAATAAAGAGTTATTTCGATAATATGCTAGTGAAGTATTTGTTTCAAATAGGTATGAGATTATTATTGTTTGTTCTCCCACAATATATTGTGTGTTTATGAGGATGAATGGATGGATGGATGAATGTTTGTTACTCTTTCACCGCAATAACTACTGAACGGATTTGGATGAAATTTGGCAATGTGCGTGGCGTGCGCAGAAGCTAGTACATAATAATTCTGTATATCATATTGTGGAGAGAAACAAATAATTGAATTTATATTGACTTCAATTATGAAAATAATACGCGTAGGTATATGTTTTGATTGTGCTTGAAAATGTGTGAGCAAAGATATACTCGTACAGTGATTTTCATTTGTTTATTTTATTAGAGAATGCTATATCTTCGTCATCAATTTAATGTTGTATTTAAATGACAACACATTATAAATACGTTCCTTAGAAGGGGTTAATGTATAAGTAAAATGCATTCAGTCATATCAAGGATTATATGGAAATAACAATTATTAAAAGACAAAAACTGTTTCTCTAACAGCAAACCTTAAGAAAAAATATAATAAAGTTGATATAGAATTTGAAATTAAGGTTTAAATGAATCTTTATCACTTACACGATTACTATATGGCCGAGAAGCGACAACGCCATACCGGTAAAAAAAAGACACACACAGGCTTTGATCTCATAGAAGGAATTAACTTATTAAATAAGGACCTTGTATTCTGGAAGCATTGAGGACGCGTTGCTTACACATCTAGTCCATGGAACGCAATACGCAAAATAAAATAAATCCAAATATACTAGGGCATTAACTAAGATAAAAACGATTCCTGTAACTAATACAATCTATCATCATTTGTATCTCTGCCTAAACGTTGGCTTTCCGTATTTCCGTATCTCATATACGAACTTCTCTTTCTAAATATTATTCTTTCTTCAAGCTTGCCTTGGTATAATACTGTTAAATTATTAATAATTTCGGTTTATTTACATACAATATTTTTTTGTCAAGAAGCAAGAATTAATTTTCTACTCATTGTCGTTTGGTTCATGAACAACCTAGTGTCTGAGTTTAAACCCTCGTAGGCCTCTGACATACCTTTTAGACACCATCGACAGCATCTGTGCGGTGTTCTGGTTTCCCTCACTATGTTTTAAGCACGTCATTAATAATTTTTAATTCTCACATGATTTTGAAAAGTCTGTGGCGTGTCTTTGATTCAAACCTGTGAGTTTTGATTTGCCAGTCCAATGGTCATAACACCAGGCTATCACTGCTAAATTAATTATTAGAACATTCATGAATGTTTCCTATAAATGTCTTTACTTTTATTAAAAATTGAATTGGTCCTAGACCATAATACAAATGAAGATATTTTCACATTTTTTTTTAATAACTTTTGTGAGACCCATTCATATTAATTATTGTTTAATGGTTATTGCCCGCGGCGATGTCGCGAGTCACACTCAGTCAAACTCAGTTTGACTCGTGACATCGCCGCGGGCCCAGCTCGTATATCAATAAGGGCTCCGTTCGAGTTCGAAACTATTCGGGCAATCCCAAAGAATGTACGTGAGCAATAACCGTTAAACAATAATTAATATTTTCACAAGTCAACGTAGTTTTTAGTAGAAAATACATCCAAATAAAAAAACAAGTCTAGTTTTATCTAAAGAAACGATATATCAAAAATATGGACCTGCCCACCCGTAAGGTATTACTGGCCCCATTTTTCGACCATCAATCCACCTGTCAAGCTAGATGACAAGTTTGCCCTGTATTTCTTTATGTAGGGAGACCCAACAATTTGTGGGAAACGTTGAGAAATTGAATTTTATTTTTGGTAATTACAACATAGCCTATGTAGCCATCGTGCTGAAGGATCGATGCATATTAGAACGTTGCAATGAATTCATACAATTCAGTGCATGAATTAACTGCAATGATGCAGGTAGCTGCGACCTCGTGTGCGACCGTTTTTTTTACTATCGTGTATATGCTCTTAGAAATCCTCCACCTGACGGCGAGGGATATGTCTGACTCCTACCGACTAAAACCACACGGCCATCTCAGCACATAAAGAAGGGATACCGTTAACTCAAGTAAATCAAACCAGTGTCGCTTCTGTGCCGGTTAAGGTATGAGGTGGACCGTGTGCATTTAGTCAGTACAAGTACTGCAGGATTCTGCACGATCCATGATGGACATTGACACATTAAAAAAGACGTGAGCTAGTAAGCTTTTATACAATAAATAGTGATGCAAGCATATAACACAATAAATAAATAAATAAATAATTAAATAAAATAAGGTAAAAAGCTAAGGATACCAAGAAAATACACATGTGCATGTGAGATTATGTGTCTGTAAACGCTCCCACGATTCAGGAAGAAATTCCTAGTATAGGGCAATGTTATTTAAAAAAACTTGAGGTGTAACCATAAAATAAACCCGCTACTATACATAACGACTGTTTTGTTCCTCTCAATACAATGAAAAAGTACAAGCGATAATAAAAATAGTTATGTGAGAGATCAATCAGCATAATTCCGAATAAATTGGGCGGGCGTCCGTCTGGCGGGCGAATGTAGGTGTTGCTATGTGAAAACATATATCATTGTTCATACAAAAATATTGACTCATTATATTCAATAGGATAAAACTGTATTTTATTCGGTATGTTTCATGTCTTGGAATTATTTTACGTTCGCAAGAAGGTTTCTTCTTATGTCTGGCTTTTTATTATGCCTATTCTTATTGTAGATCATCTCTTAAACAATTTATTTTGTTTATGAAAACGTACATCATATTAATTTGATTTATAAGGATAAATCCACTATGCTTTTTGTTCAATTATTATTCAAAAGGTTAGTTTGTTTATGTTTTTTTATTTGTCTGGCTTTATTATGCCTGTTCTGTGTGTTAGTTTTCTATATGTCGTCAGGTTGACTGTAAATATTATTTTCTTACAAAATAAACATAGTTATGTCGTGCCCTTTTTTTAATCAAAAATGGATCTAAATTTGGCCACCAACTCGCCTGATGGTAAGCGATGGTGTGGCCGAGGATGAAGCACGTATATCAGAATAAATCTATTCACTCTTAAGTAAAGTGGTTGGATTTTAGGAGAAAATTGTTGGGGAGTTGATGCAACTGCCCAGACCCGTCCCCCACAACGATTGCACCGGACTACATCTCGAAACACGACTAGGTCGCCTTACGGCATGGCTTCGTCAGGTGGGTGGTAACCAGCTGCGGACGAAGCCTCGCACCAGGGTTGTGTTGCCTGTCTTGCACCACCCACGGGCCACGTGTAGGCATTCCATTTTAAGGGTATACAGGCCAAAAACCTCACTTTAAAGTAAAAAAATATTACTTTGGAGTTTGCTACGCATGTGTTTTGAGAGATTTATATGTACTCGTAAACGTTTACGTAGGGGAACACGTAATCCATCCAACTGTTAAACAGTGGCCATTGCCTATAAACATCTGCAAAACCAAGGCTGTTGGCGATTTCTTACTAACGAAAAATTTGGGAATAGCAGAATTAGTACAAGAAACTACAATGTTTATTTTACTAGAGATAGGTAAACATAGTGAAGAGTGAGCACCTCCTTGTCCTAACTTATTTCTTTTCAGCGTTTATATGCAAGTGATAATTAATTTCTAATACACGGGTACGTAGTAAGTGGTGCGCGCCTCGTGTTTAAATTTTCTACAGTTAACAGTCCCAGTCCATCAGTCATATCACTGGGCCATTGCTGCATTAGAAACATTCTAACATTCTAACGGAAAAGTACCTAGTCTTATATTAACATTTATTCTTCCCTTATTAAAATTATTTTAATGTGATATAATATCGCCATAAATAATTTAATTATATTACAAACTTTAACGCATAAAGAAATGAATGAATAAATTAAAGAGTTTTTTTACGGAGTCTGTTTTAACATAATCATTTTAGAGAGTTACTTTATGAAACACTTTTTTTTTTTCATTTAAAAAAACCTTGTCGACTCAATATAAGATTTTATGTATTGAATTTTATCGTTTTATCAAATCTTTATGTCAAATTCGATGTTTAAAATCGACAACCGTGTCGACAAAAAGAACCATGCTGGCACCATAGATTATACACACAGTTTTATGTTTTATTATACGAAGAAACTTTTAACCGGTTTAAACGCGTGTATTATTGGTTTTTGATTTTCCTTTTACTTCAAAGAAGAAAAAACATTGAAGACGTCGCACACTGTAGAAAAAACCAATTCTAACGGGATTTAATACCAAATACAAACTTTAACCAATTCATAAAAATGTCCACAACACTTTTTTTGGATAGAATGTTCTATAAAATTAAAATCAAGTTCAAACCCAACACATGCACCACATACATTCCGGAAGCATGTGCGTATTAGATATTAATTATTTCTCGCTTGAATCAGTGAAGGAAAACATCGTAACCTCTATAGTGTGCAAAGCTAAGAAATCTACGGGTAGTTTGAACTTTACCACTAGGTTGTTCATCAACCACACATTAACAATCTTTTCGGGCATACGGCGTAATGGAGGCATAGTAAATGACAGTAGCTTTTACCACCACCTAATTACTCTGCAAATTTAAATCATGAGTTCTACATAATACTCGAAATCCTTCTACAAACAAATATACAGTATCTATTCAGCATTGCCTTTATATCTTATTAAGCAGAATGTACATTCAACTGTAGTCGATTTATCTGTGTGTACCCAAGCGTATGCTACTTAATTAAGTAAACAGTCCTGTGCAAGCGTATACTGAGATGTAATGTTTTGCTGTAAGTGTAGGTGTTATATATAGTTTTACATTTATTATGTTACTTTATTTTGAACAGGACCAATGTTTTCTCTTCTTATCGTGTGGTTGATGAACAACGTAGTGTCAGAGTTCAAACTAAACATAGGTTAGCTTTACACACTACAGAGAAATAATTCAGGCGTGCTCTATTCCTCACTGTTTTCGTTCACCGTTTTAAGCATATGTGATAATTAATTTCTACTACTCTCTATTGACTACCTCGTTGGTCTACTGGTTGCAAGCGCGGCTGCTGAGCGTGAGCCCGATCTGGGAATCGAACCCGGGACAGTTCGATTCCCAGATCGGGCAAAGTATTATTGGATATTTTCTGTTAGGAAATTCTCAGTAGGAGCCCGGAGTTAGGAAGTTGGTGGTGTGACACCCCCGTGCTTCAGAGAGCACGTTAAGCCGTCGGTCTTGCGCCTGATCATGGTGTCGGATTGCCGTCCCATCGGACATTGAGAGCGAAGGAAGAGGGAGTAATAATATCTCCTACGTACTTGGCTAATCTCCTCGGAGATGAGTCGCCGTGACCGAAATACGGTCTGAAGGAGTGTATTGTGTAGTGTGTGTGTGTAATTAATTTCTAACATGCACTATGAAAAGTCAGTGGTGCGTACCCTGAGTTAGAACTAGCGACCTTTGACTTGTCAGTCCGACGGTATGACCACTAGGCTTTTGCTCTCATATAATCATAGAACTTGTAGCTCTAAGTAACAGCGCACAGATCGATTGGTTGACGTTAAGCTGTGCTTTCCGCGGTCGGTCTGTGGAAGGGTGACCATAATTTTGATATGATGACTCCTCCGTGCCTCAAAGAGCACGTAAAACCGTTGGTCCCGGTTGTTAAATGAAGATCTATAACAGCCGTTACGGGTCTGACCAACCAGTCTTACCACGAGATATCGTGTGGAGGTTACGTAGGCAGTCGTTCCATGTAAAATGCTGGTATTGCAGCCGGATAAACATATAGCATCATGCCTGTATTCCCCGAAGGGGTAGGCAGAGGTGTACACAGTTGCACACCTACATTTCACCAATGCTGTTATTAACCCACATAATTATAATAGGTGGTGAGCCTATTGCAATCTACCGGGTACAATTTCAAACTCAGGGCCGCTACTGAGAATTTCCTAACACACATTTTGCCCGACCCGGGAATGGAACCTAGGACCTTACACTCAGCAGTCGCGGGACTACTAGACCAACGAGGCAGTGTAGCCGGTTAGACTAGAAGCCAACCCCAACGTAATTACGTTTACAATTTTGCAGGGCTATCATCGCTTTTGATTGTTTCCTATCCTATTGAGGTTGAGATGATACTTAAATGACTTTTATCACACCTACGCAAAAGAATGAAATGAGCGTAAATATTATGTTTTACATTGAATTCTGGATTGCGTCGGTATCGTCAAGCATTTCGACTCGCTTGACCCAAATCCAATTTCGTTTTGTACGACAGAATTTTCAATAGGTCGTAACGGTAGGTAGCTTTTTCTAGTTCACCGGGTCAAAAAAATATCTATGCAAAAACGTGTCGAGTGGCTCGAGGTATATCGACGTCACTCAAAATGGCGAACACGAGAAATAAAAAATATTTATGTTGAATGCTTCTATATTTATTTACATTACATATAGCTGGTATACCTATATATATTATTTAATAATTATATAGAGCTCAGCTTTTTTCGCTCGGATTTGAAAGATTATTTTTGCATTTGATAGCCCAAGTCTTGCGGAAGGTTATAGGCGTCACGTCGTAACGTCACGCTACGACCCCTAGAAAGAACAGAAAAGTGGCTAAAACCGCGGCGCACAGCTAGTAGCTGGTAGATATTGGGCGCTTCCAAACGCGTTTTTTATTCCATTATCACATGTAGCTATCGTTTAAAAGCGTTAGTAAGACGGCATTTTATGAAACAATTAATCCTGTATGTTTAGTCGAAAATGTTGGCGGCTGATCTCTACGCTAAAATAGCTTACTTGAAACGCATAGATGCAGTTATGCGTTTATATCATAGCATAGATGTCAATCTATACATTAAGAGCATTTTCATTTGAGCATCTCTGTGCTACGAATGGCACGTTAAACTTTCATTCCTGGCTCTCATTTGTCGGTGGGCCTTACGTGCTTTTTCGTCCACTTCGCTCTGACCTTGATATCATATTTGTAAACCTTATACCCATTCATGTCCTTTAGAACTTTAACCACCAATCTCATTTTAGGTCTACCTATGGAGCTTCGACAGTAGTGGGAAAGCTGTAGTAGCAAAGTTTTGTGATTTTGCGTTCATATGGCCACACCATTACTTATTTGTCGGCAATATCGCGTACCTCCCAGGCTTCTTCATTATTATTATTTATATTTATATTTATACTTTGCATCAGTAGGCTCCCGTTTAGCTGACAAAATACTAAATAAATTGAATGTATCTCATGAACAATTAGTGAATTCACACAAGTCCAACCAATCATACCCACACTCCCTCCTTCTCCATCCAACCGATCCAGTTGAGATAATACAGATTACAGCAAACCTCAAAGAATATAGTGCTCCAGGTCCTGACTCTATTTCAGGTATTCTAATTAAAATAGCTATTAAAACTCTGGTTATTCCACTCACACATATTTTCAACTTAAGTCTTGATACTGGTACTTTTCCTGATTGCTGGAAATTTGCTGCAGTTTGTCCTATTTACAAAAATGGGCCCAAACACCTTCCAGATAACTATAGACCTATTGCGCTACTCAGCTCAGTGTCAAAACTCCTAGAGAGAATTGTCAACTCGCGGCTTATTTCCTATATTGAGAAAAATCACCTTATATCCGATAGATAGACAGTTTGGCTTCCGACGGAATAGGTCAACAGAGGATGCTGCAGCCCTCCTTGTCAATAGTATCTCTGCTCACATAGACAATGGTGAATGCGCTGCCATATTTCTTGATCTCGCAAAAGCGTTTGACACGGTCTCGGTTAGTCTACTTCTCAAAAAACTAGATGCGATGGGTGTTAGAGGTGTCTGCTATGACTGGTTTAAAAGTTACATGACAAATCGAAAACAATACACAAAAGTTGGTTCTTTTAGTAGTAATCATCTTCCTATAGATTTCGGAGTGCCCCAGGGCAGTGTACTTGGCCCCACGCTATTCATTATTTATATAAATTACATTTTAAACATCTCTATCAAAAACGCTGATATAGTTACTTACGCTGATGACACAGCTTTAATATTTTATGGAAAAACGTGGGAGCAAGTCCACTGTCTAGCAGAGGAAGGAATGACGATTGTAGCAGATAATCTTAACCGAAAGCTTCTCACCCTCAACGCTAGCAAAACAAAATAAATCATTTTCTCAAAGACTGCTGTTACAAAACTTCCAGAAAATTTGAAGATTAGGATATATCAAAGCTGTTGCAAAGCACTTTATTCTCCCTGTACTTGCCCTTCACTCGACCGCACTACCACAGTCAAGTACCTCGGCATCCTAATTGACGAACACTTGACATAAACAACACATCTCATTTATATTAGGTAGAGTTAGGAAATTAATACACATTATGCGCAAATTACGAGATAGTATATCCATAGATATTTTACAGCAAGTCTATCTAGCACACTGCCAATCACTCATACAATACTGCATCAGTATCTGGGGCAGTGCGGGAAAAACTTATATGATTGAAGCTGAAAGAGCACAGAGAGCATTAATAAAGTTAACGCTCAAAAAACCTTTCAGATTTTCAACAGATCTGCTGTATAACCAATTCCAAGTACTTAGAGTTAGACAACTATTTATATTATCAGCTTCTATCAAAACACACAGAACAGTTAAGAACAGAGTTGACTATAGAAAATTAATTAAAAAGAGGATTTATATTATACCAACTCCGGAGGTCACATCCTTGCTTGCCAGACGCTCACCGGCTTACTCACTTGTAAATACTTATAATAAAGTCAGCAAACGTTGCGATATCAAAGACTGCTCAACATTTAAAACTAAAACGAAAGTCAAAACTATGTTACTAAATATGGGATACGAAGAAACAGAACAACTGGTCTGATGACCACACACGCAGTCATACTACTGCACAAGCACGCACGCACACTCACACACACACACCACACACACACATACACACACACACATTCACATGCAGAGACAATAATCTGAACCCCGGTCCCATGTTTTCTTTTTATCTTTTATATTATCTTTTATATATTCTTGATTTTACATCTCTTATTACAATTATTTTAAATGCTCACGTACGGATTTATTTTATGTCTACTTGTAAAAATGATACTAGACCCTGAGCCCTGAGATACAGACTCACTGTCTAGTTTGGGGCTCACAGTTTCTACTATTGTACACTTCTTATATTTTAAATGTGTCATTATTTATTTTATACAAGCCTGTAATACATTACTTTGTGTTTTTTTTTTTTTTTTTTTTTTTTCTTTTTTTTTTTTATTAATTAAAAGCAGTTGCTAGGAATACTTGAAACACTAACACTAATAACGTAACATAGCCTGTTAATACAGGCTATATTACGTTATTAGTGTATGCCGAGGGGATAGGCAGAGATGATCAACATTGTACATCCAAATTTCGACAATGCTTTTGTCGAGTCTTATAATGTAATAGGTGGTCATCCTAATGCCATCGACCGGGCATAATTTTCAACACCGGGCTGCTACTGCGATTTTCTTGACAGAAAAACTCAATTACACTTTGCCCGACTTGGAAATCGACCACTAGATCAATGAAGCACTTCAAACTTACCCTAAGTTGGCTCTGAATCTACAAAAATGAATAAATTAATCAAATATTTAGAAAACTCTTCATAAAATGTAGGTATATTATGTATCATAGCGCGTATAAAATGAAGTATGTACGCCATATTGCGTGTATTTATTCAACACTCACGACGCAATAATAAACTCTAGGGGTTCATATCCAGTATTTAATATTCAGCTATATTGCTAGCCTAAGAGCGTGGCTATGAGGCAGGCAAGACTTCTGATATTATTCCCCAGAAGTGTTTGAGAATGAAAGTTGGAGTGTCGATTCAGTCTAAGTATAGTCCAAATATCGATGGCGGTAAAGTGTTTTGGATGATTCTTCACCATATATTAAAATACATTCCACCAGTCTATAATGCTTTCACTGTTAAAAAGTTGTGAGACACTAGAGTCAATCTCATAGCTGAGCTCGGATTTGTATTACGCGTCATAGTCTACGGGGCCTGTTCAAAGTCCGAAGTATATAGCTCTACGTGCTCTTGACTGTACCTCATTTATAATAATGAATAACAGATAACTCTACCTATAAGCCCTGATTCTATAAACTCTACATCTTTTTCAAAAAGTTTGACTTGGCCGTTTCGTCACTGTCGCACAAACGGTTCTTTATATAAGGTCCTAATATATTAGGTAATTTCCTTTTAAGGGGTCAATGTGTAAGTGATAAGGATTAATTTAAGCCATAATTCAATTTTTTACAACAATTTAATTTATTTCTTAATGTTCGCCGTTCAAGGAGCAATTTTCGTCTAGCTAGTACTATAGTAATTACAAATAATTTATTATTTTCGTTAAATTTTTAGCTTAAGTGAAGGTATTTGACTTATATATTAAAGGTAGGTAGTGTCCCACTTCTTTCGGTTCGTTTTGGCGGATAGAGATATAGGTCTAGTAAACATAGATCTTAGAAGGGTTTTGCAAGAGCGTAGGTACTTTTTTAAACATCCGCATTTCACCAATACTGTTATTGAGTCCCATGTCATTACCCCGGTATGAATCTGACATAATTTCCACCATCAGGAGAAGGACACCCATGATGATTTCCACCCTATATATTTCATACTAATTCCAACTTGATACCTCCACGCGTTCCTAAGAAAAAGGGTCTTGACTGACAGACAACGAAGTGATCTTATAAGGGTTTATTTTCTTCTCTTTTAGGAACGGAACTCGTAAAAGTTGGTTAGCCTATTGCCATTAACCGGGCACAGTGGCAACTGCTACGTTGCGTGCCGTGCGTAACAGCATCACGCCTGTATTCGCCGACAGGCAGACGTGTACACAGTTGTACACCCACATTTCACCAATGCTGTTATTAAGTACCATGTAATAGGGGGTGAGTCTATTGCCATCAACTGGGCACAGTTCCAAACTCCAGGCTGCTACTGAGAATTTCCTAACAGAAAAACACAATAACACTTTGCCCAACCCGGGAATCGAACCCGAGACCTCATGCGCAGTAGTCATTTAATTCCTTAATGATATACCTTTAGTAATATCTTAGGTTTGCGCAATCACTACACATTATAATAAAACAACTTTTAACCGGATTAATCGCGTGTATTATTGGTTTTTTGTTTTTCCTGACGTTTCTTACACTTTGCAGCGTTCGTGGTCGGAGGCGTAAAAATATAACCCAATAACACTTTGCTTAACCTGGGCACCAAAACTTCCTAGTTTTCACTCCACATGTGCCTTACAAACAGTATTTCCAGTGAGGAGGACCCCACAACGAGACGATGAAAATACTATTTGTAAGACACATAAACCGATGCTCCGTTTACAACGATAAATCAGTACAAGCGCGTTCAAGTAACTGTTTAGTTCAAAATGATTTACGTTAAGTTCCCAAGTAAACTTAGGTCGTAGCTCACGTGTGTACGTGTCTTTATAATAGGCTTTTAATTGGGTTACATTGTGAGAAGACTGAGTTTCAATAATGTCATGGAAACTTTAATTATGAATGTGTATGTGAGTACTTTAAAGATATTTTTTTAAAACCTAATCAATAAATGTTTTTTAGGATTCATGCATGTATGTATGCTTATTTTCTTTATTACACCATATCTTCTAAACACCTGAATCGATTTAGATGTATGGGGTATCGATGGAATCCTTAGACTTTGTGATTTTTTTGTTTTTAGTGTGATGTAAAGAGGATTTATGTTTTGTTATGTTTCCCGAGTAAGTTAGGCTAATTAGAATTTAAGAATTGTAATATAGTAGCAATGATGCAAAAGGCATGAAATATGTAATAAAAAAGATTTAATAAAAACAATATATCACGATTTCCATATGTGAACTGAAAAGTGAATAATAAAGTACTGAAGAATTTTCATTCTAGTCGGGGACCTATTAAAATGTTCCACATTACTTTTTAATTCACAGATGGCAGGCGTACTTTTTAATTTATTATTGTTTATTTATGACGCGAAACCGTAGTCTGATAATTTAAATATAACGACATGCAAATGCCATCCAACTGCCATGCCGTGTTTGAGGTACTGGATATTTTTTAGCACTATAGTAAACATTTAAAAAAACAGGCTAGAGACTGCGGCGCCCAGCATTTGCGCGCATACCTCACTAGATTGTCTTTGCAGGCTAGCCGTGGATGGCCTGCTCATGACGGGATCTGTCGACACATTCAACGGATCATAAACTGCCGGGGCTGTGACGAGTGCAGCTGTGATCCTGAGACCACGGTAAAGGTTATTGGCGGACCGCGTGGTTCGGCAGGAGTCTGACACAAACTCCATGACGGATTACCATATCTAAAAATAGTGAGTAACGAAAGAGTTATTTTTTTTTGAGTGTGGAAATTCCATCTTGGACGCTGTGCCGTACTCTTACCGACAAAAAATCACACGGTCCTACCGTCCAACCTTTACCAAGGTCCCGGGTTCGTTGCAGCAATCACCGCGACCGCAGCAGGTTATGGTCCGTTGAATAAGTTTTCAGTTAGCCTCCACAAACACCTCCCTATTCACACGTTTGTAGCCGTCTTGGGCTGGACTGCTGATCAGGTGGCGACCACCCATGCCCGCCGCCCACAGTCCACGGCTTACGGTGACTGGAGATCGTTGAGCGCCCGCCGGGGCCTAGCTCGCCTTCTGTGGCAGGGGTGAGCGGAGTTCGCCTCTCTCTCCCTGTCCACCGCCTCCTTCGTGAGCATCACCTCGCAGAAATCGGCGACGGCTCCCCATGAGCGAATGAAGCATGAAGCGAGAGATCGCCCGCCCCTACTGCCCCGAGTAGTGATAGCCTAGTGGTAAGACCGATGGATTAAATTGGCCGCAAGACCGGATCCATGGCATCACTGACTTTTCGAGTCATGTGCGTATTAGAAATTATTTATCACTTGCTTAAAACGGTGAACGAAAACATCATGAGGAAACCAGCACATCTTTGAGATGTTCTCGGTGGTGTGTAAAGCTATATTCGGGGCCTATGGGCGCTTTAAACTCTGACACTAGGCTGAACACTAACCACACGATAAGAAGATAAAAATATTATTTCAAGGAGAAATGTACGATATATGACACTAAATGTTTACTCTTTTTTGAAGTCTGTTATAACAGTATTGAACTAAATAAAGACTTTTTTCATCTAATACCTTTAAACGAGCAATTCTTGTTTATATATATAGATATATTATATAATCTGAATCTCGGTAAGGGCTCCGACAATTTTCATGAAATTTAGGGGGCGATAAATCGATCTAGCTCGGTATTTTTTTTAGAAAACGTCGCTTTACCGTTAAAACGATCTGGGCAAAGCTCGGTCATCCAGGTACTGTATATTAGCTCTTACTATAACTTAATATCGATGGTGCGTTCGCATTTCACGTGATGATATATTTATCGTGAGACGATTTTCGTTTCAATTTTTTTCCTCTGGATCGTGTCGTATTGACATGTAAAATAAATTAAAGATGAAAGCTCTATTTAATTCTCTTATTTCTTTCTCTAATTTCACCGATGCTGTGTTATTAATTCCCATTGCCATCTACCACGCACAATTCCAAACTCCGCGCAGATACTGAGAATTTCCTAACAGCAAACCAAATAACACTTTGCCCGACCTGGGAATCGAACCCAACACCTCATGCTCAGCAGACGCGCATAACACAACTAGACCAATGAGACAGTTATTGGTGTTGTGTTAAATCTTATTTATTTTTGGTGTAAACGCAGAATTAGCTAAATTTTATCTAATAATAGGCAAAGATTTAAAAACTATTACCGACTTACACGGATCTTAAAAACATACGGACGGAGCTTTGCGTACGACATGTGAGAAGCATGCCTAGTCATCCAATTTCGCTTGTCATACACGTGCTAAACGCATACCAATACTTAAAACTCATCTACTGGGCCACAGTACGCTGCTTGTGTGTGTGCGTAAGCTATGCTTCTCTTATGATAAGGCAAGGTACCATCCGTTTTTTTTTCAAATCCGTGCCTTCTTATTTCAAAATGAGTTTTTCTTTACAGACAGTATTTGTATTTTAAAATTGATAAAATTCACGTCAATGTTGTTTAAAAAAATACACACGCTACGACACACGACTTTCTGTTGTCACGACACAGTGTAAACACGCCCTAACTTTCCTTGTTACGGTACTTGAGACGTTTATTAGTGTGTCTCAAACTATATTGCCGATTAATCGATATCACACAACAGTTGCTTTGATATCGATATTCATCTTACTAATCAGATGTTGACAATGATATTGTTATTTGTGAGGATCGGATTATTAGTCATAAGTGTGATGGTCAAGCGAAAGAGGTTTTAGTTTTGATTCCCGGATTGGGTAATGCTTTTCAGGTTCTTTATTCAAATGAGTTTTAAGCATGAATGCATACATGTTTTTGCAACTGATGAAAAAAGGAGAAAGTACTCAAGTCAACGCGTTTTTTGCTTTTTTTTTGTATGACCACGTATATTTTATTTAGAGTAATCCGAATGTGATATTTTTTTTGTTAGATAGAGTATACTTCAAAGTTGGTCTCATGTAAATTTGAAAAAAGTCCACTAAGCCAAACGTGGATAATTCGAAAAATGAGTACAGATTGATTTTTACCCCACTTCCCGGATTCTGATTGAGCTGAAATTTTGCATACACATTTAGTTTGGATGACAATGCATGGTGAGCTAAGTGACGTCATTCTAAATCCAATATAGCGGACTCCCAAAGATGGCGGACTAGTAATTTTTTATGCACTCCCGCGATATGGAGAACAAATGAAAGGGTTTGCTGAGAAGAATACGAAAAATGAAGTGACGTCACTCTTGGACGCTCCAAAATGGCGAGCAAAAGCATAAGACTAAAAAAGCAAAAATAAATAATAGTTTAAAAAACTAAAAAACATGCTTTTGTAACTACTCGAACTAAAAAGTAGATTTAGTTGTGGCTTTCACTAATATACTGTGGTAAGCTTCACTTAACATTTAGTGTTTGATATTAAATGGAAAAAGAATACGGTCGCGAACAGGATTCGAACCTGCGCCTCCCGGATGAATACTCCAGGCGCTCTGACAACTAAGCCATCTCGACCTCTTAGAGGTATATAATAACTTTAGAGTTCGCTAAGCATGCGTTAATGCTTTTCAAAGATTTATCTGGAATTTAGTGTTTGTTTCATGTCAATCGGTTCTTAAATAATTTTAAACAAAAAATGAAAACCGCCTTCAAAAATCTACTACACTAAAAAGTTCAAAATAATATCAAAATTTGCTTATAATAAAATAATTTTAAAATAACAATATATAATAATAATCTGTTAATTTTGGAGTCGGTGCCTGTACTGGGAGAGGGTTATTGTTTTCCTCTTGTTAGTCACTTATGTTCGTTGCGCTGTGGTTATGTTACCGACCTTTGTATCTGGTTGTAAACCCCACATACATCAGGCACCGACTCCAAAATTAACAGATTATTATTATATATTGTTATTTTAAAATTATTTTATTATAAGCAAATTTTGATATTATTTTGAACTTTTTAGTGTAGTAGATTTTTGAAGGCGGTTTTCATTTTTTGTTTAAAATTAATTTATTTTAGTCTTTTTAGTTTTAAGTGTAATATATAATATATATTGTATAGGTCATATATAAGTTTGTATACTTCATAAATTAATTAATTTAGTAATTTAATAATATGGGTAGGCTTTCGAAAGCCGCTAGGACTTAATTACTGCATCGGTGAAATGTTTGTGTACAACATTGAAAACTTCTGCCTACCCCATCGGGCAATACAGGCATGATGCTATGCATGTATTGAGTGGCATGAACTATACATGAACATGCGATTACAGCAATTGAGAGTGATTTGCTATAATTCATTGAAGAGTTCCATTGTCTAACTTCGAAGGTCTTCATCGGATCTTTACTAAATTTAAATGGAACCACCTCTGGGGATTACTCTTTCAAACAAAGATATCGACGGACATACATAACAAAACATGGTAGCTACTGTAAAACGGTGAGGAGTTCCCTTGACTGTCCTTAGTCTTCATCATCAGACCCCTAATGACAGTCACAACCCATCTAGGTGTAAAGTTCTCATCAATACAAATTAATCAAGCCCAAACACCAGGTAATTGCTGTAAATCTTTAGAGTTCCCTCGACTGTCTTTCAGCTCCATCATCAGATCGACTCCAGACCTTTATTAAATAGTAGTGCTTTAAAATACTTAATGAAAAAATTAACAAATGCACTAGTCGCCCCTACAATTTTCGAAGGTTTCCCTCAATTTCTCGGGGATCCATCATCAGATCCTGGTTTCCTTATCATGGTACCACCGTTGAGATATCTTCTTTCCAACAAAAAAAGAATGATCAAAATCGGTTCATAAACGACGAAGTTATCCCCGAACACACATAAAAAAAAAAAAAAAAAAAAAAATATACGGTCGAATTGAGAAACCTCCTCCTTTTTTGAAGTCGGTTAATAAAAAAGATATGCTATTTTTGTATAATAACTTTCGTGAGACACATTCATATTAATTATTGTTCAACGGTTATTACTCACTTGCATTTTTCGGGATTGCCCGACTAGTTTCGAACTCGAACGGAGCCCTTAGTCATGAGCTGAGGCCGCGGCGATGTCGCGAGTCAAACTGGCGCTGCACCGCATTGCATGCCGCCGCGCGCGGGCTGTAGATGCACACGGTGCCGGCGTCGGGAGTGTTCGTGTGTTTCCGTCATTCGTCGTGTCTGAGTTACCCATAGTGCATACCGAGCTAACTGTGTCGCACTCCAGACTTACTCACTTTTGCATGATGTAGACTTCAGAGCTGGTTTCCAGGCAGGAGGCAGTGTCCAACCACCGTCTCTGTTGAAGTTTGGGCGTCGACTTATTTCGATAGCTTCACGTACTTTTCGCGGAATGAAATATTTTTCCCTCGCTAGTACGGACGCCTTATCGAACCGTATGAAATGAGCCGCGCCCTTGCTACATGCGTGTTCTGCGACTGCCGACTTGTTAGTGTCCATGCTCTTCACATTACGTATATGTTCACCAAGTCTGGTTGCGATGTTGCGACGCGTTTCACCAATATAGCTTAGGCCACAGTCGCACGGTATCATGTACACTCCGGGGACGCCTAGCGGATCTTTGTCCTTCGGTGACCGAAGTAACTGTCGCAGCTGTCCGGGTGGGCGATAGACGGTCTTAATGCTATACTTTCGGCGTAGTATATGTCCTATTTTGTCCGTGACTCCTCGCACGAAAGGTAGGAACGCTGGATTGCGTTCCGCGCCCGCCAGTCGACTACGACTCATGTCTACCGTATTTAGGCTGCGTATGCATCGTCGCCACTGGTAACCGTTGCTCTCCAGTACGTCTCGTAGGTGACCTAACTCCGCGTCTACATACTGAGGATCGCACAGACTGAGCGCTCGGTTAAGTAGCGATCTGGGTACGGAAGATAGGTGTGCTGGATGGTGATGGGAGTCTGCGCGTAGATATCGGTCGGTGTGTGTCGGTTTCCTATGGACAGTGTGTGACACACGACCGCCGGGTTCTCGGATGACGAGAACGTGTAAAAATGGCAAGACTCCACTATTCTCCTCTTCTACTGTAACCGCTATCTTCCTATGTATCCCATTCAGGTGAACTGTGAAGTCGCTAAGCGCATCCCGGTCGATGATTGCAAATATGTCATCTACATACCGCCACCAGTATCTTGGTTTTGTTATGGCGGACTCCAAGGCTTGATCTTCGAACCATTCCATAAAAATGTTGGCAACCACCGGCGCGATCGGTGAGCCCATTGACACTCCGTCTAACTGCAGAAAAAACTCACCATTCCACAGAAAATAGCCACTTCTCAAACAGTATCTAATGCACTCAATGTATCCAGTGGGTAACTTAGTACCACTTAGTAGTGTAGAGATAATATTTATGACTTCCTCCACTGGAACATTGGTAAAGAGTGAGGTGATGTCGAAACTGACCATTATCTCCGAATCCTTAAGCTGCACATCTGCTAATAAGGTGACGTTGTGCCTTGAATCCTTTATAAAGCTACTTGACTTTCCGGTGTATGGTTGCAGTATAGAAGCCAAATAACGCGACAGTTTATAGGTAGGTGCGTCTATTTGACTTACTATTGGTCTCAGAGGCCAATCCGGTTTATGGATCTTGGGTAAACCGTAAATCTTTGGTGGTGTGGGATTGTGTGGTCGCAGCATTGTCAGAAGGTCACTGTCATCCAGGTCTTGTACTAGTTTAATGACTTTAGTGGTCACCCTGGCGGTCGGGTTGTAGGAAACTTTTTTGTAAGTAACTGTGTCGCTCACCAGTTCTGTGATTTTCTTGTTATACTCTTCGGTATCGACGACAACAGTTGCGTTACCTTTATCTGCTGGCAACACGAGTAAGTCTGGATCATTACGCAAATCACGCAAGGCCACGATTTCCTTTCGATTTTACGATTTATTTTCCACAATCCCACACCACCAAAGATTTACGATTTACCCAAGATCCATAAACCGGATTGGCCTCTGAGACCAATAGTAAGTCAAATAGACGCACCTACCTATAAACTGTCGCGTCATTTGGCTTCTATACTGCAACCATACACCGGAAAGTCAAGTAGCTTTATAAAGGATTCAAGGCACTTCGTCACCTTATTAGCAGATGTGCAGCTTAAGGATTCGGAGATAATGGTCAGTTTCGACATCACCTCACTCTTTACCAATGTTCCAGTGGAGGAAGTCATAAATATTATCTCTACACTACTAAGTGGTACTACGTTACCCACTGGATACATTGAGTGCATTAGATACTGTTTGAGAAGTGGCTATTTTCTGTGGAATGGTGAGTTTTTTCTGCAGTTAGACGGAGTTTCAATGGGCTCACCGATCGCGCCGGTGGTTGCCAACATTTTTATGGAATGGTTCGAAGATCAAGCCTTGGAGTCCGCCATAACAAAACCAAGATACTGGTGGCGGTATGTAGATGACATATTTGCAATCATCGACCGGGATGCGCTTAGCGACTTCACAGTTCACCTGAATGGGATAAATAGGAAGATAGCGGTTACAGTAGAAGAGGAGAATAGTGGAGTCTTGCCATTTTTAGACGTTCTCGTCATCCGAGAACCCGGCGGTCGTGTGTCACACACTGTCCATAGGAAACCGACACACACCGACCGATATCTACGCGCAGACTCCCATCACCATCCAGCACACCTATCTTCCGTACCCAGATCGCTACTTAACCGAGCGCTCAGTCTGTGCGATCCTCAGTATGTAGACGCGGAGTTAGGTCACCTACGAGACGTACTGGAGAGCAACGGTTACCAGTGGCGACGATGCATACGCAGCCTAAATACGGTAGACATGAGTCGTAGTCGACTGGCGGGCGCGGAACGCAATCCAGCGTTCCTACCTTTCGTGCGAGGAGTCACGGACAAAATAGGACATATACTACGCCGAAAGTATAGCATTAAGACCGTCTATCGCCCACCCGGACAGCTGCGACAGTTACTACGGTCACCGAAGGACAAAGATCCGCTAGGCGTCCCCGGAGTGTACATGATACCGTGCGACTGTGGCCTAAGCTATATTGGTGAAACGCGTCGCAACATCGCAACCAGACTTGGTGAACATATACGTAATGTGAAGAGCATGGACACTAACAAGTCGGCAGTCGCAGAACACGCATGTAGCAAGGGCGCGGCTCATTTCATACGGTTCGATAAGGCGTCCGTACTAGCGAGGGAAAAATATTTCATTCCGCGAAAAGTACGTGAAGCTATCGAAATAAGTCGACGCCCAAACTTCAACAGAGACGGTGGTTGGACACTGCCTCCTGCCTGGAAACCAGCTCTGAAGTCTACATCATGCAAAAGTGAGTCAAGTCTGGAGTGCGACACAGTTAGCGCGGTATGCACTATGGGTAACTCAGACACGACGAATGACGGAAACACACGAACACTCCCGACGCCGGCACCGTGTGCATCTACAGCCCGCGCGCGGCGGCATGCAATGCGGTGCAGCGCCAGTTTGACTCGCGACATCGCCGTGGCCTCAGCTCATGACTAAGGGCTCCGTTCGAGTTCGAAACTAGTCGGGCAATCCCGAAAAATGCAAGTGAGTAATAACCGTTGAACAATAATTAAAGATATGCTAATTTAAAGAATCATGTCGAACAATTGTTAATTATGAATTTGTGTTCATACACATGGTGTTAATTTACGACATCCACGCGGACGGAGTCGCAGGCACAGCTAGTGAAATAATAAAATTCAACATGGAATTGGCGCCGACTCAACTAATACTCAATAAATTTATTTTTCACTTTTAATTTCCATTTTTTGCAATATTTTTTTGTTTAAATATTTTTATAATCTGTTTTGATTCAATGACAGTACACCTTAAATCACATACGATAATAATGAGCCACCAACTGCCAAATAATAATTACGAATTCAAGTAATGTGTTGCGGTTAAACTCTGTGGTTTAATTCAATCATCTGTATTTGAGAGTGATGGCTCGGTTAGAATGTAATGCATGTTATAAAATTTACAAATATTATGTTGTGGGTAGTATGATATTGTTTATATAATATGTGTATCAGTAGTAAGTTATTATCATTTTCGGATCGAGTAATCACAATTGTCACTGTCAAACTCAACATCCTTTGTTTTATTTCAATCTTCTTCTTATCGTGTGGTTAATGAACAACCTTGTGTCAGAGTTTATTAAACCACCCCTAGGTCTCTGACATGGTTTTGACTTTTTACACACCATTGAGAATATCTCTCGGGTGTGCTGCTGTCCTCACGAAGTTTTCCTTCACCGTTTTAAGCAAGTGATAATTATAATAAAACAACTTTTAACCGGATTAATCGCGTGTATTATTGGTTTTTTTGTTTTTCCTGAAGTTTCGAACACTTTGCAGCGTTCGTGGTCGCAGGAGGACTGCAAAGTGTTAAAAGTTGTTTTATTATAAAGTGATAATTAGTTTATAATACGCACATGACTTCGAAAAGACAGTGATGCACATTACGTAACTAGGCTGTCGCTTTAGGCAGTTGTTATGTTCATTTATAAATAGGTTCAATTAGGTATTATTACATTATCGTAATAATAATGATCGGTAATGCATTTTTAAAGATATTTCGCAAATTTTAGGAAAACTCCTAAAATAATAATATTTGTATATTATTGTCCTAATAAATTGATTTTATACTTAATCGTCTAAAATATTTGAATATTTGTAATAAATTGAAGTAAGTAAATTACGCAATTATTTTTTACTTTTTAGTGTATTTTTACATAGCCGAAAGTTTTTTGGAGTCAGTTCTTTTTTTAGTTAAACATTATTTTATATATTTGTAAATAATGAACGTATTGAATTCATAGTTTCTAATGTAGATTTACTAGACATGAGTCCGATATGTCATATCGTAACGATATGTCACACACAGAAAACCGTTTTTACAATATTGATCTAATCATATCGAGCTAAACGAAAAACTAACTATCCATATCCGTTTACGTAGCTTACTCAACTTCTCATATTATATCTATCCCGTGGCGATGATGACGTTACCGGGTGTGAAAACGAGACGAAGCGATTATCGTTCAGCGTTTGCTGTAGATATCTTAAAACTCTCCATATCGATATCTAAAAACGGTTTTTCATATCGATATGAAAACTTATATCGGATATGTAACCGTTAACCGAAAATACCAAAAACGCCCATGTCTAAGGTATATTAATATTCATAAAAAAAAACAATTGCAAGTCCCAGAAGAAATAAAGAAATTAATCACATGACGAAAACTACGTTTGAAATAAAAACTCAATATTTGCGTTCAAACAAAAGACGACTCGTATTACAAAAGGCACCTTGCACCAAAAAGTTAGAATAAAGTAAGTAGTACCTAATATTAACTGCTTTATAACTTTAAAGATATATGCATTTCATTTTTGTCCTAAACCAATGATCGCCATTGAGTGATGAGTTGACTGTGATTTTTTTTAACCGTCTTAAGAAATAGGAGGTTCTTTATACGACCCGTATGTATGTATGTATGTCCGTCATTTTCTTAAAAACTACTGATCCTATTTGGATGGGGTTTTCGTTATTGAAATATATATTTTTCAGGGAAAGTTTATAATATATGTATATAATATATTAGGATCTGATGAAGATCTTCGGAGATAGACAATGGAACTCTTCAATAACTAACAGAAAATTATTCGCGATTGGTGCGATCGTATATCTATGTATTGTTTTCACCACTCCCTAATATATCACGCATGTACGGTTTGAAGGGGTAAGCAGAGGTAATAGAATACACCCTTATATTGTCAAAAGTGCTGCTCCGATTTGGTTGGGGCTTTCGCTATTCGACTGCATATTTTTAACCAACTTCCAAAAAGGAGGAGGTTATCAATTCGGTTGTATTTTTTTTTTTTTTTTTTTTTTTTTATGTTTGTTACCTCAGAACTCCGTCATTTATGAACCGATTTAGAAAATTATTTTTTTATTTGAAAGGTTTTACTTTCAGATTGGTCCCATTTAAATTTTATGAAAATTGGTTTAGTAGTTTGGTATTTAAATCAAAATAACTGAAAAATAATACGTCGTCGAAGTAAACGAAATGGTGTATTTTGCTTTCTTGTGACTTTCCGGTGGTGTTTACGGTCTCTAGAATAGTTCTAATGAACTGCCTATTTTCCAGCTTCATCATCAGATGATGATGATGATGATGATGAAACCGAAAGGTAAGCACCGGAAAAATATTTTTTTTGCTGTTTAGTGCTTTTTAGTGTAAGACCGCATTCTCAAACATCTCTTTTTACACGAGTGCTCAAAAAACGGAGTGTATTTATGTATGTAAGTATGTTTGTGAGTTTCTTTACGCATTCCACCATAACTTCTAAATACCTGAACTGATTTCGATATATGGGGTATCGTTAGACTCCTTATACTGTCCCGTGAGTAACATACGCTAGTCAGTTTTTTTTTTTAAATTAATTTCTTCTTGTTTTACGCAGTTTATTACTCTCTTTTGAAATAGCCTCAGATCTAGATTTCCTACTTTGATATGGATATGTCGCAGATGGACTGTAGAATAAGCTGTTTAACAAAACTGCTAGCTGATTTACAAAACAGTACTGTTATGAAATACAGCTAAACGACGTTTAGCGGTTTTACATAATTACTGAACTATAACACGCAGAATTGAATGAACGTTTTGCGTTTATCAATGCAGCGGGTCAACGATCAGAGATTATGTAAAACAGTGTGAAATGAACTGTCAGGTTGTTGATTTTAGTTCGAAATTTTGTCACATAAGGCTCTGTATGTCCTAACAATAATAACCTAACTTTATTTTACTTCTCAATAGCAAAAAAAAATATGAAAATTTTTAATGACGTAAATACTAAACCACTATAATAGTCGACAATATATCGGGATTATGAAAGAAAATAAATTAAATTGATCCATGAGCGAGCGAAGCGAGCTCGGGAGTTTCGTGTACCCCGACACGGACAGGTTAGGTTCGAAGAGGACGACTCCAAAAATAATAATATTTGTATATTATTGTCCTAATAAATTGATTTTATTCAGAATCCTCTAACCTCCTGCCTACCAGAGATACTTCTTGTTTAGTATGTTGGTGAAACTTTAGTATTGTATTCCTAACCGGTTAAAATATTACCAAAAAATAGTGAAAAAAATCTCACCTCTCGGAAAATTGTTTTTCACTATGTCCTTTATAAAGGACAAAGTGACGATATTACTATGTCATTTATGTAGGACATAGAAAAGATTTGGAATATAAATTGTAATTGAATTAGGATTATAATCTAAAAAAATAAACAATCTTTTATATTATAGTTTTGTTATTATAAAATATAAAAAAGAAACATAACTAAACGTTTTCTCAAACAAAACTATCAAAATTAAACTTTATTCTCTAAAAACAAGCATAAATGAACTAATAATCAACATTATTTACTAATCAGTCGTAAATTAGGAACATAAGTAGATATCAAAAAAGAAAGAATTAAGTTTATATACTAAGACTACTCATTACCCTCATGAAAATTGGACTAACAATCCGATTTGGCGTAAAATGCAGGTAAATATCACATTTTTTTGTTACAAAAAACTGTGTTTTTTTGCCACATCCACTTCCCCTACAACGCGGATTGTTTCAGACCATATTCGGGTAGGTATAAAGCTGCTTTTGTACGGCGTTCCTTGGAGGGTATGGTTTTATAAGAACCTTATTGCTTATTATGTTTTGGTTAAAATTTTTCATACTCTTCTCCTCCGCAACCACCATCACTTTCTTCTTCGTTATCTGTCACAAGTTTTGTACCCAAACCCTATTTATCTGCGCAATACATATATTTCTTTGCTATTCCTATTTCTTTGCTATACCTTTTTCAACAACTGTATGTATTGTATTTTTATTGATAATTATCAAAATCTCATCGTCAATATATTGATCGTAGAACTTATGCCACTCCCAATCTTGAGTTTCGTTATGTATGAGAGCTGGTTGCATCAAATCGTTAATTTTCTTCTAAGGTGTCTTTTGCCCATGTGTTTTGCACGTCATCATTTGTTTGGCAATTTCTGACCGCAATCTGTTGGATAGCTAAAGATGACGGTTGGGTCAGCTGACTTTCTTCGCGAAGATTTGAGCCACGTCCGTGACCAAGTCCGCGTCCACATCCACGTCTTGTTCTTCCACGTCCTCTTGAGCGAGATTGCGATGAAGAACTGTCGAACATCGCTGGAGAAGCTTTTGGAGGAATCAGAGCATTATCATCTTCATCTAAGCTGCTGGACTCATTAGTCTCGTGGTAACTCGCTCTTTGAGTCAGTTCTGTAGGCAAAAACTCTGGATCATCGCCGCAGTCATCCCCGGAAAAGTCTAATTCAGAATCATTTAACGCTTCAACTATGCTATTATCTGTTATACCTGAAAAAAATATAAATATCTTCCAATGTACTACACAAAGTACAGAAGAAGTAAAACTATCAAAACTTTAACTACCTACATTTGTTCTTTGCATAGGACATAGAAAAAAAAACAAGATTCACTCGAACATTATTTATTTTTACGCAAAAATAACACTGTATATCTACGTCTCGAAGTATTAATTACTTACAAAATATTCAATATCTATAAATTATTAAGAATTTGATAAGATTTTAATGGATTGACTTACTTATGCGTGAGCGCACGGCTGAGTATCCACCCTCCGACGCCATTTTAAAATAAAATTACAGATGTGAAGTATCACTTCAATTTGTTTCCATATACCTAAATATCCGATCGATGTCACTGATAAGTAAAATTAGTATTTTCGTTCAAAAATAAAGCGGCAGATTTTTTAAAATCTTATGTACTATGAGTAGTACAGATGTAGGTACGAGGCTAAAATTAAAAAAATATTTTTATATAAATTGTAGTAAGTAAATAATGCAATTATTTTATTACTTTTTAGTGCAATTTTACCTAACAGAAAGATTTTTGGTGTCGGTTCTTTTTTTTGTTAAAAATTATTGTTTGGAAAGGTTTTAGTATATAATACCTTAGGATCTGATAAAGGCCTTTGTAGATAGACAAGTCGTAGGCAGGATTCGAACCTGAGTCTCCCGGATAAATACTCCAGGCGCTCGGACCGCTAAGCCATCTCAATCTCTCAGACCGTATTCTTTATCAACAAAAAATTATAACTTTAGTTTTATTAATGTTTTAAAACTGCCCCCGTCACTCCCTTCGTGTTTAGGTTTTTTGTGACCTTACAGACGCGGAAATAGGAGCATGCAATGTAAAAATCTTAAGGAAATATTGTTATCCAACATTGGGGTGAGAAAATAAATATAACATATGAAAAAAAAAAAGAAATACTTAGATATTATTCTGGTAGGTATATATTATAAACCCTGTAATGTGTTAATGAAATTGAATTCGTAATAACAGTAATCCCATTCCGTTATTGTATGACGCAAATGGAAAACATATTCAACATATATAAAATTGTGACTTTTTACCATATTGAGGTCGAGAGACATCACAGTATCGGAAAGGAAATTTGATGTATTGAGATGAGACTACTTTTTGATAATTCAAGATTCACTTTGAAGTTGAATTATTCAATAAACATTATTTTGTAATTCTGTTACCTTGGCTTACATGTAAGATAATTGAATTGGTATTTGACTTTCAAAGCACTCATAAATATCTCCTTTTAATATTTGATGAGGTAAGGAAGGAATATGATTTGGAATATGAAAATGCGTTTCTGTTTTGGTCTGGGTTTTCCGTTTATAATGATACCTAATCGGTGTTTCGATTATTTTTACTCAAAAGAAATAAAATATGTAACAAAAGTACAAAATAATACTGAAGGAAATTCATGTATATGAAGTAAAGATATATTATTCATAGTGTATGAAGTAAAGATAGATAGATTATTCAATATTTTAAAACGATGTACCTACTAATTAATAAAAAAATATAAAAAACAAACAAACGGAATTGATAACCTTTTTGGAAGTCGGTTAAAAGGAGGCTTATTTTTTTTTATATAAAAGAATTCCTTGTGCTTTCAGTTGATTTTTAGGACTGTGTTTGAATGTGTTTTGGTGAAAACTATCGCTGTGCTTTTTTGTGCAACTACTGTCAGGGATATTGTTCCAACACCTATGTCCAAGGATTGTATATGGGGCACTTCACGGCCTTAAAGTAGGTACTATTTCAGACTTCTGTATTAGACCTCTCGTCTGAGGTATAGTTAACTTGAACTTCTTGTTTCTTAACGATAATATTAAATGTCTTCTCTTCAACTTCCTTCCAACACGTTTCGGCTACAGCGACTGCAATGTTGAACTACCGTCATGGAGACTCTGTGTTACCGCCCTCTCATGTGCACGCAAGGGGCTAGCGTAGCCGATCTTTGCGAAGTCCACCCACACTTGGGACATGTTAAGATAATCCCACGTATAAAATACAGCTGACGGTGGTTTGGCTTTGAGCTCATCGCGCTAAGCATCTAGCTCTTCTTCGCGATTTTTTCGAAAGCGTAGATCAGATTTCTTTAACCTGACCGGTTGCCAGCCAACTGACATTAAAAATGTGATAATTAATAGGTATAATATTTTTTATGTAAACATACATCTTTGAGTGTCCAGTGACTTACATGTACTGCGATTGTTTTACTATTGTGTCTGCTTCACGGAACGGAACATTAACACTTTAACTAAGTGCTAATATTGTTTATTGAATCCAGATGACAATTTATTTAGGTAGAATATGTTATTGAAACTTGTTTATTTGAAGAAATATTACATACTTTTTAAATTCAAAACTTTAAATATGAATATTTAGCCTGGTTAGTGGAGTGTGATAGTAGGATAACATCAGAACCTGGCTCATGGAGAACGATTGATGTGACATAGCTATATAGAAGGAAATCGTATCGGTGGCGACTACCACCAACAACAGCATTCCCAATGATGGTTGACGTCAGGCAGGCGGCCGGTCATAAAACATAGCCAAAACTTTTGCAGCATGCCAGATATATGTTGCGCTGACCCCAAATAAATTGGGATAAGGGCACGATGACGATTATGAAAGATGAGTATTTCTAAAATAAAATTCTATAGTGGTTAGGTACTCTTGAAAATAAATACATTCCATTCGCGTAAATGATCGGTAGGCACCTACTTTGAATGCCACGTTGGCTTACGAAATTTTAAGAAACATAATTCTAGTGTGCTAATGTATTTCAAAATTTAGATCATTTGTAATATAGAGATAAGCATCACAGCTGTATTCCCCGAAGGGGTAGGCAGAGGTGTACAGTTGTACACCCTCATTTCACCAATGCTGTTATTAAGTCCCATGTAATAGGTGGTGAGCCTATTGCCATCTACCGGGCACAATTCCAAGCTCCGGACTACTGAGAATTTTGTAACAGAAAAACTCAATAACACTTTGCCCGACCTGGGAATCAAACCCGAGACCCCGTGCTCAGCAGTCGCGCTTGGGACCACTAGACCAACGAGGCGAGAGATACTGATTTGATATTGTGCACTGTGTTTGGCGTTGCATTGACAGTTAGTTACTTTTTTTTTTTAATGACTTATTTCTATTCTAGGTCAGAGGTGACAGAGACAAAGTCGACGATGGAGTGAGCTTACCCAGAAGAAGCCTGTTCACTCTAACTTTGAAGAGATTAGGGTTGAATGCGTTCGGAAACACAGACGCAGGTAGAGAGTTCCATTCCTCTGCTGTCGATTGTAAATACCTAAAAACAAAAAATAAGAAATTACATTTGATTTTGTTTTGTGGTTCCTTTTGGTAAGGTTCTACCGCTCGTAGCTTGTATTATATTTATTTTGGAGACAGATAAAGGATTTTTACCATGTAAAATTGAAAAAAATACGCGGTCAATACACAGGCTTTTTGCGGCGGATGTTGAAAACAACAACTAGCTATATCACCGAGGTCCGAGGGGAATATTGTTGCACATTCGCATTTCACCAGTGCAGTTATTAAGTCTCATGTTATATATGGTGGACCTATTGACATTAACCACGCACGTTTCCAAACTCCGGGCTGTTACTGATAATTTTCTTACAGAAACACTCGGTATCATTTTGCCCGACCCGGGAATCGAACCCGAGACCTCATGGTCAGCAGTTGCGATTGCGTCCGCGAGACCATCAAAGCAGTCAAATAACTACTAGAAGACTAAATAAATTTAATAAAATTTTGAATCAAAAGGGGATATCTAAGAATATATATAATAAAAGTTTTAAAAATGATAAAAAAAAGTTCTGTAAAAATAATGTTTACGTAAGTGAAAAACATTGTTTAAAATAACACATTAGAGTAGAAACCGAGAGTGATGCAGTTTGCGTTGATAACATTGGATGTTTTCTATTGACACATCCCCTAGAGGAAGGGGGCATAAAGATAAGGCATACGACCGCTATTAAACAACCCTTTCGCATTCGTAGTGTTTGCAGTGGTTTCAAACATTTATTTGATGCGTTCTCTCACATTTTAAACGAGTTTTAGTTTATGTAGTTTACTCTTCAGGATTATTATTTCATTTCATTTTATGCTCATCCCCGTATACTGACACACATATAAGCATAATGAGGATAATGGACATAGTTGTAGCGAATATGGTGTGTGTGTGCACAAATCTGTGGATTTGCTAACAAAAAATTCAATACAATTTTACTTGGGATATGCTTGTGGATTGAAAAATGTATCAGCATAATACTTGCATGGAATTACCTGTATATTTTTCTCATATTTTTATTTTAATGGAGCACAGGAATTTGCACTAAATGTAGACAACTGAAAAAGTTGTTGAATTGACGAATAATTTATGAGAATACTTATGTATGTCATTTTGACATCCTATTCGGTCACCTCGTGTGAAATGTCAATGGAACCTCTAAAAATAGGAGATATTATTTATAAAATTACATATTTTCTTACTAGTAGGAAGAAAGTAGGTATTATATTAAATGGAAAAAGAATACGGTCGCGATCAGGATTCGAACCTGCGCCTCCCGGATAAATACTCCAGGCGCTCTAACCTCTAAGCCATCTCGACCTCTGCTCACCACCGCGAATTCTTCTTCCATATTTTAACACGTCTTATGGCGACGTCATTGCAATCAATTCAGTACCTATACAGGTGACCGAACCGACACGACCAACTTTGCAGCTAATACAATGTCGTAAAGAATGCAATTACCTTAATAATTCAAGATAAATCTTTGAAAAGCATGCTTAGCGAACTCTAAAGTTACAATATTAAATGGAAAAAGAATACGGTCGCGAACAGGATTCGAACCTGCGCCTCCCGGATAAATACCCCTGACAGTGAATCACTTCAAGTAAAAAAAAAATGCTTGTTAAAAACATACTAAGATGCAATTGAATTACGTGAAGGCTACTCTCTGAGCATTCACTGCCACTATCTAAGATGCAAAATGTAAAATGTGGTGGAACTTGGAGAAGTTTGGTGAATGCTTTCAAGAATTCATGGAAGCATACAGAGTAAGCTTTGAAAGGTTTTTCAACTTTAAAGATTGTATTTAGATTATGTTATTTCATTGGCATTAGTTTAATGTAATTACGTTTTACTTCACCTTCAAGTGATAATAGATTTGTAATACGTATATGATTACGAAAAGTTCGTGATGTGTGCCTTGGGTTTAGTTGTAAGAAATCTCGGGTAATAGTAAATACACACACACACACACACACACACACACACACACGCACGCACGCACGCACGCACGCACGCGCACGCACACAGACACACACGGACACGCACACGCAATACTGTTTTGTAGTACTAATTTAAACATTCTCATCATCACAATCTCTGAAGACATTCAACATCTCGCACAAGAAGTCCATCACAAAGATTTGCGAAAACGACGGATACAGAGATGCAGTCAATATTTTTAATTTACAAAGGTATCTATATCGTTTTGCAAATTCTCTAGACTCCTTTCCTAAGTGATTCACAGCGCACCCATAACTATCAAAGACTACAACACGTCAATAACAAACAGTAGGTAGGAGATTTGATAAATCGTCCCTCATTGTTTATGCAAGCAGGACGCGAGGTCAACACCCACTTCTGTTTTGGTTTACAGAACACTATTTGCATTCCATGTTAGGATTCTGCATTTGATGCTGAAAATAGTGAGCGCTCTGGATTTTTTTAGTTTTGTTTTTACAGTTATGAAGCCTGCCTACCTACCTTTTTTCCCAATTACTTTGGCGTCTGCTTCCAGTTGAACAGGATGCACCAACATGTAAGCTCACGCACGTATAACTATGTACGTCATAACAATTAAAATCTATTGTGTCTGCTAATTAGTGAGTCAAAGGGTTAATACCAGTATTTTACATGGATCGGCTGCCTGTCTGATCTTCACAACCCAGTAACTGGGTAACACGATATTTCTTCGTATGACTGGTTATCGGATTTTCAGGTCTCTGCCTACCCGTAACGGCTGTCATAGATATTAATTTGACAACCAGAACCGATGACTTAATGTGCTATTCGAGGCACTAATGGGGTCTCGGTATCAAATAATGGTTATCCATCCACAGACCAACTGCGGCAAGCGCAACCTTTAACCTCGATCGACCGAGCTGTGCGGCTGTTACTTAGCCACGAGCCCCTATTTAAAAAATTATGAAGATAATAGCCCTTTTCCTTCATTTAATTTTCATATTTGAGTTTTTAGAAATACTAAAATCTTAATTTTTTTTTAACTCATTTAATTAATTTATCGATTTTGATCCTATTTATCACTATATACCTAATATATTTTATCATTTGCATGTTTGCCACATTTCGATGGAACAGTATACACTGAATTAAGGGTATTTTTAGCCTCGCATAAGTTGTTCATATTTAGGTTTGATTTTTAATTATTTTCATTGTTCTAATGCCAACCTGATAATTTTTCGTTAGTCTATACTATCCCACTGCTAGGCATAGTTTTCCCCTGCGCCACTACAGACCAGTCTTAGTGGAATGCATCTAGATCATCCCGCCAACTCTTTCTTGGCTAGCCTCGGGGTTGTCATTCATGTCGCCAACTTATTAAGAGACTAAAATAAATATATTTCTTTCTTTCTATTATTATGTGTAAATTTCTGTACTAATTGACATTGTGTATCCAACCGACTGATACCACAAGGATACACACACACATATGTACATGCACACTTAGGTATCTGCACTTTCCCAAATTGTACAGTAGGTTGCTCGTCCGAGGTAACACTTTAACCTAGAGCTGGCCTATCATAGTAGGGAGTTTAAATATTACCTATGCAAGACTAGCTTGTACTGGTTTTGTTAACATGAATGTGCAGCTTACTTTACCATACCGCTTTTCGCCCTTTGCTAGCTGTCACTTCATGTTGGAGAATACTGCCGAAGGCATAATGAGCCAGGGAAAACAGCCGCGAAATGAATAGCACCGGCCCTTATATCCGCACACATATTAAAATCTGCAGCTCAAATAAAATAAAATAATCTAATGGCAATTCTAATTGCGTGAACAGTAAAAAATATAAAAATACATTGTGGTCCTGCATCATGCAACCGACAATTACTAACTAAAACTAAATTTAAATTCATCCAGCACTTCCTAGGAATAATCATATCGTTAAAACTCTGAAAGAGAAACGATAAAATGTTTCTCCACTATCTTTAATGCCCACTCTTATATCTAGATTTGCAATATCAAAACGAAACCTGATTTACATTTTTATTCAGAAAACTCGCCACAGATGCATTTAATCGCATTTTGTGTTCGAGTAATGACGTTTTATTTGAAAGTGTTCACCTATTTTATGGATATTATTCATGCGATCCGTTATGTATGGCTCAGCACTAAATAATTCCTGAATAATGTTGTGGCTGGTAATTTTAACTGCAAATTTGTCATGTTTTGGTCTCGTTGGTTAGTTATATGACGGAAATTGTTGGGAATATTATTTTACGGAAATATTATTACTAATAATATCGAGTTTAGAACTTGCATGGTTAGTCACTCGTTTGATGTAGTAATAATGTGTTTTGAAGTGTATAGCGTAACGAATATTGTATCACACTAAAGTATGATAAGTTGTACAATGACTTTGAACACTTTTACGCTTAGATTGTTTTATGGATTTTTATCTACTATTTTTTTTGTTTTAGAAAAAGGGAATTCATCGTGGGTCAGTTAACAGGCATAATTCTAACATTAGCACGCCCAGACCCAGAACATTTATCCGTAGTTCATGGAAATAATCTTTTCTTGCTAGAATAGAACCCGCAACCCATGGCTCAATTGCCGATCTCTCGGATACAACGCCACTATGCCGTTAATATAAACGTTATTTTAGTTAATAGTTTTATAATATATATATATAAGTACCCTACCAGCTTGTAGGTCTCGCATCGGGTTATATAGTTTTTTTTTTGTTTTTATCAAAAACACTTCGTGTTTTTCAGACAGTACACTATAAATTGGCTGGAATACTAATTGTTTTAGTAGCCACAAGCGCGGCTGTTGAGCGTGAGATTCTGGGTTCTTTCTATGATTCGGAAATGCTCAATTGCAGCCTGGAGTTAAAAAGTTGGCGGTATTATCGCATATCGGAGAGCACGTAAAGCTATACGTCCTGCGCCTGATCGTCGTGTCGGATTGCTGTCCCATCGGACTATGAGAGTGAAGAAAGAGGGAGTGCACCGTGTTTGCGCACACTTTTGCACTACAATATCTTCTCTCGTACTTGGCTAATCTCCGTAGAGATAGGCCGCCATGGCCGAAAATTTGGTCGGAGTGTATTATTTATTAGCACAATTTTCTTACAAGTCAGTCGTTTATTACTCAACCTTCTATCTACTAAAACTCAAAACCAAGTAAAATATAAAACTATCTCGAGGAAAAATTAACAACCAGTTTACCTTCAACAATACTCTAACAACATCGTTATTACAAAACAAATACCTAATAATAACATTGAATACGTTATCATTAACTGTAATACTTTTGGGCAACAACATGTCTCGACGGCGTTGTTAAACCCTGAGATTCGGGGTTTTGGCCACAGATAATAGTTGTACGCACGTTACAAAATAAAATTGTCACCTGCTTATTAATCTGCTCACTCACTATGTAGATAAGGATTGAATATAACATTATGCATAGGTCGCTTCTTCGCATGAAAAGTCGCTTAAATAATCTCAAATCTCAAAAATGAAGTTAAGTATACAAAAATGCTAGTATTTTTACAAGACTTAAATTTTTTATGTGAAGAAATGCCCTCGCTTACCGCTCTGACACGGGGGGATAGTACGGTTATGTGGGACTCGAACCTACTAAAACACCACAGTGTACCTCCTCAACTGCTTGAGGGCGAGAACGCTCTCGCACACAACCGCGAACCCGCCCGCAGCCGTCCGGAGTGGGAATTCCTCTGACGGGTTGGGTATTGCACCCCCCTGCTACGGCAAAAAAACCATACACATGGCGTGCCGCAATCATCTCGGAGACCATGTGCAATGGGCGCCAGACGACCCCGTGTCCGGACGCCCAAGGTCCCCTGCGACAGGTCAGGTCTGTGGCCCCGCCGCCTGCCACTACGGCCGCAGAGGATAGGGAGAGCGGCGCCTCGCTATACCAGCATTCCTCCTCCCTGCGGCCCCACCACGTCCGCAACGGCCTCGTCAAGGCCGCGGAAGGTAGGAAGAGCGGTGCATCGACATACCGGCACTCCTCGCCCGCCACGGCCCCATCTCACAGCCGCAGTGCCACCCATACAATAGCGCAGCCCACCTTAGTTGCGGTACCCCCCATAAAGGCCCGCAACCTACGCCGCTCCAACATGGGCTTGGAGGCAAAGCCCGCCCAGAGGAGCAGCCCTACCCTCTTCCTCTAGCTTCACCGTGAGTGACCAAGCCACGACCACGACAAGGCGGAACACCCGGGAGGGGGGTACACGACAGCCCAAAAAAAGGAGTGTTATGTTTTGAGGCTTCATGTATGTATGTAGGTATATATGTATGTTTGTGAGTTTCTTTATTCCACCATAACTTCTAAAAGCCTGAACCGATATAAAGTATGAGGTATCGATAGAATCCTTACACTATCCCGGGTATAATAGGCTAGTAAGATTTAAAAATATGTGATATAGTGGATTTAACACACTAAAAAATGTGAAATAAAAAAAAATGCACACACGGTAGGCATGCTTTTCATTAATATTTAATCATTTTCATAGTAACTACAATACACATGAAAAAAAAAAATACTAATCATTCAAGTGTTATTTTTAAATTAAAGAAATACATATAATTATTAATAATATAGGTACTACACGTTATTGATAAGTTTTTTGAAATTTGAAAACGTTCCATGTGAAATTAGTACGAGTAAATTGTGGCATTATAAACTTTCCATGCGAAGAGGTGAGGTATCATGAAGATATTATTGATGTTTACGAGTACGATTACATATGTGTATATTTTTTTACATTATCGATAGGACTGCCTCGTTGGTTTAGTGGTCCCAAGCGCGACTGCTGAGCATGAGGTCTTGGGTTCGATTCCCGGGTCGGGCAAAGTGTTATTAAGTTTTTCTGTTAGAAAATTCTCAATAGCAGCCCGGAGTTTTGAACTGTGCTCGGTAGTTGGCAATAGGCTTGTTAGTGTAATATACTGTTAACGTGTTTATTGGATGTTGTGAGTCATGTAAATAAAACAACTATTTGCAGTGAGCAGTGAGTACATAACTGGATATGAATAATTATTTATTTCCCTAATATAGTATTTGACCTACAATACACATTTAATGACTCATCACCTATAACATGGGACTTAATAACAGCATGGGTGACTCGTATGATTGAGCTACACGATGACTGATGCATACTTGCCGTCAGATAGGACAGGTCACCTCAAAGCTGCTATGGCTCTTTCCTCAAAAGGCCATTTCAGACGATCCCTGCATGGTTACACTCACATAGATATGTACTATTATGTTTAAAAGAGACGTTGACCTCTGAGTTTGTTTCGGCGTTTCTTCTCAGAGATAGTCAGATATCAGCGCCAACAAGTTCAACAAACAAAGGAAAACTCGGTCTACAGATATAAATATCATTAGGATTATTTTTAATTTCAAACTTGCTTTTAAATTATAATAAAACAACTTTTAACCGGATTAATCGCGTGTATTATTGGTTTTTTGTTTTTCCTGACGTTTCGAACACTTTGCAGCGTTCGTGGTCGCAGGAGGACTAAGGTGTCAGGTGTCCCAACAGTTTATTTAAAATTATTTCAGTCTACCGTACATATAATTGATAAAATTCATAAAATTATTTTGTCTCTGATACATATTTAAACTAAATCGCGACGGTATTTCCTAAGACTATCCCTGAGAAGAAATACCGAAACAAACTCAGAGGTCACAGTCGTTTTAAATTTAGAGATACAATTTTACAATTTTATCGAATTATAAACTAAAAGGTGTTCCGATGCACGCAGTAATCGCTCACAGTATCTTGATTTGTCTTGTGACTTGACTTTGTTTGGGACTTGATTATTTTCAGTACAGGGTTCCAAACAGGTGGTAATTGCCAACCATCTTCTCTATTGAAATTTGGGTGTTTTTTAATTTCAATAGCCTCGCGGAGCATTCTCGGTATATATCGGTTTTCTTTCGCGAGGATTTGGGGTTTATCGAAACGTAGAAAATGGTTGGGTTTGTCTGTTGTATGTTCACAGACTGCAGATTTTGTTGAGCGTCTATTCTTGACGTCAGCTATGTGTTCTTTCAACCTGGTGCCAATGCTACGCTTTGTTTGCCCTATGTAAGATAGCCCACAATCACAATCAATCTTGTAGACCCCTGCATCTTGTAAGGGAATGTGGCACTTCACCGGTCTGAGAAGTTGGCTGATCTTTCTATGTGGCTTGAAGTAGGTTTTGATAGAAGCACGCTTCAAGATGTGACCAATTCTATCGGTGACCCCTTTGATGAAAGGTAGGACAGCAGGTCGGCGATCAACTGTGGTGGGCTTTGGGCGGCTTCTGCGACGGGGATGTGGAGCTCGTAAGTTATTATGTTTGAGAACTTGCTTCACATGGTTGAGTTCCCCTGCCAGGTGGTCGGCGTCGCAGATGCCTTGTGCTCTCTGTAACAAAGATTTGGCGACAGTAGCTAACTGAGAAGGATGGTGGTGAGATTCACCGTTCAAGTATCTTTCTGTGTGGGTGGGCTTTCTATACACAGTGTGACTAACAGAATGATCTGGATTATGTATAAGTAATATATCAAGGAAGGCCAGTGACTTGGTTTTCTCTAATTCCATAGTGAATTGAATTTTATGATGTATGGAATTTAGGTGGTCTAAAAATGCAGGGACCCCATTGTGAGGCAAGATGGTGAAAGTATCATCAACATACCTCTTGAAAATCTTCGGCATAGCCGGGGCCGTCAGGAGGGCTCTCCTTTCAAAATCTTCCATGAAGATGTCGGCAACCACCGGGGAGACCGGTGAACCCATGGCCACACCGTCGACTTGCAGGTAGAATTCATTGTCCCACAATAGGTAGCCGCTGGTAAGGCAGTGCTCGAGTAACTCTGCATATGCTAGAGGCATGTCATGGTCACTCAACTGCTTCTTGACAATTTCTAAACAGTCCTTTACTGGTAAGTTGGTAAATAAGGACTGCACATCAAAGCTAACCATCACTTCATCCTCAGTCAGTTTTAGGTCTTTGATCTGGCTGATGAAATGATAAGAATCCTTCACATATGTGTTAGTTTGTCCACGAAGTTTTGAGAGTATCTTCGCTAGGTGTTGTGCCAGTTTGTAGGTTGGTGTGTCAATCTGGCTCACTATTGGTCGTAGTGGAGCGTTCTCCTTGTGTATTTTAGGCAACCCGTACAGTTTAGGTGGTTTCGCGCAAGATGGAATCAATATGTTTACGTCCAATTCCAGGGTGTCGGAGTATTTTGATATCAATTCTGAAGTTTTCTTTAGAATTTTATTGGTTGGGTCTTTGTTTACCTTTTTATACGTGCTATTATCCGACAAGAGATCTCGAATTTTATTATTATAATCGGACGTATCCATTATCACCGTTGCATTACCCTTATCGGCGCGAAGGATAGTCAACTCGGGGTCTTTACTTACGTTTTTTAGAGCGAGGTATTCGTCGCGAGAAAGATTTGGTTTGGGCAGTTTGCTTCGACGTAGTACACATGACACGTCTTGACGAATCGCCTCCAAATCTTCCTTTCTTACGTTGTTTTTTATAAGACAGTCCTCAACGTTGCATATTATATCTTCGTACGGGATTTTTCTCGGTGCTAGCGCGAAATTAAGGCCCTTTTTTAGAACTTTAACGGTGTTTTCATCCAGAGATTTTGTAGATAGATTTACGACCGGTTCAATATTATTAATCGATTTTGACAGCTGGTTAGCTGTATTTTTAATTTCCGGATTTTCGCGGTTTTGGGTACTAGGGTTTTGGCCACTCAGTTTTTCATACTTTATTATTTGTCTTTTAGTATATTCACTGAATTTTGTGGTGGCTCTTTTGCTATTATTACTGAAACATTGTTCATAATCAGATTTATTTAACACGTTTTGCAATTCTCTGGACGAAATCTCAATCAAATTATCTAGTTTATGGGCATCGATACGATGTTGACGGATGAGACTTTTTAGTAATTTTAAACTTGCCTGATGTAGAATACCTGCGCTTCCAAATATGTCCTTTTTAGGTGTTATTCTTACACATACTGGAATGATGTTATTATCCCGGCATCTTTTTAGAAAATTTATCGAAGTTAAGAGACGGGCGCGCTTTGTCATCAGGTACTCCACACGGCGCACTTTATCGGCGAAATCCAGTCCGTACTGGTTCACATAGTAATATCTTAGGTTTGCGCGATCACTACACATTATAATAAAACAACTTTTAACCGGATTAATCGCGTGTATTATTGGTTTTTTGTTTTTCCTGACGTTTCGAACACTTTGCAGCGTTCGTGGTCGCAGGAGGACTACAAACTTTTACTTGCAAAACGTGTTAAATAAATCTGATTATGAACAATGTTTCAGTAATAATAGCAAAAGAGCCACCACAAAATTCAGTGAATATACTAAAAGACAAATAATAAAGTATGAAAAACTGAGTGGCCAAAACCCTAGTACCCAAAACCGCGAAAATCCGGAAATTAAAAATACAGCTAACCAGCTGTCAAAATCGATTAATAATATTGAACCGGTCGTAAATCTATCTACAAAATCTCTGGATGAAAACACCGTTAAAGTTCTAAAAAAGGGCCTTAATTTCGCGCTAGCACCGAGAAAAATCCCGTACGAAGATATAATATGCAACGTTGAGGACTGTCTTATAAAAAACAACGTAAGAAAGGAAGATTTGGAGGCGATTCGTCAAGACGTGTCATGTGTACTACGTCGAAGCAAACTGCCCAAACCAAATCTTTCTCGCGACGAATACCTCGCTCTAAAAAACGTAAGTAAAGACCCCGAGTTGACTATCCTTCGCGCCGATAAGGGTAATGCAACGGTGATAATGGATACGTCCGATTATAATAATAAAATTCGAGATCTCTTGTCGGATAATAGCACGTATAAAAAGGTAAACAAAGACCCAACCAATAAAATTCTAAAGAAAACTTCAGAATTGATATCAAAATACTCCGACACCCTGGAATTGGACGTAAACATATTGATTCCATCTTGCGCGAAACCACCTAAACTGTACGGGTTGCCTAAAATACACAAGGAGAACGCTCCACTACGACCAATAGTGAGCCAGATTGACACACCAACCTACAAACTGGCACAACACCTAGCGAAGATACTCTCAAAACTTCGTGGACAAACTAACACATATGTGAAGGATTCTTATCATTTCATCAGCCAGATCAAAGACCTAAAACTGACTGAGGATGAAGTGATGGTTAGCTTTGATGTGCAGTCCTTATTTACCAACTTACCAGTAAAGGACTGTTTAGAAATTGTCAAGAAGCAGTTGAGTGACCATGACATGCCTCTAGCATATGCAGAGTTACTCGAGCACTGCCTTACCAGCGGCTACCTATTGTGGGACAATGAATTCTACCTGCAAGTCGACGGTGTGGCCATGGGTTCACCGGTCTCCCCGGTGGTTGCCGACATCTTCATGGAAGATTTTGAAAGGAGAGCCCTCCTGACGGCCCCGGCTATGCCGAAGATTTTCAAGAGGTATGTTGATGATACTTTCACCATCTTGCCTCACAATGGGGTCCCTGCATTTTTAGACCACCTAAATTCCATACATCATAAAATTCAATTCACTATGGAATTAGAGAAAACCAAGTCACTGGCCTTCCTTGATATATTACTTATACATAATCCAGATCATTCTGTTAGTCACACTGTGTATAGAAAGCCCACCCACACAGAAAGATACTTGAACGGTGAATCTCACCACCATCCTTCTCAGTTAGCTACTGTCGCCAAATCTTTGTTACAGAGAGCACAAGGCATCTGCGACGCCGACCACCTGGCAGGGGAACTCAACCATGTGAAGCAAGTTCTCAAACATAATAACTTACGAGCTCCACATCCCCGTCGCAGAAGCCGCCCAAAGCCCACCACAGTTGATCGCCGACCTGCTGTCCTACCTTTCATCAAAGGGGTCACCGATAGAATTGGTCACATCTTGAAGCGTGCTTCTATCAAAACCTACTTCAAGCCACATAGAAAGATCAGCCAACTTCTCAGACCGGTGAAGTGCCACATTCCCTTACAAGATGCAGGGGTCTACAAGATTGATTGTGATTGTGGGCTATCTTACATAGGGCAAACAAAGCGTAGCATTGGCACCAGGTTGAAAGAACACATAGCTGACGTCAAGAATAGACGCTCAACAAAATCTGCAGTCTGTGAACATACAACAGACAAACCCAACCATTTTCTACGTTTCGATAAACCCCAAATCCTCGCGAAAGAAAACCGATATATACCGAGAATGCTCCGCGAGGCTATTGAAATTAAAAAACACCCAAATTTCAATAGAGAAGATGGTTGGCAATTACCACCTGTTTGGAACCCTGTACTGAAAATAATCAAGTCCCAAACAAAGTCAAGTCACAAGACAAATCAAGATACTGTGAGCGATTACTGCGTGCATCGGAACACCTTTTAGTTTATAATTCGATAAAATTGTAAAATTGTATCTCTAAATTTAAAACGACTGTGACCTCTGAGTTTGTTTCGGTATTTCTTCTCAGGGATAGTCTTAGGAAATACCGTCGCGATTTAGTTTAAATATGTATCAGAGACAAAATAATTTTATGAATTTTATCAATTATATGTACGGTAGACTGAAATAATTTTAAATAAACTGTTGGGACACCTGACACCTTAGTCCTCCTGCGACCACGAACGCTGCAAAGTGTTCGAAACGTCAGGAAAAACAAAAAACCAATAATACACGCGATTAATCCGGTTAAAAGTTGTTTTATTATAATGTGTAGTGATCGCGCAAACCTAAGATATTACTATGCTTTTAAATTTTTTTTAAATCAATATTATAAATAATGTACATGTGAGTACTATGTAACCATTTACAATGATTTAACCCTTTTATTTTTTATTGTTTTCTGGCAGATAGAGTATGTCATGCTCACTAAAATGTCTCGCCGATGGTGGCGTGTGTGTTGGGTCATTCGATTCCCTACAATATGGTTGAGTTGGGTGATGCTGACGCATGTGTCATGTTCGTGAACGGGTGCTGTCGGTTGGGACTGGTCATCTCTAAACTGTCATAGCAAAATTTTGAATTGTTAAACTAAACTCTTTTAGTATTGGTAGTATTTTTGTAACTCTTACATTGTTCTCACATACTATTTTGCAACAAAAACAGTGTAACCAATACTATTGTAAAAACCTATATGATGAAAAAGAGTAACTGTGGAGTTTCTTGCCCGTTCTTCTCCATAGGAATCTACACTTTGGAACGTGGCAACTAACTTCTGACAATTCAAAAGTGCCTGTAAATGGTTTATTTGAAAATAAATGATTTTGATTTGATTTTTGATAAGATTAACTAAGAAAGTATATGACATTGAAAAAGTCACATTGGTACATGCCAGGTTTGAACCCACAGCCTGCGGCTCAGGAGGCGGGCCCGTAACCACTCGGCCACCACGACAGGTATATTATTATTATAAGATGTATAATATATAAATGTTATATTATTATGAACTATACCAGTCCATATTTCTTTTTTTTGCGGATTTTAGTGGACTTCAGACGGTTGAAATCAAGAAAATTTTATTTAAATTATTATTACACAGCAAACTTTTAAAATAAAACAAAGCATTTCAACCACGAAGTCTCATAATTTAGTTCCGCACTACTTTGTCAACAGACCTTCCTATTTCAAAGCAAAATTAAAACGACAAAAAGAATTAAAGCCTTTCTTCTCTCAATGATTTATCTTTCCTTGTCCTCATAGTTTGGTAAGTCGGTCTAGGGTGATTAAAACAATGCAAAGCGGTTATAACTTAGACAAGACGCTCGTTAGTATTCCGGTAGAAAAAACTTGTTCCGAGAGTCTTGAAAGGCCGGTAAACTCAATAATAAAAAGTACTATTCTTTTACTTATGGAATAATAGCGTACCGACTTATATATCGTACCAAGATTCCGAGTTCGTATTTTTATATGAACAGATTTGGTAATTGCAATCCTATTGTTTTATAGTTTATACAGAATGGATTTTTTGAACGGACGCGTACTTGGAGGGAAAGTTCTCTAAATACTGAAGATAATTTTACCCAAAGGAAACATTCCCTTATTTAAAACAAAAATAAAGTTAACTGTATTCTTCGATTTTTAATAATTCGCTTGCCACACCCAGGAATCGAAGACCTTTATAGTTGCTTGATGATACCATTAATTTAATTCATTCCCAATAACTTATTGCTAGATTTCATGGCTTTACATACATAGCATCACGCCTGTATTCCCCGAAGGGTAGGCAAAGGTGTACACAGTTATACACCCACATTACACCCATGCTGTTATTAAGTCCCATGTAATAGGTGGTGAGTCATTAAATGTGTATTGTAGGTCAAATACTATATTAGGGAAATAAATAATTATTCATATCCAGTTATGTACTCACTGCTCACTGCAAATAGTTGTTTTATTTACATGACTCACAACATCCAATAAACACGTTAACAGTATATTACACTAACAAGCCTATTGCCAACTACCGAGCACAGTTCAAAACTCCGGGCTGCTATTGAGAATTTTCTAACAGAAAAACTTAATAACACTTTGCCCGACCCGGGAATCGAACCCAAGACCTCATGCTCAGCAGTCGCGCTTGGGACCACTAAACCAACGAGGCAGTCCTATCGATAATGTAAAAAAATATACACATATGTAATCGTACTCGTAAGCATCAATAATATCTTCATGATACCTCACCTCTTCGCATGGAAAGTTTATAATGCCACAATTTACTCGTACTAATTTCACATGGAACGTTTTCAAATTTCAAAAAACTTATCAATAACGTGTAGTACCTATATTATTAATAATTATATGTATTTCTTTAATTTAAAAATAATGAAAATGATTAAATATTAATGAAAAGCATGCCTACCGTGTGTGCATTTTTTTTTATTTCACATTTTTTAGTGTGTTAAATCCACTATATCACATATTTTTAAATCTTACTAGCCTATTATACCCGGGATAGTGTAAGGATTCTATCGATACCTCATACTTTATATCGGTTCAGGCTTTTAGAAGTTATGGTGGAATAAAGAAACTCACAAACATACATATATACCTACATACATACATGAAGCCTCAAAACATAACACTCCTTTTTTTGGGCTGTCGTGTACCCCCCTCCCGGGTGTTCCGCCTTGTCGTGGTCGTGGCTTGGTCACTCACGGTGAAGCTAGAGGAAGAGGGTAGGGCTGCTCCTCTGGGCGGGCTTTGCCTCCAAGCCCATGTTGGAGCGGCGTAGGTTGCGGGCCTTTATGGGGGGTACCGCAACTAAGGTGGGCTGCGCTATTGTATGGGTGGCACTGCGGCTGTGAGATGGGGCCGTGGCGGGCGAGGAGTGCCGGTATGTCGATGCACCGCTCTTCCTACCTTCCGCGGCCTTGACGAGGCCGTTGCGGACGTGGTGGGGCCGCAGGGAGGAGGAATGCTGGTATAGCGAGGGCCGCTCTCCCTATCCTCTGCGGCCGTAGTGGCAGGCGGCGGGGCCACAGACCTGACCTGTCGCAGGGGACCTTGGGCGTCCGGACACGGGGTCGTCTGGCGCCCATTGCACATGGTCTCCGAGATGATTGCGGCACGCCATGTGTATGGTTTTTTTGCCGTAGCAGGGGGGTGCAATACCCAACCCGTCAGAGGAATTCCCACTCCGGACGGCTGCGGGCGGGTTCGCGGTTGTGTGCGAGAGCGTTCTCGCCCTCAAGCAGTTGAGGAGGTACACTGTGGTGTTTTAGTAGGTTCGAGTCCCACATAACCGTACTATCCCCCCGTGTCAGAGCGGTAAGCGAGGGCATTTCTTCACATAAAAAATTTAACAGTCTTGTAAAAATACTAGCATTTTTGTATACTTAACTTCATTTTTGAGATTTGAGATTATTTAAGCGACTTTTCATGCGAAGAAGCGACCTATGCATAATGTTATATTCAATCCTTATCTACATAGTGAGTGAGCAGATTAATAAGCAGGTGACAATTTTATTTTGTAACGTGCGTACAACTATTATCTGTGGCCAAAACCCCGAATCTCAGGGTTTAACAACGCCGTCGAGACATGTTGTTGCCCAAAAGTATTACAGTTAATGATAACGAATTCAATGTTATTAGTAGGTATTTGTTTTGTAATAACAATGTTATTAGGATATTTTTGTTGGTAAACTGGTTGTTAATTTTTCTTTATTTTTATTTTACTTGGTTCTGAGTTTTAGTAGATAGAAGGTTGAGTAATAAACGACTGACTTGTAAGAAAATTGTGCTAATAATACACTCCAACCAAATTTTCGGCCATGGCGGCCTATCTCTACGGAGATTAGCCAAGTACGAGAGGAGATATTGTAGTGCAAAAGTGTGCGCAAACACGGTGCACTCCCTCTTTCTTCACTCTCATAGTCCGATGGGACAGCAATCCGACACGATGATCAGGCGCAGGACGTATAGCTTTACGTGCTCTCCGATACGCGATAATCTGCTCACTCACTATGTAGATAAGGATTGAATATAACATTATGCATAGGTCGCTTCTTCGCATGAAAAGTCGCTTAAATAATCTCAAATCTCAAAAATGAAGTTAAGTATACAAAAATGCTAGTATTTTTACAAGACTGTTAAATTTTTTATGTGAAGAAATGCCCTCGCTTACCGCTCTGACACGGAGGGATAGTACGGTTATGTGGGACTCGAACCTACTAAAACACCACAGTGTACCTCCTCAACTGCTTGAGGGCGAGAACGCTCTCGCACACAACCGCGAACCCGCCCGCAGCCGTCCGGAGTGGGAATTCCTCTGACGGGTTGGGTATTGCACCCCCCTGCTACGGCAAAAAAACCATACACATGGCGTGCCGCAATCATCTCGGAGACCATGTGCAATGGGCGCCAGACGACCCCGTGTCCGGACGCCCAAGGTCCCCTGCGACAGGTCAGGTCTGTGGCCCCGCCGCCTGCCACTACGGCCGCAGAGGATAGGGAGAGCGGCGCCTCGCTATACCAGCATTCCTCCTCCCCTGCGGCCCCACCACGTCCACCATCTAACGGTGGCGGCCCCGTCAAGGCCGCGGATGGTAGGGAGAGCGGCGCATCGACATACCGGCACTCCTCTCCCGCCGCGGCCCCCATCTCTCAGCCGCAGTGCCGCCCATACGACAGCGCAGCCCACCTTAGTTGCGGTACCCCCTATAAGGCCCGCAACCTAAGCCGCTCCAACATGGACTTGGAGGCAAAGCCCAGAGGAGCGGCCCTCCCCGCGTTCCTCTGGCTTCATCGTGGGTGACCAAGCCACGACCACGACAAGGCGGAACCCCCAGGGGGTACACAACTGCCCAAAAAAAGGAGTGTCATGTTTTGAGGGTTCATGTATGTATGTAGGTATATATGTATGTTTGTGAGTTTCTTTAATCCACCATAACTTCTAAAAGCCTGAACTGATTTAAATGTATGGGATATTGATAGAATCCTTACACTATCCCGGGTAACATAGGCTAGTAAGATTTAAAAATATGTGATATAGTGGATTTAACACACTAAAACATGTGAAATAAAAAAAAATGCACACACGTTAGGCATGCTTTTCATTATTATTTAATCATTTTCATAGTAACTACAATACACATAAAAAAAAAAAAATACTAATCATTCAAGTGTTATTTTTAAATTAAAGAAATACATATAATTATTAATAATATAGGTACTACACGTTATTGATAAGGTGTTTAAAATTTGAAAACGTTCCCTGTTAAATTAGTAAATTGTGGCATTATAAACTTTCCATGCGAAGAGGTGAGGTATCATGAAGATATTATTGATGCTTACGAGTACAATTACATATGTGTATATTTTTTTACATTATCGATAGGACTGCCTCGTTGGTTTAGTGGTCCCAAGCGCGACTGCTGAGCATGAGGTCTTGGGTTTGATTCCCGGGTCGGGCAAAGTGTTATTAAGTTTTTCTGTTAGAAAATTCTCAATAGCAGCCCGGAGTTTTGAACTGTGCTCGGTAGTTGGCAATAGGCTTGTTAGTGTATATGTTACCGGCCAAACCCGATTTCAGGATAAACTAGTTTTGCCTAGGCTAAACTAGTTCTTCCTATACGCGATAGGATTAACTAGTATAGCCTGGTTCAAACTAATTTGTCCTAAGCCCGATAGGATAGACCAGTTTAGGCTAGGCCAAACTAGTTGATCCTGATATAAATATGCACACTCTAGGATAAACTGGTATGGCCTAGTTTAAACATTCTAATATATCTAGAAAGACAAAATAAATAGATAAACTGGAATAAAAAACTCCGTAATTGAAGAATAATCATTTTTATTAAACTATAATGATTCGTTGTTAAAAGTTATGGTTAATTGGTAATACGAACAATCATACTATAACAAATACTACTGTTTTTTAATAGAAACAATAATCAAATTATGTCAATTATTAAAATTGTTATTCATTTTTACATGGTTTGCTTTGGCGGCACTTAGAATTGCAGAGTATCATTGCCTTCTTGCACTGCTTGCTCAAACCTACTTTCGACTCGGCAATTTTTTTTACTGTTTAGACTAGGCCATATTAGTTTATCCTAGAGTGTGCATATTTATATCAGTATCAACTAGTTTGGCCTAGCCTAAACTGGTCTATCCTATCGGGCTTAGGACAAATTAGTTTGATCTAGGCTATACTAGTTAATCCTATCGCGTATAGGAAGAACTAGTTTAGCCTAGACAAAACTAGTTTGTCCTGAAATCGGGTTTGGCCGGTAACATATATACTGTTAACGTGTTTATTGGATGTTGTAAGTCATGTAAATAAAACAACTGTTTGCAGTGAGCGTTAGTACATAACTAGATATGAATAATTATTTATTTCCCTAATATAGTATTTGACCTACAATACACATTTAATGACTCACCACCTATTACATGGGACTTAATAACAGCATGGGTGAAATGTGGGTGTATAACTGTGTACACCTTTGCCTACCCTTCGGGGAATACAGGCGTGATGCTATGTATGTAAAGCCATGAAATCTAGCAATAAGTTAATGGGAATGAATTAAATTAATGGTATCATCAAGCAACTATAAAGGTCTTCGCTTCCCGGGTGTGGCAAGCGAATTATCAAAAATCGAAGAATACAGTTAACTTTATTTTTGTTTTAAATAAGGGAATGTTCCCTTTGGGTAAAATTATCTTCATTATTTAAAGAACTTTCCCTCCAAGTACGCGTCCGTTCAAAAATTCCATTCTGTATAAACTATAAAACAATAGGATTACAATTACCATAAATCTGTTCATATAAAAATACGGACTCGGAATCTTGGTACGATATATAAGTCGGTACGCTATTATTACATAAGTAAAAGAATAGTACTTTTTATTATTGAGTTTACCGGCCTTTCAAGACCCTCGGAACAAGTTTTTTCTACCGGAATACTAACGAGCGTCTTGTCTAAGTTATAACCGCTTTGCATTGTTTTAATCGCCCTAGACCGACTTACCAAACTATGAGGACAAGGAAAGATAAATCATTGAGAGAAGAAAGGCTTTAATTCTTTTTGTCGTTTTAATTTTGCTTTGAAATAGGAAGGTCTGTTGACAAAGTAGTGCGGAACTAAATTATGAGACTTCGTGGTTGAAATGCTTTGTTTTATTTTAAACGTTTGCTGTGTAATATTAATTTAAATAAAATTTTCTTGGTTTCAAACGTCTGAAGTCCACTAAAATCCGCAAAAAAAAGAAATATGGACTGGTATAGTTCATAATAATATAACATTTATATATTATACATCTTATAATAATAATATACCTGTCGTGGTGGCCGAGTGGTTACGGGCCCGCCTCCTGAGCCGCAGGCTGTGGGTTCAAACCTGGCATGTACCAAACATAAAGGACATACGGTGAAGGAAAACATCGTGAGGAAACCTGGACTTGGTAGACTGAAATCGCCAACCCGCAGTGAGCTAGCGTGGTGATCAAGCTCTTGCCTTCTCTGTATGAGAAGAGGCCCTTGCCCTGCAGTGGGACAGTTATGGGCTGGTTATTTATATTTATTTTTTATATTAAACATCATTCAGGCTTACTTTCCATTGGGGTTGATTAAGATTATCAATTACCACTTGCTACCATGCTGACACACCACTTTAGTTTCATCTAAAATATAACCAAGGGGATTAACCTCTTACGATACTTATTGTCCGGTTACGCAGACGAAACCCCTCTGGGTTTCTGCAAGAGGTTACTAAAAAAAAACTTACGATGTTATGGTACGCGCACAATCGCTACGAGCGTAGCCAGTGATGGTCACCTACGGACAAGGTAGGCCACACAAGTAGCTACGGGCTCTAAAGCCTACGAGCGACTACGTGTATGACGTAAGTACCAAGAGCTATTATTTTAGTTTATGTATTATTATAGGATAGCTATATTTTTTTCTCCCATGAGCAAAAAGTTAAGTTTATCATTTTTATTTTTCTCATCTGTGTCACTTTAGTTTATTTGCCAAGGTCCGGTAACCGATTAGTCTTCTAGCATTATAAAGTCATAAATGTCGTCATCCATCGATTTCCCTACCACAATATTCGAAAATGATTACCTCAAAATGGAATACGAAAATACCTACACATCTTTTACTGACTAAAATAATAATCAAAGCTTCAAAATCTTTGACTAAATAATAATCAGGGCTTCAAATATTACTTTCTGAAAGGTATTTTTGTAAGTAAATACGACGACGAGAAATACTGGTTCAAAGTCTTTAACCCTTTTCATAGCCTCCACGATTAGATCAGATCGATCTTAACTTATTTGATCGGAATAATTTCCAACTTAAATTGGACTCGCTGAACTTTGAAATAAATTATCAAGAAGTTATCGACTTATTGACACGGTTTTAAAATAGCGCCTTTAAAACTGGGTTGGTTATTTGAAAAATATAGTCAGAAACTTTATGAATTACTTATAGAATGTCAGTCTGCTACATAAATATATAAATATAGCACACAACAAGTGTGTACGTGTATTCGATATTGCAGTTTATGATGGTAACTCCACCATCGTAGACTGCAAACCATAAAATACTTAGTGGCCAAATGCAAGCTCATCAAGAATATAATAAATAAGCACATTATATTGTTTTTTTTGAAGCAATGCGTTGATTACTTCCTAACATACAATTCATAGCCCGAGGCATAGATTCAACTTAGTGTGAGTAGTTGATGGTAGTCGCAATTTTCACCGCTTGCGTATGTGCATATATTTGCGGGCGGGCGGGCGGTGCACAGGTAATGCCTGACTACCCTCAATATTGTGGGAGTGGATATAGTATTTATTTGCATCCAACTCAGTTCGGGCAAATACAAAATTGTGCTAAGATATAATGTGAATTGGATATATTGAACTTTTTTTTTAATAAATAGTAATTATTATGTAATATTTTAATGTTTCTCTTATTTTCTGGTATAAACCCAGTTCTTTGCAGGGCTTGCCTGGCTCTATAGACCAAACGAGCAGACGGTATACCATTGTGAGTGTTCTAATCTAAATTGGGGTGGAACTCCAACTCTCTCCATGATTGCAATATAGGAATACAACAATGGAATGGTCCCGATAGGTGCAGAACTATTGCAAATGGAAATATTACGTTATAAATAGTCTATTAATATTTATCATGGTTTATGATTCCGCTTGGACACAAAAATTGCTAAATCATTATACGGGCTCCTCAATCGCCGCCTGTTATGTCTTATTATTATTAGTTGCTAGTAATACACTAATGTGTGCTGACGTCACTGATCAGCTCAACCACTCACCGGGTAATCCTTTAAAACCACACGGGAGCGAAAGAGAGCGATAAAGCTCTCCAAGGTTACCTAGATTTCGCATCAGCCGCAAGCCTCACATTATTCCTTTCATAATTAATGATAAAACTTACGCTTCCATTAAAAGCCCGACGGGAGCGTATAATACTTTCTCCACAACATTTTATATGCAGGGACATTAGCTGTACATCTCTAGATAGTATAAAATTAAGTACCTTGCCGCATCTGTCTATTTCCTTGTGTATGTACGATTTTTTAAGTAGACTGACCGTTAATTTTAGGATGGCTTGTACGACACATACATGCAGGTCTTGGGTTGGATCCCCAGGTCAGGCAAAGTGGATTAGGTTATTCTGTTAAGAAGTTCTCAGTAGCAGCCTGGAGTTTGAAATTGTGCCCGGTAGATGGCAATAGGCTCATCTCCCATTACATGGGACTTAATAACAGCATTGGTGAAATGTGGGTGTAAAATTATGTACACCTCTGCCTACCCCTTCGGGGAATACAGGCGTGATGCTATGTTATGATAAGTTATGTTAATAGTTGGTGAGAGTCCCATGTAAATATTAAAAATGGTGAGGTTTGAAATCATTTTCTAATTGAAACACTCGTATTGTTTTTCTTTTCGACTAAATTATTAGACTTCGCTAAGCATGCGTTAATGCTTTTCAAAGGTTTATCTTTAATTGAAACTCTTTGCTACTTCCATCTGACCGGTAATGCAAAATTGAGTATAAGAGTTCTCAGTGGTCGTTCTAACCTTAAAATTCAAAAGTATTAATTGGAACTGTCGAGTGCTGGTCGTATTCATTCGAGACTCGTATCATATTAGCGGTTAGTTAGTCGATCGATTTTTTATTTGCTTGAATATGAAAGTAGTTGTAGGTATCCGGTTACTGGTTTTGGAAGATATTTCTTTAGGGAATACATTTTTAAGAGCTCGCGACTTCGTCTTCGTAATAAAAGGTAGCCTATGTCCTTCTCAAATTTTTTATCTATCTCTATACCAAATGTTATCAAAATTGATTCAGTGGCTTAGATGAGGAAACTCAACAACAGACAGAAATAGGTACTTTCGTAATTAGAATATTAGTTTGGATATATGAAATAACATTCATAATAGTCGAACCCAGGACAGCTCAGCAACCACAATTTCGAACACTAGACCCTTTCGCCTAAAAAGCTATCAATAATCTCATAATCCGTCTACAACAATCTAAGCCCAATCAATCCGTATTTAAGCTTAGTTTGGACTGTCAATATGTAGTTAGGCCCTTATATTCCCAATTCCCTACCTTCTCAGAATCTAACCATTTTTCCAGCCCTTCGTTAGCAGGAAATAATGAGCTTAGTATTAGTTAGAACAGATTTATCTTAAGACACTTATTAACTAGTAATCCTGCAAAAATATAAGGGTAACTCTTGTTAATAGAAACTAAAAGGACTTAGTTGAATCCAAAGCCTTGACACAGTGTAGATACGATATAGAAGTTCAATATTGGTATCAATTCTAACGTAGACAAACAAAACAAGAGTACACTTTTTATTTCAACAAAATTGTATAACTTTAGTTTTCGCTACGCATGCTTTAATGCCTTTGAAAGATTTATCTGTAAAACTAGACCATTGCTGTTGTTTTAAAGAAAGAAATATCTTAATAATTTTCAACAACCGCGCATCAAAGTCAAAGACAAGTCAAATCAAGTATTCCAATTAGACCATATAAAGTTATTTTTGAAAGTCAAGAAATGCGACGCTTCAAAATGTAGATTCCTATGGATATATTCGAGAGACCATTTTTTACACATAAATTCATCAATAGAATATAAAAACTTCTCTATCAGCCAAAGTTTGTTGTCTGCGAAATTTACAAACACGCATTTTTTTTATTACATCATGAATGTTATTAAATATCCGTAGTCGTATTCGACTGCGTATCTCATGAACTACTGTTACAAAAGCTCGAATGTAACGGTATTCGAGGACAAGCATTAAAATGGTTAAAAAATACTTGGAAAACAGAGAGCAATGTGTCGAGGTTATGAATATTATCAAGAATAAAGAGTTATTAGCTTATAGATCAGCTTTTTTAACTAATAAATTTGGTATGCCACAGGGCAGCGTTCTGGGCCCTCTTCTGTTCTTGTTGTACATTAATGACCTTCCAGATGTAACGTGAAACCCTCTTATTTTATTTGCTGACGACTTATCTTTAATCATGATATGTAATAGTAACTGTGACATTGATAAATACACTCTTGACATAAATAATACCATAAAATCTATTATAGTATGGCTTAATATTAATAATTTACAAGTTAATTTGACAAAAACTAATTTTATACAATTCAGTACTTATAATAAAATCCACAAAGAGATAAAATTATTTTATGATGACGCCCGGATGTACCAAGTAAACAAAACGACATTCTAAGGAATTACTCTAGACTCTAATACCTCAACTGGAAAGCCCATATTGATCAAGTTGGTTATCAAATTAACAGGTTTGTCTATGTGTTGTAATAAACTACGAAAGACTTCGACACGCAATACGGTGTTAGCAGCGCGTACCATGGACAGGTGTCATCTATCTTAAACTATGGATTCATTCCATATTATGAGGTAATTTCACAGATGGAAATAGAGCTTTTTTGGCACAAAAAAAGGGTGTGAGGGCGATTTCTGGTATACCACCATGGGTATCATGTAAACCACTACTTAAAGAATATCGCTTACTTACCCTGCCCTGCGTATAAATTTTCAAAGCAGCCAAGTTCGTAATATTAAACCCGAAAGGGTTTATGACATTTCAAACTACCAGACCTCAAGTCACGTTAATAATGTTAATGGCTGCATGGTGCTTACATTACATCATAACATAATTAATTTTAAGATTTCTAACTTTTAATTATTGGTCTACCTGTATTTATTTCTGGACACGATAATATAGACATTTGATTAGTATGACACGTTCAGAAGATATCTCTATTTCCAGTGATTTACTTAGAAATATTATATTTTATTGCGGGGTTTTAAAAATATTTTGAATGGTGACATATTTTTTTTTCAACTTAAAGTAATACTTTTTTTTTGTACTCATCTTGTCGTGGTTTTTTAGGTCTAGTGGACGACCACTAGACCGCATTGACGACGAAGCGGCTGTTGATTGTGAGATTTTAGGTTCAATGACGAGTGGGGAATACTGTTATTTGAGTTTTTATTTTAGGAAATTTTCAGTAGTAGCCCGGAGTTGTGTCTATGCCAACTTATTAATGGCATTAGTGAATCCCGATTTCGGGATTCGGACTCGTACTCTCACGCTCAGCGGTCGCTCTTGTGATCACAAGACAGAGTTACACTGACATAATATTCCGTTGTCACAGCATACTGTATCTCCTTTATAAAACTTGTACTACTGGTATTAATATCCTAGTTGTATGGTTCAATAACGCATTCTGTTGTGTGCTGCGCGAGATGATTGCCTTCCTATTGTGTCCATTGACATGACCAGCTCTTTATTATACCATTCATGTGAGCTTAGTTCGCTACCACAAATAGGATCGTGTTATTAGCTTCCTAGATTGGTTTTGTATGGGTTATGTATTAAAATCTGTCGATTTATATAGACGGTCAAACAGTCCATAATCAGATTAGTATGGAAGTAGAGTAGTTAACAGTTTGCAGAAATTTTTGTTTGAAATATTATATGCATACAAATAATTTTATATCGTTCAAGCGGATGTTTTCTTAAGTATCTACTCTCCGATTCAGGGCGAATTGGAGAATACTTGAGAGAACACTAGCTGTACCTCTAGGGGAAGGGGATTTAAATCGCGCTCACTCCTTAATTGTACTGAAGTTTTAATTTGACGTGACTAAATTCAATTTGACGACTTTATCCTTCATCGTTGGTTAGATTGCCGTAGTGACCACTACGGCAATTATAGAGTGTGAGATTCTGGGTTTGACTCCCAGGTCGGGCAAAGTGTTATTGATGTTTTTGGTAGAAAATAATCAGTAGCAGTCCGGAGTTTGGAATTAGGCTCACTGGCTTTTAAATGATAATTAGATGTAATTTTAGGGTGTATAATTGCATACAGTTCTGCCCACCTCCTCGGGGAATACAGGCACTATAGCATAAAATATCAATTAATGTTCACGACTAGTTTGAAAACTGAGAGTTTAACTCGTAACATCGCTGCGGGCTCAGCTCATGACTAAGGGCTCCGTTCGAGTTCCAAACTAGTCGGGCAATACCAAAAAATGCACGTGAGTAGTAACCGGTGAACATTAATTGATATGAATGTTTTTATACAAAAATAACATAACATAGCATCACGCCTGTATTCACTCGAGGTTCTACCTCGTGCTCAGCGGTCGTGCATGGAACCACTAAACCAACAAGCTAGTATTATATGTTATATTATCTTAATTATCAATTTCATTATGCACAACACACACCTACGCACAGTGGTGTCTTTCGGAAAGCCATGTAAACAATCCGTTTCGCTTCTAAGTAAAACCAAATAACATTACATGTAAGTACTAATAAAATGTTATGTACCATTTACACAGTGTAACTAACATTTTTAATTTTACAAAGGCACCAAGCCATTTCTTCGGTGAAAATGGCGGGCGATTAGTTTTAACTGCTCGCTGTGGTGACGTTCTTGGTATCAATTAACGGTTGGGAATAAGGCTGTGTTTTTTAACTGTTATTAGTCTTGGTGTGGATTTTATACGTATATGTATCGACATCTACGCTACATAGATACTACGTGCATAACGCGCTGTATCGCGCAAGCAAAGTTTGACGGTGAATCTGTATATATACAACCGCCCGACATTAACCGTCAGTCTCGATTCCTTCGTAAAGCGACAGGCGCCCCATGGTTAATTAGGAATCTTCAACTCCACCTCGACCTCAGAGTGCCCACCGTTAGGCAATTCATGAAAAGGGCAACGAAGAGATATTTCGTATCTGCCCCTATTCATCCGAATCCCTTAGTTGTCTTTTCCGCTAATGACATACCATCGCAGATCAATAATATCCGCCCACTTCGCTTTCGTCACGCTCTCCTTAGACCCGAAGATAGGATAGGTTCACTGTAGCACAAGAATCCAACAAATTCACAAGCATACTCCGACGCGCTCGACCGCCACGTTATATTATTATTATTATATATTTATTTAATCAAGTATCTGTGACTCATTGTGTTAGTTACAATTTACTTACAGGCTATGTTAGTGTACAATTTAAATTTATTCTAATTTTACAGCTAAAGGCTCACAGGTCCAGCTGAGACTTTGCAGCAGTTTCTTATGATTGCACAGTCCAATCTGCTAGCTATCATATTCATGATGCTATTGGCGCCGGCCCGAACCCGACGAACCAAGGAAGCGCATCGCTTCCGCATGACCGCATAAAAGCAGTCCACACGAGCATCGGCGAACATCCCCGATGCGCTACAGTACCGGGCCAGCCCCATCATCATCCTGAATGCGTTATTGTACTGGATGCGAAGGACGTTGTATGTTTTTTGAGTAAAATTTGTCCACAGACTACACGTGTAAAAAGAGGTGCAGTAGGCTCTAAACAAAGTACGTTTGACCTCACTAGACGCACGCGCGAATCTGCGGGCAATCATGTTTGCTCTTACACACAGCGCCCTCCGCTCCCTGTCAATATCATCATCGTCCTTGAGGCCAGTGGTCAATATATGTCCAAGGTAAGTAAACTTGGATACCCGGATCAGGGGTACACTGTTAATTTTAACATGGGGTACTTCTTCCATATATTCACCTCTAGCCCCAAAGACCATGATCACACTTTTCTTGACATTGTATGTCAGGCCGTGTATTTTAGCGTATTGTTCGCAAGTGGCCACAAGTTGTTTAAGTCCACAAATTGATGCGCTCAGCAGCACCATGTCATCTGCGTAGCTGATGTTATTGACACACACGCCATCAATATGACAACCGACACGCATGCTGCTGAGCTCTCCAATAAGCTCATTCATATATAGGTTGAAGAGCGTAGGTGAGCACAGCCCTCCCTGCCTAACCCCGCACTCCAACCCATACGACCCAGATTGAGCACCAGCCCACTTAACACTATTGACTTGGTGTCCATACCAATACTTTAGAATGTTCGTAAGTTCTGTAGGTAAATTTACTTTTTTCAACTTTTCCCACAGAAGGTCATAAGAAACCAAGTCAAAAGCTCTACTTAAGTCGAGGAAACAGGCGTAAACAGGAGTTTTGCGATCCGAATAGTATTTCACAGCGTGCTTAACACTCAATATTGCGCTTTCTGTAGACAGACCAGCACGAAAACCAAATTGATTGTCGTGAATATGTATAAACCTGTTAAGTTGAGTGTTAAGGACGCTGTCAAACACCTTTGATATGACAGTGGCTAGGGATATTGGTCTATAATTGTTTTTGTCTCCCATATCACCAGTTTTATTCTTCATAATAGGCACCACTATTGTTTTAATCATATCACTCGGCATGTAAGCGTGACCCAGGCAAAAGGTAAACAACATAGCCAAGACTCTCGACAAGTGCGGCCCTGCAAATCGGAGATGTTCAACGCTGAGACCATCATACCCAGGAGACTTCCCTCTACTCATGTCTTTAATTATTTTCGTAATACATTTAGCCGTGATTTTAGTGACTATTTCTTTCTGAGTCTCAACGTCAAGCACCGATCTAGAAGGGCCTAACGGAGATTGCACACTAAAGTGGCTCACAAAAAGGTTAGCTATCGCACTTGCATCACTCACACCGTCAACACACACAGGGAGGCCAGGTTTACCCTTCAGCTTATTAGTGTGCTTCCAGAATGATCGAAAGTCGTTCTTAGAATGATGCGAAGCTAGAATATCTATTTTAATTTGAGTTTCATGGTCTTGACACCACTTCAACCGTGACTTAAAAATCCTTTTAGCTTCGCGCATTTCGTCGTAAATAGGTCCAACTATTGGCTTATCATTTTGAAGCCAGCATAAAAATTTTTCTCTTGCCTCCCTATGTGCACTGCTCACATGAACACCCCAACCCACGACCGTTATAGAACTCACCGGCGAGGTCTGCGTCCTTCGCGAAATGTCTCATCATCTCCGCCCCGACCCTTGCTCGAACCGGCCCGCGCCGAGTCAGTAGCTTTAAATTCGTCCCTTAATATATAAGAAAACTGATATGATCCAGCTAGTCCCTAGTTGTCCCCCCAGCAACGCCCTAAGCCGAGGCTCGTGTTCCGCAGGGCACGCCCTTAGCGCTGTTGCTTAGTTTGTAGTGTTTTAAAATATATATTGGCTAGAGGCATCAAACTGCCTCGCCTGAGATATTGTCCGGTTACGCAGACAAAACCCCTCTGGGCCTTTGCAAGAGGCCATTTAAAAAAATAAAAATAAAATAACCGTGAGGCCGTGGCCCGCCAGGCAATATCACCCGCCACGTTGGAGGAACCTTTTCAGTGGAGGAACACCACACCTCGTTCCTTCATATACACATGTAATATATTTTCATCTTCTTATTTATCAATTCGTATCCACCCAATGCTGGCTCGATATCACGCCACATGAATTGTTGCGAATTATGTTATTTAGCTTTTCTCGTCCACCATCTCCCGGCTTCCTTGACCAGGTCGTCGGTCCACCTCGCGCGTGGCCTGCTCACACTTCTACGGCGAGCTCTAGGTATCCACTATAGGACTCTCCTACCTCATCTGATGCCATTTTAATTTCCATTTCTTTGTCATATGTTGTTCGTGATGAACAAAAGGAAAGAATGAAATTGTGTTTAAGACGTTATCTTTATATCTTTGAAATTTTAGGTTTTTTACAAAGGTTGCAATGTGGAGTAGTTTTGTGTGCAGTGACGAGACCAGAATGTTCCGTGAATGTCTGTCATTGGATAGTGCGTGTGACGTGTATGTGGCTTTTGTGAAGTGTGGTGGTAAAGTAGGACTCGATACACATCAAAATAAAAATAGACCTTATATCATATGCAAAAAGTCGAAGTTGGGAAAACCGGCGTCGACATATGTAATATATATTATTACAATTAAATATTAGACTTTCGTTTCTGGTATCTTATCATTGGTTTCGATTATACATATAATATAAATAATATACACTGGACCGACTTTTTGGTAACGGTGACCTGTTTTCGTGATGAGCCAAGTACGCAGATGATATTATAGTGGACAAGAGTATGCACAAACTTCCTTTACTCTCATAAATCGATTGTAACAAAAAAATAACTGGAAAGAGATCACGCGCAGGACTGACGGTTTTACGTGTACTCAGAAGTACCGGGGTGTCACACCGCCAACTTCTTAACTACGGGCTGCTACTGAGAATTTTCTAACTGAAAAACCCAGTAATACTTTTCCCAACCCAGGACCTTAGAACCTCACGCTTAGCAGGTGCACTTGCGGCCTGAAGACGGACTTGATTTCGAGTCCTAGGTCGGGCTGGGTCATCGAGATTTTTTGTTAGAAAATTACTCAATAGCAGCCTGGAGCTTGGAATTGTGCTCGGTAGAAAGCGACTTAATATCAGCTTTAGTGTGTGTACAACTGAGAACGCCTCTATCTACCTTCTCGGGGAAACAGAAATAGGATGAACAAGGAGTAGTTCGTATTAAGTTCAGTTCTAAACTTACTTACTGAAGCGTGTGCTGTTTTTCGGATTTAATTAGACTATGGGGATCCTTTTGTGTTTCGTTAACTACAGATTCGCTTCCAAAATGTGAGATTTTGAGATAAAGTGCAGGATCAAAACATAACATAGCACACGCCTGTACTCCCTGAGGGGGTAGGCAGAGGTGTACACAGTTGCACACCCACACTTCACCAACGCTGTGAGTAAGCCCCATATAATAGGTAGTAAAACTATTGCCATATACCCGGCAAAATCACTCCAGGCTACTACTAAGAATTTCCTACCAAAAAAACCGAATATCACTTTGCTCGACTCGGTAATCGAACCCAGGACCCTTTACTCTGCAGCTGGGCTTGCGGCGAGTAAAATAACGAGGCAGTTTATTATTATGCGATTTTAATCAAGTTCACATATTTTTTAATCAGGTACAGCGTATTCAGCTGGTATGAAATTCATAAGGAATTCTGCAATAATCACAATATACATAATCTAAAACAAAGGACCCAACATCGGATTAGATCTGACTTACACTGCACATTCAGTCAATTATCAAGTTTAGGCACAAGCTTCACACAAGCCTGAAACTACTCAGTACTAGTTCCATATTCATTTCATAAGGGACGGATATGGAACCGCGTTGAGATCGGCACAGAGTGATTGACTGCTCTGGTCTCACTTATTTCCCTATTAGTATTAGTTAGAGCAACGTATTCGGGTTGATTACTTGGATATTGCGTTCGAGATGGCCTGTCAATGGGCTACGTTCAATTGTTTAGTAAATACGTCCCTTACCATGCAAATGCAAAGGAACGTTGCATAGATTAGTGACAGATTATTCTGGTTTGTTTTGGCTGCAATAAATATCCGATCGTATAATGATTGTCTGTAGAACTATTTTTGAATGATCTTTAAATGTTGCTCAAGAAGTTTCACCGAGAAAACTAGGGGGTTATTCTTGAAGTTAATACAAATTCCAATCCAATTCCAATATTAAATCAGTGTCATAAAACAATTATTACTTAATGTTAAAATAAATTTACCTACATCATATAAAACTTAATTTTAAAGCATGTTGGTTTATTAGTATCCCGATTCTTTAATTATTTTTACGTACACATGTTTCTAATGTCAATCGAGCGGTTTTATTTTCAAGAGTAAGCCTACTGATTCGTTCAATGAGTTTAGATTGGTTTAAATTATGAATTATTCTAAGCGTTTTTTTTTTTACGAAATTACTTAGGTACGAGGGAAATTTGTCTTATGGCATTGCATTATTTTAAATATTCATGATAAATGATCATAGTTCCATCATCGTTTGGACTTATTTTCCAGTGATTTTGGGCGGTTTTGCACGTTTTTGGCTGAAATTTGTGATAAATATTTATTGATTATAAAATTAAAATAGAAACATTTTAATTTTATAATGAATAAATATTTATCACAAATTTCAGCTCTTTGTTGATCACACACATATTTTAGATTGGCTTACAAGGGTCATTTTATGCAACATCTTTTCAACATACTCGTAATAACTTTCAACACCCACTCCTTCCCATTCATTGAATCCTCTTTTGTGTTCGAGGGTAATACTGAACGAAATATATTTATATTAGTAGCAAACCGAGCGGTTTCTCAAGTTCGTATGGAAAAGGGATCGGAGCCCGCGACAAATAAAATTTAATAGAACCTTACAAGGTTTCCATTTTCACACAAAATATTTTAGCTACATTTGCATTACAATAGCCTATTCAAATGGACTGTTGTTGGGTCCAAATGTATTTATTACGTCTTTACACGTAGAGGTCAATCAACTTGGAGTATTTATTTATTGTGTAGAAGAGAATATGCAGATCCGAAGATGCACTAAGGTCTTTGACGTTGGACAACGAGTGATGAAACAGAAATAGGTTTGGGCAGGACGTTTGCAAGTCGTAATGATGACAGGTGGAGTAAATCTGTGACCGAGTGGCCACTCAGAACAGGATATAGAAGTGTTGGTCGCCCGGCAGCAAGATTGGCGGACGATATTGTTACTAGAGCTGGAAAAATCTGGATGAGACTAGCACAGGAGCGTAGGGATTGGCACAAGCAGATAGAGGCCGATGCCCTGCAGAGGGTGATGTCAGGCTGTGGATGATGATGATCCATACATTTTAAACACGTTGTACCTACTTAAGAAACATAGTACTTAGATGATGACGAGAAGAAGAAAAACAAAATCAGCATGTAGGAATATGCAGCCTTCTCTTAGATCAGACACATAATTTATCTTGTCGTCGATAATTATAAAATCATAAAGTTAATCGATGCATTATTAATAATTTAGTGGTTTAAACTGTGTGATCCTATAATATTTAATAGAAATTACGGAAAAATATTAAAGGGCTCATATAAAATTTATTATAAAAATCAGACATTAAATTTTATCGACGAAGTTAGTCGCATAAGGATTCCTTGAAAATTTCAACCACAAAAAGTGAGAGTCCGTTAAATGAGGTGTGCAGAACGTTTGGATTGCAGACTTAACGTTTTGCTATTTTAATTGAAAATATCCATTATATAGCACAAAATGTTCTTTATACAAAGGAAGTACAATTATTTCACGAGTACAAGTGACCTAAAAGCTTGGCCTTAGATCATTATGTCGAATGGCTACCACCATTCATCAGAGCACTAATGTCCCGATCCCCAAGTTTTATCTCCAATTAAAATAGCAAAACGTTAATTCTGCAATCCAAACGTTCTGCACACCTCATTTAACGGACTCTCACTTTTAATGAATCCGCATAAAGTTGTTTATCGTTAAAACTTTAAAACTTCAATCTGACAAGCACTGATCGTGTTCCAACTTTATCTCGACGACTTTATAACTTGAAGAATGGTATAATGAAAGTTGCAACTCAATACGATGTTGAATTAACCATTTTTGTGCGATTCTGTTTCGGAATTTATCCCGGATTTTTATTCCGACCATTGTAGTTTTATTACCGAGTCGGTAAATGTTTGGCGTTATCTGCATTGTTTGTGGAAGTAAGTAATTGCGGGATTATGCTCTGCGGGAATTTAAGAGGAGTATGGTAAATCCGGAGTTTGTTGTCCTGTTAAATAGATTGGATAATTGCCTAATTACATTGGTCTAGTGGCCGTATAGTGATTGTCAAGCGTCTTGAGTTGGGATTGAGGTCAAGTAAATAGTATTGGTATTTCCTGATTAGAAATTCCTTATACATTGTATCTTTGAATGCCAATTGGTCACATCAGCTTGGTTTTATGTATTTTACATGGAGCGACTGCCTATCTGACTTCCACAACCCAGTTTCTGGGTAACACGATATCTCGTTGTATGACTGGTTGTCAGACTTTCAGCCGTAACGACTGGCATAGATCTTAATTTGTCAACCTAGGCCGACGGCTTAACGTGCTCCCCGAGGCACGGAGGGGTCTCGGTATGAAATGATGGTTACCCATCCATAGACCGACCGCGACAAGCACAACTTAACCTCCATCGATCGATCTGTGCGGCTGTTACTTAGCCACGAGCTCACTGACTTCTCCTAAATGATTATTAATATTTCTACTAATCTACCTATTTTTTAACTGTCTAGTGGTCTTTACCGCATTTGTTGGGCGTCCGGTCCTGAGTTTGAATCCTAGGTCGCGTAAAGTCTTATTGGGGTTTTCTGTAAGAAAATTCTGCGACATATGGCTGTACAATAGTACTCCTCTGCTTAACCCTTTGGAGATAGAAGCGTGATGAATTATGTATTTCTTAACACTAATCTAAGTAGCACTAAAGATATCAACGTCGTAGGAAGAGGGATAATAATAGAATTTGAAGAAGAATCTAACAAAAGCACTGTATTTCACACAATACAAGATGGCCGTCGCAATCTTGCTGTGATTGTGTGGATTGTCCGAGTAGGTTCCATTTCAAAGCTGGCTCTGATGAAATGATATAATTTTTATTTCTTTATATTTTCAGGCAATATTTATTTATTTATTGACAAAGTTTGGAGAATTAAGTAGTTATTTAACATACAGCTGTTTATTTATATGACACTAATCCCTTTACTAGGATTCCCTGTCACATAGGGATTAGTTCCTCTCAGAAGATATTCCAAAAGAGTGACAATAATATAACTTCTTTAAAATAGATAAGTTGGTTTTGGTTTTCAAAGTTTTTTTTTGTTATAAATATTATATTATTATAGAAAAGTTAAATTTATCCTTAATCATTTGTTTTTTAGGTATTTCCAAAATTACTCACCTATAAATCGAATTTTCGGTATATTTAAATCGAAAGACTTAAGAACCGTTTAGTTTAATTTAGGGTTATAATTATGACCCCATAAAATGCAGTTACCTAATAAATGAGAACGCTGTTTAATAAAAAACCCTAATTTAAAATATCCTTCAAATCCGGCCGTGTACATCGAAGTAAAGATCGTAAGTTAGTAACTTTCCTTTTTGTTTTTTTTTATGCGTAGAACGGCCGTCATGGCCGCTGTGTCCATGTTGCTAAAAACCACAAGGTCCTCCATTATCTTTTATCGGAGTCTCGGGAACGTAGCTGCATTCACTGCAGCCTCAGCAGGTTATTTTCCGTCGAAGTATTGATGGACCCCAATATTTTGAAATCATTACGACATTGCCGGCAGACATAAGGAGTGAAACAAATTCAAATAGGTTTAAACGTAAATTAAAGTTATATTATTTAGAAATGTATTGAGTTTTATATAAGTTGCAATACCTATATAATATTTAATTATAAGTACATTTAATTTGTAATGTCTAGAGACTCGTTGACCTCACAGTCAAACCATTGCAACGGTTTTGTGGGGCTTAGAATATAATATACTTACCTTTTTGATATAAAGATAAATAAATAAATGAAATAAAATAATTGAACGCGATTCTGCAGTGTGTGTATTACGATGTTGTATAAGAGTAGGCTTACTACGAGTATGTAACTATGTATTTTTTTATATCTTTCTTTCTGTTTTTCCTCTTAATTAACTGTTTTTACATCCGTAAGTCACTAAAGGGTCTAGTTGAAAGCCAGCGCTAGGCACCTGCCTGGTATATTGCTGAACTGGATACCTATTTGGTGCAACTATGAGGCATACAAAAAAAACATATTTTTATGTTAAAATTAATTGATGTTGTTTGTTTTGTTTCAATCGCTTTTTATTTTGTATATAATATGTCTCGTTATTGCAACCAAATAAATATTTTTTTTTCTTTTTAACTACATTCTAGTTTCTAATAATTCGGAATTTTAAGTTAACCCAACTTTTTTTTTATTAGGTTAGAGTCATAATAAAATCATATATTTTCTCAAGATATGTCTTTGAAAAAGCATTAACGCATGCTTAGCGAACTCTAAAGTTACAATATTAAATGGAAAAAGAATCCTGTTCGCGACCGTATTCTTTTTCCATTTAATATTGTAACTCGACCTCTACGAGAGAGGTCGAGATGGCTTAGTTGGTCAGAGCGCCTGGAGTATCTATCCGGGAGGCGCAGGTTCGAATCCTGTTCGCGACCGTATTCTTTTTCCATATATTTTCTATCAACAAACATACATACAATGATGCGTTTTTTCATTGGAGTAGATAGACACTATAGATTTTTACTTGTTACGATTTTGACACACATTTTTGGCTTTATCGCATACTCACCGGTTTAGTTTGCTCTTGATCTATACTCTTTTGAGAACTTCCAGATTTTTATTGCTGTCGATTCGTCGAGGTGAGCCTGGCCCGAGTCTTCCGTCTGCACACTCTCGCCTCATGTATTATTTTTGTCAACTGCCTTCCGTCCACCATTTCTACATGCCCAAACCATCTTAGCATACCTTTCTCAATCTTCACACCATGTTGTTGCCTTATCACACTGTTCTTCACTCTATCAATCCTGCAAATATAATAAATGTGAAATTTTGCAAGAATGAATGGATGGATGAATTCTTGTTAATCTTTCACGCAATAACTACTGAGTGGATTTGGATGAAATTTGGCACACAGATAGTATACTGGATTAACAAATAGGATACTTCTTATTTTGGCTGGACTGAATTCTGTAGTCCAGGCAGATGATGTCGCGGGCTAATTAACAATATAATGAAATGACGTTTAAGAATACTTATTACGCAAGACCGCATTATATTTATTCAACTTGCATTCTTGAACACAGATTGATATTCAAAATGGAGGGATAAAATCCAAAGTCTTTTCCCATCTCTTTACCTCGTGGACTCATTTTTTATTCATTACAGTAAATAAAATTATACGCCATGTCATTTCATTAAGGGATTAACATAAAGGATGACAGCGTTTTTGCAGTCTCCGAGTTTTGTTTCGGCTGGAATTGCTTATTTTGTATTTGTTATTTTTTTTCTTTGTAAGTTTAAAACCTGTGTCATTGGTGTAGCGGATGTAAGTGTATTAAGTTCTGTGTCAGGTTTGGGTACCTCTAGGTAATTTGGATTTGCTGTTCGGGAAAAACCCGGAGATTTACATAACATAACATAGCATCACGTATTCCCCGAAGGGGTAGGCAGAGATGTACACAGTTGTACACCCACATTTCACCAATGCTGTTATTAAGTCCCATGTAATAGGTGGTGAGCCTATTGCCATCTACCGGGCACAATTCCAAACTCCGGGCTGCTACTGAGAATTTTCTAACAGAAAAACTCAATAACACTTTGCCCGACCCGGGAATCGAACCCGAGACCTCACAGTCAGCAGTCGCGCTTGGGACCACTAGACCAACGAGGCAGTCAGACCCGGAGATTTATGTTCTGGAAATGGATACAGGATCACCACCAATTAAGTATTATGTTCAACTTATTTTAACATCGGTGAAATGTGTGTACAACTACTAAGTATATGATTGATGATATGCGTGATTATAATATACTCCCAACCGTAATTCGGTCACGTCAGCCTATCTCCATGGATATTAGCCAAGTACGCAGGAGCTATGATCGTGCACAAGTGTATGCGCAAACACAGGTGCATTTCCCCCACTCATATAGTCCGATGGGATGGCAATCAGACACGACCGGAGAGAGATCAGGCGCAGGACCGACCGCTTCACGTGCCCTCCGAAGCACGGGAGTCACACCACCAACTACCTAACTCCGGGCTATTACTGAAAATTTCTTAAGAGAAACATACTACTTAACACTTTGCCCGGCCTTTTTTTATGTGGAGAAATGCCCTCGCATACCGCTCTGACACGGGGAGACAGAGCGGTTATGTGGGACTCGAACCCACAAAATCTCCACAGTATACCTCCTCAGCTGCTTGAGGGCGGGACGCGGGAACGCTCTCGCACACAACCGTGAACCCGCCCGCAGCCGTCCGTTGCCGGACTCCCTCACGGGGTTGGGTATTGCACCCCCCCGCTACGGCACACCAGACTAATGGTGTATAGGGAGAGCGGCGCCTCGCAATACCGGCACTCATCTTCCCCTGCGGCCCCACCGCGTCCGCCATCCAACGGTGGCGGCCCTGTCAAGGCCGCGGTAGGTAGGGAGAGCGGCACATCGACATACCGGCACTCCTCTCCCACCGCGGCCCCCATCCCTCAGCTGCGGTGCCGCCCATACGACGCCGCAGCCCACCTCAGTTGCGATACCCCCATAAGGCCCGCAACCTACGCCGGCGCCGCTCCAACATGGGCTTGAAGGCAAAGCCCTGAGGAGCGGCCCTCCTCGGGTTCCGTTAGCTTCACCGTGGGTGACCAAGCCACGGCTACTAGAGCCCCCCCACCACGACAAGGTGGAACCCCTGGGGGGGAACACTTTGCCCGGCCTGGGAAGCGAACCCAGGAGCGCGCTTGCGACCACTAGACTAATGAGGCAGTAAATTTACGTGATTACTAAGTGATCATAGGCGTAATATGTATTCAAGCAAATTGAAAAACAGAATTAGTACGTTAAGTTTATGTTAGGCTAAAATACCATTATCTCTACTAATCCCACGAATGTATAAAATTTTGAATGTTTGTTAATCGCAGAAACTGCTGAACGGATTTGGTATAGGCTTACTTACTCGTAAGACTTGGAAAAGGACTTTTTATCCGGGGAAAATGAGGAGTTCCTGCGGGGAAAGGGAAATTTGACGGGTGAAACTGCGAGACGTATATCGTTATTAATAAGTTATCTTACAACGATAATCAAAACTAATATTATAAAAGCGAAAGTACCTACTGGCTCTCTGTTTACTTGTTAAGTTTTCAAAACAAAAAATTTTAGTGTATTTTGGTGTAGAGATAGATTAGACCTTGGAGAGGGACATAAGCTTTTGTCTCGCAGATAAAGTCGCGGGCACCAGCAATAGTGTTAATTAAATTTCACTTTCTACACGTAACTAAACATCTCCATAATCATAAATATTTATGTAAAAATATATTATGTTTACACCAATATTACATTATTTACACAATACTCCTATTATTTTTTAAATATTTAACTATTTAGGTACCTTTGTAAGAAATATATATTTATACTTGAAAACAACGCATTCGATACACATATTTAATCCATCTTGATTTCATTTATCTTTAGATTTATCTCAATTTCTCAATGACGGACAGGCGTTTGCGCGTCCTTTCTAGTGTTGCCATAGGCTCCCATTATTTGTCATGTCATAGACAAATTAGTGATGCAGAGATACATAAGCGAGCGCCATGGGAATTCCCGAATGATGTAGATAAACTTACTAGCTTTATAACTAATGGGTGGGTATTAATAGAAAAAATAATAATCTTATCAGTGATAACCAAATTTCATGAATCTTTTTAGTTAAGTGTTTTGATCTAAGCATTGCATGTTTGCACACGCCATGGTTTGCCCGTGATTTCACCTAAATTAATCGGTCCTATCTGAAAACCAGCGCTGCTACATCTCGATGGAGCAGCTTATGCTGAGATAGGGGCCCTTTTCGGTGTCGTACAGGTTCTTTATATTTTTAATGTTTAAGTAGTTTTTTATAATTTGTTTCGTTGTCTAGTATTACCTGGTTACGAGACTGAAATAAATATTTTTCATTTCTTTCTTTCTAAAATTAAATACTTATATCAATGAATAGATGATGACGTCACCAAAAGACGTATTAAAAGAAGTAGAATTCAGGGTAGTGAGTAGAGGCCGAGAAGGCTTAGTTAGGAGAGAGAGGCCTCGACTGACTTGACTGCCTCGTTGGTCTAGTGGTCGGAAGCGCGGCTGCTGAGCGTGAGGTCCTGGGTTCGATTCCAAGGTCGGGCAAAGTGTTATTGAATTTTTCTGTTAGGAAATTCTCAGTAGCAGCCCGGAGTAAGGAAGTTGGTGGTGTGACACCCCCGTGCTTCGGAGAGCACGTAAAGCCGTCGGTCCTGCGCCTGATCTCTCTCTGGTCGTGTTGGATTTCCGTCCCATCGGAATATGTTGTTGCCTGTGTGTGCGCATACACTTGTGCACTATAATATCTCCTGCATACTTGGCTAATCTCCGTGGAGATAGGCCGCCGTGACCGAAATACGGTCGGAAGGATATTATTATTAGGAGAGAGAGGTGCAAGTTCGAATCCAGCTCGCGACCGTATTATTTTCCACTTTTAAAATATAATTATCAAGTACCATTAGGTATATGTTAATATGTTATATTATATGTTAGGTATATATATTACTAATATTGAGTCTCATGTTTTTGTACAGTTCCTAGAACTGTATGAGTAATTAATTTTATAAAGCTTCGAGTTTTTAGTTACGACATAGTTTTAAGTACACACTTTGATACCCGGTTCCTGTAATTAAAACATAATTTGTGAAAATGACATGCGCTTTTCCGTGCAGCCTCCACTCATTTAAATGAGAGTTTCAGGCGCTACGAGTAATGTATTTTTTTTTACTATGCGCCACGCTTTATTTCCCGAAGGGTTAAGCAGTGGTACATAGTGCACCCACATTTTGGCGCCATTAATAATTCCACGCATTAAGTGGTAAGCTTATTTCCATCTATCGGCCATAATTCTAAATTCTGGGCTGCTAGAGAGAAATTGTATAACGAAATGAATTGAAATTGTATGTAAAAACTTACATGTCACTATGATCTAAATGGCGCCGGCGTTTCCTATATGACTACCTCAAAGAAACGCCGAAACAAACTGAAAGGTCAAGGTCTCTTTTAAAGTCTAATCATCATTAAATAAAATAAGATATATCTATATTATTCTTATTGATAAATATATCTTCTATCATATTATGCAGAATATTGTTTATTAAGGTTAAATTTTTGTTATTTCAATTCCACAAAAAATACAACTTTAGAGTTCGCTAAGCATGCATTAATACTTTTCAAAGTTTTTATTAAGTTATTCAGTGGAATAATCATTATACTTATGATATGGATGAATGAAAATGTGGTGTCCATATTTCTAAGAATCAGGGTCTAAAACCTTTCACTAATGTGACGACACATGATGATGATATCATTAACACAAATAAGAAACTCAACCTGAAACAAGCAAATATATATAATAATAAAAATAAATAATATATTGTGTGTGTCGTCTGTTTATTTTATTATTTATAGTCAACTACGGGCCATAGATATTATTATATTAAGTTTTGTTTAGTATGAAAATATCTACCTACTAATTTACGATCAAACAACATCTTCATCTTATGCTAATCCGAAAAATGGAAATGAGGATTTTATTAGAAATAAAATTTATTTACAGGCTGATATTAGAACTATAAATAGTCGAAGTTTCAGATGACGACAGCATAAAACTAGCATTAAATATGACTGACTCAGATTACTGAATGAAAATTTTATTAGCTCGCTAGTCTGGTGAACGTAAAAGTTGCTGCTGAGCGTGAGATTCTTGGTTCGATGCTTCGAAATTTTATTAGGGAGATTTCTGTAGCAAAGCTTGGAAAAGGGTTAGCGATATATAGCAATTCGATCACAACCTACATGATACTTAATGATACCATCAGAGACATATAAATTTAAGTCTAGTGAACGCAGACGCGTGGCTGTTTAGCATAAAGTTCTGGGTTCTGTTTCTGAGTCGGGCAGTGTTATTGGGTTCTTACGTAACATAGCATCACGCCTGTATTCCCCGAAGAAATAGGCAGAGTGTACACAGTTGTACACCCACATTTCACCAATGCTGTTATTAAGTCTCATGTAATACGTGGTGAGCGTATTGCCAACTACCGGGCACAATTACAAACTCCGGGCTACTACTGAGAACTTTGTAACAGAAAAACTCAATAACACTTAGCCCAACTCGGGGATCGAACCCAGGACCCCATGCTCAGCAGTCGTGCTTGGGACCACTAGACCAACGACGCAGTGGTATTGGGTTCTTGTATAAGAAAATTGTCAGTAGTAGTACGGCAAAAGCTCCTACACAGGACTAAACTTTTTGGGGGCTGAGTTGCCCGCGTCCATAGAAGTGCACCCTAAAAATGGAATCCCTACACGTGGCCCCTGGGTGGTGCAAAACAGGCATCACAACTCAGGTGGAAGAAACCTAGTCGTGGTTCGCGATTTAGTCCGGTGCAACCGTTGTGGGAGACGGGTCTGGGCAGTTGCACAAACTTCCCAACTATTGTTCTCCCCAGATCTATCTACTCTACTTAGAGTGAATAGATTTCTTCTGGATCTACGTGCTCCATCCTCAGCCACACCGTCGCTTACCATCAGGCGAGTTGGTGGCCAAACGTAGATCCATTTTTGATTAAAAAAATAATAATAACGGCTATGCTGAAATGGGTATATAAATAGGAAGGCGATAGAGGCGAATTGTTCTCAAAAATATCCGTCGATAAATCATTTTAATATAAAAATCAACTGAAAATATTAAAAAAAAAAGAAAATTAGCACCCATTCTGAATGGAACAAAATTTTGGTCAGGCAATCAAATATAAAACGTATTGCTTTGATAAAAAAATGTATTTCGATTTCAGAATTGAATAGTCTTTTGAATGAACTGTAAAGGGAGGCAATTTGATTTGTATATATATTTGGGAAAATTGGCGTATTGCCATCACAGCAGTATGTTAACGTAGAACGTCTCTGATATCTAGAAGTCACTTTATATTTATGGCGTCACTAATATTAGTGACGAATAATATTAAGACGATACTAATATTACTGAAATATATATATATTTCAGTATATTTTTTCACCTTTTTGTGTGTAATATACATCTCACGTACAATGAAAACGGTTATTGAAGACGAAACAGATTTTCCTTTCTCGTCCATTATGTGAACTATGTAGTGATTCTTTTAACTTATGTAGCTGTTGATAAGTGAAAAAAATCGATTAACAGGTACTCTTCCTTATTGTCGAGGACAAAATGTAATAATTATACATTACTAGCTGTGCCCCGCAAACGTTGTTCTGTCGTATAAATTTTCTGGATAGGGCCACCCTTATCACCTAGGGGTATAAAAAATAGCCTACGACCTATTTTCAGTACAACCAAACATACACCAAACAATATTATAAAAATCGGTCAAGCCGTTTCGGAGGAGTTCGATAACAAACACTGTGGCACAAGATTTTTATATATTAGATATAGTATATATATTAAAAATAACACACACACACACACACAGTAACTCTACAAGTTTACACAATACCAGTTTTATTATATAATTTCTAAATTTAAACAAGTATTGTCAGCAAAAATTTCAATTTGTGTGTAATGCTAGAGGCAAGACTGAGATGTATATTTAGAATATTAGTGTCTCCACGATGCAGCCCTACCTAATATGGGGACCACGGACAATGCAAAATGTAATTTGTTTTATTGCTAACGATAGATATATTCCTATTTCAAAAAGGTACTTAACTGATCCATCTAAGAAACTTACAAAGTGTAGATCAATGTATTCCTTAATGTATTCTTCTGTATTGTAGGTGCGTTTCCAGAATCAAATCTCACTTGAACATATACACTAAGACCCAGAAATATTTTTCATCAAAATATATGTTTTATACAGGATCGAACCTGCCGATTGCTCAACTACTTCACCAATCGTGTCGTCAAGTGAAAATGTAGTTTTAAAGCCAATAGCCAACGCTACATAGTAATTACTAAATTATAATACAAGTGCTAAGCTAAGCTAAGTTACAGCCGAGTGCGTATGACCAAAGCTCACAAATTTTATGCGATGCTTTTGCAATACACTTGCGAGGACAAAAATTCATAAACAAATGTAGTTTTTTTAAATCCCTCGGAAAGAAAAACTCCCGCTATGATTGCATTGGTTGAAGCAGTGCGAGCTTTAGTTGCAGGCACCAACTTGTGCCTACAGCATAACCGTACTAGTAGGGTAATCTAGTACGACATGATACTTTCGATAATTTTCTTGGTTCCATATCAAAAAGGGTTAAAAATTCTGCTTGTAACACAATTTTGTTTCCAGCAAAATATTATATTATAATTCAGTATTCAACGTACGAAACAAACTAGCAGTGATTCGTGGGCAAAAATGCCTCAACCTTATACATAATACATGTTTGGTCTAAAGGAAAACAGGGATTGAACTGATTTTCGCCAAAGTTACTAGATACTTCGCTGAATAACTTTTCGGTCGAAGCAAATATTGACTTCGGCTATTTTTTTCGAAATTCTCTTCACAATATCCTTGTTTTACCAACATAGACTTGGAAGTGTTTCGACTACATATTACACTATATTGTATCCATTAACAAAATGGCAACATTTAAAACATCAAACTAATAAAAATACCAACGACGCACGTTGGTCTAGTGGTATCAAGCGCGGCCGCTGAGCGTGAGGTCCTGTGATCGATCCCTAGAAGGTTGAGGTTCTGGTTTAGAAAATTCTCAGGAGCAGCTCAGATTTGGGAATTGTGGCCGATTGATGGCATTAACCTAACCACCTATTACATGGGACTTAATAACAGCGTTGGTGCAATGTGGATGTACAACTAGGTACACCTCTGTCTACCCTATTGGGGCGATCCTTGGGCCTATCGCATCGATGAGAATGAGAATTTCCTGACGGAAGAACCTAATAATATTTCGCCCGATCCGGAAATTGAACCCAGTAACACACACCCACAAGGCGGTTATATGGAAATTATAAAGTTGAAAAAAGAAAAAAAAAAAAAAAAAACTATATGTTATATAACTATATAGTATTCCACTATTCTCATGTTAGTCTTTTAAATAAAAATGACCGTATGGAGATTACAGGCTTCTGTTTGAATTACTGATGGTCGGCACGTAGGGTATACTAGTCGAGTGGAATTAACTGAACCCGTGTAACATTCGTTAAATTAACACTATGTCACATGCATCCGGCCTTAAAAATGTACCAATTTAGACTGGCTATTTGAATATTTCTGGAAAAAAGTTCTTGAACATTTAGGCCGGTAATTGCTGGTTATGTTAGTGGAGTTGCATATCCAAGTGGATTGAACAGACAAAAGTAGTTTGTTTTTCATTTGCCACTTTAATCGCACCAAAGGATTTTCAAATTCAATTATATGACATCCCCTAGTCTAACTATCTCCTCCAAAACACATGGAAACAAGATAAACAATAAAATTAACTTAGACATAAAGTCTCCATTTCTTTAAAATCATTATCTTAGTCGTCTTTTAAAGCACTAAGAGGATGTTCGCCTATTATTTCATCATCACCATCCCCCTGCCCTTATCATAATTTATTTGGGGTCAGTGCAGCCTGTATACTTCTTCCAATTTCTAATTGTTTTTGAAATTGCATGCTGCAAATGTTTTGGCAATGTTTTATGACCGGCCACCTGCCTGACGCCTACCCTCATTGGGAAACTGTTGTTCGTGGTAACCGCCACCGATACGGTCTCCTTCTATCTAGCTAGTAGCTATGTCACACCAAATGTTATCCATGCGCCAAGTTCTGATGTTATCCTACTATTGCACTCCACTTACCGGGCCATGCATGCATCCGGCCTGGACCAGGCCAGGTTATTTGCAGATATCGATAGCAAATCAAATCGATCTAATTTTAAGACCTGTAACGACCATATTCAGACAAATAAAGATATTGTATTGTATTGTAAAAATAGTGTCAGTCTAAAACCCAGTTACAACAACCACATTTAGTATTGCATTAAGGTCGTTTAATGTTCAGGCCACGCACTTCTCGATTTCAAGTTTAATGTTCCTTCGTTTGCATCTTTGATTTTTAATTAATTAGGCAATCTTTATCGAGTATATTCTTTTTAACTTTGGCACAATATGCTGATTTGTTTTTATTTGTCATAAATCGTATACAAAGTGATCTACAATTTGCTTAATGAATTCTTAATACCATTGAAGTTCCACAAAACTTCCTTCCCCTCCCTTCCTTTTTCCTGCAAAATCTCCTCGAATTCCACAAATATATGTACAAACGTAAATAAAATACGAGACTGTATTATACGGGCTGTGACAGTTTTATCCATTCTGAGCAGGAAGATAAATTCCCCGTTCCTCGAATTTAATTCATTTGTTGATAAATGTGTGACGTATTAAGTAAGCTCTTTTGAACGCCTCAATAATTTTTGTATGTGACTTTTGCATTGCGGTTGATGTTTTCTTATCAGTCTATATTAGCTATTACTAATTTATGTACGAACTTCTGTATTATTTTAAATAGCATACCTAAATTTTTTCGTGTACCTTGTTCACACAATTTTATAAGAAAACCGATCAGGTATCTAATAAGTTGATGGTTTAAACCGCAAAAGCAAATACTTGCAAGAATTGTATTGGGGTGTTGTTCGGCGCTTTACAACTGCAAAGTAGTAACGCTGAGTTTAGTAGATCTGTAAATGATTGCTAAATAAATATCGCCAGGCGTCTCTTTAAGACGAATACAAGGATGATCGAAAATTTTATAGATTCGAACACGACAAAGTAGCTCTGTTCAAGCCGTCGTTCTTGTCTATATTTTTCTCAATGTTTTCTCGAAAAATATTAATTAATAGACATTACATGGCCTCAATATGTAAAAAAACATTATACATATTAAATTAAATAATTAATTCTTTTTCTCATCTTAATTCAATGCGTAAAGCGAATCAGTTTCGATTTGGAATCAGCCAGTGTCCAATGCTGAAAGCGGTTTCCTAATTTATAGCCTGAATAATTACTATCGGCCAAATGGACTTGGCTGGTTGGACTTTCTCCTATAATTGCTTCTCATAGCCTCGCCTGAGGAAGATATTGAAGGACCAATAGTAATAACCTAGGAAAAGTCTACTTTATGCAGGTTTGGGTATGCCAGAATTATAAACTTGTTTGTTGTACTTTTTGAAGAATAAATTATATGAATTATTATCAATCAATCTATACATATAATAAAAATGTTACGGATCGCTGTCTGTACATGGAAGATATATGAGAAAAAATATTATTGGGGCCTTTATCAACACAAAAAGCACCCAAAACAATGATTGTTAGAATTTTTGTCTGTTTATCTGTTTGTCTGTGCGTTTGCGTACGCTAATCTCAGAAACGGCTTATCCGATTTAGATTTCACTAGTATATTGTGGCAAGCTTCACTTAACATTTAGTGTTTGTTTTATGTCAATCGGTTCATAAATAAAAAAGTTATGCCAATTTAAAGAATCACGTCGAACATTTGTTAATAATTAATTTATGTTCATACACGACATGGTGTTAATTTACGACATCCACGCGGACGGAGTCACTGGCACAGCTAGCAATAAATATTATTGTTCAATACAATGTCTTGGTACGTCTTCTTCGTCACACAGATGTGAAACCGGTGTTAGGCACATTTGTAAATCCAAGAGTTAAAAAAAACAACATATTGTTACTGTAGCTCCAAAGGATTTTTTTTGCGTTCATTCTATTTTTTCGCATAATTCAGGTCATGCTCGCTTCGGTGTGACGTACTTTTCTACGTGAATATTTGAGAAAAATGTTTCCTTTACCGGATTTTACTTACTCAAGGTCCTTAGTGTGTTTGCTTGTGTTGTGTATGCAAATGCACGTAGTCTACTCGGAAGCAAGTGAAATTCTAATACTCTATAAAAAAAATACTGTCGTGGTCGCCGAGTGGTTACGGGCCCGCCTCTTGAGCCTCAGGTTGTGGGTTTAAACCTGGCATGTACTAATGTGACTTCTTTCTTTGTAAATCTAAGACATCACAGACATGCGGTGAAGGAAAACATCGTGAGGAAACTTGGATATACTGGTCTGAAATCGCCCCACCTGCAGTGAGCTAGCGTGGTGATCAATGCTCGTGTCTTCTCTGTATGAGAAGAGGCCTTTGCCCTGCAGTGGGATATGTATTCCATAAAAAAACAAGAAAGATTTTTTGCTCATAATGGAAATTAATCTAATTTTCATTATCATTTCTTCCATTTCTGATGATCATCCAAATTCCCTTTCTGATAGTCAACGGCTTGTCTAATATTTTATAGCATCATACTAGAGGAATGCCGCAGTGTGTTTGCGTGAGTTGTGTATGGACATTGTCCACTTTGAGGATAGTGGACAAATATAATTTAGCTGTTGGTTGTGTAGTTTGATGAAGTTTCCATCTCCGTCTCAGCCGAGAATCCACACACACAGTGTGAAGCCTCACACAATTGTGACTATGTACGTAGGTACAAGAAAATAAATTAATGTATGTAACTACTTACATACATAAGATTAATTTATTTTCTTGTTGTCTTAGTACACAAATTAAATCAATTAGTTCACAAAATGCAGGTCATTACCGCTCCAATGTGGGTGGAACGTACGTGTCGAGATGGCTTAGTGGTCAGAGCGCCTGGAGTATCTATCCGGGAGGCGCAGGTTCGAATCCTGTTCGCGACCGTATTCTTTTTCCATTTAATATTGTAACTTTTGGAACGTACGTTTTACATAAATATTTGACAAATGTCCTTTACGGGATTTAACTCAGTAAGGGATGTCGGTATCGTATTTGCTGGAGTTCTGTGTACAAATATGCACGATGTCCACTCTGAGGCAAGTGGACAAATATTGTTGGATTGTTCTGTATCTAATTTGATGCAGTTTCTATCTGCGTCTTGCCTTACACAAATGCGACTATGTACTTTCATAAGATTAATCTGTTTCCTTGTTGTCTTGGGTACGAATGTGACTCTCAGGGAGATGCATTGTTAATTAGAGCTTTAACATTAATAAGACTTACAATTTTACACTACGAGATTAAAATTTCATACCGATTTTTCAAAGTCGTGAACGCTTTAAAGAAATTTGTAGGAATAAATTGAAAATATATATCAGACTGTAATTTTCCTACGTTTTGTTAATATTTTATGATGAGGTACTTCATAGATTTCAAATAATAAAAATAAAGGTTTTATTGTGAATTGCACACCTTGTAATGTTTTGGAGACTCTCGTCTAGGGTCAAACTAGAACGGAGCCCTTAATCACGAGCTGTTCCTGCGACGATATCGCGAATTAAACATTGAAAGTACATAAAATATGCAATCGTATAATATAACTTTATAATATTCAAACCCCATGATCAAGATGCGGGCCAGAGCTCTGTGCGCTAGTAGAAAAATAAGAACACTCTTTTCAGAACTTCACTCCACCATACTAACCTCATCATTACTACTACATCACAAGTAAAATTACTCCCGATCCCCATAAAAAATAAAATATAGGTGCTTAAGCAACAGACAGAAACGTGTTAAGGAAATTTATGGAGTTCTTATGGTGGTAGCACCATAACAACCGCCCCCTTGCTGCAATAAGGAAGTTCCTAGAAGCGTGACGTGGAAACACCATTGTATGGGACACTGATAAACTATCTCTTCTATAAACTCATATTTTTTTGTATGTGTAATAAAAATGCATGACTTCCAGCCTCTATTTCCCTTTTTTTTATTTTGGTTTTAGAACATTTTTCACCGTGGGAGAGCCATGCTTCGGCACGAATGAGCCGGCTCGATCGTATTGATACCACGGCCTCACAGAAAACCGGCGTGAAACAACGCTTGCGTTGTGTTTCGCCGAGTGAGTGAGGGTACCGGAGGCCCAAACCCTTTATAAGGCCGGCAACGCACTTGCGGCTCCTTAGGGGTTGCGGGTGTCCATGGGTGGCGGTAATCGGTTACCATCAGGCGAGCCGTCTGCTCGGTTGCCCCATATTCCATAAAAAAAAAAACATGGTTTGAGCAACTCGCTTGCAATGTTAATAGCTTTGAAATGGTCATGCATTGCGCCGTATGCTCTAAAAAGTACAAATGTATGCAGTGACGCATGACGCAGTGAATATTGACGATTTGTCAAAATATCCCTTTAGTTAGGTTAACATGTTATTTGAAATAATTAAAATATAAATCCTTCAATTGAAAAAGTTAAAGAGGGCATTTAAACATTCACGCCAAACAAATAACATAGGTACATCTAATGTATAAAAATCTCGTGTCACTGTTTGTTATCGATCACCTCCGAAACGGCTTGACCGATTTTCATGGTTTTTTTGTGTATTTTCGTATAATACCCTATTCACAGACTTACGTCTATGAATAGGCCGTAGGTTATTTTTATACCTCTAGGTGATAAGGGTGGCCCTATCCAGAAAATTTATATGGCAGAACAACGTTTGCGGGGCACAGCTAATAGATAATTATATAATTTCGCATCTCTATCAAAAGATAATTTTTTTCTCTTACAAAACATAAAAAGTAAATAAATACAAAATTTTGATGGAGCCTTAATTACTGGTATAATTATCGCAGTAAACGTAAAGCGCGTGACTATAATAATATTACGTCACTCACTCATCAATTAGCGATTGCAAGCCCGTTCTGATATGGATAATGTAGTTATATATATTGATTCCAAAATAAATTAAAACAAACGTGATAATGATTAAGTGTTGACTGCCTCTTTGGTCTAGCGGCTCCTGAGCGTGAGGTCCCGGCTTGAAGGAATTAGTATCACCTTTAGAATCATACTTATAAATAAATGTTAAATCTCCCGCTCCACTTCACGTCATTTTTGATTTAAACCCCAAAGTAAACAAATCTAATTCTAGCCGCGAGGGGGTCCTGGTGACCTGTAATACAGGTTTTTCAAAAAACCTACTTCAGGCACCAGTCTCTCACAAAGTTAGATTTTTCACTGCTACATATATTTAGTTTTTAAGGTAACTATTGTGAAGAGAGAATAAATGTATTTTTATTATTATTACTAGCTGTACCCGTGGCTTTGCTCACGTCAAAGTAGTCTTAACGCCAAACTAACATTTCAATTAATCATACAAACCAACTCACACCTGATTCCCATTCCAGTAGGCAGAAACAATAGATTTTATCTTACATACATGAAGAATGCATGCTCGACAGTTCAGTTTATTAAACTGCCTTTTTTGAGAAGGTCAGGTACGTTCGTTGAAGTCAGACCCTCCACCCCTTCCTTATTTGGTAATAATTGTTGCATTATTCTATTTTTGTCTATCCTCATTGACGCCACCCACATACAGACAGCCGTGACTTTTCAGATACTTGACAGTTGCCCTAGCAACCCAAACTCATACAGCTAAATCATAGCAAACTCTTAAGTTATAAATTTTTGTGGAAAGAAGAATACGGTCGTGAGCAGGATTCGAACCTGCGCCTCCTGGATAAATACTCCAGGATTTCGGACGAATTCTTCTTCCACATTTTAATACGGCTTCTATCTATTTAGTCCCTATACAGGTGACCGAACCGACACGACTAACTTGGCAGTTAATACAATATCGTACAGATTTTATGCGAATTCGCGGTAGTAAGCAGAAGTCGAAATGGCTTAGCGGTCAGAGCGCCTGGAGTATTTATCCGGATTAGGATTACTTTACTAAACGATTCTTCATCTTCATGTCGATGGTACAATTTTAATTATTTGGTTGCCCAGATCCACACTTGCCGTGTCCAAAATTGTGTTCAGGTAGGTTCACTTTATGCTTAATTTGTTAGCGGGTGGTGGAAAAGTTCCTAGCCTCAGTTTTGCGGTGAGTCTCGACTGGGCATCCTGACACTACCTCGGTCAGTTTTAAATAACTGTGCCTGGCTTGTTAGGTGGTTAGGTGTTGTATTGGTAACTGGCCGTCATACAGTGGGTGTCTAGGGTCTGACTCCTGCTTGGATTTTTCCACAGCACACGCGACTTGTCTGTAGATATGTGGGGGCGCTATATCAGATGTCGGATACAGCTTTTGAAGTGGTGTAGATTATACGATGTAATATTAGGATTCCACTCATGAATTAGATTTTTACATAATCTCAATTGGCCTGCGTTTGACCGCCAACTCGCCTGATTTTAAGCAATGATGTAATTGACGATGAAACACACTTGACCACTAAATACCTATTCACTTGAGCCTTGAAAACCAACAGATATATATGTATTGAGAAACACGGATGATGAACGAATTCGGCAGCAGGCCAATCAGCTGAAAGCTAGGTGCGACATAGATGATCTTACGTTATTTTCCGTTTCCCAATAGTATTACCGAAAAATTTGATAAGCCGCCGTTACCGATACATTGGAGATACCGGGATGTTTTACCACCTCTTCGATACCGGGATTACTTCCGACTGAACGTTCCCGAATGACTGTACCGGCGCCCTATCTCTATGGAGTGCACTCCCTCTTTCTTCACTCACGTATTCCGATGGGACGGCAATCCGACACGTCCGGAGTGAGATCAGGCGCAGAACTGACGGCATGACAATATGTGTTGGCCAAAATGATAATGTCACATGCATAAATTCACGTCTTTGGCTTCAGGTAGGCAGACACTATAGAACGCCACCTGCTAAGATTTTACCTTATATACTCTTTTTGCTTCTATCACGTTCATACGTCTGTTAATACACACGTGCTGGTTGTGAGCACTACTTTTTGACTTTTTAGTGAGTTTCGGTGGATCAATTTATATCCATTTAGGGATCTCAGAATTTCCACTTACACCTACCTCGTCTTTTCAACATGACTCTAAGCATAATTTTTTCAGATTCTGTCACTGCATCTTCATTTAAAAATGAAAATATTAATGATCATCAATCTTGTGCAGTGTAAAGAGAATCTTAGAAAAACTGAGTTATTAGTCTAGTAGTTGCAAGTGAGTATAAGCGTAGGTAAGTCTTGAGTTTGATCAACAGGTCGAAAAAAGTGTTGTTGAGTTCCATAATGGAGTTTTCAGTAGAGCTTGGGTCTGGCTTGTTGTTTATTTTTCCAACATTTAATACCCGATCTATAAAACGAATGCCCAACCGCCATGGTACTGATAGTCTATTCCAATCTCCGCTTAGTAAACATTCGCTGAGGTTAAGCAATATTTTACACGGTATTTTATTGGATATTATCGAGAATGTACTCTCCAACCACCTCAATAGCTGGACAGCCTCTAACAAAATCGTCAGTAATGCTTATTTGATGTTTCGCTATTACCTACTTATGGATTAGGCAATTAAATTAATCCTAAGGCCAGGCTGACGAAATGTGTAGTTTTGTTACTTAATAGGTATTGGGGGCTGAATTGCCCGCGTCCGTAGGAGTGCACCCTTAAAATGGAATCCCTACACGTAGCCCCAGGGTGGTGCAAAACAGGCAACACAACACTGGTCGGAGGCTTCAACCACGGCTGTTTACCATCCACCGGACAAAGCCGTTGTGGGAGTGGAGTTGCATCAACTCCCCAACTATGGTTCTGCCAAAATCTATCCACTCTACTTAAGAGTGAATAAATTTATTCTGGATATACGTGCTCCATCCTCGGCCACACCGTCGCTTGCCATCAGGCGAGTTGGTGGCCAAACGTAGATCCATTTTATATATATATATATATATTTTATATAATTTATGACACAGTTTAAAAATGACTTCTATGGAAAGAAGTACCATGATAATGATGAGATCTGATTGATAAAAAAATTACATAACGCTAACGTGTAACATCTTCACTGTGCTTCACCATATTGATATGAGACAGCAAGAGAAACACATAAAAAGCGGGGTTTATATTACAAAAAGACACGAAAAACTAAAATAACGTTGTTTTTCTGCGAAATAACAGATAAACCTTGTAATATCAAAATTAAAAATATACAAAAATAATATCCTGTACCGGGATTCGATCGACATACTTATTCTGTGCCAGTCACCTATGTATCATATGCAACTAATTACTCAGTTGACAATGTTGCTAAAATAGGCATTCACAATCTACTAATCGAAATACAAAACCGGTAAGTGCTTGGTCCCTATATGATAAAGCGCAATGATACCTTTTGAAGTGCTTATCATTTTTGATAAGCTATACAACAGTGCATTTTTTATTGAAATCCGTCCAATTTAGATTCTGAGCGTGAGATGTTTAACATCACAGCTCAGCTCCCTTGAGGAAATACGCAATTTTGAATAGCCTATAAGTTGACCCGGCTTCTGACGATATTTTTTACAAATTTTCAGTTGTTTCTTTTTCTTGTTTTGGACGCCAACCTCGGACATACAAACAGACAAAAATACTCAAATTTTAAAAATAACAGATTTGGCAATAGTATCGATTAAATAACACATTACGAAAGAAAAAAAAAAGAAAAATCGAATTTGAAATTTTCGGGCTTTCGAGTTACGATTTTATTATAAGTATCGATTATAGTACTGGAGTAGTTTAGCGGGCGTACCCCTCTAGCCACTGGCATATGATTCCCAATCAAATACTTTTATACATTTTACCTGTATGGTTACAATGATAGTACACGATTTTAATCGTGTATGACACAATATTATGTTTGTGTTTAGTATTTTTATGTCTATTAATATAATGAAGAGACATATTATTACTTTAGTGCAAGTACTTTTGTGATCGTGTGTTACCTCACCCCCCGCCAAAAGTGGCGAGCAAATTTGTTCGATATTTAATCAGAGGCCGTGCCAACTTCCGTATGGTCCTCTAAGGGTTGGATTCCCGGGTATAAATTACTTTGTATCGAAGATTACACTGTTTTCGCATTCCTCTTATTAAATTGTATGTTCAAATACTAAAGAATATATAAAAAAATATGGGGTTTAAAAGAGTAGCCATGGAGTTTCTTGCCGATTCTTTTCCATAGGTATCATGGACTAATTATAAAGACTTTATAATTACTTCATGATAGGAATCAACAATTTTCGAAACGTGCAACTTTTTTTTTTATATAAAATAAAAGCTTTTGACTTTCACTAAATAAAAATTCTCAGTAACAGGTTTGTTTAGTTTGGATTTTGCATTAATCACCTACCTATGGATTAATTATAGGACTTAACAACGGCATTGGTGAAATATGCGTGTACTAGACACACCTCTGCCTACCCAGGGAATACAAGTGTGAAAATATGTTATAATTTTGTGTAAAAAAAACTCATTGGTTTTGGTAATAAGCATTAACTTTAATTCTGGTTATTGAAGAATGTCTGAAATATAATGATCAACAAAGCGATCCCTACTGATTATATAGCAAAATGGCTGAAAGTTTAGACTCTATTTTTAGTATTGAAGTTTCACTCAAATATGGCTACGTACATTATTGAAGCTATGTATAGTTACACATATTATAGCCCGCCAAGAGATTTCAAAGGTCTCTCAACGGCAGGTCCATTTCAATTGATAACGAATTGATGTCAAATTATAAAGTGCGTTGCACATAAGAGTTCCCTTTGCCGTAATGTTGGCACCTCTGCCTTTGAACTGCCATTGTAAAATTAGCTTGTTACAGCATGTGTTTATGAGAGAAATCTGTTATATTTACAGTAGGACCAACATTTCGGCGATGGCTTTGTACATACATTGCATCTTAAGTTATAGCATGACAATACATGTATCACACATTTTTTTTACTTTTGTCTTTTTTGAGCAAAAATATACGTCTACGTTAGGTATTGCGACGCAATGTCCTGCAAAGTGATCATTAAATAATTCGATGCCAAATGTGAACTGAGCTAGCCAATACGCCAGCAGGTATCTAATACAAAGATTCGTTGTACAAATCCTGGTTATTATTACGTGGAATCGACAAATAAAACATGTTATTCAATATATCGTTGTTATCCTTCCTTGATACATTATCTTTTCTATTTATTTTTATTTTTACATTTGAATATGTTCACGACTTTCCTGGTCATCCAAAGGTTGTCTGGTGGCTACCGCTTTTCGTGATGAGACCGTTATAGTAGCTTTAATTATGATTAATTGAATTTTCTAATTGCCTCGTAGGTCTAGCCAAGCGCGACTGCTGAGCATGGGCGAGGGTTCGATTCCCAGGTCGGGCAAAGTGTTATTGGGTTTTTCTATTAGGAAATTCCCGATAGCAGCCCGGCGTTTGGAATTGTGCCCCGTAGATGGCAGTAGGCTCACCAACTATTACATGGGACTTAATAACAGCATTGGTGAAATGTTGGTTTACAACTATGTACATCTCTGCCTACTTCTTCGGGGAATACAGGCGTAATGCTATGTTATGTGAATTTTCTAAATTATTCTTTTATAGTTTATAATAATATACACTTTACCGAATTTTCAGTCCCGGCGGCCTCTACGGCGATTAGCTAAGTATGCAAGAGGTATTAAACTGCGCAGGTATATGCGTAAACATAGGTGCACTCCCTCTTTTCCTTCACTCGCATTGTCGGATTCGACACTAGTGGAGAAAGATCAGGCGCAGGACCGTGGGCTTTACCCACGAAAAATTAAGGTGTTACATTGCCGATTTTCTAACTCAGGGCTAATACTTTCTTAACAAAAAACCCAATAGCACTGCCCGACTCGAGAACTGAACCCAGGGCCTAAAGCTAAGCAGCCGTGCTTGCGCCCACTAGACCAATGAGGCAGTAAGGGGTGTAAAATAAAGCTTATTCTATATAAGGTCCAAATTTATTAGGTAATTTGCTTTTAAGGAATCCGTAAGTGATAAGGATTCATTTAAGCCATAATTCAATTTTTTAAAACAGTTTTATTTTTTTCTTAATGTTCGCCGTTCAAACAGTTTTCGTCTTGCAATTACAAGTACTATGTTAATTTAAAAAAAAAAATCGTAGCTTAAGTTAATATATTTCACTAACATAATATTAACCCTTTCAAATGAAATTACCTAATAAATTAAGACCTACAAAAAAAATATAGTAAATTGCTATCAAAGCGGAAAACATACTCCATCACACCGTGTACCAACACGCTTTCTATTTTCGTATATAATGTTTACCGGCCAATTTATTAGCAGTAAAAACGTTTAATTTGTTTGTGGTCCAGTAAAGCGGTTTACGACCAAACCTGATTACGTAGGTTTAACGATGCTCCCGAGATCTGGTTTGATATACAACCTTATTTATCGACATCGGCCTCCTTTTATATTTTGAACAGTAGATATTGTCCCAATGCGCCGTTACGTAACAGTATAATTATGTTTACGAAAATTCACTACGAGAAATCAGTGATGCGTGTTTGGGGTTTGAAATTGAAACTTTTAACTTACCAGAGTCACCACGTCTTACCACGATCATACCACTAAGATTACCAATTTTTCTCAAATAAAATGAGCAGGTAAGTAGAATATCTGATTCATTATTTTAAATGTTTGAAGAAAATCTTTAGAAGATTTACAATTTTGCAATGTTCACCGGTTTCTTCTCACGTGCATTTTAACGGGCTCAGCTAATGACTTGGGGGCTCCGTTCGAGTTCGAAACTCGTCGGGAAGCCCCGAAAAAAGCAGGTGAGTAGTAACCAGTGAACAATAATTAATAAGTGGATACAAATTTTTACACGTAACTGTACATTATTAAAGGAAATTGTGTCAGCTGTTTTTTTGGCGAATGTTTTTGTTTTGATGACCTAAACGGCTGTCTGTGTTCGTGTTCTATATGGGACGCCAGTTCAATTTCCGGTTCCAGACTGTTATGTGTGAGTTAAAGCAGTTTTGAGTCTCAAAGTAGACATGATTTGCAAAGACAAAATTGTATGGATTAACATTTCAAAGGCACTAATGCATGCGGATCATTATATATATAGTCCTCTATAGTTATAATCTTTTGGTATTTGTTAAGGTTGATTTATCTGTATTTTTTGACGTAATTGCATCTGTATGACATTGTATTATCTGCAAAGTTAGTTGTGTCGATTCAGTCATCTGTAAAAGGACTGAATAGATAGGAATAACGTCAACAAAATACGTATTAAATTGTGGCAAAATAATTCGGGGTAATGAGCAGACGTCGAGATGGTTTAAAGGTCAGACCGCCTGGAGTAACTTCTTCTGGATAAGCTAACTCCATCGTCGACTTTGTCTCTGTCACCTCTAACCTAGGACTAGAGTCAAGAGTTATCCCCCTTTTAAAATAAAAAAAGTATTTATCTGGGAGGCGCATGGAGGTTCCATTCCTGTTCACGACCGTATTTTTCTTCCATCATATAATAATAATAATAATAATAATCATATAATAATTCCATTCCATCATATAATCTACCCCCTCTGGGACAGTTCGGCAGACGTTACCTCTTCTCATGAGACTAACGTCAAACCGGAGGGAACATTATACTAGCTTTTTAAGACCAATGATACTTAAACAAAAAATATGTGTCATAAGTCTACGAGAAGCATACAAAACGCAGGGCAGCTTGTGGCGAGCTGTTGGTGAGTGGCGACACTGCGTTCCTGAATACCCCAGAGAGTCGGTCAGGGCCTCGTCTCCAGTTTGCCCTCATTGGGTAGCTAGAGTGGAATTCAAGAGTGCCCGCAGGGCTCTCAACTCTGTCTTGCCTTAATTGGCCGGCCAGAGAGGGGTCGCCAGAGCTATATGCTCGGGGGTGGAAGTGTTATGTAAGTAATGGCGTAACAACGGGGAAACCCGCTCTGGGTCTATCAGACCCACGATGGTGAAACCGGGGCCGCTCCTCTCGACACCCCTAGCCGCTCACACCCATGTTTGCCCCTTCTGCCTGTATCAAGGCGGCGTTTCAGGGGCCCATGTAGTGAGTTGGCAAGTCACCGTCTGCCAACACATTTTAATGTTTAAGCATTGAAAGGCAGACGCCGTTTTTAATTCCGGCAACCGAATTTTAAATCTATTCCATATAGCACGACACAGCAATAGACCATTTTTTTTATGTAATTTTTCCAATCTCAATAGTTCTGCATCTGTCGGGAACTCTCCATGGCTGCATTCCTATAGTGTAATCATGGAGAGTCTCCGGTTGGTGTCCCAACTCAATTTAGATTAAAACTCTCACAGGGGCCTCTGTGTGTTTGACCTGTGTCTCCAGACAAGCCCTCCAAAGGACCGGGGTTTCTTTCCAATGGAGGAAATGCCGAGAATCTATAGAGATACAAATAATAATAATAATAATAATATTTTTATTGAATAAAATATCGTACATTAATAAAATAACAAGTACAAAGTTTCACTTATAAGTCTATATACACATGTGCCTGAACTAGGAGATCCTGTGTCTCAGGCATGAAGAACAAAATTAGTCTTAAAATTAAATACACAATCACATTGTTAATGTAATAAAAGTACGAAATATGTAATATTTTAATGTAAAATTAAACAATTATATAATTAAAGCAATAGTCCCTAATTTAACATTAATGAAAATCTGTGCCTAACATCTTAACTAAAATAAAAGAATAAACAATAAAAAACACAAAAAATCTTTTACTTTAATACGGTTAATAATTTCTCTGTATCTTCGTATGACATATTTTGTAGAGCATCATTGAGTTTTTTTTTGCAGTTATTATGATTGTAGGAATAGATGTTTGTTATTGCATTTAGTCTATTGTACAAAAGTGGTCCTAAGAAAACATAAAATTTGGTTGTAAAAGCATGTTTTGTTCCTATTTTTTGAGGGCAAACGATATCTTTCCTCCTTTTGTTAATAAAATCAGTGCTGTATGGAAGAGCTGCGTGCTGCTTTAGGATAATGCTCATTATAAACAATTGACGAACTGTTAGTACACCACAAGACTTATAGAGCAGGTTAGTGGGAAAAAGGAAAGGGCGGAAAGTTGATACCTTAAGTATTGCTCTCTGTGCTCTCTCTATGGTTAGTAAGAGAGTTTTTCCCGTACCACCCCATGAGGAAATACAGTAAGATATTAATGATTGACAGAGAGCAAAGTATACTTGTCTTATTATTTCTTGGTTTGCAATATAGCGTAACTTTTTGAAGACATATATCAACTTACGAATTCTATTATTTAAGGCTTCGATATGTGGTTTAAATGAAAGGGTTTCATCTATTATAATACCCAGGTATTTTATTTTGTTAGTAATTATAATCTTGGGACACATACATTGGTTATTAGTGGGGAGTGTACAATAATGAGCGTGTAATGAAGCGTTAGTTTGATTTGATGTTAGTTTGCGCATCGTAAACCTGATATAATTTGTTTTATCTGCATTTAAGGTCAATGAATTATGCTGAAGCCATTTATTAACAACATTGAAACCGTGTTGCGCAAGCCTGTAGACTTCATTTTCTGACTCAGCCGAAAAAAGGAGTGCAGTTTCGTCAGCGTACGATACGATTATGCCGTGATCTAAATTTAAGTTACACAGGTCGTTTATGTAAATTAAGAACAAAGTAGCCCCCATAATACTACCTTGGGGTACTCCAAAGGACGTATTTTTTTGATCAGCACTATATATATATATAACTGCAAAGTTGTACGTTTTTCTCCTGTTTCCTAAAATTTGCAGCACTAGGTTTTGTCACGATACTCCTATGAAACTTCACTAGGTTTTTCATTAGTTTTACCCGTAACCGGCGAGGCTAGATGGATAGCCCCATTCGTCTCCACATCGGGCGTTTCTTTAATTTACACTATGCAGCGACAAATGGTCATTCAGTCAGAAATTGTGCCAAAGAAAGATTGTATGAAATTTAAAAAATGCTTGCATATGCTCATGTGGAACTAAATTATGAAAATGTTTGGTATTTGTTTTAATTCTTGTATAACTTCTTAATATATTTTGGTGGTAGGTACCCACTGCACTGCTTAATAGTAATTTTGTTACATATCTTGTTAGAACCACATTTTAATAGTGTTATTAATTTTACTATAGTGACGAGTCCGTTGTCATCCATCAGGAACAATTATTAATTCCAGGCTGCTATTGAGAATTTCAGTATCAAAAACTCAACCATACTCTGCTCGATCCATGTATCAAACTCAGGACTTCACGCTCAGCAGTAGCGATTGCGACCACTAGAGCAATGTGGCTTTGACTAAAAACATATGCCAGCATTTTTTAATAAACCATACAAAGGCACTTATGAAAAGTCAGAATTTAGGTGCACGGTTCCAAAAAGTCGTTTCCTATGGAGAAGAACCGGCAAGAAACTCCATGGTTACTCTTTTAAATGTTTTACAATTTCTATAAAGACCATTTTGGGCGGGATGTAAAAACAAGGTAATCTTGGATACAGTCACTAATATAAAAGATAATTAGATAAGCCTTATTAAATGAATTTCAACGCATTTGAAAGTTTACGGCGTTCTCGCATTAACAAAATGTTGAAGCTAAAGAAGCTACCTATATAAAACAATTATGCATTGTTTATTCGTCAAATATTATTAATAAGTTTAACAAGGTAAAAACAAAAAAAGCAAACATTGAAAGAAGTTAATTATTGTTCAACGGTTATTACTCACTTGCATTCTTCGGGATTGCCCGACTAGTTTCGAACTCGAACGGAGCCCTTAGTCATGAGCTGAGGCCGCGGCGATGTCGTGAGTCAAACTGAAACTGTCAAACTCAGCTCATAACTAAGGGCTCCGTTCGAGTTCGAAACTAGTCGGGCAATCCCGAAGAATGCAAGTGAGTAATAACCGATGAACAATAATTAATATGAATGTGTCTCACGAAAGTTATTATTGAAAGAGGTATATTAAAAAAAGAGAGTTACCTAGATGTTTAAGCATATATCTGTTTCGTTCTGCGTAGTTATAAAAGCTCTTGACACCACGTCCCGTATTTATAGAGCCAATGTTAAAAAATATGGTTAATCTACAAAAAATACTTTTAAAATTCTACGGTTTTAATTGGCAAATTTTTTATTTCTGTACATTTGCAGGATTTTCTAAATAAAGAAAAGGCGCTAACGGCTCTAAAAATAAATGAATGTCGAATTTCTATGCTTTATTGCGCCACGTGTCGCAGATTTGATTCTTGGAAGAAACAATACTTGTGTGTCTGAGATTTGTGTAAGTAAACACGCATACGACGTAGATGATGATTTGTGTGTTTGTATCAATAAACTCTGAAAATACTGAGCCGATTTAAATAATTATTCTTAGAAGAAAGCTACTTTATTCAGAAGTAACATAGGCTAAATTCTATACGTGCGAAGACGGACGCTTGTTTAAAAAAAAAAAAAACTGTAACCCATGCCTTTATCATAACTGCGGTGCAAGCACGGTTCTTTTTGTCGACACGGTTGTCGATTTTAAACGTCAATTTTGACATAAAGTGTTGATAAAACGATAAGATTCAATTCTTTTTTTTTATCGAGTCGTTTCGTTTGTCGAGAACATCCGTGCTCGGACGTCTGTTGTGATATTGTGGTGTTTTTAACCTGTCGTCTTTCGAAACAACTTTATAATAGAAATAACAATTCTTTTTTCTGTTCCCTTTATTACTTGACATTTGACAGTATCTTAAAGTTTTAATTAAAGCTTTCATACTTTCCAAAAAATTTACTCAGATTAAAGCATGGTTAATCAATACTAATAATTTATAATGGACTAGCTGGTACTAGGTCCTTCTCCAAGGTTGAATATACCTATCAAATTTCATCCAAACCCGTTCAGCCGTTTTTGAGAAACGAACATCAAAACATACACATTTTCACATTGATAATATCGATACATAACATAACAGCACCATGCCTGTATTCCCCGAAGGGATAGACAGAGGTATACACAATTGTACACCCACATTTCACCAATACTGTTAATAAGTCTTCATGTAATGGATGGTGATCCTATTGCCATCTACCGGGCACAATTCCAAACGCCGATCTACTGCTGAGAATTTCCTAACAGAAAATCCCAATAACACTTTGTCCGACCTGGGAATCGAGCCCAAGACCTCATGTTTAATTGCCGCGCTTGGGACCACTAGACCAACGAGGCAGTATTAATCTGTTGGCTAGCAAGTAGTTTTATTTTTATGAAGTACGTATTTGTACGTGGCTGAGCCAAAGGGTTTATCGATATTCGAAATATTCTCAGGTGTAAAATAAATTGTAGTATATTACTCTGGATTAAGTCATGAACAACATTACTACAACATTAGTATTATATACTCGTTATGTTGTTCATGACTTAATCCAGAGTAATATACTACAATTTATTTTACACCTGAGAATATTTAAACAAAAGGAACCAAAACAAATACAGGTCCATGAAACTTTACTAGTCTTTCATTAGTTCCCTAGCACAGTGGTCCGAGATGGATCGCTCCCATTCGTCTCCATATTGGGCATTTTCTTTAATTTTGTCCTGTAACTACTGCGGTGCGACCACTATTTGTTACTTTATCAATGTCATTGGCGGCCTAGGAAATCCATTATGTTTTATTTTGGACGCCGCGTTGTATTCAAGGCGTTTAAGGGAATAAATTTGCTGTAAGAATAAAAATACTAGCTTATTTTTATCAAAATTTCCCTTCTGTATAAAAAATACTAGCTGGTATACGTGACTTTGTTTGCGCAAATAAAGGTAGCCTCTATATTTCTCCAAGGTCAAATCTAACATACGAAATTAGTTTAGCAGTTTAGGCTAGAAAACGTAAAAAACACAGATTAAGTTACTTTCATAACGAAACATACCCACCAAATACAAAAAAAATACTAACGTTAAAAACTATTCGTATACAATTTCTATATGGCCATGTCAGTTTTGATAGCACCGTTTGCGAAGTGGTCGAAAGATCAACTCCATTGCAACGTGTCATCAGATCAATTCATACAGTTAGAAAAATATATTTGTATAACATTGGAATTGGTATTTATTTCGTAAGTAACACCACAATTCCTTCAGCTACAACACAAGTAAGTACAAGAAATCTACTTCCTCGTGGTTAACAACGGAATTTCTTAACTTAATCTTAGCCCGCAAATGTCAATTACTGAACAACAAAATATATTTTTATAACATTGGAATTGGTATTTATTTCGTAAGTAACACCACAATTCCTTCAGCTACAACACAAGTAAGTACAAGAAATATACTTCCTCGTGGTTAACAACGGAATTTCTTAACTTAATCTTAGCCCGCAAATGTCAATTACTGAACATTGTCCTGCTAATGAACCGAAAAAGGGGGAATTTGCCGTAATTACAATGCGTAATAGACAGATTTGCTAACGCAATTCTTGTTTTTTCGGACAGGAAAACGCTGTTGTCTTTTATCTTAAAACAAAGCCACAGCAGTAATAAGCCTAGGGGTATGACCACTGGACGGTCAAGTCAAAGGTCGCAAGTTCGAATCCAAGTCATTCACCACTGACTTTTCAAAGTCATGTGCATATTATAAATTAATCATCACTTGCTTATGACGGTGAAAGAAAACATAGTGAGATACCAGCACACCTGAGAGATGTTCCTGATAGTGTGTAAAGCAATGTCAGAGACCTACGGGTGGTTTAGACTCTGACACTAGGTACTTCATCAACCACATGATAAGAAGAAGAATATTGCCACAATCCTAAAAATTGCGTCTGAGAGTTTACTGTATAAGACAGTAAACTCTCAGACGCAATTTTTAGACCACTAGACAATAAGTGTCTAGTAGTCGCAGGTAGGCTAGTGGTTGTGAGGTCCACCGAATCCGGAAAAGTGTTACCTTTGTATAAAATATTCAGTTACAGCATAGAGTTTGTACCCCCAGATCACGCAAGCCGCGCGCAAGGCGATCACAATGGATCTTTTCAGGTCCCTGTGACATTAAAGATAATAAACAAAAAAAAAAAAAGCCCCGCGCAATCTCGCGTACAATAAATAATTTCTTAATTTTTAATGGATACCAATAAGAACCTAAGTAGAACCAAACCGCGATCCCTTAAATTAGGTTTCTTCAATGCCAACGGTATCATAAAACAACGCGACGAAATAGCTACCTTCCTCCGCGACTATCAATTAGACGTTCTCCTCGTACAGGAAACGTTCCTCAAACCTCACCGTCGGGACCCGAATGTTGCCAACTACCGTATAGTTAGGAACGATAGATCTAGATGTCACATGGGCGGCACCCTTATTTACTACCGTAAATAGCTCCACTGCATCCCGTTAGAACCACCTCCTCTCTCACTTTTCGAGGTATCGATATGTCGGCTAACCATGACCGGTCACCAACCCATCACTATCGTCTCTTCCTACATCCCTCCCGCCGCCGCTGGGGAAAAACGCGAAAACCTATCCAAAGACCTTACTGCCCTCCTCGGCTTGAGTGACTCCGTTATCATAGCGGGCGATCTCAATGCCAAACATCACGCTTGGAACAGTAATTCGAAGACCACTAGAGGCAGGCAACTGCTCGGCATGCGTGCCACTCTCAACTTCGACATTATTGCTCCAATGCATCCCACTCACTATCCTCACGACCCCTCGTTCCGTCCCGATATTCTCGATGTAGCGCTTCTAAAGAACGTAAACCTCCGTTTACAGTCTATAGGGACGTTACACGAACTCAACTCCGACCACCGTCCTGTGATCATGGCTCTAGCACCTCGCTCGGGGCCCGCTGATCCTTCCCGACCCCCTCCTACCCAAACGATCACGGACTGGAAGAAAGTAAGCGAAAGCCTACAATCGACCAGCTCCCCGCAATTAGACTCTATTCCCGACATCATCGCTTCGGTCACTGACACTACGAATGCGATCGATTCGTTCACCGGTCACGTACAATCCGTTTTGAACAGCTGTTCACGGGAAGTTCCATTGATGGACAACCATCACTGGAAATTACCGGCGGACGTACGCGAATTGGTAACCGAAAAGAACGCATCCGTACGTGCTTACAGCGCGTTTCCCTGTGACGCGAACAAAGCTTACATGCGCTATTTACAGCGTGCTGTAAAGAAACGCATCGATGAGCAGCGTAAGGCGCACTGGGATAAGACGCTGAGCGACCTAGAGCCCACTCACCAAGCATTCTGGCAGCTTCAAAGGAGACTTCAATCCAATGACGTGGCCACCATGCCCCCTCTCATCCGCCCCGATATGAGCATAGCCTTCGACGACATCGAAAAGGCCGACAAAAGTGCCTGGCCGACAGTCTAGAAGCGCAATGCACTCCTAGCACCCAACCGGTAAACCGAGCGCACCTCCTCAAGGTCGAAGCAGAAGTAGAACGCAGAGCCTCACTCCCGCCGTTTGAAGACCCCGACGACCCCCTGCCCCCCGTCACTCCCGACGAGGTGCAAGAGGTCATTAAACATCTTAAACCCCGCAAAGCCCCCGGCCTAGACGGCATCACTAACAAAGTCATGAAACTTCTCCCCGCCCCTCTCATTATACTCATGACCGCCATCTTCAATGGCGCCATGAGCCACAACGTCTTCCCGCAGTCGTGGAAAGATGCCACAGTCATAGGTATCCCCAAGCCGGGTAAACCCCCAAACGAACCCACCAGCTACCGACCGATCAGCCTCCTCAACGTACTCTGTAAAATCTAACGAGAAGCTTATTTATAAGCGACTCAAGGACTTTGCCGATGCGAAGAGCCTCATCCCCAACGAACAGTTCGGTTTTCGTACCCAACACTCGTGCGTACAACAGGTCCACCGCATCGTCGAGCACATAAGTGCCGGTTTTCAGCGCGGCACGATGACAGTCGCGCTCTTTTTCGACATAGCGAAGGCTTTCGACAAAGTCTGGCACAACGTATACAAGCTGTACCAACTCGGCGTGCCCGACCGTCTAGTGCTCATCCTACGGGACTATCTTTCGATTCGCACTTTCCGCTATCGCATCGAGGGCGCACTATCCGCTCCCCACTTTATCCGCGCCGGTGTCCCCCAGGGCTCCGTGCTCTCGCCGCTCTTGTTCACGCTCTTCATTAGCGACATTCCGAAAAATAGAAAGGCCCAGTTAGCTCTCTTCGCAGACGAAACTGCCATTATCTACTCCGGTATCGTACGCGACCGTATATCTCTCCAAACTTCCGCCAACGTACTAGGCGCTTTGTTCAGGAAATGGAGAATAGAAGTCAATCCCGATAAGAGTCAAGCCGTACTCTTCGCGAAACGGCGTAGGTTCAAACCCCCCGACCCCAAACCGATAACCATGTTCGGCAAGCCGATCCCTAGGGAGGAGCAAGCCAAGTACTTAGGAGTCATCCTCGACAGACACTTGACCTTCAGTGAGCACATAAGGTCGGTGCGCCCGCGCGCCGCCTTCGCTCTGGGTAGGCTTCACTTCATGAAAGAAAGAAAGAAAGAAAGACTTCATCATGAACGCATGCAGCAGATTGTCCCTTAAGTGCAAACTGCGAATTTACACCACGTGCATACGCCCCATCATGACCTACGCCTGCGTAGTGTTCCCACACGCGAAATCTTACCGCCTCCATAAGATGCAAACCCTCCAAAACCGTGCCTTACGTAAGGCCACGGGAGCCCCCTTCTACGTCAGAAACGAAAACCTCCATCTCGACCTTAAGATTCCCACTATCCAACAGTTCATAAAACGCACTTGCAAGCGTTATTTCGAGTCTGCTGAAAAGCACCCTAACCCTCTTATCGCGGCTGCCGCCCGATACACCCCCTCCCAGATAAGTAGAATTCGCCGTCCTAGGTATTCACTCTTATACCCCGACGACGCTATAACCCTGCTCCAAGAGAGCAGTAGGGCCACCAGCACAGTTCACAAACACAGACCGCCGTCATTTCGGCCTCCCTGCCGAGGCCCGTCGCGACGTCCCAGTAATGCACCTAATGCATCACCTCCCCGACCCTTGCTCGTGCCAGCCCGCGTAGCCGCTGAGCCTGTAGCTTTAAATTCGTCCCATAATAATAATTATGATTCTTGTTCGATCCAGCCAGTCCCTTGCTGTCCTCCCTCAAGCGACGCCCTAAGCCGAGGTTCGTACCCCGCAGGGGGTGCCCTTAGCGTTGTCGCTTTAGATTTAAATTAGTTCGTATGCCCCTGGCTGGAGGCCTTAATAATAATTTATTATTAGGGCATCCACAGGAAAGTCCGGTTTTTTTTGCTGATGGCATCTCGCCGGTCAACCTAGGAGGTTATCGACTGATAACCTCCTAGGTTGACCGGCGAGATGCCATCAGCAAAAAAAAAAAAAGAGTTTTTAATTGTGTCCGGTTGATGGCAATACGCTCTCCCCGCCTATTATAAGGAATTTCACTGACGGAAATTGTGAAATGTGGGTGCAGAACATATTCTGCCTGTCCCTTCGTGGAATACCTATAGGCATTTTACTGTGTTCACACGCGTAATGAATATTTGGTTGCGAGCTTCTAGGCAGTGGGTGGGTGGCGATATACCTTCAGTTGCCTTTTCCCCATTCGTGGATGTTACCTACTTATTCTATTTTAGCCTTATGAAATACATGAGTGTGACATAGTAGACACACACACACACGCGCGACGGACCAGGAGACACAGACACAAGACACAGCGTTGATAAGAAATCTTCCCAATTTAATTTCTAATGATAAATAATGATGCAAATACATTCAGTAATTATTACATGAAAGAGTAACAAACATCCAATCCTCATAAACTTTCTTATTAATAATATTATTTGGGAATCCAAAGGGTTTTACGTATTATAATAAAACCACTTTTAACCGGATTAATCGCGTGTATTATTGGTTTTTTGTTTTTTCCTGACGTTTCGACTACTTTGCAGCGTTCGTGCACGTTATTCGTTTCGACCACGCGTGAATACACGCGATTAATCCGGTTAAAAGTTGTTTTATTATAATATGTAGTGATCGCGCAAACCTAAGATATTCCTAGGTTTTACGTATTTTAAACAGCCACGATTTTACTAGAAACTCCGATCGATTCGTTGTTTTTACAACAACTCTTATCGGAAACTGTCGCAAAGTTTCATTACTCTCAGATCAGTTCGGAAAAGCCAGGGAAACTTTAAGAAGCATTTTGCCAAGTATAGGAGGCATCTGTCTCTTCTCGTTTTAAAATGATCTTGGAACGTGAAAAATGGTTTTTGTGCTGAGACTTTGTGTGAGACACATTCATCCTATTATTATGATAAATGCAGAAAGTAAGGATAGGTGTACGATTGGATTGATATTTGTAAAAACTGCTAGTCGAAGTTCAATTAAATTTTGTCTTTAATTACTTCAGGGCCTTAAAAAGGTATAATTAGTGCAAAAGAGGAATTCTGCGAATGATGCCAAAGAGAGTAGCTGGAATCATATATTTATTCACGATCTTTAACACGTTCGTTGCCAAACCAAAATTTTTAGTATTTAGTGTGTAGCTCATATTTTTTAATCGCTATCGTATGACTCTATAGGCGACGCTTCCTTTATAATAGTTCAGTGCTTGCTCTAGTGGCCCATAGGAAACACATTTGGGATAACGCTGCCGCTCACGTAATTATCTCCATTCAAAATTCTTTGAACATTTCACGCGACGTCGCGCGATTGGCAATGAACGTGTTAACCGACATCAAAAAGAGTCGGATCTAAATTCAAGGCCTTCTTATTGTGTATTTTTTGGATAATACGTCGGTTCATAATTAATACTCCCTTTGAGTGCATTATCGGGATTGCCTGAGTGGCAATCCCGACAATGCACTTGAGTAATGTCTAATCTTTACCAGGATTCCAGGATTGCAGCTGCATTCCCAGTAGAGTCGTGTAAGTTTTTGATGATATAACAGTTTAGGTACCATATTCACCGTATAGGACGAAAAAGAGTTCACTTACTTCTGTGTGATTAAGTAACACATACATTCATACTCACAACATAACATATCCATGTTAAACCGTGGATATACAAATGTGCCTTTGCCTACCCCGTAGGGGAATACTAGCGTGTAAAAACGTGGATGACGTATAACTATGCCTCTGCCTACCCCGTAAAGGAATACAAGCGTCATCTGTGTATTTCTTTCAACTTAGAATTATTGTAGTCATTAGTAGTAATTTCTAAACTTTCGCAATTTACACTCGAAGACATAATTATTTAATTCTAATGTACACTAATTTTATTATTGTATTCTAATGGGACCTTTTGCGCAAAAATTACTTCAATTATTTTGATTTTAACATCTAAAGTTACATGGATGGCACTTTAGCCATTTCACATTTCCACTGTCAGATTAATCTCTGCTATAGGTGCAGCCAGTTTTCACTGCAAACTTTATGGGCGCGTGTCTGCTTCCTATAAAACCATAGCTTAATTCTAAACCATGTCTGTGAACAAGGAACATCGGTTAAATTAAAGAGGCACTCACATTAATATGGGTAGAAGGAAAGCAAGGAGTGGGGAAGATACGTGAATCTTGATGTCAAGAACCACAGTTAAATATAGTCTTACATGCCAGTACGTTCTGAAAAAAAAAGGAGGTTTTTAACTCAATGCAGTTTTACGGTTCCGTATACTTTTTTTCCACCTGTATGTCTGTTTGCCACAGGGCTATACCGACCTTTCTTAACAGTATTTGGTAGCCTGTTTAAATTAAGACTTATTAATAAAACAAGGGTTAAATGCCAACTCTTTCAAGAAACATGGAATCGTTGGTAAGGCTTTTTTTTAAATAATAATAAGTAAAGACAAAATCGTCATCTTTTGGTAAAATTTATTTCCCCAATTATAACCCAAGTGTGGAAAAGAGTTAGCCTTTACGTAAATAGTACTGTAACATTTTCGTGAATAGAAATAAGTTATATATCATTTTGAGGAAGGTATTTTGTGTAGCTACCTACACATATATTATAATTTGATTTCATGTACATTAACCGTAAAAATAATGAGCTTTATTGTAACAACGCCGGAGAATAGTAAAAGTTGTTTAGAATTCTAAAGAGATAACCGAAATAACATTATTATATTTATATTTTGAATGAATATAATGTTAACGGTCTGTTTTGTTTGTACAATTTATTTCTTTCTCGGCTATATATATTTGAATTCTATAAGAGAGAGGCTCGTGGAAAAGTTAGCACCACACAGACCAACCAATCATAGCTAAACTGGGTTTGCCGCGATTGTTCTGTGTATCATACAGAACAATCGCGGCGATCATCGAACAATCTGTGGGTCATCATTGCATATCGTGCTTCGGAGAGCATGTAAAACCGCAAGTCTCTGTTGTTGTGGAGCATTGTTGGGATTAATAATAAGACGTTTTGTCAAACGAAGCGCCAGCTCTTGCTCTCTAAAATAAACTGAACTTAATATATAAAATTATAGAATAATAGAATACGGGAGGAGGAATGTTACACACTATACTGTTGTCAAATGAAGCGCCAGCCGTTGCGGGTAGTCAGATGCCTAAAAGGTTTTTAACTCCACAACCCGGTGACTGGGTAACACGATGTCTCGTTGTAAGACTGACTCATAGACTTCCAAGCATCTGACTACCAGCCACGCCGTCATAGATCTTCATTAGATAACTGGGACTGACTTATAAATGGTTACCTACCAAAACAATCAATCTATTAAAAATCATCTTTGGTCCTCTGGTCTAGCCTACCAACCATCTATTTTTCGGTAGATAAACAACATAAGAAATCACAAACAACATCATTACTTCTCGATACACCCATCAAAAAAACGATCAAACAATTTTCTTTTGAACACGAAACCTCACAACATTATTTCCTTTAAATTACATCATCAAAGTGAATAGCTACCTTCCGATGAGGATAATCAGAGGAAACACAAAAAACAAAATGGCTACGATAGTGTATCAAATATAAATATGACGTCATATCCGGATTCGATAGATACAAGGGCAGTTTTCAATTTAGGAAATCTATAAACATATGTGTAGTATTTGTTGCTGTGTCGGGTGGATTATGAGGGCGTGTCCACCAGACTGGTGAGTCAGCATTTTTGTGGTAAGTATATTGTTGAACTATCTTCGGTTTGATACTTGCGTGAACTGAGGGTAGTATTATTAATCTCATTTGTGAGCAACTAGGTGTCGATCTGAAAAAGTAACAACGGAAATGTATGAAAATTATGATGGTCTGGCAGTTCTAATTAGGCGCCATTTTGAAAGGGGCGGAGATTCTGAAATGTAACTGATTTGTTTCGATAATTTTATTAATGTCGACATATTTCCATATAATTTTATTTGGACGTCTTTAATTTTAGTGCTCACCTATAAATTTTCGGATTTTTTCGTTTGACTTGCATAACATTATTCTAGTTTTATCTGTCTTAATTTGTCCTGTCTCGCTTTTATATTAAAAGTAAAAGTTCTTATAGTGTTCGTAACAGACAGCAATACTCTAATTCGAGTTTCGTTGTGCTACAGCATGTTATATATATTTTATTTTTTTAAATTGCCTCTTGCATAAATTCAGAGGGGTTTTGTCTGCGTAACCGGACAATATCTAAGGCGAGGCAGTTTGACGCTTCCAGCCAGAGCATATTTTAAAACACTACAAACTGAGCCTCGGCTTAGGGCGTTGCTGGGGGGACAACTAGGGACTAGCTGGATCATATCAGTTTCCTTATTATTAAAGGACGATTTTAAAGCCACTGACTCGGCGCGGGCCGGCTCGAGCAAGGGTCGGGGCGGAGATGATGAGACATTTTGCGACGGACGCGGACCACGCCGGTGAGGTCTATAACGAGGCGGTCGAGTGCTACAGCACGACTGAAGTCTATGTATTTGTACTAATAACATTTTCTGTCAATCGCGTCATTTTATTGACAGCATGTCCAAGCCTTACTGATCGATGACACGATCCGTTCACTGAACGTATGTATGGACCAGGATTACTGATATGAAACTTGACTGAATGAAATCGGTGCATATATCGAGATTTGTATTGCAGGATTTTAAACGCAATACCTACAAAAAGTTCCGATAGATTTTTGACGTATCTTTACATACTTCTGTAGTGTGGCTATCAATATTGGTTTTGTTGTAAAGGGCTGATATTTATCGAAGCCAAGTCAGTGGACTACGGAAGCTTGAACAAACTATTTCGACCCTAAGTTGCACGAATGAAGAGGAAGACCTAAAGTATCTAAGGACTCTATGCTTCCTTCATTGTTCAACATGTATTTTTCTTGTCTGCCTGAGTAGAGGCTTTTACCTCTGCAGTGAATCCATTACTCATGACTAAGAACGCCGTTCGAGTTCGAAACTAGTCGAGTAAAAATGTTCTTGGGTATTAGCCGATGAACGATAATTAATCCATTACAAGTTTTAGCACTATTGGTTAACATAATAATACTAAGTGGATTTCGTAATCATTTGAAATGCTAATTCCATCCAATATTTTATGTAAAATATGTAGAAAATTCTCGAAACACTATTACCCTTCAAGAGTTATGAGGATCTCATGCTATGCCTAGCTTTTTGTAGGTAATTTAGTATCATATTCAAAGAAAATTATAAGGTTATTATTTTCAAAGGAAAACATTTAAAAATAATAGACACGAGCAGGACTCGAACCCACGACCCTTGACGTACCGTGTCATGGCTCTCCCACTGAGCTATCGTGTCATGATAGCGTCCATTAAATTTCATGTTCCCTTTTCGTCGTAAGGAGACGCCTGGCGAGATCTATTTAGCAATAATTTAAGATTATTGAACTTAGCGTTACAAAAGATATCCCAATCTTATTTAATAATATCAAATCATTTTTTATACATGTTAAGGCCATGTAACGGCTATACTTTTTCATTATTAATTAAAAAAATACTGTTCCACTGCAGGGCAAGGGCTTCTTCCCATTTAGAGAAGGCACGAGCACCAGTCTAGCTCACTGCGGATTGGCGATGTAATATTATATTAACAGTAAACCTCTGCCTAATCCGTAGAGAAATATAGGCATGATGCTATGTAGATATGTTTGTAGTTTATTATATCAAATACTAGCTGTGCCTGTGACTCCGTCCGCGTGGATGTCGTAAATTAACACCATGTCGTGTATGAACACAAATTCATAATTAACAAATGTTCGACGTGATTCTATAAATTGACATAACTTTTTTATTTATGAACCGATTGGCATGAAACAAACACTAAATGTTAAGTAAAGTTTGGATAAGCCGTTTCTGAGATTAGCTTGCACAAACGCACAGACAAACAGATAAACAGACAAAAATTCTAACAATAATTGTTTTGGGTGCTATTTGCGTTGATAAAGGTCGCAATAATATTTTTTCTCATATATTTTCCATGTACAGACAGCGATCCGTTATATTTTTATTATATGTATTGATTTAAATAATTGTTGTGACTAATACGCAATTGATAGCAACATAATTAACATTTTAATTGACACCACAAATTAATGTAGTGCATATGCTATATTGATTAAATTATGGTACGAATTATAGTTAATTTATAGCCACTCAAATTAGACTAACTGAACCGTATTTAACACCTTCGATAAATCATATTTAGTATTAGTTTAAATTTGTTGTTTTTGGTTAAATCGAAGTCAAGGTATTTTACATTGATGAGGAAATGAAATTTAACAATTTCAAACCTTATACTTCAATAAGAATATAACTATACTGACACTTTTGAATTTCCAGGAACTAGTTGACATGTTTCAAATTGTAAATTTCTATGAAGAAGAACGGGCAAGAAACTCCACAGTTCTCTCAGAAAATATTGTCTACATTGTTTCCATTGTAAAATAATACGCGAAAATAATGTAAGATAATGCCAATATTATGAGATTATTTTATTATTCCAAATCTTCCATGTCAGTTTGGTAAAGATTACCAGTCCAAACAAATGATGCCTGTTCACAAAATAGGAATTTAAGAAATTAGAACTCATTATTTGACTTGTTCAAAGAATATATCTATCTAGATATACTTACACATATATATGTTTCGGTAGGGTTAGGTACCTATATAGGTACCTAAATATAATGACTATTGAATTTTGTACTAGAAAAAGATAATATAAATAATATATAACATAAAAAAACATGGTTTAGGCGTCTAAGTATTCTTCCGCGTCGCTGTCAATCGGTAATGTACCCAGAAGACTGGCAGCATTTGAATTGCCACTTTGAATGGCTAATTCTTTGATCAAGAGACAGGCCAGCCCCTTGGTCACGCGAAATGTCGATCAGTGTGCCAGAAATTTCTTTGAAAAGTTGGCATGCACTCGGACCCCAAGGCCAGAGCGTTTCGACCCCAAACGGCTCAAAGTCGTAGTAGCCGATAAGGTTGCTATATTTGCGCCCTTTGGGGTCTAGATATTAATTATCACTTGCATATAAAGCTGAAGGAAAATATGGGAGGACCAGCACAACTGAAGGATGTTCTCAATTATGTCCAAAGTTATGTCAGAGACCTACGTTTGGCTTATAATTTGACACTAGGTTGTTGAAGAAGCTGGCTGAGGCACGCACAAGAACATAAAAATTTTCATGATATGGAGGAGACCTACTTCCAGCATTGAGTGGATAAAGAAAGAGAAACTAGGTTGTTATTCAACCACAGGATAAGAAAAATAATTATATAGAAGTCGATCTCAAAGGACAATGGTTCTTCCAACATGTATTAATAATTAGAAGGCAATACCTGAATGAAGTAGGCACACCTTATTAATGTTTAAATAACTTCACTACCCATCAAATATTAATTAAGAAATTGGAAATGTAATAAACTTAAATGCTTGCGAGAGCACAATTAATTAAAATGGTAACTAAAGTCGGGTTCTACAAGTTTGTTACTAATTTATTTAGAGACAACTTAGTTAAGGCTATGTTTTATTTAAAGCATTGCTGTATATCAATTTGTCGTAATGACATTTCTATTGTTTAGAGAAGACGGGGCAGGTTTTTTTGTTTTTGGTGATGTATAAATTTATCGTGTTGGCCAATGGAAGGACAATTAATGCCAGGAAGATCAGCAATTCCGCATGGCATGTTTTATTGCAACAAATAAATCTCAATAAGGACCTCGATACGTTTAATACACCAAGTAACCAAGAAAATGAAAACAGGACCATTATTCACTTTTCCCAATATAACGGGAATTTCTAATGACACCCTCTCTATACGTTTCCGTTATCTCAATAAATGCAGGTCTCACTTTTACGGGCTGTCGTCTTCTGATTTACAACATCCTCTTACACCGAGATGGATTTATGTGTCGTATCAGAACATGGTATTAGGTACACTAGTTGAATAATAAAGTCACAGTAAATACTAATAAATAGTTTACACTAAAGTTATAATTTTAACATTACATAGCATCATTCCGGTTTTCTCCGAACAGGTATGCAGAAGTGTACAGGTCACTCTCATTTCATCGATGCTGTTATTAAGTCCCATGTAGGTAATAGGTGAGCTTACTGCCATCTACCGGGCATAGCTCCAAACTTCGGGCTGCTCTCGAGAAAAACTGAATAACACTTTGCCCGACTTCGGAATCGAACCCAGAACTCACTCACCTCATGCTCGACAGTCGCTCTTGGAACCACTACACTAACAAGGCAGATATAATTCTTGGTAAAAAAATAAATACGATCTCATGCGTGGTTTGTACTCCCTGGTTTTCGAATTTGCCAACTTCTTCTTATCGTGTGGTTGATGAACAACCTAGTATCAGGATTTAAACCACCCGTATATCTCTGACGTGGCGTAATAAACCATCGAGAATATTTCTCAGAGGTGCTGCTTTCCTCATGATGTTTTCCATTACCGTCAGTGAATTTCTAATGCACACATGACTCGAAAAGTCAGTGCGTGCCTTGGGTTCGAACTTGTGACCTTTGACTTTCCAGTCTCTAAGGCTCGGTTATACTACAAGGCTCTTAGTGCTTGTGCCAACTAAATGATCGCAACCACTTTTTCTAACCCGTATTTTTGAATCTTCCTTCCACCGTTTAATTCATCTGATGGTGACGTCACCTTCATCTTTGAAGTCACTACAAAGTAACAATCTCTATTAAAACAATACCTCACAATGTTCAGCCAAAACTAATAGTACTCTGCATTGTTATTTCGCAAAATAAAACAAATGAGTGAACACGGAACAAAATAACAAAGGACAAACAAAACATTTCTCCAGAATGGATTATATAATTTTAATTAAAGAATGTTGCAACATCGGGTAGCTTTTGCGTACAAGCAACTGCTTGCGGTTGCAACTAACTTATGTAATGGGTACAATAGCGCATTTATTTCTGAGGGTAGTTTTGTATGATACTCTTTTGGGAGTTTTAATTTTGCTGAATAGCGTAAAGGCAGTATAAAAAAAAGTGATGTCTCCTGATCTGGGTGTTGGGTTCAACATGGCATAACAAATGTGACTTTTAATCACGTAGAAGAAGTCCAGCCCTGAATAAGGTATAATGCGATCAAACTAAGAATAGGAATGACTTTCCGCCATATTGTGACGTTAACGCAACGAAAACAGTTCAAATTATATGTTTTAAACTGATCGAAATTTCAATACATGTTGTATATTTCAGAATAGTACTAAAATTAAGTTAAATGATTTTGAATAGGAAACATTAATACAATGTTCCAAGCAATCTGTATTTTCTTACATTATTTTTGACAGGTAAAGGTCATTGTCGCTCTTATTCTTATTGTTATCGTACAGGGGTTTACGAAAATTTATTAGTGGCGGCACACAATCACTTATCGAGGAACTCAATAATTATCGCAGTTTACTTTTATTGCAAATATAACAACTAAAATGCTCTTGATCTAGGAGTTGGGCGGTTATTCAAAGTCTCTTCAGATTCATAAAAAGGTGTGCTGTAGGATCCAAAGTATCTTTTGACAGGTCGGTCACCCCGTCCCATCAACAGGACCAACGATTCCAGGAAAATGACTAGGTCAGCTGTTCTGGAACTGTAATATTAATAAAAAGATTAATAACCTCTAATCGGAAAACCGGAAAACTATCGACAATGTTAACCAATGCTTGGTGCATTACTTTCTTTAAAAAATCGTTCTGCCACACTAGGAATTTCTTCCTGTGTGCGTTTACAGACATATAACCTCACATGCACAAATACTCAGACCCCGAACAATTATCTGTAGATCATATAATTATTTGCTCTGTGCAGGACTCGAACCTACGACACGCGACGCAGAAGGTCTCTCAACGACTGCGGCAACCGCGTCGTCAATTAAAGTGTTATGTTATGTTATGTTAAAACGGACAAGGAAAACATTGTGAAGAAACCAGCAAACAAGAGTTTTATTTTTGGTGTGAAAGTCATTGCTGTGGTCTGTAGGTGGTTTTAACTCTGATGATATAATTAGTTCATCAAACACACGATAGAGGCAAGAAGAGCACTTGGCATGGGCAAATGTAGAAGTGTGACTTTTGGAAGCATTTTCGTCTAAGCGTCCCTATGTTTCAGAGGATACGTGACTGTAAATTATAAGCCGTATTTAAGGCGATTAGATACTCAAATAAAATAATTATAATTATTTAATCTGTTGGCTCGCCAATTAGCAGACAAAATAGATTTTTATTGTTATGAAGTATAATTTTGTACGTGACTGAGCGGAAGGGAGACATAATTATTTCATAAGAATACGCATAGGTCTACATACTACAACTTTGAAGTTAGCCTCGTAGTCACGATTTGACTCAGTTACATAAAAAAGCCTTTTATCCTTTTTTCACATTAAAGTGGAGCAACAGATCGAAGTGATTTTAGGATACAGCTAGTTTGAGTGCCAGAGAAACTACTTTTTATCCAATCAGTGTAGTTCCATATATAAGCTAGTAAGTTCATAAATCAATCATCGGTGTGAACCCCCAGCGCTCGCCGCGCACGGACGTGTCGCTCCTGTGATATCGACCGTGTTGTGTCTGTGATCGTTGTTCGCTACGCCCTGCCGTAGCAATCTCCGTAGCTATCTACTAGCTACGATCACTATAAATCAAAAGCTGCCTTTTTCGAGGCGGCGGCTGATTATCTGTCTTTTTCAAAGTACAGTCAAAACGTGTGTTTACTTACCTCTTCTAGGAAAATCCACAGTTTCGTGGTTCTCGGTTGAAACCTTACGGTGTCAACGAAGCCGGGAGGGTGTTGACCCGATACACCCAGCTGAAACCCCTTCAGGGTGAGGCAGTCAATTGGACGGGAGCTAGATAACCGGCCTTGGGGGATCTCCTAGTCGGCTCTAGACTCTGGCTTCCCTTTCAGCTACTCACCTAGTGTCGGTCGGGTGTGTCTACACCCTTCGCACTAGACTGCTCAGGGCCCCGTTCGCACAATAAGACTGGCGACGGGTTACAAGCTTAGGGCTCACCAATAGGTACACACCTCCCTGTCTACACCCGGCAGGGAGGGTTACACATCTCCGGGCCCCTCCACCCGGGGAGTTAGGTTTATTAGGAGTTTTAATGATAATTCCCTTTTTTTTTTTTTTTAAACCTTTAAAATGGACGCAACGCTTATTGTAGCGTTCCTTAAAAATATCCTTTTAAAGGACTCCGATTTTGATAGGAAATACGGTAAAGATTTCGCTGTATTACTACAGCAAGTCCACGCGCAAAGCACCGGTAACGACGCTACCGCGCATCCCAAGCCTGCTTCAGGTAGTCGCGGCGGCATATCCAAAGCGGTCACACCTGCACCGCAGCCCATTGTTAACGATTCTCCGGAATCAGCCGAACCGTCCCCGCCTTTGTCTCTAGCTTCGCCTTTGTGCGAGCGCAATCCTTTGTTTAACGAAAACAATGGTCTCGGAAATTCTTCAGATCCTTTGTTATCGTCAACAAAGGAATTACCGGCTCAACCCGACCTTATGGATGTTGCCATGGAGTCATCTGCTTCCGAATCTGAAAATTCTGATTCATGTTCGTCAACTTCATCTGACGGCTATGTCACCGTAGTCGGCAAGAAGAGGGCCCGCAAGGCTAAAAAAGCCGTTGGCCAAAATCCCGCGAAAGCCCTCAAAACTGTTGAGGCAGCCCTGTCCCAAAACCCTCAGCCCCAGTCTCCAATGCACACAGCGCCAGTTACCCGGCCTGTTAGTCCTTCTCCCGTCAATACTGAGGCACCTAAAAAGGTACCTAACCCCCCGCCTATCCACATCCAAGATAAGGCGAAATGGACCGACGTTTCCAAGTGGTGTATTGATAAAAAAATCAACTACACACTTGCAAAAAGCACTCAGCAGGGCATAAAAGTCCAAGTACCTGCCCCCAGCGACTACCGCTCCCTAACCAAACTTCTCCAGGCCAAGACAGTGTCGTTCCACACGTACGCACTACAGGAAGACCGTCTCATTCGCGTAGTCATTCGCGGAATACCCGTGGAGATTGACACTCCGTCGATCTTAAGCGACCTTAAGTCGCAACAAATTCCGGCTCTCGAGGTGCACCGTATGCATCGCAGTCGCGGCGGCGCTCCATACGAAATGGTGTTAGTTGTCTGCGAGCAAGGTGCAGCCACCAAAGCAATATATAATTTAAAGACCCTGTGCCACCTTTCCGGACTCACAGTTGAAAACCCACATAAGTCAGGCGTTATTGGTCAGTGTCACAACTGCCAACTATACGGTCACGCACAGCGTCATTGTTATGCGAAGCCAAGGTGCGTCAAGTGCCTTGGTGATCACGGCACAAATGACTGTGAAAGGCCAAAAGATAGGACGCTTTCTACCGAACCTCCCAGCTGCGTATTATGCGGCGAGTCTGGCCACCCGGCCAACTATCGCGGTTGCCCTAAGGCACCAAAAAAAACAAAAAACTCTAAGCTTGCGAAGCGCTATGCAGAGCGGGCGATTAGGGAACAGCCCCTTACAAAGTTGCCTGAGCGACTTAGCCCTCAACGGCCTTCACCCTGGAGCGTGCTAAATCATCAGCAAGCGTTCCCGGCCTTAAGGCCCTCACAAACCACTCCGCCTTCAGCCATTCCATCACTGATGGAGACTCCTATCCCCGCCCCACCAACTGTGCCGGTACAAACCCCTCGGGTCGTGCTTGCATCCGCCCCTAAACAGGTGCTCGCTTCTAGGCCATCTCAAGCTCGCTCCGGTAGTCAGCCAACGACTGGATCGGACCTGGAAGTGGTACAGAGCGTGTTCTCGTTAATTAGTTCTGATAGGTTTAGCGCACTAGCGCAAAAACTGCGCTCCCAGGAAGGCAACGGCTTTGCCATCCTCCAAGTGATGCTTGAATACAAAGACATCACTGACGCCCTAGCCAACATTAAATTTAACGGTAACTGATGGCTACCGAAAATTGTAAATTCAAGCCCCGATGCCTTAAGTTAGGCTTCTTCAATGCAAATAGCATTAATGGACAACGTGACGAGATCGCAACCTTTTTACGCGACCATCAAATCGACATCTTCCTCATACAGGAGACTTTTCTGAAACCCGCCCAGAGGAACCCTGGAGTTGCAAACTATAGAATAGTGCGCAATGATAGGACCCGCTGCCAGGCAGGCGGTACACTCATTTATTATAAAAAATCATTATACTGCATCCCTATGGACCCCCCACCTCTTTCTCACATAGAGGCCTCTATATGCCGGCTAGGCATGACAGGACACCGGCCTATCACCATAGTCTCGGCATACCTTCCACCTAAAGTCTCATCGAATGTTAACTTAGCTTCCGACTTTAAAGCCTTATTCGCTCTGAGCAACTCAGTCATCATTGCTGGCGACCTTAACGCCAAAAATGAATCCTGGTGTTGCAATACGACGACCACACGAGGCAGACACCTCGAACGATTAGGTATCGAACTTAATTTCGATATCATCGCTCCAATGAGCCCCACCCACTTCCCTGACAACGTAAATCACCGACCTGACATACTCGACATAGCTATTCTTAAGAATGTGAACCTCGGTTTACGCTCTATAGAGACGCTACAAGAGCTCGACTCTGACCATAGACCAGTAATCCTAGAATTAGGCCCCCGCTCAGGTCCCTCTAATTCATATCAACCTGTCCCCACTAAAACCATCACGGATTGGAGAAGACTAGAGCAACGCCTCAAGTCGACCTCTTCTGTGCACTTAGACTCAATTCCCGATAGTATAGTGTCTGTCGCCGACACGGTGACTGCGATCGACTCCCTCACTTGTCACGTGCAATCCGTAGTGAACGAATGTTCACGGCAAGTTCCGGAGGTGGACGAACACCGCTGGAAACTGCCGGATGAAGTGCGTGAGTTGTTGACGGAAAAGAACGCAGCTATCCGTGCCTACGACAGTTTCCCCAACGAAGCTAACCGTATCCATATGCGCACCACGCAGCGTGCTGTGAGGAAGCGCATATCGGAAATGCGGGAAGCTAGATGGGACAAAATGCTTGATAAAATAGAACCCACTCATCAAGCTTTCTGGCAATTGCAGCGAAAATTAAAATCCGACGAATGCGCCGCTATACCCCCGCTCAATAGACCTAATCAACGACCTGCTTTCGATGACTACGAAAAGTCTGAAGTCCTAGCTGACAGCTTAGAAACCCAATGTACGCCAAGCGCTCTACCAGTAGACCAAGCTCACCTGTCCAAGGTCGAGGCCGAAGTTAAACGTAGAACTGCACTCCCGCCCTCAGACGAATCCGACGATCCCTTGCCCCCCGTAACCGTAGACGAAGTCAGAATGATCGTGAAGGACCTCAAACCCAGGAAAGCCCCTGGCTCAGACGGGATCACCAACAAAGTGATTAAATACTTCCCCGCACCCCTGATAGTACTCATGACCGCCACCTTCAATGCGGCACTGAGCAACAACATCTTCCCACAATCGTGGAAACAGGCAACTGTTATAGGTTTTCCTAAACCCGGTAAGCCCAAGTGCGAGCCGACCAGTTATCGTCCCATCAGTCTTCTCAACGTCTTTGGGAAGATATATGAAAGGCTACTTTATATTCGTTTAAAGGATTATGCCGAATCTCATAAGCTTCTTCCTGACGAGCAGTTTGGCTTTCGAGCTAAACACTCATGCATTCATCAATTGCACCGTATCGTTGAGCACATAAGCGCAGGCTTCATGCGTAAAATGAAAACGGGCATATTGTTCTTCGACGTAGCGAAGGCTTTCGACAAGGTTTGGCACAACGGCTTAATCTATAAGCTGTATCAATTCCAAGTGCCTGACCGTCTCATACTCATCATACGAGACTTTTTGTCTAACCGTAACTTCCGCTATCGCGTAGAGGGCGTTCTATCGTCCCCACATCAGATCCTAGCTGGAGTCCCTCAGGGCTCTGTGCTTTCACCACTCCTCTTCGCGCTGTACACCAGCGATATACCTAAAAACGGCAAATCCAAGTTGGCTCTTTTCGCCGACGATACGGCTATCTATTACACCGGTAGGAGTCTTGACTGCATTACTCGATCACTTCAGACCTCGGCCAATGCCTTAGGCGCTTGGTTCAGGAAATGGAGGATTGAGGTCAATCCAGACAAGAGCGCCGCCGTTCTTTTTTCTAGAACGGGCGCTGAGGCATTTCTTCCCCAGCTTCGACCTATTACCATGTTCGGCAAGCCAATCCCTTGGGAACTGCAAGCCAAATACCTGGGTGTGACCTTAGATCACAAACTATCCTTCCGTCCGCACATTAAGATAGTCCGCGACCGCGCGGCCTTCGCTGTCGGCCGTCTTTTTCCCATGACAAATTCACGCAGTAAACTGTCTCTTAACCTTAAGATCAGACTGTACACTATGTGCATTCGACCCATTATGACTTATGCTAGCGTCGTGTTCGCACACGTTAAGTACTACAAAATCCATAGGATGCAAACCCTGCAAAATCGATTCCTTCGCAAAGCGACAGGCGCCCCATGGTTCATTAGGAACCTTCAACTCCACCTCGATCTCAGAATTCCCACCATTAGGCAATTTATTAAAAGGGCATCGAAGAAATACTTCGACTCCGCCGCTAACCATCCGAATCCCTTAGTTGTTTCTTCCGCCGACTACAGGCCGTCTCAGATCAGTAAAGTCCGCCGACCACGTCACGCTCTCCTCCGTCCCGATGATAGGACCACTGTAGTTCAAGAGTCTAAAAGACACACAAGCACACTCCGACGCGCTCGACCGCCTTGTTATAGACCTCACCGGCGAGGTCCCCGTCCGTCGCGAAATATCTCATCATGTCCGCCCCGACCCTTGCTCGAGCCGGCCCGCGCCGAGCTAGTAGCTTTAAATTCGACCCTTAATAATAAGGAAACTGATCTGATCCAGCTAGTCCCTAGTTGTCCCCTCAGCAACGCCCTAAGCCGAGGCTCGTGTCCCGCAGGGGACGCCCTTAGTGCTGTGTTGCTTAGTTTGTAGTAATATAAAATATGCTCTGGCTGGAGGCATCAAATTGTCTCGCCATAGCTATTGTTCGGTTACGCAGATCAAACCCCTATGGGTTAACTGCAAGAGGCCACGTCCAAAAAAAAAAAAAAAATCAATCATCATTCTCGCATCAACGCTCGCCGCGCACGGACGTGTTACTCCGCGTAATTCGCTCGTGTTGTGTAAGTGATCGTTGTCGCTACGCTCTGCCGTAGCATTCTCCGTAGCTGCTCGCTAGCTACACCACTACAATTCAAAAGTTGCCTCTTTCGAGGCGGCGGCTGATATCTGTCTTTTTCAAAGTACAGTCAAAACGTGTGTTGTGTAAATTCCCCTTCTGGGAAAATCCACAGTTTCGTGGTTCTCGGTGGAAACCTCACGGTGTCAACGAAACCGAGAGGGTGTGGACCCGATACACCCAGCTGAAGCCCCTTCAGGGTTAAGCTACAAATCGGACGGGAGCTAGAACAACCGGCCTTGGGGGATCTCCTAGTCGACTCTAGCTCTGTTTCCCTTACAGCAACACACCTAGTGTCGGTCGGGTGTGTCTACACCCTTCGCACTAGACTGGTTCAGGGCCCCGTACGCACATTAAGACTGGCGACGGGTAAAAAGCAAGCTTAGGGCTCACCATTAGGTCACTCACCTCCCTGCATATACCCGGCGGGGAGGGTTACGCATCCCCGGGCTATCCTCCCGGGGAGTTAGGCCTGTTAGGCGAAAATTAGAGTTATATATATAATAGTTAAATTAATTTCTTTTTAATATGGACGCGCTTCTCGCGTTCGTTAAAATCATAGTCAGGGACCCCGACATTCAACGTCGGTACGGTACCCAAATAGCCGACCTGCAGCATGTCAACCCCGCAATAATTTGCGTAGATAGCCCTCTCTCTCCGCCGCCCGCTAAAATAGGTATACCATGCCTCGCATCCTTGCCCACCATCGACCCTCTCGTAGAGGCTCCCTCTACTTCGGCCATCGCGCCTCCTACGACCGCCGTCACTGTCTCGGAAGACATGGACGTGTGCGTCAACCCCTCTCCCTGTCTCTCGGATGCCACTGCCTCCGACTCCGAGACTAGCTCGTCCTCTCCCTCCTCCTCCTCCTCCGAAGACGACTACATCCAGGTCGGCAAAGGAGGCAAGAGGAAGAAGGGGAAAAGTTCCGCCCCGGCCAGCAAGGCCAAAAAACCTGTAGCGCCCCCCGCCCCCTCCCCCGCCCCCGCGACTGCAAAGGCGACCCTATGAAGCTACTCATGGTGTACAACACCTTTCCAAAGATTACGCAAGCCCTGCGCAATCTAGCTCACAATAAATAAAATATAAAATCTTCAATGGATAATAAGAACCTATGTAGAACCAAACCGCGCTCCCTAAAAATAGGTTTCTTCAACGCTAACGGCATCACCAAACAACGCGACGAAATAACTACGTTCCTCCGCGACCATCAATTAGACGTTCTCCTCGTACAGGAAACGTTCTTAAAACCTCACCGTCGGGACCCGAATATCGCCAACTACCGTATAGTTAGGAACGATAGAACTAGATGTCACATGGGCGGCACCCTTATTTATTACCGCAAAACGCTCCACTGCATCCCGTTAGACCCACCTCCTCTCTCACTTTTCGAGGTATCGATCTGTCGGCTAGCCATGACCGGTCACCAACCCATAACTATCGTCTCTTCCTACATCCCTCCCGCCGCCACCGATGTGGGGGAAAAACGCGAAATCCTATCCCACGACCTTACTGCCCTCCTCGGCTTGAGTGACTCCGTTATCATAGCGGGCGATCTCAATGCCAAACATCCCGCTTGGAACAGTAATACGACGACCGCGAGAGGCAGGCAACTGTTCGGCCTGTGTGCCACTCTCAACTTCGACATTATTGCTCCGATGCATCCCACCCACTATCCGCACAACACCGCGCACCTTCCCGATATTCTCGATGTGGCGCTTCTAAAGAACGTAAACCTTCGTTTACAGTCTATAGAGACGCTACACGAGCTCAACTCCGACCATCGTCCCGTGATCATGGCACTGGCACCTCGCTCGGGGCCCTCTGATCCTTCCCGACCCCCTCCCACCCAAACGATCACGGACTGGAAGAGAGTAAGCGAAAGCCTACAATCGACCAGTTCCCCGCACTTAGACTCTATTCCCGACGTCATCGCCTCGGTCACTGACACTACGAATGCGATCGATTCGTTCACCGGTCACGTACAATCCGTTTTGAACAGTTGTTCACGGGAAGTTCCATTGATGGACAACCATCACTGGAAACTACCGGCGGACGTACGCGAACTGGTAACGGAAAAGAACGCATCCGTACGTGCCTACAGCGCGTTTCCCTGCGACGCGAACAAAGCTCACATGCGCTATTTACAGCGTGCTGTAAAGAAACGCATCGATGAGCAGCGTAACGCGCACTGGGATAAGACGCTGAGCGACTTAGAGCCCACTCACCAAGCATTCTGGCAGCTTCAAAGGAGACTCCAATCCGATGGAGTGGCCACCATGCCCCCTCTCATCCGCCCCGATAAGAGCATAGCCTTCGACGACATCGAAAAGGCCGAGTGCCTGGCCGACAGTCTAGAAGCGCAATGCACTCCTAGCACCCAACCGGTCGACCGAGCGCACCTCCTCAAGGTAGACGCAGAAGTAGAACGCAGAGCCTCACTCCCGCCGTTCGAAGACCCCGACGACCCCCTGCCCCCCGTCACTCCCGACGAGGTGCAAGAGGTCATCAAAAATCTCAAACCCCGCAAAGCCCCCGGCATAGACGGCATCACTAATAAAGTAATGAAACTTCTCCCCGCCCCTTTCATTATACTCATGACCGCCATCTTCAATGGCGCCATGAGTCACAACGTCTTCCCTCAATCGTGGAAAGAAGCCACCGTCATAGGTATCCCTAAGCCGGGAAAACCCGCGAACGAACCCACCAGCTACCGACCGATCAGCCTCCTCAACGTACTCTGTAAAATCTACGAGAAGCTTATTTATAAGCGACTCAAGGACTTTGCCGATGCGAAGAGCCTCATCCCCAACGAACAGTTCGGTTTTCGTACCCAACACTCGTGCGTACAACAGGTCCACCGCATCGTCGAGCACATAAGCGCCGGTTTTCAGCGCGGCACGATGACAGGCGCGCTCTTTTTCGACATAGCGAAGGCTTTCGACAAAGTCTGGCACAACGGCTTATTATACAAGCTGTACCAACTCGGCGTGCCCGACCGTCTCGTGCTCATCCTACGGGACTTTCTCTCGAATCGCACTTTCCGCTATCGCATAGAGGGCGCACTATCCGCCCCCCACTCTATCCGCGCCGGTGTCCCCCAGGGCTCCGTGCTCTCGCCCCTCCTGTTCACGCTCTTCACTAGCGACATCCCCAAAAATAGACAGGCAAAGTTAGCTCTCTTCGCAGACGACACTGCCATTTTCTACTCCGGTATCGTGCGCGACCGCATAGCTAGCACTCTCCAAACTTCCGCCAACGTACTAGGCGCTTGGTTCAGGAAATGGAGAATAGAAGTCAACCCCGATAAGAGTCAAGCCGTACTCTTCGCGAAAAAGCGTAGGATCAGACCCCCCGACCCCAAACCGATAACCATGTTCGGCAAGCCGATCCCTTGGGAGAAGCAAGCCAAGTACTTAGGAGTCATCCTCGATAGACACTTGACCTTCGGTGAGCACATAAGGACGGTGCGCTCGCGCGCCGCCTTCGCTCTGGGTAGGCTTCACTTTATCATGAACGCACGCAGCAGATTGTCCCATAAGTGCAAACTGCGCATTTACACCACGTGCATACGCCCCATCATGACCTACGCCTGCGTAGTGTTCCCACACGCGAAATCGTACCGCCTCCATAAGATGCAGACCCTCCAAAACCGTGCCTTACGTAAGGTCACGGGAGCCCCCCTCTACGTTAGAAACGAAAACCTCCATCTCGACCTCAAGATTCCCACTATCCAACAGTTTATAAAACGCATTTGCAAGCGTTATTTCGAGTCTGCTGAAAAGCACCCCAACCCTCTCATCGCGGCTGCCGCCCGATACACCCCCTCCCAGATAAGTAGAATTCGCCGTCCTAGGCATTCACTATTGTACCCCGATGACGCTATAACCCTGCTCCAAGAGAGCCGTAGGGCCACCAGCACAGTACACAGACACAGACCGCCGTCATTTAGGCCTCGCCGCCGAGGCCCGTCGCGACGTCCCCGTAATGCACCTAATGCATCACCTCCCCGACCCTTGCTCGTGCCAGCCCGCGTAGCCGCTGAGCCTGTAGCTTTAAATTCCCCTGATAATAATAATTATGATAATCCTTGTTCGATCCAGCCAGTCCCTTGCTGTCCTCCCTCAAGCGACGCCCTAAGCCGAGGCTCGTACCCCGCAGGGGGTGCCCTTAGCGTGGTCGCTTTAGATTTAATTTAATTTAGTTCGTATGCCCCTGGCTGGAGGCCTTAATAATAATTTATTATTAGGGCATCCACAGGAAAGTCCGGTTAAGCAGCCGACAACCTCCTAGGTTGACCTGCGAGATGCCACTACCAAAAAAAAAAAAAAAAATCAATCATGTACCTATAAACTGTGAAGCGTAATGCACAAGATACGGAAAACGTATAAATCAGGGATTTCGTAGATTCTTTTCGGAATAACGAATCACGAATGATGTGGAACATTTGACTCGACTCGGCGTTTACTGAGTAAAATTGGTGAATTAACTTAATTTTCTTTTTTCTACGCCAGCAGATTGGGGCTTTGAACCGTATTAAAAGACTGAGTAGTATAAATTCGTGTACCTATTGTGAAAATTTGATTCGTTTTATTATTGTGATGAGCTCGAGATGGTATGGCGACCCATTTAGGGCAAAGGACTTTTAGTAAAAAATACTAAGTACTAAACCGCACGTTGAATTTTTTTATTTACAATAATTTTCGTGATCGTGGGACTCGCAAAACAGTGGAATGATTAAATATGTGGGTGATAGATTCCAAATTGGCACTATTGTGACACATTTTGGAAATAACATGTGTGATAATGGCCTGATAAAGTCAATGCCGAGGGGACTGAATGTTACCCCGTCTTTTGGTCCATAGGTTCTGGGTTTTGTCTTTTTTTGAGGCGACGTAGGACTTCACGGCTGCTTTGAATTATGTAGCGTTTGAATGCTTGGCCGCAAGACGGTAAGACGTTAAAATGTTCTAGTCAGATTTGATTAAGCATCAGAAACCCGCTCGAGGATTACCAGCTAGCCATGGAGCGTTACATCTTAGGAGTCCGTTTATCAGACCGCATAAGGAATAGCATATCTACTTCGCTCTAAAACTCAGACGTTGGTTATAGATCCTCACACCTAAAATGGAACTGGGCGCGTCATATCAGCAGCATGTCGGAGCCCACATATCATTAGAAGACGTCGCGACAGGCCTAGAAGATGACGGGATTGTGGAGGAGTAGAAGAATGGTAAGGAACTCTTTGCCTTGCAGTAGGAAGATCATGGCTGATAAACATAGCATCATGCCTGTATTCCCCGAAGGCGTAGACAGAGGTGTACATAGTTGTACATCCACATTTCACTAATGCATTGTAATTAAGTCTCATGTAATAGGTGTTGAGCCTATTGAGAATTTATTAACAGAAAAACTATATTACACTTTTCCCGACCCAGGAATAGAACCCAGGACCTCATGCTCAGCAGTCGCGCTTGGGACCTTAACACCAACAAGGCTGATAATAAAAGTAATAACTACCTTATCATTACTGTATCCATTTCATTAAAGAACACAATTGTATCATTGTCTGCTTTTACGTTAGAAGTTTGCATCCCAATCTGAAAACAACATAGATATTGATTTTAGATTATATCGATAAGTTAATATATACGGCGAAATAAAGTCAGCTTTAGACATAAGGACAAATTGACACATGAAGGGAAACATGCAACTCAGGAATAAAATTAAATACGTTGGTAAAAGAATAAATAGGTAGGTATCATTAGGATTTCTTCAAAACCATACTTTATTGAAAGAAAGAAAACAAAAAAAAGAGAGAGTGAGTAAAAGAAAACTTATTCGAAGTTGACTAATCATGCTAAATGTTGTTTGTTAATCATTTTATGGACAGCATCCCAAAACCACCGCCGCATCAATCTGATGTTTTTGCTGGGATGAAGAAACATCGCAAAAAAGTCTCCAGGAACTTCTTTTGTACTCTTAATATGATTATAGCGGTGATGGGACTAGATCCTGCGCATATTTGCCCACAGCGGCCAACAAAAGTTTTAGTTTTGTATTTTTAGTAACCCGCCAACCCGCAGTGAGCTGGCGTGGTGATTAATACTCGTGCTTTCTCTGTATAAGAAGACGCCCTTACCCTCTAATGGGACAGTTATGGGCTAATCTTGTTTTTAAAAATAATATGTCAATTTAAACTAAATATACTCAATATATTATAATATGTAATACGTACTTGTAACACACGATTGTAATACAGGTGAATGTATGAAAAATACAGTGTGAAGGAGAAACCCGTTTAGATGTTTACATATTTAATGTAATCAGTGTAGGTAGCTTGGATAAGATGGCAGACAGAACAATCATGTGTTAAACGTGCAAGCTATTGTATGTATGTATGTATGTTATATGCAGTCACTATAAGAATAGGAATGACTTTCCACCATATTGTGATGATAGTTGAATAAAAACTTGTATTGTCGTACTAACTTTTAAACTATAGCGTTTCATGATATTGCTATATATTAACAGAGCAGTGACAGCCTAGTGGTATGACCGTGTGACTGACAAGTCAAAGGTCACAAGTTCGAATCCAAGGCACGCATCACTGTCTTTTCGAAGTATAAATTAATTATCACTTGCTTATAACGATGAAGGAAAACATCGTGAGGAAACCAGCACACCTGACGGATGTTCTCGATGGTGTGTAAAGCCATGTCAGAGACCTGCGTGTGGTTGAAACTCTGACACTAGATTGTTTATCAGCCATTAATATTCACGGAACCTAATACAAAGTAGATTTTGCTTTATATAAAAATACAAATGGCGAAATGATATTTGGATTTCTAGGTTCTAAGTTGTAAATAGAACCTGATTGATGACTAGCCCACCTGGTATCTACCAATGTGACTTTATCAATGTCACATATCGTTCTTTGTTAATAAAATATATTGAATGAAAACATCCTAAGCAAGCCTGGACTCGATGGTCTGAATTCACCCGTTAGCTAGCTTGATTATCAGATTCTCTTTATGAGAAGAGGCCCTTGTTATGTAAGTTTATCACTAGTTTGTATGAAAATTATCTTAATACAGTCCTGGCAATGATACACTTATTTTTAAATAGGACAATGACATGGCCAAGCATGTTCGATTTAAAATTGTCGTTGACATACCATATTTCATCGAATATTATAATAAAAATATAAAAATACCACGAAAAATATGACAGCACTTTGAGCAATACGCAGTATTTTGATCTTCATTTTTCACAACTGTTAAAACGTTTGGAAAATGTTTTTTCCCCGTTTTTACGAATAAATAAAACGCACATAAAATGTAAATTTATTATTTATTTTATGCGCGTTTTTGTTTTTTCGTAAAACTATATCGCGACGTGACATTTTTATCGTTTATAGGTAGTAAATGCAGTTTTTATTTTTAGTTTTTAAGTGGAACATAAAAGTAAAGTTAAAGATCTACTTCTTCAGCAACAGGTTGTGAGCATCGTGAATTGGTAGGACACAATAGAATCTGAAATTTTATCTTGAAATTGGAATATCTTACTTTTTTTTTTCTCTTTTTTAAAAAACGTTGCCCCACACTTGGAATTTCTTCCTGTATCGTGGGTGCGTTTACAGACATATAATCTCACAAGCACACACACACCCAGACCCGGAGCAATTATCTAAAGATCGTACAAATATTTGCTCCGTGCAGGAATCGAACCTGCGACGCGCAGCGTAGCAGTCAGTCTCTCGACCACTGCGCCAACGGCGCTGTCAAATAGTTTTCAGATTTGTTTATATACCTTATATGTTTATAAACAAATCTGAAAACTAAATCTACTTCGAAATATTGTGAAGAAACCAGAACTTAATATTATAAGCTGTGATAGCCTAGTGGTAGTAGCCTTGGACCGGCTCACTGGTAGTTTAAAGGTTGTAAGTTTGAACCCAAGGCGCTATTGACTGTTTATCCAGGGAATATTTTACAAACCCATGGAAACTGTGGCAAATGCAGGAACCCTTTTATGGGTTAGTCCTCTACTATCTATCTATCGTGTGGTTTAAGCTAGTAGAAAATTGGCGCAACGTCCATCGTGTATCCACACATGCACAATACGTATTCGTTTTCTACTAGTTCACTTCATACCTTAACCCTAAAGCTTCATAGCTTGATTGATGGTTGATAGCTAACAAAATTTTATATAATAATTTTTTTATGTCATGGGCCGTATTTTTTCATAGACAAACTCAATTACTGGAACCACCAATCCCGTAGTAAGACCAAATGGTGAGTATTACTAGTATTTAGTTTAGGGACTTATGTGGTATATTATAATCACCACGGACCGGAATAACCCACTAGTGGGTATGGGCCTCCTTTCGATTTTGCTAGACTCTTTAAACTTGTACAGCCCTTACCAGGAGTTTCCCAAGGGCTTTGCTTGTCATCACGCTTTTAGGCGGGCCGGGTTCTATAGACCAAACCTTGTCCATCATTCGGTCAAAACTTTGCTCAATCGGCCATCATCACGTCTAGCCAGAAGTTCTGTCTACCAACCCATTATAAATGTTACTAATTAGGTTATATATCGACTAAAAACATCCAATATCTTTACTGGGATTCGGGGATCGCTGCTGCATTACCGTGATCATAGCAGTTATTGGTCCGTCGTAGTCATTGAAGAATCCGGTAATATGTGCAGGCCAACTTCATTCGACTTTCACAGACACTCAAGAAGTTTGCGGCAACCGAAGCGCTTTGCACTGCCGTCTTGGACCTTACGCTGGTCATGCGATAAATTATCCAAGCCCGTCCCTGTCTGGGACATCTGTTGCAGCAGGCTGCGTTTCCACTTTCATGAAACGGTGAGCTAGGAAAAAATACACCAATGGTGTGATACCACGATTCATTTTCCTAGCCAAGGAATATCATTAGTGGATGTTTTCCTCGCTCATCCCTCGGCTTCCTCGCTCATTCCTCAGCTTCCTCGCACATCTTTGGTGAACAGTCAGCCTAAAAGGGTTCACCTGCCTCCCTTTTCGCGGTTCCATTCGCAGCATAATCTTCTCGCATAGGTGGTGGTAGCTCTTTATGTTCTATTATTCAAGACTATATAATTTTTTCTCTTACCGATGTATGTATAAAATCAATGCCGGAGGCAGGAGATCGCTCGCTGAATACTTTATTTTTTACAGAACTACCATAGGTCCATAGTAGTGGTATTACATCCCAGATTATTGTACCCAGTAACTGACTAACCCTCCATTAACGGATACAAAGCCAACCCGATACTGTTACCGACAGCGTCCTAACAGAAAAATTTAATCAAACTTTGTTCCACTTGGGAACTGAACAGTATCCTCTCACTGGCCATTTACAAAACTATTCAGTTAGTAAAAGAAAAACCGATTGGATATTCCAGTAGCTCTAAACGTGCCTTCTAAGTGTAAGTCCTGGGTTTGATTCCCGGGTTGGGCAGTGTTATTGTGTTTTTTGTTAGAAAATTCTAAGTAGCAGCCCAGATTTTATAACTGAACCTGGAATATGGCAATAGGTTTACAACGAATTACTTTTCAATTAGTGAAATGTGGGTGTATAATTGTGTAAATATACGTCTGCATGCCCCTTCGGGAATACGGGCGTGGTATTATATTTATATGAGTATGCTATGATTTTTCTGCCTAATCGTATGTGGATGGACCAATTCATAAATTATTTTATTCATCAATTTAAGGCCTACCGCAGACTAACTTTTTGTGAGATCTATTATGCCACGTGTGGAAATAATACACCGTTCCATCACTGCTTTTGTACGTCAATGATTAGATAGCACAAAAAATCTCGTCTGTGGTATGCCTTAAATGGTCAGTAGGTACTCAAAATGAGTCTACTAATAACTTCACCTCAATTATGAACAATCGCAGCAGATTTGACAAAAAAGTAAGAGGATTAATTAATGTCGCGGAGCCTGGAGATTACGGATCTACTTATTAAGCAACGGATTTATTATGGCTCAAACCGAGCAGTGATAACTTAGAAATACGACTGTTGGACTGGCAAGTCTTAGGTCGCAAGTTCGAATCAAAAGCACTAACCACTGACTTTTTGAGTCATGTGCGTATTAGAAATTACTTATCACTTGCTTAAAACGGTGAAAGAATACAGGTCGAGGAAATCAGAACAGAAAGATGTTCTCGATGGTGTGTAAAGCCATGTTGACGCCTACGGGTGGTTTAAACTATGACAGTAGGTTGTTCATAAACTCCACGATGAGAGAGTGTGAGAGGGTTCAAACCTGGCATGTAACGATAAGATGTTCTTATTATCTACTTAGTTCTTCTTATTATGAAGCTAAGTGGTAGGACCACTGACTTTTCGTAGTCATGCGCGTATTAGAATACGCGCATGACTACAAAAAGTCAGAGCTGCGAACCTTGCATTCGAATTTGATTTTGTTTTTATAAGTACCACATAGCTATCACTGCTAATAATATTAATTACATGTAGTAATACGGCGAAGGAAATCATCGTGAGAGATGTTTTCGATGATGAGTAAAGTCAAAAGCTTAAACTCTTTCAGTTCCATCCATTACCTGCGCGGGTTGTACAAAAAAAATACGTGGAACACGGAACTCCAGAATAATATTTTTTATATTACTTAGTGTTTGCACTGCATATAAAAGAAATCTATCGTACCCCATTCCTTTTACGTACAAAACTCAAAATGAGTTGTTCAAAGAAAACTAAATCCGGTGGAATTGAGCGCCACCCCAAAAACGTGATGACAGTTTGATCCGTCGGATCGTTGCACCTAGTTTGCAGACAACGGTGAATGTTCCACAGCTGCTAGCTATATACGGGTTGGAATATCCACAAAGAGTCGTTTTTTTTATGGTAGTTTTTACCAATGAAACGTAACATCTTTGCCTAAGAAATGTGGTTTTCAATTGCCATATGAATAATATTTTCACACGTGAACTGAAGTTTTAGGTAATTAAAATACAGAAGTAATATTTTTTGTAGAAAAAGATTACGACCGCGAGCAGGATTCGAACCTGCGTCTCCCGGATAAATACTCCAGGCGTTCTGACCGCTAAGCCATCTCGACCGGCGTGGTCATGTTTATAATTACTGCATGTCGAATAACTAAAATACAAGTAAAATTTTGTTTTTTTGATATTTTGGTTGTCAGCATGTGTCATTGACAATATTATTCTATTGAAGTTTTATCTGTACACACCTTAGAAATACAAATAATCAAAAGAAAAACACTTCAGTCAGCAACACATTTGCCGACAGATCATTACATTGAAATCCATACTGCAAACTTTTCTCTCAGCAAAGTGATTTCTACCGCATAAAGTGGAATTCCCTTTTAAACATTTTTTTTTTCCAATTTTTTCGCGGCATTTCATAGGAATCTAGACGGCGGCATTTCATAATGCGTTGCATTTTCTGTACAGAGAACGAGAGGTCATTAAAATCTGCTGGAGCGAGATAATGATAACTAGAGATGTGCCAAATAGCGAGCGGTAGTCGACCGAAAACCAGTATTAGATACATAACTAAATCGTACGACCTGTTAAGACGCCAATCAAAACGTGAATTTGTAACCGATCTTTACTTTTACTGTACTCAAAACATGCTTACCAAAACTCAATACCTAAGTATATTGATTCTACTTATATTATGTGTTTGCAGTAAAAGATAACACTTAGTTCACGTGCTTAAATAAATATAATAGCACAAAAGCAATGATAGCCTAGTGGTTTGATCATTGGATTGGCAAGTCAAATGTGGCCGGTTCAAATCCAAGGAATGCACCATAGATTTTTCTAAGACATGTGCGAATTAGTAATTATTTATCACCTGCTTAAAACGGTAAAGGAAAACCAGTACGTCTGAGAGATGTTCTCGATGGTGCTTAAAGACATATCATAGGCCTACAGGCGGTTTAGACTCTGACACCAGGCTGTTCATCAACCACAAGATAAGAAGAAGTATAAATATAATTAGTCATATTCTTACTAGATTCACAATCGACTAAACACTAAAACGTGTCCCACCTCTAGCCGTAATGATCACGGCTGCAGACGTTCGCCGTGTAATTGATATATAACGAATTTTAAATTATAATGGCATGGTGAGACCTTCAACGCCATTATGAGTTTCAGTTACAAATTACGTCTTTATCGTAACGAAGGCTCTTTCAAGCGTTAGTCGATTCGTGACAGCTGAAAATTGTTTTTGGGGATGCTTAATAAGTGAACACGGATGAAATTTGATTGCTTTTGGGATGATTCATAATTCTATTCCATTCTTTAGTACTCAAAAAATATAAGTTTACGTGTTTGAGAGTTAATACATTTTCCGGATCGACTAACAATCATAGAGTTTGTGAATGTGTATGTTTGTTATTTAGTTACGCAAACACTATTATATGATTTGGATGACATTTGGTCTAACATCATTTTATTAACGGGTGATTCAAAAATGTTGTGCCCTGTTTTTTACGATAATTACGCGGGGGGAGGAGTATGAAATTTGACACAGTTATAGTTTATATGGAGAAGGAGTGCAGATATCTTATATTTTTAAAATAATATGCATTATAAAAACATTAAATTTATAAAAAAAACTAAGACACTACTGTGCCTAATTGACACACATACACATAGGTATATCTTTGACAATTTAAACTAACGTTCAAATTTAAAATCTAAATGAATTACGGTCGAATTTCGACCAGTGGGCGACCACTAGTAATTATAATTACACTAACCCCTTTAACATAAGATATTTTTATTCCGTTTAAAGACGGAGTTTATCTTTAATATTTCTTTAGCTGGCTTACATATTTCTATTCATAAGTTAAAAATTTGCCCGCATATGTCTAATCGTCATCAACTGATAAGTTCCTGAGTTTCAAACCAAAATAGAGGCAAAAATTAATCAACAATTGCTTTTTTCTTGTAACTGCCTCATTGATCTATTTTTTATTTCATCCACTAATAAATCAAAACTTTCCTTATTTTGACATAGTGCATTCTAATTCCGTCGATTCGCCATCAAACTTTACTTCTAAAGACATAGTTTCCTAAGTTTGTCAGTTCAAAACTGTTCGTTAAAGGGGTTAAAGGTGTGTACTCACATAAATCAAATGAGAAGTATAGGCCCCTAGCACTGATTTGACAGTCAAATGTACTATGTTTGTAGGAATCTGATTTGCGACAACTGTTTGGTAATTTGTGAGACTTGTTAGTAGAACAGAAGAATAGGGTGACATTGATATCGCGTTTCCATTACTTAAGTTTGGCTCTAGTATTTTAAGTGTTACGTCATATATTGAATTGATTCGGCATTACTTTGCGAAAGTCCATTACAATGGATGCAAATATATACAATATTTAGCTACTTCCACAATATTGAGGGTAGTCATGCATTACCTGTGCACCGCAAATATATGCACATACGCAAGCGGTGAAAATTGCGACTACCACCAACTACTCTCTCGGTGGCGGCCACTGCACGGTCTAACAGCTCCTGAGGATGCACCGTGGGTGGGTGAAACACGTGTAGAGTAGTTGGTGGTAGTCGCAATTTTCACCGCTTGCGTATGTGCATATATTTGCGGGCGGGCGGGCGATGCACAGGAAATGCATGACTTCCCTCAATATTGTGGAAGTAGCTAGATATTGTATTTATGTGCATCCAACGTCAGATATTATCTACACTTTAAAATTTCAGGATAAAAGTGTGTTCTCGTATAATAACTTTCGTGAGACATATTCATATCAATTATTGTTCAAACGGCATCGCCACGGACTCAGCTCATAGCTAAAGCCTCCGTTCGAGTTCGAAACTAGTCGGGCAAGCTAGTTCCAAAAAATGCACGTGAATAGTAACCGGTGAACAATAATTCATATGAAAGTGTGTTCGTTCTTAAACAGTACAGGGACTGAATAGATAGCGACTACGTCACCACAAGACGTGTAAAATGTCGAAGAAATATTTGAAGTAGTGAGCAGAGGTCAGGATGGATTAGTTGGATTTATCTGTATATTATGAAATTACTTAAAATGGTCGCTATAATTATTCTTTATCGCAAGAAGTGCCATCCTAAAAGTGACACGTCACTTATTTAGAGGGAGGACTATAAACTATCTCCTTTTACCGAGCACTTGAGTTTAGTTCTAAACTAGTAATAAGTATTAGAAACTTTGGAACGCAGATTTATTGATGTACAGACCCCACAGAAGAAGCTAGCGACCGTACTAATGAAATGTAAACTTTGAACATTTAACTAATTCATAAGTAGTGTTCTCTTGAACTGTTTGCACGTGAAACTGAATGTTTAGTGTTGTTCAAATATATGTGGTTACTTTAGTAACGAGGGATTTGGGGTCGTCGAAAGATCGACTTTCGTGGTTTTGATTACCGTACGGAAGGAGGACGTAAGGCTTAAGGATTATATAAAACAATTTTCTGTCCAATATTTTTTAGTAATCTTCAAATGATTAAATAGATATTCCCAGTCATCTCCTTAAGACGTGAAGAAAGGGATTTGAAATTTAATAGAAACGAACGTGTGACACGGTAGCTCAAGGGAGAGCTATGACATGTTATGTACAAGGTCACTTACAAGGGTTGAAGTCCGATTTATGTCTTTTATTTTCTTAGAAAATAATAATTAACATGTATAAATAAAAATAATTGAAATGATTTTTTTACCCATTAAGGAAAACAATTTGATTTTGAAACAAGGTTATTGTATGGGAAATCAAATGGTTTCCTTCACTTGTTATACAGTTTTGCAGGGGCAGGTTTTTTGTCTGGCGATTATGTTGCCTATGGAAACTTGTTTCATTCAATTCAATCCTTTTTTTAATTTCCAAGAACTTTTTTTTTTTTTAAATGGCCTCTAGCAGAAACCCAGAGGGGTTTTGTCTGCGTAACCGGACAATATTCCAAGAACATGGTACATTAGGATCTTATATATAATAAGTCACACATACTACTTCTACTGTCAGTTGTTGTAGATATATTTATGTGCAGGTCTACTTAAGTTTACTTATTTTAACAAAGCCATAATACTAAGAGTAATATCGCATGCAAATCAGAATTCATATAAAGTCTAATTGCTGTTAATAGTTCAACAACAACCATATATTTTGATAAACAATAAACTCTTTCACTCAACACCAAAACATAAAAAAATCAATTCACTCATTCATTCACATCCAATTCTCCCACCAATATTAATAATCCCATACCGATTCAAAAGGAAATCTTTATAATCGGATATTGTCGATTATGACGAACGTACACTGAATACGGTATCAGAATTCTTTTGGTTCCAATATTCATTGCACAATGGCGAAGCTATTAACTTTATTGGCGTGATTTTTATTTGAAAAAATAGGTAAGGATGTGGTGTTTTTACGTTATACTAATACTTTGGCCAAGATAAATAAATATTATTAAGCATGTCCTTGGCTTAGCTCTCACCCCCGCCGCAGCAGGCGCACCGGATTCTGGCATTCTACGATCTCCAGCCACTGTGAGCTGCTGGTGACGAATGTGGGGTAGTTCGCCGTCCGATCAGCTCCAGGCCCGAAACGGTTGGCCGCGATTCTACACACGTCTTTGCAGGCCAACTGTGGCTGGCCTGCACAAATTACGGGATCTGTCGATACCTTGACGAACTATAGCCTGCCGGGGTCGTAGTGAATGCAGCTACGATCCCGGGGCTTCAGTATAAGTTAGTGGAGTGGATCGTGTGGTTTTAAGTCGGTAGGTAGCTTAGCTATGTTCCTGTCTCTATCTTGCACTTTTAGTATGACATTTATGTGACAGTAACAAAATTGAATGCTAAGCTGAAACACGTGCTGAATAATATTTATAATATAACTTTGCCTAAGAGTAAATAGAACATGGTCGGCTCGGTAGTCAACTCTTCGAATCGAAATCGTCGAATCATACAAGTATTTATTCTCGCACAGAAGTATTTGTATGACTCATCTTTATTAATTATTTCGGGTTTATTATGTATTGTGTAATTGCATATGAAATTTTTATTTACTACAAACAACCGCTAATTTTGTGTTGTAGTGTAGTATGTACTCTGTAGAAAAACAATGTTATTAAAGTGAAGTACGTAACTACTTGGTCGTTCTTTTTATAATATTCAAATGATTCAAATTATTATAAATATTATAATCGTTTGTCTGGATTTTTTAATCGACTGCGAGTTTTGGGTCGAATTTACTAAAAAATTACGTATAAATATATATATAATACGTAAAAATTTACCTTCCTTTAGCAAGGTAAATTTAAGATGAGTAGTATAGAGAGCCATGTTTCTACATAGAATATACCTTAAGTATTTTTTGATAATTAAATTACATAATTTGTATCACTGATATAAAATGAAAATCTACTGCGAACCAATTTAGTGTTCTTCTAAGGTAGATGCTACGTACCAAATTTTTTTTTTTTATAGTACAAGGTTCTTGACGTCCCAACTAAGTGATTTATTACGCAATTTCCAAGATTATATGGATCCAAATTCTGGGAAAAATTATAATTGATCATTATGAAATCTTATTTTTCCGCTATATCTTATAGGTTGAGTAGGTAATAAAGTTATTCTGATTAATTGACAAAGAAATTAAATTATTTCTTAATATTCCTCTCTCGTCTGGAACTTATTACGGCAAGCTTATAGATTCCTTTGTCAACTCACACTGAGTCACCATAGATTATATTCAGACTCATAGTACGCGTATAGTACGCGCGCCTTTCTGGAATGTCTGTGCAGGCCAACTGCGGTCGACATTCCAGAGAGGCGCGCGTGCGACTCCGTCGATACTTTCGTCGGATCGCAACTTGCGAGGGCCTGTAAACTGTGACCCCAAGACCGCCGTAAATCTTAGTGAAGGGTCCTACTTAACAGTTCTGCATTTTTCACACACAGAAAAAAAGGTCAAACTAAGGTCGGTAGGGCTAAGAACGGAAGCAAGCACGGGTAATGTTGTATTCGTTCTAGAGCGTCCCTTTCCGCTGTTGCCACTTATTCAACATGACCAAACTACTAGGGCAACTCTTTTTAATATTTATCACTCCATTTTCTTGTAAATATTCATAAAATACATCAAACCTACTACTTACAAAATTATCCACATCCTATTTGAGACCAGAAAATACAACCAACATAAAATTTGAACAATAACTACGGGCTACGTAACAAGCAGCTATAAAAAATCATCGTGACACGAAATTGCTTCTAGCAAGTGACCCGTCAGTGCGTGGCTGTCACAACGATCATTTGTCAATGGCAACGTGATGAAATAAATATGTTGTGTCGTATGGCTGTGAAATAAGCGGGCCATGCGGGCTTTGTTTTAGGCATTACGTCGACGATAGACTTTTTGTTCACGGGACAAAAATATTCGCCTATTTTCCATAGTAATCTAACACAATTGCCAAGAACGCTTGCACACCGCAATCTGTCCGCGATGTAATCGCGTAAAGTTAGCACGCGGAGCGAATTAAAAGGACAGCCATCTGCACAAGCGTGTTCAAACCAGTAGGTTATATTACGCAGGCTACCGTGAACAGGCTGCACTATAACTAATATTACTAAAACCAATAATCAAAACCAATACAAACTAACAAAAAAGACCATAATCATTGAAATTTATCGAAGTGTACTAAAAAAAGGATCTCTACTGAAGTAATTATGTGATGAGAATAGTTGTAACGATGTTATTTAACCAATATAAATATAGGTAATACATTTAATAATAAGCACTGGATCGCATATACCTACGAGTATAATCAATTCTGAATAAAAGCGTTTAAGCGTCCTTAAAGATAACTCATCGATTGATACAAGGTAGCAATCTGATAGTAAATCGAATGACGCCGACAGTGATTTGGAATTTATATCGTGATAACCGAATATAATCATGATATCATAATTTTTCTGATAATCTTCTCAAAAATAAATAACATACAAAACAGAAGCGGGGAAGGGTTTTACTGATGTAGGTATTTTTGGAACACATTAACGCATACTAAATACTAATGATATAAATTTACTTTAGCTAATAAATAATCACATTTCACTTATTTCAAAGACGGTTAAGATTAAAACGAACATAATTAATTGTTAAACTTTCGTTAACAAATATAAACGTACTTTGCTTGAAGGGCCCGTGTTTTATAAACTTCATTTCAATGAACGCGCCATCTTTAGATTTAGTAGGTACCAATAACTTTGGCTTGGCGAAAAAGCAGATAAATACTTCAGCGTAGTCAAGTGATTATAATTTTTATATCAGAATCTATTACGGGACAGCGCAGTTTAGTTACTGGTTAAAATTACACATCACAATGGACTGGGTATGAGGTGAGGTGATTTTTTTATAGGCGTAATTGATAAAACGCATGAAAACATAACTGACTAAAAATGTATCGAATTCTGCTAATGTTATTTTTGCGTATACTATGTGGGTGTCTTATTAGATGTAAGCATACCGACCATTAACAGTGCGGCATTGTGTTATTCCTATGCGCTGTATTTCAGTTCGGGCCTACCTCCGCGGAGATTATCCAATCATGTACGCAGCAGATATTATAGTGCACAAGTGTATGCACAAACACAGGTGCACTCCGTCTTCCTTCACTCTCATAGTCCAATTGGATGGCAATTCGACACGACCGGAGAAAGGTGCAGGTCCAACGGCTTTACGTGTTCTTCGAAGCACGGGGGATGTCACACAACCAAATTCGTAACTCCGGGAAACAGGAAAAACCAATAAATCTTTGCGCGACTGGGGATTCGAACACTTCACTTTACGCTCAGTAGCCGCGCCTGTGACCACTAGAAATTTTGCAGTTTATACAACTGCTACGCAATTCTAAATTTCTCTACAGTAAATTCTAGACTCGAAAATGGCTTTTTTTGGACTGAAAATGGATATGTATCAAGTATAATCTATATATAGTATTCATCCATAATAATGTAGACTATAAAATATTAGGTTATACTATTAAGGGTTAGTGCCCATTATGGATCAGGGCTCGACATAAATGTTATATAAATAAATTAACTATTAACATAAAACTACTTTTAACTGGATTAATCGCGGGTACTACTGGTTTTTGTTTTTCCTGACGTTTCGAACACTTTGCAGCGTTCGTGGTCGCAGAAAGACTCAGGTGTCGGGCGTCATAACAGTTTCTTTAAAATAATTTCAGTCTACCGTACCAACGCCAGGAAAAATAAAAACCAATAACACACGCGATTAATCCGGTTAAAAAATGTTTTATTATAATGTGTAGTAATTTCGAAAACCTAAGATATTAACTATTAACCTTTGGTCAAAGTTTACTAAAAATAAAAAGGAGTATTTAAACTAATTAAAATATAAGCCTATGTTAGATTTGAATAAAAATAATCTTGGTATTGGTATTAATATATATTATAATATGTTTAAACATCTGAATAATAATACTAATGACACAAATCTTAATTAAAATCAAGATTCAGAGTTTTCAACAACGCTCCATTATCACTGACGACATTTGAACCAGTGATGCCTTTAGCTTTGTCACTCGCTAGGTATAGAACCAGATCAGCTATTTCATCCGCATCAGAAATTCTGTCAAGCATAGTCATTTTTGCCAAACCTTGTTGAACTACATCTGCTTGTTCTTTGGTTACACCAACATTTTCTACGAAATCACTTTTTACGGGTCCTGGATTGATAACGTTGACTCGAATACCGCTTGAAGCTAGATCACGTGCAGCAGCCCTGGAGAATTGGTCTAAAGCTGCCTTTGATGCGCAATAAGCGAAAGAATCATTTGAAAATGACTGTAATGCAGCAACGCTTGATATATTTACAATATTTCCTTTAGTTTTTGCGAGATGAGGACCAGCAAGGTGCGTTAAGTATACTGCAGAACGAACATTCGTTGACATTACTTGGTCAAAAATTGCCATTGTATTTTTGGCTAGAAGACTCGATGTAAATCCAACACCAGCATTGTTCACCAGAATATCCAGCTTCCCAAAATGTTTCACAGTTTCGTTAATTATTCGTTTAGCGTCTTCATCTTTAGAGACATCAGCAACCAGTACTAGGGGATTTCCACACTGTTTAGCGACACTGTTCAGTTTTTCTCGGTTTCTACCTACTATGGCGACATTAGCTCCTTGTTTTGCAAATTTTATGGCAACGGCAGCTCCAATACCAGAGCTACTGCCAGTCACAAGCACAACTTTTTTGTTAAAACTCATTGTAATGAATCAAATACAAATGAAATACTTGAATAAATTCATCGAGGCCAGGTTCCCTTATTTATTAGATACTGATAATCTTATCGACATAATAAAGAGTGATAAATAAAAACATGATAGGTAATCATTAGTGATATATATAATAGATAGAAATCAAATGTGGGTAAATAATAGAGCAGCTTTAATTTTGATCGTTATTTTCACGCAGTTAAGTACTAGTGTCGTGTTGATGTGTATATTTGCAATGTCATTTTAAAATATAAAAACTGATCAAAGGTGTACCAGACTAAGTTTAGAGGGGTTCTGGTAATATATATAATTTATGAAATGCAATGAGGCATTAAAATAACACATGTAAGTAACGACTACAGCGATTCAGTAAGGTGCGCGAAAAATAAATAATAATCTATAATATTCTTCTAACTTTCAGGTATAGAAATAATGGTGTGACCAACAGACATGACGTGATGAAGGGTTTTGATAACGTAACCCTAAAAAAAAAAAATGCGGAAGTAGATCTGTGATCTGTAAAGCAAACTGTTATATTGACTGTACGAGTCATGTTTTATTTCTGTATTGCGTAATTAATGCAATACTTTTGCAAGAGTCGCATTGATAATAGGTCTTTACGTATGAAGTTACCGTTTAACAATATTGGCCATTTGAAACGTTTCGAAAATATGGTATTTTATTTTCAAATTCAGCCATTTGAAGTTATTATATTAAATGGAAAAGAATACGGTCGCGAACAGGATTCGAACCTGCGCCTCCGGGATAAATACTCCAGACGCTCTGACCACTAAGCCATCTCGACCGCTGCTCACCACCGCGAATTCTCCTTCCATATTTTGACACGTCTTATGGTGACGTTATTGCTATCAATTCAGTCCCTATACGGGTGATCGAACCGACACGACTAACTTTGCAGTTAATACAATGTCGTAAAGAATGCATTTACCTTAATAATTCGAGATAAATCTTTGAAAAGCATTAACGCATGCTTAGCGAACTCTAAAGTTATTAACTTACTGTATACTAAACGGCAATTTCATAAGTAAGGACCATATTAATAATACATTATTAAATTTTACTATAAAACTAACAGGAATGAACGCGCAATAAATACCTTTGCATCGCTTGACGTTTCGGCCAGGTTACGCTGATCGTGGTTAGAAGCGGACTCACACGATATCTCGTGCTATGACTGGTTGACAGACTTTCAGGCCTATCTATGTGAGTACTATGTAACTATTTACAATGATTTTATCCGTTTATTTTTTATTGTTGTCTGGCAGATAGATTGTGTCATGCTCACTGAAATGTCACGCTAATGGTGGCGTATGTGTTGGGTCATTCGATTTCCTACAATATGGTTGCGTTGGGTGATGTTGACCATGCGTCATGTTCGTGAACGGGCGATGTCAGTTGGCACTGGTCATCTCTAAACTGTCTTAGCAAAATGTTGAATTGTTTAACTAAACTCTTTTTGTATTGGCGTCATCTTACATACTATTTTGCAACAAAAACAGTGTAATCAATACCTACTATTGTAAAAGCCTATATGATAAAAAATAGTAACCTTGGAGTTTCTTGCCCATTCTTCTCCATAGGAACCTACACTTTGGAACGTGGTAACTGACTTCTGACAATTCAAAAGTGCCTGGTAATGGTTTATTTGAAATAAATGATTTGATTTGATTTGATCACTACCCGTAATGGCTGTCATTGACATCCGGTACTGACAATTTGACCTGCTCTTCGAGACACGGAGAGGTTTCGGTATGAAATTATGGGTTTGACCGCGAAGAGCCTCGAATGATCGATCCGTGCGAGTATTACTTAGCCACAAGCCCCTCAAATAATAAATAAATATAACTATAGTCATCGTAAGTAGTGGGCTTACTCTTGAAAATAATTCCCCACGATTGACATTGGAAATAAGTCAGTTCGTACTTTTAAATGCCAAAATGTCTAAAAAAATATTATAGATTCGGGATAATCTAAAGACAACATGTTTTAAAATTGAGGCAACTGTAATGTAGATAAATTTATTTTAAAATTACGCTTTGTTTTAAGGCATCTATTTAATATTGGAATTGTAAGTTTCAAATTCAAATTCTTTATTTGCAAAAATGTGGTATATACAGGTGTTATGGTAGGTGGTATAAGGTCCAACACATTTGCCATTTAAATTTATGCCATACAAATAAGCATGCAATAGATACGTAACAGTAATCTTAAAAAAGAAAAACAAATATAAACATCCAATTACAATTTGCATGATTAAATAAATTCCATTTACTTTATTATTATATATAGGTAAGTGAAAAAAGAATAATAATGATAATATGAATATTAAGTAACTTTAAAATTTACATTTCAGATATTCATCTACAGAATAAAAACAATTCGCACATAGCCATTTACATAATTGCCGCTTAAATTGATTTTTGGGTAAGGTTTGAACACATTCAGAGAGATCATTAAAAATTCGCACTGACATTGCGTAGCAGTTTCTGCTACATAACTCAGTCTTTATAGAAGGAAGAGCAAGTCTGTTTGGATACCGTGTGTTAAAATTGCAAGTATCTTTTTTGGCTACGAACAAGTCAGGGTTCGTTTTCACAAAAACACATAATTCATAAATATACAGACATGGAACAGTCAGCAATGAGAGGTTTTGGAACAGAGGTTTGCAGGATACCCATGAAGATAAATTACAAATGGCTCTGATACATTGTTTTTGGGCTATGAATGCTCTATTAATTTTTACAGAATTGCCCCAAAGCACAATTCCGTATCTAAGGCTGGAGACAACAAATCCATGATACGCTTTCAATGCAGTTTGTTTGTTAGAGATTTTTGTTTTAATTTTACCACAGACCTTATCCACATGAGCTTTCCAGTTGCAGTTATCATCTATTGTTATACCTAGGAATGGTATTTCTTTAAATGGTGTTTCAAGAGTAACCCCACAGATTACAGCACTTATGAAACGTCAAAGCAAGGGGCACGGTTCCAAAAAGTTTAGCTTATGAAGAACCAGCAAGAAATTGCATATTCAGGCCTAACGCCTTCAATAATTGTACAGCTCGTTGTACTAGTAAAGTTACAGCGAACTATTATAATTTCTACAGGCGTATTTAGTTCTAGATAAATTAATGTTCTGTCATCGTTCACTTGCCTCAAACCCTCCGCCCTTATAACATCAGTTTTTATTTAATTAAATGTAATCGCAATTTTTGGCACCCTAATTTGGCACCATTATATCCTCTAAATATATAACATGTTATTTACAGTTGTATATTGATGATTGATGAATTGATGGTATGTGAGGATTATGTAAATGAAAAACAAGCCTATAATATGAAATGGATTCGCTATACTTTGGATCATGGCAACTAGCTTCTGAAAATTCAAAAGTGACTGTAAATGTTGTACTTAATTGAAATTTGGTTTGATTGATTGATTGAAAATTGATTTGATTGATTAATTTAAATAACTTGTACTAATTTTGCCATACATTCTGACACAGATAAATTAAAAAAAGGTTATGTTCGAAGAGGATGACGGGGGCCAGTGAGCGAGTGTAACGAGCGAACTACCCCCGTCATCCTCTTCGCATTGTACCTACTAGCTTTGGCCGTAGCTTTGCTCATGCCAAAATACACCTTTTGATGCCGATGTTGCAAAGTGTTATTGGATTTCTCTGTTAGGAAATTCTCAGTAGCAGCCCGGAGTCAGGAAGTTGGTGGTGTGACACCCCCGTGCTTCGGAGGGTACGTAAAGCCGGCGGCCCTGCGTAAGATATCTCTCCGGTCGTGTCGGATTGCCGTCCCATCGGAATATGAGAGTGAAGGAAGAGGGATTGCACCTGTGTTTGCGCCACACTTGTGCACTATAATATTTTCTGCGTACTTGGCTAATCTCCGAAGAGGTAGGTCGCCGTGACCGAAATACTAGGAGTATTGACGCCGATGTTAGTCATAGATAGGATTCAAACCATTACTCCTAATTCCCATTAAGGTAGGCGGAAACCAATGTTCTAGTTCTATGATCTCAAAACATGCTCTTGGTTTAGTCTGCTTTTAACCTATCCTTTTTTGAGATAGTTTGTGATTTGATTCCCGTCTATGATTCTCACCTGATTTCTATTATTTTATTTTGATTCATGTTAGGTACAAACTATCCTGATATACATTTGTCAGTCCCAATCACTAAATATTATTTCACTCGGCAATGCTACGATATAGCACTGTTTCTCCACTTCTAAAGTTACATTTATTTTTATAAACAAAGTGAAAGTTGCTCTACTTTAGTTTAACTAGATAGACAATTATGTGTAACTTAATTAAGTTTCCGTAGTGTAGCGGTTATCACGTGTGCTTCACACGCACAAGGCCCCCGGTTCGATCCCGGGCGGAAACAGATCTTATTTTTGTATTTTTGTTTAGCTATTGAATAAACTTATCGGACCTATTTATTGATCGCAGCTTCTTCAACTACTATACTCTCTTCTTTTGGTAGTATAATAAATCTAGAGCCTAGTTTGACATATATCATGCCTGTATTCCCTGAAAGGGTGGGCAAAGGTGTATTCAGCTGTTTTAAACCGAAATTTCACCAATGCTGTTATTAAGTCCCATGTATTAGGTGGTGAGCATATTGCCATTAGTGGGGCACAAATCTAAACACAGAGCTAAGTTAGAGAAAGTTATTATATTAAATGGAAAAAGAATACGGTCGCGAACAGGATTCGTACCTGCGCCTCCCGGATAAATACTCCAGGCGCTCTGATCACTAAGCCATCTCGACCTCTGCTCACCACCGCAATTTTTTCTTCTTCTATATTTTAATACGTCTGATGGCGATATCATTGCTATCAATTCAGTACCTATACAGGTGACCGGACTGACACGACTAACTTTGTAGTTAATACAATGTCGTAAAGAATGCAATTACCGTAACAATTCAAGATAAATCTTTGAAAAGCATTAACGCATGCTTAGCGAACTCTAACGTTATTATATTAAATGGAAAAAGAATACGGTCGCGAACAGGATGCGAACCTGCGCCTCCCGGATAAATACTCCAGGCGCTCTGACCACTAAGCCATCTCGACCTCTGCTCACCAAGAAGAATTCGCGGTTAAGCATCGTTAGATTTTCGAAGATTTATCTTGATTTTTTTTAAGTACATAACTGAAAATCTCAATAACACTTTCGAACCGGGAATCGAACCCAGGACCTCACGCCCAGCAGCCGCACTGGCAATCACTAGAATAGAATAGAATATATTTATTTGGGTGAAATAGAATGCTGTGTGCTATACCAACGAGGCAGTACCAAAAAGGGTAACAACATGAAATATTTCTTTTTTTAAGACAGGGAATCCTATTCTATTCTACTAATAATATAAATGTGAAAGTTTGTGAAGATGTTTAGTTGTTTAGATGTTTGTTACTTCAATCACGCGTAAACCGTTGAACAAATTTGGATGAAAATTAGCACATAGATAGACCATTCCCTGGATTAACACATAGGAAACTTCTATCTCGGTAATGTGTTCCCTTGGGATAATAGTTCAACTTTAATGTTATTTTAAAAAAACTTGGGAAAGTTACTTTTTACGCGGGCGAAGCCGCGGGCAGTAGCTAGGGAAACATAATTGAAACATTTATTTTTATCATGTAGACGGTCCTTATGTCATTTATATTGGTTTGCTAATTGCTTACTCGTAATCTAAATTGAATGAACTCGATTGTTGAGGTGGTCTTAAGTGAAAGTTGCCCCGGTTATTTGTAAAGTAATACAAAATTTAAGTCACATCTGTCAAGTTTCCGTAGTGTAGTGGTTATCACGTGTGCTTCACACGCACAAGGCCCCCGGTTCGATCCCGGGCGGAAACATAATAATTTTGCAGAATTGTTTTTTTATAAATATTCTGTAGTAACTGGAGTTTGCGACTTTGTCTGCGTAACAAAAAGTAGCCAATAGCTTTTTTTTTCAAAATTCGTTCAACGGTTTTAGCGTGAAAGCGTAACGAACAAACAAACAGAGTTACTTTCGCATAAAATTATAATAAATATTAGTATATCAAATATAAAAAATATATTCTGCATTTATTTATATGATGTGAGTCACAGTATTTGCGAAACGTAACTGTTCTCTGCTTTATGCAAAGATGGAATGATCTTGTTGTTAATGACAGTGATTACATAGAAACAGTTCCTTTGTGGTACAATATCGAATCAAATAAACATAAACCGTAAACGTTATAATAAATAACGGAATTGTTAATGTACATACCTGCTACTTCAGTGCTACAATAACAATATTGCAATTGTTATTGACATTGTTGATCTGTGCAATGTTGTGAAACTGCTTTCGAGTTGCTTTAAACGTGATCATGTGTGCCTTACATTTATGCCAATTTATTAGAAGTAGTCCATGTTGTTGTATAAAACGTAAGTTTTAAATAATACAAATACTCCGCAGTGCCAAGTGATTTTATAGTATTGAAAATTAGGCATTAATTGAGTAGAAAGATATTTTGATATACTTGATTTTATTTTGTTAAAGAAGAAACGTCATAAAAGGATTTTTGAAAGTACCAAATTCTACAACTCACTAGTAGGTAACTACAATGCATAAACAGTAAAAAAAAAAAATCTTATGGCATGGCATCATTAAAAGTTCCAGAATTTGACTTAGTACCTACGTAATATTAAGTACCTATGTGTATTCCATTAATATTAAAGCAATGAAACATTGGATGTTTGTTGTTCTACACAAGATGCAATGGATTTAGATTAAACGTGGAGAAAAGATTTTGGTCCGGTTAGTGGAGTGTGATAGTAGGATAACATCAGAACCTGGCGCATGGATAACATTTTGTGTGACATAGCTAGACAGAAGGAGACCGTATCGTTGGCGGTTACCACGAACAACAGCGTTCCCAATGAGGGTTGACGTCAGGCAGGCGGCCGGTCATAAAACATTGCTAAAACTTTAGCAGTACGCAATTAAAAAAATATATTAAAAAAATGAAAGAAGCATACATGCTGCGCCGACCCCAAATAAATTGGTATAATTTTATCTTGCATTTGAAAAGGCTATGATTTATATAAGACGTAACATTTAAAACTGTAGATGCGAGAAAAGCATCAGTCGATAACTAGTTGATTAATGAAAAGAAATAAAAACACAACTGGATGATTAAGATGCGAATTATAATTAAGTACCTAAATCACAATTAGATTGAAGATGGATTTGTCGGTCCTACTGACCCATACATAATAGTTACCATGATTTAGGCTGAGATAATTAATAGATAGATGTAATGTGTCATATTATGTTGACATAATTAGCTCATATAAATGTCAGAGTATAATGCAACTGAAATGGCCGGGCTACTTGTTAATTAGTTTACTTGATAGTAATATCTTAGGTTTGCGCGATCACTACACATTATAATAAAACAACTTTTAACCGGATTAATCGCGTGTATTATTGGTTTTTTGTTTTTCTTGACGTTTCGAACACTGCAGCGTTCGTGGTCGCAGGAGGACTAAGGTGTCAGGTGTCTCAACAGTTTATTTAAAAATATTTCAGTCTACCGTACATTTAATTGATAAATTCATAAAATTATTTTGTCTCTGATACATATTTAAAACTAGATCGCGACGGTATTTCCTAAGACTATCCCTGAGAAGAAATACCGAAAAAAACTCAGAGGTCACAGTCGTTTTAAATTTAGAGATACAATGTTACAATTTTATCGAATTAGAGATACAATTTAGAGATACAATTTTAAAATTTTTAGTTAATAATTTTGATGTTTTTTTTTTTAAAAATCCTACACTGTAAGTCGATTCAACGTAGTTGGAAAGAAGCTAAATAGAATGAGTCAAAAGTGAGAATAAAGAATATCATGTGATAAAATGTCATTATTTAGATTTACCAATTTTAATAATTACAAAAAACAAATATTCTGTTTCCGCCCGGGATCGAACCGGGGACCTTGTGCGTGTGAAGCACACGTGATAACCGCTACACTACGGAAACTTAACATAAGTACTACAAATTAACAATTGCTTTACTTAATTGAAGTTACTTTCACATAAGTTGCATTTTACCGTAACTGCCTCGTTGGTTTAGTGGTCCCAAGAGCGACTGCTGAGCATGGGGTCGATTCCCGGGCCGGGCAGTTATTGAGTTTTTCTTTTAGGATTTGTTAGGAAATTCTTAGTAGCAGCTCGGAGTTTGGAACTGTGCCGGGTAGACGGCAATAAACTCACCATCTATTACATGGGACTTAATAACAGCATTGGTGAAATGTGGGTGTAGCTACAACTGTGTACCTACACGTCTGTTTACCCCTTCGGGGAATACAGACATGATGATATGTATGAATACATGTATTATTTTACCCCTATTTACTTAAAATAGTTTTTGTTAGTCATAATGTCAACAATTGCTTTCGTATGAATATATAAAAAAATAATTAAGGGACTTGTTTTTGTCATATTTTTTACGTCCATTCCATCTAAGACATTGCCTCTCACACACTACAGTACTACAAATCGTCTGTAACAAGCACAAAACCCCAATAATTATGTTTTGTGGTCACACAGCTGCGAACGCGGGACCCCGGTAAGGGTTAGCGGTTGACCATGTGGTGTTTAGTCAGTAGTAGCTCGGTATGTCCATGGCGGATTTTCAAAAAAAAAAATTATGTTCCTTAGATTAATTTGTTCTCAGTTTAGCGTCTTATCAACGTTTAATAAGATCTGTTAAAATGGAAAAAGAATACGGTCGCGAACAGGATTCGAACCTGCGCCTCCCGGATAAATACTCCAGGCGCTCTGACCACTAAGCCATCTCGACCTCTGCTCACCACCGCGAATTCTTCTTCCATATTTTAACACGTCTTATGGCGACGTCATTGCAATCAATTCAGTACCTATAGTACCGTAAAGAATGCAATTACCTTAATAATTCAAGATAAATCTTTGAAAAGCATTAACGCATGCTTAGCGAACTCTAAAGTTATAATATTATTATTATTATTCGCGGTGGTGAGCAGAGGTCGAGATGGCTTAGTGGTCAGAGCGCCTGGAGTATTTATCCGGGAGGCGCAGGTTCGAATCCTGTTCGCGACGGTATTCTTTTTCCATTTTAATATTATAACTTTAGAGTTCGCTAAGCATGCGTTAATGCTTTTCAAAGATTTATCTTGAATTAATAAGATCTGGATATAAAATGTAAGAATCACGCCTGTATTCCCAGAAGGGGTAGGCAGAGATCTACATTTACGTGCACCGATATTTCACCAAAGCTATTATGAAGTCCCATGTAATACGTGGTGAGCCTATTGCCATAAACCGGGCACAAATCCAACCTCGTTACTATAACCTTTTTACTTATATTTTCAAAATGGTACGCTAGTTGGATTCGTTTATTAAAACACGAGCTTGAATACGAGAAATAATCAAGGATTTCTGTTAATCAGTGTTCAGCGCTGCCTATTTAAATTCAATGACCCCACCTGGATCACGTTAACCCAGTTTTATCTTAATCGTGGTCCCGGCCCGTTCACGATTCATTCAAACTTAAGGCTGATTCAGACTCGGCGAGATATTTGAATTTTCCCATTCAGACAAGAGAGTGTTTCTCGCCGTTGTTTTTTTTTCTTCATTTTCCAGCGCCTCGCTCACTAGTGAAGGTTAGCCACTAGTCCAGCAAAATTGTCCTTTATTATTTGATTAATAAGATATCGATTAATGTTTACGAATAAAACAGTTTCAGTAACTGTGTAAGTACCAGTTCTCCGTAGGTATCGTAGTTTTAATGTAACGATTTTGTCAGCAGCAATAGCCTAGTGATATGACCTATACGGCTACCAAATCAAGCAGGTTACCATATTATTATGTATAAATATACTCCTTCCGATCGTATTTCGGTCACGGCGGCCTATCTCCACAGAGATTAGCCAAGTACGCAGGAGATATTATAGTGCACAAGTGTATGCGCAAACACAGGTGCACTCCCTCTTCCTTCACTCTCATATTCCGATGGGACGGTAATCTGACACGACCAGAGAGAGATCAGGCGCAGGACCGACGGCTTTACGTGCTCTCCGAAGCACGGGGGTGTCACACCACCAACTTCCTGACTCCGGGCTGCTACTGAGAATTTCCTAACAGAAAAATTCAATAATAATTTGCCCAACCTGAGAATCGAACCCAAGACCTCACGATCAGCAGCCGCGACCACTAGACCAACGAGGCAGTCATGCTTAGCGAACTCTAAAGTTATTATATTAAATGGAAAAAGACTACGGTCGCGAGCAGGATTCGAAGCTGCTCCTCCTGGATAAATACTCCAGACGCTCTGATCACTAAGCCATCTCGGAACCACGCACTGTTCGAAATCATATGCGTATTAAAAAATTGACTAAACTTGCTTAAAACAGTGAACGAAAATAAATTGAAATAACCAGCATACCTGTAAGATGTTCTCGATGGCGTGTGAAACTATGTCTAAGGCTTACGGGTAGTTGCAACTCTTATACTAGTTTATTCATCAACCATCCAAATAGAAGAAGGATAGGGTACAAGCTCTCCTCGTCTAAATAAACCTTTAGCTTTACTTATGTTAGTACTCAAATGGTTTTCTCCTTAAGCATTTTCTCTTTTTTCTTCGCATTTGTTACCCTAATGTTTGATTGGCGTAAATAAAGTCACATTTGGGTGTTTTTTGAGATAATTTAGTTCTTATTTATTTTTCTTTAACTTATTTTTGTTACACATTTGACGTTGCTTTGATGTTTGCCTCTTTACGTTCTCTTAAGATAGAGATACAAACATTTTTAGATAGTGAGATATGTGATTTAGTTAACTGCCATAAAAATTGAGAATATAATATGCTGTAGGTTACGGGTTCAACAATAATTGGTATCGCCAACAATTTTTTATTTTTATTTCAATGCAAGGTTTATAAACATAACATAACATAACATAGCATCACGCCTGTATTCCCCGAAGGGGTAGGCAGAGGTGTACACAATTGTACACCCACATTTCACGAATGCAGTTATTAAGTCCCATGTAATAGGTGGTGAGCCTATTGCCATCAACCGGGCACATTTCCAAACTCCGGGCTGCTACTGAGAATTTCCTAACAGAAAAACTCAATAACACTGCCCGACCCGGGAATCGAACCCGAGACCTCCTGCTCAGCAGTCGCGCTACGGACCACTAAACCAACGAGGCAGTTAGCAGCAAGATTTATGTTTGACAAAAAAACAATTATAGCAAGGGACAGCAATAAAAAAAAAACAATAAAATTAAAAAAGTAAAATGATCAAGAGATACTCAAATACGCACACGTATTAGATACAAACAAGAAGTAATAGAACTACACAGTTTATGAGACACTGACATAAGCAAAACAATTGACATAATAAAAGAAGACAAGACATAGTTTATACTATACCTATATGATGCATGTTCAAAAAGTAATATTATTAAGTTATAAACTTTTTTGGAAAAGAATACGGTCGCGAGCAGGATTCGAACCTGCGTCGCCTCACACATAAATACTCCAGGCGCTCTGACTGCTAAGCCATCTCGACCTCTGCTCACCACAGCGAATTCTTCTTCCACATATTAATACGTCTTTTGACGTTATTGCTATCTATTCAATCCCTATACAGGTGACCGAACCGACACGACTAAGTTTGCAGTTAATACAATGTCTTGCAGATGCAATTACCATTACAAATACAGAATTAGAGTTAGTTCGCTATGCATGCGTTTATGCTTTTCGAACATTTATCTGTAACTAATATTATTCTTCAGAAACCTAAAAATAAAGCCAGTTCAGCGTACCTATTCGCTACCTCGGTTGCCAACCGAATCGATGGACACTTTGTAGTACATTGCGTTGTAAGTTTTTACTATTGTTGCTCATCATAGACAAGCTGTAACACACGACGCAATGTACTACATAGTGTCCATCAATTCGGTTGGCAACCGAGATAGCGAATAGGTACGTTGAAGTCTAAGACTATACCTACGTTGGGAAGCTTGTTCCTTATTTCTGTTTTGTAAAATAAATACTACGCGGTGGAGGCTTTATCTTCCCTCAAGACCTTACCCTAACAGAGATTCAAGTAGCTCAGTAGATAAATTGAATTGTAGGTATTCGTTTTCTGTCCTAAAACAAGTCTGTTTTTGTATAATGACATTCGTAAAACACGTGTATTTAGGGTATTTAGAGACTGATGAGCACGAGGTATCGGGTCCGATTCCCGAGTCGAGCAGTGTTATTAATTTTTTCTGTTAGTTAATTCCCAGTCGTAGCCCAGATATGGGGAGTTTCCCGTGTGACACCGACATTCGGAGAGTGAGTTTGGAATATTGTACCCGGTTGATGGCAATAGTCTCACCACATTTTGCAGGGGAAAAATTAACAGCATTAGGGAAATGTGGGTGTACAACTGTGTACACCTCTGCCTACCTTCTCGGGGAATACAGACATGATGCCAAGTTATGTTCAAAGGAAGTCACCAAACAGTAATGTCAAATCGACTACGCTAATAATGTGTCCTCTGACACGACTAATTCCAATTACTGTACTAATGGCTCATTCAATCAATATAGCCTTCGAAACTAATCCCTATAACGCCAGCCATCTTATCAAAGCAAGTTTGGCCAATCTAACAAAGGAGGTTGGGCTTCACCATTTATACGAGGCCCGAGTACGATTAGTCCACAGGAGCCTAAGTAATGTGTAGAAGGGGTATGATTTTGGACTGATGCATAAATTACGTGAATAAAATAATTTTATTTAGATACACTTACTAAACTTAGCCGTAAGATTAATAATAATAAGACACAATTTATAATTTAAAAAAACACGCCTGTCTTGCAAATTATATTTTTTAATTTCACACCTTTTTGTGTACCATAGTCACTTTTAATACATATTTTTTTACCCGGTATAACATAAGGATTCCCCATACATCTAAATCGGTTAAGGCATTTAAAAGTTATGGTGGAATAATGAAACTCACACATATACATGAACTCTAAAAACATAACACTCCTTTTTTGGGCAGTCGTGTAAAAATATTTTATTTCTAAATAACTACTGTTTTGCCATGTACAATATAATAACTAGAGGATAAATGAGACTTGTAAAATGACATCAATAAAAAAAAAACTGTCTCAAATCTTCGCAGCACCAGGTGTCCTTATAACTATGTCGCAATTTATGAACTATTTAGACGACTCATATTTTATCTCGTTTCTCTTTATTACTCACAGTAATTTTTTCTGTTGTTCTTTAGTTTTTTAATGAATTTGTAGTTAGTATAAAGTAAAATGTTTCTGAGTAGGTAAATGAATAGATTAGCTTTTTATTAATTTCCATGAATTAATTTATTATAACGCGGATCTTCTTATTACTATTTAATCACACATTTATTTAATCCAATTTCCTCTAATCTATACTGTGTTTGTATCGTTTTCGTGGCATTATTATTAAGTATGGAACTTCTATAAATTCTTTACATGCCTGTGGTTAATAGTCCGAGATATTAATAATAGGCACGATCTTAGTACAGAACAATAATGTAATGATAAAACCGATATATGTTTAATAAATTTTGTTACAAGACACTCTGCTTGTGTATGTATTTCGGAAATGTAAACTAGAATAGAATATAATTATCTTATGGGTCAGGGTATCTGGTTATGTAAACAAGGGTTTGTAATTAAACGTCAGTGATTGTGGCATGTAGATTATAATAACAGGTACGCTTTCGTATTGCTTTATAGACAATATAGACATATAAATCTATGTTACTGTTACTGTCAACCTGTATCATCCCACTGCTAACCAACGCCCTCCCCCATGATTCCCAGTTTTGTCTTTCTAGATATTTTTTTAGGCTCTTGTAATTAACCCTTCGGGGTTTGATCTGCGTAACCGGACAATAGCTAAGGCGAGGCAGTTTGATGACTCCAGCCAGAGCACATTTTTATAAACTAAAAACTAAGCAACACATCACTAAGGGCGTCCCCTGCGGGACACGAGCCTCGGCTTAGGGCGTTGCTGGGGTACAACTAGGGACTAGCTGGATCAGATCAGTTTCCTTATTATTAAGGGACGAATTTAAAGCTTCTGGCTCGGCGCGGGTCGGCTCGAGCAAAGGTCGGGGCGGACATGATGAGATATTTCGCGACGGATGAGGACCTCGCCGGTGAGGTCTATAACGAGGCGGTCGAGTGTGTCGGAGTGTGCTTGTGTGTCTGTTAGACTCTTGAGCTACAGTAATCCTATCATCGGGACGCAGGATAACGTGACGTGGTCGGCGGACTTCACTAATCTGAAACAGCCTGTAGACGGCGGAAGAAACAACTAAGGGAATCGGATGGTTAAACGCGGAGTTGAAGTATTTTTTCGATGCCCTTTCATGTATTGCCTAATGGTTAGCATTATGAGATCGAGGTGGATTTAAAGGTTCCTAATGAACCATGGGGCGCCTGTCGCTTTACGAAGGAATCGATTTTGCAGGGTTTGCATCCTATAGATTTTGTAGTACTTAACGTGTGCGAACACGACGCTAGCATAAGTCATAATGGGTTATCTTTCTAGAGCTATTGCGTTCCAGTTTATATCAAATCTCACTAAGATCACCACCAAGTGGAGCTCTGACAGCGTCGTAGCAGACCCCAATTGGATATAAAATGGTAAATTTATGAGGCGTTGATAAGTGTTTTCATTGTTTATAAAATCTCTCTGCCTCTGTTCTAGTGGTTGTAAGTGCGCCTGCTAGTCGTGAGGTCTTGGGTTGGATACTGGGGTTGGGCAAAGTCTTATTGGATTTTCTGTTAGGAATATTTCAGTACCACACTGGAGTTTGGTATTGTGTTGGTTGCTAGGAATATGCATTTTAGTCAGTAGATGTACTGCACATAAACATATTATTGTATTCCCCGAAGGGGTAGGCAGAGGTATACACAGTTCTACCTACACCCACATTTTACAAATGCTATTATTAAGTTCCATGTAATAAGTAGTGAGCCTATTTCCATCTACCGGGAACAATTCCAACTCCGGGTTGCTACTCAGGATTCCCAAACAGAAAAACCTAATAGCACTTTGTCCGACCTGGGAATCGAACCCGTGACCTATTACATGGGACCTAATAACAGCATTGGTGAAATATAGGTGTACAACCGCGTTCACCCCTGCCTACCCCTTCGGGAAATACAGGTGTGATGCGATGTTATGTTTATATGATATGTATTTAGACAAAATTATTACCAGTGCCCAATTTTTTTAAATTTTTTATTAAATTTTTCTATAAAATTTTGTTTATAATAATATGTTGTGTAGTACAAGCCTAACATAAATAGAGGTAGAGGTGAACATTCCACTGAAAATGGCAATTTTTTGTACTATATGTAGAATGTTTTTTTAAGCAAATCTATTCAATTGTTCGAACAATATACCTACAGAAAAGTGGCTTTAATATTATTTCGTTTTTTTTGTAAAGTATTATCTACATCTACACTAATTTTATAAAGAGGAAAGATTTGTATTTTTAATAAACTCAAAAACTACTAGCACGATTTCAAAAGTTCTTCCATCATTAGAAGGCTACATTATCCCTGAGTAACATAGGCTATATTTATTACTAGAAAATATTAGGGATCCTTACTAAATCTTCAATAATGTAACCCAAGGTGTTCAGCCGTGCGAAGCCGGGACAAACCGCTAGTCTTCAAAAATTTTGTTGTTAATCTAGAATAGATTAAGCTGTTGCGTCAGTCATTAGCAGACACAATAGATTTTTATTGTTACAACGTACAGATCTGTACGTTACTGAGCCGAAAGGTTAACAGAAAAAATTTTTTGCGCCCATACTGTCACTGTGAAATGACAAAAATACGGTCGTGAGCAGGATTTGAACTTGCGCCTCCCGGACAAATACTCCAGGTGCTATAAAAACTAAGCCATCCCAACCTCTGCCCACTACTTCGATTATTCTTCCACATTCTTATATACGTCTAAAGATGATGTCATGTCACACAAAAATGGTGGCCGAAGAGATTGTCAGATTGGTTGGTTCATAAGACATTGCTAACCATTTTATCAGTATTTACATAGCACCATCTTTAATAAAATAGTGCCCGTCTACAAAATGTTGGCCTTATTTTATTTCTGCCCAATCATAACAAGATAAAACCAATTCATCATAAATAAAACAGTATTTATCCTAAGAAATTACTCTAGACTCCGCATTAAGGACCAAATTTCGGAAAAAATTTACAATTCAATTAGAAATCTATTTGCCTGTTTCATTAGACAGACGAGGTCAAGGAATCTGAAGGGCATTATCTAACAGATCCCAAATTCAGAACACGAGATCTTTCTAATAAATCCCTGAGACTCAATTCAAAGAAATCAAGGTATTTTGTAAATCTATAAGTACTATACAAAAAATCAATTAAAGGAGAGCTTTCCTAGTTAGTGAAGCCCCATTTCTTTGTCTACGAAATGCCAACTGATTCATGGAGACGACCCTGCGCGACAAGCGCGGAATTAGTCCTTTAATTTATTACCTAAGGATGCTGGTAAAGTTGGAACCGGGCTTCCATTGTGTTCAAATTACAGTGGCATGGAATCTTGAGTGGTACGAGGGTTTGGACCACGGAAACATTTTTGTTTATGGGGTATGCTCTTATGATGGTACTGAATTGTTGTGGCGATAATTGAAAAGGCGTGTCTCTGTGATTTTGCGTGCAAAATGTTAATAACTGAATTGAAGGAAAAAATATATATAATATTTCAGTGACAGAATTATGTATTTTTTTATATTGTAAAGAATTTTGCTTGTTATAATTGCTTTACAAAGTTGATGTGGCACAACATTGTTGCCAAATTAAAAATAGTTTTAAATTTTTATTTTAAGGTTGTTGAACTTAATACGATATCGACCCTTGATATCTATTTAAAGAATCTAATTGAATTGAATCATGCAATAGTATAGAAGATACAAATTTAATTTTCAATTTCAAAAGAATGGTGTCTACTACTACTAAAATTGTATGAGGGCTTGTGACTAAGTACACAGCTGCACAGATCTATCGATCGCGGTTTAGCTGCGCTTGCCGTGGTCGGTCTGAAGATGTATGACCGTCGGCCTCGGAGAGCACGTTAAACCGTCGGTCCCAGTTGTCTAACGGCCACGGTAACGGCTGTCATAGACCTTTTATGACAGCCGTTACGGTTGACCAGATGCCTGAAAGTCTGATAAGCAGTTATACGACGAGATATCACGATATCTGTGGGTAACACGTTACCCAGTAACTGAGTTATGGAGGTCAGATAGGCAGTTGCTGCATTAAACTGCATCCGGTTTGATTGGAAGCCGACGCCAATGTAATTAGGAAAAAGCTAAGCAGATTTAGATCAAATAAAATTGTATAAAACTCCTTCTAAATACATAGTTTGTCGTATCACAACTTGAGTTTAACATCTCGTCTCGTTTGCTCGTATATACATAGCTATCTGTTAATAATAAGTTTATGGTTTCAATTCTGTTGGTCTATATCAGATTCGACAAATAGAAAGACATTTATTAGACTTCAAAGATATTTCTGAAAGAATTCTGGTGAAGCTTTAAAGCGTACACATTACTGCGAACACACAGAAAACACGGGACACCTTACCGTGTCAAGTAGCGGTCGTAATTGAATACCTCACATCACATTTACATTTATTTGGAATCCCTAGACTAGGGGTCAGGGTAAGGCCTAACACAAGAACGTGTGAAGGAATGGGGGATAAAGACCGTAATAACGGAGCGAATACGCATGTTCTTAGGACCTACATAAGTAGTATAACCTTAATAAATATTTAGATTCACACTTTAGAACTAAGTTAATCCTTTAGAGCTTATATTCCAATGTGACTACATACATAATACATAACCAGCCCATTAGTGTCCCACTGCAGAGAAAAGGCCTCTTTCGATACAGAAAACGTACTAGAACTAAAGTTACAATATTGAATGGAAAAAGAATACGGTCGCGAACAGGATTCGAACCTGCACCTCCCGGATAGATACTCCAGGCGCTCTGACCACTACGCCATCTCGACCTCTGCTCACCACCGCGAATTCTTCTTCCATATTTTAACACGTCTTATGGCGACGTCATTGCAATCAATTCAGTACCTATACAGGTGACCGAACCGACACGACCAACTTTGCAGCTAATACAATGTCGTAAAGAATGCAATTACCTTATTAATTCAAGATATATCTTTGAAAAGCATTAACGCATGCTTAGCGAACTCTAAAGTTACAATATTAAATGGAAAAAGAATACGGGCGCGAACAGGATTCGAACCTGCGCCTCCCGGATAAATACTCTCGGCGCTCTGACCACTAAGCCATCTCGACCTTTCCTCACCACCGCGAACTCTTCTTCCATATTTTCTACGTCTTTCGTACTAGAACTAGCTCACTGTGGGTTGGTGATCTTAGACTATTAAGTCCAGGTTTCCACACGATTAACTTAGAGAGTTCAATTTTGGAAAATTTGAATTTTGATTTGAATTACATGCTAGAGATATTGTCGGTGAGTTTTTAAAAGTTTGTGTTTACCTGTTGGTGCTCGTGTCTGTACATGGCAGATTTGTTTGAGCCCTCAACCTGTGACCAAAGACAATGCGGTTGCGGTGCGGCCAGAAATACATGATGCCTCACAGATAATTAAATAGTAACTCATTACATATATCATACTCGTCCACTTTGTCAATCCTATGTTTTTATGTTTTCTGTGCTGCAATATTACTTGTTTCTGTTGTAGAACAAAGTATTAAATACATCATAATAAGGAAAACTAAAATTTCTATTAAAGAAAGAAAGACAACGTTTATTTTACACAGTCAGTAACAGCCCACAATCCAAATTTACAGAGTTATAACTTAGGTTTGCGCGATCACAACACATTATAATAAAACAACTTTTAACCAGATTAATAGCAGGAGGACTGCGACCACGAACGCTGCAAAGTGTTCGAAACGTCAGGAAAAACAAAAAACCAATAATACACGCGATTAATCTAAATTTACAGGTTTAAAGCTTATGCAGTATGGTATCTACGATAGTTTAAATTTACGGGTAACAGTCTTCGTTGACTAGCTTCTTTTAGCATCAGTGATTAGTGAGCTGCTTGCGTGGTAAGCAAAACACGAGTTTTGCTTACCACGACCAAATGCAAGAAGTTGTACAAAATGTTTCAAAAAGCGAAATAGCTTGCCTCCTATAAAAGCGTAGAACTCTGCAAATATATCTGAATGTACTTATATAAAATGCTCTCGACCAAATTTTTATTCATGACGTCCCATCGCCACGGAGAGAAGTACGCAGGAGATAATTTAGTTCATTAGTGTATGCGCAAACACATTTGCACTCCACTGATGGGACAGCAATCCGAAACGGCAAGAGAGAGAGATCAGGCGCAGGATCGACGGCTTTACATGCTCTCTCACGAGGTATCACACCACTAACTTCCTAACTCCTGGCCATTACTGAGAATTTCATAACAGAAACACAATAACACTATGCCCAACCCGGGAATCGAACCTCTCTTTTTGAGAGTGGAACATTCATAATTTAGTTTGCCGAACTCCTACCGACTAAAAACCGAGATCCCGGGTTCGTTGTAGCAATCACTACGACGGGAATGGAACCCAGGACCTCATGCTCAGCAGCCGTGCTAACGATCACTAGACCAATGACGCAGTGATCTGAAAGTATACCAAGATATAAGATAAAGTTGGGGTTCAGACTCCATCTACAACGCCGACTACTTCAGTCTTCAAAAATTTTAAAGTAATTTGAGGCGAATCCAATCTCCTCCTAAAAGCTTCAGTTGTTAATACTTAGATAAGCGTTTTAAGTTCGAACACTAACAGAATTCCCTCAACTCAGTCGTCTTAAATTTTAAGCCATATTATTATGGTAATCCATCGCCATGATTTTCATAAGGAAATACAGTATACCTAATCTAATTCTATGGCAGTTTGGAAGTTAAAAGATCGAGGTGATTTGGGGTTTCTATGGATTTTTAAATACCTCCTATCGATTTTAGCTTTTACCCAAAACTGACTGAACTAATGGCAATGACGTCACCAAAAGACGTATTAAAATGTGGAAGAAGAATTCGGGGTAGTGAGCAGACGTCTAGATGGCCTAGCGGTCAGAGCACCTGGAGTATTTATCCGGGAGACCCAGGTTCGAACCCTATCCACGACCGTATTTTTTTTTTCACACAAATTTGTAGCTTTAGTTTTCGCTATGCATGCTTTTCAAAGATTTATCTGAATTAATTTTACCCAATTTCGGAATTCCTCTGTAGGTACTATATAAGCGTTCGTATATATATTATTTATTACATGCACACCACTAATCTCACTGGTGGGTTTATTGGGTGGGTTATTCCAGTTTTCTAGCAGGTTCAAGCCACAAAATTCGACTGGAAATTCGAAATAACAGCACGGAGTTTGGAATTGTGTTCGGTTCATCAACAGAACCCTACCAAGAGGTCATTGTAATAACATGGGACACCCATCCACCTTTTACCCTTTTGGGGAAGTAGGTGTGGTGCTATACTATTAATAATTGAATTGAAATGAGACTTTTTGTGACCAAGGTCAATGCAGCTTGATCGAAACGTCAAGGTAAATATTATATTATGTTTTACACACGATTAATTCCCATTAGAGTTCAATAATTATAGGATCCAACCGTGAAAGTTAACAAAAAAGAATTACTCATGCAGAAAAATATATATCTATTAATTCAACCATAAATATGGATAAATAGGTCAACGTACGTTAATACGGATAGTACATCGACATATTTAAATGAAGCACTTAACAACGATTGTATTTCAAATAAACAAGAGCTGATCTCCCAACATTAAGTCCTCCATCACAGCTTACTGGAGCTTAGTCGGTCACCGCCTTCGCAAATAAAATATTTAAATTTATTAACTACGCCAAGATGTAGGCAACGATTATTTTGAACGATATTTAATGTAGACTTGTAATTAATTTGTGATAAATGATATTCATTTTTGTTAATACATAACTTTTAACATATTTTTTTTTTATGAAATGTTGAAACTAGCTCAGATGTCAATATCTCTTTTAAAGTCCAGATATCATTTTATTTAACATACCGATTTAGAGTTACATTCCGATGTTGAACTCATAATGGGAAACACTCATATGGGACGGCAATTTCAGGAAAGAGACATAGCTGTATTGAGCTGATCTGTCTTAACCGACGGCACGTATGCATCAGTCATCCTGTAGCTCAACCATAATTAAGGGGGCTCAACAACCCGTTGTAAAACGATACCAGACCGGCAGGACATTTGCGTAGGCCACAAAGAAATCTCAAAAACCGTCAGATAAATAAATTAAGTTCAAATAATTTCGATTGTAGTTGAAAAGTAGAAAATGAATGATGAAAATTATTATTACAGGTGAGATTAGTAGGTTTCCGATTATGGTATAGTTGTATAAGTGCTTCGTTGGTCTAGTCGTCGCAAGCGCGGCTGCTGAGCGAGGCCCTGGTTTCGAATCCAAGGTCAGGCAAAGTGTTCAGGAAGTTGGTGGTGTGACACCCCCATACTTTGGAGAGCACGTAAATCCGTCGGTCCTGCGCCTGATCTCTCTTCAGTCGTGCCGGATTGCCGTCCCATCGGAATATGAGAGTGAAAAAGAGGAACTGCGCCTGTGTTTGCGCATACACGCCGTGCACTATCTGCCTGCCTCTCTTTTTGTATTTCTTATAATAAAACCGTATTAATTTATAAACATAAAGTGTACATGATCTTTCTCCCAAGGATAACATAGATATTTGCATATATATTCGCAAGCTCGCATATCGGGATCCCCTGAGAACCATTGCATAAAAAAGCAAAAAATCATGATTGTTAAATATATTCGTAATACCGCATTATTTGTATATAAGGTCCTAATTTATTTGGCAACTTCCTTATAAGAGGTCAGTGTGTTTATAAATGATAAAGATTCATTTAAATAATAAAACAAGCGGCCTTCCCGCGAGCATTCGTTAGCGTTCACACCAATAAAATCGTGTTGACATGACTATGTTCAATTATGATTATTCTCAAAACCAGAATATGAACATAGTACTAAAAGACTAAAAGCTAAATCAATTAAAGAACAGTAAATAAGATTAATAAAAAAAAAAATGACCAGCGGAACGCAAAAAACCGAAAACCAACCTTTTTGCCGCGTGCTATCACATTTTTTCTCGTTTAAAAGGGTATGATAATAAAAATACACCTTCGGGACATCGTTCGTTAATCCTCCGAATATTTCCGTTGAATTTAATCTCGGTGATTATATGAATATGCGCCATCCCTTAGCTGGAAGGTCGCCCTTAACCCTAATTTATTCTGGGTACCTACTTCAGTGGCGGTATTAACCATATTTTCATTGTGAACGGAAATTTTAGGCGAGATAATAACTTATGTAGCCGAGGTCTTACTAATAATAGATGTTGATATATTTTAGTTCGTACTAATAACTTTCAGTAGGTATGTGTTATTTATTCGGGTAAACCTAACATGATCTAAAAATGGCTTTCTATCGCGAATCAGTTAACACGAGACACTATTTTAATAGGCACTAATTAATCATATCTACGTTTTGTTATTGGTAGTGTTATTTTCTCTGGTAATAATACAATAAGTATCTTTAGAATGTAGGTATCTACGAATATGTCATTGGTTACATAAAATAATATATTTAATTGTGTCATATTTTTTTATTATTATTTATGAATTCATACTAAAACGGAAAACCTACAAAAAAAATGCGAAGTAAAAATTTGCAAAAACAATTTCGGCCAGAATTTAGGAAACTAGGTGTGTCACATGGTTTCAGCCGTTTTTTTCCTTTTTGCTGGGTCGTGGGGTCGTAGCGTGATATTAAATAGACTTTTTTTTTTATCCAGGTAGGTACTGTTCCACAGATAAGCGCATTCATAGAAAATATTTTCAGCTTTATTATATTAATTAGTATAAATTTGCTATATTTTTGAAATTATTGAAGATAACAGCTAATTATGGCCACTGAGAACTTTTAATATTATGTAATTTGTGTACGAAACCCATATCATATATCATAAGATTAGTCCCAGAATGTCCTCATAACACATAAGCCGCCTAATGACCGATTCAATTAACGATTGAAAGGGATATTATTGCCTTAATACCATCACCATAGTTTGGTATGTCATATCATACCGTAACATCACGCTTTAGGGGTTAAGCAGGGGTTGATGTTGTATACACACAATTTACGCCATTAGGTATAAAGTCCTATGTAATATAATCTACAAGCACAAATTCAAACTCTACTTATAATAAGTAATAACAGAAAAACTCGGGAACCAAACCCAGGACTTTACGTTCAGTAGATCCGCTTGCGTCCGCGAGACTGATATGACAGTATACCAGTTTAAATAATCGCAACATCGCGACACGTTGTAACTATGGGGATAATTACCCAAAATCAATCCAAGAGATTGTCAATTTGGACCTACTAAACCTTTGGGAGGAAACACAATATCTTCGCAGGAGTAATAAATTATGGAGAAAGGCCATATTAATCATCTTGAGGTTACGCATCAGTGATGCTTTTATAAGGTTCTTGTAGGGAATAAATAATCTCTCCATATATTTTATGAAAGGATGCGGTCAAGGGTGACTTTGAATAGGGCTTTAGTACAGTTTATTGTTTTTGATGGTTAGTGATTAGATGTATTTTTATGGGCGTTATGGATGTTTTTGGAGCTTGGGCTTTGTGCTTAGAAGAACAGATATATAGATAATAATTGCCGTGCGTTAGTCTCACAAATATTCGAAAGTGGCTCAACTGATGTTGTTGAGCTATTGTGTATTGAAATAAAAGTGAACAGAAACACATGTTTCAAATAATCAAATTATATATTTTGTTATAAACTTATACCAATTTGGACAGGGTTCCGGCTACTAGTCAGTATAGAACAAGTTTAATACCAAAACTGAGCTCCTACCGTTTTTCATAATTGAATTCCCACCTACTTTACAATGAGCCGGTTGTGACGTCACAGCGACGACACAGACGGTGCACTTATGTTAGCGGTCGTTCACTTGGCTTGGCTGCCTTCGCTTGATTGGCTAGCATAGCTGACTAGATAGCATTGGTATGGCTGGCTGACATGGCTGGCACGACTGGCTGGTTCTGCATAGGCTTATGGCGTAACAGTATATTTGAGTGGAACCCTGGATGGCTTAGATTAATCATTGAACCCGGTACTGCAATCGGGACGTCGTGCTGGACTCTTACCCACATAATCGTGTCTATACAATCCTCATCTAACCGGAGTTCCAGGATTGCTGCTGGATTCGCCGCAGCTTCAGCTGAATCTAGAATAAAGCCTAGATTAAAAAAAATATAACCACAATCAATTCACAAGCCACTGTACTGTGTAAAATTTCACACATTTTCATTGTAAACATGAAAATTAATATTCAAACTAATTTAAAATTACAACCGCTCTTGTGTGGTTAACATTGATCAGATTTAAAATATTGGGTATACATACTAAATTTGTTTTCAAGTACGTACATAAAACAATTTGTAACATAAAGGTGAATTATATTTTTTTTTTAATATTTCCTCGGCTCTTCAGGGTTAAATATATACCTATAACAGGGCTTCCCAAATTTATTTTAACTGTGACGCCTTTGGGAAGCTGCCATATTTCTGCAACGCCCTGGCCTTCTTGCTATTATACACTTACCTACTAGTTGTAGTTCTAGCCTAATAACAATTTGTCAGAAAATCACCAAATTGCATCTAAATTTTTCATCGACACAGAGAGCCAAACTATTTAGATGGCCTCACGACGTCCCTGGGATAATACCGCGGCACCCCAGGGCGTCGCGACGCACAGTTAGGGAAGCCCTGGCTTATAAACTTTCTCATGAATTGGGGTATCTCATGCAAAAATTTTTTTTCAAATTCGGCAGATAGTTCTAGAGATTAACGCGTTCGTATCAAAATAAATTCATAATTGGCGGAAAATAGAGAATTTGAAGTTGTTTAAAAACACTCGAAGTCATGAGCTGAGTCCGTGAGGGGAAACCTGAAAAGATGCACGTGAGTAGTAACCGGTGAACAGTAATTAATATGACATACTCATATTCTATCTTCACGAAAGTTATTTCAACTTTGTTATTGGATTGTATATTAGTTAATATTTTAACTGTTCTCCAACTAAATATTCTGATACACATTGTCAAGTTGTAAAGTTTATTCGTTACTCGATTAGATAGGACATGTAATCGATGTAAAGGGGCAAGGGTATGCCCTCACGTTTGCTCCGACGATACTATACGACAATGGGCAATGATGAACAATGGACGATGTTTACCACAAATTCTAACGCGAAACATTTCGGCCAAAATCATTATTAGGCTCCCAATATTCGTGTATGAAGCCATTGTATTGTTGATTTCTATTGTGTGTTCATATTTTTATATTAGGTATACTAGCTGACCCAACACACGACCGAACAGCACGTTTAAAATATTCCTTCCGTATTTCTGGATTCTTCAAAATTTTATGCCTAAGCCATTTTCAAGTTATGCGCCCAGCGAACAGCATTATAAATAGATTTATGAAGGCAAACAAGCCGATGATACTCCAGATTGAAAATCCTGGCTGGAGAGTGAGCGTCCGGACCTTCTCTATTTTTTTTTCTCTCTCTTGTTTAATTTACGTCAAGAACTATCAACATCTTAAATAACAGTGATAGTATAATAGAATGACCCTTATGCTGTCGTCAACGTCTGTAAGTCAAAGGTCAGAACTAAGTAAAGGTACACACCTGGACATTTCGTAATCATTTTTTCATTAACTAACATTTATTTATAACAATGAAGGAAGAAAACTAGCAGGCATGAGAGGTGAGTTCTGGTGATGTAAAGCCATGTCAGAGGCCTACAGGTGGTTTAACTCTGCCACTAAATATTTTCACCAAACCATAGGGAAATCTAAAAGCAGACCACTGCTGGACATATCAGTATCCAATTTCCCGCCACTTAGCATGGTCTAATACTATTATTTAAATATATTGTCCAGTTTTGCCAGTCATTTTATGCACATCGTCACTCTACCTAATCTTAAGCCTTTATAGAGAGAGTTATTTTCCCTAAACTGTAGCAAGTCAAATTGCCTTTAATGAAAGGCCAAACCTTGACGGCCCATAGGGAATTATATTTTAACCCGTCCCTAGTCAAGAAACCTGTTACGGGTAATAGCACTTGTACCATTACGTCACTAAAACAGCTGTTTAGCTTACCGGCACGTCGTTTAGGCAATGTGTCTTTAGTGAGTGGTTTCTAGACTATACATCTAATCTGCGTTACTGGTAATTCGAGAATGACCGCGCCTTTATGTCGTTGTAGTAAGGACGGTTTTCTTAGTTCAGGGGTTACCACTCTACGTACGGTGGACCTTATGAATGATTTGACTTTACATTTACTATATTAACGAAGCCTATCTCGTTGCCCAATTTTAGAACTTATTCGCTTAGTATATTATAGAGTTTCTTGCAAATTTTTCTCCATATCAATCTACGTTTAGGATTGCGGCATTTTTTGACTTTCAAAAGTTACTTTAAACAGTCTAATTGGAATAAATTATTTGACTTTGACTTTGAACTATTATGGTGGGTTACCTTCCTACTTTCATAAGGGATATCATAAGTGAAAATAGTGAAGCAGAACAAAAGGCGAAGATTTTGGAATTAATGTTCAGCAGAGGAAGAAGAATAAGATGTATTATAAATACAAAAGTGGTGGTTACTAAATACAAAAGCTTGGTTTGTCAATTTTTAAGAAGGCGTAACGTGTTGTCGTGTTTTTAGCTCAAATATATGTCGGAAATATATTGAAGAATAGGATCGGAGGTCTCTATGTCTCACCGGATTTTAAAGGTAATAAAATAAAACTAATATTAAGGTTCTCCGCCACTGAGAGCACGTTTACTTTGGGTTAGTTATTAGTAGTGAGTCACTTTATATTACAATGTACAATGTAGGTATTACAATATGAAATCAGAGGTCTAGATAGATAAGTCAGAGCGTAGAGGTCCGTCCGCCACGGCGGCTCACAAGAGACTGCCGTCCTCCCTCCACTCGCCGTAGTCGCCGACCGTCCGTAGCACTCGATGTTGCAACACCAATAATATAAAACAGTGTTGCCATCTCCGACATATATTTATATGTATGAGACAGAAGGTATTTTTATACCAGGGAGGTACTAGTTATCTCTTCATATTACCACACAAGTGCAGCCACAGGTAAATAGCTAGTTGATAATAAAATTTCTTCTTTAGGTACATAAGGTACAAAACTGCAAAACTAACACAGTCACGTCAAAAAGTTAACGTAACAAATAAGAACAAAGTACACCATATTATTGTCACAACTCGCTTTAGTATTCAGAAGCGTTTTCCAGCTGTCGGCGCCATTTTTAAAATGCCAACTTGTTACAAATTAGCCTGGTTTCCCTTTAACAAAATGGGGTGCGGTGGCGCGTAACTTCTTATGGCCATTTGAGGCAGGCAAATGTGATCGTTTACCGTATAAGGTGAGTATGAAAGACCTGTAGACTCATTAGTGGGGGGTAAGTACTGTATTGTACTGTTACCGCTTTTGAGGTCACGAGTAGGTGTATGGGTCAGACAAAAGTGTAGTTGAGAGCTGTTTGTGCTTAAAGAGGGTTATATTATGAAAATGTTTGAAGCTATTGACTTTTTCCTTTGAATATAATACTATTTACTTTGAATTGTCCCGAATGCTGAATATATCTTAGTATACATTCAGATTACTGCTTCACTGGTGTTTTGGTCACTAGCACAGCTACTGAACTCATGTTCTCGTGGTAAACTCAATAAAATAGTAAAACAGTAGTTTGTCTGTTATGAAATTCTCAGTCAAGTTTATACACTACTTTTAAGAATAAAATAAACCTGCGCCTTAAAGATAAATGCCCTAGGCGTTCTAACCACTAAGCCATCTCGATCTGTTTATAAATCTAAATAAGTAGCAGTCCGGAGTTAGGAAGTTAGCGAAGTGACATTTCCGTGCTTTGCGAGGCACGTAAAGCCGTAGGTTCTGCATCTGATCTCTCTCCCAACATCTCGGATTGCCAGACTATAAGATTAAAGGAAGATGGAGTTCACCTGTGTTTGCGCATAGGTACATTTGTGCACAATTACATCTCGTGCATTCTTGGCTAATCTCCGTGGCGATAGACCACCGTGACCGAAAATTCGGTCCGAAGTATATTGCATTCCTTTTGTGATAGGTTTTGTTTCTTTTGGGTTTTACTGGAAGTTTACAGTGAACTTCACCGTATAAGATGTGCATGTACTTCATTAATGTGAGTTTAAGTAGCATATTGATCTGTTACTGGACTTTAGATAATAATCAGGAAAAGTGCATGTTTGTGAAAGGTTTTTAGTAATTAATATCCTTGAAAGGAATCTATTTCGTTTAGAGCAAGATTTTATTGGACATTAGTATATTAATTTACATTGTAAAGCCTCTGAGTGTAATACCCGTCATCGAATGGCTTTCTGGAAATTAAAACAATATAAACGAGATCAAAATTAACTTTACTAATTAATGTACATACAGTTATCTGTAAACCCTGCAGGCTTTGTTTGAAACATACATAGGTATAGTGTATATTGAGAACTTTTACAACTTTTTTACACACGTGTTCCTAACTCGTTCTCTGCACTAACTTTTTTACTATCGCGTTGCATAATATCATTATAGACTAACAGGAATTGACGCGCAAATATCTTTGAATCGCTTGACGTCGATTGCACTAATCTTGGTAAGCAGACTGATGCAGCGAGATTACTCCATCATTGGTATGGCAGATTTTTCTTCATCTACCTCCATGTTTTCATTATTATTATAAAGCTCGCGACACACTACAGTCATTGTGGCCGTATTTTTAGCTGACTTAAAATAGAGAGATTTTCATATTTTAATTACTGTGGATTCCACGTTGCTGATAATTTAAAACCGTCCTCCCGATTGAAAGTGATATTCTAAATTTGAGCACCTGAATACACATTTCATACGAATATGTATTCCGTATTCGAAAATCGAACATGGAATTCACACACGTTCAACCAGTTTTCAGGGCCTGAAGGAACATGATACTTAAAGCATTGCCTTTTGGGAAATTTCTATGTTTGAGAGTACTGGTGTCAAAACAGATAAAAGCTGGTGTAAATTTCCCAAAAACTCCGGGCTACTACTGAGAATTTCCTAACAGAAAAACCCAATAACACTTTGCCCGACCCGGGAATCGAGCCCGAGACTGTCTGTTCAGCAGTCGCGCTTGGGGCCAGTAGACTAACGAGACAGTTACGATTACATGTGCGGAATTTATTGTTCAAATGCTGAACATCATTCAATTTTCAAACAAAATTCAATCCCGTAATGATTCACTCCTGTGTAAACCTCTGGTAATTTTATCAACCTCCTTGATATTGCGCGTCCCTTGTCCACATGTTTCTTGTGAATTTAACAATGTAATCAACTAGTCGCACTTTTAGATGGCCTACGTTTATTTTTTCTTCAGACATAATATAACAAAAACCTAGCATCACGCTTGTATTTCCTGAAGAGGTGTACACAGCTCCACACCCACATATCACCACTCGCTGTTATTAAGTCCCATTAACTAAGCACAATTCCAAACTCCTGATCAGCAGTCGCGCTTGCGACCAACGAGGCAGTCTTCTTCAGAACCTACATTAAGCTTCTGAAACTTAATCAGATCCCTGTCCCATGAGTCACATGTAGAGATACTTTGCCTACTTTGTTTACAGACAAGTTGCTAACATTGATGACCTATACCTCAAAAACTTAGACAGAGATAAAGCGTTGCATACTCACATTTCATATGGTTTTTAAGTCCCATTTGGTAAGCTATTAAGCCATATAAAATACTCAAGGCCACCAGACGGTTACAAACCTAGATATCAATAAATAAATATATTTAACCTACATAATGCTCACATTCACAATTTGTACTATATTCTTAAAATATCAAAATATAATAATTAATCCTTAGAATGTCAAGATAAAATTCACAACAATGTCAAATTTTATCATGTTACAATGTCAAGTTATTTTTATCTGAAATAAACCATGTAAATTATCATAAAACATATTAATAAAAGATAAGTTTCCTATATTTGGGAAAGTGATTAAAACTGGATAATATTTGATTAAAATTGTAGATAAATGGGTTTCACTGTTTTGACCATTTGCTTCTAGATATACTCATGTGAAAATCATTTTGATGCATGTTTATAATAAACCAATATGAAGAAAGTTGAGAAATCTCATATAGTATATAAAATAAATCCACAGTTAAAAGGCTAAACACTGCCTCGTTGCTCTAGTGGTCCCAAGGACGAATGCTGAGAAGAAGGTCTCGAGTTCGATTCCCGGGTCGGGCAAAGTGTTATTGAGTTTTTCTGTTAGGAAATTCTCTTTGGCAGTTTGGAATTGTGCTCGGTTGATGGCAATAGGCTCACTACCTATTACATGGTACTTAATAACAGCATTTCTGAAATGTGGGTGTACTATTGTGTACACCTTTGCCTACCTCTTCGCGGAATACAGGCGCGATGCTATGTTATGTTATGTTAAAAGGCTAAACAGTCGAGCCGTTGACTAATAAATAAATCACTTTCTAAACTGCAAAAAAAAAAAATTGTAAGAACATTAGCAAACATACAAGATACAGAAAGCTGTAAACCCCATTTTAGGAGTCTAAAAGTTCTTACCCTCCCTTGCTTGTATATATTAGAGTCATGTAAATTTGTAAGAAAACATAACGATTTATACACAAAGGGCGGAGATATAAATACCAAATACATATTGAGGCATAAAAAACTGATTAAACTTACACAAGTCAAGGCTAAAGATGCATTCGTCTAGCCCAGGGGTTCCCAACCTTTTTTTGTCTACTGCCCACTTTAAGAATAAATTATTTTTTAACGCCCCCCTTTTTAAACATACTTAAAAACCGCTAAGTACTTATAACTGATTATTGAAACGCAAATTTATAGTATTCGGACAGAGTATCTTTTATTGAAACTAAAACAAACATAATCAATTCTTATATAAAAACTAATGTGAAGGTTGAATCTGATGCTGTTCAATAAGTTTGTTGATATCAGGTTCCAATTTACTCAAAAACAGCCGCAAGTCGCCACGTTCGGTAACACGCAAACGATTTCTCTTTTTAGTAAGCAGCGTTGCCACAGCACTATATCCACGTTCACACAAATATGACGATGGGAATGCTATCAAAAATCGTTGAACAATTGACTACAATCCAGGGTACAATTGCGGGATCGGTTTTTGTAGCCAAAATTCTTGATATCCATTTTTGAACTTGATTTTTATTTCTTCGTTTGTCGTCAATTCTATAAGTTCTTCTTCCAGCTGAGGTGACATTGCTGTGTTGACATTTGAAAACGGATCCAACACCCAGTCTGGTATTTCCAAGTTTAAAATGTCCTGGTATCGTTCGGTGAAGTCAATGTGGAGGTTTTCCAAATGTTGGCAGTAGGCAAACAAGTCGTCGTTACTGCAGTATACTGATAAATTCGGAAAATTGTGAATCTCACGTCTGCCCATATTCTTTTTGTGCAGAAGCAGTTTGGCTGCGAAAGCAGCAACGACATTTTTTGTTTTAATTAAATTTAGTTCATCGCCTTGCAGTTGGAGGTTCATGTCGTTGAACATTTTATACAGGTCTGTCATGTAAGCTATATCATTCTTTGATGTTATGAGCTTGTTGCGCAGTTCTGTATCTTTAGTTTCCAAGAACTCTATCATAGAGTCAAACAGGTTGTAAAATCGAATCAGACAATTGCCTCTTGACAGCCAACGAACTTCAGTATGAAGCAACAAACGGTTGAAATCTTCGTCATTAGTAACACAAAGCTGATGAAATAATCTATTATTCAAAGAGCTGCTACGGATTTTATTGACTGCTTTGATGACATATTGCAGTGATTGAAATAGTAGAAATGTTGTCTATGAATAACGCAATGTATAGCAAGGACATCTGGAATTTTATTCTTTAAGTATGCTATGAAGCCTTTATGGCGCCCTGTCATAGCCGGAGCGCCATCCGTAGCAACTGATATAATATTTTTCAAAGGAATCTCTTTCTCTTCACAAAACTTTTCCAATGTATTGAATATGGTTTCGCCTTTTGTATCTGTCTCCAAATTTCTGGCAAACAATAGTTCTTCACGTATTTTCTCATCTTTAATAAACCTCACGTAAGATAGCAACAACGCTTCATTAGTTGGTAAAGTGGACTCATCGAACTGAATTGAGAATTGACTAGTCCTCAGATGATTGCACAATGATTCTTCAATGTTTTCAGCCATTTCATCAATTCGTCTTTGCACAGAATTATTACTCAAAGGAATTTTTCGGATAATATCTGCGGCCGGTTTATGAAGCACAGTAGTTATTACTTCCTTTATTGCCTTTTTGAGCAATTAACAAAGAGATATTGTCCGAAGCTCGAAGTCCGTCGTCATCTTGCTTAGCAGCCGCCGAAAATAGTTTTGATACACTTGGCTGAGTATTATGCTTCTTCTCTAGGTCTTGAAAATATGCTACATTCTTTTCTGTCTTATCTGGATGCATTTGATTCAAATGATCTTGCAGTCTTGAAGGCTTCATTGCTTCGTTCGAAAATGTTTTTAGACATAGAAGACACAAAGGCGACGACGGGTTTGTGGGATTTTCAATAAATCCGAATTTAATATATTCCGCAGAGTATTGCCGTCTCTTCTTTTTTATTTCCGACATTGTTTTGTTTTAAGAAATACGTAAGTGTTGAAATCAAGTACTGCTTATCTATTATGCGCGAAACCGCAAATGAAAATAAAATAAATTTACGTCGTTTATATAGGATTGCATAAGCAGCACGCACCAACAGGAATAAGACAAACGTGCAACTCGTTTATCTCATTCGACGCCCAATCGTACTCGACAAGCAAGAACAAGTATTATAGAACCAGCCGATTGGTATAGGAATGTACAATTCGGATTATTTAACAAAAACTTGTTAAAACATGATTGCCCGCGGTCTTTTATATCGAACCGAGTTTGAGCTATATCTTAATTAATATTAGTTGATTTTCACAAGATGTAGTCGAGAGTCGAGAGCTCAGTCGGTGTCTAAGAGTCTTCCTAGCTAGGTAGATCAAATTATAAATCGACCCCAAAGCCCTACACAATGCCCCCTTTTTTTCTGGGTCTCTTACCGCCCCCCTTTAGGCCTGCAGCGCCCACAAAGGGGCGTTATCGCCCACGTTGGGAAAGACTGGTCTAGCCCTTATGTCATGTCGATAAAAATATACAATAGATTGCCGGAAAGTATTAAAAAAGAAGACAAAGACACTATATTCATTAAAAAGTTAAGAGAATTAATATTAATTTAATGCTACTACCATATAAATGAATACTTATATGATACATTTTAGTAAGTTTAAAACTTAAAAATAGGTACCTACTACTAAAGAAGCTTTAATATACTTTTATAATTGATAAGTTGATAATATACATATATTAATATAATGTTAGGCTAAGATTACGACTGGTTTTCCTCCTTTCTCCTAGTATTTTCGTGCCCGACAGGGTCCACAGTTGCTACTTTGTTATATATAAGACCTTTACACATTGTGGAGCGAAATAAAGTTATTGAGTATTGAGTATTAATCGAGACACCATATTCGTACAATGCGATCAAAGTAAGGATAGGTATAGTAATTTAATGAATACAAGAAAACGAACAACATTATTAAATTTCCTTTGCTAAACGTATTTTTAGGTAACAATTGATTGACAGGATGTGAGCATTGACGTAATCGCAAGGATGAACTTCGAGTTGTGTATTTAATTAGAATTAGTGACGTCATACGTGTTTCAAGTCACATGGCTTATAGATAATGGCGTCAACTCTAACTTAAACTACACTAAATTTAGAACATTCCTGTCTTTTACTAACAGTTACCGTATGAGCAAGAGGGAACGAATCGAGAGATATCAAATTCAAATTAAGGCACGTCAAATTTAAATCTCCGAACGTTTTAGGAGGTACAGTTTTAGGTAGCTACTAAAATTAGAGACGTCAAACTAAAATTTTATGGAAATATTAGGTTGACACGATTATATTTGAATTTGACGTACTCCTATCCCGGTTTTATGGTAATAGACAACAATTCTCTAAATCAAATATAGTTGGCTACGATTTATATTTATTTGAATTTATGCTTAATTTTCAGAGAAATTAAATAATTTAGTCACTACCGAGCATTACTTTAATTATTATTATTTATATTAATAATGATAAGCTATTACTTACGTAACAATAAAATAGTTTTTTTTTCTTGGTTACTGGAAACATACATAATATGTAATAGAATTTATCATGTCACTCCCTTGCCTTCCATTTTTCATTCTTGTATGTACTTGGGCTGTAATAGTTTTTTTTAAATAGTTTTTCATAAAATGTTATTTATTCACTGCTCTAATAGTAACATTACGTATTTTGTATGCGGGATTCTAAATAAGGAAAAACGGCCATTTCAGTTCGTCCCTCGTCATATCCTCGTATTTCCGACATTATGATAATTCCCGTCACAGCGATGACTCAGGGAAAAATCCGAAAATCCCATTATTTCACTACGTTTGAGCTGCATTCGTTGTTTGTATCCGACTGTCTGTTCGCTGAATGTCTTATTTCATATTCAACAAATTATTCAATGCTAGTTTGTTGTTTTTCTCGGAAATAAAAATGGATAAATCTTTATTGTTCTTCGGGTTTGTGAAGATAGAAAAGTGGCTGTAATATAATTTGTGTATCAAATCATGTTCTTGCTTGTTTGCTTTCTAGGGAAGATGGCCAATATGGGTTTCTCACAATCTAAGTCAATTTGTTAAACAAATTTACCTCCTCGTAAAAAATCTATTGATGTTACTTGACAGGTGTAAGTGGAAATGCCAAAAGGAGTCGTCCGAAGTATATAGGTATACCTATTTACGTTTTTGGTGATGTTTATAAAAAATCAGGTGCGTAGTACTCATAACCGGTGACCAGATGTATAAACTTGGTCGCCCAAGTTTTGCTTCGTAGCAAAAGGAGTCAGTAGGTGGCGTTCTGAAGTTTTTTTGCCTGCCCCCGTGGGCAAAAGGCATGACTTTATGTATAGCTAGGCACCTGGCTTGTTACTAAGAATGCTGTTCGATCCCTGCAAGGTATGGTATATAGTATTTATCAGATATGAATGCTTGCAGGTCCATAAGATGACTTCTGTTGAATTAGTACTCATGGCGATGGAGAAATCAATCATCAATTTATCTCAAATCTGCGTCTTATTAATTGATTAAATGAATGTAATTTGGCGGGTAATGCAAGCTTATATAGTTCTTATAATAAAACCACGTTTAACCGCATTAATCGCGTGTATTATTGGCATTCAAGCACGTAGATTAAAATATTCGTCCAAAAAAGACGCAAAAAGAAAATTATTTTTCGAGTACATTTACAAATTGATAATAGAATTACGTAGGTAAACATTATTTTGTCAATTACCTCGTTATGAGCGGTCAAGAACACGATGAAAAAGAAATGATAAACTTTTAAATGGAAGGAAATAGAGTCATAAATATTTTCGGGCGCTGCGTACAAAAAAGCCTTTTTAAACAAAATTGCTTCGCATATACTTAAACGGCGGCTGTTTAAAAGTGTTGACAAAGCTCATAAAAAAGGTTCAGTACATACACATTTGCAAAATGAAAGTGACACCAAAAGTGCTCCGCAATTTAATGTTTGTTTGTTTAATAATCCTTTCATTTATGATGTAAAATTATTTAGCGATATTTGGTGAGAAGATATTATTTTAGGACAAATAAAAAAAAAACCATAATCATAGCCAAAGTTACAATATTAAATGAAAACAGAATACGGGTGTGAGCAGGATTCGAATCTGCGCCTCCCGGATAAATACTCCAGGCGCTCTGACCACTAAGCCATCTCGACCTCTGCTCGCTACCGTGAATTCATCTTGCACATTTTAACACCTTCTTTTGGTGGCGTCATTACTATCTATTCAGTCCCTATATAGTTGACCGAACCGACACTTTTTTTTTTTTTTTTTTGGTAGTGGCATCTCGCAGGTCAACCTAGGAGGTTGTCGACTGCTTAACCGGACTTTCCTGTGGATGCCCTAATAATAAACTATTATTAAGGCCTCCAGCCAGGGGCATACGACTAAATTAATTCTATTCTAAAGCGACAACGCTAAGGGCACCCCCTGCGGGGTACGAGCCTCGGCTTAGGGCGTCGCTTGAGGGAGGACAGCAAGGGACTGGCTGGATCGAACAAGAATTATCATAATTATTATTATTAGGGGAATTTAAAGCTACAGGCTCAGCGGCTACGCGGGCTGGCACGAGCCAGGGTCGGGGAGGTGATGCATTAGGTGCATTACGGGGACGTCGCGACGGGCCTCGGCGGCGAGGCCTAAATGACGGCGGTCTGTGTTTGTGTACTGTGCTGGTGGCCCTACGGCTCTCTTGGAGCAGGGTTATAGCGTCATCGGGGTACAATAGTGAATGCCTAGGACGGCGAATTCTACTTATCTGGGAGGGGGTGTATCGGGCGGCAGCCGCGATAAGAGGGTTGGGGTGCTTTTCAGCAGACTCGAAATAACGCTTGCAAATGCGTTTTATAAACTGTTGGATAGTGGGAATTTTAAGGTCGAGATGGAGGTTTTCGTTTCTAACGTAGAAGGGGGCTCCCGTGACCTTACGTAAGGCACGGTTTTGGAGGGTCTGCATCTTATGGAGGCGGTAAGATTTCGCGTGTGGGAACACTACGCAGGCGTAGGTCATGATGGGGCGTATGCACGTGGTGTAATTGCGCAGTTTGCACTTAAGGGACAATCTGCTGCGTGCGTTCATAATAAAGTGAAGCCTACCCAGAGCGAAGGCGGCGCGCGAGCGCACCGTCCTTATGTGCTCACCGAAGGTCAAGTGTCTATCTAGGATGACTCCTAAGTACTTGGCTTGCTTCTCCCAAGAGATCGGCTTGCCGAACATGGTTATCGGTTTGGGGTCGGGGGGTCTGATCCTACGCTTTTTCGCGAAGAGTACGGCTTGACTCTTATCGGGGTTGACTTCTATTCTCCATTTCCTGAACCAAGCGCCTAGTACGTTGGCGGAAGTTTGGAGAGTGCTAGCTACTATGCGGTCGCGCACGATACCGGAGTAAAAAAAGGCAGTGTCGTCTGCGAAGAGAGCTAACTTTGCCTGTCTATTTTTGGGGATGTCGCTAGTGAAGAGCGTGAACAGGAGGGGCGAGAGCACGGAGCCCTGGGGGACACCGGCGCGGATAGAGTGGGGGGCGGATAGTGCGCCCTCTATGCGATAGCGGAAAGTGCGATTCGAGAGAAAGTCCCGTAGGATGAGCACGAGACGGTCGGGCACGCCGAGTTGGTACAGCTTGTATAATAAGCCGTTGTGCCAGACTTTGTCGAAAGCCTTCGCTATGTCGAAAAAGAGCGCGCCTGTCATCGTGCCGCGCTGAAAACCGGCGCTTATGTGCTCGACGATGCAGTGGACCTGTTGTACGCACGAGTGTTGGGTACGAAAACCGAACTGTTCGTTGGGGATGAGGCTCTTCGCATCAGCAAAGTCCTTGAGTCGCTTATAAATAAGCTTCTCATAGATTTTACAGAGTACGTTGAGGAGGCTGATCGGTCGGTAGCTGGTGGGTTCGTTCGCGGGTTTTCCCGGCTTAGGGATACCTATGACGGTGGCTTCTTTCCACGATTGAGGGAAGACGTTGTGACTCATGGCGCCATTGAAGATGGCGGTCATGAGTATAATGAAAGGGGCGAGGAGAAGTTTCATGACTTTATTAGTGATGCCGTCTATGCCGGGGGCTTTGCGGGGTTTGAGATTTTTAATGACCTCTTGCACCTCGTCGGGAGTGACGGGGGGCAGGGGGTCGTCGGGGTCTTCGAACGGCGGGAGTGAGGCTCTGCGTTCTACTTCTGCGTCGACCTTGAGGAGGTGCGCTCGGTCGACCGGTTGGGTGCTAGGAGTGCATTGCGCTTCTAGACTGTCGGCCAGGCACTCGGCCTTTTCGATGTCGTCGAAGGCTATGCTCTTATCGGGGCGGATGAGAGGGGGCATGGTGGCCACTCCATCGGATTGGAGTCTCCTTTGAAGCTGCCAGAATGCTTGGTGAGTGGGCTCTAAGTCGCTCAGCGTCTTATCCCAGTGCGCGTTACGCTGCTCGTCGATGCGTTTCTTTACAGCACGCTGTAAATAGCGCATGTGAGCTTTGTTCGCGTCGCAGGGAAACGCGCTGTAGGCACGTACGGATGCGTTCTTTTCCGTTACCAGTTCGCGTACGTCCGCCGGTAGTTTCCAGTGATGGTTGTCCATCAATGGAACTTCCCGTGAACAATTGTTCAAAACGGATTGTACGTGACCGGTGAACGAATCGATCGCATTCGTAGTGTCAGTGACCGAAGCGATGACGTCGGGAATTGAGTCTAACTGCGGGGAGCTGGTCGATTGTAGGCTTTCGCTTACTCTCTTCCAGTCCGTGATCGTTTGGGTGGGAGGGGGTCGGGAAGGATCAGAGGGCCCCGAGCGAGGTGCCAGTGCCATGATCACGGGACGATGGTCGGAGTTGAGCTCGTGTAGCGTCTCTATAGACTGTAAACGAAGGTTTACGTTCTTTAGAAGCGCCACATCGAGAATATCGGGAAGGTGCGCGGTGTTGTGCGGATAGTGGGTGGGATGCATCGGAGCAATAATGTCGAAGTTGAGAGTGGCACACAGGCCGAACAGTTGCCTGCCTCTCGCGGTCGTCGTATTACTGTTCCAAGCGGGATGTTTGGCATTGAGATCGCCCGCTATGATAACGGAGTCACTCAAGCCGAGGAGGGCAGTAAGGTCGTGGGATAGGATTTCGCGTTTTTCCCCCACATCGGTGGCGGCGGGAGGGATGTAGGAAGAGACGATAGTGATGGGTTGGTGACCGGTCATGGCTAGCCGACAGATCGATACCTCGAAAAGTGAGAGAGGAGGTGGGTCTAACGGGATGCAGTGGAGCGTTTTGCGGTAATAAATAAGGGTGCCGCCCATGTGACATCTAGTTCTATCGTTCCTAACTATACGGTAGTTGGCGATATTCGGGTCCCGACGGTGAGGTTTTAAGAACGTTTCCTGTACGAGGAGAACGTCTAATTGGTGGTCGCGGAGGAACGTAGTTATTTCGTCGCGTTGTTTGGTGATGCCGTTAGCGTTGAAGAAACCTATTTTTAGGGAGCGCGGTTTGGTTCTACATAGGTTCTTATTATCCATTAAAGATTTTATATTTTATTTATTATGAGCTAGATTGCGCAGGGCTTGCGTAATCTTGGGAAAGGTGTTGTACACCATGAGTAGCTTCATAGGGTCGCCTTTGCAGGCGATGATGTCCCTGGCCATAGCGTGAGCGTTATCAGAAGAGAATACGCTGAATGTGCTGAGAATGACGACCGCGGGGTCAAACGCGAGGTCGTCGTTTACGACCGGTAGAGAGGCGGCGGCGTTAGCCGGTAAGGACGCGTTAGTCGGAGGCGATAGAGAGGGGGGCGCAGCTATGGGCGAGGCCATTAGGGCTGCGATCATGGGCGTAGAGGTGGTTTTGAGAGCTGGGAAAGCTCGTTGTTGCTGGAGGTTGTTGAGGGGAGCCCACGGACTGGGTCTCTGAGGGCTGAGGCGGGCGGGGAGTTGAGAAGAGGGGATCGCCACCGAAGGGCTTTCCCTTTGTTGACGGGCGTTGGCCCGCTTAACGAGCTTGGGCGAGGTTGATTTCGGTGCCTTAGGGCAGCCGCGATAGTTAGCGGGGTGACCGGCTTCGCCGCAGAGCACACAACTGGGAGGGTCGGTGCAGAGTGCGCGATCTTTGGGTCGGGGACAGTCTACAGTGCCGTGGTCACCTAGACACTTGACGCATCTAGGTGTGGCGAAACAGTTGGTCTGAGCGTGACCGTATAATTGGCAACGGTGACATTGCCCTATTACGCCTGTTTTATAAGGCTTCTCTATAATGATGCCGGAAAGGCTACAGATCGCTTTGACCTGGAAGATCGGGTGGTGTCCTTCGGTAGGATCGCATACGACTAGCACCATGTCGTAGGCGGCCCCACCTCTGGGTCGGTGCATCCGGTGCACCTGGGATACTGGGACTCTCTGCGACTGAAGGTCGCTGAGGATGTCCTCTGTGGGGATTTCCTTCGGGATGCGTCTTATGACGACCCTGGTAGATTTCTCCTCGGGGAGAGAGTACGTGTGAAACGACACGTCCCTGGCCTTAAGGGCCTTGGTGAGTTCCCTATAATCGGTTGTGGAGGGGACCTTGACTTTAATGCCTTGCTGAGTAGCACAGGCACTGGTGTAGTTGATCCTGCGATCAACACACATCTTTGAGATGGCAGTCCATTTGGACTTGTCATGAATGTAGAGCGGGGGAGGGGATTTAAGCTTCTTAGAGCTCGAGGGCTCTAGTCACGGGGGCGGGGGAGGGGGCGGGGGGCGCTACAGGTTTTTTGGCCTTGCTGGCCGGGGCGGAAGTTTTCCCCTTCTTCCTCTTGCCTCCTTTGCCGACCTGGATGTAGTCGTCTTCGGAGGAGGAGGAGGAGGGAGAGGACGAGCTAGTCTCGGAGTCGGAGGCAGTGGCATCCGAGAGACAGGGAGAGGGGTTGACGCACACGTCCATGTCTTCCGAGACAGTGACGGCGGTCGTAGGAGGCGCGATGGCCGAAGTAGAGGGAGCCTCTACGAGAGGGTCGATGGTGGGCAAGGATACGAGGCATGGTATTCCTATTTCAGCGGGCGGCGGAGAGAGAGGGCTATCTACGCAATTTATTGCGGGGTTGACATGCTGCAGGTCGGCTATTTGGGTACCGTACCGACGTTGAATGTCGGGGTCCCTGACTATGATTTTAACGAACGCGAGAAGCGCGTCCATATTAAAAAGAAATTAAAGAAATTATTACCTATTTTATAATATTTGCCTAACAGGCCTAACTCCCCGGGAGGATAGCCCGGGGATGCGTAACCCTCCCCGCCGGGTATAGGCAGGGAGGTGAGTGACCTAATGGTGAGCCCTAAGCTTCCTTTTTACCCGTCGCCAGTCTTAATGTGCGTACGGGGCCCTGAACCAGTCTAGTGCGAAGGGTGTAGGCACACCCGACCGACACTAGGTGTGTTGCTGTAAGGGAAACCAGAGCTAGAGTCGACTAGGAGATCCCCCAAGGCCGGTTGTTCTAGCTCCCGTCCGATTTGTAGCTTAACCCTGAAGGGGCTTCAGCTGGGTGTATCGGGTCCACACCCTCTCGGTTTCGTTGACACCGTGAGGTTTCCACCGAGAACCACGAAACTGTGGATTTTCCCAGAAGGGGAATTTACACAACACACGTTTTGACTGTACTTTGAAAAAGACAGATATCAGCCGCCGCCTCGAAAGAGGCAACTTTTGAGTTGTAGTGGCGTAGCTAGCGAGCAGCTACGGAGAATGCTACGGCAGAGCGTAGCGACAACGATCACTGACACAACACGAGCGAGTTACGCAGAGTAACACGTCCGTGCGCGGCGAGCGTTGATGCGAGAATGACCGAACCGACACGTCTAATTTTACAGTTAATCTGAGGTCAGAGCGCCTGGAGTATTTATCCAGGAGTCGCAGGTTCGAATCTTGTTCACGACCGTATTCTTTTTCCATTTAATATTATTGCTCTGAGTTATTAGTTCAAGGCTAATAATTGAGAGCTGAGCGTCAACCGAGCCTTAGCCAAAGGGCGAAAAAGTCGAGGAACATAATCAATCCCCAATGGGGTATTTACATCAACATGTAGAAAATTTTACTTACTTTGGGTGTCTATTTCTATTAATTATTGTTCAAGGGTTATTGCATGCCGCTTGCATTCTTCGGGATTGCCCGACTAGTTTCGAACTCGAACGGAGCCCTTAGTCATGAGCTGAGGCCGCGGCGATGTCGCGAGTCAAACTGGCGCCGCACCGCATTGCATGCCGCCGCGCGCGGGCCGTATATGCACACGGTGCCGGCGTCGGGAGTGTTCGTGTGTTCCCGTCATTCTTCGTGTCCGAGTTACCCATAGTGCATACCGCGCTAACTGTGTCGCACTCCAGACTTGACTCACTTTTGCATGATGTAGATTTCAGACCTAGTTTCTGTCTATTTCTACGCAGTAAAGTAGTACTTTTGGGTAGAGCTAAACGAAATCCAATAATAATACAATAGTTCTGGGGATGTTATTGTGATAAACGTTGAAATGGTATACGAGAGAGTCTACAGGTCCACCTGACTTTCTATGCGGCGCCTTGCACGACATCATGGTAGTTTGAAAGACACCCGTTGTATAAATCTCGATATTCTGTGCAATGAGCACGTGCAGAGTCGCAATTAAGCTATTATGAAATAAATCAAACACATATGAGAGTAAAAACTAAAATAATTAGTAATATTTAATATAGTTCCTATTCCTATAACTACGATTACCCAAACAGTTTTGAACAGAGTTTGAGTCTAGATATCGCCGTGGGTTCAGTTAATCATTAAGGGGTCCGTTCAAGTTCGAAACTAGTCGGGCGATCTCCATTTAATACTAATAATAAGTACGTGAGTGAAAATCTTACACGTGTCCTCTCAAAAGTAAATTCAATACATATCTATGTATAATTGTATATTGCATGGCAAAGACAAATCTATTCAAATGTATGCAAATGTGTATGTTGTTGTACTCATAGTTTTTACCGATGCTATAATTTTCCCGATCCAGGAATAGAATTCCGAACCACACACTTAGTAGTTCCGCTTGCGATCACTAGACCACCGAGACAGTCAAAAATCACACACTCTAAGTTATTTAAGCCTTTCAAGTCAGTAACACTTCCACATACTACACGGAAATGTATAACCTAGATAGAACAGATTATCGGAAATGCATTTATCCTGATTTGGCACTGCTAAAGACCTAGTCGGCGCCGGCGACTGCCCAAATTTATTGAGAAGATTTGTCTTCAGAGAGTGATAGTACATACTACCTTCTTGTAACAATTTTCTGATGAATGCTGACCCAACCCAATCCCACATTTAAATGTATTAATTTCCATGTAAGGGGAAGTGAGTATATTGCCAACTACCAGACACAATTCCAAATTCCGGGCTGCTACAGAGAATTTTCTGTCAAAAAATCCTATTCACCCGGGAATCGAACTCAGTATCTCATCCTCAGCTGCCACATTCGTTGCACTTGTCCAATGATGTAGAGAATTGTTTACATAGTAAAACTATATGTTAAATACTTTTAAGAAACTGTCAAAAAACAATGACATTGTCAATCTTATCTCACAAGGACAATGTCACGTTCCAGTTTTTACGAAAAAGGCAAATTAGTCACGGAATATTATCACCTTCATTTAATTTGAAATTAGGTACATTCGCAAACACTGACTGTCATTCATATAAAATTTACTGAAGGCGCCACATGTCATTTCATTCATTAAAATAAAATATTATTATGTCTTGGTAAGTCAATTTATTATTTAGACTAGTAATATTTATTTATTTTCAAAACGCATTATAACTTTTTGTTTCGTGGATAAAGTTACGATTGTGAGCAAACAAGTCGAGTCTTTCTTCACCTTTTAATACGTCTTATGGTGACGTCATCGTCATCTATTCAGTCATTATCGTAAAAAACATAACATTAAAATTATGGCTTTTAAAAAATTATGATTTTAAAACACCTACATAAAATAAAAATTGTGTTCTCAAGTTAAGATTCCTTTTTTTTTATTCTTGCGTGTAATTGGAATCGATATTAGAATTTTCTTGCTAGAGATTGAATTACAATGCAATATTATTTTACTTAAACAATATTCTTATTACCAAGCTTTATTAAAAAGAGGGTAGGGATTACACGGTTTAAATTATTATAGTAATACATACACCGTGTTTTCCAATATACCTATAAATGAAATCGAATTAGTTGGTAACGACGGTTATTTTCATTTTTAATTTATTGATATCGTATTTTCCTATAATCTACAATAAATAATTTTGAATTGAATACATACTAGTTGTCCTTCCATATTTGAATACTTTTGAATAAATTCCAGTAATAACTTTACCAGTAAAAAAGTATTAACTTTTTTCGTTTCTACAGTTGTACCACATCATGTTCCACCCCTACGGTTGGCATCGCACCTCAAACATTCGCATCAGCACTGCAGTTCTTCGCAGCATCACAGTGTCTCATATCAGAAGGAATATTGCCAGAAGCTGATGTCAAGAGTACGTAATTTTTGTATTGGGTATTACTTTCGTAAAAATACATAGGTAATTATAAATCACGATCCTGCCTGTACTTTCTGAGGAGTAAGGCAAAGGTATACAGTTCCAAAAGTTGTAAAAGGTGGTCAGCTTATTGCCGTCTACCAGATACAACACCAATCTAAATGTTGCTACTGACTGAGAAAAATAGCGCTTGGCCCGATCTAGTGATCGAACTTAGGATCTAATGCTCAGAAGTCGCGCTTTTTATTACATTCAGCGACCATCTAGAAGTATACCTACATATTCATAAAATAATTGTTTTATTGTTTTGCATTTGGACAATTCGCATTTGATTTGCAAACTTACCATCTATAAGAGATTGAAATTGAGGTTGGAACTAGTTGGGCAATTCTTATAATACACGTCACTTAAATACGTCAGAAAAAAAAACAAACAGACTAGTGAGCTTCTATTATATATTTTTTTTTATCTTATATCTATATTTATTGTTATGAGAAAATTATGAAGTACCTATTGTATTGTTTTTAAGAAATATGGTGTCGTTTCTGATGCTGACAAACTAAACGAAAATCGGATAATTGCTATCTTTTACTAACAGAAAGAGTGAGGAACAGTGTGTTAAGGAAACTTTGTGGAGTGAAAGAGGATATAGTTATGAGCATTAAGAATGCAAGGATAGATTAATGCATGAAAAGGTTAGCAAGCGAAGAGGTGTGTCAGAATCTTAGCAAGCTGGAATCAATAGTCTTTAGCCTAACCCAATAGGAAACAGTCGTGGTTATATGTAATACCAATAGTTTCAAGCCTTGTTGAGGCGCTCATAGCCCGTTGCAACTACTGTTTGGTAAACGACCTTTGATAGTTAGCAAAGCTTGGCGCAGATAAGTGATCACCAGACATTCACATAAACCGTCGGTTCTTGTGAGTGGGAACTGTTAAATTCATGGTAGACACTAAGGCAATTCAGAAGACAACAACTTAAACAACTCTGGTCACTAGGTCTTCTAACCACATGAAAGAAGAAGAACAAAACTAACAGTGAAATTCAGAACAAATTTAGAGCCGTCAAACTAATTTTCCTGCACAGTATTAGTTGCCACACTTTCAAGCTAATATTCACAAAACATCAAACTAAACCCGAACAAAAATTTTTGATTGAACAAATTTTGCATTTATCTCGAATGTGTCTTTCTGTATAACATTATACTGTATGCAAAAATTTAAGTTTTATTTTAACAATATTCATTATATTAAAGAAAAAAAAAGGAATATGCAAGAAAATTTACACCACTGACATACTCAGCAATTTTCGAGTATTATGATTAAAATCACGTTTAACAATATAATGCTACTTAAGTACATAACGAGATCTAATTTGCCATGATTTGCATGATAATATACAGAATATTCATGAATGTTACATGAATAATACGTATGAATAATGGTTATATTAAAATCAGAACACAAAACTAAGTAAATCCATTTAATAAACTGTAGCAAATGCAACCTTCACTACAAACTTTTGAAGCGATAATAAACTAGTGGCTAGGTCTGTTAGGGGCAAATAAGGTTGTAGTGAGTTCGAAAACTAACTTCAGCTGTTTCGCTTTTTACTCAACCCACTCCTAAAACTACATTTTGATTTCCAGATTTGGATACATTCGACTTCATAATAGTGGGTGCTGGAACAGCTGGCTGTGTGTTAGCAAATCGACTGAGTGAAATACATAAATGGAGTGTTTTATTAATAGAGGCAGGGGATGACCCACCCATCGAAGCTGATGTAAGTATTGATACAGAAGGTGAAAATTTGTCAGGTATATTTGGCATTAATTAAATGCAATAATAAGAATTGAGTTAGTAATAGTAGTAGTAATAATGCATTCAATTTTTATAACTTGTAATGAACTATAAACAAAGTGTTTGTGGAACCTACCTACTATTATTGAATAATATTATTTTGTTGACCAAAACTTTATGTCAAAAACGTTTAAAATATAAATGTCATATTTTCGATAAAAAAAACAATATGTACAATGTTTTTTTGGTTACCTCTGCATCGCCCGAAGGTTAAAATTCCAAACAAGTGAACCAATTAAACTCAGACAGTATTCGTTTATTTTATATAAAAATAATGAAACATTTACAGATTCCAGGTTTCCACGATACTTTTGTTCATACTAAGTACAACTGGCACTACAAAACTAATAACAATGGAAAAATAAATCAAGCTTATAGAGATGGATCTATATTTTGGCCAAGAGGCAAAGTAATTGGTGGAAGTAGTAACTTAAATGCCATGATGTACGTTCAAGGCAATGATCAAGATTATCAAAGATGGCATGATGCTGGTAATACGGAATGGAGCTTAGGAGAAGTTCGTCGATGCTTCAAGAGAGCCGAAAATTTTCAAGACAGTGAGCTGTTGAAAAATTCAGAAATCTATAAACATTATGGCTACGATGGACCACTCGTTATTAACACGTTTAATAGCACATATAGAGATTTGACGAACAAAGTTCTCTCTGCATGGGATGAAATCGGTGTTAAGACTGTTTCAGACCTTAATGTAGCTAATGTGCTGGGTTCAGGTATTACAAGAGTAACAGCAGCTAATGGAGAAAGGCAAAGCTTAAATAAAGCATATCTAAACCCAATCAAAGGTAGAACGAATTTAAAGATTCTGAAGAATGCTTTGGTTGTAAAGATTTTGATAAATTCTGCGAAGCAAGCTTATGGGGTTCTAGTGAATCATCGTAATAAAACTTTAAAAGTTTACTCCACAAAAGAAGTAATACTTAGTGCAGGTTCCATTAACTCTCCACAACTTCTCATGTTGTCTGGCGTTGGACCTGAAAAACATCTACTCTCAAAAAATATACGACCGGTACATCACTCACCAATGGTAGGACAAAATCTTAAAGATCACATTTTGATGCCAATAACAATATACGGTCATGAGCCGGGGGAACTTAGCGAAGCTGATCAACAATTTGACGTCATAAAATACTTATATAATCGTACAGGTTACCTGTCTCAAATCGTTGTTTCCGACGTCTTAGCATTTTTCTCATTGAAAGAAAATGCATCTTACCCAGATATCCAAACTTATCTCTCAATAATATGGAAAAATACAAACAAGTTGAAAAATAATTTAAAAACGGAACTCAGATACAAAGAAATTGTAGCAGACTCAGTGGCAGAAATCAATAAAAATTACACACTTTATAACTTTCAGATAAGTTTGTTGCACCCCCATTCAAGTGGAAATATTTTATTGAACTCAAATAATCCTGAAGAGGCTCCACTTATCTATCCAGAGTATTTCAGTGATCCCAGAGATTTAGATATGACAGTAAACGGTATTGAACAAATTCTCCAACTTCTCAATACATCGTATTTTCAATCTGTCAATGCTTTCTTGGGAAGGATGAAATGGCCAGATTGTGATGTTTTTGAGTTAGGCAGCAGAGATTACTGGAATTGTTTATGTATTAATGTGGTGGGTACAGTCTATCATCCAGTTGGAACGTGTAAGATGGGCACTAATCCGAAAAGTTCAGTCGTGGATAGCCGGCTAAGAGTCTATGGTGTTAAAAGTCTTCGAGTGATCGATGCTAGTATAATGCCATCAACTGTAAGTGGTAACACTAACGCACCAACTGTGATGATAGGAGAAAGAGGCGCAGAATTGGTTAAGGAAGATCACTGTTATACCTAAGAATTCAGCAAGCTACTCGTATCTCTATATCAATACATATTTACTAGCTTATAATATTTTTACATGACTGCCCAAAAAAAGGAGTGCTATGTTTTTAGGGTCCATGTATGTATGTAATTATGTATGTATAAAAAGTCGTAAACATACGTTTACGACTTTCTTTATTCCACCATAACTTCAAAATGCCTGAACGGATTTCGATGTATGGTGTATGGTTAGAATCCTTACATTGTCTCAGGTAACAGTTAGTAAGATTTTAAAAAGGGCAAGCGTGCTTTTTATGTTTTTAATTAATTTCATCTTGTTGTATGTTTACTCACTGGTATAAAGCGTTATCATAAAAAGACCTCTAAATGCATGCATATGATTGGTTCGACTGCGTACAACAAGTTACCTAGTAACCGAGAAGCCCCGAATTTGTCTTGCGTTAGATCGCATCTGAAACTCTAGCTTGTCAATAATCAAATCTTTTATAGTTTTGACAAATTTATTATTTAAATTTATATAATTTATGACATAAGTTTTACGTATTAATATTTTTTGTGTAAATTAATTTATTACTGTTTATGTTATTGTGAAATTTCAAATATTATTTTATTTTATTTTTATGTTAAATATTCCTAACTCCAAATATTTTTTTAAAAGTATTTGATGTGATTGTCGTTAAAAAAATAAATTAATATAAGCATGAGTTTGACTAAGTAACTCCACACTTTGAGTAAGTAACGCCCAGTTATTTATGTTATTTACCGATAAACCAGTTACTTAAAGCAACAATTTTTGTCTAGCGTTTCCAATCGCGACTTCAGCAACTCCGCATGAAGTCCCGGATTCAATTACCGGGTCATGAAAAGTGTTATTGAGTTTTTCTGTTAGGAAATTGTTTGAGTTTGGAATTGTGTCCAGTAGATGGTAATAGGCTTACCACCTATTACATGGGACTTAATAAAAGCACTAGCGAAATGTGGATGTACGACCCTCTGCTTACCCCTTCGGGGAATGCAGGCATGTTGCTATGTTATGGTAAACTTTTATTGACTTGAAAAAGAAGGAATAATTAAATTATAATCGACCGAAGAAATGTGGCTCTCAGGTTTGTTCATATGTATATATGTAGCAATGTTCACGATTACCTCGAGTCCCGTGTGTCATATTTCTTATGACCTCGCGGGGTGTGACCTGTTAACTTTGTTCTCACACAAAAACTGTATAACTAGTTTTGTGGGCACTGTTCTACGTATTATGTGAACCTACATACCTACATTATAAAATATACATAAAAGAAATAACCTAATAATTTTATGCTTAAAGCTGTTACACAAGCCTCCGTTATTTATAACAAACAACTTCGATATAAAACAATAAAATAAAAACTATTCTAATACATATAAAAATATGGAAAAACACATGCGTCGAAGTATTTCTCCGCATAACAGTCATCTGGGATGGTGCCTATGGTATTGCCACGTTGAACGGCAATGCTGATTCATTGAGCTTGAAATAAGACTTCTGATCACGTGAAGTGTCGACCAGTCTCAGAGAAATCTCTTTATAAAGGAGTGATGCACTCAAACGATCCCAATGTTTCGAACCCAAATGACTCAAAGTCGTAGCAACTGGGCTAATAGCTTTAGTATTGTCAATTATCTTTCAACCCGCAACTCAAATTCCCCAACAAAATTCCATAAATGAATCTGATCTTATCTTCTTATCCTAGTATTCAATACAGTGTATAGCGTATATCTGACCCAGATTCCTACTTCATAGCAAAATTTTTTGGTATTCTGGAAGATCATATTCTACACTAATGCTAATAGTTTCATTATGCGTACCGCTTAGGAATGGAATTTCTTGCCCCCTATTTGTGTATCGTGATAGGTATAATCTGGTGGTCTTTAAGGCTCTAGTGAACAGGTTAAGCGTGTTCTAGCGACGACCACACCATTCCACAACATCAGGTGTCAGCTTACCAATATAGAATCTCTACTCTATGCCTCTAAAAACCCCATTATTGCCTCTAGATACCCTACAATAGCCACACCAGGAAAATCTTTGTTGAAAAGATGAATAAAAATAGTTCCTACGTACAGATGTGTTTTCTACTAACCTACATCGATTCTTTCACTTGTTTGTGGCTTTTAAATGAGTAGGTAGTGCACTAGCGCCTGGCCTTTGTCTCTAGCAGACAATGTCGTTCACTGCGGCGCGTTCGAGAAAAAGTGCTCTTGAACGCCACAGGAATACATGAGGATTTAAATGCGTACACAGAAAGTCGCTCGGTGAAATCCTCCTTTCTGAATTTGGAAAAAAAGTTATTGGTTTTTCGTCTATTGTGTTTGGAGTAGATGTTTGTACGTTTATTTTATTTGTAGAAGAGGATCTCTGCGGAAATCTGTTTGTCATGATCTGTACAAATGTAGCACTAATATTTAACGTATGATATTGTAGGAAAGGAATCCAATAGGATGAGTATACTTCCATCAACTTTATTTAGGTTAAATTATATTAAAAGTTTTATTTTATTAATTTAAAACAACATTTATATCATGGTGACAATAAAATTATAACAATATATCTGCCTAGCCTTTTCCCAATTACATTGGGGTCGGTTTCCAGTCAAACCGGATGCAGCTTAATACCAGTATTTTACATGGAGGGACTGCCTATCGGACCTCCACAACCCAGTTACTGGGTAACACGATATCTCGTGGTATGACTGGTTGTCAGACTTTCAGGCCTCTGACTACCCGTAACGGCTGTCATAGATCTTAATTTGACAATCGGGACCGGCTTAACGTGCTGTCCGACGCACGAATTGCAACAATATGACAGAAATAGTATCATTACTTTGATCTAACTACGACGCTATTGATAGCTATAACAACAAGAAAAAGCGCTAAGAAATATTTTTCGTTTTAAATCCCATAAGCAAATATCTGCCGAAGCGTAACACTAAACTTACTTTTTTTAAAGATCCACATTTATTTAGATATTTTTGTAATTACGTCAAGGTTGTTCCGAAGTAACATTATGATTTGATATTTTAGACAAAGTGCACTTGAAAGCCTTTTATAAAAGCATTACGTCTACTCATGTGATTCAAGTTTGATAAAATTATTTTAGCATTAAATGTATGAACAATTCGTTATTTTTAAAGTTTATTGTTAAGTGGCTGATTTTAAGAGTTCATGTACGTTTACCATACCTAATGTGTGAATAATAAGAGCTCGGACAATAAATATTTACGCTTTTAATAGCGAATAAATTCGAGGGTTTCTTTATAAAAAAAAAAACGTTTATTTACCAAGAATAACCCTTTGTACACAAGGAAACAAGAACATTACTGTTAACGACTTAAGATAAGACTTAAAAAATAACAGTTTTATTTTATGCTAATCTAAATTATTACAAAGTCATCAGAAAAATTATCCCTGGCTCTGAAACTAGGTAAATACCTGTACTATCAGAGTCAGTGGTTCCTTATAAGTTGATAAAGATTTAGATAGGTACTAGTCGAGCACAAGGTCCTGTTCAAAAAACTTATGTTATTTTATTACCTACAGTTGTTTTAAGATAATAATAAAACAAATAAAAAAAATGGAAAAGCTGTGGTGGGTGACATTAAGTTACATCTAATAATGAAAGAAGTAGAAAATAATATTAATATAGATATGTGTTGATTTATGTATTTGTGAGTGTGTGTGTGCTTGTGAGTGTGGGTGTCGTTGTGTGTGATTATATATTCATAATTCTTACTATGGTTAATGGTATGTGATGAATAATGATTAGGACAAAAACTCATTATGTATGTATTTTGTTGCAACTGAAAATCAATCAGTTGTAGAATATTTTGTTGAGGCGATAAATATAATCGCTAAATAAATATTTATTATGAAAGGCAGCATATTTTAGAATTAATAACAACGCAAATGGAAGCGCTGAATTCTCAAGAAAATATTCCACAATTGTAATTTCATCTGAATCCATACATACATACAAAATGCCCACTCTACTAGCTACACAAAATACAAGTTATCGTCCATGCTAGCATTTGTGTCCATTTACAAAACAGCATATTTCCTCGAGACTATACTAGAAACCCTCGTAGATACCATTTATTTTGGGACCTCTACACACAAAACTATCTCTTGACCGTTTATTGACATTGAAAACGGGAAGCATTTTCATGATTGCGGTTCCGTATAAACTATTTACTTTAGCATAAGCGGGAATGGCCTCTCCTGTCTTCCTTGTCTTCCTTTTAAGCCAGTGGACTGGGTATTTCAATATATCACATGCATAAACATGTTTCGAAATGGTTGCTTATTCGCTATCAGGAAATAAATGTATCCGGCACTTATTTTTGTATTGTATTGTTTGATAAGAGTATTGGGTTTTGTATTTGCAGTTATGGTATGTTTTTGATGACATTTCGGTTAGTGAATGATAAAACTGTCACTATTATAAGTACGTATTAACGTAGGAGTCTTGTTTTCTATAAAAAAAATCTTTCTTTATGTTAGTCTCAACATCATAATTTTATCTAAAAGAAGTTGCGAGGCAACTCTAAGGCAAGTATTTCATAAGTTACTTGGGTTCCTTAAATTTTTGTGTTGTAAGAAATTAATGAAATATATTTTATTCTTTATTTCTTATTATTATTGATATATAAACCTACCTACCTATATATAACTACCTACTTCAATATGTTTATGACATCATAGAGGAATACACATGTGAAAAGATTATCCAACAATAATAATATTGTCGTGTTATTGAAATCGATTTTCTTTGTATGATCACGCTCATTTTTTATTTTTTTCATAAATCAGTTCATAGAGGAATATTAAAAGGGCTTAACATTTACATGACAACCAGCTTAAGTTCTGGGACGCAAAGCCGATTTCACGACCGGTCACGATATTTCAGCATCATCTTGTTTCCACTATATCCTTTGTATATTAGATTTTTCCGATTCCTCGCATAGTCCACGAGGGAAATCCTTGAGAGCTCCAGTTGTAGTCAAAAAGACGAAGAATATTTCGCTACGATTTTCCCGAAATACTTACATTTTGAGGAAAAAACAAATCGTAACGCACTATTCGCGCTGGTTAAATGACGTCCCTAATACTTGTTTATTTTTATAGGCTATTATAAAGGAAACGTGGCTGTTTGCGTTTGAACGTTATTAGGTCGACCGTGACTTCCCCGCAGTTGCCAAAACAGGACAGTTTGTACGATGATTTTGTCGAAAATGGCACAATAATATAGGTGGCTAATGTTAAATTTGTTTTTGGTGTTACTTTTAACAGATTGTTGGTACATAATATGTTAGGCTATGATTAAAGTTTTCTTATCATAGAAATTTGCTATCGACATAAGGTTTACTTGGGATACTACTTTAATTTGCACGTATTATTAAAGTATTAAGTCTTAAAAAAAGTGTTGGAAATAAAGTGAATGGTGCTATACATGCGGTGGTGGCCAATCAGTCGATGTCCAAAAGGGCTCGACTGGCTGTCCACAATGGTGTGCTTGTACTTACGCTTATGTATGGAATTGAATCCTGGGTGTGGCAAAAGAGACATGAAAGTAGAATAAATGCTGTAGAAATGCGTTCCTTGCGAAGTATGTGTGGTGTAACTATGAATGATAAATTGAGGAATTATGTGATTCGACAACGTTGCGGTATAAATGAAGACGTAGTGACGAAAATTGAAATGAGTATGCTTAGATAGTTTGGTCATATTGAGAGAATGAATGAAAGACGGTTAACAAAAGGTATCTACAAGGCAGGTATTAGTGGAAATGCCGGATGTCCTAGAAGGATATACACTGACCTTATTATTATTAGTGCTATCCTCCAAAACGGTAAGGTGCGTAGTACCCGCAACCGCCGCGCATGTATGACAAGAGGAATGAACGTGGACGAAGCAAAAAGCTAAGGTAGGGTAAGGATCGTAGCAGGTGGCGTTCTGTAGTTTCTGCCTACCCCCATGGGAAAAAGGCGTGAGTTTCTCTATGTATGTAAGTCTTAAAATTTACTATTTTTAGTTAGTCATGTCGGTTCAGTAGTCATCGCGATCTATTCATGTCCCTCTACAGGTAACCTGTTACCTGTAGAGGGACATGAATAGTAGCGATGACCTCACCATAAGACGTATTAAAATGTAGAAAAATCCGGGGTAGTGAGTGGATGTCAAAATTACTTATTTAGAAGGGCTCCTAGAGTATTAATCCGGGAAGCGCAGATTCGAATCTCGTTCACGACCGTATTTATTCCACAAAAACGTATAATTTTATAGTTCGCTATGGATGCGTTAATATTTAATTATGCGTTTGAAAGATTTGTCAATGCCGATGTCTAGGTACTAGAATAATTTACAGAAATTATCTACTAATAAAAACTTTATTCAAATCTCAATTTTTAATCCAATAGACTCTAATTATAACATTTACAAGAAAATTGTGAATTCTATCACCACTGCATATGTTTACGAATAACAGCCTCGCCCTCTCAATCCGTACATAGCCAATACGCAAAAATACGACCACGAAAAACATAGGGGAATCTAGCCGCGTATAAAATCTGCTCAAACATGAAACGGATACCACAATAGTCGCGTGCGAATGTGATTTGTCTGTTTATTCCCGAAATCCCATCGTTTTCCTTATGAAATTATTTCTAACAAAGGAACCTGTATTTTCACGTGAGAACATGTAAAAGGGTACCTTATAGTGAAACGAAAATCACTGAATAGTTTACCTGAAAGGGTAAGCTGAGCAAAATGAATTGGGTTCCGTCGCACATTGAATAGGAATCGAACGGCAGGCGAGCATAATAAGGAACCTTTGATGTTTGGACCGTCACTGAAAATTTTGGTCTTTTATCACGTTTTAAGTTTGTTACACACTGAGAGTTTTTTTTTTTTCTATATATCTATATGCATACAAAGATATAATAGGTATCTGTAAATATCACACTCGAAACATAAGCGATAATGGCGTCAATTCTAGCAAACTAAACTAAATTTAGAAAAATCCTGTTTCGTCAAGAGATGTCAAAGTCGAATTTAGGCCCATCAAATTAAGATCTCACCTTAGAATTGACGCCAATATACACTTAAGTAGGTGTATATATATATATATATATATATATATATTAGTCATCCGATGATTACGGCACGGTCAGCCTGGACCGCTCGGAGTATTATGACGTGTGAATTTTAATTAATATGTTTTTACCGTTGTTATAATTATATAATGGCAGTCGCAAAGCCAATTCAGACGCCTATGGTTGGCTTCCAAACTTTGATACTTACTAGCTCCTTCACGAAAGAAGAAGAAATAGATTCTTTCTTTTTCTAAATTGTTGTATTTAACAGAATCTGCCAATATTGCTAGTATATGCAGCAGATATTTGACGAAAGAACATACAATATCTGCACTGTGTGTATTTGTCCATCGATTAGTTTAGCGAGCAATATCGTAAGACATTAGGAGCGGTATTTGGTCAGACCCTCATATACAGATAATAATCTTAAGGGTTTTACCCCGTGTGTGACAACCTTAACATTTTTGACGTACTTATATATTATGCATAGTTCTCGCAACCGCCGCGCATGTATGACAAGATGTATGAACGTGGACGAAGCAAAAGGCATATGTAAGGATCGTAGCAGATGGCTTGACTGATCCGATCGATGGCTGACCCGACAATTTGAGTTTTTTTCACACCACTTTAGATTTATTAAATTTGTTGTAGTTATAGTAATTCACTCTAAATTTATTTTAATCACACTTTATTTTTGTTTTACGGTTAATAACACTTAATGACAGTAGATTCTTCGGGAAATTGTGATAGTATTTGTTTTTTTAATACACGTTAACTGATTTTGTTTATTTATGTTTAATTCACCAAATGCACTTAGTTTTTGAAGATAACACTTGTACACATAGTTTATATATTAGCACACAGGTTTAGCATTATTTTTTTGTCTTAATGTAAACTATTTAGATTTTAACAAATTTTTAAAGCAGAGAGATGTATTGAGAGATGTTTACACAGACAGCGCCATCTGTTAATAATCCTCAAAAGTCTGCCTACCCCCATGGGAGAAAGGCTTGAGTTTATGTATGTATGTATGTTATTTAGATAAAGTGGGATTATCTTGGTGTAAATGGGAACGTTGCATTTATGGCCGCGTCGCAATTCTCGTGTTTTTCGGTCACGGTACTGTTAGTTGTTTTTTGTTAGGATGCGTGCCAAATTGAGAAAGGACAATGCTCAAGTTGCTAAAAGCATTATGCACGAATATTGAAATAGATTTATGATTCACGTTTTCGTAAGCTGCAGTTAAACTTAAATAACCCGATCGCGCCTCGAGGTCAGCCGTGAACAATGTACCCTTTGCAGGGGTCGACTGAGGATTTCAGAATAGGCAATAAGCCTTGGATTATAGGTGTTTTAGGAAAATCCGGAATACATTATTTGGAATTGTTGGACCTGGCAATTTCCTGAATTATTTAAAGGTTTAGTGATCGTAAAGAATTTTAAATATTAATAAGTTATGCAAAATCTACTCGATTCCTCGATTAAACTACGAAATAAATATAGCTATAATTATGATGATAACACAACCTGCCAGGATTGCGGTGAATAAAAAGTTTAGTAAAGGAAGTGTGGTTTTAGTCGGTAGGAAACGAACATGACTGCGGATTACACATTTTCTTACCAGAAGCAATTTTTTTCCCATAAGCCCGATAACAACTACAATGAATTCATCCAAAACAACTGTATTTAGTCAAGAAATCGGAACTTCTTTTGAAGAAAGTTGAGAACGTTTTAGAACTTTCTGTCATTTCTTTTAAGTTACGCATCCAATCTTATCGTATCTTGAGCAAACTTAAATCAGATGCGTGGAAAGAAATGGCGTCTATTTGTTAACGTCACCACCGAGGGCCACAGCCTAACTTTTTTTACAACATACGCTTTCAAAGAAGTTTTAACTTCTGCAATACGGATGAAACGTTTGAAGAGCAAAATAAATAAATATAAAGTCCCCCATTTAATCTGAAATATTTTAACACGTTCATCTATTAATGGCAAAAAGTTACATCACATTACATTAACAATTAAATGAATTAATTTAAAAAATCTACTGATAAGAGAGTAAAAGTGAGAGAGAGACGCAGAAATAGAACGACGAGTACGTCACGTGCAATGATTGTCCGTTTTATGTAAACGGTAGCAAACATCCGAAAAAATATTTTCGTTAAGACGTAAAAAAATTACAATAATATTTATTTTATTTTACATAGCATCTTTATCACATATAGATTCACTGCTATAAAAATTTCAGGTTAATAATGAAGGACCTTACCTATATGAGTACTTAAATCACAACCCGCCCTGTTATTTTTTTCCGTACGATTTAAAACAAAAATCTTATTTAAGTACCTTATCCTGACAATGACAAAAACAACAAAAAAGAATGATCCAATTTGGTGCAGTCGTTCTCAAGTTATGACGTGATCAAGGGAAATAGGGATTAACTTTTATATAGATAGATAGACAAACTGAAATTTAGGGATACCGGAGACATCAGTCGGTGCTAAAACGAGTTCTTAATTTTTTTGCAAACAATGCATAATATATTTAAAACTAGCTGGTGCCCGCGTCTTCGTCTGCGCGACTAAAGGTAGCCTATGTCTTTCCCCAAGATACAATCTATCCCCTTGCCAAATTTAATTACAATCCGTTCAGCCGTTGAGTCGTGAAAAGGTAACAAACAAACACACAAACAAATAAAGAGTGTTACATTCGCATTTATAATATTATTATGGATGGTTGTTCTTGAACACGTTGTGAGAAGGCGGATCAGTCAGTTCCTCTATAAAAATAGCTAACGAAACCAATAAACAAAACTCGTTTCCAATATTCGTAGATTATTTTTCCGAATTGCAAGCGATATTTCCGGTCCTTTCATTCCATAATATTTAACATTACTGGCTTGTTCGGTTACCCGCAATTTTAACGTTTACTTCAGCGACGCGAAGTAGTAAAGGCATTATATTACGAATGTAGGTTTTGGATTAAACGTATACTGTTTGTCAAAATACTATGCTACGATTTATACTTAAACGATTTCGAAGTATTTAATTAATATTTTTTGATTTATTTCAACTGTTCAAATTAATGTTAATGTTCAATTGAAAATAATAATGAGACATAATTTTATTAGCAATGTAATTGCGTCACTTGACGGTAACTACCCTTTGTAGAATGATAATTAGTATTTGTGTTATATTTTCACATACGACTACAATGGATCAATAAATAAAACTTCCGACAATAGCAATTTATATTTTTGTTTTTATAAATAATTATTCACATTTACCCAAATATAGTTTTTTTTTTATTATTTACCTTATAGATACCTTTAGGCCGGTATAAATGTAAGTACTAAAACACCAATCATATCAGTAACTCTGCCATTTTCAAAATGGCGCCTAATGAGGACCTAAAAATTTCATACATTTCATGATAGTCCATCCGAAATCATATCACTATCAATTCCAATCCAATTTCAATCCTATTTAAAAACAAACAATGGGTTATCTTAAATTAAATTTACGTAGCAAAGAATAACCCTGCAGATCACTTGGTACAGCTCACATAATAAAGAATTGGAATAATGGTTCAAACGAGCCAAATCTCATCACATCCCAGGACAAGCTAAACAAACAAATAAAAACTGCGTTGTCCACACTTCGAGTCCGTATACCACATCTCTAAGATTGAACCCCACTAAACAGACAGAGTGATTTATTATAATTTTTTCTCTTGTAATAAATAACAATAGATCTGGCACTACAGTGATAAATTCTACGTATTCAAATGTACCCTATAAGTTCGAGGGTTGAATCAAAATGAGATGATATGACCCAAATCGTAAGCTATTTCGAGAGCAGAATTTTAATCGATATTACTTATATTTTAATCGGTTTTAAGGATTTGTTCTTTTGTGGTAACATCGAGATTGAAAATCGAGTTTCGAATATCTTTATGGAAAGAAAAATACGGTCGTGAGCTGGATTTAAGCCTACTAAGCAATCCCAACTTCTGCTTACAATTCCGAATGTTTTTGCCAATTTAATACATCATGGTAAACTCAGTGTCAATTATTTAATTACTTTTATTATGAGACATCAAGAAACTAATAGGAGCCATTTATGTAATCACGTGCATACATTTTATTTAAAAGACGAACTATATTTAGGTACCAATAAATAGAATTGAAGGGTCTGTCTGTGATATATTGAAATCTGATATTTATACGATGCCTAATTATAAATGACTGTTGTTGTGTTGGTCTCGAATAATAGTCTCTGAATCAGTTTAATCGATTGAAATTAAAATTTGTACTTAAATCTCATTTAAGTTCTATTTTGATATCGTCCAGGGTTCAGAAGTTAAGAATATAAATAGTTTTTCTAGTTCCGCGCGAAGTTATAGCTAGTTTTTAATAATTTGGACACGAATGCTGGAAAGTACTTTCATAAGAATCCAGAAACAAATTCGATTTGATCCAGTTAAAGTTATGTTATTACAAACTTTATACAATTTTGAACGCATTAAACTAACAAAGTTTCAAACAAAACACAACAAATATAATAAACACGTCGCCAGCCTGTTACACCACATCCTTATTCAACGGAGCATATTTCTTGACCTCAAACTGCGACACACACTTCGCTTACATATGGCTACTGTCCCGATCCCCGGCTTGAGTTGTGATCTGCATCGGAATAACCTCTAAAATAGTATACAAAATTATTTATTTTCAAACATTGATCTTGTGCTGAATCCATAAACTGATCTTGGACTCAAGACCGTCTGAGTACATTAAAAGCATAGTGATATTGAAAAAGTTCATAGTAATTGGAGTACCCATTTGATCAAAAGTATCTAATATCAATTTATGTACTTATACTCATTGGTAGCATGCTCACACAAAACACACTTCACTCAAGCACTCGTACACATACACTACACTACAATTCTCATCCCTAATTTTATACAAACACACATAATTACACTTACTTTCTAGCATTCATTTATTTATGTTTTTTTTTTACTCCTCAAACATGCGTTGTTTTATGTTCAGTTAGGGCGTTAGGCTAATATTTAAGATCCTTTATTAGATATTAATTTGAAATATGTATAGATGTGAATCCATAGGTTGTAAAGGGGCTTTGTAGAAAAAAAAAACTCGCCTCTACTAATTAATTTTATGTATATTAGTTTTTCCGTTTACATAAAAATCATTACATTAAAAAATATTAGCACGTGACTGGACGGACTCTGGTGCTTGCTGTTCTAGTTCTGCATATCTCTATCTCTCTCTCATACTTTAAAACAGTGGAAATTCGTTTTTAATATAAATGTAATTAATAACAAAAATTCTGATAAATAATAAAATTGGTATTTGATATGACTTCTTTATCATTCATAGATGTACGTGTTAAAATACTTCGGATTAATAATGTAGGACTATAAATTATGCATTATTTATTATATAGGGATTTTGGCACTGTATGCTGAGACACGAGACTTGTCCTAGTTCGGCTACAGATGTTTCCGAGTTGTCTCCTGCTTAATACTAGCTCATACGACTATGTAATAAGGTATAATTTTTGGTGTCAAAGTCAAAGGTTTTTATTTTATATAAACCATACAAAGGCACTTATGAAAAGTTAGATTTTAGGTGCACGGTTCCAAAAAGTCGTTTCCTGTGAAGAAGAAACGGCAAAATACTCCATGTTTACTCTTTTAAACTTTATATCTTTTACAATTTCTGTAAATAAAATTTTGGGCGGGATGTAAGAACAACGTAATCTTGGATGTAGTCACTAATATAAATGATAATTAGATAAGCCATAATAAATGAATTGCGCATTTGACAAGTTTACGGCGTTCTCACATTTACAAAATGTTGAAGCTAAAGAAGCTATATAAAACAATACATTACATCCGTCAAATATTATTAATAAGATTAACAAATCGGTCATCTGTATAGGTACTGAATTGATTGCAATGATGTCGCCATAAGACGTGTTAAAATATGGAAGATGAATTCGCGATGGTGAGCAGAGGTCGAGATGGCTTAGTGGTCAGAGCGCCTGGAGTATTTATCCGGGAGGCGCAGGTTCGAATCCTGTTCGCGACCGTATTCTTTTTCCATTTAATATTGTAACTTTAGAGTTCGCTAAGCGTGCGTTAATGCTTTTTCAAAGACATATCTTGAATTATTAAGGTAATTGCATTCTTTACGACATTGTATTAACTGCAAAGTTAGTCGTGTCGGTTCGGTCACTTGTAAGTACTGAATTGATTGCAATGACGTCGCCATAAGACGTGTTAAAATATGGATGAAGAATTCGCGGTGGTGAGCAGAGGTCGAGATGGCTTAGTTGGTCAGAGCGCCTGGAGTATCTATCCGGGAGGCGCAGGTAGTTTGTTATAAAAACGGACACCATTACCCATAAATGAATTATTTGTTTTTGCTTATCAAAATTTACCACAATTTTATGTTTGAAACGCGTATTTCTATCGTGGAAATCGCTTCTTATATTATACATGTGCAATTTTTTCCGAACGTATAATATATTCTCGAAATGTAAAGTGAGGGCAGCGTAAGTATATTGATTTCTTTAAATATGTTTCTACGGAATTCGCTCGGTCCCATGTTATACATAGCGCAGATTGCTCTCTTCTGTAAAATAAATATAGAATTAACATCAGCTGCTGATCCCCACAGCAGAATTCCATATGACGTAATGCTGTTGAAGTATGCGAAATAAACTAATCTAGCTGTAGCAGCATGAGTCAGTTATTTTATTTTTCTTACTGCATAAGCAGCGGAACTTAACCTATTTGACAGAGCAGTAATGTAAGCACCCCCCTGCAATTTTGAGTCGATCTTTATATCCAAAAAAACGGTGTCATTACTAATATCCAGTTTTTTGCCTTCATGTTTTAAATTTAAACCTACTTGAGGAACATTCGGCAAGGAGAACTTAAGACATTTTGTTTTACTGGCGTTAAATAAGAGATTATTTTTGCTGCAAACCATTTCGAAAGATCAGCTAGGCTTTCGTAGATATTTAAAAATTGTGAATTAACCGATATTCTTATTGCTTTAATCTGATATTCGACTGTATAATAGACTTAACATAGCAATATGCTTGATTCCTTGAAGGATCAGGTAGAGGAATTATGTTGCACATTCACATTTGACCGATGCAGTTATTGGGTCCCATATGTGTGGTGAGCATGTTGCCATCAATCGGACACAATTATCTTAGCTACTACCGAGAATTACCGGATTAATTAATACGGACCTCATGCCTAGTAGCCGCGTTTACGATCACTTGACTGACGAGACAGTTAACCTGCAATAAAATCATTCGACTGTAAACGATTGATTTTTTTTTTTAATTAATGTTCCAATTATTTTGAACTGCCTCGTTGGTCTAGTGGTCGCAAGCGTGGTTGCTGAGCGTGAGGTCCTGGGTTCGATTCCTAGGTCGGGCAAAGTGTTACTGGGTTTTCTCTGTTAGGAAATTCTCAATAGCAGCCCGGAGTTAGGAAGTTGTTCATGTGACACTCTCGTGCTTCGCAGAGTACGTAAAGTCGTCGGTCCTGCGCCAGATCTCTCTCCGGTCGCGTCGGTTTGCCGTCCCATCGGACTATGAGAGTGAAGGAAGAGGGAGTGCACTTGTGTTTACGCATACACTTGTGCACTATTATATCTCCTGCGTACTTGGCTAATCTCCTCGGAGATAGGCCACCGTGACCGAAATACGGTCTGGGTATTTATTTTATTTTGAACATTTTGAATGCTGACTGCAACTAAAAATCTATCCAAGTTTTATTTTTCATTCAATGATAGTAACTAGGTTATGTTTATGCATAACGCGTCAGTTGTTTGTGAAACATGTCTAAATTGCCTAAATTCTGTTTCAAAAATAACCAATTTGAATACTGAATCTTGTCTTTCAACGTTATATTTTGGACGGTAAATATAAATTTTGTGCAATTCATTTTTGTTTGTATTCTGTTTTTGAAGTTGATGTCTTGGTTTTATTTGGTACACTCATAATGAAATTATCCCTTCAAAGGAACTGAGCATTTCGCTCGCTTTCAATTAGCCGTACATTGCATTATGTTCTCTAAAGACTAAAAATCCTATACCAACTTCTCGACAGGAAGGATAGACGAATCACAACGAACGGTAAAAATGCCATAACCATTTATTTTGGGTTAAGCACTAAACGAAATGGATACTCTGAAAACCCACACTACGACTTCTTATCCAGTGATATTACCAATTAAAATTGTAAGAAATCCTGATGTTTTTCACTTAATATGCATGTACATCCAATACATCTCGATACCAAAATTCATTCAAATCCGTTCAACTGTTTTTCGTGATCGAGTTACGGACAAATATACAACTTTCCCATTTATAATATTAGTAGGATTCATACGTTATTTCTGTGATTAAATTATCACGCGATAAAAACTCGCTGTGTGCGCTTAGCTTTAGATAGAACTTAAATCACCCTCGATTTAGCTGGAGCAAACTACGTAATAATAATATAAAGGCATAGTTTAAATTCTGCAGTCTCAGAAACAGTATATGAGTGTAACAAAACTAGACTCAGAATTCTTAGTGGATGCATGAAATATTTGAGTTTAGGGGTCGTGTACACTTCTCAATTGAGTCATTGTGGTTTTTCAGTGGCTTGTTATAATATTTGACGACTAGCTGTGCCCTGCGGTTTCACCCGCGTTAATTTGAGGAAAAGGCCTACTAAAATATATTCCACCAGCGCCCTCCCCCTTCTTGCCTTGCACATCATTAATGCGTGCATGGTACTTGATCATTACTTTGTTGCGAAGTTATTATAAAACTATGATATCTCCTAAGATATTCATTATAATCAAACAATGTCAAGGGCAATTTGTTCATAATTAAATACTTGTGATGCAAATAATGTAAACTCTAAATTATCGTCGTTTTGAAATAATCTTCGTAAAATCTTGTTTTTATTTTGTAAAAATTACTATTTTATATACGTTTGGCCTTCAACTCGCCTGATGGGAAGCGACAGGAACGAACGGAACGAGAGTTACGGAGTTAATGCAACTGCCCAGACCCGTCTCCCACAACAGTTACACTGGACTACATCCCCAAACACGACTAGGTTGCTTCACGGCATGGCTGCTTTCGGTGGGCTGTAACCAGCCGCGGCCGAAGTCTCCCACCAGACTTGTGTTGTCGTGTAGGGATTCCATTTTAAGGACGGACGCGGACGCGGACAACTCAGCAACTAAAATTTGATGACCATATAAAAGGTTATAGTGAGTTAACCTTAAAAGATATATAATATGCTGTCATGGATTTCTTTTAGAACTTTAAAGGGAAACAATTCCGTCATACATGATTTTTGCGTAACTTTAACCGTTTACCGCCGCAACGGAAACCTCAAAAGGAATATTTTTTCCTATTTTTACAACATTTTTCATTGATGCTCCGCTCCTATTGGTCGTAGCGTGATGTGAAATGTTTATTATACTTTTGTGATAAATGAACTACCCAATACAAAAATATTATTTCAATTCGAATCCGTAGTTCCTGAGATTTGAGTATTCAACCTAACAAATAAACAAACTCTTCGGCTTTATATAATATAGATCACTATGTTCGATAACTTGTTTTAAATGCGGCAAGTCGGGAATGACGAACGACGACAAATCTCAAATATGGGGAATGACGAACGATGGTGAATGTTTCTCCAAAAAAAATTACCTTGTATTGTATTGTGATTTGTACCTATTTGATTGGCTAATCATCATATTTATATTTAACTATCAGAAAGAAAATTTTCAAACATTGCAATTTCACACAGAACAGATACAATAAAAAGTTATTTTTTATTTAAATTCGGTTTTTTGACCGACACAGAACAGGACATTTTGTACAAATATTGGGCAATCAATGTTATTGAATATTTCTGGGTATCAAATAGAAATGCGTCTAGAAAAATCTGTAAATCTGCTAGACCGTGCAGCACAGGGATGACTGTATTTTATGTATACTGTATTAATCTATATCTATTTTTTTTTACTTATGTGACATGGAATTTCTCCAACACCCAGGCCTATAAATGAGCGATAGTTTAGTAATGAAGTGTTGGAGAATACGCAAATTGGCAGATTATAAAAATAAATTGCATTATCGTGCCATGCTCTGACACTAGACGACCTTTAAAGCTTATTACAAATATTTACTAAAACATCTAGACTGTATGCACTAACATTAATTTGTGAGTCCAGTGCACACGGTCTGCTGAAACGAAGTATGCGTTTGACTTGCATACATGCAGTGCCTACAGGGCAAAAGTTTATTTTAGTCGTAGTCACAGCTGGTCGCGCGCTCGTGTGAATTTTAACTGTAAACGTGGGTACTCATGTATGGCACTGCTATTTTTACGTACGTTATACACGGATTTTGTTTTATTTTTTTCCCTATTGTAAAAAAAAACATAATTATAATAATTTTCTTTTAGGTTGTTAATTCTCCTGTAGGTAGTTTTCACATTTATTTTTAGCTCACAAATGGCAGGCGTGCGTTTTAATTATTTTCGATTCCATACTTTTTGCGGTTTCGAACCTGTCATGTACTATTATCACCAACATCCCCCTGCCCTTATCCCAATTTATTTGGGGTCAGCGCAGCATGTATTCTTCTTCCGTAATACTCTCAACTTGTACTGGAATGCTGCTAAAGTTTTAGCTGTTTTATGACCGGCCGCCTGCCTGACGTCAACCCTTATTAGGAATGCTGTTGTTGGTCGTAACTGCCACCAATACGGACTTCTCCTATCCAGCTATGGCATGTACCAATCTCGTTTTATCAATGTTATTTTTAGTTCTCATACATCACAGACTTACAGCGAAGAAGGAAATTATCGAGAGGAAACCTTTTTATTTTAAGTGTGGAAAATCTATAATGGACGCTGTGCTGGATTTCTATCAACTAAAAACCATAAGGTACTCCACCAATCTTTACCAAGATCCCGGAAATGTAGCTACAATCACCGCAAGGGACACCTGGATTTCATGGTCTGAAATCAACAACCGGTAATGAGCAAGAATGGTGATGTTCGTGCCTTCTCTGTGATTTTGTAAAATTGACATAGAAAAGCTGTCAAAGTAATAATGTAATACGTCGGTTAAGGTTAAAATTATGTTAGTGTAACCGAGCCTTAGACAAAAGACTACCTAACTCATTGAAGAGAAGCTAGACGAGACATAATAGAACTATTATTGTTGACTTTAAAAGGCATCTAGCGCTCTTCAATAGGTTAAGTATATAGTCATAACATCACGCCTGAATTCCCCAAAGGGGTAGGCAAAGGTGTACATAGTTGTACACCCACATTTCACCAATGCTGTTATTAAGTTTCATGTAATAGGTGGTGAGCCTATTACCATCTACCGGGCACGATTCTAAACTCCGGGCCGCTACTGAAAATTGATTGACGGAAAAACTCAATAATACTGACCGATCCGGGAATCGAACCAGGGACTTCATGCTCAGCAGTCGTGCTTGGGACCACTAGACCAACAAGGCAGGTACGAGGGTTAAGTATAAATATAAAATATCATAAACATAAAAATTGCTTAGCGTCTGTACTCCTCAATGGGTTAGGTCTTAATTTGGAAAAGGCCATCATGGTAAATAATAAAACAAACAAAAAATCAAATGAAGTACCTTTAATTAATTTTTTACATGTTAAGTTCATGTATTATATTCATTAATTAATGTATATGACTGCATAGCTAGTCCGAGAATGTATATCCAACTTAGTCACTGAAGATTTCTTGGATTAAAATAGCTTTTCGCGAGCTCCGATTTAGAATGCGAGCGCTTTCCACATTTCTTATTTTAGTTAATTACAAGATTTTGTCCTGAGTTAATGTAGAAAAAGGAATGAAGCTCGTTGTCAAACAAAAATGTTAACATCACACAGAATATTTGAGAAAGAGGATTAAAATAGTTTAAAGTCAATTTTTCAGTTAATTTCTCTTGGCCTTTTGGCATGTCATCTTTTAGCAAAATGACAGTGGCGTGAATTCTAATGTAGCAAACTAAACTAAATTTATAACATTCCTATCTTTTACTAACAGTTACTGTATGAGCAAGATGGGAACAATCAAGAGGTGTCAAATTGAAACAAAGGCACGTCAAATTATAATCTCCGAACGTTTTTAGCAGGCACAGTTTTAGGTAGCCACTGAAATTAGAGACGTCAAACGAAAATTGTATGCAAATTTACGGTCGACATGATTAAATTTGAATTTGATGTTCCCGTTCCGCTCTTATAGTAACGGTTACGAAAAGACAGCAATGCATAAATTAAGTTTTCTACATTAGAATTGATGCCAGTGACAGTACGAGATTTCAGAGCAACTAAAATTGGCTGACGTTTGAGTGTTTTGTTGCCATTCCGGTTTAAGATATTTATTTTTTCAATAGATTAACAAATCACTTACAGAGAAAATACAATGTTTATAACTTAGTACTAAACTTAACATTAACAGACCAGCGTAGTGTGCAAAATATTAAATTTACAATAGAGCGCCGCTGCGGCAAGTGTGCGTGAAGTGTAAGAAACAGAAATGTTTACTAAGGCTCATTACACATTAACTGGTTTGAGCGTTTATCATTACAAGTTTTAGATAATATTATGATATATGACAATATGTACGTAATTAAATTATTTTACAGAGTGCATAGTATTTTAAAATGCATTTTTATATGTTGTATTTTTTTTGTTAGTATTAAGTTAATTACGCCCTCTCGTCAGTGGGGCGCCGCCATCTTGTAAACGCGCATCTGTGGGAGAACCGACAGTCGGCTCATTGCAGCGTTCGAGGTATGACGCTCATTTAAATGCTTAGTTTTCCCGTTTAAACGTGTAAGTTTCCATATAATTGTTATTATTGGTGTTAATTATAGACTACAGTGCATATAAAAATAAACAAAAAGTTATTTTGTGCAAGTTCGGAATAATAATTACGTAATGATGACGCAATAATAGTGACTCGGTCGTTGCTTCGCCACGTGTTTGTTATCGTATTATCTTTTTATCTATAGCGATGACGTACCTTTTTTATTCTTATATCGCAGTGGTAATATAGTGTTAGTAGTATTTATTTTGATTTAGTGAGTGAGTGATTAATAATTACGTATATTTTGATAAAAACAGTGGGCGGTACCCGTACTGGTAAGTACCTAGTTTAATTTCGATAAATATCCTAATCTTTATAACTGTGCAATAATATGAGTTATCTAATGTGTAGATTATATTCTTATGTTCACAAAACAATAACAATATAGCCAGTCGAGCTAATGTTCTATAAATAGACATTAACATTCCATAGCGGCGCCGCGAACTCTGCCAGCCGTTATTTTTGATAACGTGATTATTAAAAAAAAAAAATGTACGGGTATCAATATTATTCAATAGATTAATGTAAGTAGGCATACTGTATCGGGATTAATAGTTTTTATCGTTACGAAATGATAATTCATATGTATTATAATCGAAAATAGGTCAAATATCACGATATTTTGTGTTTACGGTCAAAAAGACGTATATTTATTTTTATTTTGTATATTATATTATATACAGTATTCAAGGAAATTTAATATACTTTAACTCTTTTATACATCACCATAGTGCTTTCCATATAAAAAAAACAAAGATATCATTATGTATATGCAAGGAGGTCGCACGCCGTCCACCCGTGAAAATATGGCCCCACAGATGCGCCATATTGCCGATCGACCGACTGTCGGTCCCTCCACAGACGAGAGTGTGCCATTAGTCAGATGATTCAAGCAGCTCTCAGGTTTTTAAGTTTTTGCATTTGTTGCCTAATAAGCCGATATGGGATCCGCAGCAGCTGGTAGGTCTAAGAGTACGATGGGGGTGCTGAGATTTTGACTCTATTATGTATACGTGCATGATTTCGGGTCAACATAACCAGCCAAGGATTATCATGGTTTTAAGGCCATCTATAGTTTTTTTTTCCGCTGGTCATGGTCTCTTTTGATAATGTTGAGCTGAATTCGGAGTGAAAAGAATGATCAAGGCAAGGAATGAGTACCTATACATGTTTAGGGTTAGAAAAGTTTAAAGGAAATCGTATATGTTAGTATGAACACGTGATGGGGACGGATAAAATACGTGTAACTAAGAGAGTGATGCATGTGAATGTTAAGTAATAGAGCGGGGAGGGTGACCAAAAACAGATAGATGGATTGTGTGAGGAATGATATGAATGAAAAGCGAAACTGGTACGTGACGATTGACAGAGGACAATTAATGAATAAAATATATTGCGCTGACAAACAAGGTCACGCACTTCTACAGGGACTTCCCAGTTAGAAAAATCTATGTCGAATGAGGCCATTTCATACTTACAGACAGATGGCGTTAGCGGCAGTTAATTATTATAAATAATTAAATATCCAGCCCATAACTGTTTGTAAGAAGTCCACTGCAGGGTAAAGGCCTCTTCTCATACAAAGAAGGCACGAACCTAATCACCACGCTAGCTCACTGAGGGTTGGCGATATTTAGATTAACTAAGTGTACCACTGTGATTTTTTCAATGTACTTTACATTGATATAATCACACCTGGCATGTACCACACATGCCAGGTTTGGCCCACAACCTGTTGCTCAGTAGGCGGGCTCGTAACCACTCGGCCACCACGACATGTTAACTATTATACCTAACGTATATTTTTCTTTACGTATTTGCAGGAAGGTACACTGGCAGAAGTCTGGTGTAGGACTTCTGCCAGTGTACCATAGGGTGGCATTCTCCCTCGTATCTTATCTCCTTTTCGCAATATTTATTAATTCTATCTCAAATCGACTTTTTTCATCCTACCACCTGTATGCAGATGATCTCCAAATTTACTCACAGACTTCACCAGGGGAGTTCTCAGACGCTAATAAAATGAAAAATACAGACTTATCACAAATCTCTGAATGGAGTAAAGCGCATGGTCTAACGGTTAATCCAGCTAAGACTCAAGTCATTATTGTCCGCAGCCCTCGGCTGACCTCCAGAGTAGACTGGTCTTAGGTTCCTCAGGTTCGTTTCGATGGTATCATTATAACTTTTAGTGACACAGTCAAGAACCTGGGAGTTTATATCGACAAGTCTTTCTTGGGGTTCACAAATTAAAGAACTTAGTCGCAAAACTTTTGCTTCAGCGAGGTCCTTGAGGAGATTGTGCAATTTGCTCCCAACTGCCACTAAAACTGCCCTTGCTCAATCCCTCCTTCTTCCTTTCCTTGATTATGCAGACGCCAGTTATCTAGATCTTAATGAGGCACACTTTGGTAAGCTTGAGTGACTCAAAAACTTTTCTGCGTAAATATGATCATGTCTCTGAATTCCGTAATAAGCTCAAGTGGCTAAGGCATACCCATATTTTGTCACTGTTGTACAGCATTATATTCAACCCTGCAACCCCATCTTATCTCAAAGAACGTTTTAAGTTCCTTAATGACACACATACTAGATACTTAAGGTCATCGGAAAATCTGAGACTTGAGATCTGAGACTTGACTTGAGCATTCCCCTAAATTCTATGATAAATATTTTTCAGTCCAAGCTACGCGCTTATGAAATACATTGCTTGTAACAAGAAGACGCGCACAGATATTGAATACATTCAAAAAATTACCTGTCCCTATAAAGATCTTTTGGTTTAGGTCGCTATTTATAGTATCCTCTACTATTTTTGCATTATATTATGTAATAGATTATATAGTATTATACTTTTTATGTGTATGGTATATATTATACTATACCCATATTTTATTTATTGACATTCTCGCATCAACGCTCGCCGCGCACGGACGTGTTACTCCGCGTAATTCGCTCGTGTTGTGTCAGTGATCGTTGTCGCTACGCTCTGCCGTAGCATTCTCCGTAGCTGCTTGCTAGCTACGCCACTACAATTCAAAAGTTGCCTCTTTCGAGGCGGCGGCTGATATCTGTCTTTTTCAAAGTACAGTCAAAACGTGTGTTGTGTAAATTCCCCTTCTGGGAAAATCCACAGTTTCGTGGTTCTCGGTGGAAACCTCACGGTGTCAACGAAACCGAGAGGGTGTGGACCCGATACACCCAGCTGAAGCCCCTTCAGGGTTAAGCTACAAATCGGACGGGAGCTAGAACAACCGGCCTTGGGGGATCTCCTAGTCGACTCTAGCTCTGGTTTCCCTTACAGCAACACACCTAGTGTCGGTCGGGTGTGTCTACACCCTTCGCACTAGACTGGTTCAGGGCCCCGTACGCACATTAAGACTGGCGACGGGTAAAAAGCAAGCTTAGGGCTCACCATTAGGTCACTCACCTCCCTGCCTATACCCGGCGGGGAGGGTTACGCATCCCCGGGCTATCCTCCCGGGGAGTTAGGCCTGTTAGGCATATATTATATTATAAAATAGGTAAATAATTTCTTTTTAATATGGACGCGCTTCTCGCGTTCGTTAAAATCTTAGTCAGGGACCCCGACATTCAACGTCGGTACGGTACCCAAATAGCCGACCTGCAGCATGTCAACCCCGCAATAACTTGCGTAGATAGCCCTCTCTCTCCGCCGCCCGCTGAAATAGGTATACCAAGCCTCGTATCCGTGCCCACCATCGACCCTCTCGTAGAGGCTCCCTCTACTTCGGCCATCGCGCCTCCTACGACCACCGTCACTGTCTCGGAACATGGACGTGTGCGTCAACCCCTCTCCCTGTCTCTCGGATGCCACTGCCTCCGACTCCGAGACTAGCTCGTCCTCTCCCTCCTCCTCCTCCTCCGAAGACGACTACATCCAGGTCGGCAAAGGAGGCAAGAGGAAGAAGGGGAAAACTTCCGCCCCGGCCAGCAAGGCCAAAAAACCTGTAGCGCCGACCCAGAGGTGGGACCGCCTACGACATGGTGCTAGTCGTATGCGATCCTACCGAAGGACACCACCCGATCTTCCAGGTCAAAGCGATCTGTAGCCTTTCCGGCATCATTATAGAGAAGCCTTATAAAACAGGCGTAATAGGGCAATGTCACCGTTGCCAATTATACGGTCACGCTCAGACCAACTGTTTCGCCACACCTAGATGCGTCAAGTGTCTAGGTGACCACGGCACTGTAGACTGTCCCCGACCAAAAGATCGCGCACTCTGCACCGACCCTCCCAGTTGTGTGCTCTGCGGCGAAGCCGGTCACCCCGCTAACTATCGCGGCTGCCCTAAGGCACCGAAATCAACCTCGCCCAAGCTCGTTAAGCGGGCCAACGCCCGTCAACAAAGGGAAAGCCCTTCGGTGGCGATCCCCTCTTCTCAACTCCCCGCCCGCCTCAGCCCTCAGAGACCCAGTCCGTGGGCTCCCCTCAACAACCTCCAGCAACAACGAGCTTTCCCAGCTCTCAAAACCACCTCTACGCCCACGATCGCAGCCCTAATGGCCTCGCCCATAGCTGCGCCCCCCTCTCTATCGCCTCCGACTAACGCGTCCTTACCGGCTAACGCCGCCGCCTCTCTACCGGTCGTAAACGACGACCTCGCGTTTGACCCCGCGGTCGTCATTCTCAGCACATTCAGCGTATTCTCTTCTGATAACGCTCACGCTATGGCCAGGGACATCATCGCCTGCAAAGGCGACCCTATGAAGCTACTCATGGTGTACAACACCTTTCCCAAGATTACGCAAGCCCTGCGCAATCTAGCTCACAATAAATAAATAAAATATAAAATCTTTAATGGATAATAAGAACCTATGTAGAACCAAACCGCGCTCCCTAAAAATAGGTTTCTTCAACGCTAACGGCATCACCAAACAACGCGACGAAATAACTACGTTCCTCCGCGACCACCAATTAGACGTTCTCCTCGTACAGGAAACGTTCTTAAAACCTCACCGTCGGGACCCGAATATCGCCAACTACCGTATAGTTAGGAACGATAGAACTAGATGTCACATGGGCGGCACCCTTATTTATTACCGCAAAACGCTCCACTTCATCCCGTTAGACCCACCTCCTCTCTCACTTTTCGAGGTATCGATCTGTCGGCTAGCCATGACCGGTCACCAACCCATCACTATCGTCTCTTCCTACATCCCTCCCGCCGCCACTGATGTGGGGGAAAAACGCGAAATCCTATCCCACGACCTTACTGCCCTCCTCGGCTTGAGTGACTCCGTTATCATAGCGGGCGATCTCAATGCCAAACATCCCGCTTGGAACAGTAATACGACGACCGCGAGAGGCAGGCAACTGTTCGGCCTGTGTGCCACTCTCAACTTCGACATTATTGCTCCGATGCATCCCACCCACTATCCGCACAACACCGCGCACCTTCCCGATATTCTCGATGTGGCGCTTCTAAAGAACGTAAACCTTCGTTTACAGTCTATAGAGACGCTACACGAGCTCAACTCCGACCATCGTCCCGTGATCATGGCACTGGCACCTCGCTCGGGGCCCTCTGATCCTTCCCGACCCCCTCCCACCCAAACGATCACGGACTGGAAGAGAGTAAGCGAAAGCCTACAATCGACCAGCTCCCCGCACTTAGACTCTATTCCCGACGTCATCGCCTCGGTCACTGACACTACGAATGCGATCGATTCGTTCACCGGTCACGTACAATCCGTTTTGAACAGTTGTTCACGGGAAGTTCCATTGATGGACAACCATCACTGGAAACTACCGGCGGACGTACGCGAACTGGTAACGGAAAAGAACGCATCCGTACGTGCCTACAGCGCGTTTCCCTGCGACGCGAACAAAGCTCACATGCGCTATTTACAGCGTGCTGTAAAGAAACGCATCGATGAGCAGCGTAACGCGCACTGGGATAAGACGCTGAGCGACTTAGAGCCCACTCACCAAGCATTCTGGCAGCTTCAAAGGAGACTCCAATCCGATGGAGTGGCCACCATGCCCCCTCTCATCCGCCCCGATAAGAGCATAGCCTTCGACGACATCGAAAAGGCCGAGTGCCTGGCCGACAGTCTAGAAGCGCAATGCACTCCTAGCACCCAACCGGTCGACCGAGCGCACCTCCTCAAGGTAGACGCAGAAGTAGAACGCAGAGCCTCACTCCCGCCGTTCGAAGACCCCGACGACCCCCTGCCCCCCGTCACTCCCGACGAGGTGCAAGAGGTCATTAAAAATCTCAAACCCCGCAAAGCCCCCGGCATAGACGGCATCACTAATAAAGTCATGAAACTTCTCCCCGCCCCTTTCATTATACTCATGACCGCCATCTTCAATGGCGCCATGAGTCACAACGTCTTCCCTCAATCGTGGAAAGAAGCCACCGTCATAGATATCCCTAAGCCGGGTAAACCCGCGAACGAACCTACCAGCTACCGACCGATCAGCCTCCTCAACGTACTCTGTAAAATCTACGAGAAACTTATTTATAAGCGACTCAAGGACTTTGCCGATGCGAAGAGCCTCATCCCCAACGAACAGTTCGGTTTTCGTACCCAACACTCGTGCGTACAACAGGTCCACCGCATCGTCGAGCACATAAGCGCCGGTTTTCAGCGCGGCACGATGACAGGCGCGCTCTTTTTCGACATAGCGAAGGCTTTCGACAAAGTCTGGCACAACGGCTTATTATACAAGCTGTACCAACTCGGCGTGCCCGACCGTCTCGTGCTCATCCTACGGGACTTTCTCTCGAATCGCACTTTCCGCTATCGCATAGAGGGCGCACTATCCGCCCCCCACTCTATCCGCGCCGGTGTCCCCCAGGGCTCCGTGCTCTCGCCCCTCCTGTTCACGCTCTTCACTAGCGACATCCCCAAAAATAGACAGGCAAAGTTAGCTCTCTTCGCAGACGACACTGCCATTTTCTACTCCGGTATCGTGCGCGACCGTATAGCTAGCACTCTCCAAACTTCCGCCAACGTACTAGGCGCTTGGTTCAGGAAATGGAGAATAGAAGTCAACCCCGATAAGAGTCAAGCCGTACTCTTCGCGAAAAAGCGTAGGATCAGACCCCCCGACCCCAAACCGATAACCATGTTCGGCAAGCCGATCCCTTGGGAGAAGCAGGCCAAGTACTTAGGAGTCATCCTCGATAGACACTTGACCTTCGGTGAGCACATAAGGACGGTGCGCTCGCGCGCCGCCTTCGCTCTGGGTAGGCTTCACTTTATTATGAACGCACGCAGCAGATTGTCCCTTAAGTGCAAACTGCGCATTTACACCACGTGCATACGCCCCATCATGACCTACGCCTGCGTAGTGTTCCCACACGCGAAATCGTACCGCCTCCATAAGATGCAGACCCTCCAAAACCGTGCCTTACGAGCCCCCCTCTACGTTAGAAACGAAAACCTCCATCTCGACCTCAAGATTCCCACTATCCAACAGTTTATAAAACGCATTTGCAAGCGTTATTTCGAGTCTGCTGAAAAGCACCCCAACCCTCTCATCGCGGCTGCCGCCCGATACACCCCCTCCCAGATAAGTAGAATTCGCCGTCCTAGGCATTCACTATTGTACCCCGATGACGCTATAACCCTGCTCCAAGAGAGCCGTAGGGCCACCAGCACAGTACACAAACACAGACCGCCGTCATTTAGGCCTCGCCGCCGAGGCCCGTCGCGACGTCCCCGTAATGCACCTAATGCATCACCTCCCCGACCCTTGCTCGTGCCAGCCCGCGTAGCCGCTGAGCCTGTAGCTTTAAATTCCCCTGATAATAATAATTCTTGTTCGATCCAGCCAGTCCCTTGCTGTCCTCCCTCAAGCGACGCCCTAAGCCGAGGCTCGTACCCCGCAGGGGGTGCCCTTAGCGTGGTCGCTTTAGATTTAGTTTAATTCGTAAGCCCCTGGCTGGAGGCCTTAATAATAGTTTATTATTAGGGCATCCACAGGAAAGCCCGGTTAAGCAGCCGAAAACCTCCTAGGTTGACCTGCGAGATGCCACTATCAAAAAAAAAAAAAAAAATTATTTATTTTTGTAACTATGTAGTAGATTTTTATGCAGTTATATATTTAATAGGACACCGCAGACTACCCAAATTCTATTTCTTCTAGTTTTTATTGTCCATCCTAAGGTTGTCTATTAGACTCTACCAGACGATCTCTAATAGAGATGGCTATTGGCGATAAGACCGCCCATTGTACCTATAACGTCTTTATATACATTGTCCTGTTTTTGTATTGGTGTACAAAAAAATATCTGTATTGTATTATATATTATATTTTTCTTACAATTTATGGATCAGAGACTTCTTTGGTACTCTTTTGGGTCCTATTATATACTCCAACAATATTCCCACCTGTATGGTTATATCTAAAACAACCATAAACAACATTAATTTGTTGATAAATTGTCTGCAGCAAGAGCACCCAAATCAAAAATGTATACAAAGAAAATAAATATTCTTATAAAAATGTAACTTAGGTAATTTTCATTCAAGCCACGATTTAACAATTTCCGCGAGCTTGTTCAAAAATTTATGAAAAAAAATCAAAAAGGCGATTACTAATTCGATCAGAAAATGAACTATGGCATCTTATAAAAAGTTCTTTGCAAATTAAGTAGGTATTTGCGTTAATTATGCCTTCGAATTCTTAAAAGATTTTCTAATTAAGAAATGTAATGAGTTTGTTTAGGAAAGTTTCGTTTTTTTAGCGATTGGATGATTTAATACCTATGTAATATTATATGTCGATGCACTCGAGTTGTTTAGGTTTTATAGGCTTTCATATTTTTTGTTGTTAGAAGGCAGAGTTTTACACAGTAGTACACCAACATTTCAACAATGCTGCTATTAAGTCCCATTGGGAGAGTGCCTATTGCTATCAAGCGGGCACAATTCTAAATTCCGGACTGCTACTGAGAAATTCCTAACAGAAATATTATTTTAATTGGCCATTGACAGTTCGGAGTTCTTCTATCGGTAGAGATGTTACCTATTTGAGAATTGAGTCCCGCTGGCGGTCCAATTTCTCTTACCACAAAATATTATGACTTAAGTATACGGTTTGCATGAGACATGAAACCTCAAACGCAAAAACGCACACGTAGCGTAAAGTTTGGAGAAAAGAACAGTCAATGTCACTGTATAGGGCCTGAATAGATAGTAATGACATCGCTATAAGACCTATTAAAATGTGGAAGAAGAATTCGGTATAGTGAGCACAGGTCGAGATAGGTCTGTTGGCAGTAGGCTGCAGTATTTATCCGGGAGGCGTAGGTTCAAATTCTGATCACAACCTATTTTTTTTCCACAACTATTCGTTGTTTTAGCAACCATGGAGTTTTGTGTCAGTTCTTCTGTATAGAAATAACCACTTGGGAACATCGCAACTAGGTTCCGAAGATTCAAATTAACCTAATTGAAATAAACGATTTGACTTAGACTTTGCATGAGTTTTTTTTTATTATGTGTTATTTTTTTCGTATAATTTTTTTTTTCTGTCTAAATACTATTATTGGATTTGGCCGCTCTACCTATTTAACCCTTAAGAGGGGTATATTTTATTTATCATGGGGTAAATTTTCACCCTAGCCGCGAAAAATCTCAAATATTTTCTTATCCAGCGAATCTAGCTGCTTTTCCTTTCAGGTATTGTCAGTGCGACATACTCGCTTGAACTTCAAAGACATATGATGTGTAAAATCATCCGTTAACGATTGACAGGGACATGGGGTATGTTTACACCCGACGGTGTTATTTACGGAAGGTGTTTTTTTTTTTCAAAAAACAATCGCAAACCTTGAGTTAACTACTATAAATGTGTAAAATTTGTTTGTAGAAATTAATTTCTGGTTAAAATAATGTTTTTTATGAGTAATGAGTTTAAAAAATGGAGGTTTATTTTTATTTTCTGATTACTTAGGTACCAATGTTTTATTTTTGTTTTGTCTTTCCTACTTTTACTTTTAAGATTTTCCTGAAGAAGTTCGAACCTTTGAAAGAAGGTAATAAGCTAAATAAATTAATAATTGTAGCCGGATATATAATTAGTTACATCATAGGTTATAAATACAACATCTCAAGTCTTTTTTTTCTTTTCCCATTGCCATTATACAGAACACAATACAACATAACGCTATGTTAACAAATAATACCAGCGTTATGAGACATTGTTTTTTTTTTAGTAGATTGTATCGTGTTTATTCAAATCTTTGGCAACAAAAACATTTATGACTGTATTTTATATCAATTGTGAATAAGTAAGTGTACCTACTCGTTTAATTATTGTTCACCGGTTACTACTTCTGGGAATTTTCGGGATTGCCCGACCAGTTTTTGTTGCACATGAGTAGTAACAATCAATCAATCAATGAACAATCTTCTTATTTCAGAAAAAAACAATCAATTACCGCATCTATAAAAGATCATCTGGTCGATCGGCTCGACTGATTTGGGAATAATCGGTGTTTCTTTCCACAAAAAAATGTTATATTTTTGTGTTCGTAGGTAATTTTTGTCAGGACAAGATATACATGAAAGAATTTTTTTGGAGAATCTACCTGTAAAGTCTGAAATTAGGATAGTATTTTTGTATACGCCTGGCTGTCTGACAATTCAGCATAGTTAGATGAAGTTCAAATAAGCTGGTCTCCTCTATGTACCGAGTCCCCCCTTCAGCATGCCAAAGCCGTCTGCAAAAGTTTGCAAACTTCTCAAAAAAAGTGACGCGGTTCCTATTATGTTAGTGACAAATAAAAGTAAAAAGAAACGTTTCAACTTGAGAACCTCCTCCATTTTTCGTCGGTTGAAAATGGTAAAGCATTTTCATAATCAATGTTACAATTAGCTTAAAAGAAAATGAGACGTTATCATATCCATGGTTAGAATTAGAACCTACGTTTGATTGTCTAACTATGCGGAATCTGGGTGGTAAATAGATAACACAGTGATGTCTACAAGCAAGGTTAACGAACTGTCACTTCGTACGGTTCTGAGGCACTGTGTCACCTCGTTACCTCGTCACTCTTTAGTGCCTGTTCACACAAGATTTCCGTACAAACAGTTCTGTGTGTTATCAAATGTACGGTGCAGGAAACAGAATCAAGACGCAACGTTTCGTTTGACGTTGTCAAGGCTATTCAGTTATTTGACAGCTGTATTTAGCATTTAGGCAATTTTTTCCTATGGAGTTTTTATTTACTTATTTATTAATTAACCCTGAACTAGCATCGTTATTTTTTGGTACACAACTTGTGGGGCAGAAATTTGCCCCAAACGGATAATAAAATTAATGTGTGAATGTTAAAAAAGAACAACATATTCGTAAGTAAAAGTCTTTAATTACAGAAAATAAAAAATCAAGTTTTATCCCTTTGGACTCTCAGTCTTACAAACATTATTATATGAAAAGCATAATACTAAAAGCAGGAATGACAAAACTTTAACTAGTCCAAGACAGATAGTTAGTTACTTACTAGATAGTAGTTAGTTACTAGATCACATAAAATAAAAATATAACACAGATACATAGGTATCTGTGTTATATTTTTTATTTTATGTGATCGTACTCGGAAAACAAAACTGAACCTCTTTTTTTAATCTTTTTTGACAGTTCGACAATTAAGGATACCGACTTTAGAGGCACACATAAATCTTTTAACGCATTAACGCACTTTTAGCGAACTCTCGAGGTAATTAATTTTTGTGGAAAGAAAAATACATTCGTGAGCTCGATTTGAACCTGCGCCCTTCTGGATGAACACTCCAGACGATATGCCAACTGGCATATTCTGACCTCGGTTCACTATTCTTATAAAATGTCGTATGTTTAATAGTTTATTGCTGTTGTGTTTGAGTGTTATGGTTAGCCCCTTGGCTGGCCCAGCGTACCTATTCGCTGTCTCGGTTGCCAACGAACTGATGGACACTTTGTAGTACATTGCGTCGTGTGTTACAGCTTGTCTATGATGAGCAACAATAGTAAAAACATACGACGCAATGTACTACAAAGTGTCCATCAATTCAGTTGGCTGGTCATTTTGTCACCTCGTGAAAAACGAGTAACAAGGTGCAGAAGATCCTGATTGTCCACTATTTATATTAATATTTAGTTTCCATATGTAATGATGTGTGGTCCTAAGCTAAATATAGGCCATTTGATATCCGCAGTGAATGGTATACTGCATTCACCTGTGTTTACTCCTGGCATAAGGCCAGAACTGCCGAGCCTGTGAATGAGTACTTAGCATTGTAGTCTTGCTTTATTTTTAATGCTATTTGATTTTATTTGGTATGAATTTAGTTCATGGTAAAAAAAAATAACCAGTGTCCTTATTCTTATCGGATGGTTGATAAATAACCCAGTGTCAGAGTAGCCTTCCGCCTCTGATATGAATTAACTGCACTAACGAGAACATTTCTCAAGTCTACTGGTTTCTTCAGGATGTTTCCAAATGCAATGTAATAAAAAACTTATAAAGAACCTTACGCTACTTAATGATAAATCAAATTGATATAAAATCTTCGTCTTTTTCAAAATAACCTTATTTTGTTCACGGGTTAAGTGAAAATTACCACAATATTTTAGTGAAAACCACATCTAAATGGGAAGCCGTTTCCGAGATTAGCGTGCACAAGTGCACAGAAAAACAGTCAAAAATTCTAACAATCATAGTTTTGGGTGCTATTTGCGTTGATAAAGGTCCCAATAATATTTTTATTTTTTTTCTCATATATCTTCCCTTTACAGACAGCGATCCGTTACATTTTTATTATATGTATAGAAGATTTGTGTTCATACACGACATGGTGTTAATTAACAACATCCACGCGGACGGAGTCGCAGGCACAGCTAGTACATAAATAAAACACGCCATCCACGTAAGAAGCAAAAAGTGAACACAAGATAGGTGAAGAATTTTCATCGCAGTCGGGAGACCTATAAGAAAAATGTTCATGCTGCCCCCCCCCCCCCACGAAGAACCCTAAAACCGTAACACTCTTTTTTGGGCATCCGTGTAAAATTACATAAACCAATACTTACACGCGATTAATCCGGTAAAAAATTGTTTTTTAAAATATAATGTGTAGTGATCGCGAAAAACCCCAGTCACATTAAACTTCTTAACATAACAAGATAACATAAATAATCACTATTATTGTAGTATTATGTATTATTTATAAGCAAACTATTCATTTACATAAACATCTCATTCACCATTTTATAGTTAGTATTTAATATCGCAGCTGTTTTTTTAATCCTCATATTTGAACTAACTCTGCTACTTCGGTTGTTCTCGAATGCTATTTACATATACAACTGTTTTTAGTTAAACATAGGCATTGGAATGACTAAGTAGTCGTTATACATTAGAGTAACATATTTAATTTTGTTAATTTTTAAATTGTGATAACTCTAGTTGCAATGGACTAAAGATGTTTGCAACCTGAGCCAGTATACTTAAACTTACATTTTTACTTTTAAGATGTTATAGATTTTTGGTTTTCTATTTATTTTACTTGTTTATGTTAAATTATTACAGTGTTTGGTGTAGTTATTGAGATAGGCATATGACATTGACTTTTTTTTTCAAATTTAAGCAACGAGTCGTATTGAAGTTTTTTTTTTGTTTGTGGGCACATGGTCTACTAGAAAGTGTTCAAATAAACGGGTCAATACGATCTGCAGTCGTATCACCAGTAATTCTTATAATGTTCGAGTAAGTAAATTGTTATAACATTTTTTTATTTTATTTAATGTTTAACTTATAGCAGATTTCTCAACAATCTCCCCTGCAATCATTTAGACGCCATGTTTTGCTTTGTAATTGATGACAAATAATTTGTAAAATTTAGTATAACTTGAAAACTGTAACATTTTGCGAAACATAATTGTAGTATAAATACCTATTGTTTATAACATAATTATAATTATATTAATACGTGAAGCAAAGACAGTGTATCCCTTTTTTCTAAAATTAGGCGGACGGACTAGTGAGAAATTTGGCACTGTTAAAGTCTAAATGGAAAAGGAGTGCAGAAACCTAATATTTCTATATAATATGCATTAGATATACATTAAATTAATAAATTAAAAAGAAATTACACTCTCTACCATGCGTTCGACACACACACATGCATATATAATATGTCTTTTACAATAGAATCTTAAAAACTTTCAAATATAAAATTTTGAATGAATTATGGTCGAATTTCGGCCAGTTAGCAACCACTAGTATTAAGCGGTATGACACACTATTTATGTACACCCTCTTTATTTATGTCCTATTTTTTGATAGCTTGAGTGGGTCAGGATTATTTTTCGTCTGCATTACATGCGTCCTACCTACGAGAAATTAAAAATCCTTTTCCCCACCTTACAGCAGCGAGGCTTGCATATCTCCAGCAACAGGTGCAGCTTTTGACACCTTCTCATCATCTCTGCAGTTCTTTTTGGCAGCACAGTGCCTTGTACAGACTAAGGACTGGCCACCAGATGCTGAACTGCAAGGTATGTAGAAAATCCGTATCTGAAACAAGTCCGCCGAAGTTAGATAGATATAATAATCTTTATTGTACACCATAACAGTACCATTTATAAAAAAAAAAAAACTATTAATTAAGGGTATAACGGTGGTCTTATCGCTAACAGCGATATCTACCAGACAACCTTGAGATTGACGGGAAAGACGTGAATGATTGCAAATGAGGGTAGTCAGTGGCCTACTAAACTACATATTTAATGATGTTAAGCGGTTACTATAGCTTATGAATGTTCGCACCACCACTTACCAACCTTCTTATGTTTTTACTCAGTGTAAGTAATACATTTTTATATCCCCTACCGAATGGTTTCAGCTCTGGTTTTTTCCTTATTGTGTGGTTGTTGAACAACCTAGTTTTCTTCTTATTTTTATGGTATGGTTGATGAACAACCTAGTGCCAGAGTTTAAACCACTCGCATGTCCCTGACATGGCTTTACACACCATCGAGAACAGCTCTCAGGCATGCTGATTTCCTCACGATGTTTTCCTTAACCGTTTTTTAAGCAAGTGATCATAAATTAATAATACACACATAACTTCGAAAGGGCAGTAGTCCGTGCTTTGGATTTGAACATTTGAGGCTATCAATGCTAGTGTAAAAGTTTAATCCACATATAGGCCTCTGATACAGATTCACTTACTAACGAGCACATTTCTCTATGTTTGATGGTTTTCTCACGGCATTTATTTACCCACGTCAATTTAAGTTGAAAGCCGTTTGGGGTTGAAACACTCGGGTCGTGGGGTCCGAGCGCTCGACTTCTATTTAAAGCGATTGCAAGGCGATGGTCGACAGTTCACGTGACCTGAAGGCTGGTCTATTCTTCGCACAGAGAATCAGCATTGCCATTCAACGTGGCAATGCTGCCAGCCTTTTGGGCACGTTACCAGTTGATAGTGATGTGGATGAATTTTTCGACGCTCTATAATATATAAAATTATTATTATTATTTTTAGTTATAAGTATATTGTATATATAGTTTATTATATTTTAATTTTATAGCGGAAAGTAAATGAGATAACTAAATACATTATACGTTTAAATTAAGTAATTATAGATTAAATTTAAGTTAAATAACTTAATTAGATTCTACTTGTTTCCATTACTTTGTAAGGAGAAGATGGGAATTACAACCAGAAGGGGATTATAGAATTTAAATATTACATTATGCAGTAGGTACATTTAGGCTATGAATATAGGTAAAAGTGTGATTTTATCATAAAAATCGTTTAAAAATGAAAAATTGTGTTTGTAATTTTAACCTTTCGGCTCAGTAACGTACAGATCTGTACGTTGTAACAATAAAAATCTATTGTGTCTGCTAATGACTGACGCAACAGCTTGTTGTCAGTGCATACTGTATGTAATTAGAAGATATAATTGAGATTTAAAGACGACTGGATAAATTATTATCTTTAGTACAGATATGAATATTAAAAAAGAAATATTTTGCATAACTGGTCCACTTTATTTAAGGATTGTAGTTCCTATTAATGTTTTCACCGGAGCGCAGAACGATATCGATAGTGTAAATAAATATTTTTTTATAGAGATATGAATAGAGACGTGCTGCTGGATCCTTATGCCGTTTTTTTCTTCCCAGTTTAAGCACTTGGAAGAAGTAAAGGGTGGGCTCATTTTGAAGTTGTTTGTAAATGTTTGACATTCAAAAAGGCTCATGACATCCTACAATAAATGAATTTAACTTTGAATGGATGCTTAATGTTTGTTCTATAAGAATTCATGTTTGGTGCAAGAGTTAAATTATTCACGAATAGAGAAATGTTTCATTATGTAGTACTTATACTGTAACACTCTTTAATAAGTCTGTGGTACTGAATACTGAAATAATATTTTATTCATAGTACTGTCAGAAAAAAAACCCAGTATTTATGAGTAGATTGGTTAATATGTTATCTTTCTGATAGTTTAAACTGCTTATGTTGCTTTTACTAGTCTTGTAAACGCAAGCGCGGCCGCTGAGCGTAAGAATCTGGATTCGATACCAGTGTAGAGTATTTTTAGTACGGGGTTTTTCTTGCAGAAAATTCCCAGTTACTGCTCGAAGCTTAAAATTGTGCCCAGTAGATAACAATAGGCTTCAAACATAATTACTAAACGCATCAGTAAAACATGAGTGTACCATTAATTACTTACCCTTCGGTGAATACAGCTATAATGCCATATTGTTTACCTTCCAATTTTATATTTGTAAAGCCATATCACATTATGCTATCAAATTATTTAAATAATATATTCTGAAACTTTACTTCTTAAATCTTAGATGGTGAAGAGTTTGACTTCATAATCGTGGGAGCAGGAACAGCTGGAAGTATAATAGCGAACAGGCTGAGTGAAATAGATGACTGGAGTGTGCTGGTGCTAGAAGCCGGAGGTAATCCTCCCATTGAAAGTGATGTGAGTTTTTATCTGTTTTCATTTCTTGCCATACCTAAAGATTTTATTTTTCTATCTGGTTCTCTTCAATATTTCGCAAGTACAGAATCGGAATCAGGAGTGATTTTGATCGACACAGTGGATGGTTTTGGTGGGATGACAATAAAATATACGGCCAAAGCCGCCTCGGACTCGCACCCTGAAGGTTCCATAAATCATCATTTTCCTGCTTTTCATTTACTTGTACTGTGTGACTTTGCTTCTTGCCAAATCTCATGTTTCTGCGTCAACGGGAAGCACTCAGTAGGTTTTAATGTATTGATGAGCGTCATAAGATTCGGCTTAAATGGCCGTATTTTTTATTCAGTTGACTAAAGAGCTTATTTTCTTACAGCTCCAAGAGACTATATGTAGATTCTAAGTATTTGATATTAATTTCAACATGTTACTTCCACGCATTCTTAATAAAAAGTCTTGACATATAGACAGATCGACTGCCAGACAGATGAACAAAGTGATTCGTTTTTCTTTTTGAGGTATATAACCCTAAAAATGGCCGTCAGTCTGCGATACTCATCTTAATAATATACATAATGTTATATATACACAATATTTTAGATAACGCTACAAACAATACAGATCATTTGAATTTAGTTATATTTTGGCTTCTATTGTCTACATAATTCCCACGTCACCCTATTTTTAACCGACTTCATGTAATATTATGTTAGATTTTCTCACATTTATATTTCTACCTATTGACAAAATAACCTTTAATTCAATAATAACGCCATGTTTTATTTTCCACAGATACCCTATATGGGTGACAGTATGTATGGCACTGAGTTTGACTGGCAATATACGACGGTAAACAATGGGATCACAAACCAAGCTCTCAAAGATGGAAGGGTTCCATGGACAAGGGGTAAAATGCTTGGAGGTAGCGGCGCTATAAATGTTATGGCTTATGTACAAGGAAACACCCATGATTACCAGTCGTGGTATGATGAAGGAAATATTGAGTGGCATCAAAATATCGTGAGACAATATTTTAAGAAAGCAGAAAACTTACAAGATCCTGTTTTACAAAAAATATCTACAATTAGGACCCATTACGGTCAAGACGGACCTCTTATTTTAAATACTTTTAATTTCAGCAAAATCGATGAGTTATTGATACAAAAACTTCTTACTGCTTGGGATGAAATGGGTATCAAAAATGTTGAAGATTTGAGCACCGCCAACAATTTAGGTTCAGGCAGACTTATATCCAATGCTGGTGATGGTAAGAGGGTCACCTCGGCTACAGCATATCTGAATCCTATAGCAAGTAGTAGAAAGAATTTGAAGATAGTAAAGGACTCTTTTGTTACTAAAATTATTTTCGATGAAATAACAGCGATTGGTGTCGAAATAGATTACAATGGCAATAAACTAAATATATCCGCAAAACATGAAGTTATTCTGAGTGCTGGTTCTATAAACACTCCTCATCTACTAATGCTATCTGGTGTAGGGCCCAAAGAACATCTTGCTGAGAAGAATATTAATATTGTAATAGATTCACCCATGGTTGGACAGAATTTACACGATCACACGCTAGTTCCTATTACAATATATGCCGATGAACCAGTTGAAGTGGATAAAGCTACAAAGCATTTTAGTGCAATGAGATATCTGTATGATCGCCAAGGATACTTATCATGTCACAGTCATTATGACATTAGTGCATTTTATTCTGAGGCCAGTAATGCTTCGTACCCGGATTTTCAGGCTCTTTTTGTACTTCATAAAAAAAATGCAGATACTATAAAATCTTTTGCTTCAACATTTGTTAAATCTGTGGAAAACTCAATACTAAAGCAAAGTGTAAACAAATCACTATTTCAGTTTATCCATGTTTTACTGCATCCGTATTCTAGAGGGAACATAACGTTAAATTCAAACGATCCCTATGAAGACCCGCTTATATATTATAATAACTTTAGTGATTCTAGAGATTTAGATTCCATATCGGTTGGAATTAAAATGTTAACGGGGATTGTTCATACTTCATTCTTTAAGTCCATTGGTGCAACGTTGGGCAGGATCAAACTAGCTGCTTGTGATAGTTTTGAATTAGATAGTACAGAATACTGGAAGTGCATTGCAGTGAACATGGCCATGACGACATACCATCCAGTTTCTACAGCTAGAATGGGTCGGGACATCAGTAGTTCCGTCGTAGATAGTCGTTTAAGAGTGCACGGTCTGACTGGACTCCGAGTCGTGGATGCTAGTATAATGCCAAGTATTACTAGTGGGAATACCAATGCTCCAACTATTATGATCGCTGAGAGAGGGGCCGATTTGATAAAAGAGGATTATAATAAGCTTGGAAGTTGAAACCTTATGGATTTCGTTATTGTTATTTTTATTTCTAGCTCAGTAAAAGGATGTTGTTGTTTGTAATTTACCAAAATCCTGTTAAGTTTTTATGATATATCTATGCAAACATCATTTACGAAATATAAAATACCAATAAAAAAAAATATTGTTCTCCTTCTATCACAGATTGTTGTATATAAAATGTATTTAAAATTAATTGTTAAAGCCCAAGAGACCACCCAAATTGGTACCAGGAATAATTCAACTGGCCTAAAATAACAAGCCGAGCAAATTCCATAAATATAAAACAATAGTTTGTCGGAAAACAATACCGTGGAGCAAAATTAGGCTGCACCGTTTTTTCGAGGTCTCAGTTTTAATTACTTCCGTCATTTTGTCACCGGATCTGTGGTGCGGCGTTGGCAAAATAAACAATGTCAGTACATTTGTTTCACGTATGTACAGATGTGGTGGAACAGAGTCGTATTTTACTTAGAAGACGGTAACAGTATCTAGGGAACAGTTGTATTCTACTTGTGACTTTTTTCCTGTATTGTGCAGTCTTAGCAATGAATAAACCTTGCCATCAGATCCCATGGGTGTTGTAACAGGGAAGGAAAGACTAAATCATACAAGAGTAAACAGCAAGGCTACTAACAGAATTAAGAGAATGAATTTATTGCTTTATAAAAGTATTCATAGAAATAGTCTGTAAGGTTTGGTATATAAGTAAATTGCTGGGATGTTATTAAATTATTTTTGTGGTTTACTAGTAAACTTAAAAAGACCGTTTTTATGAGATAGGGGGGCAACCGACCGAACCGGCTCGCCTGATGATAAGCGATTACCGCCGCCCATGGACATCCACAACCCCAGAGGAGTTACAAGTGCGTAGCCGGCCTTTTAAAGGGTTTGGGCCTCCGGTACCCTCAGTCACTCGGCGACGCAAGCGCTGTTTCACGCCGGTTTTCAGTGAGGCCGTGGTATCACTCCGGTCGAGCCGGTCCTTTCGTGCCGAAGCATGGCTCTCCCACGGTAAAAATATGGATGGATATGCTTCTCAGCAGCCCCAGCTACGATGAATATAGGAAATACCGACGCCCAACATTGGGACAGCATGCATTAATAAAAATGTATTATTCATTAGCATTCATTTATTTAACCAGATGTTGTTACTAAAACAAACATAATAGCATCAGGTTTGTATCTCCGAGGGGTTAGTCGAGGAGTACTCTTGTACCTACACCTCTCTGTCCCATGTCACGAGTACGTAGCCTATTACCATTCACCGGGCAATCCCCAACTCCGGGTTGCTACTGAGAATTTTGTACCAGAATCCAACTCACTAGATCAAGGAGACAATCAATATAAAGTATTATAACAAAACAATGTTAACGCTGCTTCAAGTAGAACTTATAATATATACAGGTTACGGTTAAACCAGGAATTGTATTTTACTTAGAAGACGACAACTGCCAAGGGAGAGATTGTGTTTTGTTTCTCGAAGGTTTTTTCCCTTGCGAAGGAGAATTTTATTGCATGAAACCAGTTGTGGCTTTCAACTGTAGTAATGCATTTATGATATCATTTTGTGGTGTTCCTTTTTGTTTTACTTGAGAATTTATTCATAAAATGTCGTTATTTTTATTTAGGTGTTTTCGTTGTATGTAAGCGATATGGTAATATGGCTAGGAAGGGCATACTGAGATGATTGCTAAAAGAATGTGTATATGCTGGCTGACTCAAAATAAGTTAGGATGCAGTAATATAATAACGTTTTGGTTTTCAATTGCTGGGGAGGTAGTTTTAAAATATAGTTTTTTTCCCCTTTATCAACATTAAAAATTAGTCAAAATGATCCACGGTTAGCAAAGAGATGAGAGAATAACTCAATTTGATTTATCCTAAGCGCCTAGAGTATTTTTCTGGAAAAGCCACAGGTCCAAATTCTGCTTACGACCAAAAATGTATAACTTTTGATAGGTACATCCTTTTTGTTCAACACTATATCTTTTTTTACGTCAGCTTTATTGCGCTACATATACGGACCAAGTTTAGCTTCGCTAGTCTATTCCGTGTGCGCGCAGAATATCCATATGATTACCATCAGCAAACACATCATCATCCAAATTCTGTATGAATCTTGAAGAAAATTATAGGATATCCAAAATACAGAATCTAAATTAATTGAAAATTAATTAGGTATAAAAACCGCATCAGTAGAAATATAAAAAAGAAAAACAGAATGAAACTAAATAAATTATTAATTCTTATTCCAAATGATTTCTTAACATTGGCATAAAGCATCTATAACACAAACATTATATTTACCCATGTTAATGATTTTAATGATTTATTTGTAACACTAAACCGAGTATAACAGAATTAGAAGCATCAACCGTAAAAGATTCACAAGTAGAACAAATTCATCCACCCAAGGTTTAAGGAAACAATAAATCCTTTCGTTGTGACAAATTGCACTGAATGGCTCGAGAGCTCGTCGCAAGCTTGTATGCTGGAAATGTTATAATTGTTACACAAATTGGGTGGGACTGTAATACCGCGATTTAAGGATGTAAATTTTCTTAATCAAATTGTTTAGGTAAACCAGTTTAAGAAAACATTATAATTGTGTACTTTATATGCATGTCACTTTGTTGGGAAAATTTACATAAATATCTTAATACGACTCTATTTAGACGTCTAAATTCATACATTTAACGTAGGCTTTTATTTTTGGATGAAATTTCTCTTAATTATTATAGATAAATATTTCAAACGCATTCGTAGCGTACTCTTTAGTTATATATTTTTTGTCATTACTTCGAATTCTTCTTCCACATTATAATACGTCTTTTGGTGACATCAGTATTTAGTACCTGTATAGCAATGACGTCACCGAAAGACGTAAGGAATTCGGAGTAGTGAGCACAGGTTGAGATGGCTTAGTGGTCAGAGCACCTGGAGTATTTATCCGGGAGGTGAAGGTTCGAATCTTGCTCACGACTGTATTTTTCTTTCCACAAAAATTTATAACTTTATTCTCTTAATTGTTGTAGCATAACTTTTTAGCGTTGAAATTAATATTGATTTAAAGGATCAGAAACAGTAAATTAGAAAAGAAAATATATTTGCGTATTTATATTTAATATCACTCGGCTTTAAACCAAAAAAAGCTGCTTGAGCAAAATTCTAAGAAAGTCTGTAAAATGTCTTTCCAAATCATCCTAATGTAATAAAGGATAATAAAGACGAATCAGACAGTAGCTGCTTATTTTGTACCATCCAAATTATGTTTAATCTAAACCACGTGCGGCCCTGTCTACACGAAATTGCGTATGCAATTACCAACACTATTCCTGCAACGTACCAGTGACATTAGCGTGTACAATTTTGACGGGTGGCAACTAAATCTGCCGGCAGCCATGCGACATCGTCAGGGGAAATATGCTTGTTGATTCGAACAAAGAGTGAGACTTCATGATGAAGAGTACGTATGCTGGCTTCGTTTACCTGAACAGCATGAAATTCTGGCACTTTCGTGTGTCCTCAATTTAGGAAACGCTTCACGTTTACCTTTTTTAAACCTTGGGGGAACAGCTGGCTATTTCATAATTTACTTTTTTCACGTTACGGCCAAAACTTATTTGGGCCTCAAAATGCTTTTATTTTTAGTCCCCACAGGTGTAATACGAGGTATATGTAGTAGACTTTAATTGGGTAACCGACAAAGCCAGAACAACGTTTTACAGTGAATTCGTTGTTAGTTTTTGTCTTAATAATGTCGGCTTACCCAAAAATAACACAAACAAAGCTCGATGGCTCAGTTTCTGGTTTATTTTATTTGCTTTTACATTAAGGCGTGTTGGTTTCGCCTGTAATTACTTAAAAATGTTGTTGTCTGCGACCGCTACTATGGTGTTCGTCAAGATTATCCGTAATCTCGATTTACTACTGAATTTATTTTGTTTGTGCATTCGAGTTTTCCAAACACCACGATTGGAAATCACTCCTAATAGGTGGTTGGTAATTGGTACATGGTTTTAATAGACATAGTTTGTTAATATTTTAATAACAATGTTATTAACGATTTTACATTAATCAAATTGATGATAAAAAACTTACTCGAGGTCAGAATGAAACCAGATTATTTAATACTAATCTGTTGCTTTGTTATGATTTTGTGCCTTTAGAAAATTCAATGTATATTTATTATTAGTTTACTGCTTTATCTCCTTTTGTTTTACTTGCCTAGAAACAGCAATTCAGGGCACTTACGTACATACCTAATTCCAGCAATAATACATTTAAGATAATATTACTAAACCATCGAAATCTACAGTACGTTATAAATATTAATTTTCTTAATAACATCACAGAGTATTATTATTTAACAGGTGTCGATGACAAGACCTGTTAAGTTTCTCAAACACAAATTAGAACAAAATTATTTAGTTCACATAATCTTGGGAGCCATGTCAATCACCGATGGCTGTCATCGAACCTATTATGATTGTGTAGGTAATAAAATGTGTAATCAGTTCATTTTAGAAATGAATATATGAATACTATGAGGTTATTTCAATTGGCCCACTTACAGGCACTATTAGCCAAAAGATGTCAGAAGCCGGTTGCCACGTTCCAAAATACAGATTTATATGAACAAGAACAGGCAAGAAATTCCATCGTTTCTCTTTATATACAAGCAATTATTAAATTTTTGTGTAAAAAAATACGGTCACGAGCAGGATTCGAACCTGCGCCTCCCGGATAAATACAAAAATTTATAACTTTAAGGTTCGCTAAGCAGGCATTAATGCTTTTCAAATATTTATCTGTATCAATTACAATATTTTTTTATCTACATTATATTTACAAAAAGGTACCTACATTTGAATGTGAGAACAATGTAATATCGTTTATGCTATTAGTGTTTCCTCACGATATTTTCTTTCGCATATATTTGTGATGTGCTAGTCACATTCGTACCTATATGTCAGATTGGAAACCACAGCCTGCGGCTGAAGAGGTAGACCTCACAAAAGTTTGTACATACAAACTCTATCGCACTGCAAGACACGTGCAGTAGATCTAATATAAAAATGGAATTTATAACATTAAGCGATAAAGGCACTTTTCAGTTCAAAGTACCAAAACGTACTTAGTATTTCGCAAATAGTCTTAATCAATTAAAAACTACATATATGATTAGGTTATTTCTTTTGAAGGGGTTCATATATAATTAATTCACCTAATTCAAGACTTAAATGATAATAAAAATAAATTTATAATTACTATAGCACCAGCAAGACGAAAACTGATCCCCTAACGACAAACATAAAAAAAATTGTGATAGATTTTTTAAATAAGATTTAAGCAAACAAATTCTTATCACTTACTCATTGATAAGATAAAAGAAAGTTATCTTATAAATTAGGAGGTTTTACTAAATGAAACACTGTAAACTAAACTGGAATCAAACTCGCAAATAATTGAATCATTAGAAAACAAGAATTGTTCGTAGTAGTGGCAAGTGTTGGTTTTCTCTTAATTATAAGGAAAGGAAGGGTCCGTGTCGTCGTAAATCAGGTTTCGTGACGAAAACGCAGCATTTAACTTATATATTAAACCATAAATAATGGATAATACCAACATTAGGGATTTAATCTACTGACTGTATTTCGGTCAGAATTTCTTCGAAATAGTTTATTGATTGTAGAAACAAATTACTTAATTTGTCTGTAATCTGGGATATGGGCCCCTGCCATCTTTCACACTCAACCTATTGCAGAAATCCTCATTTGACCCAATCACGTTCCTTCAGTGCAGACGTAGGTACATAGATGTTTCTAGTTCAAACTAGACGGTACTGGTAATGTGACGTTATTTTTAGGATTTCAGATTTATTTTACAGTTATATCCTTCAAATGCATGCGGAACGAACTCTAAAGTTATAAATTTTTGTGGAATGAAAAATGATCGTAAGCAGGATTTGAACCTGCGCCTCCCTTTTTTTTCTAGTATGAAAAATCCATCATGGACGTTGTGCCGGACTCCTGCTGACTAAAAACCACACGGTCCAAAGTAACTTATACCGGGGTCCCGGGATCGCGACTATATTCACCGCAACCCAAAGGTTATGGCTCGTTATGCGACGCCTGTATAGGTCGGCCACAGTTGGCCTGCCAAACACTCCACGGTATTGCGCGGGCCAAATCGCGGCGCGCTGCCGTATCGGGCCTGTTACTGGTTGGGCAACGAAGTACCCAAGTTCGTCACTCGCAGGCTACGGCTCACAGTGGCCGGAGATCATTGAACGCCCTCCGACGCCTGGTGCATCTTCTGCGGCAGGGGTGGGATGAATTTGCGTCTCTCTCCCTTTCCGCCGCCTCCATCGCAAGCATCACCTCCTCACAAAAGGTGGCGACGGCACTCCATGCGTTCTCACTCTCAACTATGTATGTGATCATAGTCGGAAGCGAGAGACTGCCCACCCTGACTGCCCCCATAAGGTCGTGGCACTGCGCGGCCCAAGCCAGGCAAACCTCTAGTGTTTGCTGCGCTGTATCCTCGGGGCAGCTGTCACAGTGATGGCACCTCGATGTCGGTTCCCGGCCTATGCGACGCAGAGACTTCCCGAAGCACCCGTGGTCCGAGAGCATCTACGTCATCCGGAAGCTGAGGAGGCCGTGTTTCCTTTCCAGCCACTCCGCCATTACAGGCCTTAGCACCGCTATTCCGGCGTGCCCTGCCCGCGGTTGCGCAAGCTGTTCCCTCCATTCCACCACTAGGCTCGTCGAAGCTCGGACCGCTTATTGCTATCTATTCAGTCCCTTTACAGGTACTGTGTTTGTTAAAGTAATTTATGTATGTCTTTTGTTTAACTGCAAAGTTAGTCGTGTTGGTTCAGTCACCTGTAATGGATCTGAATAGACAGCAATGACGTCACTAAATGACGTATTAAAGTGTGGAAGAAGAATTCGGGTTAGTGAACTGAGGTCGAGATGGCCTAGCGGTCAGATCGCCTGGAGTATTTATCCAGGAGGCACAAGTTCAAATACTGCTCACGACCATGTTTTTATATCCACAAAATTTATTTTAGTTTAAAGGTACAATGGAAAAGTTAATTTCACCATCATCATCCATCATTATTCCGCTTTATCTCAACTTATTATGGTAACTCCGCAATATGTCTGTGCTGATAAATGGCACACACACCTCGAAATTCGAGAAAATCCAGCGCGTCCTCAATTAAACTACCGCTGCTTTGAATCCTGTGCAAGATTTATAGCAAATGGTGGGAATCTATAGTAAAAGTTAAAAAGAAAAAAGAATTCTATGGGCCTCCATAGCAGGTACTAGGCTATCAGAATACGTTGGTACCCAAATGCCGAACATTGCCCGAATTCAAGACGTCCGATAGATTTATGTTTGCCTGGTAGTTGTCCATGACAAATGGAGGTGCCCATGACCGTGTCCGTGTCCCAGCTATTTGGTCCATTTAGAATTTGTTAGAACTGATTAATGTATAGCTGCTGAAGAATATACGTTTTATTTAAGCTCGTCAGTACGCACCTACTTTGAACTGATATGATGATCAAAATTTGAAGTTACCTTAGACTAACTCAATGTCACCTAAATCAATACTGGATTACCAACGGCTATCTAACTTTTGGGATTTGACTTGACTGATCTTATGAATAAAAATGAATCGCGCGAAATGTTTGTACGCGCATAACTTTCGAACGACTGCACCAAATTGCATAATTCTATTTTTTTGTATGGTTTTATGAAAGAGAATTAATAAAAAAAAAACAGAAAAAAAATTGCAGTACGAAGTTCGCTGGGTCAGCTAGTTTGTAATATTTAGGTATTATTCATTACCTGAAAAAACATTTAAGATGAATAAATAAATAATCGTGACCGGTAAAATGGCTATTTAATTTGTTGTCTAGACTGCCACAAAAAGGTGCACGAAACAAAAAGGAATTTCAGAAATATCCAGATAAAAACAATTCACCGTCGAATAAGCATAAAACTTACAAGTGCGGAACACAATAGCTCTTACAAAACATTTTGCGCGAACAAAGTCACGTAATAACACAGAAGCTATGAGGCATGAACTATTGACATGAGAAAATGAACAACCCCAAGCTGACTTCGGCACGATGCCAAATTTTAATGACGACCGACGCCTCCCGCGGTCGGAAATTATTTGCAAATAAATGTTAGCCTTGACTCTTTGCTTTTACAAACTTAATTCACTCCCCCCAAACTCTTACTGACAACCCTACGCTTGAAGTAACTCTTATTCATAAGGAATAAGACTCAAAATTACACAGTAGTATTCATTCTCAGGGTTGTCGAATGTAAATCAATTCTTGTATCTAGTTCCCAATCTAAAAATCTATCAAATATTACTTTCAGATGATTGTACAGTACACCATTAAGTAAACGTAATAACAATTTTCATTATAAATGTACGCAACGACTTTCGCTTGTCCTAAGAGACCGTTTGGTGTTCGTAAATGTCTTGTATTTTTACCCGAAGAGCGATAAAAGCGAATTTTATAACATTTTTCATTGTACTTACTGATAATATTAATGGTTTTATTTAAATAAATTATGGTTTTTGTCTTACACATGCCGTGTTGGTGGAAGTTAAAATGTATGAACGGCTGAACAAATTTTCACGAATGGGAGGAAGCTTTGATAACAAATATCCAACTGATTATTTAGTCTAAAGTTATAGCCCAAAACAAGTTCTAAGTACATATAGACATATTGACCCACTAAATTTCGGATTGTCTTAGCTTCGTATACGTAAATGGGAAACAAACCTATTATAAGGAAGTTTTGATTAAACATACTGATGTTGGCATCACCATATATCTTAACATCGAAATTTTAAATTAGTTCCTCTATTTACGACTCCAATAAAGATTTCTAAAAATAGTTCCTACTATGTCAATTTAAAATCAACAGTATTTAAAATTATAAAATGAAAAACTCTTTTGCAAAAAGAGTGGGTAGCTTTTATATTGGGCCGGCTTTTTATTTCACACCGCTTTGTATTTGCAAATTCCAATACCAAGTAACCCTAGTACAAAATCACGTTTCTTTCCAGTTCTATATTTAGCCGTAGTTTATTTTGGTACCTCAAAGGAACTAGTCTACAACGCTACTTAGCAACCCAAAATCAGCAGCCATATTTCTAATTCCATTGCGGTTTTACTATAGTCACTCTGATTTTTAATGCAAACAAGTAACGCAGTGTATTGAAGTGAAGTAAAGAGTGTCGTGTTCAAGAGAATTTTCAAGGAATCTGTGAACGGATTCGGTGACTTGCGAAATAGGAACATACAATTTATTCGTTTACACTTTGGTACGTGCACCGATTTCATGATGGCGGCGTAGTCCCGGCATTTTCACGTTATTAAAATTGATCGCTCAATGGAATTGTTAGAAGTCAATAAAGTAGAGTACATGAAGAAATATAAGGAAAAGTATTGTTGGACATTTCCTTATGATTTCGTTTCGACATTTTTGTAAAAAGGTGGTATATTTTGTAAGAACCATGTACTCCTTGTTGAGGAACTCCTAAGAATTGTCACCTCCCCTATGGTTATAGCTATAAGTACGAGTAGATGTCACAGGAACATTTCCATATTATTTTTATATTAATTAACGATTGAATGAAGAATTCATTAATTAAGCAGTAGTAGCAGCAGCAGCAGCAGGAGCGTTGCTGCTGAGCATGAGATCCTTGGTTCGATACCTGACTCGGGCAAAGTTTAATTGTTTTTTTTTATTAGAGTATTCTGAATAGCATCTCGTAGTTTAGAATTGTGCCCGGTTGATAGCAACGAGGTAGTATATTTGTTTATATATACTGTGGCGTGAATTAGTACAATACATTTGGAAAAATTTACTTAGCGACAAATTGGAGGAGGTAATTATATTTATTTGTTATTGGAGTTCGGTTTAATATTATTAAAATAATTAGATACTAGGAAATAACGAATATCTACTTTATTATTTACTATGTTATGGATCCTCAGGGGCTTAATACTAATCACGCGAATAAATCGGTATTTCAAGCAAAATTGTACTTGCCACGGTCAATTAGTAGATGGATGACCGATATAAATAAAATAATACGCCTATGTTTATCCATTCGAACTCATACAATATTACAATCGTTACAGAAATTTATAGAACCTAAAATCGGATCATTATTTTAAAAAATTTGACACACATATCAAAGATTTCACCAGTATCCAGTTGAAAGTGGGGCGGCGCAGTTTGATACGCTAAAGCAAGTCTCATAAGGACTAAATTCGCATATCCAATTTAAGTTTACAAATCGATATTTCAGGCACACACAAACGATTCATATTACGCCGCTTTAAAACCAACAGTATAACTTTTAATAGTCAACATAAGGCCAAATTAAAGCGTAGGCAATCAAAATCCTTCTTAAGGCTGGGCACATACGAGCCAATCACGACCCGACGCCAGTCATGGCTGTATAGTCACAGGTGGCGATGCGTGACCATCCCTGGTCGACAGTGACGGATAAAGTGGTTGGAGGCCGTGGTTTCTTTAACATCATCATAAACTCCTCATTAAAAACTCTAGCAAGCTATTATTACCACTTACACAGGTAATTTACTAAAAAAAAATAGTTTACCGATGCGTAGTGAAAAAAGTATTCATACGATTATATAATCACGCCTGTTTCCCATTGAGGTAGGCAGAGACTAGAGACATCTTTTTTTTTTTTTTTTTTTTTTTTGGTAGTGGCATCTCGCAGGTCAACCTAGGAGGTTGTCGGCTGCTTAACCGGGCTTTCCTGTGGATGCCCTAATAATAAACTATTATTAAGGCCTCCAGCCAGGGGCTTACGAATTAAACTAAATCTAAAGCGACCACGCTAAGGGCACCCCCTGCGGGGTACGAGCCTCGGCTTAGGGCGTCGCTTGAGGGAGGACAGCAAGGGACTGGCTGGATCGAACAAGAATTATTATTATAATGGGAATTTAAAGCTACAGGCTCAGCGGCTACGCGGGCTGGCACGAGCAAGGGTCGGGGAGGTGATGCATTAGGTGCATTACGGGGACGTCGCGACGGGCCTCGGCGGCGAGGCCTAAATGACGGCGGTCTGTGCTTGTGTACTGTGCTGGTGGCCCTACGGCTCTCTTGGAGCAGGGTTATAGCGTCATCGGGGTACAATAGTGAATGCCTAGGACGGCGAATTCTACTTATCTGGGAGGGGGTGTATCGGGCGGCAGCCGCGATAAGAGGGTTTGGGTGCTTTTCAGCAGACTCGAAATAACGCTTGCAAATGCGTTTTATAAACTGTTGGATAGTGGGAATCTTGAGGTCGAGATGGAGGTTTTCGTTTCTAACGTAGAGGGGGGCTCCCGTGACCTTACGTAAGGCACGGTTTTGGAGGGTCTGCATCTTATGGAGGCGGTACGATTTCGCGTGTGGGAACACTACGCAGGCGTAGGTCATGATGGGGCGTATGCACGTGGTGTAAATGCGCAGTTTGCACTTAAGGGACAATCTGCTGCGTGCGTTCATGATAAAGTGAAGCCTACCCAGAGCGAAGGCGGCGCGCGAGCGCACCGTCCTTATGTGCTCACCGAAGGTCAAGTGTCTATCGAGGATGACTCCTAAGTACTTGGCTTGCTTCTCCCAAGGGATCGGCTTGCCGAACATGGTTATCGGTTTGGGGTCGGGGGGTCTGATCCTACGCTTTTTCGCGAAGAGTACGGCTTGACTCTTATCGGGGTTGACTTCTATTCACCATTTCCTGAACCAAGCGCCTAGTACGTTGGCGGAAGTTTGGAGAGTGCTAGCTATGCGGTCGCGCACGATACCGGAGTAGAAAATGGCAGTGTCGTCTGCGAAGAGAGCTACCTTTGCCTGTCTATTTTTGGGGATGTTGCTAGTGAAAAGCGTGAACAGGAGGGGCGAGAGCACGGAGCCCTGGGGGACACCGGCGCGGATAGAGTGGGGGGCGGATAGTGCGCCCTCTATGCGATAGCGGAAAGTGCGATTCGAGAGAAAGTCCCGTAGGATGAGCACGAGACGGTCGGGCACGCCGAGTTGGTACAGCTTGTATAATAAGCCGTTGTGCCAGACTTTGTCGAAAGCCTTCGCTATGTCGAAAAAGAGCGCGCCTGTCATCGTGCCGCGCTGAAAACCGGCGCTTATGTGCTCGACGATGCGGTGGACCTGTTGTACGCACGAGTGTTGGGTACGAAAACCGAACTGTTCGTTGGGGATGAGGCTCTTCGCATCGGCAAAGTCCTTGAGTCGCTTATAAATAAGCTTCTCGTAGATTTTACAGAGTACGTTGAGGAGGCTGATCGGTCGGTAGCTGGTGGGTTCGTTCGCGGGTTTTCCCGGCTTAGGGATACCTATGACGGTGGCTTCTTTCCACGATTGAGGGAAGACGTTGTGACTCATGGCGCCATTGAAGATGGCGGTCATGAGTATAATGAAAGGGGCGGGGAGAAGTTTCATTACTTTATTAGTGATGCCGTCTATGCCGGGGGCTTTGCGGGGTTTGAGATTTTTAATGACCTCTTGCACCTCGTCGGGAGTGACGGGGGGCAGGGGGTCGTCGGGGTCTTCGAACGGCGGGAGTGAGGCTCTGCGTTCTACTTCTGCGTCTACCTTGAGGAGGTGCGCTCGGTCGACCGGTTGGGTGCTAGGAGTGCATTGCGCTTCTAGACTGTCGGCCAGGCACTCGGCCTTTTCGATGTCGTCGAAGGCTATGCTCTTATCGGGGCGGATGAGAGGGGGCATGGTGGCCACTCCATCGGATTTGAGTCTCCTTTGAAGCTGCCAGAATGCTTGGTGAGTGGGCTCTAAGTCGCTCAGCGTCTTATCCCAGTGCGCGTTACGCTGCTCATCGATGCGTTTCTTTACAGCACGCTGCAAATAGCGCATGTGAGCTTTGTTCGCGTCACAGGGAAACGCGCTGTAGGCACGTACGGATGCGTTCTTTTCCGTTACCAATTCGCGTACGTCCGCCGGTAGTTTCCAGTGATGGTTGTCCATCAATGGAACTTCCCGTGAACAACTGTTCAAAACGGATTGTACGTGACCGGTGAACGAATCGATCGCATTCGTAGTGTCAGTGATCGAGGCGATGACGTCGGGAATAGAGTCTAACTGAGGGGAGCTGGTCGATTGTAGGCTTTCGCTTACTTTCTTCCAGTCCGTGATCGTTTGGGTGGGAGGGGGTCGGGAGGGATCAGAGGGCCCCGAGCGAGGTGCCAGTGCCATGATCACGGGACGATGGTCGGAGTTGAGCTCGTGTAGCGTCTCTATAGACTGTAAACGAAGGTTTACGTTCTTTAGAAGCGCCACATCGAGAATATCGGGAAGGTGCGCGGTGTTGTGCGGATAGTGGGTGGGATGCATCGGAGCAATAATGTCGTAGTTGAGAGTGGCACACAGGCCGAACAGTTGCCTGCCTCTCGCGGTCGTCGTATTACTGTTCCAAGCGGGATGTTTGGCATTGAGATCGCCCGCTATGATAACGGAGTCACTCAAGCCGAGGAGGGCAGTAAGGTCGTGGGATAGGATTTCGCGTTTTTCCCCCACATCGGTGGCGGCGGGAGGGATGTAGGAAGAGACGATAGTGATGGGTTGGTGACCGGTCATGGCTAGCCGACAGATCGATACCTCGAAAAGTGAGAGAGGAGGTGGGTCTAACGGGATGCAGTGGAGCGTTTTGCGGTAATAAATAATGGTGCCGCCCATGTGACATCTAGTTCTATCGTTCCTAACTATACGGTAGTTGGCGATATTCGGGTCCCGACGGTGAGGTTTTAAGAACGTTTCCTGTACGAGGAGAACGTCTAATTGGTGGTCGCGGAGGAACGTGGTTATTTCGTCGCGTTGTTTGGTGATGCCGTTAGCGTTGAAGAAACCTATTTTTAGGGAGCGCGGTTTGGTTCTACATAGGTTCCTATTATCCATTAAAGATTTTATATTTTATTTATTGTGAGCTAGATTGCGCAGGGCTTGCGTAATCTTGGGAAAGGTGTTGTACACCATGAGTAGCTTCATAGGGTCGCCTTTGCAGGCGATGATGTCCCTGGCCATAGCGTCAGCGTTATCCGAAGAGAATACGCTGAATGTGCTGAGAATGACGACCGCGGGGTCAAACGCGAGGTCGTCGTTTACGACAGGTAGAGAGGCGGCGGCGTTAGCCGGTACGGACGCGTTAGTCGGAGGCGATAGAGAGGGGGGCGCAGCTATGGGCGAGGCCATTAGGGCTGCGATCGTGGGCGTAGAGGTGGTTTTGAGAGCTGAGAAAGCTCGTTGTTGCTGGAGGTTGTTGAGGGGAGCCCACGGACTGGGTCTCTGAGGGCTGAGGCGGGCGGGGAGTTGAGAAGAGGGGATCGCCACCGAAGGGCTTTCCCTTTGTTGACGGGCGTTGGCCCGCTTAACGAGCTTGGGCGAGGTTGATTTCGGTGCCTTAGGGCAGCCGCGATAGTTAGCGGGGTGACCGGCTTCGCCGCAGAGCACACAACTGGGAGGGTCGGTGCAGAGTGCGCGATCTTTGGGTCGGGGACAGTCTACAGTGCCGTGGTCACCTAGACACTTGACGCATCTAGGTGTGGCGAAACAGTTGGTCTGAGCGTGACCGTATAATTGGCAACGGTGACATTGCCCTATTACGCCTGTTTTATAAGGCTTCTCTATAATGATGCCGGAAAGGCTACAGATCGCTTTGACCTGGAAGATCGGGTGGTGTCCTTCGGTAGGATCGCATACGACTAGCACCATGTCGTAGGCGGCCCCACCTCTGGGTCGGTGCATCCGGTGCACCTGGGATACTGGGACTCTCTGCGACTGAAGGTCGCTGAGGATGTCCTCTGTGGGGATTTCTTTCGGGATGCGTCTTATGACGACCCTGGTAGATTTCTCCTCGGGGAGAGAGTACGTGTGAAACGACACGTCCCTGGCCTTAAGGGCCTTGGTGAGTTCCCTATAATCGGTTGTGGAGGGGACTTTGACTTTAATGCCTTGCTGAGTAGCACAGGCACTGGTGTAGTTGATCCTGCGATCAACACACATCTTTGAGATGGCAGTCCATTTGGACTTGTCATGAATGTAGAGCGTGGGAGGGGATTTAAGCTTCTTAGAGCTCGAAGTGGCGCCGGAGGGGCTGAGGGGGGGGTTGGTCTGAGAGGGGGCGGGGGAGAGGGGTGCGATAGTCGCGGGGGAGGGGGGGCGGGGGTAGCGGTAGTCGCGGGGGCGGGGGAGGGGGCGGGGGGCGCTACAGGTTTTTTGGCCTTGCTGGCCGGGGCGGAAGTTTTCCCCTTCTTCCTCTTGCCTCCTTTGCCGACCTGGATGTAGTCGTCTTCGGAGGAGGAGGAGGAGGGAGAGGACGAGCTAGTCTCGGAGTCGGAGGCAGTGGCATCCGAGAGACAGGGAGAGGGGTTGACGCACACGTCCATGTCTTCCGAGACAGTGACGGCGGTCGTAGGAGGCGCGATGGCCGAAGTAGAGGGAGCCTCTACGAGAGGGTCGATGATGGGCAAGGATGCGAGGCATGGTATACCTATTTTAGCGGGCGGCGGAGAGAGAGGGCTATCTACGCAAATTATTGCGGGGTTGACATGCTGCAGGTCGGCTATTTGGGTACCGTACCGACATTGAATGTCGGGGTCCCTGACTATGATTTTAACGAACGCGAGAAGCGCGTCCATATTAAAAGAAATTAATTTAACTATATCACTATAACTCTAATTTTCGCCTAACAGGCCTAACTCCCCGGGAGGATAGCCCGGGGATGCGTAACCCTCCCCGCCGGGTATAGGCAGGGAGGTGAGTGACCTAATGGTGAGCCCTAAGCTTGCTTTTTACCCGTCGCCAGTCTTAATGTGCGTACGGGGCCCTGAACCAGTCTAGTGCGAAGGGTGTAGACACACCCGACCGACACTAGGTGTGTTGCTGTAAGGGAAACCAGAGCTAGAGTCGACTAGGAGATCCCCCAAGGCCGGTTGTTCTAGCTCCCGTCCGATTTGTAGCTTAACCCTGAAGGGGCTTCAGCTGGGTGTATCGGGTCCACACCCTCTCGGTTTCGTTGACACCGTGAGGTTTCCACCGAGAACCACGAAACTGTGGATTTTCCCAGAAGGGGAATTTACACAACACACGTTTTGACTGTACTTTGAAAAAGACAGATATCAGCCGCCGCCTCGAAAGAGGCAACTTTTGAATTGTAGTGGCGTAGCTAGCGAGCAGCTACGGAGAATGCTACGGCAGAGCGTAGCGACAACGATCACTGACACAACACGAGCGAATTACGCGGAGTAACACGTCCGTGCGCGGCGAGCGTTGATGCGAGAATGCGCGGCTTCGATTCATCTATGTTCAAAAACATTAAAAAAGTATTTAGCAGATCATGGCCAGTCTTTGTATTTTTGTAACTCAACCGCGTGTCAACCACCGTGTTCCATCAAGATTAAGAAAATGAAAGAAATAATTAATTTACTTTAGCCTCGTTGCAGGTTGCAGGCCGATACCCACTCCATGTGCGACCAGTCGCTACAAGATGTTTGAAAAATGTCCCCACTTGTGGATGTCTCGAGTGGTCGGTGTACGCCCAGCCTAATACTACGCAAGTTACATTCAAAGCCATACAAATTTATTTTATGGCCTTTCAAACGTCAACATTTCTTTTATTAGACTAATAGGCCGCGTGTCTGGAGTGGCTTTGTATTGATTGAAACGTTTTCTTTACCATCCAGCAGGTACTTTACAAAAGAGGCAATCTTTAAAAATGGGAGGCTATCTAAATTGAGATTTTCGACTCTCACCTATAAAAAATGATGTCGACCTGAAGTGGTTTTGGAAGAACCTATTTCTTTGTTGACATTTATACGATAAAGTTGTTTCTGAACACACCTCGCCAAGGCCGGGGTGATTGAAAATTTCAATTTATTTGTATAAATACAATATAAGTGGGTTTATGAATATATATAATTAAGATTATTGCCATATTAGTTCACGTCACATGTAAAATTTCGCACAATATTTTAATATTTATTTATTTAGGGTAACTTCACAGCTTACGGAGATAAACATTTTTAAGTATTTTAACATTACGCCAATAATATCTAAAGTACACAATAAAATCACATATAGATATAATTTATCATATTAATAATTACGAATTATTATAGGGATGTCAAAATTAATTAATGAGGATAAATTAATTAATAAGAACACTGGTGAGGTTCTACAAAATATTATAATAGGTAAGTATGTACGAGTGCAACTATTCTACGACGTGAAAGTACTAATACTTTTATGTCGTCAAAATACAAGGTTACTGCACACATTTTAGTTATATTTCAGTTTTATATAACAACGTTTTACGAGTGCAAGCAATACTTACACAGTTGTTATTATTTCCAATAAAAATTGTCCAGCAAATCAAAAATTTTTGTTGCGTTCACTCAACTGCAGCTTTTATGGTAACTTTAATATTTAGATTGTACCTATAAAACAGGCAAAGGACGGACCAAAATAAGCTAGATAAGCTGTATAATATTTCAAAATATTAATGTTACCAAATCCAGGTTTTCTAGGCAAGCGTCGCAGTGGCAGACGTCTCACACGATGGGAGGATAATATAAAGAAAATTGCTTGAACAAAGTGGATGGAAATAGTAAAAATTGGGAAAATGGAAATCTTTAGAGGAGGCCGTCACTTGAGGGGGGTCATATTTCCAATGTCAATCGAGCAGATTTACTTTCAAGAGTAAGCCAGAGGAAGGGGCTCGTGGCTAAGTAACAGTCGCACAGATCGATCGATCGAGGTTAAGCTGCGCTTGCCGCAATCGGTCTGTGGATGAGTGACCATCATTTCTTACCGATACCCCTCCGTGCCTAGGAGAGCACGTTAAGCCATCGGTCCCGGTTGTCAAATTAAGATCTATGACAGCCGTTACGGGTAGTTAGAGGCCTAAAAGTCTGACAACCAGTCATACCACGAGATATCGTGTTACCCAGTTACTGGGTTGTGGAGGTCAGATAGGCAGTCGCTCCATAATAATATAATAATAATAATATTCCACAACTATCACACAACGCCGTCTAGTCTCAAGCTAAGCAGAGCTTGTGTTATGAGTACTAGACAACTGATAAACATACTTATATATATCATTTACATACTTATATTATATAATTTATCTAAATGCATACATATTATAGATAAATTACACCCAGACACAGAACAAATGATCGTGCTCATCACACAAACATTTGTCCTGGGTGGGAATCGAACCCACGACCTCCGGCATAGCAGTCAGGGCTACTAACCACTAGACCAACAGGACAGTCAAATGTCCATGTAAAATACTAGTATTAAGCTGCATCCGGTTTGACTGGAAGCCGACCCCAATGTAATTGGGAAAAGGCTAGGCAAATATAGTAAGCCACAGGTAGGATAACTCTTGCAATGAATTTCAATCTCTAATAAATAAGTTAAAGTTTTATCACCTAGTTATAAACGAGAATTCTATCTCCAATCCAATTCAAATATCTATTTAACGCCTAAAAACAATGGCGTTATTTATTATAGGTTCTCCCGTAGCATATATCTATGGGTTTTTATGAAATCCTTTTCCTTATCATCTCAACATTGTGCAGCTACAGCACGGTTCATTCATTGCATCCTGTTACGTTTAAGCTAATTTAGCACTAAAAACTTTGAACTTATTTCCAATACACATAAATCTCTCAAGCAATTAACCCGTAGCGAAAAGTTATAAACTTTTGAGGAAACAAAAATACGGTCGTGAGCAGGATTCAAATCTGCGCTTCCTGGATAAATAGTCCGATGTTCTGCCCAACTAAACCATTTCGACCTCAGCTCAATATAATTCCCAATTTCAACCATCAAGCGATTTTTTTTTGACTTGCAGAAGTAGCAGTACGTTTTTTTAGACATGTTTGAAGTGTAATAATTGCTACCGCTGTCACGAACGTCAGTACTCTTGAAACTAACCTACCAATTCCAATCCAATTCCAATATTAAATAGACGCCTTAAAACAACGCGTAATTTTAAAATAAATTTACCTACATTACAGTCGCCTCAATTTTAAAGCATGTTGTCATCATATTATCCCGAATCTATATTTTTTTTTTATAAATTTTGGCATATTAAAGTACAAACTGACATATTTCCAATGTCAATCGAGAGGAATTATTTTCAAGAGTAAGCCCACTGGTTGCATGTATTTTATATTAAATTAATTGTTCGAAGCACGTTTTACCCAGTACAATCACAGTATGACTGTAACAATGATCACATCCTGTAATTGTAAAAGGAATTAAGCTAATTCCTCTAATATAATTATGTAGATCCGTAATTTGGAACATGTCATTCCGTAAAGAAGAAATCTAATTAACTTATAATCGGATTTATGTCAAAGTGAAAATAAAATTAGATTATTTGACTTTGAGACCGGAGTTTATGCTGACATTGAGTTTCCTTGAAAATTCGTAATAATATAATTTGAAAACCATTGGAGCAAAAAAAAGTAAGGATAAGTATTTTTTTTTTAATTATATCCCTTAAAATCTATGAAAATATTAGCATAAAAAAAAAGAATTTTAAGCTAAACGAGTTTAGTAAATCTGTAAATGATTGCTAAATAAATATCGCCAGGCACCTTGGACTTGAAATTTAATACACATGAACAACGACACGGTGGCTCAGTTGGTTGTGATGACACGGAATGTGAAGGGTTCAAGCCCCGTTCGCGTCTATTATTTTTCAATGTTACCTTGATAAATAGTAACTTAACGAATTTGTTTTTTTTTACTTTTCATTTTATGGACAAGAACAGCATGGAATAAAATAAAAAAACATAAAAAATAGTGGAAAATCAACAACAAATATTTAAATATCTAAATTAAGATAGGATCGTTTTGTACCACAAATAAAGTATTTATGAAATCGTCTGACCGTACCCTACTTATCCTCAGATTTACCTACCGTGAAGGTAATCAAATCGAAACGACTGAACCCTTGCCAACAAACGGTTTTTCTAATTTTATATAGGACCCTTCGAGCAAGAAAAAGTCCATTAACTTGATTTTGGTTAGAGCCAAAAAAGGACTTCGGCTTATGTAGCTTAAGTCTTTCAATCGCTCAAAAAATATTCATTATATTAATATTATAGAGCATTTTTTTATCTTCCACGTTAGTCTAGTGTGCCCAAGCGCGACTGCTGAGTATAAGGTCTGGGATTCAACTCCCGGATCAGGCAGAGTTATTCTGAAACTCTCAGTAGCAGCCCGGAGTTTGGAATTGTGCCTAGTAGATGGCAATAGGCTCACCACCTATTCTATGGGACTTAATAACTGCATCGGTGAAATGTGAGTGTACAACAGTGTACATCTCTGGCTACCTCTTCGGGGAATACAGGATTGATTTTATATGATGTTATACTTTTTTATCTATACCAATAAATAAAATACTGTCTCTATGATTTCTAAATATCCTAAGTATATAAATGATATTTTTTCGAAAATTTCGTCTGCCTGTCCGAAACTTTGTCTCGCTTTGAAACGGCTCAACAGATATACCTATCAATTAATGTTCACCGGTTACTACTCACGTGCATTTTTTCGGGATTGGCCGACTAGTTTCGTACTCGAACGGAGCCCTTAATCATGAGTTGAGCCCGCGGCGATGTCGCGAGTCAAATATATATAATATAAATAATAGATATACCTTAATGAAAATTTCGATATCTTACAGGGTTCAGAAGAAAGAAATATAATATCAAGTCACATATTTTATCCAAATCTCGCGTGAACAGTCACCGGAACAGATAATTTTTGAAATAAAACTTACCAATAACACCGGCATTTTTTGTAATAAATCTTTTTTTTTATTGTAAATGGCCAGTTCCAGAAACTGTCAGGATGCCCCTCGTTACTGACCATTTTCGAATATTTCGTCCTACTGAAAGTTTATCTAATAAGGAGCTTATTAGATAAACTTTCAGTCAAAACGGTATAAATGAAACTTTCAATATCTTTCAGGATGCAGGGTTCACGTGAACAGAGTCACACAGGCACTTATTTTTTCATGTGTGGATAATCCATTATGGACTCTGTACCGGACTCCTACCGACAAAAAATTCACTGCACTGTCCTTCTTAACATTTACCAGAGTTCCGGGATCGCAACTGTATTTACTGCAACTGCGTCAAGAAAAAAGTTGAACAAATTTTACTTGCGCGGTTGTTATGCATAACTTCTGTGTGTTGTTCCAGTTTAACTGCAGAAGCAAATACGATTACTATGTCACTGGTTTGTTCATCAACCATACAATAAAAAGTAAAGTTATAAATTTTTGTCGAAAGAAAAACCCAATATATTTTTATTTCATTTAAATGGTATCTTTTAATACTTCATCTTTTTGTTAGTTCATAAAAAATATGATATACAAAATACGAATGCAAACCACATTAGGAATTTCTCCTGCATTGCATTTCTAGAAATAAAATACAGAAATGCACCCACACTCAGACCCAGAACATTTATCTGTAGTTCATACAAATTGTTTCGTACGGGAATAGAACTTCTGAAATACTGGTTAGTCATATCGAAGGAGTAAAAACTAATAATAAGGTAAAAAATATATTTTTCAAAGCTGAAAATAATACCGAATATCGCAATGCAGATGATAAGCTGCGAGTGAATGGGATTGACTAAATAGATTAATCTTACTTCTCCAATCTGAGGTCCTAAGAAAACTAGTTTGTAAGCCAATAAAGACTGTCTAAAATGATCTTTTTTTTGAATGATTTGAAACCACAGCTCACTGAATCGGTGCTCCAAGTACTCTGATAGACTTAGCTGCCAGTTTTAATACCTACATTTTATTGTATTTTTACGAAATAATAAAAATATCTAAAAGGCAGTGCCCTTGCAGTGCCCTTGCAGTGCCCTTGCAGTGCCCTTGCAGTGCCCTTGCAGTGCCCTTGCAGTGCCCTTGCACTGCCTTTTAGCTTGTGGCTAAGTAACAGCCGCGTAGATCGATCGGTCGAGGTTAAGCTGCGCTTGCCGCGGTCGGTCTGTGATGGGTGACCATCATTTCATATCGAGACCCCTCCGTGCCTCGGAGGGCATGATAAGCCGTCGGTCCCGGTTATCAAATTAACATCTATGGCAGCCGTTTCGGGTAGTCAGAGACCTGAAAGTCTGACGACAACCAGTCATACCACGAGATATCGTGTTACTCTGTAATTGGGTTGTAGAGGTCAGATAGGCAGTCGCTCCATGTAAAATACTGGTATTAAGCTGCATCCGGTTTGACTGGAAGCCGACCCCAATGTAATTGGTAAAAGGCTAGGCAGATATCATAGGCAGTGCAATTACCAACATTTGATAACCATAAACTAATAATTTTAATATTACACCAGTTTCGAATTAACTATTTACGTTTGATAATCGCACAAAGTTTTATTATTACACAAGTTCCGACCATAATCAAAAATGTTTGTATTGAAGTAAATAGGTATGTAGGTATAAAAACATTGATTTTATTTTCTACGAGGACATTTACTTCATTAAATCGTCGCTATACGGGACTATATATTTTTTATTTTATGACATCACCCGATCGTAAAACCGAAATGAAGGCTTTCGACCTTTCGTTGCATTCCAGAGCGCAATTTTTCGATTTAAATTCTCCTAAATTAAAAAAGGTTTTACTTGCTTTTGATCTTAAAATGGCGTCGGTTCCACTGAAATCAATTCGAAATCATTTGTTTGTGAAAACAGGTAGTTAAAATAATTACACTTTCTGGTTTTTTTTTTTATAGTTATTGGTCATATATTTCACCGTGAAAGGCACATAAATATGTGTTAATCAATACATCATTTTGAGCCCAATGTACGCCAAGCACTCTACCAGTAGACCAAGCTCACCTGTCCAAGGTCGACGCCGAAGTCAAACGTAGAACTGCACTCCCGCCCTCAGATGAATCCGACGATCCCTTGCCCCTCGTCACCGTAGAAGAAGTCAGAATGATCGTAAAGGACCTCAAACCCAGGAAAGCGCCAGGCTCAGACGGGATCACCAACAAAGTGGTTAAATACTTCCCCGCACCTCTGATAGTACTCATGACCGCCATCTTCAATGCGGCACTGAGCAACAACCTCTTCCCACAGTCGTGGAAACAGGCAACTGTTATAGGTTTTCTTAAGCCCGGTAAGCCCAAGTGCGAGCCGACCAGTTATCGCCCCATCAGTCTTCTCAATGTCTTCGGAAAGAGAAAGAAAGAAAGAAAGAAAGAAAAAATATTTATTTCAGTCTCATAAGCAGGTAATATAGACAACGAAACAAATCATAAAAAACTAAACATTAAAAATATAAAGAACCTGTACGAGACCGAAAAGGGCCCCCTATCTCAGCATAAGCTGCTCCATCGAGATGTAGCAGCGCTGGTTTTCAGATAGGACCGAATAATTTAGGTGAAATCACGGGCAAACCACGGCGTGCGCAAACATGCAATACTTAGATCAAAATTGTGGTAAATACACATAACTAAAAAGATTGATGAAATTTGCATATCACTGGTAAGTTATTTTTTTTTTATTTTTTTTTATTTTATTAATACCCACCCATAGTTAAAAAGCTAGTAAGTTTATCTACATCATTTGAGTATACCCATGGCGCTCGCTTACGTATCTCTGCCTTAGTCTCCGCATCACTAATTTGTCTATGACATGACAAATTATGGGAGACTATGGCAACACTAGAAAGGACGCGCAAACGCACTAGACATGCACAGAATATATCACTGAGAAGAAAAGATCTATACATATCTTTCGGATTAACAGATATATATCAATCTTTTATATCTTTAACTCTCTAGCTCAGTTGTTAATCGATGAAAAGAAACGAAATTATTTCAAAGAGAGAGAATGATCAGTTAATATCAGTTTTTTCATCACATTCACAAGTAAAATTATATTCGTTTCGAATATTAAGTAAGCATATTAGAGTATTAAAACACAAGAATTTTTTATGTTCAAAAAATGTAATGAATGTTTAAGAATGTAAATCAACAATAAGTTGAGATAATACTTCGAAATGCCCTGCTAGTCTAGCGAAATTGCACAAGAAGGAGAAAGATATATGAAAGGCTCATTTATATTAGATTAAAGGATTATGCCGAATCCCATAAGCTTTTTCCTGACGAGCAGTTTGGCTTCCGAGCTAAACACTCGTGCATCCATCAGTTGCACCGTATCGTAGAGCACATAAGCACAGGCTAAAATGAGCAAAATGAAAACGGGCATATTGTTCTTCGACGTAGCGAAGGCCTTCGACAAGGTCTGGCACGACGGCTTAATCTATAAGCTGTATCAATTTCAAGTGCCTGACCGTCTCGTGCTCATCATTCGAGACTTTTTGTCAAACCGTAGCTCCCGGTATCGCGTAGAGGGCGTTCTATCCTCCCCTCATCAAATCCTAGCCGGAGTCCCGCAAGGCTCTGTGCTTTCACCACTCCTTTTCGCGCTTTACACCAGCGATATACCTAAAAGCGGCAAGTCCAAGTTGGCGCTTTTCGCCGACGATACGGCCATTTATTACACCGGTAGAAGTCTCGACTGTATTACCCGATCTCTCCAGACCTCGGCCAATGCCTTAGGCGCTTGGTTCAGGAAATGGAGGATCGAGGTGAATCCAGACAAGAGCGCCGCCGTACTCTTTTCGAGAACGGGCGCCGAGGAATTTCTTCCCCAGCTTCGAGCAATTACCATGTTCGGCAAGCCAATCCCTTGGGAACTGCAGGCCAAATACCTGTGTGTGACCTTGGATCACAAACTGTCCTTCCGTCCGCACATTAAGATAGTCCGCGACCGCGCGGCCTTCGCTGTAGGCCGTCTATTTCACATTACAAACGCGCGCAGTAAACTGTCTCTTAATCTTAAGATCAGGTTATACACTACGTGCATTCGACCTATCATGACTTATGCTAGCGTCGTGTTCGCACACGTTAAGTATTACAAAATCCGTAGGATGCAAACTTTACAAAACCGATTCCTTCGCAAAGCGACAGGTGCCCCTTGGTTCGTTAGGAATCTTCAACTCCACATCGACCTCAGAGTGCCCACTATTAGGCAATTCATGAAAAGGGCATCAAAGAGATACTTCGAGTCCACTCCTAACCATCCGAATCCCTTAGTTGTCTCTTCCGCCGACTACAGGCCGTCCCAGATCAACAAAATCCGCCGACCACGTCACGCTCTCCTCCGTCCCGATGATAGGATCACTGTAGCTCAAGAGTCTAACAGACATACAAGCACTCTCCGACGCGCTCGACCGCCTCGCTATAGACCTCGCCGGCGAGGTCCGCGTCCGTCGCGAAATGTCTCATCATGTCCGCCCCTTGGGTGCGATTCCCAGGTCGGGAAAAGTGTTATTGGGTTTTCCTGTTAGGAAATTCTCAGTGGCAATAGGCACATGGGACTTAATAACAGCATTGGTGAAATGTGGGTGTACAATTGTGTACACCTCTGCCTACCCTTCGGGGAATACAGGCTTGATGCTATGTTATGTTATAAAATATAATTAAAAAAGAACTGTTGACTTATAACTTAAGAAAATCTATGCATACTCACGCCAAACTATGTATGAAATATAATATATTTTTATGAAGAGGAAAATACGCAGCAAAAAATATTCGTTTAAGTGCTCTGTGCCCTTAAGCTAGGTATTTCTAGTTTATATATTTACTAGGTTCGATGTTCAACCAAAATAACTTTACAAACCTAAGAATATGAAATCAATATGATATCAGAGATTTGTAAACCATGGTAAGATATAGCTTTATATACCTTCTAAGATATTTTTTATGTGAGCCGGTTTCCTCAGTATGTTTTACTTTACTAACGAATTTCATATAATTTATTGACAAAAAAATACTTTTAAGATTGACTAAATTGAGTCAGTTCGAAATAGGATTTTATTTTAAAGAGTTAACTTACTATCTTACTTTTTCCTGAGATTTTGTCTACGTGGACTTCAGAATTGTGTTCAGCCGGCATGATTTATTTATGTAACCCAGGTTATAAACTATCTGTATGCCAAATTTCATGCAAATCAGTTCAGTAGTTATTGAGTGAAAGTGTCACAAACGTCCATCCATCCATTCTCACAAGTTTCCGCATAAATAATATTAAATTAATGTCTAGGTTTTGAGTAAAACCTCCACTGTTTTTCTTTTTAATTCTAATCACAAGCAAGGCAACAAGTTTTATAATAAATCAAAAAACAAACCTTGTAAAACTTAATTAGATCAGAACACATAATACTTAATGTAGGAACGCAAATAAAACCGTAGATTCGTTTTTCATTGAAGAAGCTAAAATATTCCTGGAAATTGAAAATTACTCTAAACGTGTTTATATTTTAATATCAAGTATCCGACGGAACATTAGCATTGTTGTGAAATAAAAAGGAGCAAACAAAGAATTTTGTACACTATTTAGTTGGGTATAGAGTCGATTTGAAAAGTGATAGAGTGAATTTTTCTAATATTTGTAAACAATTCGGAAATATAACACCGTTATAATTATTTTTTCCTGTGTTCTTATTATTTCCTATGTCTTTTTTTAAATGTTAAATTGTTTTAACAAACTAAATCATTTACTAGGTAGGTATGCGCTCAAGTCATAGTTTTTTAAATAACGTCTGGTTCGTTGGTCTAGTGGTCTTAAGCTGTTGCCTCAGTCATTAGCAGACACAATAGATTTTTATTGTTACAATGTACAGATCTGTACGTTACTGAGCCGAAAAGTAAGGTAAATTGGAAGAAGGAATTAGCATTAATAGACGCGTCCTTAAATTCTGCATGTGATGCGCTCAGAGCTCTCAGGGATGATATCAACAGAGAACAGTTAAAAATGGTATACTATACTCTTGTAGAATGCAGACTCCGATACAGCGTACAATTTTGGGGGAAAAGTTATGGTTATAACTGCCAGAGAGCTTTTATCCTTCAATAAAGAACTATGCGAACCATTGTCCGAATCTCACAAAGAGAGAGCTGTCGACCTTATTTTAAAGAATTAGGTATTATTTACAGTGCCTAGTTTATACATTCGAGTGGTGGTGATTAATTTAAAAATATATTTACATGAATATGAGTCCGAGGTGGAAAGAAATGCCAGAGAAAATAGCTCGTAGAAATGATATCAACAATTTAATTACACCAAAATTTAACATTGTAAAGCACGGACTCCAGTATCAAGCCGTACGAATATACAACAAACTGCCAGCTGATCTAAAAATAATATTTAATACAAGCTCGTTCAAGAGTAAATTGAAAGCTTTCCTATTGGATAAATGTTTGTACTGTACTGATGAATTGTAATCCATGATTTGTTTGTATTTAGATTTGTAATTTTGTATTTAACTTTATGTGTAAATGAATTTTATATAAATATAATTATTATTATAAAAACACAAGTTCTTGTTAATGATGAAGTAAATAAATAAATACTGCTTCTTTCTGCAAGGAATACAGGCGTAATGCTATGTCATTTTATGCTATGTAAATAGCTACGCTATATAGTAAGAAAATTACTTTGAAGAAAATATTCATGTAGCGCTTTTAAGCAACAAATGAATAAATGCGCAGTTTTGATCTAAGAATTTTATATAAAAAGAAAAACAAAATTGTAAGAATTTGACAATAAATCGTTTCAAGCGCCACTTTGACATTACAAAAAGCATGATGTATTTCGTACTAAAATATAATAACACTAGTTACGTCCGGCGTGCCTTGCAGTGACTCTTTTTTCATTCTAAGCAGAAACATTTTCTTTTTTGCCTGAAACTTTTGTCGGAATCAATATAGGTACAACTACCCACTAAACACCGTAATCGGGTGAATGGTACAGGAACTTATAACATTACATCTGGACTGTATTATCCGAAGGAGTAGGCAGAGGTGTACAAAGTTCCCACACTCACATTTCACCGGACCTTCTATTAAATCCATAGGTAGTGAGCCTATTGCCACCGGGCACAATTCTGAACTCCGGGCTGCTATTGAGAATTTCTTAAAACTCAATAACATTTTGTCTGACCTGAGAATTAAATCCAGCTCCTCATTGCTCAGCAGTCGCGCTTGGAACCACTAGACCAGGAACGTATAAGGCCCCTTTTTTGTCTTTTTTTTTGTCAGTAACCTTCGCGATCTCACACACAAAAACTCACCAAAATTATATTGTAATCGTATAAAAATGCATAGAAAACAAACAAACATACAAATATTCCGTTTTATATATAAGATGTATAACCCTCTTTTAGAATTGAAGTGACTCCATCTTATAAAGAAATACCAAGAACCAAAAGAGAACAAAAAATGATATAATGAGTTTATTTGTCAAACTGAGTTCGGCTCGGAGCTGTTCGGAGAATACTACTTGCATTTTGTGCTGGAAACAGTCATACGTTACACATTGCTGTGACTAATCTAAAAGAGACACACGGTCGTGTAGATTAAACAACTCATTATAAATTAATTTTAAGAATACACTTCATCATCATCCACAGCCTGAATTCACCCACTGCAGGGCATCGGCCTCTCACTGCTTGTCCCAATACCCACACTCCTGTGCTAGTCTCATCCACGTTTTTCCCGCGGTACTAGTAATATTATCCGTACATCTTGTCGCCAAATAATACACTTAACACTTAATTTCATAAAATAGTGATAGCCTGGTGGTACACCGTTGGACTGACCTAAGGCCGAAATTACGCACTACTGACTTTATGACTTACTTAAAACGGCGCAGAAAAATATCGTAAGCAGCACGATGTGCTGGACACATCCTAAAACGTCTTTTGGTGACGTCATCGCTATCTATTCAATTCCTATACAGTGAGTGAACTGACACGACTAACTTTGCAGGTAATTCAAGGTCGTACAGGTGCAATTACCTTAACAAATACAGATATATCTTTCAAACGCAATATCGCATGCCTAGCGAACTCTAAAGTTGTGTTAATTTTTTTGTGGACAAATTTATAGAAGACAACGGAGTAGTGAGGGTAGGTCGGGATGGCTTAGTTAGCAGAGCGCCTGGAGTATTTCTCCGGGAGGCGCAGGTTTAAATCCTGCTCACTAAAAAACTATAAAGAAAACTTTAAAGTTAAAAAGTTCAATTATTTTTCTTTTATGAGTAACAATATTGTTGACGTAAGAAGCAGTGTTCATCGATTTTAATACAAACAATAATCAACCGTTGAATTGCGAACAATGCGGAAAGTATACAGTCATCAAAAGGGAAAAAGATATTTATTTGACCTATGAAAGTAGGTATTAGTTGATTCTTTTCATAAATTTATTTTGAGAATTCCTTTTATTGAGTGCCAGTAACGTATTAAGATGCATATACCTACTTAGTACACTTATAAACGAAATCAATAAAACAATATTTAAAACCATATTCCATAGTCCCTTGTGTAATTTCTTTGTCACTTTATCAGGGTAAAAGTATTTTCTTACAAATAATGAAAGGTCCTTCCAAAGCTAAGAAAACAAGACTACAGACAAAATTCAAATAATGAATTAACGGACTGATTTCCGAATTCAGAAATAATAATTATTTTTGAATTTAGAAATCAGTGTATGTTTGTTACTCATACACGCAAGAACGGCTGAATGGATTTTAATCAAATTTGGTATATAGATAGATTAGACATTGGAAGATATATTTTGGCCACGCAGACGAAGTCACAGGCACCAGCTAGTACACTATAGATGCAAAAAAATATAGGACTAAGTTTATGAAATAGATATTTCCTAGGTTTTACATAAATTAAACAAGTGAATAGATTTATGTAGGTAAATGATGCCAGGAAATTAAGGAAATTATGACGTAATATATATAGACATAATATACCACGTTTAAGCTCACGAAAGTTTGTATAGTATGTTTATAATTCTTCATGTAAAATTATAAAATAATACTTGAACGTAGCGTAATCACGAGAGCACAATAGCAATGGATAATTGCAGTAGAATATAATTGAAGGCGGATACTTGGCACAGAAAATCATCACAAATTATTTTATTTACTATTTTGTTCCCTGAGCTGCACAGCCGTGTGTATTCCCACCTCTGTGTACATTAACTATAAGAGACAAGCCCGGCCTGAATGTAAACTATTCAGAACAACGACACGCCGAGCATTTTATTAAGATGAGTCGCTCTAACCGGAGTTTCCAAACTATCCAGGCTGGAACGAGGCTCAAACCTTGAGTTATATGAAAAATGTACCGTTATTGATTGTTAATTATGTCATTAATGGGTGTAGCAGTTTACACTTGCAGCATTTTATTAAGTTGTAGTTATTATAATGGAGTGGATTTATCATAAAAACAAGAAATACACCCGTGGTAAAAAAAAATTGCACTGTATATAAATGTTAATAAAAGGGTTTTGCAAAATGGCGTCCTATGCGCTTAGAACAGGACAGTTATTTTTATTTAGAATAAGCATAATTACGCTATTATATGTGTAACATAGAATATTGTATGATATATATAAAAATATATAATAAATTTCATGAGCCACATTGATGATAGTGATTGTTATAACGGTGAAGGAAAACATAGTGAGCAAACCGGCACCCCTGAGAGATGTTCTTGTTGGTGTGTTAAGCCATGTCAGAGGCCTACGAGTGGTTTAAACTCTGACACTAGGTTGTTCATCAACCACACAATGAAAGAGGTTGTTTACAGTTTTCAGTCGCGTACATTTTCAGGATGGACTCACTAGTGAGTAGGAATCTTAACATCACCGCTTGCTCAGTTCATCATTAAGGGCTCCATTCCAGTTTGAAACTAGTTGGACAAACCCGAAAAATTAACTTGAGTAACAAACAACATAACACACAACAAAACATCTGTGCAAAGCTTTAGAAACAAACACAACTTATTTGCATTGGAAATAGCCTTCATTTTGGCAGTTCAAAAAAAGAAGACTGTTCAAAACGGACACATGGAATGGGATTTATATTTACAAGAGCATACAGTGCAATGTAAGGCAAGTTAAAATATATACCTTATTAAGTAAACAAGTTGCGAGATTACCTGCTCTCTCCTCTTTTATCCAGATCAGTCCATCCACCTACAATTGCAAATACGTATTCTTTTTAGACTCTTCTTTGCTCTCTCTTTCCAACTGTTAATCCCAATGATGGTGAAGGGGTCAGCTTTTTTATTTTTCTCTTAACTTATTAATTTTCTATATTAGATTTTTGTGTTTAAATCGTTGCATTTCACTATATCATTAAGCACTATATCTATCCACCAGGTTTTGGTCTCCCTCGGGATTTCTTATCCAGGAACGATAGTTGCACTGCCATGCTCACTACATTAGTCTCCTTTTTAAATGTCCGTGCTTACGTGCTATTTTTAGGCTAATTAGGAAGTTGCAAGTATCGTATCGGTAAAAATGTTTTCACATACTAAAACCTTCGGGTTTTCAAAATTTGCAAGAGAATCGCGAAGTACTTACGGTGCTTACCATTTCGACCGCATGCTCCGAGCACTCTTTATTAGAGTCAACTATTTAATTAATCAATGCTATTACCAAAATATTTACACATTAAATGACGTAAGTATATAAATCATTATTCAATAAAATTATTTCAACTACTTAAAAATCCACATTGTCACTTTTTTTTAAATGTTATTTTTACTTTAAAATTATTCGGTGGGACGAGCGATGTTTTATTATAAAGGCTCACAGTAAGTAGAAATAAAAAATCTGAACACAGTAATTCTAAATACAATAAATTGTTGGTACGTACTTATGCCTACTATCTAAATACCACTGAATACCATCCAAATAAAAAATAATTATATTATTCATTCCCATCTATGAGAAAAAAGGGTACTGTAACGTGTTTTCTGTTTTCAAGTTTCGTTTTAGCTGTTAGCAAGCGATTTATTAGACTCGATTGCCTTTTAGACTCGTATGACCATAAATCCAGATTTCGTTTGTATTGATATAAAAAAACGAAACATTGATCTGAATTTATACTAAAACTGATCGCGACGATAGAAACACAATGAGCAATTGTGAATTGTAAATCTGTGTTCGGTTTCTTTTGTGAACTGTTCGAAGAAATTACAAAGCAAAATAATTTACTTTTACTTTTAGGATTAAATATTTTTTGTTAAAAAAACTAGGTTTGGCAAAAAAGGTAATTCTTATGGTCTACTTTACTGCTTACTAATTAATATATAAAATAAAATGTAAATTTTGGAGTTATAGTGAAATTATACTTCTGTTAAGAAAATGCTGCTGAAATGCGGTATTCTTATTTAATAAATATTTATTGTTATTATTATTTACATACAATAGTTATTAAATGTTACATACATTTAATATTTTTTATTATTTAATAATAAAACATAAAAATCCAGAAATAAAAATACATGAACACAAAAATACCTGATAAAAATATCTGAAGAAAATTCTGTTTTCACTGGACTTTAAATTTCAAGAACCAGTTGTACTTTGAGTATTTCAAGACTCTCAAAGTGTTGCAATTGTTTATTGCAGGCCACATTATTAGGCCTGCTGACTTGTATGGTTCAGAATGTTGGCCCACGAAGGGAATGAATGCAAGACATGCAGTTTCTTTTCGTTACCCCACTCTAGGAATTTCTTCCTGTGTCGTGGGTGCGTTTACAGACATATAATCTCACAAGTACACAAACACCCAGTCCCGGAGCAATTACCCGTAGATCGTACAAATATTTGCTCCGTGCAGGAATCGAACCTGCGACACGCAGCACAGCAGTCGGTCTCTCGACCACTGCGCCAACCGCGTTGTCAGTTGAGATGAGAATGTTAAGAAGGATGTGTGGTGTGACCCGGATGGACAGAATTAGAAATGAGAAGTTGTGTAGAAATCGTTTAGTATGGGCATGTGATGCGGAGAGATGAAGGTGATATATACTGACTAGGAAAGTTTTGAGTATGAATGAAGACTTTAGCTAAGAGTAGAGGAAGATTGAGGAAGCGATAGATGGATTGTGCATAAAGTTGATATGGCTAGAAAAGGAGTGAGTGACGATATGACGGCTAATAGAGACGTATGGAAGAAGAATACATGCTGCGCTGACCGCAAATAAATTGGGATAAGGGCAGGGGGATCATGATATTAAATACATTTGATGTAATCATTAACATCATTGTAATACAAACTACTTTTAGATGATGAAATCTAAACAATTAAATCACTTAACAACGTTTAGGCGCAAACCGCTATTATCTGAATGAAACAGGTAGTGCCGGGGATCAACGACGCCACGGAGCACCATAGACTATAGCTGCCGCTTTTAGAATCGACTATATCTTCCTTTTCCGCCTTACACTACTTACGCACTATATATTTATAAAATATAAAATAAACACTAGCATAAAAAAACTAAATTTTAACGACTACTAACTTAACTTAGTGTGAGTGTGCAAATCGTTTGCTCTGTATCAGAATAAATACAAATTAATCAGCAGCACACGTCCCGGTAGTAAAATAATAGATTTTATAACATTGATACGGATTAATTATTTTTTTTTGTGATCTCAATATTTTGTACCTTAATCATATCCACCCTAACAATAGAAGTTCGAGCGGCGACGGAAACAGTTAGTGCCTTTTCTCTGCCTCTTCTAGCTCAACAGTTACTTATTACTTTACTTGGGCTATTTATGTATCGGTTCCGGTTTTACTTTGTTAGTTAGTGTTTGTGTGTAAAATGTTGGGATCCTAGGCATGTTTTCAAAGTTTGTTTTGATCAAACTGTGGAAGTATAGTTCTTGTCTTTTGTGAAAATATCTAGCGCCAGTTTTTGAATTTGAATGTCAGTGACACATGTTCTATTGAACATCCGCATGGAACAATTATAATTTCAGTATTTACGGTTTTTTCTGATCTGGGTGTATGTATGTGAGATTTGTGTCTATAAACGTACACAAGACACATGATAATCTCTTAGTTATAAATATAAAGCAACTGTGAAGAGTACTTAAGACTTTAAAGTAATAATTCTGTAGTAGTTTAAATAAGAAAGCTTCAGCCCGTACAACTTTTTATACCTGAATATCCCCATTTCCCTTAACATGTCCTTATAAAGTATGGTAGCATAGATAATAATATTTCCCAAAGACCATTCGTAATTATAAAAGCTTCTTCGCTGTGGTACCCTATGGAATATGAACACATATTCGCAGTACGATGCTGGGTATCTGGTGGTAGAGAGACCCCCGTACGGCTCTCCAGGGAAGAAAGGCTTCGTTCTATTAAACCAAGCACACAGTACGAAATAAAAACTCTGTGAAAATTGCTCACTAGAAATTTATTTCGAACATTTTGAAATTAAAGGCGTAGAACAATATTGTTTTTGGTTAACCACAATTTGAAGGCTATTATTTACTTACGTTTGAAAGAAAGAAAAATCTTTATTTCATTCGTTAAGGTTTCGTTTTAATCTTTTTAATTAATGTGTATTCGAATTGCTGAAAAAATATTTTCTTTACAATTTGTTCTGACGGCTCTGATTCTATTTTTATAATCTAAAGAATTAATTTTACTTTACAATATTCAGAGCAAAAATTTAATCACTGCAAATATTACTTTACCAAAACATTTTTGAAATCACTAGTAGGTATTTAAAGGCGTCAATAAAATGGCCAATATCCTATCATAGCATTCACACCTGTATTACCCGGAGCATTAAGAAGAGGTGTAGGATCTAGTTTAAGTCCCACTAATAGATTAAAACCATGTTGAGGTTAACCAGGCCTCATTTTAAGCCTGCTACTGAGAATTTTCGAAAAGAAAAATCCAATTAGCAATGCATTTTTTCGGGATTGCCCGACTAGTTTCGAACTCTGTCCTCTCTCGTCCTCTGTGAACTACTGTCAAACTGGTTTGACTCGTGACATCCAGCGGGCTCAAATCATGACTAAGGGTTCCGTTCAAGTCCGAAACTAGTCGGGTAATCCCGCAAAAATGCACGTGAGTAGTGACCGTCGAAGATTATTTGATATGATTATGTTTCACGAAAGTTATTATACAAAAATGAGACAAGCATTTTAGGAATTATAATATTAAACATAACGGCTACTCTGAACTGAGTGGTCCCAAGCACGACTGCTGAGCATGAGGTCTCGGTTTCGATTCCTGGAAGGTAGCAGCCTGGTGTTTGGAACTGTGCCCGGTAGATGACCGTATACTCACCACCTATTATATTGCATTGTGGAAATGTGGGTGTACAACTGAGCATACCTCTACCTACACCTCAGGGAATACAGGCGTGATTACGTTGTTTTAGTATTTTTATCTAAATGCATTTATTTTACCGACTCAAATGAAATCTACCTAATCTTTTCCCAACTACGTCGCAGTCGGTTTCCAATCTGACTTATTACCAAGATTTTACCTCTACAGCCCAGTTACTTGGTAATACGATATCTCGTACTAAGACTGGTTGTCAGACTGTCAAGCATCTTACCCGTTACTGCTGTCATATCTTTTTATTAGACAACCGGATCCATTAACGGTTTTGTCTATGAAGCAGAGCCCTCCAGGTCTCGCTATGAAATAATAGTCACCAATCCGCAGACCAACCTTAGCAAGCAAATTACTTACATTTCTGACTCTGTTAGGCATTTCAAAAAAAAAACCTGTATTCAACCGAAAATTTGGCATGCTACCAACATAACGCACGTAACCATTTACTTTTATTAAGACCGCCTGACGTGAAGACGCGAATGTGATTATGTTGGCACCAAATGAAATTTTAAGATATTAACTCAATGTTAAAGTTGGTGGTACAATGTTGTAGTATTTGAAGGCTTCTAGACATTTTATTTAAAATATTTAAGGAATTTGAACTGTTACGAAATGTAGTTACCTCCATCAGCCCGTGAATCACACATGATGTTTGCGTGTGAAGTGATTTGCCCTAAACAAAATTTTTCTTTATTGGACACCGCCATGAAAATATTTTTGCCTATCAAAGACAGTTGTGAAGTTATACATACCAATTGCCATTCAAAATGATTTTAAACTTCTCTCGCTTAATTTTCACTTCCTAACAATTAAATTTTATAGTTAAAACATGATTAAAAAAAATTAAAAATAGGTGTCATTCAAGGTGCAATAAAGATTACAAATAAAAATATATTTGACCTAAATTTGAATCACATGCATATTCCCTATTGTACGTTATGGTACATATTTTTTCAGTTATTATCTACAATTAACACACTATTAGTGTTATATTAAAACCAACGGCAACACTACAAGTAAATTAATAAAAAAATTAAAAATGTAAAAATACGATGAATCAAATTATCGAAAACTAAAGTTGAAGTGAAAGAATATTTTCTTACACTTTTAACTTTCATATCACACAATCACAACTCCATGTAAATTGTAGTACCTAATTTTCATAACAATGCTCATCCCTACACAAACGTATCCTGTGACCTTCGATATGACGTATTAGGTATGACGTCACGCCATTCGACCTCCCTCCATACACGAGCAGTCAAGCCTGACGATTTTGTATGATGATGGCATTTAGCCAAATAGGGTGGGCTTTTTGGAACCATATTGATAATTAATAAATAACAATAAAAAACGACATCAGGAAAGCTCAGCACCATTTTGCCAAAGAAGTAATGAAAGAAAGAAAGAAAAGACTTTTATTTTTAACAAATTTCTGATATTAATTTAAAAATTATAACTATATCTCATGAACTTATCATATAACACAAACAAATATCCTGTACCAGGCCCAAAAACGCCACTATCTTAGCATAATGCTGTGACATTAATTAAAATGAGGGTTTTAGGGGGCTCAGCTGCCCGTCCGTAGGAGTGCACCCTTAAAATGGAATCCCTACACGTGGTCCCTGGGTGGTGCAACACAACTCTGGTGGGAGGTTTCGGCCGCGACTGGTTACCACCCACCAGACGAAGCCATGCCGTGAAGCAACCTAGTCGTGTTTCGGGATGTAGTCCGGTGCAACCGTTGTGGGAGACGGGTCTGGGCAGTTGCATCTACTCCCCAAATCTATCCACTCTATTTAAGAGTGAATAGATTTATTCTGGATCTACGTGCTCCATCCTCGGCCACATCGTCGCTTACCATCAGACGAGTTGGTGGCCAAAAATAGATCCACCGCTGTTAAAAAAAAAAGTTCCAGCGCTGGTGTTTTGAAAGGACCTAGCATGATACCACGGACAGCCAACAAACGTACCAACGTAAATATTATGTATATATGATTTAAATTTATAACTTAGATTAATTGATAATAAATACATTATATACATTGAAAGAAATTATACACTAAGGACAATCACTATACGATAGTAAATAAAAATAAATAATTTATATACATGGCAAACAGAATAAAATCATTAGAGTACACATCAGTAGAAAAAATAAAGCTCTCAGTATCGTTAGATACATAATATATTAAGGTAGACAGTGGTGTACACAGCTGTACACCCACACTTCTCCAATGCTGTTATTACGAGTATGTCCCATGTAATAAGGTATTGCCATCTAATAGCCAAGTTTAAAAAAATCGGGATGCTACAAAACATTTTTGATAGGTTAATCAACTTGTGAGATAAACCTCGGATCGTTTTTGTCATTTGATTAAAAATGATTCGCAGAATTTATATAACTACAAGCTGTGTAATATTAAAACACAAAATTGATAGAAAGTGAAATTACTATTGTCCTTCAATTAGAACCCTGACAAAAAAAAAAAACTCGTTTGACCCAACATTGTCTTTCAATTTTCAAAAAGTTTGTGTTTAGAAAATCTAACTGTTTTAGCTGCGGAAGTCCGTTTTCCCGCAAAAACCCTTAATTTGTATAAGATAAAAAACCATGTTCCATTCCACAAAATGGGATTATCCGGTAGGTGCAGGTTCAAATACTGCTCACGACAGACAGAAAAAATTAACCTTCTAGTTTGTCATGACCTAAAGGAACTTTAAGGTAGATAGATTATACTTTATTGTACACTGAAAATAAACTTGTAAACAGAATTAAACACAAACAAGGACGGTACGGTACAATTGGCGTTCTTATCACTAAAAGCCATGTCTTCCAGACAACCATTGAATGGAAAGAAAAATTAAGAAGTATTAGAGGTTAGTTTGCAGTGTACTAACATATATATAATTACACTGGTCTACAGTGATTTTGTTGCCCTAGATATGAAAATGATTTTGGGTCCATTTATGCACACAATTCATGAAACTATCAATGATTTTGATAGATTTGCTCTGTTTTTTTTAAATCTATATTTTCATTTTACATTACAAAAAACAAAAAACGAGAAATAAAATAACAGATATATTTATAATGTCAGTAATATTTTGAGAAATTAGGATACACCGAAGTAAATAAAGAGCAAAATGTCAAAAATATATTTTATATTTCCGTAAAACGCCTTTTATGCGCAAGTTGCGCAGAAGCCTAATAATGACTGGAAAATTAAATTTTATTTTTAAGAAACCGATAATTGTTCAAAATATAAGATATGCAAAAATGAAAATACGAGTATATATATTGAGAACTTTCATGAATATATTCGTAATCTGGGCACTTGAAAACGTAAAAATTTGCGATGATATCCAGGGTAACAAAACAAAACTTTTTTTTTTTGTAGAGCTTTGTTATATATACAATCATACATACATTTATAGCTACATATATATAAGGTCCTAATTTATTAGGTAATTTCCTTTGAAAGGGGTAATATATAAGTCAAATACATTCAGTTAAGTTAAGAATTAAATAGATATAACAAATTATTTGTAATTACCATAGTACTAGCAAGACGAAAATAACTACTTGAACGGCGAAAATTAAGAAAAAAATTTTTTTTGTAAAAATTTGAATAATGGCATAAATGAATCCTTATCACTTACACATTGACCCCTTAAAAAAATTACCTAATAAATTAGGACCTTATATAATATGAATAAGTAAATAAAAAAAACAATATAAAAGAAATACTTATACATATCCATACACAAATAAATGGAGTATACACATTATATTGAAATACCTAACAATGAATACATAGGAAAAATAAATTAATAGTAGAGTTGGTGGAACTATAACCCAGAGAGTGGGGTAATGTTCTTTTACCATGCCCTTAAAAGATGGCAAGGTCTGAGTACGTCTGATAGACACAGCTAAAGCATTCCACAAGCGAGTAGCTTAAACAGAGTGGTCAAAGAATCTTGTGGAATGTATTTGCATTTTTAGTTTCAAGGTTTCTATAAGAACCAAATTTCATCCAAATTTATTTAGTGATTAACAGTAATTGATTGAGGTCGTGCGGTCCTGGGTTCGACTCCGGGTCACGGAAAGTATTATAGTATTTTTGTATAGGGAAATAGCAGTAAAGGGAAGCACCACCTGGGACTAAAACAGTGAAATGTAGGTTTGGGATAGTACACCTATTCCTAACCTACTTCAGCCTACAACTTCACGGAATTCAGTAAATGTTCTCGACAGATATTTGAAACTTTCGCATTTACCTGTAATTCATATTATGACAAGCAAAAAATCTAGCTCGCGGTCCCTGCAGTAGTAAAATCGAAAAGCTAATTTCGTGTAACCTTTTGAATGTCGGGAAAATTGATGCTTGCTGACTTTATCTGAACCCACAGCATCCCAGCGGACCAGAGGTGTTTCCGAGAGTCACACGTAGTGTATACGTGATATTTGGTGTAGGCATCCAATTTATAAAGGTATTTTATACTCGTAACGTGCTCTCGAGTTACGTTATGAGGTTGAATTTGTGTAAGTATATATTTTTGGTTAGGCTCACAGATTGGGATTTAAATGGAAAGCTACAGTAAGTAACATATGAAGGTTTATGTTTTGAGAAGTCTCTGTGGTGGTTTAGGTATAAAAGCGTGTGCTATCGTAGAACGTGACGTTTGTGGGGGAGGATTTCAGTTTCCCCCGTGACGTGTCATAGGTATAGCAAAGAGGGGGCACTGGTTTTACCAAACTGAGTTAACGATGCCTCGTCTTAGAGCTCTTACATATGACCGGCATGTTGTCGACGATAGCTTGACGGCAGTTGCGTTGCGTGTCAACGACAGCTTGAAGATTGCCTTCAACGCGCGTTGACTACGCTCGGCGGCTGTTGTCGACAACGTGCAGCTCTTATGTAAGAGCCCTTATGTATTGCCACGGCCGTGTGGTTTTAGTTGTTAGAAGTCCGACATATCCCTCGCCATCAGGTAAATGAGCCATCAATGAGGATTTCCACACGCTTTTCCTATAAAAAATAAATCGTTATAAATTATGACAGATTAGAGAACAGCGAGCGTCAGCGCGGTTGGCGCAGTGGTCGAGAGACCGACTGCTGCGCTGCGTGTCGCAGGTTCGATTCCTGCACAGAGCAAATATTTTTACGATATATGGATAATTGCTCCAGGTCTGGGTGTTTGTGTGCTTGTGATATTAAATGTCTATAAACGCACCCACGACACAGGAAGAAATTCCTAGTGTGGGGCAAGGTTTTTAAAAAAAAAAAAAAAAAGAGAATAAGTTTAAGGCATTCTGGAAATTTTTATAAATAGCTCTTGTGATTGCAAATTCGACTACTGAGCATGACGTCCTGAGTTCAGTACGTAGGTCGGCAAAAATACCATTGAAGTTTTCTGTAAGGAAATACAAAGTAAAAGCCCGGACTTAGGAATTGTGCCCGGAGTTTGGAATTATGCACGGAGTTTTTAATTATGACCGGTTGACAGCAATAGGCTCACCACCTAGCCTATTATTATCTACCGGGCACAATTACAAGCTCCGGGCTTCTACTGAGAATTTTTTAACAGAAAAACTCAATATCATTTTGCCGGACCTGGGAATCGAACCCGAGACCAACCAGGCAGTCCACAATTTTTCTTTCTTTCAATAGACTGTTATCACCTTGGTCGTCAGCTTCTTACTAAGCCTAACAATTATCATAGTTATTCATTTTAATTTTCTCTATAAGACACAGAGGGGTCAAAACCAGAAAAAATATTAATATCCAAGGTCAAGTGTTAATTTTCCTGTAAAGGGACTGAATAGATGGCAATGACGTCACCAAAAGACATTTAAAATGTGGATGAAGAATTCACGGTAGTGAGCAGAGGCCAAGATGGCTTAGCGGTCAGAGCGCCTGGAGTATTTATCCGGCAGGTTCAAGTTCGAATCCTGCTCACGACCACATTATTCTTTCCACAAAAATGTATTACTTTCAAGTTTTAAGTTCAATTGACCCATATCTGTTATCTTTTTTATACACATATATATACTTATAATAACCCTAATTGTTAAATACCTTAATAGTCTAGTGGCTGCAAGCGCGGCTGCTGAGCTTGAGAGCTGAGAAACGACCCGAAAATCGAATCCAGGACCTCATTCCTGGATTCGATTTTCGGGTCGTGCAAAGTTTTATTGGGTTTTTTCTAGGATATTCTCAGGAGCAGCCCTAGGCTAGAAAGTTGGCGGTGTGACAGTGCTTTGGAGAGAACGTAAAGCCGTCAGGCCTGCGCTTGATTTCTCTCCGGTTTTTTTGGAACGCCGTCCCATCGGGCTATGGGTGTGAAGGAAGTGGGAATGCACATTTGTTTGTAACTTCACAACATTCTTGACTGATCTCTTTAGCGATAGGCCGCTACGACGGATAATTCGATCGGGAGGAGTACATTTCTTATGTTAGGGTTAAAATAATAAGTATTTAGTTACAAGTTATTGTATTATAATAAAATTCGTATGACACAATCCCCAAAATCTTAGAGATCTAAACACCGTCATATTTTAAAGAGCATTTAATACATAGAAATTAAATACACAATTTAATAGAAAATTAAAAACTTTTTTAATACAGAAATGCTTTTATTCATTAGGCGAATATTTTGAAAAGTCTAAGATAAACAATTATATACAAAATACTGCTACAATTTCTAGACCAACCAACATAAACATAAAAAAGTACATAAATTCACGTACAGAAATAAATATATATTAAAAAATAAATATAAAAATATTATATTCTGCTCATTAGTAATTTCATTTAATTGCTTGTTGTAAGTATTGTTATGTTTTAAGTTTTATTAATAATATGTAATAAGTAGACTAAGAGCCCTTGAGTTGCAGCGCTTGAAAAAGGCACTAACTCATGACCTTAAATAATATATGAGCTTGTATGTACACTTAGTTTGCAAATAAACGATTGACTTTGACTACGTTTAGGCATGTCACACCACGCGACGTCAAAAAACCAGTTGTCAGGAGCATTCGAGGAGCGAAAATTACCCTGAAGAAGGAATAAGTTTTATAGCAAACTTCAGGTGGTACTAAATCGGAACTCGACCCGTTTTCTCACAAAAAGCACAATGAAACGTTGAATAACGGCGCTAGAATATAGTTCAAATAAAGATTTGCGAAAATTTTGTGACTGAAATTTTTGTTAAATGTTTGTTAAAGATTGAGATAGTTCTGTTGGAAGGTGAAACAGAAGCGAGTTAGAGGTATTGTTAACATTTGAAATTGTGAAGTACTTTTTTAAGTTATTTGTGCAAAGGAAATTGTGAACATATAACTACGAAATGGATAATACGTCGGATTAATACGTCAGGCGCTATTTCGCTCGGCATGAATTAATGCCTTAATAAGATGTACGTCTATAACAATCACGGGCTCCTAAAAAAAGAATATTATATTTAATATTCCACTTTGCTATATATTTTTTAATATATTTTGTATTTTTTTTTTCTTGAACCACATAACACGTTATTACATAATTCTCAGAAAAATAAATACTATCTTCGCCTCACAACCACCTTTACAATATTGTACCGTATTTGTAGTCGATTTATGCCAATCAAATACATAGCATATAACAGCCTGTGTGAAATTTATATTAAACAGTAACCTTAGCCACCAAGCAAATATTAAAACCTTCACAAACCACGAACGCCTATTACATCAACACAAGAAAAAAAAAAAAACTATTCCACCTAGTTCGGGCACACTGCCAAATGCCGATGCCCAGGTGTCTTCTCATAATGGACAATTCACTTAATAGCACCACAGGGCCAAATAAACCTTAAATTAAAAAGCATAAGTTAACACTTCGACTAAAAATAGAACTCTAAAAAGTTGCACTACAGCAATTTGAATTCTTAAATGTAAAATTAATTGAATTCCTTGCGGACTGAATAAAAGTTGGTAGGGAAATTAAAAAGACTTAAGAGAAAGGTACGGTGACAAATAGCTACTCGGTTTTAACCACAAATAGAATTTCATAATGAGATTCAACTAAATGTACTATAAATTTACACATTTTGCGACCATATTTAAGTAATGTTGTTGTAACAGATTTATATTACTGGCCCGAGTAGTTTCAAACGTTTTTTTTTTATTATTATCTGTGGCTTTAGTGTCACTTAGACCATAAAAGGTCTATTGTGATCGCCACTCTCAACTTGACGCGCAATATCACCGCCGGCTCAACTAATGACTAAAGGCTTAGTTCGAATTCGAAACTAGTCGGGAAATTCCGAAAAATACACCGGTGTGTAGTGTAACCGTTGAACAATAATTGATATGAAAATATCTCATGAGACAAGAATGTTTCTCACCATGTTTGTTTTAGCTATTTTAAACAAGTAATAATTTTCCCGCTCTAGTAATTTCTTCCTGTATTGTGGGTGCGTTTCCAGACATAGATATAATCCCACACGCACACACACCCAGACCCGGAACAATTCTCTGTAGATCAAACAAATATTTGCTCCATTCAGGAATCGAACCTGGGACACGCGATGCAGCAGCCGGTCTCTCGACTACTGCGCCAACCCTGCTGTCAAATTTAATCTATAACAAGCACATGGCTACCATGTTAATGGTGCGTGCCTTGAGTTCAAACTTATGACCTTTGATTTGCAGTGCAACGGTGTTACCACTACTTAATTGGTTACACTAACTTTACAACATAACAACATAAAACACTGTTCATAAAGCCACTTTATTAGATGGTGAGCCTATTGCCATCAATCAGGCAGAATTCTAACCTCTCGAATACTACTGAGAATTCCCTAAGAAAAAAAAAAACAATAGGGCTCGGTCCGACCTACGAATCTAACCTCACGCTAATCAGCCACGACAAACAAGGCAGTCAACTTTATACCATCAACTAAAATCATAAATCGTTTCCATTTCTACCCTTAACAAGCACGTTTCACACATTCTCGTTTACTCAAAACTTGAGCACGTTTAACTAGACCCAAATAACTCGTAAACATTAAATGAAATTAAGGTGTATATATACGCATCGTGCTACTAAACATTCAGATTATACTGGGGTCCCTGTTTATTGCCAAATCCTGCCGCAGAGGTCAGCAAAACGGCGAGACTCATGAATAAGCTCTTCTAGTTCACACACCTAGAAACGTGATAGGAATACAATCATATATAATTATATTTTTTTAAATACATGTTGAGGCCATGTAATGCTTATATTAATTCTATTTTTCAAAGAAACATTGAAAAAATAATAGACAAGAACGGGGCTTGAACCCGCGACCTTTGACGTTCCGTGTCATCACTCTGACTCGAGTGATGACACGGAACGTCAAAGGTCGCGGGTTCAAGCCCCGTTCTTGTGTATTATTTTTTCAATGTTTCTTTGAAAAATAGAAGGAATACAATCAATAGGCTGTAGGAATAGTATAGATAGATAGATTTCAAAAATATCAGACTGTGGTCTATGAAAGACATATTTTATGATGGCTGATTTTGGGGGCTGAGTTACCCGCGTCCGTAGAAATGCACACTTAAAACGGAATCCCTACACGTGGCCCCTGGGTGGCCGTGGCTGGTTACCAGCCACCGGATGGAGCCATGCTGTAAAGCGACCTAGTCGCGTTTCGGGATGTAGTCCGGTGCAACCGTTGTGGGAGACGGGTCTGGGTGGTTGCATCAACTCCGAACTATCGTTCTCCCCAAATCTATCTACTCTACTTAAGAGTGAATAGATTTATTCTGGATCTACGTGCTCCATCCTCGCCACATCGTCGCTTACCATCAGGCGAGTTGGTGGCCAAAGTTATTGGTAAATTTTGATTTAATAAAAAATTGGCTACGCATGGAGTAGCTAGGACGTCCACGTCTTGGGCGGGGATGAGTTACGATAGGAGAATTGGTGTCGCTATTTTTAAAATTTTGCTCTACTTTTCGCGAGTTTGTCGAACCAAATACTCGCGTGCAGCTTTTATATACATATAATCACGCCTATTTTCATTGGGGTAGGCAGAAGCCTCTTTAATGCGGTTCCTCTACTGACTACTATCCTCCGCGAGCTTTTTCCTTTCGCCATGCCGGACTATGACTAGTTTAGGATACCTATATCTGATCATCTTCCCAGTTATAACAGTAGGAAGCGATGAAGGGATGCCTTTTTTCGGGGGTATTCTTAATTATTGACATTTTTTTTAGCCTAAATTGAATAAATTTTGGTTTTTATCTCTACACCCCTGCCTACGTTTTGGGGAATACAAGCGTACATGCTAAGTATATCTGAGTGTGTGGAGCTTAATAGTTGAACTTCGGAGTTGGGAAACTGAGCTGAATTTATTCTCTTTCGAAAACTACACCATTAACACCAGTTTATTAATTCACTCAGTTGAAACGCCCTAGATAGGAAGAGCCATCGGCCAAGTAACAACTTTAAATCTCAAGAATATCCATATTCATTTAAAATCTGGTATAAAACTCCCATTAAGTAATTCACGATATTGTTTCAGTTATCATCGCCATACCATATCATCCTCCTGCCCTTATCCCAATATATTTGGTGTCGGCGCAGCATGTACCTATCTGGCATGCTGCTAAAGTTTTGGCTATGTTTTATGACCGGCCACCTGCCAGACGTCAACCCTCTTTGGGAATAATGTTTTTGGATAGAACGAGATCGCACGGTGGTAACCGCCACCGTGCGATCTCGTTCTATCTAGCTATGTCACACCAAATGTTATCCATGCGCCGGGGCTATAATACTATGTATATTCGGGCTACGATCCATACCTACAAATACTTATATAGTAATATTATTAATTTTCTCAGTTGTTGAGGTAATTAATGCAATGATTTTACCAAATCGACTCCAAGTTTATAGAAGTAAAGTTCTCCCGTTTAAAGAAGTGACCCGACACTCTATGAACAGCATAAATATTCCGCGTAAGAGTTTTTTCACCTATCCGGCTTCCGATTACCCATTTTTCAGTGGTACAATTTAGTTTACTCATAGATACAGAGTGTCTGTTTTATGGGTATTAGGAAGTGGGCATCATTGTCACTAAAGAGTAACTGTAAGATGGTCGAATATGAGATTTAAAATTTCGCATTTATTTTTGTTAGTAGGACATGTTAGTGTTTCTTTTGTTCAGATGTTTTCTTTTATATACTTTGTCTGTACGATTAAAGAAACTAGAAGATACAACGTTTCAGAAAGCTATTCAGTCAAACGCTTTTAAAAGGCACTTAAAAATACAACATCCAGTTCCCCAGGGAGGTAAACGCCTCTGTTTTAAGAGAAAGTCAGAAAACTGATAAGGAAAAAAGAGGAAATATTAAACTGAGAAATAAGTACGAACGAATTCAAGCCTTCGTATGTATGAAAAATTCAAAAAGTTATGAATATTATATTGTTCAAGATCACAGTCGTATTTTAAAATAACGTAATGTTTGTGGTAATGATATCAATACAAGAAGGTATGTATGTTTAACGTGCTTATACTACACTTATCCTATATTATATATAAATATCTAATACCTTTAAACGAGCAATTCTTATATATATATAATCTGAATTTCAGAAACGGCTCCAAAGATTTTCATGAAATTTAGTATGCAGGGGGTTTCGGGGGCGATAATTCGATTAGCTAGGTTTCATTTTATAAAAACATCGTATTACCAACAAAAAGAAAAACGAGCAAAGCTCTGTCATCCAGGTACTAATATTTAAATAATAAAGGTCGTGATAGCCGAGTGGTTACGGGCCCGCCTCCTGAGCCACAGGTTGTGGGTTCAAATCTGGCAGGTATCAATGTGACTTTTTCAATGTCATATGTAAAAAAAAAAAAAATTTACATATGACATTGAAAAATATTTGTTAATCTTAGACATCACTGACATACGGTGAAGCAAAACATCGTGAGGTAACCTGGACTTGATGTTCTGAAATCGTCAACCCGCAGTGAACTAGCGTGGTGATTAAGCTCGTGCCTCCTCTGTATGAGGAGAAGCCCTTGCCCTGCAGTGGGATAGTTTTGGGCTGTTTTTTTTTAAGCAATTAGGTACTTCATAAATAGGTTGCGCGGTAGGATACGTCACTTCCAAAACTTAAAAATATGCGGCTTTTTTGCTGACTCCACGAAAAGGTTTTTTTAGCCAGCAAATGGGTAGGTATATTACTTCAAACAAAAACATTTCGAACTAACGATTTTATAAAATGTATCGTATAGGTACTTGGTCATAGTACTACTCTTTATTATTATTATAGTATTACAAAAGGAACAAATTATACCGTCTGCTACCTACCTTTAACAATATTCTTGATATCAACTAGATACTTAAAACTAATTGGTTATCAAGCTAAAAGGAAAAGAGAACTGTATTAAAGTCGCGAACATTCTACAAAAAAATGCAAAACTTAAAGCACCTCTAGATATTTTCCCGCTGTCTTTTGCATTGCATCTAGGTACAGTTAGCAAGAGTATCATATCGTTACCCTATGCAAACAAGCACGTTGAATCCTCTGTAGTGAGCAAAAAGGCTGGAAGTGTGGTACCGGCATTATGTTATAAGGGAAGTGTAGTAAATCCCCCTAGTGTTGCAACAAGCATGCACCCGAATTACGCGCATTGAAATATGTTTTGTGTAGTGTCATAGAGTGCAAAAATGTTGCATGAATGCACTTGTGTATTAAGGCGTGTTTTTTACGCATGGCTGGTGTGAGTTATCCTTTGTCTGTATATATATGAATGGCGTCTCATGTCTTGTAATGGTGGCCGAATAGTTACCGATTCACCGCTTTAACCACAGGTTCTGAGTGCAAACCTGACACAGCAATGTGACATTTTCAAAGATACTTGTACTTTTTTAGTAAAGGAAAACACCGTGAGGAAGCCTGGACTTGATGGTCTAATATTACCAGCTTACAGTGAGCTAGCGTGGTGATCAATGTTCTCGCCTTCTCTGTATGAGAAGAGGCACTTGCTCCACAGTGGTACAGTTAAAGGCTGGTTATGTTTATGATTATGAATGAATGTCCTTATTTATCATTGTCATCATAATCTTATACCTTTAAACACATTATATAATCTGAATCTTGGAAACGGCTCCAATGATTTTCATAAAATTTTGTAACAGGGGGTTTCGGGGGCTATAAATCGATCTAGCTAGGTTTCATTTTTAGGAAACGCCGTTTTTCTAAAAGAAAAACGAGCAAGGCTCGGTCATCCAGGTACTATGTCCTATGTATCTCAGTTTTGTTTCCTCTTGGTCTATCTATAATTTTTCCAGTTTAAGTATGTCCAAAATTATAATAAAATGGTGATATAGGAGGTATTTTATATCAATAAAACCATCGAAATAATATTTAGTACATTAAATTTCTAAATTTTGCTGAGAAATGAGCCTCTTCAACAGTACCCGCAGTCTGACTTGGCCGACTTAGGTCTCTTGACAGGTATAATTTTCTGTGGTCCTGAGTCAATCTCATTCGGGTGCGATATTTCTTTTATAATATTATACATTGAATATTTCACAGCAACTCTATAGAGTACATTTTTTTCCTAGATATTTCTCAGAATCGTGTCCTTGATTCCTTTGCTTTCGGTTAAGTAAATTCACATACACTTCCTATTTCAGTGAAATTCTTAACTGATTTAATGACGATAAAAAATTACTCGCTATTTGGTAGGTATTACTCAATCACATTAGATGTGATCCTATATGATTAACAACATACATAATGTGTTCGCATCGTGCATTATCTTTTTTTGATTAATTCCTTTGAATATGACCCTAAAAGCTTTTATTAGATATTGATTAGCTAACGATTACCTTTCAATCAAACGTAACACGCCCCTAATGGTTTAACCACACAAAGCGACCCTTTTCCGCATCACCGTGACATTATAATAGCGGAAAAAATATATAAGTATAATTATTTATAACAACTTTATGTCTCTAACGGACATAATACTTTCACGGATCACAAAACTACCCAGGATGTCCTCCATAATAATGAGAATTCGCAAAAAGAGCATTTTAGAAGACCGACATTAAAGATTCTGGTTCGTCCTAGCATATTGCGTTCCGTAGTTCCCACCGAACCGTCCCAAAGGCCGGTCAACCGAGTCCGGCAATTTAATGATTTTTATTGGTCCACCCTTCCGGATAGGGACTGGGAAATTTACCTGACCGGTACCTATGCCCACGGCACAATCACATTATTGAACATTTATTAGGTAACATTGAAAATTACGACCTTTTGGTCGGCCAAATGTTTAATTTTGACCGTTCTGTGAATAGTGTTTCTATTTGACCGTGGCCGTTCGCTTTGGCAGTGTGCATTAAATTTTCAGGTAATGGTGTAGTTAATTGGGTTCAGGATTTCTATTCCATTCTTTGGTAATTGTTAATTTAATTGACAATAGAATATGTTCCCATTAAAATTACCATTGTACGGTAGGCTATACGTCAGTGATAACAAAACTAGTATAAGCTAGCCTCTCATACTATTGAAATTCCCTATTACGATACGCCAGCTCAAAGTCAAAATGTTAACATGTACTCGTGCAGCCTCCTGTACTTCCTTTGATGTTTTAATATTGTTATAATTAACGGTCTATAGAAACTTTTTCCATTTTACTTTTAATCTAATTTAGTTTTAGTTTGATAAAAGTTTATAGACGGTTGTGAATATTCACCACCCTTGTCAACCACTCATGTAATTTAAAATTCAATTTGTTGCACACAATATACAACCATTATAGTTAACTAACGTTTTGCTGGTGACACAAAATACAAAATATATATTCATGTGGGTAATTTATTTCGTGGCTAATATTTTTGTTCAATTACTATATAATTGAATACCTACCACCAGTTTTTTATTGTTATAAATACCATCTGATTAAAGTTTTGTTTTTATGTTGTTAAATGCTATTTGTTTTGCGTTTGAACAATATATCTGAGACATCTCATATCTCAAATAAATGCGGCTGTGCATAAACACACTGATACAAAAGAAAAAATATTGACTCATGATATTACGGGTATAAAAGGTCTCTTCATCAGTCAGAGTTCACCATAATTATCCGTTTCCTCCAGAAAATTCTCCCATGGAATTTATTCAACCAGTTGGCTCTGAATTCCCATAGCATTCTTTTAACATAGACGGTTTTTATTAAATCCTACAAATCACAATGGCATGATAAATTGAAAATAAATCACGGCATCCATTTGCATATACATGCAACTACCTTGTTCTGTACAATATTACATGCAGCAAAAAATAATAATTGTAAAACAAATGAAGGTAGATAAATATCGTCTAAATTAAAGTTGCACGCCGGCACGCGCATTCTCGCATCAACGCTCGCCGCGCACGGACGTGTTACTCCGCGTAATTCGCTCGTGTTGTGTCAGTGATCGTTGTCGCTACGCTCTGCCGTAGCATTCTCCGTAGCTGCTCGCTAGCTACGCCACTACAATTCAAAAGTTGCCTCTTTCGAGGCGGCGGCTGATATCTGTCTTTTTCAAAGTACAGTCAAAAACGTATTGTGTAAATTCCCCTTCTGGGAAAATCCACAGTTTCGTGGTTCTCGGTAGAAACCTCACGGTGTCAACGAAACCGAGAGGGTGTGGACCCGATACACCCAGCTGAAGCCCCTTCAGGGTTAAGCTACAAATCGGACGGGAGCTAGAACAACCGGCCTTGGGGGATCTCCTAGTCGACTCTAGCTCTGGTTTCCCTTACAGCAACACACCTAGTGTCGGTCGGGTGTGTCTACACCCTTCGCACTAGACTGGTTCAGGGCCCCGTACGCACATTAAGACTGGCGACGGGTAAAAAGCAAGCTTAGGGCTCACCATTAGGTCACTCACCTCCCTGCCTATACCCGGCGGGGAGGGTCACGCATCCCCGGGCTATCCTCCCGGGGAGTTAGGCCTGTTAGGCAAATATTATAAAATAGGTAAATAATTTCTTTTTAATATGGACGCGCTTCTCGCGTTCGTTAAAATCATAGTCAGGGACCCCGACATTCAACGTCGGTACGGTACCCAAATAGCCGACCTGCAGCATGTCAACCCCGCAATAATTTGCGTAGATAGCCCTCTCTCTCCACCGCCCGCTGAAATAGGTATACCATGCCTCGTATCCATTGCCCACCATCGACCCTCTCGTAGAGGCTCCCTCTACTTCGGCCATCGCGCCTCCTACGACCGCCGTCACTGTCTCGGAAGACATGGACGTGTGCGTCAACCCCTCTCCCTGTCTCTCGGATGCCACTGCCTCCGACTCCGAGACTAGCTCGTCCTCTCCCTCCTCCTCCTCCTCCGAAGACGACTACATCCAGGTCGGCAAAGGAGGCAAGAGGAAGAAGGGGAAAACTTCCGCCCCGGCCAGCAAGGCCAAAAAACCTGTAGCGAGTCAAGTGTCTAGGTGACCACGGCACTGTAGACTGTCCCCGACCCAAAGATCGCGCACTCTGCACCGACCCTCCCAGTTGTGTGCTCTGCGGCGAAGCCGGTCACCCCGCTAACTATCGCGGCTGCCCTAAGGCACCGAAATCAACCTCGCCCAAGCTCGTTAAGCGGGCCAACGCCCGTCAACAAAGGGAAAGCCCTTCGGTGGCGATCCCCTCTTCTCAACTCCCCGCCCGCCTCAGCCCTCAGAGACCCAGTCCGTGGGCTCCCCTCAACAACCTCCAGCAACAACGAGCTTTCCCAGCTCTCAAAACCACCTCTACGCCCACGATCGCAGCCCTAATGGCCTCGCCCATAGCTGCGCCCCCCTCTCTATCGCCTCCGACTAACGCGTCCTTACCGGCTAACGCCGCCGCCTCTCTACCGGTCGTAAACGACGACCTCGCGTTTGACCCCGCGGTCGTCATTCTCAGCACATTCAGCGTATTCTCTTCTGATAACGCTCACGCTATGGCCAGGGACATCATCGCCTGCAAAGGCGACCCTATGAAGCTACTCATGGTGTACAACACCTTTCCCAAGATTACGCAAGCCCTGCGCAATCTAGCTCACAATAAATAAAATATAAAATCTTTAATGGATAATAAGAACCTATGTAGAACCAAACCGCGCTCCCTAAAAATAGGTTTCTTCAACGCTAACGGCATCACCAAACAACGCGACGAAATAACTACGTTCCTCCGCGACCACCAATTAGACGTTCTCCTCGTACAGGAAACGTTCTTAAAACCTCACCGTCGGGACCCGAATATCGCCAACTACCGTATAGTTAGGAACGATAGAACTAGATGTCACATGGGCGGCACCCTTATTTATTACCGCAAAACGCTCCACTGCATCCCGTTAGACCCACCTCCTCTCTCACTTTTCGAGGTATCGATCTGTCGGCTAGCCATGACCGGTCACCAACCCATCACTATCGTCTCTTCCTACATCCCTCCCGCCGCCACCGATGTGGGGGAAAAACGCGAAATCCTATCCCACGACCTTACTGCCCTCCTCGGCTTGAGTGACTCCGTTATCATAGCGGGCGATCTCAATGCCAAACATCCCGCTTGGAACAGTAATACGACGACCGCGAGAGGCAGGCAACTGTTCGGCCTGTGTGCCACTCTCAACTTCGACATTATTGCTCCGATGCATCCCACCCACTATCCGCACAACACCGCGCACCTTCCCGATATTCTCGATGTGGCGCTTCTAAAGAACGTAAACCTTCGTTTACAGTCTATAGAGACGCTACACGAGCTCAACTCCGACCATCGTCCCGTGATTATGGCACTGGCACCTCGCTCGGGGCCCTCTGATCCTTCCCGACCCCCTCCCACCCAAACGATCACGGACTGGAAGAGAGTAAGCGAAAGCCTACAATCGACCAGCTCCCCGCACTTAGACTCTATTCCCGACGTCATCGCCTCGGTCACTGACACTACGAATGCGATCGATTCGTTCACCGGTCACGTACAATCCGTTTTGAACAGTTGTTCACGGGAAGTTCCATTGATGGACAACCATCACTGGAAACTACCGGCGGACGTACGCGAACTGGTAACGGAAAAGAACGCATCCGTACGTGCCTACAGCGCGTTTCCCTGCGACGCGAACAAAGCTCACATGCGCTATTTACAGCGTGCTGTAAAGAAACGCATCGATGAGCAGCGTAACGCGCACTGGGATAAGACGCTGAGCGACTTAGAGCCCACTCACCAAGCATTCTGGCAGCTTCAAAGGAGACTCCAATCCGATGGAGTGGCCACCATGCCCCTTCTCATCCGCCCCGATAAGAGCATAGCCTTCGACGACATCGAAAAGGCCGAGTGCCTGGCCGACAGTCTAGAAGCGCAATGCACTCCTAGCACCCAACCGGTCGACCGAGCGCACCTCCTCAAGGTAGACGCAGAAGTAGAACGCAGAGCCTCACTCCCGCCGTTCGAAGACCCCGACGACCCCCTGCCCCCCGTCACTCCCGAAGAGGTGCAAGAGGTCATTAAAAATCTCAAACCCCGCAAAGCCCCCGGCATAGACGGCATCACTAATAAAGTCATAAAACTTCTCCCCGCCCCTTTCATTATACTCATGACCGCCATCTTCAATGGCGCCATGAGTCACAACGTCTTCCCTCAATCGTGGAAAGAAGCCACCGTCATAGGTATCCCTAAGCCGGGTAAACCCGCGAACGAACCCACCAGCTACCGACCGATCAGCCTCCTCAACGTACTCTGTAAAATCTACGAGAAACTTATTTATAAGCGACTCAAGGACTTTGCCGATGCGAAGAGCCTCATCCCCAACGAACAGTTCGGTTTTCGTACCCAACACTCGTGCGTACAACAGGTCCACCGCATCGTCGAGCACATAAGCGCCGGTTTTCAGCGCGGCACGATGACAGGCGCGCTCTTTTTCGACATAGCGAAGGCTTTCGACAAAGTCTGGCACAACGGCTTATTATACAAGCTGTACCAACTCGGCGTGCCCGACCGTCTCGTGCTCATCCTACGGGACTTTCTCTCGAATCGCACTTTCCGCTATCGCATAGAGGGCGCACTATCCGCCCCCCACTCTATCCGCGCCGGTGTCCCCCAGGGCTCCGTGCTCTCGCCCCTCCTGTTCACGCTCTTCACTAGCGACATCCCCAAAAATAGACAGGCAAAGTTAGCTCTCTTCGCAGACGACACTGCCATTTTCTACTCCGGTATCGTGCGCGACCGTATAGCTAGCACTCTCCAAACTTCCGCCAACGTACTAGGCGCTTGGTTCAGGAAATGGAGAATAGAAGTCAACCCCGATAAGAGTCAAGCCGTACTCTTCGCGAAAAAGCGTAGGATCAGACCCCCCGACCCCAAACCGATAACCATGTTCGGCAAGCCGATCCCTTGGGAGAAGCAAGCCAAGTACTTAGGAGTCATCCTAGATAGACACTTGACCTTCGGTGAGCACATAAGGACGGTGCGCTCGCGCGCCGCCTTCGCTCTGGGTAGGCTTCACTTTATTATGAACGCACGCAGCAGATTGTCCCTTAAGTGCAAACTGCGCATTTACACCACGTGCATACGCCCCATCATGACCTACGCCTGCGTAGTGTTCCCACACGCGAAATCTTACCGCCTCCATAAGATGCAGACCCTCCAAAACTGTGCCTTACGTAAGGTCACGGGAGCCCCCTTCTACGTTAGAAACGAAAACCTCCATCTCGACCTTAAAATTCCCACTATCCAACAGTTTATAAAACGCATTTGCAAGCGTTATTTCGAGTCTGCTGAAAAGCACCCCAACCCTCTTATCGCGGCTGCCGCCCGATACACCCCCTCCCAGATAAGTAGAATTCGCCGTCCTAGGCATTCACTATTGTACCCCGATGACGCTATAACCCTGCTCCAAGAGAGCCGTAGGGCCACCAGCACAGTACACAAACACAGACCGCCGTCATTTAGGCCTCGCCGCCGAGGCCCGTCGCGACGTCCCCGTAATGCACCTAATGCATCACCTCCCCGACCCTTGCTCGTGCCAGCCCGCGTAGCCGCTGAGCCTGTAGCTTTAAATTCCCCTGATAATAATAATTATGATAATCCTTGTTCGATCCAGCCAGTCCCTTGCTGTCCTCCCTCAAGCGACGCCCTAAGCCGAGGCTCGTACCCCGCAGGGGGTGCCCTTAGCGTGGTCGCTTTAGATTTAATTTAATTTAGTTCGTATGCCCCTGGCTGGAGGCCTTAATAATAATTTATTATTAGGGCATCCACAGGAAAGTCCGGTTAAGCAGCCGACAACCTCCTAGGTTGACCTGCGAGATGCCACTACCAAAAAAAAAAAAAAAAAATAAGTTGCACGCCCCTCAATATTTTTTTTAACCTGCAAATATTTCAAATCCGTACAGTGACGAGCACAAACATTTGTAAACATTTGCACTTATTAAACTCCATATAAATAGTTATCTGAATAGTATAGTAATATTAATATATTATCCAGATAACTATTTATATGTAGAATGAATGGTTTTTCTGTCCATATTACATACCTGATTATCTTATACACGCTAGAGATATAGCTCGTGAGTTTACAAAAGTTTGTTTATAATATCTCTGTGCTCGTGACAGTACGTAATAAATGATCCCTATCTACATGACTGAAAAAATACAAATGCCATATCGTCGCGCTTCCAGAAACTGCTATGCTATGCTGCTAATAGAAAACGGTTTTGCAGGCGCATGTTCCTTGAGATATAGTATAAAATAGCATCAAATACAGGTAAAAAACAGCAGTTTTTACAAGCTCAGCGACGATAGTTTTGTTATAATAAAACAACTTTTAACCGGATTAATCGCGTGTGTTTTTGTTTTTCCTGACGTTTCGAACACTTTGAGGCGTTCGTGGTCGTCAGGAAAAACAAAAAAATGAATGTGTAGTGATCGCGCAAACCTAAGATAGTTTTGTTTTCAAAAAACTATAAACCTAAATGAAAATACGGTCGTAAGCAGGATTGAAACCTACGCCCCCTAGTTATTTTTATTCCCATAAATATTATTAACTTCAGACTTAAAAATATATCAATGAATTTTATCAAAGCAGTTGTTATTACACCTATTGAGGGGGGATGGAGACTATAGACGCAAAAAAAAAAAACGATTGTGTCCCGTCTAGCACCTCTAAATGGAAAAAGACGTAGCAGCCACATTTCACCAATGCTGTTAATAAGTCTCATGTAATAGATGACGGTTGTAATAGAGGAGAAAAAAAATGTATAGCTGGTAATAAAATAAAATAAGAACTTTTTAGTAACTGTCGAAATAAATTTACCTTTTTTCAAAAATTCATCCAACTGATGTGAATTTACGTTTAAACCACGCAAAAAATATGTAGGTGGAGGTAGGTGCACAGAGTGTTTAAAACGGGTGTTTTCGAGCGCCCGTGCTCTTTCCATAATTAATCTCTATTCCCACGTGCTTGCATTACTTTCATGTTACCAGCCAGATGTTTTGCTTATTTTCTAGTAAGGGTTTAAATATTAAAGTATTTTTAAGCAGATTTCTTGAGTACACTTAGTTTGTAGTTCTACGGTTGGGGATTTATTTTCGGTTGGCTTCAGTTATATTAAATGCATATAAAAAATTTATAATATTTTTACTAATTTTTAATATATACCAATAATTCTGACGACGTCGTTTATTATTCGAATGACTTAAAGAGGTCATACAGATTTGCATAAATACACGAATACCCTCTACCTTCTCATTTACCTGGTCAAAATAAAATTGTATTTTTTAACAAATTATCACATTTTTTTTACTTATTGTTTATTTCTTATTATTTATACTGCACTAAATAAACTCTTATCTATATTATATAATTTCATGCAAGCTATAAAGAAAGATAAAAATTAATGGTCACTGTATAGTTAGCGATACAAGTAGAATAACACGCACTAAACCTGCACAGATAATTTTAATGACATTAATTGATTTTACAGAATAGTCAGTTCCACTTTTTATATATTTAACCGCTTTGCGGCATGCGTCTTGTTGGCGAAACATGAACTGTACAATATAATTTATAAATATTTTCATGCAAATAAAAAATCTATTTCTATTTCAGACTGCACTGCTAATTATTGTGACATAATGATATTATTCTTCATTTGTTTTTTGTTTTTATTTAATGACAAGGACATGTTTTGTACTTGAGACAGTTTGATTAGATCGGATATATTATAAATTTTAAAGTTTGTCGCTGGCTGTATACTCCAAAAAACTTTATAACTAATCTAGAAAATTTAAAAATATTCCTGGTTTTTCGATTTATAAATTCACGTATCTCAATCATCGAAGATTATTAACAAAATTACATTGAACTTACAGATAATAGGGAGTAAAGGCAGCATCCGTCTCCTAAAGATATAAACAGGATGGAACTCATAAACATTGATTGGGTTAGTTAACTGAATTCTATTGCGATGCCTGCTAGACTTAGAGCGTAACGAAACTCTGTATAATGAAACTGTGTCTCTAGATATAGCACCTAGTAGGTAGGTACTCACTTTTCTATTGTGTAAAAATTGCTATAAATTACACGTAGTAAACTTTCAGTAAGTACAGAGGTTAGAAACCTCATAACATATCTAGATTATAAAAAAACATAGTAGATTTATAGAAACAAACATGCCTAATGCTTATACAAAAGGAATTTCTGGCAGAATGTTCGACAATCACGTGACCATCGGCTGGCCTGTTTCTTGGTTTTGACCATGGATGGAATTATCATTGTCATTCAACGTGGCAATGCTGCCAGTCTTCTGGGCACATTACGGGATGACAGCGATGCGGAGGAGTACTTCGACGCCTAAATCACGTTTTTCCTTTTTTTTTCTTTTTGTTGTAGTCAACATAATTTAGGTTTCATTATTTTCAATATTTTTATTATGTAGATACATAAAGATATTCTAGAATATTCGTTCTGAAACTTGCCATAGATTCCATGATCTATATCGAGTTTCAGAACGAATCATAGACGTAGATAATTTTGTTGGAATGTTGCTTTTTATTTTCTTTTTTTAAAGAATCAATAAATATGAATTTAGATAATAAAAAAAAAAATACACAAATATACAAAACCAAGAGTTTTTCAAGTTTATGTTAAACAAGAAGAGAAGATACCTTCTAAATAAAATAAAACATTTGAGCGAGAAACGGAAAATCTTCACGAGAACATTATCTTCGAACTCGGTCGATGAATATATTATAAGCGGAATAAGTTTATGAATTTTTTCATAACTTCGTTACCCGCCCTCTTGGGAGGAGGCATTTGAATTTAAATCTCACGGTTTACCAAAACAATACTTGCCTCTACTTAAGCAAAAGTAAACTTATTTTGAACTCTGACAAAAATATAATTGTATTTTTACTATATTTTTCGATCTTCTTCAATATTTTTCAGGCATCGTTAAAATTCTAACAGTATGTAGGTATAATTATTTGTGCGACAATTTTTATCTTTTGCATTGAATAAAATTGTCAATTAAATAATAAATTGGGAAACAAAACGAAACTTCATGAGTGCTGCTACATATTTTTTATCAGTAATATAAAATGACAAGGTAAATAAGAACCGTGCCGTAAACGACTGGTAGCTAAAATAGCTTTTAAGTTCTCATCTAACTCATGCTTTTTATATACATAGGTAATCAAATATAGGCATATTCAAGGCTAGAATGAATTGATTTCATCTAGATCTACTTGCTCCATCCACGGCCACACCCTCTCTTACTATCAGGCGAGTTGTTCGCCAAACGTAGACCTATTTTTGACAAATAATCAAATCAAATTCAAATTATTTATTCATTATAAAAATGGTAAAAATACATAATGATTCTTAGAGACTATAAAGGTACGAAAAGGTAGGCCTGTACTAGGATAAACCTGTGTCATATGCGGCAGGTAAAAAGAACTTGATATTGAAAAAATCATGCAACGTGATTTGGATTTGTATACTTAGGGTACCGTACAAATACCGATAGGTTCCGAGGCGTAGGCCCAGTAATAGGATCATGCTAGACAACCTTTGGGTACGGAACCCTTAAAAAAAAATAAGGATCATTATAAATCCTTTATAAATTAATGTGTTGTAAACTGTGTGCCAAATTTCATTCATCCGTTCAGTAGTTATTATGTGAAAGAGTAACAAACATCCATCCATCCTGACAAACTTTCGCATTATTAGTAGAATACTAATAATAAACCTAAACGCATGCGTGTCCGAGATAATAAATAACAAAGACGAACGTACTAAAATACCAGAAATCGAGAGCCAATATTTGTTTAATTTTAATTTCACGCTTGCATTTTGTGGCTATAAATAAAGATAGCGATGACCAAGTGATTTATGAGTGTGTAGCAAGCTTTAAATTTTAAGCTGCTCCTTCCAGTCAGGACAAAGAGTCTGTTCATTGTTATCTCACCGATAAGGCCAAGGTGTTGGGTATAACATTGGGATTTTATAAAACTTGGTGTATTTTTACATTACAGTTAAGGAGAAGGTAATACAATATAAAGTGAATTGAATGAATTTGGTAAACAACGGCCATCATCAGATTTACTAAAATCAACCAGTAAAATATGGATGTCCGTCTGGCTGGCCTGCCGACTTTCTGTAACAAGATATTTATGAAAGGAATGTACTCATCGCTATGTACTTACTTAATTTTCAATGTACTTCTTTAATAAAGAAATTTGAAGCACTGTACTGTTAGGTGGCTGGGCCAGCCTGACGTTTTCAGCCCGGCCCCACCCGTATTGTAGCAGGTACAAAAGTTAGGAGAATATATCGATTACAGAAGCAATGTACTCCCTAAAATACGCATACGAAACGCTTAATTTTTCAGAAAACCTTATATCTTCGGAGAAATTCAAGGGGATAGGTGGCCGAGCTAAAATCTGTAACGGCAGCCCTAAAACAAAAGATGCAAATCCCTAACTTAGGTATATATAATCCGCGGCAAACTTACTGCGTTACTTACTTATTTTATACCAGTTTCAGTAAGCTGCAACATGTAAGTAAACTCGATATAATCTGTAGGTACCGAGCCCTTTGAAATAGATATAATCTAAATTCCTTTACCGCTCGTTGGTCTAGTGGTCCCAAAAGCCGCTAATGAGCATGAGGTCCTGAAAGTGTTATTGAGTTTTTCTGTTAAGAAATTATCAATAACAGCCTGGAGTTCAGAATTGTGCTCGGTAGATGGCCATAGGCACACCACCTATTATATGGGACTTAAGAACAGCATTTGTTAAAATCCGGGTGTACAACTGTGTACACCTTTGCCTACCCTTTCGAGTAATACGGGCGTTATGCCCATTGCTATATATTTAGGTGGTAAGCCTATTGCCATCTACCGGGCATAATTCCCAACTACGGTCTGCTACTTAGAATTTACTAACAGGGAAACTCAATAAAACTTTGCCCGACTATGGGAATCGAATAGGAGACCTCATGCTCAGCTCTCACTTTGGACTACTAGACCAATAAGTCAGTTTCATAAATGTCCTCTGTATTCCTCTACAATTATTTCAAATTATATGAACACTGATTCTTTACTGCAGCAATCGATATAAACAAAATTCGTTTTCTACTAAAACAATGCACCGATCTACGAAATTTTTACTGCAGTTCCCAAAGTATTTCTTTTACAACATGAAACATCTTTATTTTCAATTCTCTACAGCACAAACCGTCTCCTATATTGCACATACTGCAGTTATTCTAAGACATGTTCGTGAATCATTCAAGTTACATAGAATACCACGTGACAGAGAAAATAACAGTTTTTTACACGACTGCCCAAATAAGGAGTATTTCGTTTTTTAGGGTTCATATATGTTTGTAACATTATTGACCAAACTAGATATTAATGTGTTAAAATTTGGTGTATATCAATCAATCATGTCTAAGCGTTACACTTAAGATTCAATCAAAATTTAAATTTGTGTGCAAATTTTTTCTTTTAAAAAAAAAAAAAACTTTGCCCCACTCTTGGAATTTCTTCCTGTGTCGTGGGTGCGTTTACAGACATATAATCTCACAAGCACACTAACACCCAGACCCGGAGTAATTATCCGTAGATCGTACAAATATTTGCTCCGTGCAGGAATCGAACCTGCGACACGCAGCGCAGCAGTCGGTCTCTCGAGCACTGCGCCAACCGCGCTCTCAAAATTAAATAGGCCTTAATGTTTTACTTCATACTTTATCCTTTTTAGGTTAAAATGGGGCTGGCATAATCTTTGTTGATTAAAAGCCTCCTCCATTTTCTTATTTCTATTAAAGAAAACCTTCTTTATTTCAAACAATTAATCGTTATGGAATGTGTACAGCCGCTCACAAAGTATTCCTTGTAGTGTTTTGCTTTTGAATTTTCTACTTACATATACTATATTGTTCGGAGACTTAGTTATGTCTCGTAATTCGTTTATCGATTCCAACGCTGAAACATCGGATCAACCATGCACTCCGACGTTTACGTTGCATGTATACAAATACACGTACATAACTAACATTGTATCATAAATGGTTGTAACTGCGCAAGTCACTTGGGGTACAGTCGACGTTTATAGTTTTGGTACAAAATGAAGTGCATCTGTGACTGCTTTGTCTGGTTCTTCGTTTGTTATTCGAGGTTATGAATAATAAATTACACGACTGCCCACAAAAAGGAGTGTTATGTTTTTAGGGTTCATGTATGTATGTAAGTTGATGTGTATGTGTTTGTGAGTTTCTTTATTCTACCATAACTTCGTTAGAATTCTTACATTGTCCCAGGTAATATAGGCTCTATTTAGATTAAATATATACATATATATATCGTCGTGTTAATGGGAAAACAGACTAAATGACCAAATTGTCAAAATGAGATATTACATTTTGAAATTTAGATAAAGAAAATCTCCGATGAAATAAATTATAATTTGAGTTGCGTAAAAAATATATTTAGAACAATTATTTATCTTTTTAGCTCATTCTATGTTGTGTTCCGCAAGTCTATAATAATATCATACAACGGAAAAAATATCGTATAACCCCCCACTTAGTTGGTTTTAGCGGTATAACCATAAAACATTAATATTTAATGAAATTTGGCTACTATCAAAGTGTTATTTATCCTATTTAATGGCTTAAAATAATAATTTCATGGTTCATATTGAGTTACATCTGTAAAACGAGCATAAATCTAATTAATTGCAAAAAAAGGAAATATAAGTTGGTTTTACCCGTCTATTATAAGAATATATTAAGTTATAGTTTAACTAATATTGCTAATTACATAACTAAACGTCGAATTTACCATTTTCTTGAATTTTTACCAATGAATTTATGATTAATTGACTATTAGTGTGTTTTGAGTCAATGAAATGTCTTTATTAATTTAATTATTAAAGTAACTACTTAGAAATAAAATTAAAAATTATGAACTTAAAATTTATTATTAAATTTAAAAAGATGTGTTCCGTAAATGTATTCTCGAAAACTTACAAATGAACAGTACAAAATTAAAAAAAGAAAGATATAAATCACAAACGTAATGAAAGGTCTTAGATGCGAGAAAATAATAATCCTTCTCCGTGAACATTCTTCATCGTTAGTTTTCATCAGAAGTATCTTCATCGGACATAGTAGCATCTGGTAATCGATCGATGACACCATCTTCGGTCTCCATTTTCTTATACCAGTCATGGTACTCCTCTGGAATAACACCTTTGGAACACAGTTTTAGCAAATCCCCTTTTTTTGCTTTAGTAATTGGCAGACGCTTGCGGTATAGTTGTGCCAACTCGGCCGGAAGTTGAGGATCGATTGTTCTGACGTTTTGTATAACTGTATCGTCAGCACGCATATTCCTTTTTCGGGTCGAGTAATGATGTAGTGTAGTGACAGGTGGACATAAGTCAAAGCGGACTTGATTTGAATTTGTAGGTGCGAGGTCTATAAATAAAAAGTTTTCTGACATGTCATAGTTATAATATAATTTCATTTCGCCTTTCATATATTTCATCCTTTTTATTTTTAGCCAAAATACATGATCTCCTTCTGAATTCTTTGTTTTATTTCCCATCACATTCGCAGCCAATTCTTTTAAGTCTTTGAACTCGCTAAATTTCAGTTCTCGCACGTTGTATGGCTTTAGAATCTTATTCTTTGCTTTCTTTGAAGATCTTGCCCTACGGAAAATGTTAACCCACTCTGTCATAGAATATACTGCTGTATGTTTCTTGGCGGACTCAATGCTGCTGTGCATTGAGTCCACTTCCATATATGAGTGCCCACTCTCTAGAAACTTGTGCTCGATGATTTTAATGTGATCAATCTTCTGCACAGCCCAATACAGTAATGCAGCGACATACTGATTACGGTTCTGCCCTCCGCAGGTATCCGAAAAAAAAGCCACCTCTTCAACATTGGGAGGTACATACTCAGACAAGTAAATTAACAAAATCGAACCGATTTCTGAACTTCCCTTCTTTCCATTTAGTTCGGTCCATGGAAAACAGTAGGCTTCATTAGGCAAAGCATTTTCGTATATACATAAATTGTAAACTGTTAGTTTTCTGGAATAGTATAAAAGACCGACTTCGCCACTAGGTATTTGTAAAATAGACTGTAGATCGAATGTAGCTGAAATGAATTTGTTGTCCTTGTTTGCTCTTTCCTTATCTTTTCTTTTTTCCTCGTTGCAAGCTTCTTTTCTGGCGATGTGCTCTTCATAATCCTTCTGTAAGCTAGGCTTACCTTCAGCGTTCGTGCGTTCATATTTTGTACAAATAAGGCACTGGTCTTTTTTAGGAAGAAAAAATCCTAAATTAAATTCTGTACCAAACACTTTGCGATAAATTGGCTCTGAAACTGGATCGGTTTGTCTCCTGTTACAATCCTCAACATAAAGCTTGTATAATTTTGCCAAGGACAGGTTAGAGTCTAAGTACTCACGGTGAATAGTTTTTCGAACATAATGACTCTCCATTTTGGGAAATGAATTTATGTGATTTCGCACTTCCTGTAGTTTTTCGTTCGGTATTTTGTTAGGAGGTGCCTGACGTCCACGCGGATCTTCTTTTAGTGCGTAAAGTCCTAAATGATTCCGATTATTAACGGCGTCCGTAATGACTGATGCCGAAATGCAAAGAGTTTTTCTAAAGAAATTTTGACAGATTTGCCTTCTTTCTTCGTTAATTAAAAAGAAATATTTTTTTGAGTTTGACCTGGAAGTTGTACGCTTTCTATTGACTTTAATACTCTTTATCGGTTGAACTTCAATAAATTTTAACAAGAAGTTTTTTTTTGTTGCAAAATCCAATTGCCAGTATTCTCGACAAAGCATCATGCGATCATCTTCAGTAATGTAGGAAGTACATTTATACTGGCATTTCGTACAATCAATAGGCTTAGGTAGTTTTGGATCTCTACATTTCTTTTTAATTACGTAAGGTAAACCATCAGCTCGTCTTTTTTTAGCTATATTAACTTTCCATGAACATCTGGAACACGCCAACGACTGCGTGGTTTTAACGTTTTCCACACACGGTCAAACATCTCTGTTAATAATGTTTGTATGTAATTTAACTGGTTTTCTTCACGATGCTTTACAATTGTAGCAGCGCGATCGAAGACATCCATAATAATAATAATTGATATAACTGATGCATCACTAAGATCATCGCCACGATTATCCTCAGCTTGTGTTGATAAGTGACCGTTATTAGATTCTACAGGATGCATCAATTGGACTAAAGCAACAGGGTTTAAAATTTCTTCTGAAACTAAGTTTGCGTCCTTAGCATTTTGTGTGAAAAAAGCGACAGGACCTATTAAATCCTCCAGATTAATTAAATCGTTACTATAGTCTAAGTTGCCATCGTTCCTTATTAAACTTCGTGTCTTAGAAACATCTCCATGAATAATTTCCATTTTTTTTCCAATTCATCTGCCATTCGATCGTCAAAATCTTGTTCTGGAGAAACGGTGTCTGCAAATATTTAATATTTTTAATCATCAAATTTATCAACCCACAACATTAACCTTAAAATAGGGAGTCAAGATAATTATTTATACATACCCTTTTCATCTCCTTCATTTGGTCTAAGATATCTATTTATTCCAGATTGGGTCAGAAAATCGTCATATGCTTGAGATATTAAGTCATCATTCTCTGCATCATAAACTTCTTGCCCTACAGTAGAATAATATTAAATGAGAAATATTAATTCATAAAACTAAAGTAAAATTGACGTCATCATACTACTACAGCCTGTAACAGTCCACTGCTGGACATAGGCACTTCCCAAAAATGGGAGGAATGCCCATAAAATACTTCATACAAAACTGGACACTGATCAGACCACGTCAGCTGGGCGATTATTCAATAGGTGCGATATCAATTAAAAAACAAACCAATCATACATTTATTAACGTATTAAAATATGATAAAGGTCACAACATAATATGTATTATTAACACTTGAAATTTACAAATTAATGGCAAGTGCCTATCGGTAAATTACTTTTTAAATCATTCCCGTGTTATAACCTCAAAATGATTAACTACTAATATTGTTGTGTAAATTTATTGTACTTACTGTTGTAAGGCGGGTCAGAAAGTCGTTCTCCCTCCAAAGAATTCATGACAAACTTCAAAAGTAGCCGTTTATGGTGATTCACTATAAAAAACAAATTAATAACACGGAGCACGTGGTTACAAACGCAGTTGTACTACAACTAAGTATGCGTATGCATCGAATAAATCAGTGCAAAAACACATTAAGTCAAGGTAGTTGGTTTTCCCTGTAGATTATTTCGAACGTAAAAATAGTCGCTTCTAATGGTAAAAACTGCTAATACAAGTTAATATGAATTGCCATTCTATTATAATAAATCTTAATCTAAATAATCGTCGAGTAAAAAGTACTATTTCGGTAAAGTATGAATTAATTCTATAATTTTGAGTTTTGTTAAGAAATTTTCACCAAGTCAAAAACAATTAACTCCTGATAGTATATTTTGCGTGTAGAATAATAAAATGGGAATCAAAGAAACGTTTAGCATGAAAAAGAGATATATTAGAATATTACCTTTTTTAAGAAGATATAAAATAAAAAACGAGTTTATGTTTTAATAATTGCTTTTCAGTCTCAAGTTTTATCAACAGTCCTATTTTAGTGGTTATTCTCATTCACTATCTTTTTATCTATGCATTATATTGCAAAGTGGGTTTTACCATTAGAAAGATCTCGTTTTTTTCAAGAAAAAGGTATATTTAACGCAGTTTTGCAAAAATCGGTACTTAGTCGGTTTTCCCATTAACACGACGATATATTTATATATATATATATGCTATGGTACAAAAATAGTGTTAAAAAAACGCATATAGCTTTCGTGCTTTTTAATTAATAAATTTCATTAATCTTTGTGTATTTATTTCTATTACAATGGCATTTATGAGAATCGATTTTCTATAATATTGTAATTCTACAATTTAATTACAGATATCATAATACGATTATGATCCATCAGATTTAACTTAAAACTAACCTACATAAGGACAACAGACTGGAAATTCTCAACCTTCAACCTTCCTTTGATTTTCCTATATATATTTTTTTCAACGGTAATCGTAGCTATGCTAATAATTTAAACCGAAAATGGCTGAGTCAGGACAATTAATTAGCTGATCTAATGAAAGATAATTCAAAGTGTCCTTTATATTTCTTTTCTATTTAATTCTGAGGTCGGTGCTACCATTAAAAGTAAAAGTATAAAATTTGATGACGTTTTCCATTATAACAGCTCCTCTTGGGAAGCCCTCTGCTATATTGAGAGGGGTTTAATAATACAGCCCTTTAGTCATCGCCCGCCGGAGCGTATCTTGGGATAATAGCTTATTACGCATACAGAGACAATGTTGCATATGTATAGTCTGTGTCAATACAATTGAATTATGAAATAAACAATTTATCTCACTATTTTTATTTGAAACAGCGATTAAAAGTTGCGCTTAGGACTAGACAGATTATTTTTCAAAGCAGTCTCAATTTGCTTGGTATTTCATATTCATATTAAAGAAATCATCATCATCATCATCATCATCATTACATATATTAAAAATTAAACGGATCGCTGTCTGTACATGGAAGTCATTTGAGAAAAAATATTATTGGGACTTTTATCAACGCAAATAGCACCCAAAACAATGATTGTTAGAATTTTTGTCTGTTTGTCTGTTTAACTGTGCGGTTGTGCACGCTAATCTCAGAAACGGCTTATCCGATTTAGATGTGGTTTTCACTAATATATTGTGGTAAGCTTCTCTTAACATGTAGTGTTTGTACATGTCAATCAGTTCATAAATAAAAAAGTTATGCCACACATGGTGTTAATTTACGACATCCACGCGGACGGAATCGCGGGCACAGCTAGTTAATAATATATACTCCACCCAAGGGGCTCGTGGCTAAGTAACAGCCGCACAGATCGATCGATCGAGGTTAAGCTGCGCTTGCCGCGGTCGGTCTGTGGATGGGTGACCATCATTTTCATACCGAGACCCCTCCGTGCCTCGGAGAGCACGTTAAGCCGTCGGTCCCGGTTGTCAAATTAAGATCCATGACAGCCGTTACAGGTAGTCAGAGGCCTGAAAATCTGACAACCAGTCATACCACGAGATATCGTGTTACCCAGTTAGGGTTGTGGAGGTCAGATAGGCAGTCGCTCCATGTAAAACACTGGTATTAAGCTGCATCCGGTTTGGCTGGAAGCCGACCCCAATGTAATTGGGAAAAGGCTAGGCAGATATATACTCCACCCGACCGTATTTCGGTCACGGCGGCCTATCTCCGCAGATATTAGCCAAGTACGCAGCAGATATTATAGTGCACAAGTGTATACACAAACACAGCTGCACTGCCCCTTCCTTCACTCTCGGCAATCCGACACGCCGGAGAAAGATCAAGCGCTAGAACAATTAGGCAGTCCAAATGGAATAAGTGGTTATTAACCACGTGAGTAACTGGGAGATGAAAATTATTATTATTAATTAATATTTATAACATAGCATCACGCCTGTATTCCCCTAAGGGGTAGGCAGAGGTTTACACAGTTGTACACCCACATTTCATCAATGCTGTTATTAAGTCCCATGTAATAGGTGGTAAGCCTATTGCCATCTACCGGGCACAATTCCAAACTATGGGCTGCTACTGATAATTTCCTAACAATGAAACTCAATAACACTTTGCCCGACTATGGAATCGAACCCGAGACCTCATGATCAGCTTTCACGCTTGAGACTGCTAGACCAACGAGTTAGTTTATAACTGTCCTCTATCAAATTATATGAACACCGATTCTTTACCTGCAGCAATCGATATAAACAAAATTCGTTTTCTACTAAAACAATGCACCGATCTACGAAATTTTTACTGCAGTTCCCAAAGTATTTCTTTTACACCATAAAACATCTTTCTTCTCAATTCTCTACAGCCCAAACCGTCTCCTATATTGCACATACTGCAGTTATTCTAAGACATGTTCGTGAATCATTCAAGTTACATAGAATACCACGTGACAGAGAAAATAACAGTTTTTTACACGACTGCCCAAAATAGGAGTGTTTTGTTTTTTAGGGTTCATATATGTTTGTAACATTAATGACCAAACTAGATATTAATGTGTTAAAATTTGGTGTATATCAATCAATCATGTCTAAGCGTTACACTAAAGATTCAATCAAAATTTATAAATTTGTGTGCAATTTTTTTTAAAAAAAAAATCGTTGCCCCACACTTGGAATTTCTTCCTGTGTCGTGGGTGCGTTTACAGACATATAATCTCACAAGCACACTAACACCCAGACCCGGAGTAATTATCCGTAGATCGTACAAATATTTGCTCCGTGCAGGAATCGAACCTGCGACACGCAGCGCAGCAGTCGGTCTCTCGAGCACTGCACCAACCGCGCTCTCAAAATTAAATAGGCCTTAATGTTTTACTTCATACTTCATCCTTTTTAGGTTAAGATGGCATAATATTTGTTGATAAAAAGCCTCAATTTTCTTATTTCTATTAAAAAAAACCTTCGTTATTTCAAACAATTAATCGTTATGGAATGTGTATAGCCGCTCACAAAGTATTCCTTGTAGTGTTTTGCTTTTGAATTTGCTACTTACATCACAAACCGTTGTATATACTACAGTGTTCGGAGACTTAGTTATGTCTCGTAATTCGTTTATCGATTCCAACGCTGAAACATCGGATCAACCATGCACTCCGACGTTTATGTTGCATGTGTACAAATACACTCGTACTTAACTAAAATTGTATCATAAATGGTTGTAACTGCGCAAGTCACTTGGGGTACAGTCGACGTTTATAGTTTTGGTACAAAATGAAGTGCATCTGTGACTGTTTTGTCTGGTTCTTCGTTTGTTATTCGAGGTTATGAATAATAAATTACACGACTGCCCACAAAAAGGAGTGTTATGTTTTTACGGTTCATGTATGTATGTAAGTTGATGTGTATGTGTTTGTGAGTTTCTTTATTCCATCTTATCTTCTAAACGCCTGAACCGATTTGGATTTATGGGGTATCGTTAGAATTCTTACATTGTCCCAGGTAATAAAGGCTCTATTTAGATTTAAAAAAAAAATATATATAGTGGCTATGGTGCAAAAATAGTGTGAAAAAAAAACGCATATAGCTTTCGTGCTTTTTAATTAATAAATTTCATTAATCTTTGTGTATTTATTTCTATTACAATGGCATTTATGAGAATCGATTTTCTTTATTACTGTAATTCTACAATTTTATTACAGATATCATAATACGATTATGATCCATCAGATTTAACTTAAAACTAACCTACATAAGGACAACAGACTGGAAATTCTCAACCTTCAACCTTCCTTTGATTTGCCTATATATATTTTTTCAACGGTAATCGTAGCTATGCTAATAATTTAAACCGAAAATGGCTGAGTCAGGACAATTAATTAGCTGATCTAATGAAAGATAATTCAAAGTGTCCTTTATATTTATTTTCTTTTTAATTCTGAGGTCGGTGCTACCATTAAAAGTAAAAGTATAAAATTTGATGACGTTTTCCATTATAACAGCTCCTCTTGGGAAGCCCTCTGCTATATTGAGAGGGGTTTAATAATACAGCCCTTTAGTCATCGCCCGCCGGAGCGTATCTTGGGATAATAGCTTATTACGCATACAGTGACAATGTTGCATATGTATAGTCTGTGTCAATACAGTTGAATGAATGAATGAAATGAAATAAACAATTTATCTTACTATTTTTATTTGAAACAGCGATTAAAAGTTGCGCTTAGGACCAGACAGATTATTTTTCAAAGCCGTCTCAATTTGCTTGGTATTTCAACGTTAGATAGTTCCTCTTCTGAAATTTTTCGTTTATCTTTAAACTGGAAACCAAAATGATTTTCTAATATTTTTTTTAATAGGATTTTGGGCCGATTTTTAATGGTAAGAATTTTTTTCAGTTTTTTTTTACTGTTCTTGTATGATGAGTAAGCTGTCGGCCTTACGATTATTTAATTGTATTGATATTCGTAACTTGAAGATGAAGAAGAAGTATGTTATCTATACATATAAAAATTAATCCCTATTTCCCTTGGTCACGCCATAACTTGAGAATGACTGCACCAAATTGGATTTATAATTATATTTTGTTGTGTTCGTAATTGTCAGGACAAGGTTTTTACATTGTACAGATAATTTTTAAACGGGGCGTGTGAAACCGAGGGCACAGCTAGTACTTTTATAAATCACAAAACGTGTTAAGCAGTGTAAGAGACAGGGGGGGGGAGAGATAGAGAGAGAATACTAGTCCATAAATTTAAAATAATTCTCATTAAAGAGTATTTTTTGGTACTTATATTATCTGAGCCAGCATCTGATGCTGCGAAGTTCAAGAATATGATGATCTTGCAATAATATTATCTCCTTTCTTTTCATAAATCTAAATTTTCCAAAGAAATTCATGTTTAACATGGGGTTATTAAATAAAATAGTCTCATTATGTGCATTACTTTATTATTTAATCGATGTACGACATAAAAAGTTATCTGTACATAGATATTTATTAGTTTTACAATTAAAAATATTAACTAACGTGATCTGGATAGGCTTTACAGTCAGTCATTTCGAAAATATTGGTTTGTCTCAACTGTGTTAATTTGGTTACACATAATTATAATACATACATATAGTTAACTAGGTATTAAATAAAGCTATTTTAAATGGGTTACAAAGATTTTTCCGTTAAAATAATTGAGTGAAACATTTAAAAGAAACCTGCTTTCAAAAAGTTTTGATGACGCAGCTAATTAAAATAAACTACTAGTAATAACGTTGATCAATACGAAAGTCATAAGGCCAAAACCTCAAACGCTACTCAATTTTATGTTTCCCTAAAAAATTGTCCTGTCACAGTACAAAATTTAAGTAGATCTTAAAATGGATTATTATTTGAGAATTTTGCTACTACATATTTACGAGTATATTTTAGTAAGAAGGCACTAGACGATCATACAAAGTGCGCATCAAACAAAAAGGACGTCAACGGGGTGCGAACAATGCTTCTACAGTTGAATTGTTCCGACGAACCGTATTTTACACGCAACTACCGATAAAATGTTTGCCGCCACTGTATTGCGTATGGTATTTTTTTCATATATTGCTAATCAGGTTGATTCACAAGCGATATCAGGTTGTAGAAACACGAGTAGGCAAGTCAAGAACTAAAACTTTTTATTCATTTATAATATAGCACATTTTTAATGTAATTTTATGTGAAGTGAAACATGTATTCTTTGATTATTTTGTACACCGATCACGCAAAACATGTCTGTACCTTTTATTTCTAAATTTTATCATCTATATAATTATGTTTGACACATTTATAAGCAAATAAAAATATCTTGTAAATTGTGCGTTTTTTAAAAACGTTTAAAATTTAAATCATATCAACGTACATTAATCCATTCCTTTTATATAAATAAAATAAATACATTTTAATTATACCAACAGTTATAGATTCAAATCTGGTATTAAATTATCTAAGATTCTAAACAGCTTCTGACTTAAAATCTGATCAACAAAACCGTCTCAGCAAAAAAAAAAGGAAAAACAAAGCCAAATCTCAGCAGCGATAGAATTTATCTGTGGACTGAAGTAGCTAAAGCTAAAGCAATTTCCTGGTAGCCAGCAATAGGTACGCTAGCAAATCTCCGCTTAGAAATAATCCACTTATTCACTACATCGGAATCGTTAGAGTCACGGAGACGGTTAATTGGTCGCCGAACACGTTCAAGACTTGCTAGCACGCTGGTGGAATCGGAGTGTCGCCTAATTTGTGACGTGACAGCGACTAGTGCAACTGTAGGAAGATAGTTGCAATTTATGAGATTTTACCGAGGATCTTGTACAATTAATAGCGTGATTAAAAAAGAAAAGAAATGTTGTTAAAGGTTTTCTTTTTAATATGTTAAGTTAGTTGTTATTAGTTGTTTGTCTCTCATGATTAAATAATCGAGATAATCACTATATCGTAATCGTTAGAGTCAATACTTGCTAGCACGCTACTGAAGTTGGAGTGTTGCCTAATTTGTGACGTGACAGCGACTAGTGTAACGAAGGGAGTTAGTTGCAATTTATGAGTTTTTATAAGATTAAAAATTAACATTTGAAAATACTATAGAAATGGTACCCTACTTGTGAACTAGCTGGGTCATTCTTCAAGTTGGATTCTTTGCTGTGTTTTCCATGGCGTTTAAATTTTTAATAAAATAACATAAAAAAAAAAGAATTCGAGTTAATTGATATACAATGAATTATAATATTAATGAGATTAAATATAAATAATAATTTAAAATTAATTAGATTTATAATATTATGAAGTTAGTTTCTTAAAAATATTAACGCCACGAAAATGACGCAAAGAATCCAAACTCGACGAATGACCCAGCTGGCTTTCAAAAAGAAGTAGCGCGAGTTGTTTATTAACAGTTTGATATTCGTACACATTTCATGTTTTCTGGCGTTTTGTCTTTTCGTTAGAGTTCACTATTTAAATTCTCACAAACTTGATAAACCTGATAAAAAATACATATTTATCAAGTTTGTGAGAATTTCAAAGAAACAAATCAAGATTTACGTGGTATATTCCAAATAGCAATTCAGTATATCTGTAGACCCGAGTTGTACCAGGATATTATCTTTGGACAAACAATATCAATATATCTATATCAAATGACCACAGCATAAACACAAACATCTCTCATCTCTCAAATCGTATTAAATCCGAATGTACACACTTGCGTGGCCTAATTGTTTGGCAGATACATAGCACTGGCCACACATTGTTAGGACATGGTTACAATAGCGGGAAGCATTACCTTAACATCTTTATAATCTATATTTTAAGGCAAGGGCCAAGGATAAACAAACATCACTTAGCACGTGTTTGTCACACAACTGCCAAACTATAAGAGCAATATAGAGATGAGACCATAGCTAAATGAAATTAATTAAAAAATAATGAAAAAGAACGCCTGCCACGGGTGTTTTTTTTTATTGTTTTATTTCACACCTTTTTGTATGCCATAGCCACTAAATTACTATTTATTTAAATCTTAGTAGCATATGTTACCCGGGGCAATGTAAGGATTCTATCGATACTCAATATATCTAAATCGGTTCAGGCGTTTAGAAGTTATGGTGGAGTAAAGAAACTCATAAACATACATACATACATAAACCCTAAAACATAATATTCATTTTTGGGCAATCGTGTGAAATAAGTACGAGCTAAGTAATTGTTATTCATCAAGGAGAAAATATTTTTGTCCGACCAATATTATTTCCAAAAATGCTCCGCCCCTTTAAAAATGATGGCTACTCAATACTTGTCAATTTCATACATTGTAGTTTATCAACATTTGGGACAATCTCACATAGGTAAGTAGGTAATTAAGAAATCAATTGATCTAATAATACGGGCCTTACTCGTGAAGCTGAGTTTAGTATAGATGTATATTTTAAAATCTTGGTAGATTTTTATAAATACAAAAGCTTAATCATCGAAGATCCTACGCTTAAGATCAACAATTTGTGAAATAATCAATAATTTATAGAATCGTTTTTCACTTAACTTTTAAAAACTCTACAATGAAACGTCATTGTTGCATGTTCCTAATTGTTCGACAGTTTTATACCTAGTAGGTACTTGCTAGTTGTTGATTTTAATTTTTTTTTAAATTCTGAAGTTAACCTGGGTTACATTAAACATTTTTATAACGTACAAATTTGTGTACTTTGTTAGCCTCAAATACTGAGCTAGAATCTCTCAACTCGTATTAAATCCAAATGTACACAGTAGCATGTTCCTAATTGTTTGGAAGACACATAGTACTAGCTACGTCTTGTTAGTACTCAGTTACAATTGTGAGAAGTATCACCTACTCGTAACTTGTCTTCAGACATTGTAAGACGGATTGTCTTACACATGAGCTGAGTTCGTAACTGTAACAATGTTGCACTGCCAGTAAGCCACGTAAAAATATTAAGTTAAGTGCATTGCAGTTGGGAGAATGTTGGGTTTCTGCAATGTGTACATTTTAGCAGCCGTTTTCATTCTAAATTATATCTGAGAGCTATAGAATAGAAGTAAGAAATATTTTGCTTTGAAATTGATACTTCAGATAATTCATTAACTAACAAATATGAAAAATTGTCAATTTATAGACTAAGTCCTCTCCGAATTACAATATATTATTATTTTCTATTTTTCGTCAAACTTAATATAAACAAAAACAAGCAAGCCGCATTTGATAGGACGTGTTATCATAAATTGTTCTCTCATATTACGCACTACTAGTTCACAGTCAGTAGTCACAGCGGCTAGTAATAGTGACATAATTTCCGCAAGCAATTAATGACCATTTATTGCTCCACTTTGTATTTGCATCGCTAAATTCATAACTTGATTTATGTTATTCGGGGTAAGAGTTATTGATACGGAAAAGAGAAAATTTGTATTTACCTAAAATGAAAGAAAATACGCACTTTCTTATTCTCTAGTTGCAATAATATGTTACACGATAATTAAACAATAATAATTATTAAGTCATACCTAAGTCCATTTCCAGACAAAACCTTGGAAAAGGTAGTGTTATTTTAGACAGATTTGAAATCTAAACTTCGCTGAATCTGAAACGTTATCATAAATCTCTCATACTTCGCATTAGAAGTTCGCAGCCCGTTGTCACAGCGACATATCAGACCAGCAATTAACGGGCATTATTGCTCCACTTTGTATTTGCATCACTAAACTCTGTTGTGTTATTTCATTATGACACTTGTATCGTATAGTTGCTTCGAGACTATTTTAGTAGTAGTAATTATTATTATGTGTTTTAGGTTTGTAAATTAAGGAATCTGATTCCGAAATCGACTTCTGAAGTCGATAATGTGTGGAGGTGCCTTTATTATTTAATTTGACCTATTCGTGTTATATTGACAATAATATTATAATTATGTTTGAATGTTGCTATAAGTATAGTAAGGTTGAATCAACGAAATCATAATGTTTATTTAATTTTGCATAGCCGAATTAACACAGTTGAGAGTTTATTATAAAATCATATACAAACTATAACAGTATTCACCAACCAATTATAAATTATTTCACAACGTTTTCAACTCTTATTATATTTCGTTACTAGTAGACACAAAAAGCAATTTAACGAATCAACAAACGGTTTTTGATGTTAAACGTTTGTGTAATAAATAATTAACTGCATGTTTGTATCTGTCATTTAACATAACTAGCTAATTGTAATAACACAAAACATTTATACTAAGAACGTAAAATTATTTTAAGTAGTTTATTATAATTAGTAGCAATGAGAGAAAGAAAAACATAAATATGATATTTATTTATTACATAAATACTTGAAATTACGACGTGAACGACATAAAATTTGAATTCCTAAGCCAATTGCGAACAAATGTAGGTACTAAACATAGCATGATTTAAAAAATAAATATGTTTTTCCTTTTAGCACGATCCTGACAGGAATTGGCATGGAACCAAAATGCTATACTCCAGCAACAAGGCTGTCCATACCAACTTGTTTCTTTAGGAAATTCATATAACTGAACACATAGATTAATATTACAGCAGTTTCCAACTACTTCTAACTCCCAGGAGAAACAACGTGAATACATAAATAAACACACTGATTTGTTCGACACACAAAACAATGCTTAGTTATCAAAGGTCAACACAGTGTAACAAAGTTCTGCTAACAACGATCCATCTCTCAATTCACAACGGAGGAACACCCACACTGTCTTTTTGTGTCTACAGTTGCAAAACTGTTCGCAGTACAATAGGAAAGTTTTCAATTAATATCACAGTTTCCGTATTTAAAAGTAGAACATTACTAACTTCACTAGTTAGTCCGTGAACTATATACACTCCACTACACGATTCAACTAGAAACAGTAAGTTCTGGATACGTCCGAACACTGGCTTTTGTCTTGTTGTCACCCGAAGTAATACTGGGCGTTGGAATATCGATATAAACTCCTTGTGTTAGGGTCCGTTTCGTTTTGTATTTGAACTCTTGGCAGAGTTTTGACCGCAACTCCTCGCCCTAACGTGCCATGCGGCATAGTTCGAAGAGGCATTTCTATGGGGAATTCGGCCACCTGTCCATACATATTAGTGCTCACATGTGGATAGGTATTGGGTACTGGTCGTCCGACGTACTTATTGATTTTAGGGCTAAGAGCAACATTGGTGTATTGTATGTCTTGCTTCATTCCTGAATCAACAGTGTCGACAGGTCCAGACAAGCTGGTTATGTTTATGTCGTTGTCTACTTCCGATATGCTGTCATTGAATCCGTTGGGGATTTCTGTGGTAGCTGAGACGTCAGGACCCTTTGGCTGGTCGACTGTCTGTTTGTTCATGAGACAGCGCACGACAGCCAAGATGATACACAGTAGAAGAATTACTGCAACTCCAGCGATGATGTATACGTACATGATGTCGAATTGATCTGTGGAAGAAACATACATATTAATTACATGTCAAAGCACATTAGTAAAGTACCCTTGAACGTTTAAAACATCAATCGTCTTTAAAGCGTAATTACACAAGTTTACTATCATTCAAATGACTTCTCGTTTTATATTAAAAAAATCCTTTTAATGATAACAACAAAATATCAACCTTCTTCAAATATAAATTACATATTTGTGGATGGAACCCTAACTTGCCCATTTTCTTTTACTATATTTTAGTATTGAAGTCGTAAAGTGTAAATTGTGTTGGTACGTACTTAAGCAATAAAATGGCCGAATTCCAACTAAAGATTAATAGGGTCATCGCTGTTGGAGTAAATGGGAGATCATTTGGCCAAATAGATTACAGGCTTGGTTCTATTTATTAAGTTATACAAAAGGTCATCGTAAACACCAAAGGGGCATTAAAATTATTACCTTGATAATGTCTTGCTTTTTAAAAATAGATATTGGTAATTTATCAAGCTTGGTCGACCAAAATTTTAAGTACAATAGAAATGGAATATTAAGTTAGGTACTACAATTTAAAACATAGTTCCAAGTACTTTGTACTTATTTTATATAATAATGATTAACTACTGAAACTTAATAATAAAACTATTTTTTTTTTTTGTAAAACCTTAATCTGTTATATTAATAAGAAAAAAACTAAATTAAAACTATAACGCACCGGCGATTTTTTTTTCGTTTCTCTATCAACGAGGAGAATACCCAAAAGGCTGGTAACATTACCACGTAATTTTAATCGCACAAAGAGTTAGGGTTGCCAACTATTTCTTTATGCGAATAAAATTAAGTATTTTGTCGGAACCAAGCATTGAAACAGTAGTTTAATAATTAAATTTATTGAACGCCTTAGATACGTTGAAAATAAGAAGAATCTACACAGAAATCTAATTAAACCCCCTTACGAAGGAAAATTTCATATAAACAATAATGACATAATTAATTGGTGTTTGTAAAGGCCCCGTTTTATGCTGATATTAAGTCGATATATCTTAAAAAAAAAAATATCGGTCCAACACTTATCTCTGTTTAGTAAGGTAAAGGTAGTAGGTAATTATGCATAAGTATTGCTAAATCTTCTATATAGGTAAACTTGGTAAATAAATTGCCATATATATAGGTATGTGTATATACACATACCTATAAAAATCTCAAGCAAATCTGCTTCTACCACATCAGAAAAGCGGAATATGCTTTAATAAATACCGTCTTTAGCCAGGTGATGTCTTGGTGGTGATGCAGAAGGCTCATCCCTATTGATGCTGGTGATGTTAAGGCTGGTGGACATCGAAGGTCGTTGAGGAGGCACTGCAGCTACTGCTGGCGCTGGAGGAACTGCTGATTCCCCCCACCAGCGGTCGTTCGTCTCATCTGAAAGAAATGGTCTATTAAGAACCATTGTTTATAGTCCTATGTTTTTTCTATTCTGTTTTCACCGTTTAATCACTGAATAGATATGATGACGCTGACGTCACCATAACGGCTTCGTGAACAGAAGTCGCGACAACTTAGCTAGCAGAACACTATTCGCATTGTGGTCGCATTCACAAAAAATATATTTTATATGGTTTTAGTAGCTTTTTCAGAAGATCTAAACATGCTAAGGAGAAAAAAGTATTTCTAATTCAAATAAAAAACCTGTTCGAAAAATACAACCTGCTGTCAGTCCCCGACTACGTCATCATCATCATCGATATCTTCCTGCCCTTCTGCCAATTTAATTGGATTCGGCGCAGCATATCTTTTTCTTTCATACATCTCAGTCTGTCAGCCGTCATCTCGGTAGTCAGTTCTAGCCATATCATCTTTCACAGATCCATCCATCGTTTCCTCTATCTTCCTCTACTCTTGTAGCCATCTACATTCATACTCAAAACTTTCGTCGTCACGTAATCCTCATTCCTCCGCATTACATGTCCATACCAGTAACCGAAATACTTACAGAAAAAAAAACAATGCTTCCAAAATCATTTTTTCAAAGTTGGAGTATCGTATGTACAATATTATAGTAGGCACTCGCTTTCACCGTACCTACTTAGGTACATTTTATCGGGGAAATGGGTACTCGTACTTCGAATTCGACCGGAGCATAATAAGTGTGGTGGCGTGAGTGAGGGGTGAAAGTCTTACCTACATGAAACACTATTATATATATAAATAATTATGACTCATGAAAGTTATAAGGAGCCTTGAATAAGTTATAAATCTACCTCACTTGAGGTTAAGCAACGCTTGTCGCAGTCAGTCTATAGATGGGTGATCATGAGGTGCATTTTTACACGACTGCCGAATAACAGGAGTGATACGTTTTTTAGGGTCCATGTATGTATGTATATGTATTGTTGTGAGCTTATTTATTTATTAGCTTATTAGATTTCAATGTATGGGGTATGGTTAGAATCCTTACATTTTCCCGGGTAACATAGGCTAGTACGATTTAATTATTTTTTAAATTAATTTCATTGATACACAAACAATAAAATTCAATACATTTATACTTTTATCGACACAAGTTTGTTGACCCAGATCCGTGTTTAGACGCCCTTTCGAATTAAATCATAGATTTATTTCCTAAATGGTATTAATACCTAAGTACATTTGATTCAGCATATTATTTTGTTTTAATAATATAACATTTATGTAAACATTACTTTGTATTTAGTAGTTAGCACCAATCATACGAATGAAGATTAAGTTCTAAAACACGACATGAAAACAAAAACCAAAGCAGTTTTGTTGAGTAGGCCCAATATAATGTTTCATAGCAAACATAAAAGATGAACTAGCCTCAAAAGGCTTTTTATTATACAGTTTGATCCAACAAAGTGCTGTTAAGTAAATTGGGATATTGAGAAACATTTTGGAATTGATACGAATCAAATATGGAGATGTCTTCCATTCAATAGAAATGCAGAAATGAATAAACGTATATTCACATATGTAGAAATATGTGCTATTTGAATACATGTGGGCGTATGACGTATTCTTTATATTTTTGCTAGACTGTGTATTTTATCTTGCCAATTGGGTATGGTAATTTGATGTTGAGATTGTTGATACACAAAATTTCTGTATGGACGTTAACTTGTTATACTTGAAGAAAATGAAAATAAAATAAGAGAGTGGGAGTTGTATATGAAAATGTGAAAGAAAAGTTTCTTCAGTAGTGAGGGCTTAGCTGATAAGAGCTGATGAGGCTGAATGAGGAGAACATATTAATAAAATTTTCTAAAGGAACCTCGTATGCGTCTATGAGAGGTTAAAAATAATATATCTATACTCTTCGTATGGGGAAAGTATAAAATTATACTTCTTAATAATAAAAATCAATTGTGTCAGGTAATTAACGAGTCAACAGATTGCGGTTAATTTACGATTTTAATAATACATCGCATCACGCCTGTATTCCTAGAAGTGTACTGCTGTCCATCCACATTTCATCGATAGCGTTAATAAGATCTATCTTATTTTATCTTAAAATGATGAGTGGTGTTTAATAATACAAGTGGTCACCCAATGGGCAAAAATCGTAATTATTTTATGTTATATTATAAACCTTAATTCATTAAAATTTTAACATTATGGCTTTATTGTCAAAATTATGCGTGTGTATCATCAAACACATGGTAGTGAATGTAATGTTTGTTTTATTAATTAAATATATTTCTAACGCATGTTATTATATAAAAATATTAGCTATCTGCACTCTTTCTTCATATAGACTTTAACTGGCCCAAATTTTACACACCTCCGTTCACATAATTTACGTACAAAGTTTTTGTTTCACATATTAATTTATAGATATTTAGTTTATTTATTTTTTGTATTTTTAAAGGAATCCTAGAACTAGACCTGTTATTCAAAGTAAAATACTAATAATCTTGGAAACAGTAACATAAAATATAGTCAATCAGAATTATTAAAGTATCAGTTCCCAATCAAACAGAAATCAGACAAAGATGTTTCTTCCTAAATAAACTGTTTACACTTAGGTTTTTGATTCGATAACACAGAATATGAAGTTCAAGACATAATACGATTGCTTTCAGCTGCTTTGTTCAACTTTTCTTGTCAGACCAAACTTAATAAACGTCAATTCAAGACAGCAAGTTGAACATTTCAATGGAGGAAGAAAAGCAATTGCCTTCCGCACTAAGTTAAACTCGAGAAGCCGCACCTTGAGGAGATCTTAGTAATTTTACCGACAATATTAAAATTTCCATTTTGATCTTGATGGAAAATGCAGTGGAAAGTTTGAAGTTGTTGCCGCCAAGTATATTTTTCTACAAGAACTCGTAAAGGGTTTGTAGAAAAATAAATATGAACAAGAAAAAGAAGATTTAAGCAGCTAACATTCTTAAAGTAATAGATCAGAATTTGACACGCGTAATGAAAAAAAACGATACAACCTTGAAAAAATCTTTAGAACCAATACTCATCTGAAATGCTTTAAATAATACAACCAAATAATATACGTAACACAACAATCAACTAGCTATCTCTGAAAACAAAAAATAACTATAAAGCGAAACAATCCACTCAGAGAAGAGGAAACTGATCTCGAAACAGTCCGCCATTTTTACAAAACCGTACTAAGAACGTTACTAATAGAGATAGAATATGAGTCGTCACAAACGCCTCCGTCTCAAGGAAATCTTTTATCCTATAATCCGTTTTCACACTGACAGAGCAAAGAAGCGTTCTGACATGGAGCCAAACAAATCCTTGTAGATTGCACGGGTCCAAATTAAGCGTGGATTAAGCAAATTTCTCCGTTTGTGTCTCCTCTCATACACTTTGAATGTAGGGTAATACACTTAGCGGGGATCATTTCGATTGTAATTTTATGCTTGCCTTATAATTTTTGTTCGAATTTGGTCCATAAAACTGAAAGGGATTGAAAAGTTGAACTTCTGATCTACTCAATAATAATATCTTTGAAGATTTGAGACTCGCTTCTTGTACTCCGGGTTGTGACAGCAAAACCTGGCCAGTACTTTCTTAGCTAATCACCGTTTCCATTGGCTTACCATGAAGAAAAATGTCGGCAGAAAACTTGGTTTAAAGTCATCAACATGCAATAGCAAGCGTGATGCTCAGAGGTCGTTACCCTCCCGTGATATCATTGCAGGTGTTGAATATTATATTATTAATATCCTTTCATTTGTTCACGATTCCATATTTGTTATTTTCTATTAGAATTCATGTCACTGTATTCATTCAACGATATTGTTATAATAAAATTATTATTTGATTTATCCAGCAATAATGCGTAACAAAAATATGAATATCTTTAGAATAAAAAATCATACTACCAAATTGATATAGTGCTGACGAGTAATAATTTCTTCATTTTAATAGCTTTCGATTTAATCGCGAAATATAAACAAATGTAATGGAATAAAGAGTATCCTATATGTATTTAACCAGATCGTGTTTAAGCTCTATTCAAAATTTCATTGATTTTGGATTTTGGTTAAATTTAAGGCATCAAGAACTAACGCACAAATGCGCAGAAGTATAGATTGTCGGTGGTAAAATAATTTGTTAAATTAATTATACCTATATTTACTGTGTTCAAGAGATACAGATTTATTTTCCATAAAGCTTAGAGTTATATGAGAGTCTTGAAGGCAAGCACTCAAATAATTTACAGTGTTTAACGACTGTAGCAATGAATAAGTAATCCTACTTAAGCTAACTGCTGCCACAATACCAAGCGAAATATGGCTGAGGGTGGTTGAAGTATTACAGTTTACATACTATAGTTTTATTATAATTTGCTGTATTCAATACGTCTTTACTATAATAAGTATGTTACGCAAGGATGAAATCTTGTGCATTTGAATTTAAATTACAATTATTATATAATTTTCTTTGAGTTTTCCCTTACTATACGACTGCCCAAGGAAAAAAGGGATGTCATGTTTTTAGTTTTTTTCCACTAAAACATCTAAATGCCTGAACCTATTTAGACGTGTAAAGAATCGTTAGAATCCTTGCATTTTTCTGGGTAACATAGGCTAATAACATGTAATATAGTAGCTGTGGTACACAAATTTGTATGAAATAAAAGATAATGATAAAAGCACGCCCGCTATATGTGAACTAAAAAGTGAAAAACAAAATTGTTGAAAAAATTTCATCGCAGTCGAGGGACCTTTATCATAATGTTTTACAATACTGTACACACATGGAAGGCGTGCTTTTGATTTTTTTTTCTTCATCAGCAATCTATTAAATATTTTCAATTGCATTGTGAGGTTACTCGATGAAAACTGTTCATCTTTAATAAGTTCTGTATTACCGCAGGAACTTGGATCAATCCCGGAAAATGCTGAATCTTAATAAAAAAAAAACTGAGGTTAAAAACAACAATTTTGAAGTCCGATCAGTAATTTTTGAATAATACATAACTCATTCATCAACTCATACATTCATTCTCACAAACGAGCGCTGATTAACAATATTATTTAGTTGTTTAATTATAATATTATTTAGGATTACTTTTTATTTATTTATTTATTTAATCAACGAAGACCATCTTTCATGTGACAAGATTCCTCGAGTTACAAGAAAACAAGTTTGATACATAATATTTTTTTTTTAGCCAGAGATTTTAGGTGTATCGGTCTAATAACTGAACAAGACAAAGTGTACGAGAATAATAATATTTCTGTAAAGCTATACAGTCAATTTTTATTAGTTTAGAGTTAAGCTACAATTTGCATAGTCGTTTGTCTGTTACACTAACGTTATAAATAAATAATTTGTTTATTGAACATCCTCATCCAATTCATATTCTGGTACCTCAAAAGAACGGTCAATCAATTATTATCACGAGATTTGGTTCTACTCATAATACATTACGTACTTATGGTAGGTACGTAAGCATTTTCATGTTTACAAAGTTACAACCTATGTCCAACTCACTTATACTGTCGAAAACCCTCTAGATTGTAAAGTTTAGAACACACTAACCAGCCAATAACAATGTACTTCGAACTTAACATGCTACCCGGCTACCTCACTTCAGTAGTTCAAACTTAAAACATCCAACAGCGTGAGCACTTGACACCGAAAATTTATATACCAGCTAAGATTACCCGACATTGTGAATTATCTGTACGAAGTTTATGGTACAACACCTTTATGGGTCGCCCGTAAACCTCGTACACTTCAACCATTCAAGACATCGTTGTGTGTGGTTGTGGAAACGCAATCAATACCCACCTACACAATTTTTCGTTTGACATTGCCAAAATTGTTGACAAGTCCTTCAACTTTTTGATAGATTTATGTAATATAACTGAATTTAATGAGAGAATTAAAATCAATTCATCATAACGGCGATAGGTAAACTTCTTCTTTCTTTCTCGTCTGACTATCAGTTTATTAAAACATGTCAAAATATTTTCGTCCTAGAAAGAATAAATTCCTATGATAAATTGGAATTAAGGTGAGTTATAATTCCATATGTACTCGACTGTACTTACGTAGACTTGGTATTAAATACTAATCTTTAAATTGATACGTGAAGCAAAAAGTTTGTACCTCTTTTTACGGAAATTACGCGAACGCAGGCATATGAAATTTGGCGCAGTTAACATTTCTATGGAGAAGCAGTGCAGAACAACCCTGATGATCCTTAATTGTATAAGTGCTTCGTAGAAAGGGTTAGTTTTGGAGTCATTATTTTGATGGTCGCTGTTATGTTGATAATTTTGGTAATTGCGGTTGTGAGTTTGTTATAGGTCTGCGATAAATGAAACTATAGCTTGCTGATGACGTAAGGAACTGCTGGGTAAGATATATGAGATCTTTCATTATTAATAAATAAATAATAAAATAACTTTAATTGTTTAATTCTCATCATAAAGCAGAAGACAACTAAAAAAAGTAATAGCTAATAATACCAAATATTTATAGATGTTAATTTAAAGGATGTAAAAATGTTTTGTAGAAAAAATACTTTTATTTTACGCATAAGCTAAATTAATTATATTAATGTTTGTTTTTGTTTGCATAAAAATCATTACAATCATTATTAGCACGTGACAAAATTCTGCCTATCTCTATCTCACTCATACCTATAGCAGTTGTTGTTTTTTTATTAATTTAATCATTAACACAAAAAATACAATAAATTTAATATGACTTCTTTATCATTCATGTACGTATTAAAATATGTACGTTATAATATTAGTATTATAACGTCCTACATTACATAGATTAGTCTAATACTAGCTGTGCCCTACGGTTTCACCCGCCCCTTTAAAAACTTCCGTACGATAAAAAAATCGAATGTAAAAATATTGTCCTGACAATAACGAACACAACAAAAAAAATCAATTTGGTGCAGTCGTTCTCAAGTTATGGCGAGACCAAGGGAAATAGGGATTCATTTTTATATACATAGATCTTCTTCTTATCGTGTGGTTGATGAACAACCTACTGTCAGAGTTTAAACCACCCGTAGGTCTCTGACATGGCTTTTCACACTGTCTAAAATATCTCTCAGGTGTGCTGGTTTCCTCACGACCTTTTCCTTCACCGTTATAAGCAAGTGTAATTAATTTATAATACGCACATGACTTCGAAAAGTCAGTGGTGCGTGCATTGGATTCGAACTTGCGACCTTTGACTTGTCAGTCCAACGTTCATACCACTAGGCTATCACTGCTAGATTATAAAGTGGAAGAGTTTTTTGTTTGTTTGTTTAAAAACGCGCTGGAATTACCAGCCGTATTAGAAAAAATATTTGATTTATTGCTACATTCATGAGGAATAGTCTATGGTATCTAACATTCAGCTACACCTCTCAGCTAGTCTTAAATATTGATTTTTGTTAAGTCGGAAGAATAAGTGCGCTGGCGTAATGTTTAGTAATATGTCAATATAATTTTCTACAAAAATATTGGCCTTTAGTACGTCTAAAAAAAGGTTGCGATACCATATGCCTATCTCTTATACATAAGCCACAATAAGGTATTTTGTGCCAAAAACAATATTGAAAAATAATAAGTGTTTTTTGAGCATTATTATTAGCCACGTCATTATTAATTCTTACGAACGAATGTACTTTATCATGAAGAGAATTTTATGAAAATATAAGAGATAACTTTGCCCTTTATAGCATGTTAGGTTAGGAGATAATGTAAAATAAAAATAATTCAACACTCGCGCGAACGAGCCGTGTGACTCATAAACCCTGCCCCATGGAATGAACTCTGTATTAAAAAATGATTATACGTGGGTGAAACCGCGAGGCACAGCGAGTTTGAAATATTTTAATAACTTCATAGGTAATCATAATGTCAAAAGGCAGCCATGTTAGCATTCATAATTTTCGCACTAGGCTGACTTTAATATCGTGTAATTTTACCAATGGTTGCACGGAATAACGATTATTTTTACGACTGTAACACTGATACTTATTCTTCTCTAAGTTTGCCTTGATGTTTTAGGTCCAAAGCACCAAAAAAAGATTCGTCACTTAAAGGTTTTACGACAAAGTAATAGCTTGCTATCTTAGTCTACCAGGCAAAGTCCTTTATTTAAGCTATCAACAAAATTCCCAACTAAGCATGTTACTTAACATCTATCTGGCTTTTCTACTAAAGTATTGACCAAATTATTAAGACAGAGACACGTGCAATGAATAGAAAAATCTTGTTAAAAGTATTAGAAAGAACTTTAAGAATATTCGTCGGATCACTGATAAGCATTCAAAAACTTTATAAATATTTTTTCGTTTCCTATGATAATGGATTTAACAAATAACCCTCGTTTTGGTGCAGTCGGATAAAAATACGGGTACTTGACTGCTCTTAGAGACTGCCACCTATATTTAACTTCTCAAAACTCTGCTGTCAAGTAGTTACCAGGAGTCTGGTGGCTTAATAGGTCTAAAAAAATAAAAAGCACTTACCGACTTCATCGTGCTCAAGATCGGACACGTCGTGAGCAACCTCATCCTCTTCAGGAGCACTCTCGTATCTCTCCTTAAGCACCGTTCGTGGAACTGCAACAAAAAATAAACATTAATATCTACACCACAAAGTTCATTTTGAATTGATAGAAAAGACTTCAATTCATTAAGGGGATGTTAATTTTAGACTTTTGGGGTGTTTCGGTGTATTTTTGTTTTTCAAGTGCGCATTTCATGTGGCATGGAACAAGCAGTTTCAGTCGAACGTGACCTGGAATCGCCGTCAATTTTATTTTTTTACCAAAATCCCGATCACTAAATCGTCTTAAGATTTTTATTTTTAAATCGTAGACGGAGGTTTGACAGCTTTTTTCGTTTGCGTTCGCCGATTTTGTACTTGACATTAAAAAAATTGAATAGATAAATAGGGATGGAGAGCGATGAATTGTATTTCGCAATTGCTTCAAAATTGTTTACGCTTTTGTGTCAAAGAAATTGAACCAAAGACTTCATGCTTGCCAACCGAGAAAATGATGAAAAATTCAATGAAACAGATTTAAAAAATATCTGATATAAAACACTTTTCTTTTACTAAAGTAGGTACAATTGTATTCAAACGGCCGTTTATATCATACCAAAGGTATTTCGTATTATCAACGGTCCGATTAACAAACCGAATTGCGACGGAAATAAACAATATTGGTTCTGGTACGCAAATTATTTCGGCTCCCGTAGGTTTTCTGAGATGGATTTTTTGAATGGTCGAGTTGTTTTTATTATATCTTTGTTTGTGGCGAGCTATTATGTGTGCTTTTATATACATATTTTTGCTTAAATTAAAAAAAAAATCTATATGTAAATTGAAATGCGTTCACCCCGGCTTGTCTGTAAGAGATCAGTTTATATTAGGTATATTAACTGAACATTGACCAGTCACAGAAAATTTGTATGATAACAATGACAAAACAGTATTTTTAATACATAACTAGCCTATAACTTTCCCACCGCAGGGCAAGGGCCTTTTCTCATAGAGAGAAGGCACGAGCATTGATCACCACGCTCACTGCGGGTTGACGCTTTCAGAACATTTAGTCCAGGTTACGATGTTTTTCCTTCACCGTATGTCTGTGCTGTCTAAGATTTACTAAAAAAAGTACATATGACATTTAAAAAGTTACATTGTTGGTACATGCTAGGTTTGAATAATTTTTTTTTGTTTTTGTTTATGGCATCTCGCAGGTCAACCTAGGAGGTTGTCGACTGCTTAACCGGACTTTCCTGTGGATGCCCTAATAATAAACTATTCTTAAGGCCTCCAGCCAGGGGCATACGACTAAATTAATTCTAAAGCGACCACGCTAAGGGCACCCCCTGCGGGGTACGAGCCTCGGCTTAGGGCGTCGCTTGAGGGAGGACAGCAAGGGACTGGCTGGATCGAACAAGAATTATCATAATTATTATTATTAGGGGAATTTAAAGCTACAGGCTCAGCGGCTACGCGGGCTGGCACGAGCAAGGGTCGGGGAGGTGATGCATTAGGTGCATTACGGGGACGTCGCGACGGACCTCGGCGGCGAGGCCTAAATGACGGCGGTCTGTGTTTGTGTACTGTGCTGGTGGCCCTACGGCTCTCTTGGAGCAGGGTTATAGCGTCATCGGGGTATAGGAGTGAATGCCTAGGACGGCGAGTTCTACTTATCTGGGAGGGGGTGTATCGGGCGGCAGCCGCGATAAGAGGGTTGGGGTGCTTTTCAGCAGATTCGAAATAACGCTTGCAAATGCGTTTTATAAACTGTTGGATAGTGGGAATTTTAAGGTCGAGATGGAGGTTTTCGTTTCTAACGTAGAAGGGGGCTCCCGTGACCTTACGTAAGGCACGGTTTTGGAGGGTCTGCATCTTATGGAGGCGGTGAGATTTCGCGTGTGGGAACACTACGCAGGCGTAGGTCATGATGGGGCGTATGCACGTGGTGTAAATGCGCAGTTTGCACTTAAGGGACAATCTGCTGCGTGCGTTCATAATAAAGTGAAGCCTACCCAGAGCGAAGGCGGCGCGCGAGCGCACCGACCTTATGTGCTCACCGAAGGTCAAGTGTCTATCGAGGATGACTCCTAAGTACTTGGCTTGCTTCTCCCAAGGGATCGGCTTGCCGAACATGGTTATCGGTTTGGGGTCGGGGGGTCTGATCCTACGCCGTTTCGCGAAGAGTACGGCTTGACTCTTATCGGGGTTGACTTCTATTCTCCATTTCCTGAACCAAGCGCCTAGTACGTTGGCGGAAGTTTGGAGAGTGCTAGCTATACGGTCGCGCACGATACCGGAGTAAAAAATGGCAGTGTCGTCTGCGAAGAGAGCTAACTTTGCCTGTCTATTTTTGGGGATGTCGCTAGTGAAGAGCGTGAACAGGAGGAGCGAGAGCACGGAGCCCTGGGGGACACCGGCGCGGATAGAGTGGGGGGCGGATAGTGCGCCCTCTATGCGATAGCGGAAAGTGCGATTCGAGAGAAAGTCCCGTAGGATGAGCACGAGACGGTCGGGCACGCCGAGTTGGTACTGCTTGTATAATAAGCCGTTGTGCCAGACTTTGTCGAAAGCCTTCGCTATGTCGAAAAAGAGCGCGCCTGTCATCGTGCCGCGCTGAAAACCGGCGCTTATGTGCTTGACGATGCGGTGGACCTGTTGTACGCACGAGTGTTGGGTACGAAAACCGAACTGTTCGTTGGGGATGAGGCTCTTCGCATCGGCAAAGTCCTTGAGTCGCTTATAAATAAGCTTCTCGTAGATTTTACAGAGTACGTTGAGGAGGCTGATCGGTCGGTAGCTGGTGGGTTCGTTCGCGGGTTTTCCCGGCTTAGGGATACCTATGACGGTGGCTTCTTTCCACGATTGAGGGAAGACGTTGTGACTCATGGCGCCATTGAAGATGGCGGTCATGAGTATAATGAAAGGGGCGGGGAGAAGTTTCATGACTTTATTAGTGATGCCGTCTATGCCGGGGGCTTTGCGGGGTTTGAGATTTTTAATGACCTCTTGCACCTCCTCGGGAGTGACGGGGGGCAGGGAGTCGTCGGGGTCTTCGAACGGCGGGAGTGAGGCTCTGCGTTCTACTTCTGGACCTTGAGGAGGTGCGCTCGGTCAACCGGTTGGGTGCTAGGAGTGCATTGCGCTTCTAGACTGTCGGCCAGGCACTCGGCCTTTTCGATGTCGTCGAAGGCTATGCTCTTATCGGGGCGGAGCTAGGTTTGAATCCACAACCTGCGGATTAAGAGGCGGGCTCGTAACCACTCCGCCAACACGATAATTTTTAATACATATTAAAAAAAAAGCTTGAATATTGAGTTGCTATAATTTACCATTCATATTTGTATATTAATAAGCCGCAGTTAAATTAAACAATTGATTTACACATGGAGCCTTAAGTAACAATTTTCTAAGGTAAAAATTCAAATCAAGTTTATCAATGCTTCAATAGTTTAAAGTATTAATATAGATCTACTGGCATTAGTCATATTCATTATATTTTTATCTTACACTTTAAATTTAAAATACAAATCTACGAGACAGAAATTCGAATGAAGCGGCATTGTGTCGAGTTTTGCTAGTTTCGCTACAAAGTTCTTCAGAATATATACAATTGTTCGAAGTAAGCAAACATTCCTATGCACATTGCACTATGTAGCCAGAATTAGAGAATGCAATACTTGTCACAAGTGCAACTAGAACCGCAATAAATGCGAGGACAAACAAAACAAAATAGCGTTAGAATTTATCTAAGAATAGCCACTCGAGAATTCGCTGCGTGCACATAAAATCCCAGAATCTTCTTTTCGAAGCACGTAAGTATACGTCCATTTGTATTTCTCAAAATTATAGGCTGATGAATTTTTAGAACCACATTTCGGGAATGGCGACGATGACAAGATGAAACACTTTTTTTTCCAAATTGATCATAACATCCCAAAATGTTTTTTGGGAGTAACCAAACCAGTGACTACGAATATTAATTTTCAACATTGTATAAATCATAATACTGTCTAGCAAAATGAAATTAAAATAATCCCGTATACAGTAATACAGTCCCAACTTATGAGTCGCAGTGGGCAAATATATGGGCAATTAAGTGTCGCAGCCACCTGCACTAATGTTGCCGAATGCCTTTCGGTATACGAGCTTCAAACTTCATTGAATCTGTTTGTTATTGTACTACTATAGTTGTTTTGATTTATTTGTGTTTGTAATAACACGTGATTCATCATCATCTTCATCGCCCCCTTGCCCTTATCCCAATTTATTTGGTGTCAGTACAGCATTCTTCTTCCACTTTCTAATTGTTATTAAATTACATGCTGCTAAAGTTTTGGCAATGTTTTATGACCGCCTGCCTGACGTCAACCCTTATTGTGAATGCTGTTGTTCGTGGTAACCGTCACTAATACGGTCTCCTTCTATCTAGCTATATCATTCCGGGCTGCTACTGAGAGTTTCCTATAAAAAAAAAAACAATAACACTGCCTGGCCCGGGAATCGAACCCAAGAACTTATGCTCAGCAGTCCCGCTTGGGGCCATTAAACTACCGCGGCTGTTCTCCTAATAAAAAGTAATGTTTTTATCACAATAGCAACAACAATATTATTTTTGATCTTTCCAGCCTCCGGCTTAAACCTAAAGGCCAATAATACCCGGAAAAACAACATAACTACAGAATATAAAAAATAATAAGCACGCTTACAAGGGACCGCCAATTTAGAAAATACCTCTATACCAAACCAACTAGAAAAATGTAAGCCAACATTTCATTACAAAATAAACATTCCAGAAACAATGGTAGTAAGAAAACTTGCACATTATGATAAAAAGGGCTTTTCGCTGAGAGGCATCCACTATCCCAACAGATAATAAAATGGAGATGGAAGGAGTTTCGACTGTCCGTGGTGCGCTTCGTATTTTTATAACTTGAATTTATTGCTGGCGAAGCTAGAGTTTGAGTAATAACTTAACTGGAAGCGCTTTAATCAAATAAGCCAATCAATGGTAACCGTGTACATATATACTAAAATTCTGTCGCAAAAATATCCAATTTAATGAATAAAAAACAACGAAATTATAAAGAATTTGGTCCTTTGGGTTTCTCAATTTAAAATATCAGTAATTCTATTTTTATAGAGTAGGGGAATAGTGTCACTGCTCTTTGCCTTATATTTCACGGTTAAAAATCAATAATAAGTATAATTCTTCGAACGAATTGACTGTCCTGTTGGTCTAGTGGTTAGTAGCCCTGACTGCTAGGCCGGAGGTCATGGGTTCGATTCCCACCCAGGACAAATGTTTGTGTGATGAGCACGATCATTTGTTCTGTGTCTGGGTGTAATTTATCTATAATATGTATGCATTTAGAAATATATAAGTATGTTTATCAGTTGTCTAGTACTCATAACACAAGCTCTGCTTAGCTTGATACTAGACGGCGTTGTGTGATAGTTGTGGAATATTTATTTATTTTATTTATTTATTATTTAGAATGTTAGTGTTAGAACTACAATGAATAACTGAATTGTTTGAGAAATAGAGCTAGTGCTTCTATGTCTAATGAAGTTTGGTAATGTATGGTCAGCTAATGGCATTTGAGATTCGCTTCAATGAAACCCAAATGGAAATTGAATTCAACCAGAATATACGGAGCGAGTATTTCTCTTCGTTTATTGTACTTAATGGAATGCAGTAATAATGATAGAAAGTTAAGGTGACTGTATTCATTCTTTAGTAGTTTCGTATGTAGCATAAAAAACTTAAAATGAATCTGAAAATCTGTTAGTCATAATTATTACAAATATGTGCTCCAATCAACAGAATAACTTTTGTAAGTCTGATAAAGTACTAAAATGAGAAGTGAATAGTTATGTTGAACAATAATACTAATTGAATAATAATTATACAGAATGTATTCATTAATCATGTATTATATTGCTGGCTAAATTCAAAAGTGGCACAAGATAAAATTACACAATTTGAGAATTCGTACATTTATAATTAGGTAACCGTACGTTTACTTAATTATAAATGTACGATTTTGTTATTCAATATTTCTAAATTTGTTATTTGATTTCTTAGCCGGTGCATAGATAACCAAATAAAGGCGTGTTTTTTTTTGTATATTTTAATGCATTTTTGTTATATGATTTTGCTGTCTTTCAGGTTTTTTTTTGTCTAGTAGATCTAGACAAAAAAAACCTGAAAGACAGCAAACAGTATGTGAAAACGATTACTTTGTTTTTTTTTTTTTTTTTGTACAAACTATGAATAGTAACAACGTACTATTCATAGTACTTCTGGTAAATTTCAGATTAAAATAGATTCAGGTGGAAGTGATTAAAAAAGATACTGTTAGCGACAAAAATTAACTTACGACTTTTAGAAGTAAAATGTCTTCATTTAAAGATGCCGAAATTGTTTTGTATTTCCGTAATTTGACGTGACGAAATATTTACGGACGGACAAGTGGAATCTTCGGAATTCTTTTCATAGCATTAGAGCCTGCAAATGTCTCGCCCGGAACAAAAATTTCGAAACGACCTGAATCAGCACTTCAACTGATTTTTATTTCGTCTCTAATTTACTTTTTACTATCCGCAGAATCACGAAGAATGTTGATATTTATGACTTTGGAGACGAATTTCATTAGGCCCATAAAGTCCTAGGAAATTTTGGTTTTCTGATCATCCGTTTAACAGTGGAAAATTCTGAATTCGCATCTATAACTCTTTTACGACGAATAAAACCTGCAACAACTGTTCTCTTGACTTTATATCCATGACGTTGAAGTCGTGGTATACTTAATGAGGATCTCCGTAAACTTGGAACATAAAAATGGTTAGGTATCATAAGAAGTCCTTGTTTCAAGTTACGCGTGTTTCGCTGAATCACAAATAGGAGAACTTGTTTTGTTTATCTTTCTCAGTTTATATTAATGTGTGTTTTATTAGGTCTTGAATATCAAATGTTCTTCTGTACTTTCTTGTATTTTCTTAGCTGTATTTGAATGTATGCCATTCATTGGAATCGAAAGGCAACGTTTTTCATTTTGCTCGCCATACTATACTAATATTATAAATGCGAATGTAACTCTGTTTGTTTGTTATCTTTTCACTACTTAATGGCTAAACGGATCGTAATGAAATTTGGCAAGGAGATTGGCCCTTGAGAAGGACATAGGCTACCTTTTGTTACGCAAATTAAGTCGCGGGCACCAGCTAGTTCATAATAAACTATGAAATGTAAAATCAAGGTGGAATCGTAACATGCTAAGTTATTATGTCTCACATCACTACATATTATAAAACAAAGTCCACTGCCGCGTCTGTCTGTTCGCGATAAACTCAAAAACTACTGCACCTATTTTCATGTTGTTTTCACCAATGGATAGAGTGGTTCTCGAGAAAGGTTTTAATATATAATTTGTCATGTAAAAAATGCATGTATACCAAAATATTAAGATTTAATTCATCATTATTCACAACTGTATAAAGAAAGAAAGAAAATAAAATTAGTTTTCAACACACTTGCTCTTAAGTGGCTCCTATTGCACCGCTTTTGGGTTCATAATAAGGCTTATTAATAACGTGTGCGTTATCTTTATGACTACAGCTTTAAGGCTTTAAAAAAAACAGCGTGTCGCCTTCACATTAACTTTTAAACTTCGGCAAAGAGTTTTGATGTTTGAAAACTCCTTGATGAGATTTAACATTTGTGTGACTGTGCTAATTTAAATATTACAAATGAACATTCTTCAAATTATTTCTTTTAATAAAACTACTTTTAACCGGATTCATCACGTGTAGCGTTCCTGGTCGCAAGAGTCCGCCTGCGACCACGAACGCTGCAAAGTGTTAATGTGTAGATTGTCAACTAAAATTCAAGCAAAGCCTCTGCTCCCACCTGCACGCGCATAGACCACAGACAAGGTACACAAAAAATAAATCGTCGCGACATTTTAACAAATTAAATTTATTTAATAGATTTTTTTTCCTCGCAAATGTGTCGAGACGTTTAATAAAACTCGTGAATATAGACATATTAACTATTTGCTGAAATTAATATTTTTATTTTTAACCTTAACGTGCCTCGAAGAATTGCCTACATTCCACAATTCCAAGCTTATTTTAAGACCAGTAAGTAGGCTTACTCTTTAAAATAAAACCGCTCGATTGACATTGGAAATATGTCAGTTCCTACTTTTAAATGCAAAAATATCTTAAAAATATTTAATGAATCGGGATACTAATAAACCGACATGCTTTAAAATTAAGATTACTATGATGTAGGTAAATTTATTTCAACATTTAATTTAAATTAAAACAATATTGTTTTATGGCACTGATTTAATATTGGAATTGGTATTTAATTTCAAGAGAAACCTTACCTGTTCGGTTCCAACGAGAATACATTTTTATTTCAGAACAATAATCGTCTTTTCTGTTCAAGCTAGAATAGCTTTTTGTTCAAGCTATTCTTTCTACGTTGCCGTAGCCAAATGCAATACAAATCTAGGACAAAATATATTATGTAGATAGCGTCTAACAATATCTTACGCGCGGACACTGGCTTAGTAAGCTGACTTGTTTTCTGAATCGAATAATATGACAGTTCTTTTGTTACAAATGTTCTTTGTTCTGTTATTATGTTCTTGATTGCCTCGTTGGTCTAGTGGTCGCAAGCGCGGCTGCTGAGCGTTTTTGGGTTCGATTCCCAGGTCGGGAAAAGTGTTATTGGGTTTTTCTGTTAGGAATTTTTCAGGAGCAGCCCGGAGTGTGTGGCACCCCCCTACCTCAGAGAGTACGTAAAGCCGTGGGTCCTGCGCCTGATCTCTCTCCGGTCGTGTCGGATTGCCGTCCCATCGGAATATGAGAGTGAAGGAACAGGAAGTGCACCTGCGTTTGCGCATACACTTGTGCACTATAATATCTCCAGCGTATTTGGCTAATCTCCGTGTGAGATAGGTCGCCGTGATCGAAACACGGTCGAGAGGAGAATTTTTATTGTTCTTAGAAAAGTCAGTGACGTCATTCTTGAAATGAAAACCAATTCTAATAAAGTATTAAGTCAACACCTACAAACAATGTATAATGTTAAATTTACCTTAATCATAGTTAACTCAATTTAGAGCGAGAGAGAGAGAGAGAGGACCTTTTTCTGAGAAATTCCTAACGTTTTCATTCCGGAATTTAAAAATTACGAACTATTTATTTCTTTGGCATTCGTAGCAAATTATTATTATAAGAAATGTGGCATACATCTACATCTTTATAGAGTTCTGTACTGTACTGTAGTAGATTCCAGGATTTAATTTTACGTTTAAATTTAGGTTAATAGATCAGATTTACTTTTATGCTTAGAAACGTTTTTGAAAAAAAAAAAACTGAATTTTTTATTTATTTATAACGGTCTGATAAGGAACTGATTAGCCCCAATATCTATGTAAAACACAAACTTACATTTCACCTACAATAATCCGCCTTTGTATTATAAAAATAAAAATAATAAATGTTCAAAAGGTTCAGGTACATTTAGGCTGAATCGGGGAAATTGAGGCTTTAATATGAGTTGTGTCCGTAAGCCCACAGGTAGGTACACGTCTCAGTTTGAGATTCTATCCAACAAGTACCAACATCATGTGTAAGTACATATCAGTAGAGGTGGCTATAGTGTGAAATCATTTTTTCTTCATAGCAGAATGGAATGAAATAAACATAGCATAGCATCACCCCTGTATTCCTCGAATGGATAGGCAGAGGTGTTGTACACCCACATTTCATTAATGCTGTAAGACCCATATAATAATAGGTGGTGAAACTATTGCCATCTACCGGCCAAAATTCTAAACTCCGGGCTGCTACAGGGAACTTCCTAACAGAACAACTCAATAAAGAAAGAAAAGAAAGAAAGAAAGAAAAATATTTTATTTGATCACAATACCACGAGACACACAACAGACAAACAACTATAGTTTTAACACAAAAATAAAACGAAGAAAGTTAACAAGTTATTATTCTAAGTACAATAACGTAAGGAACATTAATATTATAATTAGAAAGACATATCATTAACGAGTCAGATTCCATTGTCATTCATGAAGTATGTGTCCCATGGCTGAACCAAATGGGTCACCAGATCAGCTTCATGTCAAGCACAAGCGCCTGACGCTGGTTTTCATCTGGTGCCCTTGTGCTCCACGGATGTCAGTCAGACTACAAGTGTTGTTCTGTGTATAAGTACGTACTATACGTATGTAGTATAGTGGTAGTGTATATTGTACAGGTGTGTATCATATCCATATTTTAAATTCAATATTTAAGTAATATAAGTGTTTTTTTTTTATGCAGGTACTTGTAAAATGCATACTCAGCAAATGATCGCTTTGTTTATTGCTGAGTGTGTGCGTCCGCCAGCGACTCTGTGAAATGCGAAATGAGAAACCTGCCTAATCATCAGTAACGCAACAGCTTGCTGCGTCGACGCACGCTCGCCATTTAATTATTATTATAGTTTAATATATATATATAAATATTAATATAGTTATTGAAATATTGTAAAGTGTGTTCCCATTTTTGGTTACAATTGAATATTTTATAATTTTTCTGCTCAACCCAAATACGCGCGATGTTTTATGTTGTGCCAAGGAGAAGATAAACACATGACTTACTGCTTTAGCGACTCGCACGCACAATATGTGGCACGAATCAACCCTGATTTGTGCAATGGGTGAGTATCCACTGATATAACCAGCGATAAATTTATTAGGTAAAATAGATATAGGTCTTCAATTACATGCTACATATATTAATAAATTATTTTTTGTTTTAGTGATTTTGCTGCGGCGGTACCACCAGCGCGTCATGTAGCTCCAATGTGGGAAGACCGTCTCAATACGTGTAGACCAGACCAATGAGGTCCTTCCACACGAACCCAGCGGCGCCGCAGCAGCCACCGTCGCAGCCAACCTCATTTAGTGAGTGCAAGCAAAAGAAGGGTGTATTTTATTTATCTCGGCGTATGCAAGGTACGGACAACAGATTAGACCTATGACCTAGAATGTGTTTGTTAGTGTCACCCAACCTCGAGTAATTTGTCAACTATTTCGTGTTTTAATTGTTTTTATTTGCTATAAGATTTACTTTTATACTTGTTGTTTACCTTTATAAGTATTACGATTATCACCTAAATTACTGATAGGTTAATGTTCACATAACCGAATTCGCATTGTTTCTTAAGTAAATATCGCCGCAAATGTATCCTGAAGATGTTTTTATTACTAAGTTGCCTTATGGGCGGAGGTAGGTTGTTCCAAATCTTGGACGCTGCGTAACGGAAACTGCCTCTAAACGCTGCTGACCTATGTGGTGGAACTGAAAGTTGTTGTGCACACTGCCTACTCGAACATTCTCTCTCACTCGCAACCCAGGCCAGTTTTTTATATAAGTATGTAGGCTCTTTAAATTTTATGACATCAAAAAGCAGACATGCGAGATGAAGCTTGCGACGCAGCTTCATTTTTAGCATTGAATGTTTATTCAAATACGGTGTTATATGGGTGCGCGGGGGCACTGAAAAACAAAACCGCGCACAGGCGTTTTGAACCCTCTGAATTAAACGGTTGGTTCGGGCTAGCAACCGTGGACCGTAGATAGTGTCTGCGTAGTTGAGCTTTGATAGCACTAATGATTCTACCAACTGTATGCGAAGCTCTTCAGAGAGATATGGTCGAGTTCTATATAAAACTTTTAGTCTATAAAAACAGTTTTTGACTGAGTCCGCCACATGTTTTTCAAATCTGAGTTCACTGTCTACGTGCAAACCTAGGTTGCGGATCTCGTGGACTCTGTCAATAGGCTGCCCCAACAATGTTACATTTAGAGTGGAAGGTAGCGCGTCTAGCTGTCTTTTCGTACCGAATACCATATACTTAGTCTTTAAAGGATTAAGTACAAGACAATTATTTGTTGACCACTGGGAAATTTTTTCAAGGTCTTTGTTTAGGCTGTCTATTGCGGTCTTGTACATGCTAGGCTTGAAAGAGATATAAATTTGAATATCATCAGCATAGATATGATAGCTACATGATTGGATATAGTTTATTATATCCGCGCAATATAAAATAAACAAAATTGGGCCCAATATCGAGCCTTGTGGTACTCCTCTCTTCAGACAAGAAATCTGCGAAGCCCTTGTGCTGCCGTCATTTAATTTCAACTCAACGTATTGCCTCCTGTTGCTAAGGTAGCTGTCAAACCATTTTGATGTATTTATGTCAAAACCATAGTAAGTAAGTTTAGAGAGTAGCAGATTTGTATCAATACAGTCAAAAGCACGAGAATAATCGAGCAGAACCAGGACAGTACACATGCCTCTATCCTGCGCGGCCAGGATATTATCCGTCACGTCAAGAAGCGCTGTCGCTGTACTGCGGCGTTTTCTGAAACCTGACTGTAACTCAGGTAAGATCGCATGCTTCTCTAAATACTCTGTGAGTTGATTGCAGACTATCCTTTCTATTACCTTGGAGAGACATGGCAAAATGCTGATGGGACGCAGGTCTGCAACAGTCACCGGATTGGACTTTTTAGTTAGTGGTTTGACTGTAGCAATCTTCCATTTATCTGGGAAAGATGATGTAATAATCGATGCGTTTATAATATGAGTAATAGCTGGAAGTATCTGTGGCAAGGATAGTATGATCATCTGAAGAGATATATTATCACATCCAGTGGCGTTAGATTTAATCCGGAGGATGTTACGTAAAATAATGTCTTGTTCCACGGTATGTATTTTGAAATAAATGTCATTGTATCTGTGGTGTTCAAAATAAGTTAATAGAGAAATAGCAGGCACTGTCTTACCAGGCACTGTAAGAAATTCACTGTTAATACTGTCCGGGTCTGAAAAATGGGGAGGAAGTTCGCAATTTTGTTTTCGTTGATTTGGCATAACGTCACGTCTAATATTGTTCCAAAGTAACTTAGGCTCGCGTATTTTATTATTTATATTATACATGAAATATGCTACCTTTTCTCTGTGGATTGAGGCGATAACAAGTGATTTCAGGTCCTTAAAGTATTGTTTTTTAGTCATAGATTTGGTTCTTCTATACGATACCAGTGCATTATCGCGCAAACGCATCATCTCTTTAATGGTGTCCGTTATCCAGGGATAGGTTTGTTCTTTTACTAAACACTGTTTGATAGGTGCGTGTGTGTCAAAAATAGATAGTACAATATCATTAAAAATGTGGAGCATGCTGTTTACATTATCCTGACTAATTAAATAATCCCAATTTATCTCTTCTATATCCGCTGATAAAGCTTCCACGCATATATTTTTAAGAGGCCTGTAGGTTATTGAGAACTGTTGGAAACATTCACGTTTAATACTGAATTCACATATAACAAAACAGTGACCCAACATGGAAGCAAATGGCACAACATTAACATAACGTTCACTTAGGTCTGTACAAACTATATCGATCAACGTTGCGCTGCTATCTGTATAATGTGTCGGAGAGGTAACTAATTGATTTAAGTTGAAACTATTCAGAAAATCGGTGACCTTTTGCCGTTGCGAATTTGTTTCTAAAAAGTTGACATTAAAATCCCCCATTAACAAATAGTTGTCACATTTACCCATCGTACTGAGGATATCAGTAACGGCGTCTAGAAAGACGTCAAGGTCCAACCACGGTGGACGATACGCTGTACCAACCGCTATTTTGTTTCCATTTATTGTTATCGTTAACCACATTTGTTCGACAGACTCATATCTAATATCCCTGACAATAGTCCATGCCCGCGCGCTGAGGCCACGCCTTAAGTAAAAGCCGACACCCCCACCGCGGCCCGAGCGCACGCACTCTGGCCGCGGCGTATGACGCAGACGGTAGCCCGGCACAGACGGCGCGCGCCCATCCTCTCCGGAACGCAGCCAAGTTTCATTGATCCCGATGATATCTAACTGATGTGTATCTATAGCTGACACAAACTCGTCATGATTTGTGCCTAGGGACCCCGCGTTAAGGAAACCAACTTTCAAGTATTTATGTTTAATCATTTTTGATATAAATGTAATATGTATATAGGTATTTAATTTTGTTATATTTCAATGGATCATTTGTATTAATAAGAAAAATGTGTAAGTAGCCTGTATAGTGTTTAAGTATTGTAAATATAATTATACCTTTGTAATAAATAGTAGTTATAAATAGGTGTAAATATGGATAGTTTTTCAATTTCGTTTTATGGGTTGTAATTAGTGCAAATAGGTTGTAATTCTGACTGCATTTATGGTTTCGAGAGGGGTGGTCGATTGCTTGCATAAGACACATACTCCAGAATCCCAAGTAAAAGTAGACGTAATTACCGTGTAAACAATGGAAAACAAGTGGAGATAATAGGTAATATTGCCTATCAAACCTAAATAACAAAAATATTAATTGAATTAAGGCAATCATATAATTGTCATAATACCCAAAAATCAAACAATAGGTTAGCCAAAAAATTTATCAATGTCATTTTGACATTTAATTCGTTCGGTTTTCTGTCCTTCTTCTCTCCGTGCTAGAATTTTGCCATCTCTAGTCCACACATATTTCCAGTTGTGGCGATTGCCAGCCTGCCGGGCGTAATAAAACAGCTGTCGATTGATATGGGTAAGGCGCTCGTTCACGTAAATACGGCTCGACGCACCTTGTACCTCCAAGTCGCACGATGTTATGCCGCGGCGCGTTCGCGCCGCGCGTAACAGCTGTTCACGCGTCACTCGCCGAGCGAAGCGAATGGAAACACATCGCGGCCGCTGCATAGCGGGGTCGGTAGTCAGAGAGGTGTTACCGCTAGACACATCAATTCTGTTGCGGCGAGTAGATCCGACTCGCTCAATATGGACGATATCCCTGTCCTCTAGCTCGATGCCAAGTTTTACTGTGAGCACTTTGATGAGGTGGGTAAGATTTTCATCCTTACTCTCCGGAATACCAGCCACTTCCACATCATTAAGCAGCAACTCTTGATCGCGGTCATTTAATTGGCATCTAAGGTCCGCTATGGTGCTCTCGATAGGGTCCACACTAAGAGGAATAATTTTCTCAAATTTCTCTTCGAGGACTGACATTCTTTTTTCAATAGTGGTAATTGAATTGCTGTGTGTTTGCAACTCGGCCTTGAAGTCTGATATCTCGTCGCGGTACTCTCTTACTTCACTCCTCAGTGCACTGATTTCATTCCGAATGGAGCGAATATCAGTGGCCAGAGATACTATGTCTGTGCCAGACGGGATGACGTCATGCGTCGAGATACCAGGGCTAACCACAGCACTAACGAGTGGGCTTGGGTTCTGGGTGGTCTCCAGCTCCCTAACGGGGGTAGCTAAGCTACTTTTCTGCGGCTTGGCCAGACACTCAGGACATACGTACACGGCAGCCTTTACCCCAGCAGCTTCAGGAACACCAGCACAATCCCTATGGAATGCTGCTGGACATTTAGTGCACCGCACACAGTTGGTATTAGATAAGAATTTACCGCAACTTCCGCATTTCGCCATGTTTGTAGATACCACCGTTGTTTTGTTTATGTAGTGTATGTTTATCTTTGCGCGAGCGAGCAGGCGACGCGACGTTAGGTGATTAGGTCAAACAGACAGCAAGCGTTCACGCAGTTCTGGCGTCAACCAAGAGATGGCGTTGTTACCAATGACTTTTGTTATGGTGAATTACTCGGGGTGTTATGGTGTTACTGAGTTGACACTAAACAAACACTCCGTCTTATAGGGTCAATAGTCACTGTACACCAAGGCACTGTTGGGCTTACACTTTTTGTTATTTTACGCGAATAGTATGTTAAGTACCGGGTAGTTTGTAGTCAACAATGTTCACGTTAATTGACGTTTAATGTTTTTGTAATATATTACTTTAATTACTGAGTAATAATATTTGTCTTCAATGTATAATGTTCACAACAACAAGAGACAACTTTACACAATAAACTATCACTTTTAAACTTTATTTCGTATTTTTTATTTACTTTTAACATAGGGGCACTTGTAACTGCTTTGACATCCGTGACGCGTATCCACAATAACACAACCCAACGCGGGAATCGCACCTGAAACCTTATGTTCAGCAGTCGCGCTTGGGATCACTAGACCAACAAGACAATGCGACATTGAAATGAAAACTATAAAGATTATTACGCGTTTGATGTTGATACTTTCAAAGATAAATAAATAAAGCTGAAAATTAGTTTTCCCGAAGATTTACATCAATCTGCCTAGCCTTTTCCAATTACATTGGGGTCGGCTTCCAGTCAAACTCTAATCTCTATTATCTAAATTTAACAACCGAAACCGACGGCTTAATGTGCTCTCCGATACACGGAGGGGTCTCGGTATGAAATGATGGTCACCCATCCACAGACCGACCGTGGCAAGCGCAGCTTAACCTCAATCGATCGATGTGTGCGGCTGTTACTTATCCACGAGCTCCTGTCCCGAAAATGTACATAATATAAATATACCATTACAAAATAAAATTAGAAAAGTTATTTGTGTGATAGCGTTGTTTTTTTTTTTAGGTATTCTAGTTCTGCTTCTTGAGCACCGAAAAACTGAATTTCAGTATCATAACGCTCCTGAGTAGAGAATGAATGGTCTGAAGTTATCAATATATATAGTGATCAAATATGGCCGTCATTAATAACTCCTTCTCTTTGTAAGGAATTAACTTAGTGAGAAAATTAAACGGTAGTACAATTGTACATTCGTTAAAAAGGAAGGAAGTTTGAACGCTAGAGGACAATATTTACCCATCAAGAAACTACTTCAATTTGTACCGAAGTCCTAAAACGACAAAACCTCAAAATCAGTACAGCAATTTGAATTTGAACTAGTAAACAATAATAGAAAACTCCATCGATATTCTTAGTACTAAAGATATTGAGTTTGTATAAATTGGAATTGTTACAAAACTTGGTCATTGGCAAAATACTAGCTTTCTCTATTACTTTATTTGATTGTACGTAATTAATGGGCTTCCTGAAATATCAAAAACAAACCACGAGAATACATTTGCAAAGGAATCTACCTGTCTTGCCTGTCCTGCAAAGGAGTGGAAGGCCCTTTTTTCTGTTTATTTATATCGGGATTTTTGTCATAATTACGATAATGTCAACCCCATCGTACTTTTAATTCATTAATATTAAATTTATTTTAATAGGAAACCATCATATAATTTTGCTGCCTCAAAAGTCGGTTAAGCCAGAATACCAAGGAACACTCCAACATGCAGCAACAGCCAAATCGGTTCAGGCATTTAGAAGTTATGGTGGAATAAAGAAACACACAAACATACATACTTTCATACATACATGCACCTTAAAATCATAACACTTCTGTTTTCGCAGTCTCAGTTTAAAAAAGAAGCGGAAATTATCACAATACGATATAAATGCTAAGAAAAAGAATGGATACGACACATATCTAATTTCACGAAAACCAGATCTAAATGCCTAAAATATTTATGGCTTCCATAAGAGACAACCTTGGACGCCACTAAGCGTCAAGAGACTATCCAGTATCCATACACAGCACCTATTCGAAGTCCTTACAAAACAACTCAATTTAAGGAAGGAAGTGCTTAAGCCCAGAAGACACTTCAAAAGCAAAAATCGGTGATTGAAAAGCGTCAAGTATCTTTGCACCTGTGCCTCTTGTCTTGAATATTTGATGAGACGGAAATTAAGTAAAGTATGTCTTCACTTTTGTTCCTTCGAGTCGCGAGACTTTAATTCTTGAATTTAGGAGACAGACTGTGGTAGCGAAGTGCGACAACTTGGAGTTAGTAGGTATGTGGTGTTGGCTTCTACTAGAGAAGTCGTTAATGAACTTAGTGTCAGTTAGTGTCTTCCAATTATATATTTTATAAATTATTTTGTATACATGTAAAGATCATATAATGTATATTCATTTTAATTTATATTAACATTATACGAACATACAAACAACACTGCTGAGCATCAGGGCCCAGGCTTGATTCCCGGGTCGGCACTTTTTCTGTGGAAATTCTCAGTAGTAGCATGGAGTTTGGATTTTGCCCAGTACATGGAAATCTACCACCTAATAATTACATGGAAGTTAATAACCGCATTGTACAATTTGGGTGTGCCGTGTGTAGCTTCTGGATTCGTTTAGGTTTCAAAACTGGATTTAAATAATAAGGTACATTTTTGAAAATACAAAATTACTATCATTTTTGCTGCCTATCTATCTACACACATATTCAAACCTTAGTTTATACTAACTCTAAACTCGCTTTTTACGTAGTAATCTTAACGAAAACGTAACGTCATTCATACTTTACAATTTTATTATAACTGAATATTAAAATTTATCGCTCTTCGAACCGGACCGGACGGACATCGGATTAAATATCTTTCACCGGCTGAAATATTAAAATGGTCCGAAAGCAAAAAAAAAAAAAAAACAATAACTTGCAAATTTTCGTCGAAATATTACAACACAAATCGTGATTTACGAAAGCGTGGTTCCATTGGAAAACCGCTAAAGGAAACGTTGGCACCAGATGTCCACCAATAAATAAACATTTGACAAGGAAACAACGGGGAGAAAAAACGGCAAAAAATATTGTAAAAAAAAACAAGTCTAAAAATAAAGAACAAACTTTCTGACTGATCGACGAGAATACAACTTTGTTTAATCGAAACAGAGAGTCTCGAACAATAAAAAATAGATTGTTTTCTAATGAAATTCTAATTCTAAAGCGTATTTACTTACAAATCGTTTAATATCTTACAGAGGCAATATCGTTGTACAAAATGGAGATTTCGGATTGAAATAATGTCGACAGATGTTCATAAATATTAATAACTAACTAGGTTTGCCCTGCGGCGCTGTTAGCTGGTACATTTTAGTGGTCCCAAGTGACAATAATGTAGGAGGTTCTAAAGCTATCCGTTTTGGGCCGTCTTCGCGTTGTTTCCAAGTCCCTCTATTGTTACAAGATATGTATGTATCTTTCGCGTTTTCACTGCAGATAACTAGAATTCCCAGAATTTCTACTTCTGTTTTGCTGCGTAAGTGCTACTGATATTATCATTTCTAACCATAGCTTCAAGTTTAAAGGATACGCATTTACCTTCGTATTCATAACCCTGCTTAAATTTTTATCTAATACCTCGAAGTCTGTTAATGGCAACGAAATGAGAAATGGTCAGTGAATTGGTTTAGATAGACTACAAGGACAGGTATAATTTAAGAATCGTTTTAAGAATGACAGTTTTTAAGAATGCGGAAAACGTCTCTATGTTGTATTCACTTAGTTTTAAAGTGTATGTCCCGACTGAGGGCCTTATTTATTTACGCCTTTATTACCCAAAGGGAGAGGTGTACACTACTGTCCACCCAAATTTTGCTCATATAGCTAATAAGTGTTATATATAAAGTAGTGAGCTTATTGCCATATACCTACCAAGCATAATAAAAAAATACTTCTAATTTTTTTTTTGTAAAACTGTATACTTGCTATCGAATTTAATATTGTTATAATATTCTTATAATTGAAAAGAGATCGATTTTTGTGTCACTTTAATGAAGAAGCTTGTATTTTTTTTTATAGTTGACAAATAAAGACAAAATCTTGTTGCCTACACCATGTTCTTTCATTCACATATGCAAGGTATAATAAAAAAAAAAAAAAAGAAATCAGCTTTATTTTAATTGCTTATTCTTTGGGCTTGGCTCTTAATAATGACAAATCTGTTTATTAAGATTCATTTAGTAAAAAAACTGCGGTTATTTAAAACGTCTTGAGTTTTTAGCCCGTGCTGTACTTTTAATTTAGATTAAAAACTATTAAGTGAGTAGGTACTGTATCATCAGCTTATTCCGATACGTTAACGTTAGAGATGGTCGAATAATAAGTACTCACTACATTTATTATATGGATTGCAGAACAATAGTTTGCAAAAAGAAAAACATTAGAGAAAGTAAGAAGAATTTGATCCTAAATAAAATATTCTACAAATTGTTGGGCAACTCCGCTCCACTACTTCTAACACCTCATAAATGCCGCACTTAAACAAGACACCACAATAAAAACAGCTAAATTTTAAACACACGTTGTTTAAAAGCTTTTACGACTTAATTGCCTAACTTATGAGTTTTAAAACATTCTCACATTCTTCAACTCACCACAAGTGTAAACAACTTTGAGATAGGTTCGACTCCCGGGTCGGCAAGGCTTCCCGAACATGTTGCTGTCTGCTGCGAGCACACATCTCCTTTTGCCGTGGCACTCCCTCATGGCAGTTTCCGTCGCATATGGTTCCAAACAGGCTGGGAAAGAAACGGTTTTATTAGTCATCAAAGCAATAGTGTAAATATTTGAAAACTGTTTTAAAGCAAAGTATAATAAAACAGCACTTTGTAAACCCCCAAAGTTTTATTGTTGATAGAGTAAATAGTCTTTATAAACGGTCGCAGAACTTAAATTGAAGGAGCGATAATAACAAAGAGTATTGCCTATTTGTTACTTGTTAGAGTGTTTGAGTTAAAACTTAAACAAACAACTTTTGAAACCATACCGTAGAGCAACTTTATTAGCTTAATTCTGCACAATACGTTTATAAACCTAACTTAACCTAGTTAGTGCGAAATTAAAGAAGAATATGATTATATTGTACGGTCATCCTCACGTCAGCGGTAAACATGATATACGAAAACCTTCCTTACTAAAACGACTTAAAGGCGCTGTTAATGGCAAAAATAATGTCCTTTTGGAAGCTCACCTTTTACATAATCTACGCAAAAAGGAAATAGTTAAGATAGGTCAGACACTGCACATACCTAGTAGGTATACTATACATTACATTACTAATAATAACCATAAAAAAGGTAGGGCTAGGGAAAGTAAGAAACTAGATCTACCCGATTGAAAACTTCCTAAAGATCAGCATAGTCGCCAGTGCTCTTTGCAAAAGTGTTATGTAAGACCTAAAATAAAATAAATAAAATAAAATAAATAAACTTAAAGTGGACCGCTTTTTGTCCTCTATATTGCCAGCACAGTGATTCCTCTTACATGGTCGGCATTGCGTAAATATACTGCTGTGATCAGACCGTAAGCCTGTTTGCGATTTTAGTGAAAATAATAATAATATACATAATTATATTAACAATGTACGTACACCAACCTCTGCCTTATTAATCATGTTTAACGGTTATTACTCAGAATTTCCCGACTAGTTTCGAACTCGCCCACGGCGAAACTAGTCGGGCAATCCCGAAGAATGCATGTCAGTAATAACTATTGAACAATAATTTATATGAATGTATCTCACGGAAGTTATTATAAAGCACCAAAACCTAAGCTTTGTTTCATTATTTAAATTTGGTAAAGGAGCATTTAAATCAATTATGTTGCCGAAACTTTAAATAAATGATGAAATGCAACAAATAATTATTTAAAACACAGAAGAGTAACCAACGCCGCTCATTTAAAAGCACAGCACTCCATAATAATGAAGAGCTTTTAGTTGAAATCGAAATTGCGGCGTCTATCGTGAAAATTATTCTGCATGGCTATACTAATAATTGTGACGTAAAATGTAATAAATACGTAACACTTTAATAGAAGGTAAACCAATAATTTTATTCTATAAACTTTACAATATCATGAAGCTATCTTTGGAACTAAGAATGCATATTAGTGGTATCAATTCTACCGTAGTCCGACTAAACTAAAATTATAGCATTTTATTCTTTAACTAAAAGTTACTATGAACGAAATGAGACCAAAATTAAGAGACGCGATATTCTAATTTTAGTCGAGCTTCATATCGCCACTAAAACTAGAGATAGAAAATTAAAAAAATGGTGGAAGTTTTAGTTTGACAGTTTCATTTGAATTTGACGTATTTTAATTCAGACTGTCTGACTCGCGACATAGCCGCGGACTCAGCTCATGACTAAGGGTTCCGTTCGAGTTCGAAACTAGTCGGGCAAACCCGAAGAATGTACGTGAGTAGTAACCGGTGAACAATAACTAATATGAATGTGACTCACGAAAGTTATTATACTAGTATTTTAATTTGCCCCATTTCCGCCTTAATATATGTATTAGAAAAATCTAGCAGTGCTCTAAGTTTAGTTTAGTTTTGTCACCATTAGAATTACCTACATTAGAATTGCCACCAATTTGGTGCCAAAAATAATCATCCCCTCTTACATAGCCAGATATCTTAACGGAACAAAAGTACTTAAGTTATATAAGACAGGCAGTATAATGAGGGCCATTATCGATTTGATGTTTTCCAGCCCTCGTTTACCGCTCACTTAAGGTTGAATAATGTGCCTACCCACTTTTACAAAGCCCGAAGTGCGGTTAGCCCAACTAAAATTAGAGAGACGCTTTTAGAATTAAGAATCGAACGGTGCTTTGGACGAATATCCGAACACTAAACTTATAATTTTTTTAGGACAAAAAATACGAATTGTGATTTTTATCTTGTATGTGTGGAAAATACATTAAGGACTCTGTGCCGGACACCTACTGACTAAAACCGGATGGTCCTACTCTAACCCCTACCGGGGATTGCATTCACCGCAGCTTCAGCAGGTCACGGTCCGTTAAAGGTATCCATGGACCACGTCACCAGTGCAGGCCGGCCATTATTGGCCTGGATTTGGACCTGTGACTTTGACGGCAAGGTTGACGTCACACTGTTCTTACTACCTCTTACGTAGTGATTGAATAGAGAACTGACTTAATTAGAAGAAATAAATCGGCATAGTTAGTAGAGGTCAGAATAGCTTATATAATAAAGAGCTCCTTTCCAGGAATAGTGCTTATATATAACTTTATAGGTCACTTCACATGCGTTTCAACAATAATAATATATTTGAACGGATTCATTTATTTAATTTGGTTTCACAATTATTTTATAGCTGCACAAGGAATATAACATTAACTTTAATAGTGTACATATATATACATAATAATAATTATAAAAGGACTGCTTCGTTGGCCTAGTGGTTGCGCGCGCGGCTGCCGAGCGTGATATCCTAGGTTCGATTCACGGGTCGGGCTCAGCTTGTTAGGAGTTTGTAACTGTGCTGTTGGGACCTATTACATGGGACTTATAACTGCATCGGAAATACGTAGTAAGTAAGAGAAATGTGGGTGTACCACAGTACTCCTCTGTCTAAAGCGTGATGGCGCCTGTATCTCCATGGATATTTTTTTAATCTTGACAGGATTGCATGAATTATAAACAAAAAATATATTTTGGTAAAGGGCAAAAGTTTGAATGAACTTAATAGGTTATATTTTTATATTCCCTCGTATGTCATATCTGTGTACATATTATAAAAATGTACTCTATCCTTTATACATAGTACTGTCGTAATCTGAAAATATGGTATGTTACCAATGGCAACAGTCACACTTATGACAGATGACATGTACTGAATGAAAAATGTTCTTGGATTAAATGACAGCGTTTGGGAACATAACAACAATATTGTGAAATTGGCGAAGAAGAATTTTCATAGTAGCTTTCACCTGTCATAAGTGCATCAAAACATTGCTGTTGTTGTATGACCGTTGGACTGACAAGTCAAAGGTCGCAAGTTCGAATCCAAGGCACGCACCACTGACTTTTCGAAATCATGTGCGTATTATAAATTAATTATCACTTGCATAAAACGGTGAAGGAAAACATCGCGAGGAAAACAGCACACCTGAGAGATGTTCTCGATGGTGTGTAAACCCATGTCAGAGACCTACCGGTGGTTTAAACTCTGACACTAGGTTGTTCATCAACCACACGATAAAGAAGAAAGAATTGTTAGTGAATTACTCAAAAATAACTGGCAACTTTTTGTGTGACATTTGAAAAGTTTAATTTCGAAATTGACACAAAACTTTTAATTTAATAAGTTTTTTAGGAACATGTAAGTCTTATTTATAGTGACCTAACAGAAGTTTCAGCTTGTGGTTACAATGGCTTTAATACTACTGCACACACAATCGACACAACTTTGTACTTGTGTGGGCTGCTGACAGCAAGTAGGCCAACAATAATAGAGTAAGGTCGGTCATCTGCACGACGCCTAGTACATACTTACAAATTATTTTACTCAATTTATGATGTATTACTGAAAGAGTTTATTATTATTAACCATTATGTACAATACCTAACAAGATAATGAAATAAAAAATCTATTCAGAATTATCATTTGAAACCTAAACTGCTTACTAGTTCCTAAATTCAATCGGTATAGAAATTGCGTCTCTATAGGCTTAAAATAATTGAATAAAATAAATTCTAAACATTTAAAATATCATTCTAATCTACTCATTCCTGCGTTTCTAAAATGTAAGAATCTATATAATTTATTCAATAAACAGGCTTCAATGGGCTGAATTTACACGTTAAAATTAAATTAGCGATTCCGACCGAGAACCGCTTTCATTTTGAAATTAGGTTTCCTTCGGAATGAATTTGAGATGATAAAAGTACTAAAGTGTGCTTATTAATTTTCTATTAAAGTCTTTTGTTCGCCAAGCTATTATATTTCAACATTTCGAGAACACTTCATTTCGATTTATTTATGCAAATCCGGAGAGCATTTTCGATCAACTCGTCCTTTCAGTAAGAGATTAGTCATATTTGACAGCAAGAAAATTATCGCAGAGGTGATTGTGATGAATGGCGTGATTTATTAAAATTGTTGCCAACGTCTGTGCTCTCTATTAAGTACTAATAACCCAAACCTTCAAAGTAAGAGTTAGTAGGGACTTTTTGGGTAGGTAGGCTTGTTCCATATACCACATAGGTTACCACCAGGTGAGATTGAGGTCAAGGGAGGATCCATCAAGTAATAAAAAAACGTTAAAAGAAGTATTCAGAGTAGTTCTTGTTTCGCATCACTAGGTTAATACTAGGTTCGCACTGATGCTATGGGATAAACACTTTGATATAAATTAGTGGAGAATCGTGTAGTTTAAGGTTTTAGTCAGTAGGAGTCCGGAAGTAGCCTGCGGGTGACGGATTTGGGTAGTCCGTCGCCCGACTAGCGACAGACGAGACGGCAACGCGCTATGATGGGGTTCCACACGAGAGAAAAAAGAAGGAGTGCGGAACAACGTCTATACGACAGAATTTCATAAAAGTTGAAAGCAAAACAAAGCACAGAAATTTAAAGTCAGTTCATCCCGCTGGTGTCAGAATTGTTCAGGCCATTCTAAGCTCAACCATCTACTGACCACGCAAGCTTTGTTTAATCTCCATCGAGAATGAAAATGATGATGCTACTTGATGACGACACATTTCAAAAACGCACATAAATTTCGATCCCTCAAATAATATTGAGACATAGTACCTAATATCTTAGGTTTGCTCGATCACTACACATTATAATAAAACAACTTTTAACCGGATTAATCGCGTCTATTATTGGTTTTTTGTTTTTCCTGACGTTTCGAACACTTTGCAGCGTTCGTGGTCGGTCAGTCCTCCTGCGACCACGAACGCTGCTTGTTTTATTATCCTAAAATACCTTTAATCAAGTCAAAATAATAGCACAGTTGCGTTAAACAGTTCTCCAGTTCCGTCAAATAGAACCGATCGACTATGACACTTCATCCATCACCCAGAAGAGCTCAGGACACGTGAAAATGAAACAAAAATACCGTGACAAAAATGGCGGAATAAAGAAACAAAATAGATTAGAAACAACGTGATGAGTTTTCCAGGTAAATGGAGTTTGGTTACACAAAAGGAAAAGTAGATAATGGATTAAAAAGTGGCAACTGGACACTCACTTAGCAAGGGTTTTTTTACACGACTGCCCAAAACAGGAGTGTTATGTTTTTTCATGTTGAAATTGTCAGTTTTAGTTGAATGCTAATCCGGTCCCTGTACGCATCATTGTTAATAATGTTAAAGTATTGAACTAGTTGCGAATTTAAAGAAGTATTGAAAGCCATTTCTATAGTATAAAAACAAACAATGCTAATTATTATACATAACAAATGAGAAAGCCAGTTCTCGTAGGCGTCAGTGTCAATAATGATGAGATTTATAAGTAGTTGCTAATTTAATTTTACCGCCATATTTTTAGACACTACCACTTAAAGTGAAAAGCACGACGCGTGCTTAATAAGCCTCATTATAAACCTAAACCGTAGCAATAACAACCACTTGACGAGGAAATGTAAACAAAGTAATGATAACTAGGGCTCCCATCTTCCTTCTGATGCGCTTAACCCTAAAATGTAAGGTTTGAGGCAATTACAGACAATCCATACTGTTGCCAACGGGTTTCTAGATGTATTTTTAGTGTATTTACCTCGATATTTATTATAATATGAAATTAATAATAATTATTATATGAAAGGTATGCACTTGGCTTTGACTGCCTCGTTGGTCTAGTGGTCGCATGCGCGGGTGCAGAGCGTGAGGTCCAGGACGGGCAAAGTGTTATTGGATTTTTCTGTTAGGAAATTCTCAGTAGCAGCCCGGACTCAGGAAGTTACCGGTGTGACATCCCCGTGCTTCGGAGAACACGTAAAGCCGTGGGTCCTGCGCCTGATCTCTCTCCGGTCGTGTCGGATTGCCGTCCCATCGCAATATGAGAGTGAAGGAAGAGGGAGTGCACTAGTCTTTGCGCATACACTGGTGCACCATAATATCTCCTGTGTACTTGGCTGATCTCCATGGAGATAGGCCGCCGTGACCGAAATACGATCAGGGAGGAGTATTATAAAAGGTAGGTATTTATCGAACACACGATATTTTTTCTGTTTCCATAAATACCTCATCAGCATGTGTATTCTATGTTCATTTTACTGAATTACTATCTCGTTATTATAAAAAAGAAAGAAATGAAGAAAGAAAGAAAAAAAATATTTATTTTAGACTCAGTGCAGAGTAAACTTAAACTAAAACAGTACTTAAAGTACATGTTGTACACCTTACATGAGAGCATCATAAAATCAATAATAAAATTTAAATTAAAAAAGTACAGAACTTACATACAATGTAGATGCTACATTAAGCTACCTGCACGAGACCAAAAAAGGTCCCTATCTCAGCATAAGCGGCCACACCGAAATGTGGCCGCGCTGATTTTCAGATAGGTCCTGAAAAATAGTGAAGCCACGGGTTGCCTCGGCCCGGCGCGGCGTACGCAAATATGCAAACTAATGTGTAGTAGTAAACAGATTATGTTATTATTACTTAAATAAAATACTAACTGTACGTGTGAAGAGTGTAACACATAACAAATAAATTGACCATGTGCTGCTTGCTCCAAGGCCTCAGTGTCCGCATAAATTGTCTAAAGTTGTGACAATTGAAGGGACGCCAAGGGGACGCGTCAAGATAACGCGATGCAAGATAAAAATATAAGCGTTTCCAAGAAGCCAATTATATTGGAATTTTTAAAATTATTTAAAAATCGGTAACTTGTAGAAATCAACAATTTAAGTCTCATACATTTTATAACTTATCAGACAAATGTATAAACGCCAATAACTGTAGTTCCCATGTATGTATGCAGGTCTTTGAAGTGGTAATCCTATTGCCATCAACCACAAATCCAAATTCCGGGTTGCTACTGAGAATTTCCTAACAGAAATATAACACTTCCCCCGACCCGGGAATCTAGCCCAGGACCACAGTTAGACAGTCGCCACTAGAACAAACGTGGTACTTTTTACTCATATAAAATTATATAAAGAAAATTAACATTGTTCTTTCAACAATCCCGTATACGCGTGGATTTTAAACTTCATTTTACTAAACAAATAAGTACCAAGTATATAGGTTTAAAAGTTACTTTACTTTAGCTAGTGTATTTGATTAGACTTTACTCGTATCTAGCTAATAAAGCCGTTTGCAGAAAGTAGATAAACTCAAGTTACCTTCAAGCGAATTAAAATGTTCAAGTTGTATTTTCTTTTTCTGTGGTGTGCAAACGTCTGGCTAAGTACCTTTTTCATTCAGTATTTCTATGTTTAAAATAAGCGTTACTGGAAAAGTTTATTGGATACATTTTTATGTTATAGCAAAAATATAATTTGAATTTATCGATTGAATCTCCAAGAATTTTAACAAATGTGTGAACTCGTAAACTATAATATTTAAAATAAATAAACTTAATAAAACAAAAAAAAATACTTTTAAATTAAAGTTATTATATTAAATGGAAAAAGAATACGGTCGTGAGCAGCGCCTGGAGTATTTATCCGGGAGGCGCAGGTTCGACCTGCGCCTCCCGGATAAATACTCCAGGCGCTCTGACCACTAAGTCATCTCGATCTCTGTTCACCATCGCAAATTCTTCATCCATATTTACTTTATTTTCTTTATTTATATCCATATTTTAACACGTCTTTTGGCGACGTCATTGCTATCTATTGAGTTCCTAACTTTAGAGTTCGCTAAGCACGCGTTAATGCTTTTCAAAAGATTTAGGTTTAATTTTTAAATTAATATTTTATTATAAATAAAGGGGCATAGGGCTATTTGTCACAGACATTGCTACACTTTATAGAAGTAAACTTCAAAAAGGAGCCTTTAGAGACGTCTTCAATATTTAGATCCTTTTGCCATTCCACCTTCGATTATATTTATTTATTTATTTATTTATTTATTCAATTAATAGCAAGCTTACAGTGTTCACCAAATCACTTACTATTATATAATACAGCTTAGCTTAAATACAGTGTTAAATAGGTAACAATTGTGCTCATATTTTCATTGAAGATGTCGACATGTTGGAATTTGACATTATATATATATATATATATTTACGTCTTCCCGGTTAAAATTAGGATGTTTTTTAATTTGCGCCTTGGAACCAAGTCAATTGCATATATTGCTAAAATCATTTGCAAACGAGTCGATAGATGTGTTGAGTGTCGTGTGTCACGATTAAAACATTAAAATTGATTTAAGAGATCAAGTGCGGGTGGATGCCAAAGCCATTTGCACTTCCCGACGATGACACCTGCGTTCTCCAGTCTACTCGTTAACACGGTCAATATAACTTGATCGAAACGTCGAGATAAATAAATGTTATCTTCTATATTTTTAGTATCTTCTTAGATGTAATAGTAATAGAAATATAATTATCTAACAGTAAACATATAAATTTGTTCATTTGCCATAGTCCACTACACTATGTAGGCCTGTGTCGTGGTCGGTCTTGCTTCTGAAACTATACACAAATTGATGACACTTATTTAACAATAAAACATATATAATTTAATGATAATTGAAATGATAATCAATTGACAATACTTAGGTATTTCACTGTTATTGAAGATACCTAAACAATCGTACTAAGCTTTGGCAAACCGGTCCCAATATTAAAAATCATTCAACAATTTAATTCCATGTTAAATACGATAAATTCAAGTAATTTATACAAACGTTCCACTTATTTACTACAAATAGTTAAACAGCCTGAGTAAATAACGCTTAAAATTGGGCAACGAGCAATTTAACACCTGGTATTTCAATTAGGTAGGTACTTAGCTAATTTCTAGGCACTATCCCTTGAGGCAAGAGAGACTGTTGCTCGTTGATAAATAAACAATAAATTAACAAGCTTGTACTATAGATATTCTAATATTTAGGAACTCAAAGGGCTATACATGATATTCATATTACATTTTAAAGAAAGTCTAGGAATACTTACTTTCTTCCTTCATTCCTCGTGGCTGCGGACACTGAATGGAGTCGTATTCTGTTCTGCCATACTGAGCCGAATAGATCGCAACCCTGGAGTGAGGGTTGCAGCTCAAATGCAGGACGTCATTTTCACAACCAACTTTGCTTCTGAACTCATCTGTAAACAAAGGCTTTTGGTTAAATGTTTGAAGAAGTTATCATTATCATTATCATTACCAGTAAAATTATGACAATAAAAATAGCTGGTGGAGTTTGTGTCCCAAACGCTAGGTGGAAAGACAATTTGCCCAAGATGGCTGACGGGGGCTGGTTGTGAGTAGCCGACGTGAAAATGTACAGGCTCTGACTTAGAAGTAAACTACTAAAGGCTATAATGATTATGATAGTGATGAAGACTTTGCCGTTACGAAAAAAGGTGATGGTTGTTAAAAAGTAAGAACTGAAGTTTGAAGGTTAAATACAACTGGAAAGGCCTGCATAACTTAATTCTAATTAACAGCAATGAGTGCTTTGTCAATCCAGTTAATGTTGAACCTAGATACGGATGTAAATATTAGCTAATGCTAAAAACAGTTCCACTGTTACTGATGAAAGAAATAAACTAACTCCATAGCCCAAGAAATAAAAATATTTATTTTCTTCCTAGAGCAACAAAAGAAAAATACTGACTGGATGTTGCGAAAGCTAATAATATTAGCAAAAATAATAAAAACTGGAATAGGGAAAAATAAGGAATTGTCACCAAAGAAAAATATACAGAAACATTTGTTTTCTTAATAATATTTGTGTCGTTTGAAATCGACATAACCTTCTAACACATACTTTTATGATAATCAATGCCTAAAATGCGTCTATTTTCAAAACAGCAATGAAATGATTCAATTATACAAAGTAATTAATAATAGGTAAAGAGGGGCTCGCGGCGTAGTAACAGTAGCACAGATCGATCGATCGACGTTAAGCTGCGTTTGCCGCGGTCAGTCTGTGGATGGGTGACCATAATTTCATACCAAGTCCCCTCCATGCCTCGGAAATCACGTTAAGCCGTCGGTCCCGGTTGTCAAATTAAGATCTATGACAGCCGTTTCGGGTAGTCATAGGCCTGAAAGTGTGACAACCAGTCATACCACAAGATATCGTGTTACCTACTGGGTAACACGATATCTCGATATATCACTGGGTTGTGGAGGTCAGATAGGCAGTCGCTCCATGTAAAATACTGGTATTAAGCTGCATCTGGTTTAACCGGAAGCCAAGCCTAATGTAATTGGGAAAAGGCTAGGCAGATTGATTGAATTAATAATAGGTAAAGCTAAATGTATACTAGAAACATACAAACAAATGTTAAAAATCCTATTTGCAAAATTAGATTTTACATTCGAGGTACTTTCAAGAACTCGTTCTTCCTTATTTAATTCTCTATATGGATACATACGATGTAAAGTGCTCGCAAACAAATAGTAGTTACTGTCTGACAAAGGAAGCAACGAGACAACTGTGAAATAAATCGAATCGAGGTTCACATTTCTATCAAAAAGGAATTTGTCATCAAGAACGTTTTTAAAATGCTCTTTGAAAACGAGTTTAACTTGACGATAGATATATTCGTATAGTTGGTGTTGCAAACTAATGAAAATGTTTCGGATTCCGTTTCAATTTTCATTGCGTATATCATTCGGTTTACATACCTTAGTAATCTAGTAAATATTCTGTAATGTATTTTCCTCTTTATGCTGACCTTCTACCTATAAATGTCAATCTGATATCACCACAGAGTACTTTTTTATATATATATGGATATCATTTGAGATTTTGATTTTGAAATAGAATATTCTATTTTAAAGATGGATTTTTTTGTTGTCGTATGTCTTCGACGTACTAGTATGAATTTCCTCCTCTGATAGGGCGGCTTTCTCAAGTGGAATAGACAATTACAGATCTATGTAAGATAAGTAACTACAATTAAGTTTATGATTTGAATTCAAGAGTTACTTACAGGGACGGCATTTGTAGGCGACTTCGACGAATCTTCTAGACCCGGGGCAGGGGTCGACACCGAAGGCCTTAGGGCTCGTGTGGAACTTACACTGTCGTTTCTTCTGACAGGCTTCTACCACTGTCTGTAACAAGGAATACTACGCAAATTAGTTAGTATGCCTATTCTGTCCGAACTTTGGTTAATACTTTTACCCTACAGGTGAGTTCCCGTTTGGCGGCTTAGTAACAATTATGAAAGGTTATAAAATATGGTGTTGTACGTTACTTTGAAGTTTCATTTCGCATACTATAGATTTAATTAATATAGTCGCATATGGTCATCATTGGACAGATATTAGATGATTCTCTAGCTTATACATTAAGACACGGTGAGAATGACTCCATCTTTCTTCTCTCTGTGTCTCTTCAATATCACCGCTATCTAAAATTGAATTCCTGAATTGATTGAATATTTTTTAAACTGAAATAACTATAATTATTTATCCATTGAAAACCATCGAAATGATAAAAAATCAAATGAAAACAATTTATTGAAACAGTTATCGTTTTTAAATTAAATCTTGTTTTACTAACAAATAATAGGCTATAGTGTGGTAATACATTAAACTTAGCAACTGAATAGCTACTGTTTTATATTGGAAAAGCCTACAAAAAAAGTTATATTTATAGCGCACAATATTGAGAAAAAATGCTCGTAAATACATTTGTTCAAATAATAAAAAAAAAAACAAAAACAAATCATGCCTGTATTTTTATAAGGCCAAGTTGTTTGTAAGAAAAATATTGGTGAAAATATGAAATAGGAGAAATCTCGCATACAATGGTGGATTATGAAGGTTTGACAGCATTGGCAGCTGCTCGTAAACACGACTTATTGCCTAAACATATCAGAATGAGTAATAAAATTTGGTAAAAAAGGAACAGCTCTGTTTGGCATTTCACTAAATGGATATTTGAAAAGTAATAAAATTGGAATGTTACTGTAACGTTTGAATGTGACAACATTGAATTGATTGGAGTATTTTTATTGTAAATTCATAAAAACATGTTCAACTGGAAATACGACAAAAAAATTTATGTGATATAATACATACTGAAAGATATTTCATTTAGATATTGACATAAAAACCTACTTCAAATATCGATGTTGCAATCCCTTCCGCTCAGCCACGTATAGAATTATACTTCATAACAATTAAAATATATTATGTCTGCTAATTAGCGAGCCAACGGCTTAAACTGCTTCATTTCGTGAGATTGTGGGTTCAAACAGGAATCTAATTCAGGGAGAACAAAACTGTATCAAGTTTTCTGATAGGAAAAATTCACATATTGTAATTGTCCTCGATACATGGCAAAGCATTCTTACTCACCACTTATTACTATATTAATTATTTTTTAAAGCTTTAATTTTCTCTAGCTTTGATTAAATGAATTCATTCTGTCATTTTATTTTGAATTTAAAGTTCTAGGTATTTCAGAATCTTAGTAACATTGCATTTTGTAAATTTTTAAGTAGAAGCTAATTAGAGATTAGAAATAGTTAATTAGAGATTGATTTATTAGCAGATAAAATCTAAATTATTATGGATAGATTGTAACTACTCGATAAGATTAATGGAGTCGATGAAGCTTTTAAATTAATTATTGAAGAGATTGCAGTCTGCAGATAAGTGTTCGATAATCTTCTTTAATAAAACAAATGGATTCATTTGATAGTTAATCAGAGAGAAAGATAATGTACTACTTAATACAATTATAGTTTTTTTTTTCAATCGTCCTCACTAACGATTATTTGTATATAAATCTAAAAGTGTATCTATTTGTCTGCTACTTCTTGGCGCTTTAACTACTGAACCCATTTCTAAAAAATTTTGCATGGAGGATAAACACAACCCGAAAATCACTTAGAATACGTCTTTTTATTTAGTTTTTTACAAGACTGCCCAAAAAAAGGATTGTTACGTTTTAGGGTTCACGTATGTATGTAGGTATGTATGTTTGTGAGTTTCATTATTTTTCTATAACTTCTAAATGGCTAAACCGATTTCAATGTATGGAGTATCGTTAGAATCCTTACATTGTCCCTAGTAACATAGGATAGTAACATTTAAAAAAATTACAAGCGCGCTTTTACGTTTTTAATAAATTTCGTTTTGATTTATTGGTCAGAACCTTGCGCTGGTCATGTCTGCTGAAAGACCGATAGTCGTTGTCGCAGATAAGTCCTTGAGAGGAGACCGCGAATCCTCAATTGGTTGCATAAGATACCCCCCAGCTACATGGACCGATGGACCTAAGGCGGATGGAGCCGCCGAGAGAGAAGGGATGCGTAAGGTGGAGAATCAGATTTTATTTTTGTCAGTTTGAGAGAGCTGTATGTCTTGTTTTGGACTGCAATAGGATGAAAGACGAACTACGTAGGAAGGAACTGCGGTTGGTTAATTGGTGGGTTTCGTAGAAGAATCGATATAATTTTTGAAGGATGAAGGTGTTCGTTGGTAGTTATTGCCAATAGGCTTAATGTCGCAAGTGTAATGAAAATCGAGTTTTTTTTTTAATTTCACACTTGCGCCTATACGTCATAACTCATAAGTTTGTAGTTGTAATTGCACATAATAACTATATTTAATAAAGTTTTCTAGTTTATACCCTTTACAACTGTATGGTAATTGTCATGTAGAATAATTTATTATGCACTCGTAAAAATCTCTATGACCGTGACAATCAGTGCTGGTAAAGGCCAGCGACTAACTAAATCCCTCAAAAATATTTGTCTGTTCTTGTACCCTGTATTTCAAATATTGAACATGACAAATTGGCTGATCACATTTTGATGAAATAAAGAAGATAGATCCTTTTTGCGGGGGAAAAATATATAAAAATTGATTCCACGAGTTAAGTCATGGATAACAGATATTTCTTGACACATAGCAAGACGCCCCTATTCGAATTCTCATATATTAAATGAGCTGCTACTGAGAATGTCTTAACAGAAAAACCTTACATCACTTTGTCTGATCTAGGAATTTATACTCAGTAACCGCATTTGCATCCGCTAGTCTTTCAAATGTTGTGTAATATCTAAATATCGTATTTACGCGTCCAGTTCCCGATAGCAATCAAACCATTATTCATCAAATATATTGATAATGTTTGACTATGTTGGGAGTTAGGCCTGTATTTTGGAACAATGTAATAATGTAATATTGGTATGGGTTAATTAATGTGACCATTAACGAACCTCATCCTGTGGCTAAATCATTTAATCAAGATAATGGGCAGCAAGCTTTTATTGTAATAAAAAAAATACATTAATAATATTAAGAAGATAGAGAAGCGCACGTCGTACTTTAGGTCACAGATCAAATCGGTATCATCATCAACCCCTGCCCTTTCCCCAATTTATTTCGCAGCATGTACCTATTCTTCTTGCATACATCTCTACCAGCCGTCATGCATCACACAACACAACATTCACTTAAAGATTTAAGGTCTATCTCCTAAGATACTTAAGTACTCAATTTCTCAAAACTTAAGTTCTCAATTTTAAATGCCCTGAAAACTCGTGCTGTCGGCGTCGCTTCCACTTGTAACAAAGTAATAGTTAACAGCACAAGATTTAACACAACTATTATTGTCTGTGTGTGTGTCTATACGAGTATGGTGATATTGATATGTAGATTACGATTTATATACACGAACACTCAAGACACGCACGCATTCAAGAAAAAAAGCTTTCCTTCGTCATACATTTTATTTTGATTATTTTAAAAGGTAGTACTTGGTTTACTTATTTGTTCCACGCATTTTTTGTGTTTATTGTCTATACAACGAGCCCTGGTAATTTGTTAGACAGGGAAGGCTAGTTGGGCCACGTGTCCTTCACAAAGGAATAATAAACTAACCACTGTTTCATTGTATTTATTTGTTAGTAGCTTTGTGAAAGAGAAATAGAAAAGTTTCATTTTTATTTTTTATTGCTCACAATGGATTGTGTCTGACGACTGGCTATTCAAACAACTGGATAAATACTTATTATAATGTTTTTTATCTTTATATATATTATGGTCCGGTAACGCCCATACTAATTTATTAACCTGAATCCGCGACGCTTGTCGTACCGTGGCAACACTCTTACCGACTAAAGAACCGTATTTTTGTCCGCAAGTTTCCAATTTCAAGACGTTTTATTACTTGTCATATTAACGGAGACGCCAAGCGACATTTATAAGCTATTCTCCTTTTTCGTATTTTTATCTATAAAAGACCAACATGGTATCAGAGTTATTTTACTTATCCGGAGGCCTTTGCCTCGGACAGCTAATTCTATTTGCTGAGAACAACTAGACCGAAGAAGCTGAAGCTTAAGACGCTGAGTTAGAATTTATATCTCAACGCATTTGACACTCTACAACTTTGACACGTATTCATTTAAACTTTCTATCCTTTCTTTTTAGCAAAGCAGTAGTTGCTAAGAACTGATAAGATTCGAGGACCAGGTAGATTTTTCTGTACGACTGTTTGTGGAGTTTTAGAGTGAAAGTATCTCATATATATTTATGTCATATTTTCGACATTTAATTTTGCCGTCATCAATAAGATAACTCCTATTCCAAATTTTACAAAATTCATCTTACCTGTAAAGCACTGGGCCATATGCATGATGTGTCTCCAACGACTTCAACAGCCACAGGCTGATATTCAGCAAGGTCTGAAGCACATGATCCCTGGGTTGCCGAAGCTCCATACTGAGCTACTTGGATGCTAATTGTGGTCCCTCGGGGGCAGATAAGCGTCACCATCTCCTCATCACAAGCAGCCTTCTGGTGTGTTCGAAGAGTGCCCAGGAGAAGCTCTGTGGACAATGTAAAGAATTTTAAATATTTTTTAATATAATAATATGAGCCTGTTTCACACATTCAGTTATCTGTCACACCTATGTAACTAGTTAAAAAAAAGAGAGAGAACAAATCATTGTTTTTGTTTAAAATTAAAAATGTTCTACGTTTGGTCACCAACACGCCTGATGGTAAGCGACTGTGAGGCACATAGATCGAGAAGAAATCTATTCACTCTAGCCTTGAAAAAGGAACTCAGTATATAGCAAAATACTTCGAAATGCTGACTTCAAGTCCAGCTAAAGTCCATTAAAAGCTAAAAAATCTAATACATTTTTATAGACGATTTTCAATAGGTGCAAACACAAAGCTAAGATTGTTATAAGGGTTTTGTACTAGAATTAAGCCTTATATCTCATTGAAATTAATAGAGGGAAGCAATTATAATCACTTCATTAGTAATTACAGGTCGGTCCCTTGTAATTAGTAGTAGTGCTTCAATAATATTATTGAAATTAAAAGGTTACCAGTAATTGCGTTATTTACTATAATCATGGATATCCTTAGGTTCTAATGTTTTTCGATTTGGAACATTGTTAAAGACATTATGCCTTCAATAATGTTCCAAAATGAAAAACATTTGTTAACAACACAAGAGTTATTTACTTAATATACGGATTTTATCTATTAAAACTATGAATAAATATTATAAAGTAATATTTACGAATACGAAAGACCATTTGGTATACTCAAAATATTTTTTTATATTCAGGCAAGAAGGCATAACGATAGCTTAGGAGATGATAATTATATAAAATGTGAATTTGTCCAATGTAACATGAGCAACGATTTATTTTCATATAACGCTCAATGACACCATTCCCCTGCCCTTACCTCAATTAATTTGGGGTCAGCGCAGCATGTATACTTCTTCCACTTTCTATTTGTTTTTGAAATTGCATGCTGCTAAAATATTGCCAGTTTACTACACATTCAATACAACAAAATAGGAATGTCACAAACATCAGTTAACATCAAACTATAAGCCCTATAGAAGCAAAAACAAAAGAAAACAAATTCAAACGCTGCACGGACACATTATTATTGTTGCAATCTCAACAACATCATCGCGATGCGCGGCAGTTTCTAATACAACATTTTAGAAAAATCTTTCTATAAACACAGCGCATCTGCCGACAGGTCTATTTACCTTAGAACCCAGCTGCGTATTGAAAAAATAAAATGAAAAATAACTCAGGGAACCCCGAAGGATGTCATGCCCAACAACGCTTTATCAATCTTCATTTTATTCTCCGGAGTTGGTTCTCAAATTTTGTTTGCGTTGGGTAGGACATGTGATAATGTACTTATTTTATCGGTTTTGTTTTGATTCTCATTATAATGAATTCCGTTTTATATTTATTTTATTTATTTTGAACTTCGTTACTTCCGTTCTTAATTTAAATTTGAGCATTTTTGGGACTCTTGCAACAAATTGCCTTAATTATTGGAAATTTACCAACTTTTTCAGCTGGTGCACGAACTGCAATACAATGCGAGTGTTGTTTTTTTACTTCTCGGTAGAGCACTTGGAGTATCAATCCTCTTGGATTGCGGGTTCAACTCCAATAACGATGTATTTTTCTATCCCAAAAAAAAACGATTATTAATTAATCTAATGCCTACCAAAATGAATCCTAAATAATTAGGTACATTTTAATATTATTGACCCTTAAAAGGACCCCACTAATAAAATAGCACCCTATAATATTCCACGACCCAATTAGGACCATAAGGCCAACTGTACTACTATCATTTGTGGATGTAATAACACTAATTGGACTTATATTAGCAACATAACAATTTGAAGACTGTGTGGAGGCCCACAGAGATCTTAAGCCAACTCGACGAGTCGTTACAACCATTGCTATTGCCAAAACTGCTGTTATGACTTTTATGTGTTTATGTTGCCATGTATATATGAGTGTGTGTCTACGAAGTATGACGTCAATTTCTGTCAAAAATATAGTTCATTGGTGAGACAGGCAACCCACTATGGATTATCGTAAATTAATTTAACCAAGTTGATAAATTAAATTAAGTGAACAGTTAAAGATAAATCTTTGAAAAGCATTAACGCATGCTTAGCGAACTCTAAAGTTATTATTTTAAATGGAAAAAGAATACGGTCGTGAGCAGGATTCTATCCTGTGCCTCCCGAATAAATACTCCAGTAGTATTTATCATGGACCTCTTTAAGTGAATAGTTGTAAACAATTTAAGAGCAGTGATAGCTTAATAGTATGACCGTTGGAATAACAAGTCAAAGGTCGCAAGTTCGAATCCAAAGCAAGCACCAACGACTTATCAAGTCATGTGCATATTTACGTTCTCGATGGTGTGTAAATCCATGTCAGAGGCCTACGTGTGGTTGAAATTCTGACACTAGGTTATTCATCAACAAGCGATATACAATACAATTTTTTTTTTTTTTCGTATTTGAAATCAATCATGTACGCTGTGCCAGATTCTTACGAAATAAAAGCCACACTGTCCTTCACAAACTCTCATCTTTACGGTCTTTTAGTTTTAGTCCCGGGCTCGCAGCTGCATTCACCGCAAACCCGGTAGAAGTTAATTTAACCATAACATTATAGCATGACAAAGGTAAGTAGGTAATATGTATGACAGACCTAATTTTGATACCAGCCTTCCACAAAGGATTTAATTACTTAATCACACTTATTGAACTTATACTCTAAGATAGTTATAAGGTAGTTATTTTTGTGCAGGAGATAATAATCAATTAAATACTTACCTTTTTCTTTATTGATATTATTTTTATTTGTAGTTTTGTGTAGTATATATCCTGGGATTTTTTGTTGTTTTGTTGTCATTTTATTTTGTGTAAGCCAATTGTTTTTATAAATTAAAATCACTTTAATGGAGATTACTTATTTTTACATCTCTTTAGGTGGGAAACGTTGGACTAAAAGATTGTTTAAAAATCAAAAAAAAAAAATATTTTTTTCGTCCAGTTTTTGTGACATGTTAATATTCATATTAGAAGTTTTAAGAATGGCTTAGTGTTTGATATAACATTAACTGGCTTTAGCGTTGATCCAAGAAATTGGAATAGTTGTTCGTTATTTTATGAGGCATACAACGCTTATACAAAATTTTACGACATTCTCGAATAAATATTGGTATTCTGAACGAAATTGTTGAGATATATTCTAGTATGTTTATGCCAATGCACGCGCCTTGTCTTATCGTGTTATTCTCAGAAATTAGGCTTACATAACCTAATTTTATCAAAGACCTTACACCAGAAGTCCTTACTAAAAGCATACATACGTAACGTACGCCTTTTTTCTATAGGGGTAGGCAGAAACTATAAAACGCCACCTGCTACAATCCTTACATACTCCTTTTGATTCTCCCACGTTCATATTTACATCTGGTCATATACGCACGTTGGTTGTGAGTACTACCCAAATGACCTTTTTGGAGGACATCATGAATAAGGTGAGTGTATAATTGTATATCCTTATAGGGTGGATGGTATTCCACGAGACAAAATTGTGACCTTTTGTTAATCGACTTTCATTAATTATTTCAATATGACCAAACCATCTAACCATACTCTTTCCAATTGCTGTATATTTATCATCTTTTAAACCGCAACGTTGTCTTATCACATCATTAATGAAAAGGTAAAATCGGATATTTCGAAGAAAAAAAAAACTCGTGTTTTATTCCTTTGCGGCAGAGAAGCAATCTTTTGAAGTGCAGCTACTTAAAAAGTTCTTTTTTTTACGAAGTAGGCCCCCATCTGCTTTAAAAAAAAATACTAAACCAAAAGTTACAATATTAAATGGAAAAAGAATACGGTCGCGAACAGGATTCGAACCTGCGCCTCCCGGATAGATACTCCAGGCGCTCTGACCACTAAGCCATCTCGACCTCTGCTCACCACCGCGAATTCTTCTTCCATATTTTAACACGTCTTATGGCGACGTCATTGCAATCAATTCAGTACCTATACAAGTGACCGAACCGACACGACTAACTTTGCAGTTAATACAATGTCGTAAAGAATGCAATTACCTTAATAATTCAAGATATGTCTTTGAAAAAGCATTAACGCATGCTTAGCGAACTCTACAGTTACAATATTAAATGGAAAAAGACGGTCACTTGTATAGGTACTGAATTGATTGCAATGACGTCGCCATAAGACGTGTTAAAATATGGAAGAAGAATTCGCGGTGGTGAGCAGAGGTCGAGATGGCTTAGTGGTCAGAGCGCCTGGAGTATCTATCCGGGAGGCGCAGGTTCGAATCCTGTTCGCGACCGTATTCTTTTTCCATTTAATATTGTAACTTTAGAGTTCGCTAAGCATGCGTTAATGCTTCTTCAAAGACATATCTTGAAATACTAAACCATTTTAGTAACTTTTATTTTTTGTTTGAATCTCTTCAACTTGGATGTAAATAATTCGGATGGACAAAAAATAACCTAACACTTATGAAATACACGCTCTTCCTACCGTTCTATTCTTCGCCTCTTTCCCAAACAACAGCGAACAGGCCATCAAATAAAATCCAATGGCCTCGTCTAATATAATAAATAATAACGACCTATCAAACGATATCCATACTTAATACTAATTTATAATGTCCAATAAATCTAAAGTGCTGTTTACCTTATCTTTATAAGCCACACGTGCAGGATAATAAAGCTCCCAGATTATATTTTATGACTTTTGGTCCGCGCACGGATCTGTTGTAAAATGTATGAAAAAATACTGCGGATACATGGTTCATTGGTTTTAGGTGTGGTAGCTGGGAATTTGTAGACAAGTGGTTTTAGGGATTTTTGTGGGATGTTGTTTTGGTTGTGTTTTTGGTTCAACAGCGACGAGTAAGGAGTTCGTGGTTTAATTATTGTTGTGTGTTGATTTAGTTTTGTTTATGTTTGCACATTGCGAAGTGGGTAGCACTCGTGACAGAGCTATGAAATATGTGTAAGAGGAGTTTGATGATTGGGCGATATCACAATATTGTGTAGTATACATAATATAAGATTACGTAAGATTATCACAGAATTCAATTCACATTCATTTTAATTTAATAAAATAAAATATAATTACAGTACAGGGTCGTAAATAAACGGCACAGTTGTAAAAAAAACATAATTTTATAGTAATCTTCACGAATGTAGGCTACTTTAGAAAGAATTAAATCGGGTATCGTAATGTCTGCACAGATTCTTTAAATAATTCAAGAGGTTTATTTATAATCAATCACTTTACATTCAAACATGATTACTAAAATGAATACTAACTGAATAAAAAATCCATTTATTTTATTATTTATTTATTTATCTTTATATCACAAAGGTGTCTATCATATCTTATATTCTAAGCCCCACAAAACCGTTGCAAAAATCACCTTGTATTCTTTAGGAATTATTTGCAATAATTCAGGATTATCCAAAACCTTCATGTATAGTTTACCATTAACCGACTGTTAAATATTGGTCTACATAATCCCATAGGGAGCAAAACAAGGGGCCATTAAGGGGATGTGGTCTATTTATAGTATGAATAAGCTCGTATTTCATACTCGACGAGAGACGTAAGCAGCACGTGGGGCCCGTCAGATTGACGGGTAGGAGGAACAACTTGACGGAATAATAAAACTAGGGTGATAAATATACTTAGACCTGCTGAGGTCGCGGCCGACACAGCTGTGAATCCTGGAACGTTTTGGTCGGTAAGATTCCGATATAGGATCTGAGTATCCGATTCCGATATACTATTAGATATATCATGGAGGACTTCTGTATGTCAAAAACAAAAACGTAAATTATACGAAAATAGTAAATTATGATACAAAGAAGTTAATAAGATTCCGACACAGGATCAGACTATCCGATTCCGATATATACCAAGATCGATTCCTAATGTAAAAAAAAAAAAACGAAAATAGTACCTTATGATACAAAGAAGTTAAGTAGTCATGACACTTATGTTTCATATTGTTATTAAAACCGCACTAGTATAAACTGCCTGGTTGATCTAGCGGTTTCGAGAGCGACTGCTCAGCACGAGGTCGTGGGTTCGATTTCCGGGTTGGAAAGTGGTATTGGATTTATCAATTAGAAAAGTGACAATAACAGCCGGGAGTTTGGAATTGTGTCTTGTGGCAATAGACGCACCACCTGGGACCTAATAATAGTGTTGGTGAAATGTGAGTGTCCAAATGTGTTCACTTTTCACCTCTACGGGAAATACAGGCGTGATACTATGTATATTAAAGCTGTTGCCTCGCTCATTAGCAGACACAATCGATTTTTATTGTTTCAACGTATAATTCTGTACGTGGCTGAGCCGAAAGGATAACATCTCTACCAAAGATCTCTACTAAAACTTCAAAAATGAACCCGAGGTGAAAAAAAGTCAGCCATAAAATATCTTTCATCGCATGCGCTGCGGAAACTATTGATGATACTCGTACGGTCAGAGCGCCTGGAGTATTTATCCGGGAGGCGCAGGTTCGAATCCTGTTCACGACCGTATTCTTTTTCCATTAAATATTGTAACTTTTAATAAACATAAGTTTATGAATAAAAATATAAAATTTTATAAGTAAAATAAATAGTAATTTGAAAAAAAATACTAATTACTTTCTGCATAAAGTTACATTAACTAAGATATGTTTATCCCAAAATGTTTAAAAAATAAATTTCCACGAAGCCGCGCTATTTTATAAACCAATATTTCGTGTAGGTAAATCAATATTCCCAACTGAATGTTACTGTTCAATTCGATATTAGTTACATATTATAATTATATTCAATTATATTATTAGCTTAGCAGGTTCAATGTAATTTATTTATAGACACAATAATCTCATATTTCATTCTCGATGAGAAGCTTAATACATCCCATGTGGTGGCCGTTCCAGACGGGTTGGAGGCGTTTGACGTTGTGAGATGTAATTAACTACAATGAGTTGATAAGTGAGTCAGTTTGGGTAAAATTATTATCAAATTATAATTATGTGAATGTTCGTCGCGTGGGTACAGACCCGCCTCTTGACCCACCCTTGAAAACGGAAATATAATAATTACTAAGTGTAGGGACACTGCTGACGCATTAGTTTTATATACCGATGCGCATTGCATTAGCGCGGCGCAGCAGTCGTCTTCTCGCAACCACTGAGTTAGGTCGTAGTTTATTATAGTAATATGTATATTTAACTGGTACCAGTAAAGTTATTATATATCCCAAACGCACCTTCATTTATTCATACCCCCACACTAAGTACTTTCTTAGTTAATGGCACACACACACACACACGAACACACATACAAGCGCGCGTGCTATATACAAATTACAAAAATCTAAAGGCAACTTTCCTTAAGATAGATATTCTGGAACAAAAATCTATTTTATTTTAATTTGAGTTTGACGTTGATAGCTGCGTCACTATATTTCACTTTCGTAGCTATCATCGTTTCTTTTGTAAAGTGTAAACAAAAAAAAAAAAAAAACTTATATTATTATTTAAGGAATCACAAACATATGGTAATGAACATCTGAGGAAACCTTCACTGAAATCGTCAATCCGCAGTGAACTAGCGTGGTGATCAATGCTCGTGCCTTCTCTGTATGAGAAGAGGCCCTTGCCCTACAATGGGAAGTTATGGGCTGGTTATGTTATTTAATTATGTTGATATATCTAGCTGTGGATTATGATAAGTCAGACTTTAATAACTCGAGAAGCGTAATGTAACGTAACTACTTCATTGATCTAGTCGTTACAAACGCGGTTGTTGAGTATGAGGATTCGATTCCCGGGTCGTACAAAGTGTCTTTAGGTTTCTCTGTAAAGAAATTATAAGTAGCGGCCCGGAGTTAAGCATTGTGCCCGGTATGTGGCAATAGGGTCACTACGCATGGAATTTTACTATAGCAGTGGTAAAGTCTATTAAAGTTTTATTATGTATTACCCTCAAAAAATTGGCAGCGTTGAAGGCACATAGTTTGTACATCCGTATAAATCTGTCCACGGTACTACAGACTACTCCTACGAGAATAAAGGCATGATGGCTTTGAGATGTGTAACGTATAGGTACAAAGAGATTGTTTTATTTGAAAACAGTAAAGAAACGACACAAATAATATTAAACACAGCTCGTGCATAAATATAATAGCGTACATGCATCCTTTAAAAATAAAACAAAACAGAGAAAGAGAGATGTTTTTAATTAAGACCCCGTGCTGTAAGCTTAAAGTTCACAATAATATCTTTGATTCCGACAAGGGGAATAATATGATGCACGTGTGGATTGTCAGACAGACACAAATGAACGGGAGAATACAATAGAATATTTAGCTGCAGCGACACAAGTTATGCAGTGTGGATTGTATCTTCAGGACTTAGCTTACTTATTTGTTACGCCTATATAACATGGCATCACTCCTGTCTTCCCCGACGTTCCCAACCTTTTATGGACTGCCACCCCCTCTACCTCTTTACATAATAGTTAATTATACCAATTTTATATGTCTCTCTATTATCTATTAATAGTCACAAATTATGCTTCCCATTTGGGACCTTTGGACCCGCTACCGCCCACGCCACAAAAAACTCCAGCGCCCACTAGGAGCGGTACCTATCGGTTAGACAGTGGTGCATACTACACCCAAATATCACCGATGTTGTTATTAAGTCCTATGTAATTGGTGGTGGGCTTATTGCCATCTATCTTCCACGCGCAATTCCAAAGCCCAGGCAGAGAGAATGTCCGCTAAAACCCAAATAACACTTTGCTCGACCCATGAATCGAATCCAGCACCACACGCTTAGCAGCCACGCCTGCGACTGTTAGACCAATGAGGCAGTATTGCAATATAAACATTATTTAATATGCATTATAATGTAATATAGTTTTGTGGAAAAAGAATATGGTCGTGAGGACGATTTGAACCTGCGCCTCCCGGATAAACGACGTCACCAAAAGACTTATTAAGATGTTCAACAAGAATTCCCGGTAATGAGTGTTCTTTTTCCACAAAAATTTATAACTTTCGTGTTCGCTATGCATGCATTAATGGTTTTCGGAGATTTATCTGTATGCATTATAATGTGGAAAATGTACGTTGTGTAAATTTATGACAGTGTACAATTAGTTCTCAGTATTGTTGAAATCCCCAGACTTGACTTCAAAGAAATTTCTACTTATGTAGATCGCAGTATTGCAATAAAATATAAATTATGATCTTCTTTTTTTATTAAGCTTAAAATGTTAGGGACGGTCTAAAAAGCGACTTTGTTGCATTTTATACATCCATAAAACCTTAATATCTCGTTTAAGCAATGTTTGCCCTGGGCTATTTCTGCGCATTACTCATTCTTAATAAATAATTGAGGTAAATACAGTTACGCATAACAATGTTCAGTCATCACTTAAAATAAATATTATCTTTGTCATTTATTTCTAACACCTACCAGCCCCCATCCAACTCTATTAACACGTTCATTCATTTCAAAAACAGAACACAACGAAAAACAGAAAAAGAAACACCGAAGCCAAGATAAATTCTTTTAAAAATAAACCTTCAAAAAAGGCCACTTATCTCATTATTTTTGAGCAGCATTATGTTTTAAATATAGAACATAGTGAGCATCTGTTCTGGTTAGCTCGCTTAGGGGTGTGGTTAGGGCTGCCATTACCTAAATCACCGCTACCAATAAAAAAAAAAAAAAAATTGAAATTAAAATTGATATGAGCACAAATAAGGATCAGTAGAGCCAATCAAAGTTTGAGACATATTACTATTGCACTGATTTAATAAAAAACAAATGAAACTACTAAAGCTGCTGGCATTATTTACAGAATTATGAACTTAGATTGATTTTATCAACATCAATCAACCCAATGTCATACACTTCTTGAGAACCCTGTTCAGACGTCCCTTGATAACATGTCTGTTCAGACGTCCTAACTGCGACAAATACGAAGAAACTTGGATAGATGGCAGCCCTAGTCGTGGTTAATGAGAGTTGAACTTGATGAAGACACGGTTAGCGCGTCATCAATCTTAGTCACTATAATGTCGGATGCCAACTGTACCGCTACGTGACAACGTAGTATAGGAGATATGTGCTTATTTTTGGTCAGTGGTTTTGTTTCCACTATATAGTGTTTATTTTTTGTTTTGTTAAATTCAATATTATTATTAAGACCTTGTTTCATTAACGTTGGTAAACATTAATATACCTAAAAAGGGCCACTTTATTTGGTATTTTTGGACATTGTGTAATACATATTTAAAAATGCCATTTCAAATTACATGCCACTCAAATTAGTATTCTAATTGAACAAAACTTAGCACCGTCAACAATATTTACGTCAAAAACTCGGTCCTTTTATCTGAGTTTTTTTAAAAACCCTTACTTAAAACTAGACATTTTAACTCAACTAGAGGCGCTTTATTACGAGAAGATATAATTATAAATATTTAAAAAGGTGCAGAGGCTTCCTAAAGGGTACAGATGAGGGTTGGCCACTGTAAGCCCAATAAAATGTCGGGCATTCAAAAGAAATGAAGGTAAAAGAGAAATTCATACTAATTAATAGACACCTTAAAAGTATTGTTAGTAAAATTTGCTTTAATTAGTCGAGATACCCTTTTTGGTTACGTTTATTCGTAGGAAACCATTAAATTCTTTGACGCAGAATGATTTTTATTACCTTGCCTTTCTACTCTTTAACAATAATTACAGAGTTATTTCAAAGGCATTGTTTAAACGATAAATTATGAGCACAGTCATAATGAAAATGAGGTCTTGGGTTGCATTTCCGGGTCGGTTAAAGTGTTTTTGGGATTTTCTGTTAAGATATTGTCAGTAGTCGCCCGGAGTTCGGAATTGTGCGTGATAGATGGCAATAGGCTAACCACCTACGACATATATCTAAATAACAGCAATGGTGAAATGTGGGTGTACAACTGTGTACACCTCTGCCTATCCTTCGGGGAATACAGGTTTGAAGCTATATTATGTTACATATAGTTACCATAAATATCGCTATTAATAAACTGTTAATTGGCATACGGTACTTTACTATTATTTAATAAACTTTTCTACCATATCGCTTCTGAATAACTATCGAATATTGATCGCCGCTTTTGGAGGGGGTTGAGGTAATACACAAGCACAAAATAACTTGCACTAACACAGCAGAACTAAAACAGCGATAAAATAGCCATCAAAATTACGGCTATTTTGTAGTATTTATAGAAACATTCCTGAATCATGATTCTATCTATAAATTTATTTATTGATTAAAAGCAGACTTTTTTCTAAGTCAAGGGTACTCAATATCTTCACAATAGTTATATTTCATATCATCTTGAATGTGAGCACATAAAATGTGCCACAAGCTAAGATTTTCTGACTTAGATAAATTTATTATCAGTGTAGGGTAAGCCTAGGTGGTATTTATGACAAGAGTCTATGACATACTTAAAGCGATTATCCCCGTCAATGGCCATGAAGTGTTGGGCGGGGTTTACTTGGATCTAGAACACGGAACATCCCACTATTGTTTATAGGAACTGAATATTGCAATATTTACTTTAACCAGTGAATCGTTTTTTATTTGGACTTAGGTTATAACGGCACTTATGGATTAATATTTTAATAATATTTTATGGTGCTATAGTTCATAGGAGCCGAGCGGTGCTTTAAATTTTAAACATTATCAACGGTTAGCTTTATATTAAGTATTCGGAAAAAAACACTTACGTTTTAACAGTTTACGTAAATTGAAAGTATGTGGTGAATAGGTGAGCAGAAGTAGTACTTGGGAAATATAATTGGAAGATCACGTGTTCCACTGGCAGGTTCTTTATAGTACATTATTGTTTAAAACAATTAAACAAGGCGTATTAAACACTGATGTGTAATAAAATATAAGCTACAGATAAATCAGCATTAACGCATGCGTGGCGAACTCTAAAGTTATATTTTTTGTCAAAAGAAATCTGTATAGGGACTGAATAGATGGCAATAATGTCACGAAAAGACGTATAAAATTTAGGAGAAGAATAAGGAGTAGTGAGCAGAGGTTGAGATGGCTTATTGGTCAGAGCGCCTGGAGTATTTATCCGGGAGGCGCAAATTCCAATACTGTTCGCGACCGTATTCTTTTTCTATTTAATATAATAACTTTAGAGTTCGCTAAGCATGCGTTAATGCTTTTCAAAAATTTATCTTTAATTGTTAAGGTAATTGTATCTTTACGACATTGTATTAACTGCAAAGTTAGTCATTTCGGTTCGGTCACCTGTATAGGAACTGAATAGATAGCAATGACGTCGCCAAAAGACGTGTTAAAATATGGATGAAGAATTCGTGGTGGTGAGCAGAGGTCGAGATGGCTTAGTGGTCAGAGCGCCTGGAGTATTTATCCGGGAGGCGCAGTTTCGAATCCCGTTCGCGACCGTATTCTGTTTCCATTTAATATAATAAACACTCGATTTAGGAACGTAAATGTGGCAACGTGCGATACATCGTCTTCTTAGGAATGTCCGACTACCAGTAGCAGTCTGCCACCCGCGTCTACACCTCAGTCAAAGTTCCGATAGTATCGATATGTAAATGGAAAACATTAATCGATTTACTTATTCCTTGTTGTGATTAAAGTCCAGTGTATTATTTATTTTTACGAGTTTTTTTTTTCCAAACGTCATAGCCAATTAGGAGCTCAAGTTAAAAGAAAACGAAAATCAGCATCCAGTTATTTATTACCATAGGTGTTTTGTTTTAATTAACGTGGAATCACGCTTGTATTCCCCGAAGGGGTAGCCAGATGTGTACTCAGTTGTGCACCCACATTTCACCTATAGAATACTATAATTATTAAGTCCCATGTAATATGTGGTAAACCTATTACCATCTACCGAATATACCGGATTTATTTTAATACTTGTTGTCATGAAGTTGATGATGAACTGGATACAATTGCAAAATACGGGCCGGTACTGAAAAATTCTTAACTGTCTAGTCGGAACATCGAACTCACGCTAATTTCTTCTATAATAACACTTGGTCTAGCGTGAGTTCAATTTTTCGACTAGACAGTGTTATTGGGCTTAAGACAGTTCTATTAAAGTTAACCTTAACAAACAGACACTCCAAATTAGAAGAAGATATTAGTCTTAAAAAAATTATACCAAAGAACCGTCTAATTCAAAGTAATGAATCTTTTAAATCACACTTAGATCTTTCATCTTCACAAGATTTTTATTTTTACACGCTCAAACATCTCTTTGTGGTATCTGATCCGTAAACACGATCTTCTTTGTACACTCACTCCTAATCCTAACACCAGATGGGCTTCACATTGAAATGGAATCTATTTTTATTTACTTCCTTTTAAGAATATCATACTTAACATCTCTAATAAGGTTGGTAGGATGTTTATTACGGAGCCATTTTTATAACCGTTTCGTATAAATGTCGGTTTCGTTGGTCCAGTAGTCCTAAGGGCGACTGCTGATCATGAGGTTCTGGGTTCAATTCCTAAAGCAGGAATTTTTTTATTGGCTTTTCTGTTAAGAAATAAATTCTCGCAATTCCAAACTCCGGTCTGCGAGCCCGGAATTTGGAATTATGCACGGTAGTCCCGTGTAATAGGGACTTAATAACAACATTGGTGAGATATGGGTGTACTAGTGTGTACTTCTCTGCCTACCGTTTCGGGTAGTGCAGGCGTGAACCCGTAATGCTATGCTATGTATGACATAAACGTATTGGTTTATATATGTCGAAAATCATCTTTTGAAATTCAAGCATTTAATAAATATATCTAATATGATTTCTATTTTCTGCGATTTGGACATTATAGAAATGTAGTAACCAAAAGTCGGATATTAAATTACATTCAATGTCACATTCACTGAGCACATATATTTTTGTATATTGGTTAATTAATACATTGAATTAGAAAGAAAAAAAAAGTACTTATATATTTTATTTTATTTCACGTTTGTAGGTATACATATTATAGTGTTGGTAACATTGTGATAAAAACAAACGCCAACGATGCTAATGAATGATGATGGTACATCACAATTTCTGGACGCAGTACTTAATGTCACTTGTACGTCACCATGAATAAAGTTGTTCCTTAAATGAAATTTATCTTATCGTCGATATAATCCTACATGAAGCTTCTCCAAACGGATCTTGAGCAGGTAGTTTAAAACAGCGTTTATTTTCTACTATAGTAGTAAAACTTAAAAATATATATATATATAATCACTTGATCACTTTTTTGTTAGATGAACACTGAAAACTGTATAATGTTTAAGTATTCTACTGGATTGCCTTTCTTGTCTCTGTCCACTGTCTACTTATTTTAAGGCCTTTTTTCATTACTTCTGTTACTATTTGTGCCCTAGCTGTACGTTTTCTGAAGTATCAAAATAGAATAGGTAACTCTTATATCTTACCAATATAAAATAGTAAATACAAAATACCATTACCCACACTTAAAAAGGTAAGGACCCAAGAGTGATCAGGTAATACAGTCGCATAAGTAATAGCACCAGTTGCTGGAGTCAGCCAAGCGAAATAGGTCAGCGAAGTGTCGACGATGACACTATCTAGGCATAACGTATGTAGTGGAGTAAAACTATGTTACGCTTTTACTCCCCTGAGATACGGCGTGTGAACGTGTGGCTTGTCGCGCGATTTCTTTACTGTGTGTACTGAGCTTTATATATATTTCGTTGCTGTATCAGAGTTTTCTACGTTACTGGAAAACTATAAATATGTTGCTTGAAGTATCACGATATTTTCGATTTAACAAAACGTTCATAAATAAATTATTTTACAATCTTATTGCCCAATAAACTAAATTACACATCGAAATCTCAACCTTAAAACTTTGGGGTAAAAGGTAAAAATACTGTTACAAAAAGTCCCCAAGCTAACAACTCTGGCCATAATAAAATAAAAAAATAAACTTTTCCACAGCATAAAGTCGACGTTTTATTGCGGAAATCTTAATTTTCCTAATAATTAATCTCGGATTGTGGGGAACCCTTGCGAAAGCATTTCATTTTGAGGAAATAAAAAAGAAGTTGTAAGTACAGCCCTACCTGTTACATAATCTACAAGTAAATGAACCTGGACTTCTTTTAATTTGTTCCCCTTTTTTACTTCCCCACTCGTTATGAATAAAACATTCAAAGGGTTGTGATTGTTTTATAAACAATTTACGTTGTTGGAGATGTTTTTCGAACAATTAAATTCTTTGCTCACGCCAAACAGACCATCAAAAAACATCAAACGGGTTTGTTCGAATCTAATACATGTCCTTTTGAAGCCAACCATTCGGAGAAATTACTCAAAGAGATAGTTTTACGATGGAGGCCAGAGAAAAAACTGGGAGACATGGATGGACATTTATGTGTTCGGAATGTATGGGCCCAGCTATGCGGCCCATCAAAACGTTTTTACGACTAACATGGCCAATAGTAGAAACTGCCCCCAACGACTGATTTATACTGTTTCCGTTGAAAAACATAAAGAATACAGCTGCAGACATATTTAGCGGTTAATGGGACGTTTGACTTTTATAATGTTGCCTTAAACAGTTTAATGTTGCTTCTTGGGGGCCTATTAACGTTCTTTCTTGTTCAATGAATATAACAATCATGTGTTGTAAGCACTTAAAAATGGATAACATATGGCAATTATAAAACATTTATGTATGTAAACACACTTTACGCTAACTCGCTCTGTCGTACAAATCGCCAGACAGGATATTGACGAAAAATCTGTTTTAAACAAAAATGATTGGGTAAAAATACATATAACAGAGTATATCATCACGCCTGTATCTCTGGACTGTAGAAAACGGTATTCTGTTGTACACTTTTCGACACAGCAGTTTTTAGTCCCATGTTATAAATGTGACTCTATTGTCATCAAATTCTAGGCTGCTACTGAGAATATTCTACCAAATAATACTTTGCCACCCTCGGTAATCGAACCCAGTTGACACTTTGACCATCCGCCCTTACAACTGCTAGACCAACCAGGCAGTCAAAAGTTATAATTGGAATATACATAGATGCAGTTATTGATACTTCGATTTTAAAGGCCATAATAATATAATGGGTACTCAGTACTTAAAAAAGGTTTCAGTTCAACCTATCTTCCGTTTTGCAATGGCAGCTGCGTCATTGACACAACCATTTCACTATCGCCTCACTCAGGTCAACCAAAACTTTTTACTGCTTGAGCGTTACAAAAATAAACCGCATCGATGCCAACTGTATTTTTTATCACAGTTCTACTGTTTTTCGAGTGGAATAAAAATTTATTTATACGGGCTGGAATTTAAAAGATTCGTTTTTTAAGGTAAAATTTACCAATGAAACTGACTAAGCTTGAGAAATATAAAACTTCAGTCAAAAAAGTCTAATAAGGTTACACAAAAAGGGAAGTTTTTTTTCCTGATTATCCTTGTTGCTTAGGCATGGTTATTTAGTTTCGTTGGTAGAATCCATCCTTAAAATTTGTCACTCTTTTTTAAATACCAACCTGTATAAATAATGTTTACCCTCGAATATCTCTATAAACATATCGTAAACATGGGCCGCAAAGGTACGCCATGCAAACATCAAAACCTCCGTGTGCCAAACGTTACACCATGTAAATGTTGATAATAAACTTATGAATTTACAGTCTTAATCCTTGTTTTGGTTTACCTTCGCGCCTTTGCCCCATTTCCACCCTTTACAGGACCTTAAGTGCGTACCTCTAACCGCAAAGCTTCATAGCTTGTATTGTGTAGCTCAGTTGTAAATACTATTGATAATACAGGTTTCCAAAATGATCCGGTGTGTTGATTTAAAAAAGAAATAATATGTTTTGTTTATTAGAATTTGATTAAAATTATTTGGTTTTCATGTATCAGATTCAATCATTTGTATTGAAACATTATTCGAATTCAAAATAATTTCAGAGGTGCACGAAATCATACAATTTTGACTTAAGAAAAAAAATTGCAATCACATCTGTTGTCTATTTTAGTTTTACTTTTCTTAATTCTTTTACAAGCAAAATTTAGACATTTGTGAAAACAAAATGTTGATAAGTTGATTTATGAGGACTGACATACAAACTAGGTTTTTTTGTATTATGGCTGGAAGTACCCTATACAATAGTAGGTTATAATAAAAAAAAAAAGAACTTACAATGTTTGGTGTGTGTGTTTTAAGACTCAAGGTGAGTTTCTGTATGGGGGTATTTATATAGAGGAGCCGACTGTGTGTGAGTGAGGATTCTCTTGCTATGCAACTATGAGCAATTATTTTGTTCTGTACTACTCAATGTCACAAATTTTGACAATATTCCCAGTTTACTTTTATCTCATCCTTAATAAAAGCCACTTTTGCTTTCACGCTAGCATCCTTCCAGGTGTAGCCGTGAATTAATGGAGCCGTACCATCAGCATAGGACCGCTGAAATCATTAACGTATATGTTGAAAAGAGCCGGACCCGATATAATACCCTTAGGTATTGTAATAGATAGAGTTCTGACTTCAATAATATTGTAGTTGATTTTGACGCATTGGCATCGGTCATAAAGGTAATTCTTGAATATGTCAAGTGTGTCACCTTTAATATTAAGCTTGGTCATTTTTAACAATAATTCTGAAATTGAGACGATGTTAAAAGTCTTGGTAAAGTCCAAAAATATCTAAAATTAAATCTAGTAAAAGAGTAGTAGTGAAAAGTTTAAAAAAATCTTCATTGGATTTCTTTGCAAACTAATTTATAACAGATTGCAAATAATTACCGATAACGAAAAATAGCTTTGAAAACCTAATCATTCAAAATATACAATGTATTTCATTAGTCCAATTCATCCATAGAAGCCCTAATTTTTTATACATCTCTGTAGATATAATTTTCCCTGGGCTTTTCATAGGGTTAATAATTGAATAAAAATTTCATAAATTGAAATGACGTATTCAGTAGATAGAATCAAGCGTTGAATGACTTCCGTGTAATGATGATTCAAGTTTGCTAAAGTTATTCAGGCATCCAACTTTTATTAATACCCAGGATTAAATTGTGGAATGCAATAAAGAATTTAGTAACCTATATTCTCCAAACGGATACGTAGATGTGTACACAGTATCCCCACATTTCACTCAATGCCGTTATTTAGTGCCATGTAATAGGTGGCAAAGGTATTGTCCTCTACCAGGCACAATTCCAAATTTCATACTGCTACTGCGAATGTCTGCGCTTGTGACTATATACTATCAGTAAGGCTAATTTTATTACAAAATATAATTGTCTCATCAGACTAAAAATGTGAATGATGAACATCGTACATGCTACATTTTGATTTGTAATTTAATTATTATCAATTAAATGAAAATGTCTAGCCTGGGACTAATTAAAATATATGAAGAAGCGAATGTCAATAAGGTTAACTAAGTACTCAATAATTTAAATTTTAATAATTAGGTATAATAATAAATAATATTAAAGTGATTTAATAAATAATGTATCATTTGTTGCTTAAATAGTGAATTATTTCTTCTCGAGATCTTGTCTTGCCTACTCGAGGTTATCCGACAAAAAAACCAAGTCATGTCCACAGTCATCGACATAGCCCACAAGATTAGTAAGCTGAACTGGTAGTGGGCCGGCTATATTACCAACAAAACCAACACCTGCTGGGATAAACGCGTTCTCTAGTGGAAACCGTGAATCGATAAACGTAGTATAAGACGTCTTCAGGCTAGATGAAGTGATTTTCTGCGCAAGGTCACCTGGATGGGAAAAACTATGGACCCAGCTCAGTGGCATTTACTTGGAGAGGCCTATGTCGAATAGTGGACTGCTGTGATGATGACGATGATGATTTGTGCAATGCTTTGCGTAGTCATACTTTAGATGGCTGATCGCTAGAAGTATTTTCAACCCAGCATCATACCGCGATACCAAGTTAAATCGTCAGGCCCCATTGTTTTATTGTCCAATTAATTAATTATTGTGACTTCTGGTCCTTCAAAGTGAAAAATTTAAAGATTACTTTTAATTTATCCTTTACATGGATAACCTAATTACCATTTAACTTTTTATGCAAGTTTATATCACGCGCTTAGGGTTTCATGGCGATTTTGGTTTGTTAGATACCACGATAGAGGCCATATTTAGATTCTGTGTAAGGATTACATATAAAAATATTTTATTCATAAAAATATTTTTTCTCCGTATAAAACTATTTTATAATAACAAAACTCTACTAAAATGTCAAACATTATTTTCTTATGACTCCATAATATAGAATGTTTTGAAATAAACTTAGTACGAAAATCCTTACAATCATGTCAAATTATACATGCATTAATCAAGCCATTAATCTTATTATCAAACGTATTTCATGCTCAAGTAATCACATTTGCCTAATCATACGGACTAATTGAGAGTTCATGAAACATGACCTTACAGGGTCAAGGTCATTTGAAACATGCAGACAGTACGCAAGAAATTTCATGAACTTTTTAATTCATTTACGTTTAAGTATTTCATTTCTATGAGAGTAATTTCAATTCATTTAATGTACTACTCGGTATTAGACTTCTTATTGTTATTATTAGCTATTTGCATATTTTAAATGGTTTAAAATTTTCTGTTTCAACAATATCAAGTTTAATTATAGTTAAACCCCAAATTCATCAAAATCGGTTAAGTTGTTGACTCATTAAAAGTTATTGAAAAGACAGACAGACAGACACATATTTTCACATTAATGTTGTTTGTTTAAATGAATATTAAACCGATTTACTAAGGCAATCAGGTTTAAAGCCTTCATACTTGATATACATTGATAGTGACAACACAGTTGACGCTGTGTTCGAGTCATTAGATGTTGAACCTCGTGTCAGGAGTTGGATTCCTGAACGGTAATAATATGTTCTACAGACTATGTGTGATTTGTGTCTCAAAGAGACAGCGTGGGGCATCGTTGAAAAAAAAGTTTAATTTCCCCCTATAACCGGTGCCTTTACCGGTGGAGAAAACTTAGTATCTACAATTAAGGTTGTACCCAACTCAGTTACCTAAGTTTCTTATGTATACTGAGCCAAGAACACATGGGTATTGTTGAGATCAACTTAGAAACTTCCAACTCAATCACGCTCCAAGCCTAAAGTACTTGATTGTCGGCCATTTGCAAACGAGCAAATGAATGTGAGAAAATAATTTGATTAACTGTTCTTAGACTATTTGCGTTTTGTTATTCTGAATGTGTCCCTTTTATTATGTAGGAGTATTTGTAACAGAATTATAACGAAGTCTTCATAATGTTGCGATTTGTTTGGACTAAGGATCATTTTGTCAGAATGTGAATTTAGATTGCCTCGTTGGTCTGATAGTCCCAAGCGTGACTGCCCAGCATGAGGTCCTAGGTTCGATTCCCGGGTCAGGCAAAGTGTTATTGAGTTTTTCTGTTACAAAATTCTCAATAATAACTCGGAGTTTGGAATTGTGCCCAGTATAGCAATCGGGTCGGGTCACCTTTTGTGGTTTCGAGACAAAAAGAAGTTAGGTGCAATCCAGGCCGTTTCTTTAAATCTTTATAACACAACTTAAGATACAAATCCAAAAGGGTAGATACTAGGCGGAAGTGTATACTGTTGATCACTTAAATTTCGAGGCCGTTATTAAATCCTAGGTGGTAAGAAATTTAACTTCATATAACCATATTATATATTAAAAGGTTTTCCGTCTTGGATTGACGCACAGCGTCTTCCACTTGGTTTTCACAATGACCGTATTAAAGAACCAAAGAATGAATGGTTTTAGAGAAATATATATGCAAAAAGGATTCTAAATAATTACCTAGTTTTATGAAGAACATTAAGATTAATAAGATTGTCAATAAAATAAAAGTATAAAATACTGCAATCGGTCATGTTAACTGAAATAGAGAATAGGCAACTAACAGATATAGATACCGCGAGACTAGTGTACTTTAGCTACTTCCATAGCATCATGTCTTACGGTATTCTGCTGTGGGGACGGGCTGCTGACATCGAATCGATTTTTATACTACAGAAGAGAGCTGTCAGGGCCATATATAATCTACGTCGTCGCGAATTTCTTAGAGAACTTTTTAAGCAGATTAATATTATGACGGTACCTTGCCAATACATTTATGAAAATATTATGTATGTGAGGAAAAACCTGAATCTTTTTGTAAAAATATCTGATAGGCATAATTATAATACTAAAAATAAAAAAAAAATTGCCCAACCACGGTTTAGATTATCCAAAGTACACTCATCTTTCATGGGATACTGTATTAAATGTTACAATAAAATTCCTCCTAATATTCAGGAACTAAATGAGAAAAAAAAATTAATCTATATAAAGCGCACATTATGCAAACAAGCATATTACAAATTAGACTACATTGAGGATAAAAATGCTTGGAAGCATGCTGGTCCTGCTCCATAGGACAACTCAACCAGTACAGCCCATCTGCTTACTAATCTATCTCAATTTTGTCAGGCGTATACGCAATGCATGTTACTGTTAAATGTTATACCTATATTTTTTTTTTATTAAACTCATAACTTCTTTATTGTAAATGTGAGCACCATGCAGCCATTAACATTATTCTAGTAACGTGACTTGAGGTCTGGTAGTTTGAGATGTCATACTCACATAAATGTCTTACTGTGGTGGCGTATGTGTTGGGTCATTCTGTTCCCTTAAATATGGTTGAGCTGAGCGATGCGATGGATATGCGTGATACTCGTGAACGAGTGCCACAAGTTGGGACTGGTCAGCTCTAAACTACCAAGACTTGTAACTATTGTTGGAATTTTGTATCTTCTATTGTACCTACGTGTACAACTATATCTGCATCGTTATCACATAATGTCTTTTTATCAATAAATGTACGTAAATTATTGTAACACAACATTTTAAAAGAGTAACCATGGAGTTTCTTGCCCGTTCTTCTCCATAGGAATCTACATTTTGGAACGTGGCATTTCTTGACTTTCAAAAGTACCTTTATATGGTCTAATTGGAATAAATGATTTTGACTTTGACATTGACTTTGAAACGATCATCACAGCAAATGATGTCACGCCTCAGTAAATGTCAATCACCACCGTACGTTTTGCTTGAACTTTTGTTAAATGTTATCGAGGCGTGACGTCACAACATCATCACAGGCGGCGCCATGATACCCATGAGCTTTTTCGCGCTTAATTGAAATTAGATTAGAATGCAATAAATTTGCGTTAAAACCTAGTTTATTGCTGAAATAATGTGTTTTTCGGAAGCAGTAGACGTGTACCTACATTATAAAAGGAGATTTCGAAATCTGTCATCTTGCCTATTCTATTGAAAGGCTCCATAATATCGTACCCAAAAATATTTATTTGTACGGAAACATTATCTTTCCTAAAAAAATATTATGACAACAGTATTATCTCAAAACCCTTCTCGTTTAACACAAAGGGTAAGGAAACAACCCTATCTAAAATCCGAATGACGAACCGAAAAGAAAATTCAAAGAATACATTTGCGTATACAAGGTGTAACTTTATGCGACCCAGTTACGTTGCAGAATCAACCTGCAACGGTGCACGACCGTGTTAGTTTTACACTAGACTATACGCTGGAAGGCACGAATCAAGTTGTTTTGAATTTTATTAAACGCAATTAAGTTATGTAACGCCAATACTTATACTAGCTTTCATACATGCTGTTTTTATTGTCAGTGTTAAAATAAGGGAATCTGTCGACAATTCTTTTACAAGTAAGAAGATGGTTTAAAAATACATTTGCGTACGTATACAGCGTGTAGCTTTGTGTCTGAGTCGCGTTGCAGAATCAAGCTACATCATTACGAGACCGTTTTTGTTTTACAGTAGAGCATGCCATAAGTGACTCGAGATTTATTTGGAAATTCAGGGACTTAATTAAGTGAAGGCTAATTCTACTTCAAAATATATGTGATCAATGTTGAAATTAGAGGTTATTTGCATATGCTTTAACGGACAGGAAAGTTTTAAAGAAAACATTTTCTTTTAACTATAAAGTCAAACTTTATGAGACCAACTGGTCTCACAAAAATCGGTAAATGTAACTACATTTATCTGTAACCTAGTGTGACATAGCTAGGTAGAAGGAGACCGTATCGGTGGCGGTTACCACGAACAACAGCATTCCCAATGAGGGTTGTCGTCATGCAAGAGGACGGTCATAAAACATTGCCAATACTTTAGCAGCATTCAATTTCAAATCAATTAGAAAGAGGAAGAAGAACAATTCATTCTGCGCCGACCCCAAATAAATTGGGATAAGGGCAGGAGGATTAAATGCCTCCCAGGGGTACAACCTTGTCGTGGTGGGGGGGGCTCTAGTAACCGTGGCTTCGTCGCCCACGGTGAAGCTAACGGAACCCGAGGAGGGCCGCTCCTCTGGGCTTTGCCTTCCAGCCCATGTTGAAGCGGCGCCAGCGTAGGTTGCGGGCCTACGGGGTGTCGCGACTGAGGTGGGCTGCGGCGTCGTATGGGCGGCACCGCAGCTGCGGGATGGGGGCCGCGGCGGGAGAGGAGTGCCGGTATGTCGGTGCGCCACTCTCCCTGCCTTCCGCGGCCTTGACGGTGTCACCACTGTTAGATGGCGTACGCGGTGGGGCCGTAGGGGAGGAGGAGTGTCGGTATAGCGAGGCACCGCTCTACCTATCCTCTGCGGCCGTAGTGGCAGGCGGCGGGGCCACAGACCTGACCCGTCGCAGGGGACTTTGGGCGTCCGGACACGGGGTCGTCTGGCACCCATTGCACATACTCTCCGAGGTGGTTGCGGCACGCCATGTGTCTGATGTGCCGTGGAGGGGAGCAATACCCCGTGGGAGGGAGTCCGGTAACGGACTGCCACTGGTGGGTTCGCGGTTGTGTGCGAGAGCGTTCCCGCGTTCCGCCGAAGTGGCTGAGGAGGTACACAGTGGAGTTTTAGTGAGTTCGAGACCCACATAACCGCTCTGTCTCCCCGTGTCAGAGCGGTATGCGTGGGAATTTCTCCACGAAAAAATATATTGAAATGTACGCTTGCATACCTTTGTTTTCTGAGTTACTCTAAGCCGATTTGGCATAACAAATATCATAAATACGACCCGACAACATTTTATTTACTAATAATATTCGTTTTAATGTGAAGTCCCTGCAAAAAAATGCATCATCTTATATGCCAAATCAGTCATCCAATTCAAAACAAGCAAATACATAGGCGGCTGTATGTATTTGCTAATCTCGAAAGAATAAAAAATGAATATAAAATCTCCTTTGATGTTCCAGTCACGTATGTATTTGGAAGTGAACAGATAGGTATGTAAATACCTACATCATATATCACAAGCAGGTTGGTCTGAAGATTTTTATGGCTTTTATTTGTTCTCGTGAACTAGTAAACCGTTTAGCGTGACAGTTGTGATTTATCAGGGTTCGTTCCGTATAGTTATGTCTGTTTCGTAACATAGTGATAATTTTATTTTTTTATTTTCTTGTCTCTTAAAAACGTGTAAATAAAACTAGACTGTAAAATCGAATTTTATCAAATTATTGTGACTTCTGGTCCTTCAAAGTGAAAAATTTAAATATTACTTTTGATTAATCCTTTGCATGGATAACCTAATTACCATTACACTTTTGATTAATCCTTTGCATGGATAACCTAATTACCATTACACTTTTTGGAACCAAGTAGTTGCTTGTTTGCATTCTACATAGTTATGTAGAATCATTTGACGTTTCCTAAGTGTATGAAATTTACCTATTTCAAAGAAAAGACTTTGATTTCATTAAGAATCAATAAATAAACAAATAGTTATTATTGTTCATAACCGATATGTCATCATTATCATCAGCCTATAACAGTCCACTGCTGGACATAGGCCTCGTAGGTATAGCTGCACACCAATTCTTGTTCCTCTTGAGTCAATTGATCCAAAATGTCTTTAGAAATAACTAAATAGCAAAAATCTTTGTTCCATTCAGAAAATGATAGTAAAAACTCTTCTCAAAAATCTTTGTTCCATTCAGAAAATGATAGTAAAAACTCTTCTCAAAAAAAAAAATATCTTCACAAAACTAAACTAAAGGAACAAGAAAAATTCTGATAAAGGAATAAAAAAATCGTATAACAAATCATTTTTCTACTTCAACGGATTCAAAATGTATTTCCGCGATGGAATGCTGTATTTTTTCACCGAAGCCGTTGGATTACGTAGCGCAGTCAAGTGGTATTTATTGCCTACTTACATTAAAGTGGCAGGAAACCTACGATCGAAACGAACGATTGCTAACACGCTACCCGTCATACTGTGAGTTAAGTTCTTGATTTTTACAGAAGTTGGTATAAGTAATTGAGTCTCGAACAACTTGCTTGTAAACAATATTTTATTTCATTTTCTTTGACGAATGAGCAGTTGTCAGTCGTGCTAGGGTAGTATTAAATCCTAGATTTTTACATAAATTGGTATAAATTAACACTTTTCCTAAATGTTAATTAAATCTAGAACAACGTTTATGTTAAAACTGAATCCATTTCCTAATGAATGAGTAGTCGTAAGATGTGACGAGGAATATTAAAAATCCTAGTTTTTTTTTTCCATTCGTCGATAAAGCTAAACACTCATCATTATTTGTCTTTGAATGTAGAACCAAGCTTACATTAAAAAAAAAATATATTTTCCTGAATGAGTAGTGGCCAGTGATGAGGAGAATGAAATACACGTGATAAAAAGGGTGATGGATATTAATGTTGATGGATCAAGGGGTAGGCAGGCCACCAAACAGATGGATGGATGGTTTGATAATATGAATGAAAAGGTAGTGAACGATAAGGTCGCGACTGAAAGGGGAGACTGGAAAAGAAAAATCTATTCCACCAATCCGGAGTAACTTTGGCCTAAGGCAGGTACCGTGGGAGAGCCATGCTTCGACCGGAGTAATACCACGGCCTCACAGAAAACCGGTGTGAAACAACGCTTGCGTTGTGTTTCGCTGACTGAGTGAGGGTACCGGAGGCCCAAACCCTTTAAAAGGCCCGCAACGCACTTGCGACTCCTCTGCGGTTGCGGGTGCCCATGGGCGGTGGTAATCGCTTACCATCAGGCGTCTGTCTGCTCGGTAGCCCATACCCCATAAAAAATAAAAATAATTAATGATACAATACAAAAACATGACCTCTGTTAAAATATATTGTTTTTGTTAGCCCAATTTAAGTCGCACTACTGACCAAAGGCCTCCCAAACCTCCCTGCCTTGCACATCAAATTGGTCCAGGTCGTCTCGCCTTTCGTCATCGTGGTGCATTACATAACAATTTTTCTTTCATCACTTTCCGAGTACATTTGAGCGACATGCCAAGTCCACTCCCACTTTAACCTCGCCAATATTCCCCAAACATTTGTTACACGTGTAATAGAGCGCAAGGTGGTGTTACTAATACGATTTGTAAGCTTAAAGCTGTATGCTGCACTAACTTTGTTAAAAATGTGTAATATAAAATGTATTCCTAAACATTATCTCCCCTTACAAATAAAATACGAAATATACCTTTACTTCGTATTATAAATGGCGTATTATAACTTCGTTCTGCTCATGAGATTAGGTAGCATTGTCCTCCTATCTGCCAAAAACAAAGCACGGTCACTAATTTGGCTGCTAAACGCGGTCATTGTGTCAGTTTTCCTTTTGACCGTTAATTGTAGCTAGCGGTCATTTAGAGATCCACGTTCAATATTGGAACTACTTAAATTATGTTTTACTTCACCAGGAATACTTCAATATACAGTGTGTTACAGAAAGGGTATATTTATACAAACTGCTGTAGGCAGATGTAGTAAATTATGCATTTAAATTCTATAAAATTTAAATGCATAATTTCAGCTCGTAATTAAATGAATTTCACAAATAAACGGCAGTGAATTATGAATAATTATGTTAAATAATTGTTTAGACATGTACAAGTTACAATTAAGTAAAATGCTTCAAATAATTTCGTGCTGGTACTTTAGATCGAAAATCAAAATCAAAATCGAAATTTCTTTATTCATTTTTAGGCTAAAAATTTGCGCTTTTTGAACGTCAAACATTAAGACAGCCCACAAAAAAGCCCACCCTTCACCGCTTCCTAGTGTTTTAGCTGGAAAGAAGAAGCGGCGCAGCAAACTTCCCAGCAACACGTCTGTCTGTATCAAAATTATTTATAGATTCTATACAAATCTAAAATTGAATTTATATAAAATAATTGTATCTAGTGAGATAAAATATCTTGCGCACAGTTAGCTAGCACGAGCCTTTGTAATATGCATTGGCATGCATATTACATAGGATTGCTAGCTTAGCAATGTTAGCATGTTTTGTTTTATTTAACTTAGATTCTATATGTTGTAGTTATTATATCAAACGAGTGATGGACGGCGACTTTCTACAAACGATGACTGCGGTAGATCAAATTATAAAGTCGTACAAATCTAACCATTAATATCTATGTAGCTGTTATAGATAGGAATTGTTCACCCTCTGAAGATGACACTCACATATATCTCAAATACTACATACTAAAAATATATAAATACATACTATTTCAAATTATCAGGGAATGGAGTCGTAGGCACAGCTATTTTATAACTAAAAATTATTGCGATATCACCCCACCTCATTTATAATATTAAGATATCAGCGAGAGTTTTCGCAACTTACTTTCAGTACCCTTGGATTAAATAAATAACGACAATTTATTCAAAAGAAACTTCTTTATTATCCTTCAAAGTTATCCTTAACCCTTTAAAATTCTCTCTTTAGTCCAATTATTCAACATCTGAATTCGCAACAAAAAAGGATAAAACATAATTATGAGTGACATTATATAACAAGCCACTATTAGCGAGTGGTTTTGACAAGCTATTTCACTTTGTTTCCGGTACGGAACCCGTTTCAGGCTGTCATCTTCATGACTATTGCCCGGATGTTTTCCAAAGCGTCAGCTGACTGGATGAAAGTTATTCATGGGTATTTTTGGTAACTTTCGTTATGTTCGTTTTTTGATGTCAATTGGGTAATTTTTTGCCCAATATTGTCTTCTTCATTGCATTAATTTGTTAGGTTCTCTCACATGTAGGTTACAGTCGTTACAGAGCAGGTAAGGATCAGATGCAACGTAGCTATGCAAAGTTATGGTTTTTCATATTCGCTATACCTGAAGCAGACACAATAGTTGAAAAATTACCGTGTACTGAATACTAAACTAGACTGTCATCATGTCAAAGCGTAAGAAACATAGTCGACAGTACTTAATTAACGAACATTTGCAGTACAAAAATATTTTATTAAGTTCAAATTGAAGCAGTCAAATCAGTTCTTGAGTAATATTTTGGATCAATGCCGTCTACATAATCAACCATTAAAACTAAAATCACATTCATTGACCTATTTTGTATTAGCTGACGAACCAGCCGTGTTGTACAAAACAATTGAAGAGCTTTACTTACTTAGCCCTCATTAGTAACAATGACGGCTGTGAGCCTGAAACTCGACGCATTGCAAATTAAGCCTTAATTATTTCGTTACAATGTCAGTTTTCGGTTAACTGTAATTGCAATGACCGACATATTTAATACAATCAAAGATAAAGTACTCTGTTTTATTCAAAGCTCAGCTTACTAATGATTTTAGTGGTCTTCAGAAAATACCAAAGATTTTTTCTAAATAGAGTAAAGCTGACCGCTCCGTTGGTCTAGTCGTCGCAAGGGCAGCTATTGAGCTGTAAGTTCCTGGGTCCGGGCAAAATGATATTGAATTTTTCTGTTTGGCAATTTTCGGTTGCAGCCCGGTGTATGTAATTATGCCCGGTTAATGACAATTAAACCTATTACCTGGGATAATTATTATTAATAACGACGTCAGTGAAATGAATGTTTATGTCGCAGATGGATTGTAGAATAAGCTGTTTTACAAAACTGCTAGCTGATTTACAAAACATTACTGTTATTAAAAACAGCTGAACGACTTTTAGCGGTTTAACATAATTACTGAACTATAACACGCAGAATTGAATGAACGTTTTGCGTTTATCAATGCAGCGGGTCGACGATCAGAGATTATGTAAAACAGTGTGAAATGAACTGTCAGATTGTTGATTTTAGTTCGAAATTTTGTCGCATATGGCTCTGTATGTCTTAACAATAATAACCTAACTTTATTTTACTTGTCAATAGGAAAAACAAGATAAAATTTTTGAATGACGTAAATACTAAACTACTATAATAGTCGACAATATACCGGGATTATGAAAGAAAATAAACGAAATTGATCGAACGAAGTTTCGTATATCCCGACACGGACAGGTTAGGTTCGAAGAATCATCCTCTTCGTGTTTAGGTTTTTTCTAACCTTACAGACATAAAAATAGGAGCCCCGCGAAGCGGGGCTCCGTCGACCCAGCCACGGAAAGTCAAATCAGAATACAGTATCGTTTTTTACTTGAATGGTGACTATCCATTTAATATACCTATACAATAAACAAACCTGTCCCACAGTAGATATGTCATTCTGCATTACGTCTAAAGGTGGGTAGCAGTTTTGTTAAACGTATCGCAATGGCAATCCAGCTGAACGTTGTTCGGCTGTTTTATAAAACAGTACTGTTTTGTAAAGCAGCTAGAGATTTTGTGAAACAGCGGATTCTACAATCCATCTGCGACATATATATATAATACGCTTGTATTTATGAATGCACATTTTATAGCACGAAAAAAAAATATAAAAACACGAGTGATTCCGCGGGTTCAAGCTAGTGTTAAATATTTCTGAGACCTACATAACAAACAGGGTCACACAATTATGTCAGCGTAGGAGATGGATGATCACAAGAGTAGTTTAAAAAGTGCTAACTCATTTTCTAAAGCACAACGAAATTCTATACCAGTAAATCGTGCACAGTGACACGTAATTTTCCTCTGGAAAGAAAGATCTACTAATGACGAAATGTTTAGGTACTTACGTTGATATTACTAATAATAGGTTCTCTATTTTCTTAAAAATCCTCAAGAATCTAAGACTCTTTTAAAAACTGCCTCGTTGGTCTAGTACAGGGTTTCTCAAACTTATGGCTCCACGAACCCCTGTTAATGCTACAAAAACAATGGCGGACCTTAAAAAAATTAAATAAGCAATTTTATACAATATATTCTCGCCTCCATACGCGCTTGCTAACTTACCAGCCGCCACTACGTTAATCTTGTCGCGAACCCCTACCATCACATGTCAAACAACTAAAGGTTCGCGTGCCCCACTTTGAGAAACCATGGTCTAGTAGCTCCAAGGTGGACTGCTGAGCTCTGAGCTGCTGAGGGTTCTGGGTTCGATTCCCGGGTCAGTGAAAGTGTTATTGGGTTTTCCATTGGGAAATTCTCAAAAGCAGCTCCAAGTTTGGGATTATACCCGGTAGATGGCAATAGGCACACCACCTATTACATAGGACTTAATAACAACATTGGTGAAATGTGGGTGTACAACTGTGTACACCTTTGCCTACTCTTTCGGGGAATACAGTCGTGGTGCTTGTATGTATGTTAAAAAAAACACCTTTATTCCATCGTCTCATAACAAACATTGACTTAAAACAATTGCCTTATACGAGAGTGGATGTGAATCAAAAATATTTTTATCATATACAAAGCCAGTTCAGCGGGAGACCATAAAATATAAATAATGGTTGGTCTGATAACCCTGTCGACTTCGCAGTAAAGCTTGTTCATAGCGTATAGTGTATGACACTTTTCTGTTTCCTAGAACAAATCAGATTAGCTTGTAGTGCAACCAAAACAGATATTATTTTTAAGCGCATCGTCGCATGCGTAGCAAATGCAGTCGTGAGCAGGTTTTGAACCTGCGCCTACCGAATAAATACTCCAGGTGCCACCCAGACAACTGCTCATTACTCTGAATTCTTCTTCCTAATTATAATTTTGTTGAAAATTAACAGGTATGCACTGGTTTTTTTTTTCTATCTCTTAGAGTTAGAACAAAAGCGGATTGTGCCCCACTTTAAAAAAAGAACTATTTAAAAAAAGGTTATTTTGAATGGCACGGCAATAATTGATACAACAACAGATCAATTTGAAATAATTAGAGATTTTTTTAAAAGAGTAATCAACATGTTTATCGTAATAGAGGTCTTTGATCTATAATAGTAGCCTATTTTTATAAAAAATATTCATATTGGTTTTGAGTAAATCCTGTTTTATTTGACCTCTCAAGATTGTGTGTGTTGTGTTTATAATTCCTCTATAACACCTACTGATATAAGAAAATCAAAGTATAATAGTTAATAGTGCAGCTTTATACTTTTTTCTCTTAAATGAATACTAATTAAACAATGTATTTATTTATTTATAATGACACTCCAACGACTAGTTCACAATAACATTATTAGAAATCATAAATATAAAAGTTAATAAGTACCTACTACATTAACTTGTCACCTGTGCACACTTGCAATTTTTGAGCCTACCTAATGTCTACCTAATGTTTAAATATATTTACCAACATCACAGTTAATTCCTATTTTAAAGCACGTTGGCTTATTAATATCCCCATTATTTTGTTATGTTTAAGCAATTTTGGGATTTAAAAGTACGATTTATTTTCCAAAACCCTACTGTTAATAGCAGTAGGTACCTTACTATATCAATCATCATCATCAACCATCAATACATATAATATCATCAATCATCATCATCAATACATATAATAAAAATGAAACGGATCGCTGTCTGTACATGGAAGATATATGAGAAAAAATATTATTGGGACCTTAATCAACGCAAATAGCACCCAAAACAATGATTGTTAGAATTTTTGTTTGTCTGTGCACGCTAATCTCAGAAACGGCTTATCCGATTTCGATATGGTTTTCATTCGTATATTGTGGTAAGCTTCACTTAACATTTAGTATTTGTTTCATATCAATCGGTTCATAAATAAAAACGTTATGCCAATTTAAAGAATCACGTCGAATTCCTGTGGATATCGTAAATTAACATCATGTTAATATCAACATGATGTTAATTTACGACATCCACGCGGACGGAGTCGCAGGCACAGCTAGCAAGTAATAAAACGCTCTCCATCGGAACAACAATGTCAAAACGACTATTGGTATTTGGTGAACTGTGGCTCACTCACATCAGTCAGGTAAATTGGACTATTCGTAACAAAGCAAGTCGAATGGAAGCACTAGTACCTACATGAACCCATTAAGATTACAATGAAACACATCGATGGATTCGCCCCGAATGTATGAGGGATTTTACCAATACATTAGTCGAACAAAGAATAATGTTATTTTATGATTGAATAACATTACAAATAATAATACTCAAATGTTAGTGTTAATCTAAGCCGGGCTGTTAATAATTGCCGTCTATTCGCTTTATGCGTCATTATAAAGCATCAAAAACAAGGCTACGGACTTCGGATAATAGCCTGCAGCGTTAAGGTTGGCGGAGAGCGGGAGGGGAGGGTGAGGGGAGTTGGTACAGTATCGATACATGAAGGTAATAGAACAACTATTGGAACAACCTATTTTATCGAGGTATCAGAATTGAGAATTCACAATAGAAAGCACAGACAACAAATGAAATTAATTAAAAAAATATAAAAAACACGCCTTTTTGTGTACCATAGCCACTATATTACTATTTTCTTAAATCTTACCTTAGTCTATGTTACCCAGAATATGTAAGGATTCTGTTTATACCCCATACATCTAAATCAATTCAGGCGTTTAAAAGTAATGGTGGAATATAAAAAAACTCTCAAACATACATACATACATGAACCCTATACATGAAAACATAACACTCCTTTTTTGGGGAGTCGTTTCGAATATTATAATCTTGGCCAGAGTGGCGGACAAATTGATGAGAAAATCAGGCGCCAAGGCGAAGGTAGACATGTTGAAAATATATTGTAAAGTTTATATTATTATTTACTAACAATAAATATTTGATGATCTTATTAACATTAAATGGATCGGTATATGGTCTCAAATAAAGATTATTATTCAATCCCTGTCATAGCCATGTCATGCCAAGTAACAAGTATTATTAAATCGATGGCTAACAAGGTTCAGTTCATAAATATGGCGCCGGTAACGCCTAGTAAAACAATACATGATGATTTTGCAGCAATTAAAAATATAGGAATATCTCGGATATATTTTTCACGTTTAAACAAATCGCGTGATAGAATTCCTACTGCTTGGGTCTACCCAAGCCAGTAAATAAGATAAAAAATGAGTCCTCTTCAAATTCCCTAACTATAATTGAAGTAAAATCGATTTAAATTCTACCGAAAACGCGTCAATCACGCGAAAATCAGAAAATAAACCTATTCATAAAATAAACTTAAAAGTATTTTTTTAAGTATTTTCAATTTTAATGTGTTATTTGTGCAAAATACCGAGGTGTACCCTAATCACATATTAAAATGGCAATTGGGCTGTTGATGTTCATTACAAAATCAAAACATACTCAGCATTTCCATAATGGAATTATATTTAGGGAAATTAATTAATTTTCTCGTACCTACTTATTTAATGGGAGGTAAAATTAATATCTGCTGCAATGTAATATATTTCGCGAAGCCTATTAAATATTGCTCGTGTTTAGTATTGGACCCAATCAGTTTCTAAATTATAGTCATCATTGGATTTAATTAGGTTCCGTACAAATTTGGGAGCGGCAAATTGTAATTTCAATTCCTCATTTCGTATATTATAGTTAAGTACCTATGTGGTCTCTATGTATGTGGTCTTGTTAGTAAGTTTCTCTTGCTGTTTTCTTTCAACCCCGTATGCAAAAACCACAGTATGTTAGCAATTAATTATCACTTGCTTAAAACGATGAAGGAAAACATCATGAGGAAACCAGCACACCTGAGAGATGTTCTCGATGGTGTGCAAAGCCATGTCAGATGCCTAAACTACGGGCGGCTTAAACTGACACAAGGTTGTTCACTAACCATACGAATAAGCAGCCACAGTTATATGTGATAATTTTATTCAGTCAAAATTCTTCACAATTTTATTTATCTCGAAGGGATAAGCAGAAGAATGCGTTGTACTTCCATATTATACCGATGCATTTATTAAATCTAATGAACATAATACAATATGTCGTGAGCTTATTATCATCAACCGGAAATCCAAACTCCGGACTGCTACCCTCTATGAAATTACAACCGAAAAAACCCAATAACACTATGCCCAACCCGGGAATCAAATCTAGGACCAAGAATGGAAATTTCATTACTACGAAGGCAACTTATTTTTTATAATCTCTCCAGAAGATCCTGTCTTCATGTCAATCAAATTACGAAAGAAAGTTAGAAAATGAAATGAGAGAACGCTGGTTATCTACTGGTACCTATAGTGGTCGCAAACGTGTCTGCTGACCTTGCGGTCCTGGGATCAATTCTCGGGCAATTTCAAGCAGTGTTATTGGGTTTCCTGTTAGAAAATTCTCAGTCGTCGCCCTGAAGTTGAAATTATTGCCTGATAAAGGGAAATAGACTCACCTGGGAGTTAATAACTGCATTGATGAAATGTGCTACATGCAGTACATCTGTCTATACCTCTGCCTACCTCTTTGAAAATACAGGCATGCTGCGTTCTACTTACCATAACTTACGCTGTAATAAGCACACCGATATCCGTGACACGCGAAATAGCTGGCTGCGTCTTATCGTGTAGAACACGTCATTCTCCTTTACAAAGCGAAACAATACCACTGGGGTTGGTGTTGAAGGGGTTCACGAGTATCAAAGATACTTTCCGGATAAAAGAGACAAGCATAGAAAACCAAATGAAACAGAACGGGATAAACACATTTAGTTATAAATAATACAGATTTATTGTGCCTCCTTGTCACAATCACACGGCTTTATGGTTTGCGGAATTTTCAGGGTATCTAAGTTTAAGATCCAACAGGAATCTGGCATAAGGAATCTGAGAATATAAAACAATATGAAAATTGCAAAGCCGGAGTTAAACTGACCTTTTATTAGTTGCAGAATTAACAATATGTGAATGGTATGGCCAACATGTCATTACATAACTCGCATTCGGAGAAAAGTGTCGTAAAAAGGTCATAAAATATTCGACTGGCCGCCATAATATTAACAAATATAGTGTATTTAATTAATTCAATCGGAAGAAGGAAATCGAATCGATTCCGCTAAATGTATACGATTAACTACGTCTCTGTTCTCAGAATAAGTTCACAGAATTACGTATTTTGTATACAAATAAAGCGGCTGGCTTGATTACACATGAAAACTATTTCTATTAATTGGATAACTTCACAAATATTACAATTTTAGAACATAAGAAGTAACTGTAATTAAATAGTAAAATAATAACTATTATCAAATTCCTCAGCCATACTTCAGAATTCTTGTCTAGGAAATAATATTAATTTTCGTTATAACAAACAATTTTACAATTGCCCTCAAACGATATTTGATGAAGTTCAAAATAGTTTGTATTTTAAATATAGAAAGCATAACAGAAATAAATGAAGTGTTTTCTGTTTCATTTAAAAGTTTTATACGAGTAGTTATGAGTATCTAATTGGAGAATTTTATTATTAGTTATTATTGATACTGCGCGTAAGAGAAGGAATGTATGAGAAAGGGAATCACAACGATTTTATTTTACGAAAATTGTACTTCCTGAGCTTTCTCAAGAATACCTTTCAAGCTTCTCATTTGTTTAGTGACACAATACCTAAAGATAAAGTTAAAAATGCAATCCAGGATTATCTTCTCTATCTTACAAAGTGAGAAATAAATTTGCCAATAATTTTATTTTAGTTCCTAACTAGGAAAAGAAAATCTTATGCCAAACAATGAAATAAAGATGTTTATAGACCTATTGTTAAATCCTACGAGATAATGAGTATCTACTAGTGAAACCATAGTAATTAATGAGCCATTGAACAAATAATACGACACAAATTTAGGGGAATTCTGAAATTGTTTATTTTTATTTTTTATATTCTACTGACTGCTTGAGGATGATGTGCAATTTGATTTCATCACCCGCAGGATAAACCATTTTTTTCTTTTATCTACATACTCTGGACTTCCTGTATCAGCTGCCAATTTCATCATTTAGAGTTCAGTTGATTCTGCCTCTTCTTTTTAGTTTCCTATAATATTCAAGGAAGCTGTATCTGAGATACGTTTCAGTCGAATCTAGTAAACTGATACCCTCAGAGATCCCCATCCATATTCCGTACTGAGCCCCTAATAGGTGGAACAGATAAAAAACCTATTGTTTTAAATTTCATCAATTCCGTTCTTATCCTCTGTAATTTTTGACACATAAAAGTTACTCACGTCAAAATAATTGTTTGACGTCAATACAAGACACATCATATCACGCCTATTTCCAATGGGGTAGGCATATATTTCGCGTAATCTACATTCAGTACTCCGCAAGCCTGCTCCGTTGTTATCCAAGATATAATAAATCTTTATTTAAAAAATATTGGGTACTATTAACTACGTATTATATTCTTTGGGTGTGATACAAATATATTGACAAACCATATTGATGTATTGTCAGAACGTGAGGAGAGACGTGTACGCGCACAGATTTCGCTTATTTTTCCCTCATCTTTTATTATTATGAGGGTACCGAAATACTTTATTCATTAATAAATAGTATTATGTAGAGTGCTATGTTGTTATTCTGGGTAATGTGTTTTAGGTTGTACTAGTACCTACATTCTATTGTTATATTTTTTCGCATTATGGTATTTTTGGCAAGTTCTAAGGTGCGGTTTGGGAAAAGTCTGTGTTAGCAGTGGACTGTGATAACATGGGTTGACGGTATTTTTTATGATGCTCAAAAATAAACTAATGACTGCTTAAAGTTAAAATCTTAGTCATTTTGTTAATAGAGACTTTAGTTGTCCCAATTTCCAATCGTAATTTTTTTTACCAAAATTTCACATCGAGCCACCGTCTTTCAAACACAAATCATCGAAAAATCCTTCTAAAATCATACTTCAAAGCCATACGTACGGTACGTGGCAATTCAGACACAATTCAGCACATCATCCCAAAGGAGCCCGAAGTAGGATTAACTCTTCCTCACGAACAAGATTCCTGAGGACTCGGCATTTTGACACTTGTTCAAGTAATATCTTCTGTTAGAAAGGCTAATACTTCTGACGTGTGTTTATCTTCACGTACACAATAAAAGGGTTCGTACACATGTACTTGAGAATTCTGACACGCGTTATCCGTGTTTAATGACGGTTCTGCTTAAAAAGGGACTCAGATATACAGTCAGCAACGTAGGTTGATATTTTAAATTGTTTCGGATTTTGTTTATTAATGTTTTTTTTTTCTAATTATTAATTATTTTGTGTGAAACAGTTACAGAGTGGAAAACACTTAAGTAACAGCTTTGTGATACCTAATCCTATAAGTGGATTCCTACTTAGGCTAACTAAACGGTGAAAGCAATTAAGACAAATTAAGAATAATGTTAAATATCCAAGATTTTGACGTCGCATAATTCATCCGATTTCCTTTTTATAATAACTGATAATAAATAAGAGACATTAATACTCTAATATAAGTTGATTTACCTTCTTTAGAATCGACATCAATACAAGAAGTGTATGAAAAAAAGAAAGAAAGAAACAACATAAGAATATTATTTAACTAATATTGCCGACTGTACTTACTTACCTAATATTCTGCAACCTTTAAATTTTAAATTGGTATGGAGTAGGCTCAAACTTTTCGTGGATACCAGAATTTATAATTAGATACGGAAGGGTAAAAACCTTTAAGCTCCGATTATTTTGTATTATCTTGTCTTTGAAATCAACATAATTTATTAAATCCTTTAAATTATTTTTTATACATACTCGTAAGTATTAAGGCAATGTATTGCCCTTATTAAATATTATTTTATAAGGAAGAATCGTAAAATAAAAGACACGACAAGGATTTCAGTAGCAACCCGGAGTTTAGAATCGCGTGCAGTAGATTACAATAATCTCATCACATGGAAATTAATAGCGAATGTGGGTGTAATCAGTTCTCCTTGGCTAAAACCTTAGGGGAATACAAGCTATGTACTTACGTTTGTAATATAACATAAGATAGCATCACGCCTGTATTCCCGGAAGGGGGTAGGCAGAGGTGTATACAGTTGTACACCCACATTTCACCAACGATGTCATAAAGACCCATATAATAGGTAGTAAGCCTATTGGTATCTACCGGGCACAATTCCAAACACAAGACTACTCCCGTGATTTGTTAAAAGAACAACCAAATACCACTTTGTACGGCCCGGGAATCGAACTAACGAGGCAGTATCTCCAGCCTTACTGATTCCATGTGTGTCCTATATTCTAGATTCAGACAGCACGATCTTTATTTCACATGGGAATAGCTCGAGCCATATTGAAGTATTAAGCCGGTCAGCCAGTTGGGAAGCCGCCCACAAATAGCCAGACACACGTATGTCTCAGTAGCTTTACAACATACCTGCTTTTCTCAAACTGAGCTTATCCCTTAAGTCAAAGACAAAGTCAAAAGGTTTTTATTTCAAATAGGTAAATTACATGCACATAAGAAACTTTAAATGATTCTAGTTGGTCCAAAGCTGATTCCCATTGAGGTAGGCAGAAACTATAGATTTTATTGTACATACATGAGGAATGCATGATAAGTGTTTCAGGTTTATTAACCTGTCCTGTTTTGAGAAGGTCCGGTACGTTCGTTGATGTCAGACCCTCCACCCGTTGCAGTTTTTACGTTTTTAATTTTTGCTTATCCTCATTGACGCCACCCATAAACAGCTAACCGTGACTTTTCAGATACTTGACCGTTGCCCTAGTCACGTACACTCATTTTCTTTTCTTTCAGAGTTCGTTATAGGTTCCCTCATCTCATCCATCTTTTGTGAAGGACCAGGCATACAAACAATTTCTTCAACACATTCTCGTTGGCTTAATTTCACAATACAGATACTGTGAAAAATATTGTGAATAGTAAAATACAGATACTGTGAAAAATATTGTGAATAGTAAAATAAACTACTGAGACCACCCCGGTGGTCATCATCAGCACGTAGAGGGGCACTTTGGGTCTTTTTAAGCGACCAGCACCGGAACCCCTACTGTGCGACGTCCTTTAAGGCACACCCCTGGGGAAACTGTAAGGGGTTATTCCCTGAGCCTCGATGCGCACAACAGCACATGACATCTTCACCGCGATCACTCTATTCAACTCTGAAGAGTTGTGTGAATCCAGAGGATTCTTTAGAATTAGAAGGATGGATTACATATGTTGTGACATAGATTTTTTTATTTTTTGGATTTCTTTTATTTTTGGAATTTTCGAATTCAAATTCAAATTCAAATTTATTTGCAAATTAAGTGTACATTAGTCTAGTCTAGCGGTCTTAATTGAAGTGGAACTTATAAACTTAGGAGCCCTTTCCAGGCATTGCAAATTCGCTAGAGGATATAATATTAACTGAGCTTAAAAAATATATTTAGACATAAATGTATCATAGATTATATAATTATAGTTAATGCGATTTTAATAGATCGTTATATTTATATCAAATTGTATTTTTAGTAGGATAATAGTATTGGTATTTATTGATGTATTATGTGATATTTATAAATAATTTACTTTTATTTAGTCCTCATATTTATATTTTATATGTATAGTATTTTATATAATATGTATTGTAATGTTATTTATTAGTTTAATATATGTTATTTATTTATATATTGATTTAGAAATTCTTCTACTGAATAGAAGCTTTTGTTTATTAAAAAGAATTTAAGTTTCCTATTATATGCTATAATTCTTGTTTCATTTTTGATATCTTGTGGTAGCTTGTTATACATTCTAATTGCCATATATTGTGGGCTTTGGTTTAACATTAAAATTTTAGAGGGTGGTAGATATAACCGACTTTTGTGGCGCGTATTTATGTTGTGTGTATCTTGTATTTTAGTGAATGCGTGAATGTTTTTGAATACAAAGTTGCATATGTTTGTATATATATTGAGGGTAATGTGAGTAATTTGTATTTTTGGAATAATGGTTTACAACTTTCTCTATTATTTATATGGGCCAGGATTCTAATGCATTTCTTTTGTAGTACAAATATTTGGTTTATATTGACGCTATTTCCCCACAACATCACTCCATACCTTAACCAAGAGTAGGCATATGCGTAGTAGGCTGAAAGTAAAGTTTTTAAATTTGTGTCAACTAATTACTCAGTTGACAATGTCGCTAAAATAGGCATTCGCAATCTATTAATCAAAATACAAAACCGGTAAATGCTTGGTCCCCAAACGGCAAAGCGCAATGATATCTTTTGCAATGGTTATCATAAGTTACAATATTAAATGGAAAAAGAATACGGTCGCGAACAGGATTCGAACCTGCGCCTCCCGGATAGATACTCCAGGCGCTCTGACCAACTAAGCCATATCGACCTCTAAGTCTTAGTTGGTCAGAGCGCCTGGAGTATCTATCCGGGAGGCGCAGGTTCGAATCCTGTTCGCGACCGTATTCTTTTTATTATTAAAATGATAACCATTCAAGATATGTCTTTGAAAAAGCATTAACGCATGCTTAGCGAACTCTAAAGTTACAATATTAAATGGAAAAAGAATACGGTCGCGAACAGGATTCGAACCTGCGCCTCCCGGATAGATACTCCAGGCGCTCTGACCAACTAAGACTTAGAGGTCGATATGGCTTAGTTAGGAGCGCCTGGAGTATCTATCCGGGAGGCGCAGGTTCGAATCCTGTTCGCGACCGTATTCTTTTTCCATTTAATATTGTAACTTTAGAGTTCGCTAAGCATGCGTTAATGCTTTTTCAAAGACATATCTTGAATGGTTATCATTTTTGATAAGCTATAAAACAGTGCCATTTTTATTGAAATCCGTCCAACTTAGATTCTGAGTGTTAAATGTTTAACATCACTGCTCAGCTCCCTTGAGGAAATGCATAATTTTGAATAGTCTATAAGTTGGCCCGGCTTTTGACTATATTTTTTGCACATTTTCAGTTGTTTCTTTCTCTTGGTTTGGACGCCAGCCTCGGACATAGGTACAAACAGACAAAAATACTCAAATTTAAAAATAACAGATTTGGCATTAGTATCGATTAAATAATACATTACGAAAGAAAAAAACCCAAAAAGCCAATTTGAAATTTTCAGGCTTTCGAGTTACAATTTTATTTTAAGTATAGATTTAGATACAATGTCAGTGCAATGCTGCTATAATGGAAATGTCAATCTTATAAATTCAAGCGAATAATTGATATTATTGTCAATAAAAACAAATCAATAAAACATTAACAGTGACATAAAGTTTAAAAACGAATATTTATACTGACTTTTAGTAGAAACCACTAATCGCCAGGGAAGCCACATGCGCAGAAAATAGTTAATGCCAAACTTCCTTATTATCAAGGTAGTCCAAGATAAATCTTTGAAAAGCATTAACACATGCTTAGCGAACTCTTTTCCATTTAATATCAATGTAGTCTTTAATTTTATAATATGCTTTTTAAATGAGAACCGATTTAACATAATTATGATTTAAACTTTTTACCCGTGAGATCTGTGACAGTTTTTGGTAGCTTATTAAGCGTATACCATTGCCTAAACGTGATTTATTTGTTTTAGTTAATCAAAATTTCGGTACTACTATTATATGTTTGTTTCTTGCATTTATGTCGTGAAAGTCACTGTTTATATTAAATCTTAGCAAGTTCTTTCGGACATACATCAGGATTTTCTAACAAAATCATCAATCTGCCTAGCCTTTTCCCAATTGCATTGGGGTCGGCTTCCAGTCAAACCAGATGCAGCTTAATACCAGTATTTTACATGGAACGACTGCCTATCTGACCTCCACAACCCAGGTACTGGGTAACACGATATCTCGACTACTCGTGACGGCTGTCATAGATCTTAATTTGACAACCGGGACCGACGGCTTAGCGTGCTCACCAAGGCACGGAGGGGTCTCGGTATGAAATGATGGTCACTCATCCACAGACCTTAACGTAGCGTAGCTTAACCTCAATCGATCGAACTGTGCGTTACATAGCCACAAGCCGAGAGAGAGGATTTTCTAACAAAGACAAAAAAAAGGGTTTGGTCGCAAACGAAAAGAATTGGCCTGTCACATAGCACGCCTACAACTTGTAACAAAATAAACGCATGACTTAAAAGTAATTTGTTCAGAATCGGCATTTGAGTCCATTACAGCCATTACTAAGTGAAAAAAAAAAACTTTTACGTGCTTTAATTTAGAATCACCGCGCCGTAACAACTTAACAAAAGCTTTCATTTAAGGAAATTTAAGACTTATCTCAGAGTAATGAAAAAGAACACATATTTTTCTATACCTATCAATAAAAAAACAACAAATAAAAAAGTGTATGTATGTAATTTCAAAATATCTAATCGTTTTATAAAAGAACTTACAGTTATTTACACTATACCTAAAGCTAAAAGTCCTCCTGCGACCACGAACGCTGCAAAGTGTTCGAAACGTCACGAAAAACAAACCAATAATACACGCGATTAATCCAGTTAAATAACCTAAAAATCACTCTTTAAAATTTTTGTCTGTCTGTCTGTTTGTTCCGGCTAATCTTTGAAACCGCTGGACCGATTCTGATAAACTGGTGAAATTCTGATTACTGGCAGGTAGTTTACTATATAAGAGTAACTTGGGCTAATTATATTAATTATTATAATATAACTATACGCGGGTGAAACCGCGGGGCACAGCTAGTACGTATATATTATGGTATTCAAGGCTATAGAGCTTATAATATATTCCATCAAAAATACCTCTTCTCGTTAGATAAAAGTCAAAGTTTCAGGCATGAAGCTCGCGTTATTCCAACATAAAATATAAATATTTTATTTCCATCTTTCTTTCAATCAAGTGAGCTAAAATGTTTTCGACGAAATAATTATACCAAAATATTGCTCACGAAACGTATCAAGGACGTTGAACTTACACAACTTTGTCTCGGCTTAGAATTTTGTCAAAAATTATGTAAGGTTATTTTTTATATCACAAATGAATCCACCTCTGGCCACCAACTTGGCTTATGGTGAGCGATGATGTGGCCGAGGATGGAGCACGTAGATTCAGAAGAAATCTATTCACTTTAAGTAGAGTCGATAGATTTGGGGAGAACGCTAGTAGGGAATTGATGTAACTGCCCAGACCCGTCTCCTACAACGGTTGCACCGGACTACATCCCGAAACACGACCAGGTAGCTTCATGGCATGGCTTCGTCCGTTGGGTGGTAACCAGCCGCGGCCGAATCCTCCCACCAGAGTTGTGTTGCCTGTTTTGCACCACCCAGGGGCCACGTGTCTGTAACTCAGCTCCCAAAAAGGTTCTACCTTGGTTCTACAATATTTTTGTCAACATTTTCTATCACTTACATACCTTTAGTAGTCAGTGTGTAAGTGTTATGGATTAATTTAAACCATTATTACAACTTCTACTTGTAAATTATATAGTGCGTTTAGCGTATTCGTCCAGGCCGTATGCTCCCAACTGTATTTTTCTGTCCACGAAAATGAATCTCGTTTTTTTTTTGTTTTTCAAAATATTTACCCTTAGCAAAGAAATTATTTTCGTCTTAGTGGTACTTTGGCAATCAAATATGTTAATTGTTTATTTCTATTTAATGATTAGTTTAAATTAATGTTTTTGATATATAGTTAGTTACCTACATGATTTTTACAACAAAATTTTTCTTCTCCAGACTTGATCGCGCTAATAGTCCAAGCTGTCGTCAGCTACTGACGGATTACGTCACGGAAAACAAAAAAACATATACATAATCCTGAACGTAACTTCTGTGACATAATAAGAAAATAAAACAGAGGTATATAAAACTTATTACAAAATATACTTTGTACTATTACACAAAAAAATTGCCTTGGCTCAGCATATGCTCATTATTCATCATATGACCCACATAAAAAGACGTTAAGTAATAAATCAGGACTTGTTGTTATTTTTTACCCGGATTCCTAATCTAGCAACATAGATACATGATAATCAAAATTTCACCTATATCACTAATTTAAATTATCCTAAAAAAACAACCCCAACTGCCTATTACTAAGCTACCCTCATACAAAACGGACGCTATCAAACTAAACAAGATAATGTTAAGCAAAAACAGGGTCCCATTTAAAGCTCTAACGTTAAACAAACAGGCGTAACCGTTATCTTAGGTATTTAAAACATCACACCAATAATACCTGTACCAGATCGATCCTAAATCAACATTATAAAATTTCAGACTAATCCTAATTATTATTTTAGTATGAACAACAAAATTCATTCATCAATATTCTGTGGTCATAATTAATTAGAACCGTGACTGGTGTGGTTATTAATTAACCTAAAACTAATTTTATTTTAGTAAAGATTTTGTATAGGTATAAAGGACTGAATAATTTTTAGTCCTTATCAAAGGATTTATTTTAAGCCTAATGACTGGGTAATGATTTTAACCTTTAGATAATAGTATCGTCGTCTGGGACATCTTTGGAGAAAGTATTATGATAAATATTTTTAGTTAGAATTTCTTGGTGCGACGTTTTTATCAGTGGTTACGATATAAACATATATACTATCAGGTTTGTATCGCGAAAATTTAATTCATATGAATATTGATGTACCTACCTAAAAAAAATTCATTGATGCAGTTATAATTATATAAAATCCCTGGTGGGCCAGTGGGCCTATTTTCATCAACCAAGCACATTTCCAAAGTCCGTGCTGCTAATGAATATTTACTAGCAGAAAATCCCAATAACACTTTAATCAATCCGGACATCAACTCGAGAACTTCACGGTCAGTAGTAAATAAAAAATCTAACATATTTTATTATTTCTCGGGCTTCTGAATAGTAGCAATTGCGTAATTTATTAACCCATTAAAAAAAAAAAAAAAAAAAAAAAAAAATACAACCGAATTGATAACCTCCTCCTTTTTGGAAGTCGGTTAAAAATATACTTTGTTGATTTAGAATGACCACACAGGACTCCCTTAAACGGGCCCCCGAATGCACGCATTTCATACAAAGTGCTCTACTAAAATAATTCTTGACATTCGTTTTGCTTGCAGTTAACATTCCTAACGGAAAAAATTGTACGTATTTTATATTCGAAAACAGGTTACGGCTTTCTTAATTAGTCACAAACAAACACTTTGTATTACGTTCCACATTTGAATGACAATTCCATGTTTTATTTTTACTTTAAAAATTATTTGAAATCTTTTTCAATCAGTGCTCAGAAATAAAAAATAAAAAAAATTTTGCTTGCACAGACGACGATAAAAAGACCCATAGCCGCAGGGGACTCACGGAGCATTGCACTATGTTGCGTTATTTTATTTTTTTCATAGGCACAGCAAAGCAATGCTGCAACGTAACGTACAGTGTAACGTCACTGTAAAAGGAATTATAGCAACAACGCCGAGGTAACCCTAAAATTCATCGCAATAGGAAATCCTTAAATATAACAAAAGTATTTTTCGAAGGCTTGGTCATCAACCTTGACACAATTCCACTCCGAGCTGCTACAGAAAATTTCTTAACATAAATTAACCTGGGATTCAAACCCAGGTCAGGCTGAAGTCAAAATTCTTATTAACCATTTCAAGAAAGATTATACAATAGCTTTAATTTCCGTGTTTTAGGTTTTTTATGTTTGTATATCTCAAACCAATGCTGGACAAAGATTTATACTAACTTACTCAGTGCTCCATTTCCCAAGCTGTAAGTTAGTTATAATTAAAAAAAAAAAAAAATACTCCAGACTATATTTAGTTTTTTCATTCACAAAGTTTGATAGCAATCTTAGTTTGTGCACATCGAAATGCCATAAACTTGGTACCGTCAACCTCACGTCAGTTGTAACACCTGTACTACGAATACCGACCTTACTGCTACGACATAAAGGTGTTGGCAATGTCAAAATGTTACTGGCAACCTGAGGTTGACTGTACAGTGCAAATACAATTTCATGTTAAAAAACTAATAACAAGAAATACGGTATACCTCGAGTTCCATTTAAGTTAAGTAGTTGAAGAAGTAAACGAGAACATTGCTTCTAAGAAAATGAACGTAAACTCGACCCCAGTAAAAGTTTACGGAGACAGTTTGGTTTTGGTTAGTAAAGGTTCATTGATGAGGATTCCCGAAAAATATAGATAAACATTTTCTTATCGTAAGGTTGACGAACAACCTAGTGTCAAATTTAAACCAGCTATAGGCATTCTAACATGACATTACATATCAGCGAGAAAAGATAGGTGTGTTGGTTTCAGTTCCTCATATTGTTTCCATTCACCCTTTGTAACAAAGGGTTCAGAGGGCTGAGTTGCCCGCGTCCGTAGGAGTCCACCCTTAAAATAGAATCCCTACACGTGGCCCCTGAGTGGTGCAAAACAGGCAACACAACTCTGGTGGGAGGTTTGTTACAGCTGGTTATCACCCACTGGACGAAGCCATGCCGTGAAGCGACCTAGTCGTGTTTCGGGATATAGTCCGGTGCAAATGTTGTGGGAGACGGGTCTGGGCAGTTGCATCAACTTCCCAATTATCGTTCTCCCCAAATCTATCCACTCTCGAATGAATAGATTTCTTCTGAATCTACGTGCTCCATCCTCGGCCACTCCGTCGCTTACCATCATGTGGAGTTGGTGGCTAAACGTAGATACATTTTTGTTATAAAAAGAACAAGTAGTAATTAATTTATTATTAGCAAATGTCAGTGGTTTTTGATTTCACAGTTTAAAAGTCACTAGTTTATTATATAAGACCTAAAAATCACGCAACGCACAATGTTCAAGCTACGTCATCAGGTGAAATTAATGAACTTTATTGTGACAAATCTAATGAGCCTAAACCAGACGGGTTTACTAGAAACCACTCAAGGGGTCAGTTACCACCTTCCAACTCCTTCAGCAGACTAGCTCGATATTAGCATCTTATTATAGTTTCATCGGAAAAATATTTTAAAAGTTTCCACAACTAAGCTACCTACAAAAAGTGAGTGAAACTTAAACTAAAATTCAGCGCTGCAACTAATAAAGCTGCAGCAAAGATTTAGGTATTCCACAGGGTTACGAGAATATATACCTAAATATATTTCTGGCATTCTTTTTTTTATTATGCTGTCTATAATTTTAATCATATTATTTATTGGTGTCATGTCTTGCGTGTGCCAAAATAAACCGTTTTTCTTTGTTTCTTTCTTCTGTCAAATTTTGGTTTCTTCAATTCTTTTAAGAAGAATGTCGACGTCTTAATCGTGTTAAAAAAAAGGTGAACTTACCAAGGTTATCAGCTCGATATAATGGGAATATTGCCACCCATAACACCACCAAAAGGCCAGTTCCTCTCTCCATTTTCGTGAACGCACTGTCAGTTTCGTACACTAAAGGAAATGTCTATCAATGGTTCGGTTTTCAACGTCATCGTAGCATTATCTTCGAAGGATTTTGACTTCGGTAGTCTCATACGATTTTGAGTAGAACCTGTAACAATAGAAATATAATTAATAAATCACCAAATATGACTGACGTAGTTGGTGTAGAGGTAAAAAATTTGGTGCCTTTCTACACGTTTCATATTGTATTTATCTTTAAGAATGACGACAAGAAACCAACAATAGAGAAGGATGGAAGAATCAGTGGGAGGCTTTTGGTCAACTGTGGGACGATAAAGGCTAAATATAATAATAATAACTGCCCCAAAAGAAGAAGTGCTATGTTGTCAGGGTTCATGTGTGTATGTCTGTGATTGTCTTTATTCTACTATAACTTCTAAACGCCTAAACCGATTTAGATGTATGGGGTATCATTAGAATTCTTTCATTTTCTCGAGTAAATAAGCTAGTAAGATTTAAAAAAAATATCAAATTAAAATAATATTTTTAATTAACAACATAGCATCACGCCTGTATTCCTTGAAGGGGTAGGCAGAGGTGTACACAATTGTACACCGATATTTCACCTATGCTGTTATTAAGTCCCATGTAATAGGTGGTGAGCCTATTGCCATCAACGGGGCACTATTCCAAACTCCGAGCTGCTACTGAGAATTTCCTAACAGAAAAACTCAATAAGATTTTGGCCGACCCGGGAATCGAACCTGGGACCACCTGCTTAGCAATAGCGCTTGGGACCACTAGATCAACGAGGCAGTTTAGATTTTTAATTAATCTTTTGTTTTCAGTTTTTACCGTTAATGGTGCTGGATGTTATCGGTACTTGTACCCTTATCTAGGAACATAAAAATAGCCTTAAATATAGTACGACAAATATCGAAGCAAAACTGACTTCTAAAGTACATAAACCTGACACTGAGATACATATTAACTCTTCTGGGAAATTGAAACTATTTTATAATAAAACAACTTTTAACCGGATTAATCGCGTGTATTATTGGTTTTTTGTTTTTCCTGACGTTTCGAACACTTTGCAGCGTTCGTGGTCGCAGGAGGACTCCTGTAATACACGCGATTAATCCGGTTAAAAGTTGTTTTATTATAATGTGTAGTGATCACGCAAACCTAAGATATTACTATGTGAAACTATTTTTCCTGGACTTTCAGTTAATGAAAACAAAACACTCCTTTTATAAGGCAGTCGTGTAAAAATACATTTGAAACTCGGTTTCATAATCGAGCTTTCCAAACCAATCCTTTATTCATTAATTTTTTCATAAAATAATAAAAATTTACTATGATTTTATTGACACTAATTACATAGACGAATGTTTATAAAAAATTTAAACATTCGCGTAGTTCTAATAGTTTTTTATTAGTGATCGAAGCCTCTAAAGGAAATATCGTTGCCACGCCTATGATTTTGCCTATAATATTTTATTTTATGCCAATAGTTTCACAATTTCACGTAACTATGTGGAACTTAGTAAATATATCTGTACACATATATAACTTTTATGAAACTTCTCGTAACTTTATTGTTGCAGTAGCTATCTTTAAAATATTATGCCGTACTTTGCGACCTAAAAACTGTCTATAAAATCTTCGGTGAATGTGGTTTCCCCACTAGTACTGTAGAATGTTCTGTTCTACTCTAATATTTATAACACAGTGAAGAAAAAAAAAACTAGGGATAAGAAGTTTATGTGAAAATATTATACCCCAAGCGGATAAATGTTTTTAACTTGTTCTAAGAACTGATCCAGATTTAATATCAGATTGGCTAAGGAAAACTACAAGATTTACTTTTCGAAAGTAGAAATGCTGATAACATTTTGCGTTGATTTTTCAAGCGGGAAATGCAATACGTATTTTTACTGAAATGTTTTCTTGTTTCCTATCCGTTTTATAAATAAATTATGTTGTTTGGTTCCCGGTTAAGAGCACTCTTCTCTAACGAATAAGGTACGTATAAAAATAAGTGATTGCGTCAGAAGACGTGTAGGTAGCAACAGCCTTTTTCCGCTAATAAAGGTAATACAAATTTGTCCTCCCTAAAAATAAATATTCAGGCATAAATAGTGCAATGATAATGAATGTCTAAGTACTGTTGGGTGTGCTTAGTACTCATAGCAAATCTCAGGGTGTAAAGGAAAACATCGTGAGAAAACTTTAACTTCAATGACTGAAATCGCAAATCACAATGACCTTACGTGGTGGTCACTACTGATATTTTCTAGGATGAGGGTAAGTCTCACTTGTCATAGGCAAGCTATGCTCTGTTATAAGGAGATAGTCAGGGAATGCCGTCCCATAAGGCGCGCCAGGTGCGTGGTGAATTCAGCTGGAATTGTAGGACGACAGTATAGGTTAGTGGAGTACTGTGTGGGTTTAAATTCATAGGAGTCCGGCACAGCGTCTATGAAGGATTTATCACACGTAAAAAAGGGGAATACATTTTTAAAGTGGTATGTAAAACAAAAGCCTCGTTGGTCTAGTATTTGCAAAGGTGACTGTAAAGCGTGAGGTTCGATTTCCGCGTCACGCAAAGTTTTATTGGGTCTTTCTGTCAGAAAATTCTTGTTGTGTGCATTGACATATATATTACTAGCGTAAGGACCCGGCCGACCGCGAAACTAAATGGCACCAACGCGTTGGCCCTAAAATGAAATGTGTGACTCGAAGAAAGATTGGCCAGACCAGGAAAAATAGTTTCACATAGTAATATCTTAGGTTTGCGTGATCACTACACATTATAATAAAACAACTTTTAACCGGATTAATCGCGTGTATTATTGGTTTTTTGTTTTTCCTGACGTTTCGAACACTTTGCAGCGTTCGTGTTCGCAGGAGGACTCCTGTAATACACGCGATTAATCCGGTTAAAAGTTGTTTTATTATAATGTGTAGTGATCACGCAAACCTAAGATATTACTATGTGAAACTATTTTTCCTGGTCTGGCCAATCTTTCTTCGAGTCACGCTTAAGCTTAGTGTAACTGTTTGTAAAAACCTGTAATGAGAAGTTAAAGCCACAGCTACGTAAGTAGGTAAGTAAAGTATGGATTATTCAAGATAAATCTTTGAAAAGCATTAACGCATGCTTAGCGAACTCTAAAGTTACAATATTAACTGCAAAGTTAGTCGTGTCGGTTCGGTCACCTGTATAGGTACTGAATAGATAGCAATGGCGTCGCCAAAAAGAAGTGTTAAAAATGTGGATGAAGAATTCGCGTAGGTGAGCAGGGGTCGAGATGGCTTAGTGGTCAGAGCGCCTGGAGTATTTATGCGGGAGGCGCAGGTTCGAATCCTGTTTGCGACCATATTTTTTTTTCCATTTAATATTGTAACTTTTAAGTATGGATTATATTTACCAACCAATGACGCCTCATATATTCGCAAATTGACCTAAACTCTCAGTTTAATCAAATCACCACAAAGTCGTAAGTTTCAAAGCTCGGATTATGTATTAACCGCCCCTTAATTACTAGTTGTTATTTGCATGCCGCCGTCAACACTATGCAAATTAAGTTAAACGTTCCATGATGATATGTTGGGACCCGGAAACGGAGAATTACGCCAAGTTATCCTTTATATTATACATTTTAAAACATGTTCGTTAGTTTGTCCCTCTTTTATAACAAAACGGAGCAGCTTAATGACAGGATTTTTTGCATAATGATAGTCGAACTAGAGAAAAGTGACACGGACTGAAACTGCAGGTTCAAATTAGGTTTTGTTAGCCATGAACGTTTAAGTCGATAAATGCATCCATACTAATATTATTAATGCGAAAGTAATTCTGTTTGTTTATTTGTTTAATACCTTTTCACGACTAAACGGCTGAATGGATCCTAATGAAATTTGGCAAGGAGATAGATTGGACTTTGGAGAGGGACATAGGCTACCTTTTGTCACGCAGATGAAGTCGCGTGCACTAGGTCATCCTCAAAGCGACCTCGACAAGCGCAGCTAAACCTCGATCAATCGTTCTGTTCGGCTGTTACTTAAATACGACCATAAATGCATATAGAATTCTTGCAATTGCATTTTGCAATCATATAATGCAAAATGTGTTAGTTTGTGATTATTTCATGAAAAAACTCTCAAGCATCTTTTGCATAGAGATAGTTGAATAACAAAAAGTGACATAGACAGCCTTTTATCTGGGGAAATGTATCTCTTTTCTTCAGAAAAAATATTTTATTTATTTATTAAAATTTATTGATACAAGTAACTATGGCTCAAAATGTTAGTAATACATGTTTTTATAGCTTTGTTAGTAATTAAATATATCTACTCTACACACTTAAACCTACATGCATCGCATGGGATGCGAATCCCTGCTACGAGCTCAGCTTCGAGGTGGAAAGTTTGCAGCAGTGATTCAAACACAAGCAGTTCAGTCTGCTCGCAATACAGTGCAAGAATATAATATAACCGGCGAGTGAAACTGCTAGTAAAAGCTAGTTCATCATAAATACTTAAAGTCTCTTCAGTATGTAAATCGCATGGTAATGGGCCATGCAACGACGGTAAATTGTTTTATATAAAATTAAGAGCAACTGCATAAATTTTACCCATTAAGTCCGTGTTGGTTATTACTGAGGTTATTTTCATACAAGTAGTAACTGCTTAATGCTGCTTCATTATTGCAAAATTATTGAAGTGTTCCAATCGCAACTGTCGAGGTAAGGCCCTAAAATTTCATTTTAGGGCCAACGCGTTGGTGCCATTTAGTTTCGCGGTCGGCCGGGTCCTTACGCTAGTAATATATATGTCAATGCACACAACAAGAATTTTCTGACAGAAAGACCCAATAAAACTTTGCGTGACGCGGAAATCGAACCTCACGCTTTACAGTCACCTTTGCAAATACTAGACCAACGAGGCTTTTGTTTTACATACCACTTTAAAAATGTATTCCCCTTTTTTACGTGTGATAAATCCTTCATAGACGCTGTGCCGGACTCCTATGAATTAAAACCCACACGGTACTCCACTAACCTATACTGTCGTCCTACAATTCCAGCTGAATTCACCACGCGCCTGGCGCGCCTTATGGGACGGCATTCCCTGACTATCTCCTTATAACAGAGCATAGCTTGCCTATGACAAGTGAGACTTATCGTCATACTAAGAAAATATCAGTAGTGACCACCACGTAAGGTCATTGTGATTTGCGATTTCAGTCATTGAAGTTAAAGTTTGCTCACGATGTTTTCCTTTACCCCCTGAGATTTGCTATGAGTACTAAGCACACCCAACAGTACTTAGACATTCATTATCATTATACTATTTATGCCTAAATATTTATTTTTAGGGAGGACAAATTTGTATTACCTTTATTGGCGGAAAAAGGATGTTGCTACCTACACGTCTTCTGACGCAATCACTTATTTTTATACGTACTTTATTCGTTAGAGAAGAGTGCTCTTAACCGGGAACCAAACAACATAATTTATTTATAAAACGGATAGGAAACAAGAAAACATTTCAGTAAAAATACGTATTGCATTTCCCGCTTGAAAAATCAACGCAAAATGTTATCAGCATTTCTACTTTCGAAAAGTAAATCTTGTAGTTTTCCTTAGCCAATCTGATATTAAATCTGGATCAGTTCTTAGAACAAGTTAAAAACATTTATCCGCTTGGAGGAATAATATTTTCACATAAACTTCTTATCCCTAGTTTTTTTTTCTTCACTGTGTTATAAATATTAGAGTAGAACAGAACATAACTAGTGGGGAAACCACATTCACCGAAGATTTTATAGACAGTTTTTAGGTCGCAAAGTACGGCATAAAATTTTAAAGATAGCTACTGCAACAATACAGTTACGTGAAGTTTCATAACAGTTATATATGTGTACAGATATATTTACTAAGTTCCACATAGTTACGTGAAATTGTGAAACTATTGGCATAAAATAAAATATTATAGGCAAAATCATAGGCGTGGCAACGATATTTCCTTTAGAGGCTTCGATCACTAATAAAAAACTATTAGATCAACGCGAATGTTTAAATTTTTTATAAACATTCGTCTATGTAATTAGTGTCAATAAAATCATAGTAAATTTTTATTCCTTTATGAAAAAGTTTATGAATAAAGGATTGGTTTGGAAAGCTCGTTTATGAAACCGATTTTCAAATGTATTTTTACACGACTGCCTTATAAAAGGAGTGTTTTGTTTTCATTAACTGAAAGTCTCAAATCTTTGTAAATTAATAAACTTCTCTTGCTATTGGCATTTATGATAGTAACGACTATTTCTAAAACGTTTTAAGATCATCGGTTTTATAAATACGGGTCTAAGTTTTGAAAGCTTCCATAAAAATATTATACACCTTCTTAATATTAATAAGATTGGCACTGAATTTGATAGTCTGGCCAAACGCTTTATTTCCCACGCGAAAATTACTGATCCATTACCAGCCATGTCTAATATACCTAAAATATTAAGTTACGGAAACCCGTAATGGCTGGGGAAAGTTGGTTAGTTTACAAAATATACACGAACACTTAATGATAAATGATAAATGATATTTATTTCTGTAAATACATCTGTTACAGACACTTTAAAAAGTCATAAAAAAAATTAAGCTAGATGGCGTCGGCATTTCCTATCTGACTAGCTCTGAGAAGAAATGCCGAAACAAACTCAGAGGTCAACGTCTCTTTTAAAGTCCAGACATCATTTTATTCAACATATGAGTGTAATTATGTAGGGATAGGTCTGGGATGGCCTTTTGAAGAAAGAGCCATAGCTGTTTTGAGCTGACCTGTCCTAACCAACGGCACGTATGCATCAGTCATCGTGTAGCTCAACCACAATTTAGGGAGCTTAACGACCCGTCGCAAGACGATACCAGATCGGCAGGACATTTGCGTAGGCCACAGAGAGATCTCAAAAGCCGCCAGACAAATAAAATAATTATAACTTCAATCCAATCCTACACAATACTCACATTCACATTTTTATGGTATTGATAGACATGTCATATAACAATTAATTTCATTAGTATGTCAAATATTAATTAAATACATTAATAATCAATTAAAATGTCAATAGTAAATATTGAATAATTCTAACATAGAGTTAGCAATAGTACAATACATTAACATTAACACATACTCGTTAATATAATAATGAGAGCATTTAGAACGCAGCAGTTTGTTAAAATGTTAAAAAAATATGAGGAAGGACAATGTGAAAAATACCTTTCATTTATAGATATTTTATTCAAACGCATTAACGCATGCGTAGTGAATTCTAAAGTTATATTTTTTGTGAATAGAGAAATACGCCCCCAATTAAAAGACGTATAAATGTGGACAAAGAGTTCGGAGTAGCGAATCGTCGAGATGCCTTAGTGGTCAGAGCGCTTGGAGTATGTATGCGGGGGGTGCAGGTTCGAATCCCGCTCACGACCGTATTTTTCTTTCTACCATTTTTTTGACTTTATATCCTTCCATTGTATGTGCTGATCAGACGGCTATTTTTCATAAGGGTGAATTCACGCTATTTAAATAGGTGCGAGGGTTTGGGGCTAGAAACATTGTCACTAAACGAAAATCGTAAGTACTCACATACGAATGCTCGCGAACGAATGGTCGGCTCGCCAGCAACCAGTGCTTCACCTTTATAGTTTCTTCTATAGGAAAAGAGAACGATGCAATGAATCCATAAGATATGTGTCATAATTATAGTTATTAAATCATATATATAAAAATGAATGGCTGAAATGTTTGTACGCGCATAACTTCCGAACGGCTGCACCAAATTGGATAATCCTTTTTTTTGTGTTCGTTATTGTCAGGACAAGGTTTGTATAAAAGATTTTTTTTTATTAAACGAACCGAAAAATATTGCTGTACCAAGTTCGCTGGGTCAGCTAGTGCTTAGTAATTTTCCACCAGTTTAACGAAATTGTAGGGACATTGGCCTATGAGTCTTGTGTACTTAGGTGCACGATTGTAGGTATTAGCTCAACTAAATACGGTGCGCCCCCGGATCTCCGTTAAAGGCTAAGGATGATTCTGTAGTTTTAGTTAAAAAGAGTCCAGCACGACATCCATGAAGACTTAATTTTACACCCCAGAAAAGGTAATCAACATTGCAATACATACAAAGATTATACATGTAATACCTTGAAACAACCTACCAACGACCATCATAAGTTAAGGGTTGTGCATTTGATTTTTTAAGTTTAAACTTAATTTAACAATAATAATTATAGGCGCTAATTGTGTATAGCAAAGTATATTTTTATCTCAATGAAGTTTTATTTATAACAAAGTTACAATCTTCTCCTAACCCAACGAAATAAATTATTATCAGTCATTACACACAACAAGTTTTGTAATCCATCATTTCATTATTCCAGCTTCCGATTTTGGCACCGATTCAAGTAATATATCTACTGCATTACTGAAATAGAAATCTCGCATGTTGCAACTCTTAACAAATTGATGTTTTCCTAAATCAATGCATTTACAGATGAATCTTTTAAATCGCATGCGCAGCGAACTCTTCAGTTATAAATTCATACATATTTCATTGACAAACTGAAGTGAAACGATGTCTTGGTGTACGATTATGTGAAATTAAGAATAAGACTATGAATTATATAGTGTTTTATGATACATCATAAATATATATACTATTTGAAATCTCCATGGGTCGTTTGACTTTTACCGACTATAACCACACTCGGTTTTGGACAAAAAAGAAAACATCAGTAGTCACTAAATGTCATAATGCATTTCAGTTTACAGTGATGACCAGACATTTCTATAGACTATGACGAATGTTGTATTACATCTGGAGCGCAGGGCAAAAACAAAGAAACACATATTCTCGTGTACATTTCGGCTCTGAGATAGATTCTAATCTCAGCTAAGAAAATCTTTCAGTTCTTGGCAACTGTAGACAAGAGCGGAGATTATCCGACCAGATAGTGATTACAATACCGGTCACGGTTACAAGACTTTACTGAAAACTACCAATAGCAATTTTGAAGAAGACATTGACAATAACAATGAGATTGAACTGCATTTCTGTAGATACTGCACAGTAATGTGAAGAATGTTAAATAATTAAGATGTGGTCATTTTTAGAGAATTTTTATAAGGACATAAAAACAAAAAATGTTAATATTTGAAAAAAAAATAAGCAAACTAATTAAGATGGACAATTAATAGGATAACATGGCAAACTAAATATCATTAAAAAACTATAACTTTTCTGCTTTTCCTCACAAGGTTGGGATCGGATTGCAGTCCAATCAGATTTTATAGCAATTCATATGGAGTGACTGTTTAAATACTGATCATCATCATACAAAATAGCCTTGGAATTGGCTAATTGAATTCTATTACAGAATATTGTTTGATCAGAATTCAAAGTATGTAACTGAAACTTACAGAGTTATACATTAAACATGTCCCGAAATTCACCAGTGTGTCTGGTTTAGTTTAAGAATAATAGAATAATTCTGTACAGTATTAAAAGAACAATTCGGTTTCAGGCAGTTAACTTCACAGATGTTTTCAGAAAGTAGTAGTCTTAAATGGACCTGGCCTAGTTTAAATTTGCAGACCTGGATCCTTTTATGCAAATTTTATTTTATCTCTAGTTTGTTTCTTGGTGTAGAAATTTTGGGATCGATAGCTATTATTTTACATGTAGTTACTCTTTATCGTGTTAGTGCTAATGGCGAGGAAGATTATCATTAACAACACTAAAGCAAAAAGAGAGCTCATTAACGTTAAAGTTACTTACCTAGCGTTTTTAAGGGTACTAGTACATTAGCAGTTTCTGATAAGTTAGAACAAATAGCTAAAATGTTAAACTGACCTTCTAAGTTAAACTGTACAGTACATAGTGCCCTTGAATTTCCTTGTAATTTAGAACAATAATTCTTGTGGTTAAGTACAAGTACCATATAGCCCGTGGCTTCAAAAGGCCCAGTTTCACCAAATTCTCAATTAACGATATACATATTAAATTACTCTGTTCCATCCCCGTCGGAGTTTCCGAAGTGGTTCGGAATTTTCCGTTATTTATGCACCCTCATCCCTTGAAGTATTAAACCTCATGAACATAAAATTCATTAACTAAGGTTGATTGGAGTTACTCAAGCAGATAGTCAACATTAATAATAAATAATTAATACTATGCATAGGGACAGGTCAAGGTAAAGTAAATTTGTGTGAAGGCTGAAATTTGTGTGATTTTGACTTTTTTACATTATACTAAAACAACCCGGATTAATCGCATGTATTATTGGTTTTTCTTTTATCCTGACATTTCGAATGCTGCAAAGTGTAAAGTGTTAAGTGCTGCAAGTAATGGGTAGTGATCGCGAAAACCAAACTTTGACAATAGTTCATTTTTATTCGATACAGTACCATTACTACAGATGAAGGTTGTAGACAAAAAAATAACATAGAAACATAAACCAAATAATCGTCTACATGCTGAGGGAACTATTTGCTAAATTCAGTTAAGTATTCAAACCCGACAATAATGAAAAAATAATTCACGTGACAACAGGACCATACGCTCCTTAAATACACAACTAATCCTACCACACAAGCGCCTACACTAAACCAAATCCTTTTGCCAACAACATTTTCTAATTGATATAGCACTTATTATTCAGAACACGTCTGCTTGCGAACCACTCCATACATTCCCCAACACGCCGGCAATATAAACAAGGCATAAACTTTAATATAAACAAAACAAAGGCAGCCCTGGAATTAAACTCCCAATTCCTTGATATATAAAAAGTCATTAATTGTGGGCAACGTTGAGCCATTTCGTTTGTATAAAAGACGCGGCTCCTGCGATTGCCTTCATTTATTGTGACGAGTTTTATGGGAGAAGTGTGTTTTGTAAACAACGTGGGTTCCGTGAGTGTATGGTGTATTTTTGGATGTTTATTTTATTTGGCAATGTTTTTTGAACCAGCGTTTGACTACGCGGAACTCAGTCGCAATGATCTAAATGAGATGGTACTGTTCAATTCTTGTCAGTTGTTGTTGTATTAAAGATACATGCTGTATTTACATATTCCTTCTCTTTTACTTTAGATTATTAAAATAAGATACACGGTTTGCTCTTACGATAGTGAGAGTGGAGTACCCCAAGGGACTATACTAGGTCTGTTTCTGGATCTGCTCCATACTTGACTGATGGTATTCTAGAATTAGAAATTTATTCTATGGGACTTCTATCCTATAGGAAAAATAAAGACCATGCCGAGTATATTTATACCTAATTATGGTTATAAATATAATTAAATTGCATTTAAACAATTTGATTTTACGAGTATAAAAACACGGGATATCTTTTTAATTATTACAATATCTAAAAGCATAGCAGTATACCATGAAAATATGCAGAATGTAATTGTATAGTTTAACGAAGCAGGTGATCACACGACAAAGAAGGGATACGCTTAAAATATGTACGATATGACAAAGAGCTTTTTGAGTATATACTCGTCGTTGGTAATGCGTAACTAATTATTTATCAGTACTCGTTGAAATCAAATTACAAAGTCCAGTGTCTAACAACGAATTATGTTATATTTTTGATTATTATCTTGTTAGAGTTACTATAGTTAATCATTTTATAGAAATAATATTGTAGATCATCCCCCATGATGATGATGATCTACAATATTATTTGACCTTATCGTAATTTATTGGGTTCAGCGCAGTATATCCGGCATGCTGCTAAAGTTTTGGCTATGTTTCATGACCGGCCGCCTGCCTGACGTCAACCCTCTTTGGGAGTGCTGTTGTTGGTGGAGACCGCCACCAATACGGTCTCCTTCTATCTAGCTATGTCACACCAAATGTTATCCATGCGCCAGGTTCTGATATTATCCTTTTATCAGACTCCACTAACCGGGCTATTGTAGATGTTGGGTATTAATTTAGTGAAATTGAATTTTGAAAAATAAAAGTTTGAATTCCCATAACCCTAAACCAACCCTAACTTTTGGAATTATTTTTATGGCAATTAGAAATTTATATGAAAGATTTATATACCAGTGATCCCATTTTAAAATTTGTCACGTTTGTTGGATTTCATCTGAATGAACCACTCGTTATGTCAATAGGTACAAATGAAATGTATGTTGTGGAGAAGAACTAAACAAGGTTATCGTAAATTCATCCAGACAATAACCGTAATACCGACATGCCAAATAATTCTAGATGAAGATCATAAATGATATCTAGATTTTCACGTCAATGTCTAAAAAACACAATTCACACTTTGCCCGAACCGGAAATCAAAGGAAATCGAGACTCCATGCTCAGCAGTCACGCTTGGACCCACTAGACCAATGAGGCAGTGTGAAAAAAGTTGCGAAAATAAAAGCTTGCGAGCTTGTTGAGGACGTTGAATAAAAAAATATTGTAATAAATTTTACTATATCTAACAAGTAAGATATTACGTACGAAGTATCTTCAATTTAATAGAATCTACAAAATGTGAAGTGCTATAATACAATTAAATTTTTTAAATTTATCTTCTCATATATTTTTATTACAAAATCAAAAAAATTACATAAAAGACACTTGAAATTATATGTGAATGTCTGCGGCCTACGTGAGCGTGAAAAATTGGAATTGGATTGTATCCGGAAAAAAAATACAAAATTTTATTCAACCGTACCGCATACTGCTATGTGTAAAAAATAAGAAATTGATAGCAATGTTTTTACTACACATCCCTATAACAATGCCAAAACGAAGCTTTATTATTTTAATCGAAACGAATGAACATGAAATTGTACGATATTTTGTTATCAAATCAAGCAGAAATTTTATTAAAAATAAAATGAAAGGGCAACCTTGCTGTCGGATCCCCAAAATACGCGTATCTTTTTTATTATTTTATTCTCCGGGAAAAAGACATTAATGTCATTCCTCTGAGAACGTTGTGATTTTGTTTTATACGCGGGGATTAAAAAGAGTGCAGTAAGGACAAAGAAGGATCAAAATTAATTGAATGAAATGTGTTGACGTTCTTTATGTACGGTTATTAGAACCGTCCAGGATGAAATGAAAAATACGGAAAATTTAGCACGGGTTAAGTATTTGAGTGACTGTTACGATCTTGTCAAAACGCTAGCTCTCTCTTTTGATTAAATTTTCACTAGCTCACTAGCTCATAATATCGATACAACTTACATACTGATATCTAATATTAAGTAATCAGTCTTGTAATGGAACCAAATATTTGTAAGTAATAAAATCAAGTAATTTGTAACATAACTCACAATGACAAAAGCTTTCACTTTAAAATTTGACATGGTATCAAATTAACTTGTACCTTAGCAGGTGAGGGGCAGAAGTTGTTTTTTTTTTTAGGAAATATAATATTGACAATGCAAATTTGTTGTGCCCAGCAAAATTCCATTACTAAGCCTAGTTAGTCTGGCCCCCAACTCATCAATAAAAATACTCTTCACAAAACTTACCCGTTTCTCGTATTCAAGCAACCCAATTTAGATGTTATGGAAAGGAATTTTAATTTTAACAGTATTTCTGCTTGATTTCATAACAAAATAACATACAATTACATGTTCATTCGTTTCGTTTAAAATAATAAAGCTACGTTTTTGCATTATTATACGGATGTGTAGAAAAAACATTGCCATCAATCCCTTTTTACACGCCTGCCCAAAAACAGGAGTGTTATGTTTTTAGGGTTCATGTATGTATGTACCTCCATAGTTCAGAACTTCCGAGACGCTGAAGACCGGAATAAGTGGATGAGCATCGCGAGGGCTGCTTTGGCCAATGGAAATGCAGAGTCATCAACCACGACCACTCTGTCAAGAGTGAATGACTAAGGAGGAAGTATGTATGTAACTACATTCTTACATATATACAAACTACTTACATACATAGAAACTCACAAACATACATACATATGTATGTTTGTGAGTTTCTTGATTCCACTATAACTTCAAAATGCCTCAACCGATTTCGATGTATAGGGTATCGTTAGAATCCTGACATTGTCTCGGATCACATAAGCTTGTAAGATTTAAAAGGCAGGCGTGTTTCTTAATTTAAATTAATTTATTTTTTATTATTTTATATACGTAGCAATCTGGGATCGGATCTTCCTATGATTATAGTTTTTTTTTTTTTCAGAAGCTGTCCGGAATTTTTGCAATATGGCAATGAATCACCACCTGGGTTTTTATATCTGCATCGATAAAATGTGGGTGCACAGCATTATGTGTATAATCCTTCAAAGAATACAGGCGTGATGCTGTTTATGTACGTATAATGAATGGCTAATGCATACCATCTGTTGGTGAAGGTCAACTCAAACTGTAGCGCTTTCATCAGAAGACAGTTCAGACTGTGCCATTATTGTTCTCACAAAGAAAATAAAGATTTTATCTGAATCCCGGCAAAATAATACCTAATAAAAAAGTTATCTTTAGTTGACATTCCCTCTCAGAGTTCAAAGCTATATAAGAAACCAAAATCTCGTCACATAAATCTTGCAATAAGAAAAAAATATATAGGTAAATATACTTCTTAACATAACATAGCATCCATCATCTGTTGTAACATATTTATAAACTAAGTATATACCTATCCATACGAAATAACTAAATCAATTATGTTGTGTAAAATATAAATACGTCTACAATAATAATTTTATATTTACCATAACTGTAGCAATAAATAAAAGTTCACATGCATTCGGAATACGTAGGTAGATACAAACTTTATGTATTTTTCGTACAACTATTTTTCGAACAAACACTACCAAGTAAAACACACACATTTCATTATTTTACACGCCACATTCGTTCAGAAACCAGTTTAGTTCAATTCCAAAACTTCCTTTTATCCTACTGTTTTCATGCATTTTGTTCATGCATTCTGCGTTCAGGAACTTCGAACTTCCGACATTGTTTTGTTCATGCTAGTACAATCTCGGTGTTGGGCCATTTTTGTTCTAACAGAAATGAGAAGTAAATGCTTGTATTTCATAAATGCCTTTATTTTAGTAGCACTGCAAGCGATCTCTCCGATAACTTATATTTTGTTTGTATTGAGATTGGACTTTCTGGGATTATACACATATTCAGTAATATCATGTACATTCGCAAACATATTGCCGATTATAATAAGAAGAGTGACAACCACAATCTAAACACTCGTAATAAGCACAAGCTTATGGTCCCCGGTTTTAGGCTTAGGAAGACCAGCAAATCATTCATGGGTAACGGTATTCGGTTCTATAATAAGATCCCATCTAATATTACAGATCTTCCAGATGATAAGTTTAAGGTAGTTATCAAACGCATTTTAATATCTAAAGCGTATTATAGTATCACTCACTACATTGAAGATAGGGATGTTTGGCGCACGATCCCCTCCTGCACACAGCGACCCACTGGCACTGTCTAATTTATTGCATGAATGGATGTAGCCTGTACAGATTACTTTGGTAATAACTGTTTTTATTATACCTTATTTTGACAACTAGGTATATATATATATTATATAAACCTATATATTTAATTTTTCTTCTTGATATTTATGTAAATCTTACATAATCACATGACAATTATTCTAATCTAGTACCTTCTGCTACTAGTTTAAATTTGCGAAAAATTTGGTTTGCTGTATTGTTATTTGACTTAACTGTTTCTTTTTTTTAACAGTTATTTAATGTAATTATCTTAATAAATATTGTATTATATCTTATAGCTTCACTACTGTTCTGTAAAATGTGAGCATTATGTGGACATTAATGTTAATCGTTACATTAAAGAAGTACTCTCATATAACAGCCTATGACCGGGTATTATGAGTTTGTCATGCTCACTAAAATGTCTTGCTGATGGTGGCGTTGTGTATTGGGTCGTCGAGTTCCCTTCAAAATGGTTGAGTTTAGCGATGCTGATGCGCTCGTCATACTCGTGAACGGGTGCTGTCTGTTGGGACTGGTCAGCTCGTAATAGCTCTGGTTATAATTTTGGCTTTTTATATAATTAAAATTCTGCCTTTTCTTCAACATTAACCTGCATTATTCTCACATTAATAAATTTAAATTGTAAAGAACACATAATTTTAAAAGAGTGTCTATGGAGTTTCTTGCCGGCTCTTCTCCATAAGACCAACTTCTTGGAACCGTGCACCTAGCTTTGACTTTTCTTAAGTGCCTGTAATAGGGCCTATTTGAAATAAAAAATTTGAGTTTGAGTTTGAGTTTGAATTGAGTTGCTCAAACCATCATCAATAACTTCTTAATAATATAAGGTCCTTCATTATTATCCGAAATATTTTAACAGATTAAAAAAAATGGATTTTTAAGGGTAAGAGATAGAAAGAAAGAGAGACGCAAGAAAAACAACGATCCCGTTTGAATGAAACGTTACCCATAGAGTAATGGTTTTATGTAAACTGAAATACACGAATTATTTTAGCTAAGGCATTAAAAGAATAAATGACAATATTTTGTTTTCTTCATAGCATCTTTACATTAATAAATTCACTTTTATAAATATTTCGGATTAATATTGAAGGACCTTATATTAAGCCTTTTTATTTTCTTTTAGTTTACTCATTACCTACTATAATTCACTAGGATACTGCAACCTAGTGAATTTTTCAAGCACGCGTAGGCCACTTGGTTAAACCTGCCGGGGTCGCGGTGATTGCTGCAACGAACCCGGGACCTCGGTAAAGGTTGGAGCAGGACCGTGCGGTTTTTAGTCGATAGGAGTCCGGCACAGCGTCCATGATAGACATGCCACACATAAAAAAGGCCACTTGGTTAAGCGACTGCTACAGCGAGATTGACGGTATAGCGTGAACTCCGAAATAAGGAGACGCTAATTGCTATGTATTAAGTCCCTATACAGGTGACCGAACCGACACGACTAACTTTGCAGTTAATACAATATCGTAAAAATGCAATTACCTTAATAAATACAGATAAATCTTTGAAAAGTATTAATGCGTTAATACTTTTCACGCTTTTTTCGCTTAGCGAACTATAAAGTAATAATTGTAAATGGAAAAAAAATTATAACTTTAGAGTTATCTAAGCATGCGTTAATGCTTTTCTAAGATTTATCTGTTTCTACTAATTGGTCCGGGTCTGTGTGTGTGTTCATGTGAATTATGTGTTTGTAAACGCCACGATACAGGAAGAAATTCCTAGTGTGGGCACAGTTTTTTTTTTTATAAATGTCTTATTGGTGACTAGAACAATCTTGACACTACATTGATTCCACACGCAAGAAAATAATTCACCTATTAATTTCTTTAATTACATTTCTGTTAAAAGCATCACACGTCGTTCTACACGTGAATAAGGAACTGAATAAGTCAATTCAATAACTCAGTGAAATAATCCTTACACTAAGCTTCATTGAAATTTATAGCTTCTGATCCATAAAGTCTATCCTAATGCTTAAAGCCAGCCAGGAAATGAAATATGGCTAAGACCTCCCACAGACTACAGACTTTCGGGCAGCTAATATTTGATTCGGTTCATTAATAGGCATGAAAAGGTAAAATCGGTGAACTTTCGTGCGATACTTTAGTCTACCTATAGTGTGCGGGGGTTTTAAGGTTTTGACTCACGATCGCAGCTATGTCGAAGAGATGACAAACTTTCGGAGAGATAATACTTGATTCGGTTCATTACTAGGCATGAAGACTCAGGAGTACGAAAACTGGCTCATGAAAAGGTACTATCGGCGAACTTTCGGGTGATCGTTTAGTATGTAGTGTGCGGGGGCTTTAAGGTATTGTCTCACGATCGCAGCTATGTCGAAATATTATATAATTTTATACATTTTTACTTACTTTTAGATATTACTTAAATAACTGCCTCGTTGGTCTCCTTTGACAATGCCAACAACCAATTTTTAGAACCGTTCTGAAAAGCCTGCTAACGTTTCGAATAAAAAATTAGGCTAGGTATTAATTAATCGTAATTTTAAAGTAAATTTACATGATTCATATATTTTTTATCATTTGTTTTATAGTTGTGGGACCGGTACAGACGAATATCTTGTATATTAAAGTCATAATGAAGGTGGAAAAAAATATAGTCGTGAGCAGGATTTGAACCTGCGCCTCCCGGATAAATACTCCAGGGGCTCTGACTACTAACCCATCTCGACCTCTGCTCACTACTCCTTATTCTTCTCCCAAATTTTATACGTCTTTTCGTGACACTGTTGCCATCTATTCAGTCCCTATACAGGTTTATTTTGACAAAAAATATAACTTTAGAGTTCGCCATGCATGCGTTAATGCAGATTTATCTGTAACTTATATTTTATTCGACACATCAGATTTTAATACGCCTTGTTTAGTTGTTTTAAACAATAATTTACTATAACGAACCTGCCAGTGGAACACGTGATCTTCCAATTAGATTTCCCAAGCACACTTATCTTCTTTGTCTTCATCATAGTACCAGCGAGGTGGTGATTATACCAAATACCTCAGTGGCAAATATCAAAGGAACCTTTGTCTGATTTTAATAAGCTTATTTTATACGACCCTTAAAAGACTTGACTCTCGCTTTTCAAAGATTTAAATTTTATATAAAAATAAACGTGAAGAGGACGCTTCTATTAATAAATTTGTATTCAGGTAAAAGTAATTTCTAATGTCTCAGGTAATAAGATTTTATGAATTTCTTTAAAGGTAAAATTAGAATTTGTCATTTTTGGGCGCCGCCCAACGCTAACTGTTATTTCAGTTTGAAATAAATATTTTATCGGGCCCCAATTTTTAGATTAAATGTTTTGATACCTTTTAAAACTAAATCTTAAAGACTTCGTCATCCTGCTCGTTATAGAACAAAATTGTACTTGATAACATATTCTTTTTTTGTGTCTGGTATTAATTAGTGAGTCAACAGATTAATGTACATGTCTCCCAATCATCGCAGTATCTATGTTCGAAGGATAAGAATGAAATAAGCAATATTTTATAGACGCGTGAAAATCAAATCAAATCAAAATAAACCATTTACAGGCACTTTTGAATTATCAGAAGTTAGTTGCCACGTTCCAAAGTGTAGATTCCCATGGAGAAGAATGAGCAAGAATCTCCACGGCTACTCCTAAAAATGTTACGGTTAACATATCGTATCTTATAAATGCGACAAGGAACCACTAACCACCCAACCTATTATTACAAGCAAGATTGACAGTAGCTTAACCACACTTCAGCGAACAAATCCACGATTGAACTCGGCCCTCTTAACTCCGATATGCCTTGTCCTCAATTCAGTAACAGATTGTTTAATTCAGAAATATTCAGTTCCCAAAGCTTTTAAGTGATTGAACATCGAAAAAACAAATGAGTGAAGAGCGTTTTTTTATTTGTCACTTTGGAACCAACGTTTTGAGTGAATCCAGTGAAGCGAATGCTTACGTAATTTGCCTTTTACCGAAATTGAACATCGTGAAGTTCTATCGGCACGTCTACGAATGTTTACCGAAGAGGTCTATTAACAATGTAAAGCTGCACTACTATGAACTCTGTCCTTTCTATCTGCCTAGCCTTTTTCCAATTGGATTTGGGTCGGCTTCCAGTTAAACCGGATGCTGCTTAATACCAGTATTTTTGGTGGAGCGGCTGCCTATCTGTATCCACAACCCAGTTCTTCGGTAATATAATATCCCTTGGTTGCCAGACTTTCAGGCCTCTGACTACCCGCAACTGCTGTCAAAGTTGTTATTTTGACCACCGGGACCAACGCGCAACGGCTTAACGTGCTCTCCGAGGCACGGAGGGGTCTCGGTATGAAATTATGGTCACCCATCTACAGACCGACCGCGGCAAGCACAGCTTAGCCTCGATCGATTGATCTGTGCAGCTGTTACTTAGCCACGAGCACCTCCTTCTAAGTTTCGAACTCTGTCCTTTCTAAGTTGTTTAAATTATTACGTGTCTTGATTTAAGACGATAACTTTCGAGAACCAAATTTTGAGCTAACGGACAAAGTCTGGCAGGCAACTATGTAATACTTCCATTACCAGATAGGAAACACTATGAATATTTGAATAGTAGATGTAGTAAAATAGATTGATTCTATCATAAATCATGGGTACAATGCCTGCCAAAACCTTACGACTGCCGTGAGAGAGTGATAACGATATTATACGAAAATTATTTCCTTATTTAATATTGTTACCATTTACCATTTAAGTGTAATAATACATTCTATGGTACTTCCTCATTCACATTTTTTAGGATTCATATAATATAATGTTCCATTTTAACCGACTTCCAAAAAGGAGGAGGATATCAATTCAGTTGTATGTTTTTTTTTATTATTATAAAAACTTAACTGTCCGTAGGTTTTTAATATGATTGTATAGAACATCAAAAGCATCTCTCAGTTGTGCTGATGCTGATTTCCTCATGGGGTTATTCTTCACCAAGTAATAAAAGTTAGTGAATTCAAATCTGCGCCAGTCTAGCGGAATTAATAATATGAGATTGTACTAATTAGTCTAAACTACCTTGTTCGTCTAGCTATCCCAAGCGCTAACACTGACCTTGGGTTCGATTCCCGGGTCGGGCAAAGTTTTATTGAGTTTCTCTGGAATAAAATTTTCAGTAGAAGCCCGGAGTTTGGAATTCCCGGTAGATAGCAATAGACTCACCACTTATTACACGTGACTTAATAACAGCGTTATCTAAACGTGGGTATACAACTGTGCCTACCCCTTCGGGAAATACAAGCGTGATGCTTTGTTATGTTTAAGTTATAATATAATAATATAAATAATTTTGGGCATAAAAACTTAATTACTTCTTCTTATCTTATGGTTGATGAATAACCTAGTGTCAGAGTTTAAACTGTACCTATACAAGTCTTTATAATGGTTGTACTCACTGATGCTGATTTCCTCACGACATTTTACTTCAGCGTTTTATGCAACTGATAAGTACCTATAATACGGGAAAAAATCTAGAACAGTTTGTAGATTTAAACCTGCGCCCTTTGAATTGTTAGTTCAGCGGAATGAATAATATGTGATAGTTAAAGAGACTAATTTGTATTTTATATTTACAGAATTTATAAGAATTAGCATGGATCATCTACTGCGAATAATTTTTTCACTTTAATAGTTCTCTAATAGTCCAAACGTCTACTCTAATAGTCCAAACTGAGCTATGATTTAGGATAAAAAGTATCTTGTCTCTCACTCTAATTTATCAACTGTGTTTATTTATAAAAATCCGGTAAGTCGTTTTTACGTGTTTGAGAAACATTCATCCTAACTAAATAACAAGGGAACGATACTTCATAAAATCACATATTAGTAAAATTTTGACTAATATGCAAATAGAGTATTTATTCGCCGTTAGTGTCTTATGTAATGCAAAAATGATAATATACATAGATGCCAGGATATGATGCGGAAACTGATGCCAAAGAGGTTGCTCTGTCTTATAATCGGAGAACTACAAAATTGTACTTAATAACAATAAAAATCTATTTTGTATAGTAATGAGCCAGTAGAATAAACATACAAATCCCGCTCACGTACTGCGGCAACTAGAGGTACCAAATAAGGGCCTCGACATGGATTAGTGGTCACCCTTCAAAAGGCCAACCGTGGCAAGCACTGCTTAACTACAATCGATCAATCTGTTGCTGTTACTTAGCCACGAGCTATGTCAATGACGCTGTAGTACATCCCCTAAACAAGAATGACTAAGTTGCCTGTTACGTCTAAGAAAACTTTTAATACTATTTCTCTTCTACCTCTCCTGTCTCATAAGATAAAAGATAATGCCTATGACGAGACAGCCCTGCCTTGTCGTATGAAATTAAATTATAAAGGTGCCGTAAAAAGTGAAATAAAACAGAGAGATAACTTCTTTCAGGTGACGCTGAGTTATATTGCTACAATTCTCTGGCTGAAATAAATGTGTGTGTGGATGAAATTGTTGCTTTCATTATCTCTTGTTATATTAATATTAGTATGAAGTCTCATAGTTTACCTAAAGTACGTATATATATAGTAAACTAAAGTATAATTGTAATTATTGTTCAACGGTTATTAGTCACGTGCATTCTTCGGGATTGCCCGACTAGTTTCGAACTCAAACTGCTTGCTTAATTTGGATTGCGTCATAGGATTTTTTTACATGTCATTGAATTTTTTGTTTGCTTGTCGCATCGGATAAAGTATTATCACTTTTTTCTGCAAATAAGCAGATTGGAAGTGTGTCTTTTGAATTTGATAGATAGCAAAAGACTCGCCACTAATTACAACTACGGACACTTCTGCTTACCACTTCGTAATACAGGCTGTTATGTAATTTTGATGAAATGTTTATGAAGGTAGGTAAATACAATATTTTTAATTTAATAAACTCGAAAATGTAGATTTTTTAAATATGAATTAATATAATTTACAAGATTTAATATTAAACAGGCTAGAGAACGGATATTAATTGCAGCGAGCAATATATGATTTTACAGAGCTATGAGTTTTAACAATAATAATTGGAAAATTCATTCTTTCAATTTATTGTCTATTTATATAAATAAACAAAAATTGCCGCGTGTATGAAACATCTCGAGAACAGCTTGATCGATTTGGATGCTTTTTGTTCAAAAATAAAATGTGCCTGGAAGCTGATTGCCAGGACGTGGTACGAAATAAATGTTTGGAATTTCCACCGAAATAGTCGAAAGTGTAGTAAGTGTAGTAGCCTATGCAAGTCTGAATTTAAAAAAAAAACATCAATTCTTCATTAATCTCATACATGTATTTTCAAGTAATGGCTGAAGCAGATACTTTTTTAAATTTAAGTGGTATTAAAACCTAACTCGACAAGGATTGGTTACATCCTCCTTTTTATTTCAACACCGTACTTTTTCAGCTAGCCGTTAATGCTGAAATTAGCAATGTGCCTGGGAAAAAACTGAAACTTATCGCTATATTTTTCTAAAATAATAATCTCTAATTCTCTCAAAGCTTGAATAGCAAAAATAATTGAAGTTCTTTTATTGAAGTTTTTCACATAGGTCTATAAATTTCCTATGCACTAATTTGTATTTTATTTTTCATAAGATTAAAAATGGTGGACAAAAATAAGATACATTCAATATATAAAGGAATGTATTATAACACACAAGGAGTAGGCACATACTGAGCTAAATATTTAGTTAAGAAAAAATTCAATCTCTTAATAAAAATATCATTTAGCTAACAATTCGAGTAAAAATCGACGTAACGCGTATATAACATAGTTCTTATAAACATAGAGTAATAAAATAATTCCAAAATATTGTACTAAAAGTCCCATAAATATAGAGAACCCATACACGTACATATATCTACGTAAATAAATAAATAAACTAATGTTTTATGTACGTACTAATTAAACACGGCTGATAAGTTATGTGAAATTTCAAGGCTTGGCTTTGACTGAACATTGTGCACTCAAGCGCACTGGAATTCTGTAAAGGGTCGTGATTTAATGAAAATTAAAACAAAAACATGTATGTAAAGTTGTTCAAAATTATACATATAATGAATACTACAGAAAATATTCACTTAAACAAATGAAAGTGAATTGATATCGATTAAAATTCAAATCACAGTTGAATTATTCTATTACGTTTATTTAATAAGATTACTTTCGCCTTAGTTAATTAACGCGCCTTTTAGATTTGACTGATTGCCTCCATCATTTTCAGGAAATATCATCTTCAGTGGACAGATGACATTTCCTAAAAATAGCTCGGGTCTCTTTGAGTCAAAGGGAAAGGGCGCTCCAGTCCCTACATAATTACTTGCCTTCAGATAAGCCCAGACGCAGTTACGATGAAAGATTATAAACCACCCTAAAATTCTCATAATCCGTGGCTTAATTAGTATTAAATACCAAATATCATTAACGTACCTTAACCACAGAAATTAACAACCAAAATCCTGTCAGTCTATAACAAAATTGCATTCGAAACGAAAATTCCAGAAACCACACCGCACTGATCAACGTGGCACATTATTAAACATTATCACGTAATAAAGTTCCACATTTTAGCACTGAAGTTTAAAATACGCTCACGTAAAATACGCGGTTGGTTCGTCGCGTAGTCCATAAAACGACACGCGCGTACGACTCCGTCGGATGCGAACGAGCGACTGACACTCTTGGATGAACGGACGAAAATCAACGCGGCAAAACTGCGCAGAGACGCAACCACGGGATTTTATGGTGTTCTAATATCGGTCAGTCGGGTACACCAATGGCATAGACAAAATTAAAACGATTTTGATTACCTAAATTATCGGAGCAGGCAAATTAAAGAGAATTTTGTAAGATATATTTAGAATCTTTCGATGCTTAACTTTTGTTATTGCAAGGAAGTAGCTAGACCGAAAGAAAATTGTTTTACATAACCGACAAAGTTTGCATATAACAATAGTATCACGCTTTTGTTCTGTTGTCTGTCTTGAAAGTCATCTAAAACCGGCAGTTTGTGGGTTGGTATTATGGATAACATTAAATTCTACTTGAGCTGCCACGTGTAAACGTGTTTCGGGAATATATTGTCAGCTTTTGAGATACTTATTAAAAGCTATTATTTACTCTGATTTTTCGTAAAATATCGCTGTCGATCAAAATTTGTGTTAGTTCAGATGTTTTTTTTTGGTAACGCATGCTTCGTAGCGTAACGTAGCGTAGCGTAGTATACTACGCGTCATTCATTACAGCTTTTTGATAAATCTAAGAGTCGTGCATATTTTTCAGTATTGAAGCGCAGGCTTCCCAGCGTAACATAGCGTAGTGTAGTATACTACGCGTCAATCATTAATAGTTTCTTGGTAAAAGTATGATTCATGCAATTTTTTTTTAAATTGAAACTATCTTTCGTTGCGTAACGAAGCGTAGTATACTACGCATCATTCATTAGTAGCTTCTTGGTAAATGTAAGTCGTGCATATTTTTCAATATTGAACCGTAGGCTTCGTAGCGTAACGTAGCGTAGCGTATTTAACTTTCGATTGTTATTTTATTTTTGTATATTTGTAGTGTGCTTAGTTTCTAGAATAAGTAGCTTTTAAATTCCAAATAATTACTCCAGACGCTCTGTCAATTAAGCCATTCTAAACTTTGATCACTATTCCGAATACTTCTCCCATTAATATGTCTTTTAGTGACGTCATCGCTATCTAATACGAACATAGCTTAATTACGATCGCGGTCCGCCAGGACCGCGCCCATGATTGACGGGTATCGAGTTCGAATCCAATATAATATTCATTCCTAATCAACAAAAATATATGGGACAGTTGATTTATTTTCCATACTTCAGAAGTTGGTTCCAGAGTAAAAAAACGTACATTGACATCTCAAAGTATGATGATAATCGACACTTCTATTCAGACATAGAACAAACAACAAGAATTAGTATGTTTTTTATGGTACAGAAACATACTAATCCTATATAAATTTACCGCTCCTCCATTTTCTTACCTTCTAAGTCCCTACATTATAGCTTTATCGATGGGTCACCGTGTCATGCATTATCAACACTCTTTTACCCGTCTCGGTGAGAAAGATTGATTGTGCTGCAATCTGTGGGCTGTCAGAGCTTCATTAGTTAGTAGTGGAGTGCACCATTCAGGTAAGACGTGTACCGTAACCAGATGACGTGAGGGTTTGGATTACACTTGATTCTTCTTGTTGTATGGTTGATGAATAACCTATTATCAAACGGTATTTCCTAAGACTATCCCTGAGAAGAAATTTTAAATATGTATCAGACAAAAATAATTTTATGAATTATATCAATTATATGTACGGTAGATTGAAATAAATTTAAATAAACTATTGAGATGCATGACACCTTAGTCCTCCTGCGACCATGAACGCTGCAAAGTGTTCGAAAAGTCAGGAAAAACAAAAAACAATAATACACGCCATTAATCCGGTTAAAAGTTGTTTTATTATAATATGTAGTGATCGCGAGAACCTAAGATATTACTATTATCAGAGTTAAAACTGCCCGGCTTCTAACATGACTTTACACGCCATCAAAAATATTTGTCAGGCGTGTAAGGAAACTTCAATACTTAAGATTTTTTCACCATTTTATGTTACATGCAATTAATTTATAGTGTGAATACTATTGAAAAGTTAGTGGTGCGTGACTTGGGCTCAAACCACTGACCTCTAACTTGCCAGACTAACGATATTACTTCCCTTCGCGTTACACGGTAACTCTTATTTGGTAAAAGTTAATTACTAATTAAAGGTATCCTATCAAACAATTATAGAGGGAATTATCATATAATGGCTGCTGACCGTGTTGTGTGTATTCACGTTTATATTTCGTAAATAATGAACAAACAGTCCAGAGAAAACTAAAGGTTTATAATTTTGCTACAGAAAATCCAGCCAGTGAGCAACCACTAGTAAAATTTGATTTGACTCAACACGTGCGGCAGTCGCGACGCGTTTTAAGTCTTTGTTTAATTCAAATACATCCTTGAGAAATATGACCATGAAAAATAGATAAAGTTCATTTTTTTTAACGGAAATCAAGGTCGATCCTAATTCTACTCGGGATTAATTTGAATGACTGCGCCTGGCATATTTACATAATTTTATAGACGTGTGAACATCGAATTTTTTTTTTTTCGGGAAAACAACCTTGATTACATTTTGCGTTGCTTTACAGTTTCTAAGAAAATTATGAATTCAGCGAGTGTCTTCGTTGAGAGAATCTTCATAACTGTATGTATATGCTTGATATTCCAAAAACCTCCTTCACTGTATTAAGAAGGCTTAGCATAAAATACAACCTTTATAGTTTAAGTATTCGAACATGACTGCCACGTTGGTCTTGGTCGCAAGCGCGGCTGCTGAGCGTGAGGTCCTGGGTTCGATTCCCAGGTTGGGCAAAGTGTTATTGAGTTTTTCTGTTATAAATTTCTCAGTGACAGCCCGGAGTCAGGAAGTTGGTGTTGCGACACCCCTGTGCTTCGGAGAGCAATTAAAGACAGAAAGGACCGACGGGTCCTATCTCCTGCGTACTTGGCTAATCTCCGTGGAGATAGGCCACCGTGACCGAAATACGGTCGGGAGGAGTATTATAATTTACTGTACTAGTGAACCTTTATTAATTCAAACGAAATTAATTGCCATGCTGTGCGCGAAGATGTGTTCAGAAAATTGCGCCGAGGATATGACGCAGCATACGCTGTATGTGTGTGTTCCACTTGGACCAAGCAGTGACATTAGGCCATCAGGCCTGTAGGGGCTGGTAATTTCTCTCTTCCAACTGTAATATATACATGATTGAAAGCGAGAGGGCATGGTCTACCGACCTAGAACCTGTGGTGAGGAGGCGGCGGAAGGGGAAAGAGCCCCTCTTATCTCTACCGCAGAAGGCGCAGTTAGCGCTGGAGGGTACTCAATGATCTCCAGTCACCGTGAGCAGCAGCTTGCAGATGACGGACCGGGGTAGTTCGACGCCCAACCAGCGACAAGGCCCGAGACGACAGCGTACCGCGTTTGGCGCGTGGGCCTCTCAAGACTGTCTGTGCAGGGCAACTGTCATCGGCCTGCACAAATGGTGGTGTCCGTCGATATACCCGGCGGATCACAACCTGCCGGGGGTTGCGTTAAATACAGTTAGGTATAATTCCAAGATCCGGCCTGCTACTAAGAACTTCCTAACATATAAACCTGGTTACACTTTGCTTGACCTAATAATTAAACCCAGAACATTACGCTCGGTAGCCGCGCTTGTGACCACTAGACCAACGAGGCAGTTCAAATTAATAGAAAGCAGCGGAACGCAAATTAATATATAATAATAAACTATTTAAAAGAGAGTTTTTGCACTTTTGGTAATATTTGTTAAAGGAAATGTGTAAATTTTAGGCTGATTGTTTGAAAATTATTTTCGTAACGATGTATCCGATGGACCAAAGGATTTGCAAACACTTTACTGAGTATGTAGCATTGGCTAGCAGTAGAAATAGAAGGGACTAAAAATCATAAGATAAGCAGCATCATGCTAGTATTCCGCAAGGGGGTAGGCAGAGGTACACAATTATACACCCACATTACACCAATTATGTTATTAAGTCCCATATGATGGTGAGTCTATTGCCACCCAACAGTTCCAGTTCCAAAAACTATACTGCTACTAAATGTTTTAACAAAAAAATATCATTACACTTTGCCTGGCTAGAAATTATTTAATAACTCACTAATCTTCAGCATCATAGGTAAAATAAATGAAATGTAAATACAAATTTTTTATACAAGTTTTCAAGACACATCAATCGAGCCCAAACTCGATGGGTTTATCTTGTTTAGTTCGTCTTTCAGCTCCATCATTAGAACAGTTCTATGGTACTATTGTATTGTCACCGAAGATTGATATGTCCACCAAATTTGAGACCAATTGGACATCGGGAAGTGGGTCTAATTTAGCGTCCAAGATTCGTGCCGAACAAACATAGATATAAATATGTATGTTCATATGTATTACATACAAACATTACGAGTTAAATAAAAGCTTGTAAAAATAAACATATCACAAACCTCATCAAAGGTCGTAACACTGCCCTTACCCATCTCATCGATAATACCGGTCTCTATATACGTCACGTGGCTATTAATCACCTTGCCGTTCCTTCGTCCGGTCCGGTCAGCAACGTCTCCGGCTTATATCCGACATTTTCTCGAAAAGCTCTTATATATCTAATTAATTAATTAATGGACAACGTTTTTTCTGAAAAATGAAAGGAACCCCATATTAAGTCAAATCGATTTTGTCTTAAAACAGTTAGCTATATTGTATTGTAAATAATGAATAATATAAATCAGCGGCATTGCTGTTTGTAGTACTTTATAAAATAAAATATAATGATCGATTTTTTATCTATAATCTTTCGTTAGTTCGTTTGAAACATTTGTCTGTAAAATATGATCACTTTAAAGTAACTGTTTTAATTGAGTAAAAATATCGTTTAATTCAAGAGCACTGGTATCTATAAAACAAGTTGAATCTTACCTTGGGTACAGCAGTTCATAGACTACTTAAAATTTATAATAAGTGGTAACTGTACAAAAATGTATGGAAATAGAAGTTTAATTTATTTGAATGTTCAAAAAGGTTATTTTTTTTTTTCGAAATAATTGATGTTTATTGTAATATAATTATAATAATCATCAAGGTCACCCCAGTCATACTGTTTTTTTTTCTGTTAATTCTGACAATTATCTTTTTGTTCCCAACATTAAAATGAAGTGTGCCTGTAAAATTGACGACCTACTTAAGTGTCGATCGAGGTAAGCTGCGCTTGCCGCGGTCGGTCTGTGAATAGGTGACCCTCATTTCATACCGAGACCACTCTGTGCCTCGGAGAGCACGTTAAACCATTGGTCCCGGTTCTTAGACCTACGGGTAACACACAATAAGAAGAAGTTCTTATTGTGTGTTACCCGTAGGTCCCTGACATGGCTTTCCACACCATCGAGAACATTTCTCAGGTGAGCTGGTTTCCTCATGGTGTTTCCATCGCCGTTTTAAGCAAGTGATATACCATGTAAAATACTGGTATTACGCTGCATCCGGTTTGACTGGAAGCCGACACCAATCTAATTGGGAAAAGGCTAGGCAGATAGAAAGGACAGAGTTCATAGTTTTGCAGCTTTACATAGTTAATAGACCTCTTCGGTAAACATTCGTAGACGTGCCGAGGCTAGAGATAGAGAGCTAGGTAGATAGATATCCCGTAGTGTCCTGTAGTGTCCAGTGGTCCAGTGTTTAATCCCTATTTTTCTCATCGCTATTGGTTTAAACGCTACTCCCGTATCTTCGCTTATCAAAGCGTAGTCTTTATAGGTTAGCATAGGAGAAACTTTTTAGACATTAGAAGCGTTAAATTGCTTCCAAAGTGTTTTTAACGGTCCATTTAGGTGAAGGCAGAAAATATTTCCCACTTTAGGCACAGTTCCTGAACTATGCTTGATTCACTTATGATCTTGCCAAGATGGCAAGACTTTAGAAAGTTGTCTCCAAAATCTTGGCATTATTAACCTTTGAAGAAAGACACCTTTTCAATATGTAGCCTCTTGCAGAAGCGATTAAGTATCGATTAAGAAGCTATATTTCTGTCACCATTTAAATAGTTATCAGCCAGGTGCTGACCTGTAAATACATATATTTTTAAACGTTATAAATACATTTATAACATTAGAGTTTGTTACGCCTGCGTTTGAAAGTTTTGTTTTTTGTTTTTGTTATGGTAATCGCATCAGTACGACATTGTACTCGTAGTTGCTGCAAAGTTAGTCGTGTCGGTTCAGTCACCTATATAGCGACTGAATAGGTAGTGATGACGTCACCAAAATAAGTATTAAAACGTGGAAGAAGAATTCAGAGTTTCGAGCAGAGATGCAGATGGCTTAGTGGTCAGAGCACCTGGAGTATTTATGCAGGAGGCACAAGTTCGAGTCCTGCACACGACCGTATTTTCGTTTCCGCAACAAAATTTAAACTTTGTTAATGCGGGCGTGATACTATTTTTTTTTTGTCGTTTTCATATTACCAAGGAATAACTGAAAAGCTTGTAGCTTTGGTTGTGAAAGCGGCGGGTGTACCTGACCAGAAACTCGCAGATTCGATTGCTGGCCATGGTCAAACATTTATATTCAAAGTAATTTATGTAATTGTGTATTCAACATTTAAGCCAATCGGCTCCATAAGTTGTGCCAACTATCATGTAAGGCACAAACTATTGGGACAACTATTGGTCTCCTATTGGCACAGATACGTCACTTCGAGTGCCAATGATGCACCTTGATGTTATTGGTTTAATTGTCTTACCTGAAATGTTACCAGATACTTATATTATCTAGTTCGATCGTTATTCTGTTCCAAGAATGGGCAGGACTCTAGGACCAGTCAGTTCAGTAGTCCAGTTTCATCATGATAGCCGTTCAAAGGCTTACCAATAACCAATAGTAGATTATAAATGATGACTACGACCATGGATCTTAAAAAAACATGGACGTTGCGTTGCGTACGATATGTAAAAAACATGCCTAGTCATCCAATTTCGCTTGTCATACACGAGCTAAACGCATACAAATACTTGCAACTCATACATTCGGCGCCAGTACGCTGTGTGTGTGTGTGTGCGTAATCTATGCTTCGCTTATGACAAGGTATTTTTATACATCGGTTTTTTTTTTCAGATCCGTGATTATGACTTTATGGTGAAGTTTTTTCACTCCCTTTAGTGAAACACTGAATCTCATTATGGCTTTTACACTGTCAAGTAATTTGCACTGTATGTCATTTGTTCCAGATACAAATAGCTCGGCCTTCTCTAAACATCTGACTAGACTACCGTCTAATCTAACGACATGGATTAAAATACAATTATCACTTTTTTTTATTGGCCTCTTGCAGAAACCCAGAGGGGTTTTGTCTGCGTAGCCGGACTAACTAAGGCGAGGCAGTTTGATGCCTCCAGCAAGAGCGTATTTTAAAATACTATAAACTAAGCAACAGCGCTAAGGGCGACCCCTGCGGGACTCGAGCCTCGGCTTAGGGCGTTGCTGGGGGGACAACTAGGGACTAGCTGGATCATATCAGTTTCCTTATTATTATGGGATGAATTTAAAGCTACTGGCTCGGCGCGGGCCGGCTCGAGCAAGGGTCGGAGCGGACATGATGAGACGTTTCGCGACGGACGCGGACCTCGCCGGTGAGGTCTATAACGAGGCAGTCGAGCGTGTCGGAGTGTGCTTGTGAATTTGTTCGATTCTTCAGCTATAGTGATCCTATCATCGGGTCTAAGGAGAGCGTGACGTGGTCGGCGGATTTTATTGATCTGGGATGGCCTGTAATCAGCGGAAGAGACAACTAAGGGATTTGGATGATTAGGGGCAGATTCAAAGTATCTCTTCGATGCCCTTTTCATGAATTGCCTAACGGTAGGCAGTCTGAGGTCGAGGTGGAGTTGAAGGTTCCTAATGAACCATAGGGCGCCTGTCGCTTTACGAAGGAATCGATTTTTCAGGGTTTGCATCCTATGGATTTAACGTGTGCGATCACGACGCTAGCCTACGTCATAATGGCGCAATTATCACATAAATACATGTTAATTTATGACTATGTATTTTTTTAGTTATGGTTTATATAAGATTTTCTGTTTGTTCTATTTTCTGGACCAGTGCTGTACCTACAGATTGGGAATAAATATATCTTTCTTTATTTCTATATGCATTTATAAAAATTACATTTTAAATTATGTACTCTGTTTTACACCCACATTTCATTGATGTCTCAGTGAGCTAATTGTCATCTAAAAGGCACAATTTCAATCCCCGGGTGAAAATCTTAATAGCAACGTTCGATACCCGACCTGAAAGTAGAACCTAAGACCCTCATTGCCTCAGTGGCACTTGTAACAACCACTAGACCAAATTACGAGTACATATTAACACAAGTTACATATCATATTACTACTAACCGTGAGTGATGTACACCACTTAATGGTTTGTTTTCCTTCAATTTGGTTTTTATTTCCTTCCAATTATGTTGTCACAACATGCAGTAAACATAGCATAATGACAACATATTCACATCATAACAATGAACATACTCTTGTAAGCTATATCCGGCGTTTTATTTGCGTTTTGTCGTTCAAATACTACACGACATTTTCTTTGAGAGCCCCGTTTCCTGATTCTTAATGGAGATAAACGTAGTTCTCACAACATGATAGGGTTCGGAGTTAATGTACCTACCTAAATCATTGATAATGTTTTGACCGATGGTAATTAGCATTTGTAAAAATAAAATTAAACTATAATTTGAACGTGAAAAAACACTCACTGAATATTTTTTTATTACTTATTTAAGTCTGATTATTCGACGTGAATAATTTTTTTTTCGACATCTTAATAATAAAGAAATAAAATAATAAATACAATTCGTTATAATACGAACTTGAAAATAATTTAATTGTAATTATTAACGTACCATTATTCCGATACACCTACGTGAAGACCCAATTAATTGTTCAATTAACTTGCATTAATTAATTACCGTTGTTCAATTAAGAGCGATAGGTAGCGCCATCTGTCTCGTCGGCGATAATAATTACAACTGCTTGTGAAATGGATTAATATGTTACTGAAATATGTGAGTGACAATAAATATTTCAGGTATTTTATACCGAGTAAAGATTTAATTATGAAGTTATAGACTTTTTTGGAAGAGGTTCGTGGCTAAGTAACAACCGCACAGATCGATCAATTGAGGTTAAGCTGTGCTTGCCGAGGTCGGTCGGTGGATGGCTGACCAATATGTCATACCGTGCCTCGGAGAGCACGTTAAACCTGCGGTCCCGGTTGTCAAATTAAGATCTATGACAGCCGTTACGGGTAGTCAGAGACCTGAAACTCTGACGACGATAGGCAGTCGCTCCATGTAAAGTACTGGTATTAAGCTGCATCCGGGTTGAGTGGAAGCCGACCCCAATGTAATTGGAAAAAGGCTAGCTGGGGTTTTTTTAAAATATGGCTACAATATTTATATGTATGTCAGTATCCACCAGGATCTAGTCATGCGTTAATGTGTTTAGAATATATAAGTTTTTTTTTTTTTCTATATGTTTATAATTATGAATTCTGATTAAAATTGTTATAATTGATATTATTATCCAAATTAGATATAAACAGTAATTTATTCCAAAACTTTTTATTAATTGTTCACATTAGAATATCAGAGCGAAAAAGTGAAATTAATAATATTGCAATATTTCGGGCACCAAAGAAGAAACGAGAAAAACCAATTTTCTCAAAATCTATAAATATTCTCGGAGCATACACGAAGGTTGTCTAGGTAGCTTCCCTTCATTGATTGTTTTAATTTAGACCACATTAAACCCGAGACCGTCTATATTAATATAATAAAACTGAATAGTTTGATCATTTGTGTTTGAATACGCTAATGTCTGAAACTACAAGTCAGAATTGAAATATTTTTTTGCATTTGATGGCCCAATAATTTATTGTCTATCTAACATTACGCAATGACCATTTGGAGTTGAGCAATAAGAAAAAGCGAGTTGAGAGAGTGACGTAGCTAGTTAGGTATAATCTTTTAAAGGTATTGGATGCTAAGGTGAAAGTTGGTACTTTCTAACTAAAAGTTTTATTTCACTCTATTGATCTTTCAATCAACGGTTTTCTAATTCTTAACAAAACAGAACCGCACAAAGGTTAAATGAATGAATGAACCAGGCATGCAATTACCCATAATCTTGTTAATAATAAATTAAAAACTATGTTAGTATATTTTACAATAAAATAAAACACGGCACAAAACGATTTCCATCATCTGGTAACACTTGGCAAAACTAAATGCTTTCCGCACAAGTGCTCTAACAATGGCCCTCAGTTTTGCTGGCAACAACTTTCAGGGGACCGTTGAAGCTGCCACGTAGACGCCGAAATAGAAATACAGATCTTTTGCGCATGACTGCAACAAAGTCGTCCGTACGCGCTGCCGCAAACATGCCCGACGCCCTACGACAACGAAGCAGAGACTACAGTATCCGAAAAGCGTTGTTGTATTGTATTCGCAGGGCATTGTAGTTTTCTGCGTGTACCTGGCCCACAGACTGCAGGTGTAAAACGATTAGCACTATACCCTAAATAGTGTTACTTATCGGAAAATGCTTTAACCATAACGGAAGTATTGCTCTGTCATTTTTCATAGAAAAGCTGTCAAAATAATAAGGTAACACGTCGGTTATGCTTAAAATTACGTTGGTGCAGCCGAGCCTAAGAGTCCTCCTACTGTCAATTTCCATCAATAAATATAATATAATGGCTACTATTAAACATGACGTCATGACGACAGAAAGTCGAATCAATAAACACTTACTCGGTATATTTATTTTATGTAATAATCCTAAAATATCCCAATATTTGAAATACCTATTCAATTTCATGGTTTAATTGACGATTGACGATAATCCCACAGCATACGTAAGTGAAGGATTTCCCAAAATATGACACGAGATAATCCTCAAAAGGGTAGGCACACATGTACTACTAACTGGTCCCAACAGTTAACACACACGTGTCGGTTTAGCTAAATGAACATCATACGGTTTTAGAAGTGTGAGTTCGGTGTAACACCCATAAGGATTTCAACATACGAAAATGGCATCTATCGATAACAGTTCACAATAAAGCAAAATTATCAACAGAGGCAGAAGAAAATAACCTTTGTGGCATACCTATAAGTCCGCCTTTTCAAAATATAAAGAAACTGCAGTGATGTAAACATAACAAATTGATAGAGGAATTTAACAAAACGACGAAATATGTTAGTACTGTAGAACAGTAGTAGAGAACAAAACCAGTTTAACCTCTGGAATGTCACTTCCTGTGCCACGGCAATATGAAAAACCACCAAGGGAAAGATTAAGCAAGCCTCGCATACTATTGAATCTCCCTACTACGATAGACCAGCTCAAGGTCAAACTGTTCGGTACTAGGGATGTGCAGCCTACTGTACACTAGACCTAGAGTATCCTAAGTTCTCTGTCATTGAAGTTCTAGTTTAAGATAAGTTTGAGCTATCTTAATAACGGCAGTGCAGCAATTAATCTTGTGAGAATACCAGGACACAAATTAGAGCATCTTTAAATTTAAATTATGAAATCAATGCAAATTTTAATCTGCTTATGTGACCTCCACAATCCTGTTACTAGGTAACACGATATCTCGTGGTAAGACTGATTGTCAGACTTTCAGGCATCTAACTACTCAAAAGGCTGTAATAGATCTTAATTTGATAAAGGGAATAATTATAATAACCACCAAAAATACTTTGAAATCCTAAGCTTTCTTACCAAAAAAGTATACTAAACACCAAAAACCAGACATGTACCATTAACCTCCTGGATTCCAGCGTCATACCTATATTACATAAAGAATTAAAAATTCCTACTAAAGTCATCGATGAATTGTGTTCGGAACTAATCGTTTTATGGTAGTTGTGTAACCTTAGTAAACTAGCAACACTGCACCAAACGTCATTTTGAGTTTGACAGACACTTCAAAAAACTCTCTCTTTGAGGCGGCGCGAGGAAGATGGCACGTCGCTCAGATGCACGCGGTAAGTTATCCGAACATTATTATTGAATCACTTTATTTATCAGAAAAACTATGCTTGTTTTGTACTAATAACATACCCACGTAACTAATAAACAGAATATTTCTTCAAATGGTCAAATATTCTGGGCGTTGTGATCCGAAACTTTTTAATGTCATACTGGTATTACAATGGTTCTCAGTATGAAAATTGACTTATTTTTTATGTCATGTAGATATTACATTGGTTCTCAAAGAGTTTTTTTTTACAGTCTTACGCGATGACGAACTTTTAGCGCGACTCGAAGAATCAGACATAGATCTCTCTGATGCTGATGAAAATGAGGATATGGCTTTTACACCAAGACCTGAAGAAGACAAAGAATCCAGTACTTCATCTTCCAGCTCTTCAAATGAGGAAGTAGATTCACAATCAGAAGTATCTCTGCAATCTTCTGTAGTAGAGAGACGAAGGAGCCGAGGCCGAAACCGCACCCGCCCAACTGGTCGTAGGGGGGGAACTAGAGGTACCCGTGGACATTCACGTCAAGCAGCAGTTACAGTTATATCCGACGCATGGAATGGTCAGTTTGAACCTTTAGAACTCCTGTTTTACCGACCCAGTTACAAAAAAGTTGAGACTGAGTCATGGACACCTGAAGATTATTTCACACAATATGTCAATGATGATATATTGGAAGAAATGACAACTGCTACAAATAGAACCAATATACTCAGAAAAGGCTGTACCTTGGGTCTAACAGTCAAGGAACTGAAAGTCTTTATTGGTATTCAGATGGTTATGAGTGCTATTAACTTACCAAAAATTGCATTATTCTGGTCTCAGAAATACGGGATTCAGGTTATAAAAAAGGCTATGACACGAAACAGATATTTTAATATAAGAAATAGTCTAAAAGTAGTTTTTGATACTGAGGTATCAGACGAAGAAAAACTAAAAACTAAGATATGGAAGGTAAATCCACTTTTTCAGTCTGTCTTGCGAGGGTGTCACGCACAAGAAAAACCTATAGAGTTAAGCATTGATGAGATGATAGTACCGTTCAGCGGTCAGTGTGGTATACGGCAATATTGTCCAGGAAAACCCAACCCTGTTGGTCTGAAGATTTTTGTATTGGCAACTCCACAAGGCATTGTCTTAGACATGCTTCCATACCAAGGAGATACTACTTGTCCCAAATTGGTAGCAGAAGGATATACTCTTGGTGAGGCTTCTATTCTCAGTCTGTGTAAAACGCTTGTGAGAGGTCACCACATCTATTTTGATAGGTACTTCACTACGGTGAAATTGGCCGAAGTATTATTACAAAAAGGTTTTCACGCAACAGGCACTATACAAAAAAATAGGATTCCCAAAAATTGCCAGCTCTCTGACGAAAAAGCTTTCGCAAAGAAGCCCAGAGGATATTGTGAAACAAAATGCAGAAGTGACAAAGTACTGAACATAGTCCGTTGGCTGGATAATAAACCAGTAATCCTCCTATCTACAATTCACTCAAGTGAAAATCAAGATCAGTGTCGTAGATGGTCTAAGAAAAATAAAATCTATGAATTTGTATCTAGGCCAGAAATCGTCAAATCATACAATCAATACATGGGCGGAGTTGACATGGCTGATCGCATGCTATCTGTATGTCCATCCAGATCACGCACCAGAAAATGGACAGTAAGATTTATATCCCACATGGTCGATTTGGCAGTCAGTAACGCGTGGTTTTTGTACAAAGAAAGAGAAGCTGAAAAAGGAGTCAACAAATATAAAATACCACAGTTACGAACTTTCAAACTGGATCTAGGTACCAGTCTCATAGAGAAAAATTCTTTATTATCCGATTCAGAAAGTCTTGACGAGAATGAAGAATTGCAGCCTAAGCACAAAAAAAGGAAAGTGCCAATAACTCCTATACCATCGGAAGTCGTAAGACATCACAAGGCTGAACATCTGGTAGATTACAGTGACACTCAAAAAAGATGCCGCAATCCAAAATGCTCTAAGACTACAACGGCGTTTTGCACTAAATGCAATATATTTTTATGTAGCACACCAAAAAGAAATTGCCATCTTAGATTTCATAAAAAATAGATATGTATTGTTTTGGTTTCTATGGAGTTGATTATATTTTAGAATAAAAAATAGATAAGTGTTGTTTTGGTTTGTAAGGAGTTGATTATATTTGGGAATTCTTCCATTATATTTTGTGATAATTATATTGTTTATGAGAAGTTTATTAATTTTCACAATTATTATTTCTTGTGAGCATGGTTGGATAAGCATTTCAGTTCCTTTTTTACTTTTGTTATTTTGATGAAAAGTTTTATGTCCAAAGTTATTTTACATACCAAAATTATAATTAATTAGTTAAAAAAATTATTATAAAGACTGACTAGAGGTGATAATAATAATAATACATGCATATTGATTCAATAAAATACTTGACTTTTATTTGGAGTTGAATTCTAGTGTCATATACTTACGACGTAAGTATCAGTACTAGTTTCATATACAGAACCATTGTCATATATATATGACATAAGTAAAATCTATATATAAAAAATCATTTTTTTTTTTTTGCATTTTTTTAACGTGTACAGACCCCCCATACCATAAAACCTAAATTAAAAATAATATCCAGTATTTTTTTTTCTGGAATCCAGGAGGTTAAAAGATAGTCTAAAATTACAATGTTTCTAGCTGGTTTAGTCATGACTGCACTTCAAAATGTATATAGACACCGTATGTAGTAAATGATCACCAAATGTTACTGCCTAAATAAACCACTTTGTAATATGGGTTAGGTGTACTGTGATCAAACTAAACTTTTACAGTCGTAGTGTTTTAGAGGAGGCAAGCATTCTGTCATAATTCGTTTGGAGTCATTTACTTTAATTGGATAGCAAGATATTGTAAGATTTTTGGTTATGATTTCACATTAAAAAGGGTTTTTAATTTTGGTGATCATTTACTATTTCTAGCAGCAGGTATATAGTGTTCATTATACTATATCTGGTGATAAGCTATTGACAATAACTTTGCAAAAAATTTTTTTACTACCAAATCTGAAAAGACGCATGTGTAAGTCTCAACATTTGCTGATTTACGTAAGGCTCAACTATTATACTCAACAAAGCAATAATTATCTTAGCGTATGCTATAATCTTATTATAGCACGTAATTATCATGTTAATGATTAGTCAGTTTATTTAACGAATAACTACAAAAGATGCCATCAACTAAACAAGGCAAAAATAATATCTTAATATATATAAATCTCGTGTCACAATGTTTGTCCTCAATGGACTCCTAAAAAACTTAACCGATTATAATAAAATTCGCACACCATGTGCAGTTCGATCCAACTTGAGAGATAGGATAGTTTAAATCTCAAATTATATATAATGTGTCATAGTTTTCGTTGCCATACTCCTCCGAAACGGCTTGACCGATTTTGATGAAATTTTTTGTGCTTATCCGGTATCTATGAGAATCGGCCAACATCTATTTTTCATCCCCCTAAATGTTAGGGGTAGCCCACCCCAATTTTTTTTATTTATATGGCAAAACAACGTTTGCCGGGTCAGCTAGTTATTATATAATACTTTCACCAAATAATTCAGTATATATTCATAGCAATATTTTTACCTGCCTTAGAATCAACACACATTTTCAATTAGTATCTATATCTACTATCTGTAACTACTAGACCATTGGCACTACAGCTGAATGTCCAACAGTAATCAAGTCCAATGTCGTATCAAATTACCTAAGGTTTATTCACCTGTTCCTTAACTTTATCGGACATTGACCGGAACAAGGTTTCGACCTATTCACGTGTGTGTAAGATGGTGGTGATCTGTATGATATTTACAGAGCAAATGATAACAAATATGCTTAAACATCTAGAATTACATAAAAAATTCAATAGCAAATTTTCACTTCGACACATTTCCGGGTTGTTCAGAACAAACCCCACAATGCTTCCAACGGTTCTAAAATAAATACAATATCTACTTCCACAATATTGAGGCTAGTCATGCAATTACCTGTGTACCGCCCGCCCGCCTTCAAATATATGCGCATGGAAAATAATGTTAGACCGTGAACTGTCAGTGGCAGAGACTGCACGGTCTTATAGCTCCTGATGATGCCTCCTGGGGGAGGGGGAACACGTGTAGAGTAGTCGGTGTTGCTTTTTAACCGATATATATATATTATGTTTGCGGGCCGGCCGGTGCACAGGTGATGACTACCCCCAATATTGCGAAAGTAGCTAGATATTGTATTTATTTGCATCCATTGTAATGGACTTCGGCAAGGTAACGCCTGAATCTATACAATGGTAATAAAATAAGTTGCCGGCACTTCTTTTTATGTGATGGGTGGCAGCTGTGTAGACGGATCGCCTGATGGTAAGTGATTACCGCCGCCCATGGATACCCGCAACTCCAAAGTAATCGCAAGTTCGTTGCCGGCCCTTTAAAGGATTTGGTCCTCCGGTACCCTCACTCACTCGGCGAAACAAAACGCAAGCGTTGTTTCACGCCGGTTTTCTGAAGCATGACTCTCCTATGGTAAAAAACTGTCAAAGGTTTGTGGGCTCTCACGGGTTGTCATGCAGTCCACAGCGAGATCTTTTGTTTACATTTTATATAATAATTTATTTATTTAGTATTGATATTTTTATTGATTTGTGTTCAGTACAAAACACAACAGTTCAAGCTGTGTACACCTCCACTCACCACCAAAATATGGCACGGATTCAGATCAACAGTTCGTATATTGTTCTGTAGATTAGGTATATTGTAATTCGATGCCATACTCGTGTCTATGATACTTCATAGAAGACAATATACGTCATTAATTTTCTCATCATAAGCCATTATTATAATGCTTGGTATACAGAAAAGTTCAACAACATTATCCAAATATTTAGGTAAGTCATACACCTTCGGTATATTGAATTCTGCTAATAATATAAATGTACATGTATAAGGAAAAGGGGTTTACTTTAGGATCATAAATGATGATTATTGATCTTCCGTTTTCATGTGGGCAACCCAGTGCCAGAATAGCCTTTTAAAAGCTGGTTACCTTCCAGTGTAACCGGATGCAAATAAGGAATATGCATGTTTTTTTTTATTGTATTGTTACATTACCGCGAGAAAATATAACACTTGTAAAAATATGATTATTGAGTATTTAAATTATCAAACAAACCTGCAATCAGTTTCGGGCGTTTGATATGCCGCCATCTTGGCGCGCTTTCTCAGACGTCAGAGTTCACATCTTATAAGATATCTTGTATAGTATGGAGTGTTTAATTAACGAATTATAACTTTATTGAAGGGATTTTCTTTAAAGAACAACGTTAAAACTCATAAAGAACCACAAAACATGATAAACACTAATTAATAACATACTCGAGATATTGTCATCGCGCAGAGTGACGTCACGTTTCATTTGAACCAATAGCGATCGTTTTGACATATTAAATTTCCCTGGCATGATTCTCACTTTTCAACTTTATCATTTAATAGTTCAAACGCGATTAATTAAAAAAGTAATTGAATAGGTGTCATTATACAGCAATAAAGATTACGAATAAAAATATTTGACCTAAATTTGAATCACATGCATATTCCCTATTAGTTATTGTTCCTTACGACGGTTGATTTAGAGTTCAGTTTAACGTGGACTGTATGATAGCAAAGAAACTACGTGTGGCTGGTTCAATATTTTAATGCAGACTAACGTAAACAACTAATACATCGATATTAATATAAATACTTTGAATGAGTTGAACATACCGCCCCCCAAAAAGGGCTTGACCTTTTTAGCAAAAACTAACATATCTATAAGCGTTGTAAATAGGCATAATAATTTTCCTAGGCATCTACAAAATAAATATAATCAACATATCTAGACCAAAATAATTTTAAATTAATTTAGAATACATGACATTTAAATACTTTGAAAACACATGCATAATTACGAATTTACACGTCAATCATTTTGACTATTTACTGGCAAAAAACATAACTTAGTGACACATCTTTTAGTTACACTGTCTCCGCTTTTGACACTGTAAACCCTTGTAATGTTATCAGGTCCAGGGTGTTTTGCCATTATGCGGCCAAGTAGCCACTTTCCTGGTGGCAGGTTGTCCTGTTTTATCAAGACAATATCATTGACTTGGAATTCTTTCCTGTTTTTTACCCATTTTGGTCTCTGCTGTAATCTCGAAAGGTATTCTTGCTGCCACCTTTGCCAAAATTCTCTCAATAATCTCTGTGTGTACTTCCAGCGAGACAGGTGGTTCACATTTACATTGCGTAGGTCAGATGTAGGAACTGAAATTGGAGCTTCTCCTATTAAAAAATGACCAGCTGTTAAGGGGTTGATGTTTTCGACTTCATAATCATCGATAGGACATAAAGGTCGCGAGTTTAAGCAGGATTCAATTTCACATAGAAGGGTAGTCATTTCTTCGTAAGTCAAATTTGATTTTATGATTCTTTTCAGGTGGTACTTTAAAGACTTCACACCTGCTTCCCACAGACCACCAAAATTCGGGCTGTAAGGTGGAATAAAATGCCACTGTGTGCCGTCTTGCGCGAGAGAATCGGCAACTTCACCTTTGAACTCCAGCTTAGCGTTACTCCACGCCTCTGCTAACTCTTTATTGGCTCCGATAAAATTTCGACCCTGATCGCTCCATATATGTAGGCACCTACCTCTTCTAGCGATAAATCGTCTGAAGGCTCCAATGAAGGCTTCCGAGGTGAGATCACCGACCAACTCGAGATGGATAGCCTTTGTGCTCATACATATAAAAATAGAAATATAACCCTTCGTGGTTTTGCTTCCTCTGCCTCTGGATAATAGGATGGTGTATGGACCTGCAAAATCCACACCACTGTGTAAAAATGGGCGGGACGGTGTTACTCTAGCGTGAGGAAGGTCTCCCATGATTTGAGTCCTCGATTTAGCCGACACTCGAGCACAAACTAAACATTTGTGGATATGGGACTTAACCGCGTTCTTTGCTCTAATGATCCAATATTGCGATCGCAAATAACAGAGCATCAGCTGTAAGCCACCGTGGAGTGTTCTTCGATGTGCATCGGCGATAATTAGTGTAGTAAGAGCGTGTTTGTCATTCATAATAATCGGATGCTTGTTGTCATCGCTAAGGTTTGCGTGTCTGAGCCTGCCACCGACTCTGAGTATATTTTCCTTATCAACAAACGGATTCAATGATTTCAGATGACTACTCTGCTTAACCTTGTTGGATCTCGCAATTGTTTCAATTTCTTCTGTGAAACTCTGGTTTTGTGCTTTTCTTATACATATCTTTAATGCCTTTTCTAATTCATCGGTAGTGACTTCTTCTAAAAGCACTCCTCTTTTCTTGTAATTTAAAAACCTTTTACAATATATTATTGTTTTTTGTAATTCCTGTATACTATCAAAATTTTCATAATTCAAAATCTGTTTTTCTTCTGCTAATCCTTGTACCGTATTTAATAAAACTCTAGTTTGTCTTGTTTCTAAATCTGTTTGGCTTATAATTGGTCTTCTGAATTCTATATCCCTTTCCATAAGAAACTTTGGGCCATACCACCATAATTGGTTAAATCGTAATTCAGAGATTGTTGTGCCACGAGAGGCAACGTCTGCTGGATTCACTTCAGAGTGCACGTGATACCACTGACTGTTGTTCATAGTCTCTAATATTTCTACAACCCGATTCGCCACGAATGGCTTCCATCTGTTTGGCTCTCCAAAAAGCCACGACAGTACTATAGACGAATCGGTCCATGCGTACACTTGAGTAGATGGTATTCTCATAGCCTGAGCAGCGTGGTGTAACAGTTTTGATAGAAGTACTGCTCCGCATAACTCCAGACGAGGTACAGATATTGTTTTCACAGGAGCCACTTTGGTTCTTGCAGCGATGATGCTCGTTTGGATAACTCCTTTCGTGTCTACTGTTCGACAGTATACCACAGCTGACATAGCGTTCATGGATGCGTCGCTAAATCCGTGAAGTGTGATATTTTGTTTAGTATTATTCAATGTGTTAAGCCATCGTTTAATCGTAATGCCCGTGACATTGGACAAATCGTTGCGAATATCTAACCATTGGTTTTTTAATTCTTCATCTATATGATCGTCCCATCCAATACCTTGTAACCACAACTTCTGGACATATATCTTGGCTCTAATAATTGCTGGTGCGATCCATCCAAGAGGATCAAACAGTCTTTGCAGATCGGCTAGGATTGTTCGTTTGGTTATGTCCTTTGCAATAAC